>CM055955.1:121590291-122883036 GCA_029490685.1 Schizonepeta tenuifolia
AGAAGGATTCCAGCCCATCTTGTTTGATGTTTCTGATTTCCCATCTCATTCTCTCAACTCTTGTTGGTGGAAAGAATTCTTCTAAGAAGCATTGTTACATTTCTGCCCAAGAAGTAACACTTCCTTGAGGTAAGTTATATAAACCATCTCCTCATACGATCCACCAACGAGAATGGAAAGAGTACCAACTTCACATATTCCTGTTGGTTTTCATTCATTGGTGCATCACTGTCATTTCAAAGTCCTGGAGATGAGTATGGGGGTCATCCCCAGCATATCCATTGAACTTCGGTAAGACCTGTATAATGCTGGTTTGAGGTCAAACCGCTCAAGATCGAAAGGGTTTACTGGTAAGGTGATCCAATTCGGCCTGAGACTCAGATTAGTTGGGTATGCCAACTGTTTAAGGGTCTGGAGCATCGCGTCTCGCTATCCGACGATCGCACATAGTCGTCGTTCAGTTCGGTCAATATTTGAATAAAAAAATTAATGCTCTTTGTACTCGACGAGTTTCACACATACACTAGTAGCAGAAAATGGAATGAGAAGAGTAAAATTGCTGCGCGTCACTCTCCGGCAACAGTGCCAATTTTGACATGCACCCGTCATGTGGTACGATCAAAATACCTGTGTATGCCCCAGACGGACAGTACACGTTCTTATGCCCACTACTGAACTAGCTAGTCTTAGCGGTAAGCTAGGATTGATCCCACGTAGAGTGAGGAACTACTTTACTCTCAGGTGCACAAGTATGGTTGTCACGATCCTATCCTGTTTTTAGCTACACTAAATAACTTGGAAATAATCAAACATAAAAGGGGTAAGATTTGGGATTAGGTCGATTATTGTTGATACGTGTATTCGGTCATAGGCATACTGAAGATCCGCATGCTTTGCATAAAATCAAGGCGTGGCCCAAAGACATTGGTGCATTTCAAGAGTTTATACTCCACACTTGGGATGGTTGAATCCCTTATGGTCACTTGGTCCGAAGGTCACTGACGCGACCGTCCTTTAGCCGCGATAAAATACAATTTGTATTTTCCTTGCCTACCTCTCCCGGTCCCTGTTGGTCTAAGATACCTCCCTTTTAAGGAATCTGCCGCCCTCTAATTGCCTACCAGCCGCATAAACTCTTAGCACAAAAAGACTGCTTTGAAATCATTACCTAACGCCTCGGGAACACACATATATATAGCTATCTTGCCCAATTAGACCTCACGAGTTATAAAACACTTAAATCTCATATCCTCTACCTAAACCGAGATCTATAGGTTTAGCTAGACATAAAGTAAATAACAATAACGAAAGAGATAAAAGAATTCATACTTAAATTAATACTTAAACAATAGTCTGCCCAAACCGGGACTTAACAGAAAGGTAAAACGTATCTAAGTAAAGAAATATGAAATTATGTCTAAAAGTTGTTGTAAAAGTTCTCTTTGAGGCTGCATGCACGATCATATTTATAGAGTACACGAATCATGGGCTTAAAACCCTAAAAAACCACATAAAGGCCTTCGATTGACAGCTGGCAGTTCCCTCCCTTGACCGATTAGGACTAGGAAAGATTTGTTTCCTTATCGGCAAGATCTCTTTCTTATCCTTTTGCTTCCTAATCCGGGTAGAAGTTATCCCTACGTTTCCTTCACCTCCAAGGCACGAATTACTTCCTTGTCGATCCTTCGGATGATGTCATACCAGCTGCAATGTCTAGAACCTTCGTATTCTGCTTCCTCTTCACCTTGCCCAGAGCTTTTCTGCCTTTTGACCTATTTGGAATGACTGCGCACGGTCTGGATTGGTCATACCGACTGGTACAGAGCAACTTCTATGTGTTTGGACATTCACCCTCGGTACCTCTAGCTGCAAGCCAAGCTCCTTGACCAGTACATCGTATCAAAGTGCTCACTTTCACGCGTGAATCCACTCCAAATGCCCAAGTTCGTGTCCTCCCTGCCTACTACCAAACGTCCCAGATACTAAAACAGATAAAAAAGATACAAAACTAGACTCTATCTTGACCTAAAAACACATGATGAGCATATAAAATATGGTCTTATCATACCCACACATTTAAAGTCATACTTGTCCTCAAGTATGGTGCATGAATCGCCATAAAAACTCAAAACAGAAAAGACTCAAATGACAAAGACTCAAGAAAAACAAAGACAAAGGTTAACTTGACCAAATCGACAGATCAGAATGAGCATAATCAATTCATATAAGCACAAACAAGTAGAAGCGGTCAACACAATAATCATTTAGGTCAAAATGAATAATTGAACAAAAGTTGTTCCTCACCACACTCTCACTTTGTGTATAGGCTCGTGTTTATGCTCAGGATATGTCATTTGGCCACACCATAGGCTTGTCTGCCTTCTAACTTCTCCACCCCTTAGACTAGATCAATCAGTACCTATCATTAGGTCTTTTAAGATTGTAATTGGGCTTAAGGCGTAGGTTGGAAATATTTGGATCGGGCTTTAGTCATTCGGACTTAGGTTGGCCAAGCTGAGCGGCCATCCTTATCTTCTTTCCTCCTTTTCTTTCGAGCCATAGCACAATACACCTTAGGGCTTTATTCTTTTCTCAATATATTTTTTTTCATTTTCTTTTCTTTTCTCTTTTTTTTCTTTTTTTTTTATATATTTCAATCTAGCCCTTTACTCTTTCTCTCTTGCCAATCTAGGCTTTCTTCATGCCCTACTGCTCTCTTCCCCCTACTCCATCTTTTACCTAGTCCTCATGACCGGGTAGGATATATTATTCCAAAGCTATATTTGTGAATTAAAGAAATTATTAAGCTCAAAGGGGCTGACAAAAGGATTACAACAGGGTAGGCTTTTTAGGCTCTTTGGGCTAAAGAAAGAAATTGCCTAAATCCTCTAAGTACTTATTCTATGTCAATGGGGTCTCAAAACAGAAAATAGGCAAGTTCTAGGTAGCATTCGAATGATCATGTCAATACTCAAGAAATGAAAATGTATAGTAAGGCATATAACATTAAGGCAAATCTCACCAAAGGTCATGCTCAATTGCTCATTTGTCATCCCTAACCACTTACTATCATGATAACTGTCCTAACATACTTGCATATATTAGTTCAATAACCATGCTCAAACTAATCACATCAACCTAGCATGCCAACCTAAACACAAACAGACGCTCCTCCCACCCACACACTTGGCTTTTGGCCTAGTGTGAGCAAGAAGCACACAAAAACACTTTTAAAAACCTTTAAAGACAAAAGACAAAAGAGCCCCCCCCCCATACCCACACACTTTGCCTTAGGCAAAGTGAGTAATTATGACGGGCAAAAATACACACAGACTCAAAACTAAACTTAAAAAAAAACTTTTAAAATATGGGAGGACAATAAGTAGCAGGTCAGTTTAGGATCATAACCTGGATTTGACCTTGCTGATAATTCTATGAAGGCAGCGAGAACTTCAAATTGAGTTGCTGATTGGCCAAAATGACTGTCTCCATGAGGGCAATGGCATCCTCGAACGTGAATAAACGATAAAGGATTCAGCTTGCTCTGCCTCCGAATATAATCACTCTCCCTTCTACAGCTGCTGGTTATGGTTATGAGAGTTCTCAACATCCATCTTCCTCTTGGCCAAGGTTTTCTCTGCCTCACTTAATGCTCGTCATCTAGCCTGCACACTAAACAAAATACCTCCTCCCAAACAAAACTACTATCCAGGTTAAAAATAAACAGACGAAAATGAAATTACGAAAATAAAAATAAAGAAAAACTTAATAAAGCACTTACGTCATGGGCATGACGTAGTACTTTATATCAGGCCTCTGGGCATTGCACGCGGACATTAGGATCATCCACATTCCATTCCTCCTTCCGCCCATAGTAAGGCTTCACGTTGACCATTCACCTTGAACTTCTTAGTTGTCACGGCAATAAATCTCCACAGACCCGTTTGGAAATTGAGTTACCACTTCAAAAGGTCCTTCCCACTTAGTGCTTAGCTTCCCTTCATGAACTTGAAAAGTCTGTACAACAACACCTCTTGCCCTGGCTAAACCGTTTGCCTTAATAATTGATCATGAGCCTTCTTCATATGAATCTTGTAAAGCGCAGCATTATCATAGGCTTCAATCCTAATCTCCTCCAACTCTTGCAATTGCAACTTCCGATGTTTATCAATATCTCCCCAATCATAGTTGAAGTTCTTGACGCCCATAGCGACTTATGCTCCAACTCTACAGGCAAGTGGCACAGCTTCCAAAGATCAATCTGTATGGCGACATGCCCAAAGGGTCTTGAAAGCTGTGCGATATGCCCATAATGCATCACTCAGATGAGCACTCCAATCTTTCCATTAGCAGTCACCGCCTTCCTTAGAATGGTCTTTATGATCCTGTTGTCAACCCGTTTGCCCATTTGCTTGCGGATGATAAGCAGTCGTGACCCTATGATGAACTCCATACTTCTCAAACAACCTATCGATAGTAGCATTGCAAAAGTGTGTCCTTGATCACTTATAATGGCATTGGGCACTCCATAGAAGAAAATTGTAGACTTGAGAAACGAAGCCACCACCTCGAATCATTTGTGTGTGATGCCTTAGCTTCTGCCCATTTCGAAACATAATCCACCGCCAAGATGATATACAGGTTCCCTTGAGAATTGGCAAAGGTCCCATGAAATCCATTCCCCATATATCAAAAATCTCCATAGGCATGATTGGAGTCAAAGGCATCTCATCCTCATGGTTCGCATTGCCCTCTTTTGACATTGTTCACAACTCCGCACCATTATAAGAATCCTATTGAGAGTAGGCCAATAAAATCCACACTCAAGTATCTTTCTAGCTGTCCTTTGATGCCCAGAGTAGGCCAATAAAATCCTATGACAATGCCTCAATATGCTCTTAGTCTTCAATCGGGCACGCAATGCCGCAAAACTTGGTCATTGCATTTCTCCACAAGTATGGTTGTCCCAAATAAAGTGTTGACACTTCTCTGATCTTCATCTTTGATAAGCATTGAAATCTTCAGGAAACTCCCCATACTCATGTAATTCATAATATCGGCATACCATGGCTCACCAAAGAACTGCGCCTCGGTCAAGTAGAGATGTTCGTGGGAAAAACTCTGTTATGGGCGTCGTCTTCTCCCCACTATCCTACTCAAGTGGTCCGCTACTAATTTTGTGCTCCTGCCTTATCCTTGATCTCCACATCGAACTCTTGCAAAAGAAAAATCAACGTATCAACCGCGGCTTGGACTTGTTATTAAATATCGCAATGCAGCATGGTCAGTGTAAACAGTTGTCTTGCCTCCTAACAGATAAGATCAGAATTTTCAAAGGCAAACACCACCGCCAACAGCTCCTTCTCGGTGGTTGTATAGTTTACCTGGGCAGGGTTAAGGGTTTTCGAGGCATAGTAGATCACATGACTCTCCTTCCCTCTCTTCCGTCCAAGCACGACTCCTACTGCATATCCACTTGCATCGCACATACTTCAAAAGGCATTCCCAATCAGGGAGTTGTATGATAGGCGTTGTGACCAAATTGTTTTTCAAAGTATCAAATGCCTTCGACAATCTTCATCAAAGTTCCACTCGACCTCATTCTGCAATAATCTCGTCATGGGATGCGCAATCTTGCAAAATCTTTCACAAACCTTCTGTAGAAACCTGCATGCCCAAGAAAACCTCGCAATTGCTTCACATTGTTGGGATAAGGCAATTTGGCTATCACGTTGTAATACCCCAAACTTTTCTAAGTTCTTAAGTGCGTATTAATTAAACTAATGTGCCTATATGATGAGTTTTGAGCACTAAAAATTTTCGCGAAAATAATTTTTTCTGTGAAATGACGAAGATGTTCTTATGTGCTCTAATGTGATTTTTCTCATTTCGATTATTCGAATTGAGTATGTGATTGAGCTTACTTATATGAGTTTAAGCTTGAGTATGAATTTCAGAATTTTTTTGAGAACTTTTATTTTTAGATGAATAGTAACGTAAACCGAGAAATCTCTATTCATCGACCGACTCTGAATCTAGTCTAATTAGTTTCATTGGAATCTAGAATTTATTTTTAAGACCTTTGAGATAAGTCGGAGGAATTTTTCGAGATTATTTGAGTGAGGTTTAAAATAAATTGTTTGATGACTCGTTTACCTCGAGCAGTTTTTATGAACTTATTCGTTAGAAGGAATCTTGGCACAAAATTAGATCATTGGATTCCTTAAATTATTTTTGGGAGATATAAGATGAATTAGAGAGAATTTAGACGTCGAGAAAGAGACGAGAAGGGTTTATTAAAAGTTTGATGGAATAAAATAAAATGACGAGGATATTTTCTACTGAAAACTTTTATTTCCGGATATAGATTAGCAGTTAAAAATTTTATTCCTATCTAAAATAGTACTCCCTCCGTATTACATATAAAGTCCCATTTCACACATCTCACATATATTTTTTAAAAAGTCCCATTTTACTTTATGGGACTCATACCACCCTCAAGAATCTCTCTTATTTACTCTCATTTTGTCATTGATGGGCCCACCTTCCAACAACTTTATCACTACCTTTTTGTCAATACCACTACCTTTTTGTCAATACCATGACCCCTACTTTTCTAACTTTTACCCCACTCAAAAATACTTTACCAGTTTTCTTAATACCCGTGCCCATTTAAATTGGGACTTTATAACTAATACGGAAGGAGTAATCAATATCCTACAACACTCTCACTAAAGAGAGAGTGCACTCTACTCTCCCTCTCATTCATCCATGAGGTGTACTTCCTTTCTCTCTCAAATCTCTCCCTCTCGATTCTCTCTTCTCTCTCTAATCTTTCTAAATCCTTTTAGTTTTCTCCACATGTTAAATGCATCCAACTTGCATCTCTATCTCACATTACATCACTCTCTCTATCACATCTCTCTCTATCAACACAAGCAACCAAGCCAAAAGCTTCATTTCTCTCTCCCTTTCGATTCTTCTTTGCCGAGAAGAAGCTGCAAATCGCAGCAGTAGCAGCAGCAGTTTTGCAGCTCTTTTTCCCTTGTTTATCACCTTCATGACTTCAATATCTTCACCATAATACTATAGAGATCATTCCCTACATCTCCATCATCTTCCATAGCCTTGAAAATCGAAGAAAACAGCTACACAAGCCGTGTTCTTCAACCCGAGCAGCAGCAGCCCCTTCACTTCGACATTTCCATGTATATACCTAGCTTCTTGATGAAATCATGCAATCTAGCTTGAGGATTATATGATGTATATCATCTCCTTCATATCTAAGATCATCTAAGAAGTAAGTCTTCAACTTAATCTTTCATTTCAAAGCTTGAAATAAGCTTAGATCTCCAACCCCATTCCATCGATTTTTCTTGAAAGAAAATGAGGGTTTGTTCCTTGTTTTTGAAAGTATGATCTTGATATCTTGCATACCGTTTCATGAAAGGAAAGGAGCTACAATCCATCATCTTTCATCCTCCAAGCAAGCCAAAATCCAAGCCAAAGAAGAGCTTAAGTTATTTATTTAAGTATGATTTCATTTCATTCATAAGTTGTATATATGTATATGTAAACCAAGAAAATAAGGAAAAGATGCATGGTTTACTTGATGTATAGGCAAAACTTAGGGTTGTGATGGTGAGATGATGATCAAAATGAAGATATAAACGTGATTTAGGTATTAAAAAGATGAAAGAACATAAGATAGACAAAAACCCCTAAATCGATTAAAAAGAGAAAATTAGGAAAAATGAGTTCTTGATGAGTTTTGATGCTTAATTGATGATATATGCTTATTATGATTTTTCATATGATTTCTATGCATATATGTGTTGATGATAATTTTTTGGTGAATTTATTAAATTTTTAATGAATTTATTCGAATAAAAATAGAGAAAATATGAATAAATTATGATTTATGAATTTTATGAGTTATATTATGTTTATGAGCATGATGATATATAAATATATGATCTAGAAGTGTATTTAAGTCATAATATGAATTTTATGAATTTTTACATAAAATTTGAAATATGTGATATTATGAGAGAAAAATGATTTTTGATGATTTTTTGATGAAATATGATGATGATGATGATGATGATGATGACTGATGATGATGATGATGATGATGGTGATGATGATGATGATGATGATTATGATGTTAAGATGTGTTAGAAAATTTTGAGTAAATTTTGAGCATGAAAATTTAGAAATATGATTTTTAGTATTTTTTATGGAATTGTTATGGGTAAAAATCGAAGGAAACAAGAAAATAGGTTTAAAAAATAAATATGATGTTCTTGATGTTAATATGGAATTTTTGAAGATGTGTTCTTCAAGTTTATGAGAGAAACTTGAAGATTTGAAGATGAATTAAATTAATTAGAAAAATAGTTATTTTTATATATTATTTCAAAAAATATATTTATTATATATATTGAGGAATTTCATTAGAAAAAAATGAAATTGAGAAATAGATGATATGTTAAGTCTATTTTGAATGAATTGAGTAGAAAATAAAGTCTTATGAATTTTCTATGAATTTTGATATATATATATATATATATATATATATATATATATATATATATATATATAATAAAAAAGAAGTCAATAAAAGTATGAGTCTAAAGAAAAATATTTCTTTGATTGATGATGATGTTGGAATGATGACAAATGAAAATATGATGTGAAATTTGATGTTAGTATTAAAAGAGAAGAAGAATATTATTAATAATAATATTAATATTTGAGGATAAAAAGAAAAAATAAAATAAAAGAGATGAAATTTTCTATAAGAAATGAGTTAGAGGTCATGAGTATGAGATTAAGAGATAAGATGTTCGTATTTGAGTTCGTTGTTTCAAACGAGAAGCTAAGAGAATCATTATTATTGAAATAATAATAATAATAGAATATTTGATTTAAATGGAATATTTTCATTAAAAATGAAAATATTTGAATGATGTGAGTTATAAGATGAATTGTTTATATTTTTAAAGTGTGCTTTGAGTGTTTAATTAATGTGACGAGATGTTAATCGAGTAAGAAAAGTAGTAGAAGTTGAAAAACGAGAAAACAATTATATTATGTGAGAGAAATAATATTTTTAAGATTTAAAATATTTTTATGATGAGTAATTGATGTTATATGATGTGTTAAGTGATTCCATGATGCTAATTGAGTATAATTAAGCAAGTTTGCTTTTTGAATCGCTTAAAAAAGAGTTAAGATGTAGAAGTTATCGAGCAGTAAAATTTTTAAAAGAAAAACCGAGTTTTTATTAAATAACAACGAAAATTGAGCTTTACATAAAGAAAAAGATAAAATAATGATTATTTTATTCTAAGTATTTAGTTGATTATTGAATATGTATATGAGTACGTATTTTGAAGAAAATGATGACGTATATGAATACGTATTTTGAGGAAAAGTAATGACGTATTTTTTTTGAGTTAAGAAATACGAAGTATAAGTTTGATTGTACTTTGAAGAAAATGATGACGTATATGAATATGTATTTTGAGGAAAAATAATGACGTATTTTTTTTAGTCAAGAAATACGAAGTATAAGTTTGATTAATTAAATTTGAAATTATTATTATATGAGTTTAACGAAATAATTTTCGTTAAGAGTTGAAGTTATGAGTTTTAAAAGTCAAAGATCGAATAATAATTCATTATAGTATGGTTATGTTTAAGATATAAGATAATCATGGAAGTTTAACACTTGACTGTGTGATTATGTTAAGACGTGAGTTGTTTATATAAACTTTGATGTTTGAGTATGATTAAATGATTGAGTATGATTAACCTTTTTTAGTAGATTAATCACTAAGTTAATCATCTATAAGTGTTTGAATATTGACATTAATGTTTGAGTATGATGACGATGTTGAGTATTGATGTGAATACGTGTTTATAATGTGAATGTTTGATCTCCGATGTGAGTGCTCTATTGTTGAAATAAGTGTTCAATTGTGTATGATTGATATATGAAGAAAATAGTTGAGATTTGATGTTATGATTTGCCGAGATCATATAAATTGAATTTATGAGAAGTTTAAGACGATTTGATTAATAACTTATCGATTTACGTAAAGAGTGAAATAATATATATTAGAAATAGGAATCAGAGTTTTAGAAGTAATTAGAAACCGAGTAAAGGCGATGACTCGAGAACGAGAAATTGAAAAGTTATCGATGTAGAGAAGCTTAGATAAGTTAAGAAAAACCCGACTCAAGTAGAAGTCCATTAGTCGAGCCCTAAGTCTATTATACGCTTTTCGAGTTAATAAGCTCAAGTTTAATCGATGTTGTTATTGAATGGCCGAGCGGGACTGCAAAATAATCTGAAAAGAGTAAAGTAAGCAACCCCGACTTCAAAAGACCAGAAGTGAGGTGGGATTTTCTGAAACCAAAACTCCGATGAATGCTATTACTTACTGATTATATATTATGTGAGCTTTTAAAATTAATTGACTTGCCATTTATCTGAGTTTGGTATGCTTTATCATCTACATGAGTATATTATCCTGTGAAAGGCAGGAACCCACGTATGGTAAATTGATTGATGAGGTGACTGTGAGCTTTACTTTGGTTTAGCCGGTCACAGTGTTTGAGAAGAAGGCCTACTTCTCAAAACAAAGTTGATGTGGTAGATGATTCATGCCTGTTATATATATGTTTTGACTGCGCAGTCGTGATTTTGAAAATGATAAAATGATTTATGCATTCACAAGTAAAATGTTTTCAAATGTTCTAACACTTGTGATGCAGTGGCAAGGCAAGTTCAATTATATAGCTCTAAGAGCAAGCTTTTAAACCTGTTTTTGGCATTATGTTCACTGAGTACGAAGTACTCAGCCCTGCATGTATTTCTATATGTGCATGTTAGCTACGGATGAGGATGGTACGGATGGTCTTGGTGGTGTGTTAATCTGTGGAAAGTTTGAGTCGACAGTTACATGTCTTCATAAATGTAATTATTGTGAGCAAGTGATGTCTCTGCTGCTTAACCATCTTTTGATATGTTAATGTTTTGATAACTCTGAAAACAATGAGCCGTGTGCTAAAAATAATGCTTTGAAGTTCGTTTGCAAACCCTATTTTTGAGAACCTTTGTAAATTATTAAGCTCGTTCATTATTGAGCCATGTTATGAAAGTATGATTATATTCATGTCATGTTGAAACTTTATTGCCCTTGATCGATTTATTGTTGAGTCGAGTATTATTTGTTGGTTTCACATTTTAAATTCATTCGGGTTAGTTTTTAAAGTTGAGTTGAGACATAAGTGGGTTGTTTATTTGATGGTTTCACCTTCACAATCCAATGGAGTCTGGTCGTTCCTACACACCGGATTTCGGGCTGTGACACACGTCGATCTTAGCCTTGTCCACTTCAATTCCTCTTTCTGAAACGACGTGCCCAAGCACGATCCCTTCCTGAACCATGAAGTGACACTTCTCATAATTCAGTACCAAGCTCTTGTCCACACATCTTGTAGCACCAACTCCAAATGCCCTAGACAAGCTGTGAAAGAACTCCCATAGACTGTGAAGTCGTCCATAAACACCTCAATACAATGCTCCAAAAGGTCCGAAAATATGCTCAACATACACCTCTGGAACGTGCCCGGGGCGTTGCATAGACAGAAAGGCATACGGCAATACGCAAACGTCCCGAATGGGCAAGTGAAAGTAGTCTTATCCATATCCTCTTGGGCAACCCATATCTGCATGTAGCCTGAATATCCGTCCAAGAAGCAAAAGAACTTGTTACCACCTAGTCTCTCCAACATCTCATCGATAAAAGGCAAAGGAAAATGATCCTTCCTTGTTGCCTTGTTGAGCTTGCGATAGTCAATGCACATCCTCCATCCAGTTTGCAATCGAGTAGCCACCATCTCCTTCCTTTCATTGGCAACCACTTGAATTCCTGACTTCTTGGGCACCATGTGCACTGGACTGACCCACTGACTGTCTGGGACTGGGTATATAATGCCCAAGTCCAGAAGTTTAAGTATCTCCTTCATCACAACCTCCTTTATTGTTGGGTTCAACTTCCTTTGAGGATCTCGAACTGGCATTGAATCATCCTCAAGCCTAATATGGTGTTGACAAATGGTCGGACTAATGCCCTTGATGTCGGCTAAAGTCCAGCCAATTGCTTCCTTGTAACGCGCTAAAACTGCCCGAACTTGCTCCTCCTCTTCTTCAATTAACCTTGCATTGATAATGACTGGTAATGTATGGTCCTCGCCCAAAAAAATGTACTTCAAATGATCTGGGAGAGGTTTTAACTCGAGCTTGGGTGCCTTGATCAGTGATGGCACCAACCTATCCTCTTGCCTTAAACTGGGTATAGTAAGCTGTGGTAGCCTAGGTTCTCCTTCTTCTTCTGACCTTAAATAATTGAGAGCTTGAGCAACTTGAAACGAGTGATCTGGACTCTCTTCCATTCTATCTTGAATAACCAAATCCAAAGTATCTTGAATTCCAACGAGATCAACGAGATCAATCGACTCGACCATTTCAGTGTCTAGTGGATGCTTCATTGCCTTGAAAATATTAAACGTGACTTTTTCTCCATCAAACTCACATGTCAATTTTCCAGTGTTGCAATCGATCCTGGTCTTGGCTGTGTTCATAAATGGCCTTCCCAGCAACATAATCGATGCGTTACCTCCCGTCTTGCCCATGCTGAGCACATAAAAATCTGCTGGAAAGATCAACTCTTCTACTTTTACTAGGACATCTTCTAGAATGCCCTCAGGATGCACTTGTGACTTGTCCGCCAATTGGATAACCACCATAGTGGGTCGGAGTGGTCCCATAATATCTTCATCATACATAAACAAAGGCATGACGTTGATCGACGCGCCCAAATCAAGCATGGCTTTCTCAATCTTCATGTCTTCAATTTGGCATGGGATGGTGAACATGCCGAGATCTCGACACTTCTTGGGCAAATTTCTCTTGATAATTGCCGTCACATTCTCCTCCACGACAACTCTTGCTCCATCATAATTCTGCACCTTCTTTGTGCAAAGATCCTTCAATAGCTTTGCGCATTTGGGCATGCTGCAAAGTGCCACGAGAAGAGGTAGGTTTATCTCAATCTTCTTGAATATGTTGATCATTTCGTCCATCTCTTCGTCCATCTTGGTCCGCTTCAACCTACCTGGAAAAGGTGCTCGAATAATGGGTGTAGACTTGACGTTTTTAGGCTCGGGAGATACCTCTTCATTCCCATCATTCATCTCTTCAATCTCCTTTTCTTCCTCCTCGACCTCTAACTCTTTCTCCTTGGGCAAAAGAGTTTCAGAATCCGACATCTGAACTTTCTCGGGCAACACCTTCCCCCCTAAGCATAATAGCATTAAACTAAGCCTTGTTCACTTCCACTTGGGCTGGAAGTTCACCTTGCTTCCTCTTTATCCTGCCCAAAGTGTTGGCAAGGTGTGCTAATTGGGCGGTGATGTGTTGAATTGCACCCCGTGTCTCCGTTCTAAATTAATCATTCTCTTGTTGTGCCTTGTTATGATCTCGAATCATGCTATTCACCACCTCAGTCAATGATGGCTTGTTTGGGTCACGAGATGGGTACTGCTGCTGCGGCTGCTGAGGTTTCTGTGCCTCTTGCCCAAACTGCTGATAGTTGTTGTTTCCGTACCTCAGATTCTCATTATTCCTTCATCCGAGGTTATAAACTTGAGAATTTGGATCATATTGCCTCCCTTGATTGGTGTTGAAACCTATCGCATTCATGTCCTCTTCTTCATAAAGTGTTGGGCATTGATCCATTGGGTGTGTGACCGCTGTGCATATCCCGCATGCCCTCACCGTTTTCTTGTTGTTACCAGCCATTAGAGTAATAAGAGACTCCATGTGTGCTGTTAGCTTGTCGATCTTCTCATCAGTTCGCGATGAGCTTCCTATTGTCGCCTTGGGCAATTCGCTGGTCTCATCCATCCTAGACTCCTCCGCCATCTCTCCAATGATCTGAAAGACCTTTCTTGGAGGCTTATTCATGACTGTTCCTTGGCAAGCTGTATTTACCAAAGCTTTCTCTCCAATTCGGAGTCCTCCCACAAAGCACTGGACCAAATCGTACTCAGGAATTTGATGTTGTGGGCATTTTGCAAGCATAAGTTTGAACTTGTTCCAATAGTCATAGAACATCTCATTAATGCCCATCTTGATGCTAGTGATCCTCTTTCTCATTGCCTGAATACATGCAGTTGGAAAATATTTCTCCAAGAACTTTTGCTGCATCTCTTGCCATGTTTTCACACTCCCCGCGGGCAATGTGCAAAGTCATTCCCTTGCCTCGTCTTGTAGAGAGAACAGGAAAGCGATTAGCCTCACATACTCATCTAGGTTCCCCTCAGTTGGAACCGTTCCGCATGTTATCTTGAAATCTTGTAAGTGCCTTTGTGGGTCCTCCCCTGGATAATCGTTGAACTTGGGCACGATCTGGATGAAATAGGATTTCAGCTCCCAGGGCTTCGTCGGCTCGGGCAAAGTCATGCCCAATGGCCTCAGGTTCAGTGTGCTAGGGAAAACCATATCCCTCATAGTCTTTTCTTCTTCTCCGGCCATTGCTTCTTCTTGTAGACTTCTCCTTTCCTCTCTATCTGAGGAGTACTGCTCCTCAATTGGTGTATCACCTAGCTCTCCGGAGAGTTCCGCTCTTTCTCCAAAATTGCCAAGTGTTGTGCCTCTTCTTCCGCTTTCTTCCTTGCCTCCACCTTGATCTACCTTAGTTTTTGGTTGATATTATCGTCGTACCAAGGTTGCGAACTCTTTGCAGGGTTAGGGCTACGCATAAAAGAAAATCAAAAAGAACAAGCACGGAAGAGAATACCACAAAATCAATTCCCCGGCAATGGCGCCAATTTTGACGCGACCGTCGTTTAGCCGCGGTAAAATACAATTTGTATTTTCCTTTCCCACTTCCTAGGATTAGCTAGTTGGTAAGTAAGAGTCGATCCCACGAGGAATTAATGCAATATTCTCTTGAAAGTATCCTGTCATAGTGTTGGTTTGATCTATTTCTACTATCGCCTTGGGCAAAACAAATTAAAGTAAAAAAACTGAAACTAAATAAACAAACTATTAGTAATAAAAGACAATCTGGATTTAGGTTCGATTCAATGTGAATAAGTGTAACTCGATCATAGGTGCAAAGATATTCGCTACGTATGTGTGTCAACGGTTATAGGAAAACCGCGTCGTAGTCCTACTGTCACGTTGTCACGCCTACAACCACAATTTGCCCAGCTCGTCCTTACTTGTGAAACCTGCGTGGCATTCCCACCCCAGTCTTGCTAACTTGCCCAACTCACCCCCGAGCATTCCTTAAGGGGCAAAGATTGAAACAAACAACTTTGGACACTAGACGAACCCATTTCGGCCCTATGAGATACGAGGATCCCGCTCTGACTTTTCACCAGTGTCAGCGTACTTCGTTCGGCTCCACCCAAGTTCAACCTGAGATTTGCTGCCCTCATGGAGCGTGAGGCAAACCTCTCCCGGTCCATGTTGGTCTAAGCTACCTTCCTTTTAAGGAATCTGCCGCTTTCCAATTGCCCACTGGCCGCATGAACTCTTGGCACAAACAGACTGCTTTGAAATCATTACCTAATGCCTCGGGAACACATATATATAGCTATCTTGCCCAATTAGACCTCACGAGTTATAAAACACTTAAATTACATATCCTCTACCTAAACCCAGATCTATAGGTTTAGCTAGACATAAAGTAAATAACAATAACGAAAGAGATAAAAGATTTCATACTTGAATTAATACTTAAACAATAGTCTGCCCAAACCGGGACTTAACAGAAAGGTAAAACGTATCTAAGTAAAGAAATATGAATGACTGTGCACGGTCTGGATTGGTCATACCGACTGGTACAGAGCAGCTTCTATGTGTTTAGACTTTCGCCCTTGGTACCTCCAGCTGCAAGCCAATCTCCTTGACCATTCCATCGTATCAAAGTTCTCACTTTCACGTGCGAATCCACTCCAAATGCCCAAGTTCCTGTCCTTCCCCGCCTACTACCAAACATGTCCCCCAGACACTAAAACAGATAAAAAAGACACAAAACTAGACTCTATCTTGATCTAAAAACACATGATGAGCATATAAAATATGGTCTCATCAGTCACGCTTCACCCTGGTCACAAGGCCGTGCTTCACTCCTTCTTAGATAGTAGTCATACCCGATCTCTCTAAGTATAACTTAACTCACGGGATATACATTTTCGGTAACGCGTCCAACCGGTCATCGATATATCTACAATGCGCAAGGTGAGTCCCTTGGTCAATAACCATGGCTTGATGCCTCATCACAGTTGATGGGTAGTTGTTAGAGAAGCCCAAGACCGAGAAAGAACGCAGTATCCCCTTGCATGTTCCTCGCCATCCAGATCTACAACTCCATTGATGGCGCTGCTTAGCTACGCGGTCATAGGCATATTTAGAACATTGCCGTCTGTCATGCCCTGACCTTTGCTTGGCATAGTACAGGTCTAACTGAACGGAGATCACTAGTTAGGTAAGGACTGTCCATGAATTCTGCTCAGATCTCTCCGGAACCACTAGACCCAACCGAAGGCACAACTGCCTCTCAAATATTTCACATATCAACAATTAATCATTTCTCTTCACCCAAATCTCACCAAAGGAAACTACTCACATATACATATTAACTAAAGTAATTAAACACATCAATAACATAAAATACGGAATACTGAATTAAGATAATACCTAAGGCAACCTGCCTTGGATTTGTTCTTCACAACGAAATTAAAACGAAAACTGTAAATTGTTTTTTGCGGGAATTGTAAATGAACTGAAAGTAAAAGTGTTTCTTAAGCAGAATGCTATCAAATACTCGAGGTAACCAACGTTTTGCCAGCCACACTTGCTGGACTTTTATAGCTGAGATGATGGCTGCCAACCCCCTCATCTAGCAGACTGTATCGGCATGATTGATTGCTTCCATGTTTAGCTTGATCTTGATTTATCTTTGATTGATTGGATTAATAATTGGCAAAAATCATTGATTGATTGATTGAGGTTGATTAACTGGCTTCCAGATCCTTCCTCACATAGACGCTCGACAGAATATCAAGCAAATCTCTTCCACGCGTCTTTCCTTATTTGGCTTCGGCGGTTGACTGATGATCTCGGTAGTGGTCATACGGCTGCATGCGTTGGTTAGCCTCACACCAGGGTACTGTTTTTCTCCTGGGAATCAGATTCATGCAATGGCTTGAAAATACTCCAATACTGCTCATTTTGACCATATTTTCTCTGTTTGCCTCGGACGGAGCTTCCTTCCCACGAACAACTGCTTTCTTCCCTATACAGACACTAAAGACACAAAAAGATAGGGAAAAATAGGGCCAAGTGGCCCAAAAGTCGAAGATGCATCAAAGCTCATGACTGAGTATTATGTTGTCAAATATAGACCTTCCTTTTTCAAAAGCAGATTGGTTTTCACTGATGAGATGACTCAGTACTCCCTGCATTCTATTTGCCAATACCTTTGATATAATCTTGTAAAGTACAGAACAGCAGGCTATTGGCCTATAATCTTTTATGGTGCATGCAGTAGGTTTCTTTGGAAGCAGAGATACCAATGTTGTGTTAACTGCTTTTGGAATTTTTGATGTTCTATGGAATTCTTTTACTGCATCACTGATATCTTGTCCAATTACATGCCAAGCTCTTTTGAAGAAATATACATTATAGCCATCAATTCCCAGAGCTTTCATAGCATCCATGCTGAAAAGAGCATCCTTAATCTCTTCTGTAGTGAAATCTGCACAGAGGGCTTGTTTCTGAATATGAGAGAGTATATTTCCTCTGGATACAACAGATCTATCAACCATGGGTAATGCTGGAGCTGCACTGCCCATCAGGGATAGATAAATTGATCTAACTTCCTCCAAAATTTGAGCCTGAGTATCACATCTAGACCCATCTTCTCTGATCAGTAAGGTGATAGCATTGTTTGCGTGTCTAGCCTTTGCAAAAGCATGGAAGAATCTAGTGTTACTGTCTCCCAGCTTAATCCAGTCTACCCTAACTTTCTGCTGCCGGATCTTTTCTTCAATTCCACTCCATTTCTCCAGTTCATTTAATACTTCTCTTTCTTCTTGAATCAATTGAATATTCAGCCTGTCAGTCACCAACTGACTTGCACCATTTTCAGATTCTCTCTCAAGCTTTGTAACTTGTCACTTATTTTTGTAGCTGCAAGTGTTGATTTGCTTCAAAGGGTTCTACAAATTCTTCAATTTGTACCATATGTTAAGCATTTTATTCTCATTGCACTGAACTTGCCAAGTTTTATTCAGTGCGAGAAGGAAATATGCATGATCAGCCAGAACATTTAGAAAACGAAATGGAGAGTGTCTCCTGACCTCCATAAGGTCCAGATTCAAGAGCAATGGGCAGTGATCAGAGACACTTCTTTCTAAAACTTCAACAATAACCTCACTAACTATATCACACCAATCTTGATTAGCAAGACACCTATCAATTAATGAATAGATTCTTGCTTCTCCCTCTTGGTTATTACACCAAGTGTACTCATTTCCTACCATCCTTATCTGGTGAAGATCATTCTGATTTACACACTCTTCAAAATCCTTGATGTCTGCTTCAGTAACAGGAGCTCCTTGAAACCTCTCATCTACACTTAGCATAGTATTAAAATCCCCTCCCAATAACAAAGGTTCATGTATACTAGAAGCAATTCTAGCAATAAACTGCCATAGTTCTCTTCTCTTTTCATTTGTGTTAAACGCATATATGGCTATTAGATGAAACCTCCTTCCTGTGGTGACTTCCTAAAGCATGCAATGAATACCTTGAGCTGAATTCTCTGTCTAATTAATTAAAACTTTCTTTGGATTCCATCCTAGCCATATTCAGCCATTATAAGCATGGGAATAGTTATGAATCAACACCCATTGCTTATTTATTTTCTGAGTGACCTTGTGAAAATTTCCCAGTTTCACTCAAGTCTCTAAAACAGCAAAAACATCCACCTTCTTCTATTGCAACAAGAGCTTAAGCTCTTTTTGCTTGAGGGGTTTGTTACAACCCCTCACAATCCAAATATATGAGCTTCATGTCTTCTTTAAGGGGATAGGTATAACATCCCGAATTTTCCAAATAGACTATTAAATAAGTTAACACTCCTAAATATCTTAAAACTATTTTCACATCAAAAAAGTTAATTATTTTTTTGTAAAAATAAACATATCATGTTTATAGTCGTTGTTTAGAGTATTTTATTGCGAGTCTATAGGCGCTAAGTTTTCTCAAAACTGATTTCGCATGAAAAAGTTATGTATGTTAAAAGGTTTTAAAACGTAAGTTGCTGCACAGCTGCTTTTGCCTCGCAGCTACTTCTGCCTTGCAGCAGCTTACTGCTCAGCAGATTTTGCTTTGCAGCTGCTTCTGCACTGCAGCAGCTTCCGCATCGCAGTAGCTTACTGCACAACTGCTTGCTTTCTCCTATAAATAGGCGCTTTAGATTTTCATTTCCATCGTTCAGTTTTCTATTCTCATCTCGATTTTCTGACGACATTAGCTCGAGGTACTTACGTGTGCGATCATGATGTCTTGGTGTTATTGTTCGGCATTGATATTCTCTATCAGGTGGGTTATATATTTTTAAAAGTATATTTGAGTTAATAAACTCTGATATTTCAAAAAGAAAAATGGTTATCCATGGTACTATTTTAGTGGGCTCTATGTGTTTAAGGTTCCTACGATACCGAACGGGGTCCTTTGTTGGTCTAACACACTAGCAATGGGCTGTGTACACGTGGTCTAACTCTGAATATGTCTATGTGTGGTATTTATTGTTTATTTTTATGGAGAGTGCCTTGTGATCAGCTTTTCTTGGACGCTCGAATTCCCACTCACTCATAATAACATCATTTGGTGAAGTGGATGGTCGACTCTTTTTGTTATGCTAGACACAAGTTTACCCCATATTTTATTTTAATGGGTGTAGTGCGGTTTGGTCGCCTCACTTCATTAAATTTGTGAATAAACTGTTATGTGTCCAAAAGGTAATTAAGCCCCTTTCTTTCCCGCTTCTTTATTCCCCTTTGTCGCGTCTCGGTTTATGGGAACCGGGATGTGACAAAATGGTATCAGAGCCAAACCTCTCTCAGTACGGTGTGGTTTGGGGACGAACCAGTGGAAGCTGGTGGGCCTGTAATGCCCGGGACAGAAGTAAGGAGTGATCGCCAGTGTAGAGGCACGGACAATGAGCGGCTCCCATAAGACTTGAAAGCGGAGGGGACATAAATGAACTGAAACACACCCGAACGAGAGTGATATCGAGAATATGTTGCTATGGGACGACATATTTTAGGTTATCTTTGGGAATGACTCTGAGATCATTAATCTATGTGTTAAGTCTAAGATTAATATTTATAGATTTATTATATATATGTGTGTGCTACAAACCCTCTCAGCTCGCCCTCACACCACCCTCGACAAAAGAAAAAGGTACTTATTGATTAGCAATTATTTTATGAAAACATGATTTATGTGCCAAGCATGTTATGTTGCAACTTGAAAATTAATTTTTGCATTGCTAGTGAATCAATTATGTTTGTGTGTTTTGTGAAACAATGTCATGTTAATTTTATTGAGATTTTCATGATGAAGGAAAGTTATCATTAAAATGACCACTATTTTGAATATAAGACGAATGTCGTGTTTGTTGTGTTGAGACTCTTTTGAGCCCATTAACCAAGTTTCTGTTATCATTATAGTATTCTTATAAGTCATGTAAAATTTCGGGGAGAAAATTTTTTGAAGGGGGGAGGGATGTAACATCCCGAATTTTTCAAATAGACTATTAAATAAGTTAACACTCCTAAATATGTTAAAACTATTTTCACATCAAAAAAGTCAATTATTTTTTTTTTTAAATAAACATATCATGTTTATAGTCGTTGTTTAGAGCATTTTATTGCGAGTCTATAGGCGCTAAGTTTTTTCAAAACTGATTTCGCATGAAAAAGTTATGTACGTTAAAAGGTTTTAAAACGTAAGTTGTTGCACAGCTGCTTTTGCCTCGCAGCTGCTTCCGCCTCGCAGCAGCTTAGTGCTTAGCAGCTTCTACTGCAGCAGCTTCCGCATCGCAGTAGCTTACTGCACAGCTGCTTGCTTTCTCCTATAAATAGGCGCTTTAGATTTTCATTTCCATCGTTCAGTTTTCTATTCTCATCTCGATTTTCTGACAACATTAGCTCGAGATACTTACGTGTGCGATCATGATGTCTTGGTGTTATTGTTCAGCATTGGTATTCTCTATCAGGTGGGTTATATATTTTTAAAAGTATATTTGAGTTAATAAACTCTGATATTTCAAAAAGAAAAATGGTTATCCATGGTACTATTTTAGTGCACTCTATGTGATTAAGGTTCGATACCAAATGGGATCCTTTGTTGGTCTAACACACTAGTAATGGATTGTGTACACGTGGTTAGAAGTTCGGTGGGTTGATCACCATTATTTTCTAACAAGAATATATGTTTTGGATCCGATGGGTTAAGATCGAGATCTTGTTGTTGTGGTTGAAACAGGAAATGTAACCGTACCACGAAATGATAGGAATAACACTAGAACGGCACTGTTGGTGCGCAAATGAAAAAGGTTTGACGTATCTTAGAAGTGGCTTTATGTTTTGAAACTTTCTAAGCTTACGAGTAAAACTTGGATATACCAACTGCTTTGTTTATACCAAAAATTGTTTATAAAATCTTACCCACTGAGTACACTAGTGCTCACCCCCAAACTCTTTTCAAAATGTTTTCAGGTTGGGAGGAAGGCGATGAGACGCGAGGCTGAGACGGGGGTCGTTGTTGTAGCTATTGTGTGCTTCTGCTATGTTATTTAATTGTGCAACTCTGAATATGTCTATGTGTGGTATTTATTGTTTATTTTTATGGAGAGTGCCTTGTGATCAGCTTTTCTTGGACGCTCGAATTTCCACTCCCTCATAATAACATCATTTGGTGAAGTGGATGATCGACTCCTTTTGTTATGCTAGACACAGGTTTACCCTATATTTTTATTTTAATGGGTGTAGCGCGGTTTGGTCGCCTCACTTCATTAAATTTGTGAATAAATTGTTATGTGTACAAAAGGTAATTAAGCCCCTTTCTTTTCCGCTTCTTTATTCCCCTCTGTCTCGTCTCGGTTTATGGGAACCGGGATGTAACAATAGGGTCCCCGTCCCTTTCAGTGTGCATGTTCTGTGGTTCAACCAAATCTTTTTGCAACATAGAAAAATTATTGCCAGAGTTCAAAGAGATAGTATTATCACCAACTAAAATCTGGCTGTAAGTCTTTTTGGGCATGATCCAGTCCTCAGCAGGTTTCTTTTCTTCTCCCTTTGATGGTTGTAGAGCAGTGACTTTAGGTGCCTTTGGAAGCCATTTTTGTTGAGGTATTTGTTTCTGCTGACCCGTTGCTGCACAAGAGTGACCAGCAATTTGACATTTCTTGCAGAATGGTGGTATTCAATCATATATCACTTTCTGCTCCACCCTTTTTCCCTTCTCATCCTCTATCATCACTACATGTTGGATTGGCATCGTGACATCCACTTTCACCAGCATTTGTGCAAATGAGATTCTATTTTGACTCGTTGTGCACTCATTGGGATACAATGGTCTTCCTATGATACTTCCAATCCTACTCAGTGACCCTGCACCCCAACAATTTAAAAGTAGATTGGGTAGCTGGATCTACAATGGCACAACCTTGAGAATCTCCTTCTCAAAACAGAATTCCGGATCCCAAGCTTTTACAATTGCAGGTCGATTTGCTATAGTATGAGGTCCTTCATATAGCACAACATCCCTATCTTCCTTACTCTGAAATTTCACGATAAAGTATCCTTCCTGGTGATAGTATATGACAGGAGAAGCAACTAGACACTGTTATTCAAGGTAAGTGCTAAGATATTTAATCGTTGGAGATTCTCCTATCACATAAAGAATAATCGCATTCTCCCATTTAGCAATCTCTAGATCAATATCTTTTTTGTCTAAACAAGCTACATGAACACTATTTTTCACAGTAGGAGGCACAAAATCTAACTCCATACCTTTTTGTCGAGCTTGTGGTTCCTTTTTAGGGCTTTGCGACATGGATTCTTCAGCACTCGAGGTGGATATGGTTTCTTCTTCCACTATTTTCTCTTCTTCGGTCTCGCTTTGATGATATGCCTCAACAAACTTAGAGAGTTCCTCATATCTAGCATTTGCATCAGCTGAACTTTCTCCCATTTCCAGATGTGAGCCTTTCACTATTACATTGCTCTGTTGTTTAGATCCGCTTCGATCTAGATCGTGTGGAGGTATTTCACTCGAAGGATTTTTCACTCGTGTTCTTATCTTTTTCTTCCCTTTCTTTACTCCGGTTGTAGTGATCTTTCTAGGCTGTCCTCTTTCCCGTTTCATGCCGGCGGCGTACAATAACCAGATCTGCTAATGTGCGCCTGGAGAGAAAAGCCCGTACATGCAAACCCTATAACTTTTTCTTGTTTTGTATATTGTTTACTTTGTAATGTTAGAATTTTATTTAGAATATATATATATAATAAAAAAATAGATTTTTATTCTCAAAAAAGTGTAGTATATTTATAAGAATCCACTATTTTCTTATTAAAATAAGTTAATAAGATAATTATTTTCTAATTTCTAATACAACAATAGAAGTATAAGTTAAATATCAAATTAATGGTATTATAATCTTAAATAAACTCACGACATAATTTGTCAAGTGTTATCAAGCTCAAGCCTGATTCGATTACGTTGAAAAGGCTCACAAAACAAACTTTGAGTAGCTCACGAGTAGTTTATATGCAGCCCTACCTGACCTATTTAAATCATTGGGACATCCAGTGTTGTTTCTCTTAGTATCATAGACTTCATAGTCATGTCTCATCATATAGAGTGAAACCTCTTTTACTTGACATCCACTCTTTTATTTTATCAATTGTAGGGGGTAAATTCATTTTGTTGGGTTGTTCTTATAAGTTCTACTTCATGCTGAACATCATTATATTTGATCTTCTTTCCAATGTATGAAAGCAAGATGTTTACGGTGTGTCCCTCTGTAATCTATTCATGGAATATGATCACCTGACTAAATATGGTCGTATACAGTTGAATCCTACTGCTTTTGTTACTTGGATATCAGTATTTGATCCATTCGGATATAGTTTTTCTTATTGATGTGTTGTTTATGGTTTTTACATGCTTCTATATTTCCTCATTGTTTTATTCAAATAGTTTCTTTGTTAGTGAAGCAAGATTTTATGTTTCAGGCATCAAATAAAAATGGCAAAGAGATTGGTGGAGGAGGGGATTCAAGCTTGGACTTCAGTATCGGGGAACAACCACCATGTTCTGTGGGAGAATCTTGGTAGAGCCGGGTTAAAGCTATACCAATGAAGAGAATTTTCAACTAAATGCACGAAACAAATAAAGTGGATCTCGGCGAAAATGACTGAACTAGTTTCCTCTTTTCATTTAGCTGCAAATTCCCTAACCTCGAGTATCCTACAAAAGAGACAAAGAAAAGCCTCACACCGGGGTTTTTGGCCGGTGAAGACCCTCGTCAGTGTCTTGGACGAGAAGAAAAAGGGTGAAAGATGTGAAACTGAGAAAAGAAGATAAGTAAAGATAAGATAAAATCTACCTTGAGCTGAAGGCTGGAGAGCTTTTATAGAAGGTGGAAAATCTAGGGGTAAAATAGACATTCAGCATACAATTAATAAGGCATGGGCCCGTTTTGGGCTGATAAGGCGGCTTGACAACTCTTGGGCTTTTATTAATAATACGTCACCCATTGTTTAAGGCCCAATAGGATATATCCTATATCAACCTCTCCCCATACTCTCAGTGATGTGGCATTATCAAGTCACTTAGAGTACAATTGAGGGAGCTATTTATTCGGGGCTTCCCGCCATTGAAGATACCCATTTTCTTTTAATCTTAGCCGTTCGCGAGGCGACCTTTGAGCTTCCACCGTCACATGCCCATTCAGATTTTACATCCCATTTCCTTTTGAAATATAAGCGGTTTCACAACTTCATCATAACCATTTCAGGTACCCTCTGCCTTTGCAGAAAACTGCTCATCTTTTGGTTTCTCTTGCTCAATTCTTCGAGTGCATTGATCGCTGTGACTTTTCATTTTTTCCCCTTCCTATTCTTTTTATTTTCGTGTGGTAGCTATGCTTTTAGGATTTAAACCCATTCATCATGTCTGATTCTAACGATACTGTTGATTTACGGTTAGTGCATAACATTATGGGGGACGAATCTTCTTCCAAATCTCCCTAATAAAAAACTAGGGCCGACTCCCCCCTTCCAGAAATGGGGAACGAAGAAATTAGGGCTAGAATTAAGGAAGGAGAGGAGAGCTTAGAAGAATTATTGAAATATAGGGTTAATACTGTTATGAGCATTCACTGCTACCAGATCACGAATTTTAGAAGATTAAGCGATATGGTCAGAAGAGTTTGTCTTCACCCCAACCCTTCCTCATACTAGCGCCAATCAGGTGGCTTATCCCGCTATGATTTTTTCTGAGAATCACATTGGGGCTGGACTCAGGTTTCCTATTCATACCTTCTTGGCCGAAATCTGTTCGGATCTGAACATACACTCTAATCTGTCAAGGCCTGATAGAGCTGGTAGATTTAATTTGTTTTGGTTAAAGTTACTTTTGACGATGCTTATTCATTTTAATTCCTTTGATTATTTCACTTCAGAAATGGCGCAGGAAGAGTTGGCGGATGAATTTAGCCTAGACCTGACTGAAGACGAGCTGTTATCCTATGCACCTCCGCCCAGAGAGAACGATCCGCCCTCTACGAAAAAAGTTGTCCTCAGCGTGGATGAGGCTTTTAAGGCTACCGAGTTAGTAGATCAGAAAAAGAAAGAGAGCTCATCAGCTCTGGTCATCCACGATCTCTCCTCCTTCAATGTGCCGCCCTCAGGCTCTGATAAAGCTCAAGCCAAGTCGGCTTCTAAAAAACGTGGTCCAGACAAGAACCCTGCTGCGTCTCTGACCCAAGAGAAGTCAAAGAAGAAAAAGTCTGACTCTCCTTACAAACGCTCATCCTCTCATCGCTCCCACGAGGAGCACCAGAAGCAACATCACGACGTTGGTGTTGAAAGATCTAAGCCTGCCATTCTACCATCTAACTGAGCAGCTCTGAATATGCCAGAGAGGAGTAGTTCTACTCCCCCTACGCCCCTAGTGCCAGTTACTGAGCTTTAGAATATGGTGAAGAGTGGTACCTCCAACTCAACCCTGGTGCGCTCGAGCTCTGGCATGAACTTCATTCCTCCTATTGTGGGAGAAAAACCAAGCATACTGAATTTGTCGCATTCTCGGTGTTTTGACTTCGTGAGAGGGTCATTGAGCACTGAGAAAGATGTCGCTTGATTCACGAAGTGGATCTTGAGAAACGCCATGACGAGCGTCATTACTATTTGGTTCAGGTATGTCATGTTTACTCATTTTTCGAAGTTAATACTACTTTATTTGCGTACTTTTGATTCTAGTTCTTGTTTTGCGCAGTTTTTGGCACGCCTGAGTGAAGAGGAGGGGAGAGACAAAGCAGTTTTTTCTCGTAGGCTAAATTTGCGTGAGCAGGAGCTGTCTCAGCTCAAAGTGTCATCTAGGGCTGCCTTGGAGGAAATGAATGGCAAGATGGAAGTCTTGGAGAAGTCCAAGCAGGAGCTGACGCATCGTTTTGTGGAACTTCAATCTTCCTGCCGAGCTTTTACAGCAGAGAAGAGCAAACTAGAAGTCACCATCGGTAGCCTGGACACCAAAGTGAAGGACTTGGAGTCACAGATTTAGAGAGAAAGGAGTGCAGCGGAAGAGAGGGTCTCCGCCGCTGAGAGAAGAAGTTATGCTGCTGGAGTCAGGGATTGCTGCTAGTGCTTGTTTTTAACCCCCAAAGGACAAGACCTGCTGCTGAAGCTTCGGGATGGCATACTTGTTGGTTATAAGTCGAGCGCCCAATTCTGGATAGATATATATCTTGACGTGAAGCACTTTTTTCCTTGCCATAAATAGCTCTGAGGCTAGGAATTTTCCTCGGTGAAAGGAAAAGATGATTGCTTCGGAGCAGGAATTCATCTCGGGCTCGGACTCTCAGATGGACCTTACTTCTGCTCTGGAACCGTTTTTGCCACTCCCTTGTGAGCTTACAAGCTCCTTTGCTACGGTGTTGCAAGGGCCCATTTCTGGAGACATTTCCACCAACTCAGAGTCTAGTGCTAGAGGTGTTGCTGCGGAAGCAAGAAAAAGTTCTGAGAATGCTACTACTGAGGCCGGATCTGGGTCTTGAAAAAGTTATTGTTGGCTCTTTAGTTTAGTTTTGCCTTGTCTTTTGGGGCTAGCTCCTTTTTGTGCTTAAAACATTTCTCTTTGTCTGTTCTTTAGGCAATTCTTATTGTACACTTGGTCTTTGTATTTCTCTAGTATTAATCTCTTTTTGCCTCTTAATGCGTTTTCTTATTTTTTGCTTTACTTCTTTTACCGTTTGACTTTGCTGGCTTTGCTCTTATGCAGCTCTCTCGTTTTGCTTTTTGAATTTCTTTAAAAAGAGGTTGTTATCTATTGACTGGATGGCTATCTTTGGACTATTCTTATCAATACTACACTTTCCCACTCCCCCCTACTCTAATAGAATTCAAACCTTGTGAATCTTTTAGATTAGAGAAGAAATTGTAGCATCACCTCGACTACTGGGACCTCCTGTTCATGTCCTGTCTTTTCCATGTCATTCTCATTACTTTGTGCCATTATTACCAACTTTCTCCGTTCCAACTACCCTCTATTAATGCTTGCTTCAGATGTTTTATAAAATCTTACTTCTTGTATTTTTGCATCAACCATGGCTTCTATGCTCTTATTTTTCTTTTTTACTTTTCCGATTGCAGGTTTACCTTTCAATTCTGTATTTTTGGGTTTAGCACTTTGTGATAGTCATACATTTCAATGGTAATATGAACCGAAACCTCTTCTTTCCTTTGCTTTTTGACAGTGCTCAGACACGCATACTTGACCTACCCATCATCTTGGGCTGTTGGGCTACTCGTCATCTCAGTCGGCACTGAGCTACTCATCATCCCAATCGCTCCCATTATGAAGTTTGGCAGAGATTATGAAATCATGCTTAATATTTTTTTTTGGTAATGATGAATATCTAGAGTTAAGTTTATTATAAGTATCTCCGGGCAGTCTTGCCATATGTATTCTTTTATTGTAATGAAGTTGTTGGCTTTTTCCGGTTTGCATTATTACAAAAGATCTCATCAACTATGGAAAGTCTAATAATTATAACTTCCAGAACCGGGCTTCGCCCATTTTGGAAAATCAAGTCTGAAACATGCCAGTCCTTCAGATCCACATATCAACTCTGATGCATCAAGTCTTGATTGTCAGGGCTTGCGTAGGTTCTTCCTCAGAGTTCATAGGCCCAAGGCTGAGTTCCTTGTAAGTTTAACTCGCAAGTGGGTTAAGCTGGGCTTTACCTTCTTCTTTCTTGGATTTTGCAATTTTTAACCTATCCGCGAATGGGGCGCTGCTCAAAACGCTTTTAATATTGTTACTGACAGTGTCAGTTACTTTTTCCTTAACTACTCCCTGAATGCTCTGCGCAATAAATGCCACGGTTACTTTTTCCATCTATAAAATCCTCAGTATTATCTTTTATCTCTCATACCATTCGTTGGGTTAAAAATCCACCTTTCTTCCTCTTGATTTTTTTCTTCTCCCTTCGTATATTTTCTATCTTGAATCATGCCCTGTGATTCTCCCTTCCTTCTCCTACAGAATCTCGCTTATCCTTCTTTACACATTTCTTTGTCACAGTCAAACATGTGAAATATAACCTTTGTCACAGTCAGACATTTGATGCGGAATATCGATGTTTGGTAGTTGACGGCTTGGGCTTTTAGCTCGCCTTACCCGTTCACTGCTTGCTACGCGTGAACTAAAAGATGGACCAGAATGGCTCATGGGGGTATCTCTCGTGTCGCGTTTTACTTTGTGCGATCGGGATTACCTTCAGGTCAACTTCTCCCCAAAAAGTGCTCAAGCGGGCATCTCCGCCCTGTCCGACTGTAATGGTGGTTAGGGGTTGGAACCTTGCTCCGAGCATGGGGTATTACAGACCTGCTCGAGTGGTGCAAATCCATGACTTGATGCTTCCGACAGCTGGGAATCAAGTCCCATCCTTGGTTGCATATTTTGGCAGATCGGCTCGAGCAGGCGTAGTGTTGATGGTAGGTCTGACGGTGAAGGAGGCCGAGGTTGCTTCAGTTCATGCCCCTCTATAGGCTAGCGGGTTGGAGATCTTTGCACTTTGGTACATCCAACCCTGACCCGCCTCATGCATCAATTATCAATGAGGTCTGCCAGGACGGTTGACACGCACACGTCGTATGGTACGATCAAAATACTTGTGTATGCCCCAGATGGACAGTACACGCTCCTATGCCCACAATCGGACTGGCTAGTCTTAGCCGTAAACTAGGGTCGATCCCACGGAGAGTGAGGAACTACTTTACTCTTCGGTGCACAAATTGAGTTGTCACGGTCTCAACTTGTTTATCTGCACAAAATAACTTGGAAACAATCAAATATAAAAGGGGTAAGATTTGGGGTAGGTCATGATTATCATTGATATATGTATTCGGTCATGGGTATACTGAAGATCCGTTCATGTTTTGCATAAACTCAAGGCGTGGCCCAAAGATATTGGGGCGTTTCAAGTTTATACTCCACACTTGGGATGGTTGAATCCCTTGTAGTCACTTGGTCCAAAGGTCACGCTTCACCCTAGTCACAAGGCCTTGCTTCACTCCTCCTTAGATAGTAGTCATACCCGATCCCTCCAAGTATGACCCTCACCAACCTTCTCTTCCAAGCTTCCCGGCTCCGCACCTACAGAGTAGACATATCTCGCGGGATATACATTTCCGGTAAAGCGTCCAACCGGTCATCGATATATCTACGATGCGCAAGATGAGTCCCTTGGTCAATAACCATGGCTTGATGCCTCGTCACAGTTGGTGGGTGATTGTTAGAGAAGCCCAAGACCGAGGAAGGATGCAGTATCCCCTTGTCCGTTCCTCGCCATCCAGATCTACAGCACCATTGAAGGTGCTGCTCAGCCACTCAGTCATATGCATACTGAACATTGCTGTCTGTCATGCCCTGGCCTTTGCTTGGCATGGTACGGCCCTAACTAAACGGAGATCACCCGTTAGATCAGGACTGCCCATAAATCTGCTCAGATCTCTTCGGAACCACTGGACCCAACCGAAGGCACAATTGCCTCACGAATATTTCACATATCAACAAGTAATCATTTCCCCCACCCAAATCTCACCAAAGGGGATTACTCACACATATTAAAATACATAAACACGAGATAGAATAAATACATGAATAGCATAAAACACGAAATACTGAATTAAGAGAATACCTTAGGCAAACTGCCTTAGATTTGTTCTTCACAAAGGAATGTAAAATGAAAGCTGATAAATTGCTTGATGCGTAGACTGTAAAAGAACTGAAAGTAAAAGTGTTTCATGGACCGATGACTATCGAATGGTAGGGGTAACCAACGTTGTGCCAGCCATACTTGCTGGACTTTTATAGCTGAGATGACGGCAGTTGAAACCCTTTGCTGATAGACTGAATCGGCATGATTGATTCTTTCCATGTTTTGCTTAATCTTGATTTTTCCGTAATTGAGCAGATTGATGATTGGAAATCTCCGATTGATTTGTTGAGGGTGATTAACTGGTTTCGAGATCCTTCTTCACACGGACGCTGCGCAGGATTTTGTGCAAATCTTTTCCACGCGTCTTTCCTTCTTTAGCTTCGGTGGCTGACTGCTAACTTCGGTAATGGTCATACAGTTGCATGATCTAGTTAGTCTTGCACCAAGATTCTGTTAGTAGACACAGCAGCTACAAGATCTTCTTTGTTGTTGGGTATATTGCGTTAATACCACGAATGCGAATGAACAACAACTTAGCTTCAGGGTTCACATGGAATCCTCCTTTCAACTTCACCTCATGCTTTAGCTACGCTCCCTCTCCTGTGTTTCATACTCCTTGGTGTAGTCATATTCCTGCAACTGATTGAAAATACTCCAATACTGCTCATTGTGACCATGTTTCCTCTGTTTGCCTTTGACGGAGCTTCCTTTCCACGAACAACAGCTTTCTTCCCTATATAGACACTAAAGACACAAAAAGATAGGAAAAATAGGGCCAACTAGCCCAAAAGTCGAAGATGCATCAACGGTTTAGCGCGATCTCTATCGATGAGGTCTGCCAGGGTAGTTCTCTGCTGCCATCATTAATTAGGTCTACCATGGCAATCTTTTAATAGCACGTCCGGGGCTTAATCTATTTCACCTCTGTAGCCTTTACGATTTGGCCTCTGGCTACATTTTCGAATTAGATGTTGATCATTCTATTGTATCAAATTGCCTAGATGTTTCGTATCGTATGCTTTGCATTTTATATTAACATTTACACGGGTGATTTTGATAATATAAGTGGAAATTTTCTCATGTCTTTGTTCTTTCATTCTTCTGTAATTATCTCAAACAAGTAATTCAACGACACATCATTAGAGCTCGTGAGAATAAAAATTGCATTTACTAATAGATATATTGCGTACCACACTTTGATTGAAAATAAAAGATATGAGAAAAAAGAATTGGCCATAATTCCAGCAGAGCTTATGCCGAATTGATGGTCTCACGTCTGCTACTACTTGCATAAAAAAGGAGATAACATATCTAGCTTACACATAATATTTCTTTAGGTTGTTGATATTCCATGGTCGGGGTAGTTTCTTCCCACCTGGTTCTGCCAACTCATAAGCTTCCTCTTTCAGCACTTTCACTACCTTGTATGGTCCTTCCCATGACAAGTCTAACTTTCTGATTGGCTAAAGGGCATCAGATCTGCACAACACCAGATCTCCCTCTTTGAAGATTCTTTCTCGAATCTTAACATTGTGTCGAGCCCTGATTGCCTCTTTGTATGATTCAGATCTTAATTTGGCGGCACCTCTTATTTACTCGTGTAATACTCCAGATATTTCTTCCGTCGCTAAAATAAAAATTTAATGATTAATTAAGGCTTTGCATGCCTAAGTTAAGGATTTTCGATTCTAAGACTAACGGTGAAATTCGTTTCTGAAAATAAATTCCAGAAGTCGGTTGAACGACTACTGTATTAGGGTTTTCGCGTCCGATAAAATTTTCGTTCTAAAAATCAGATCGAAAAATCATCAGACTTTACATTCACTTTTTCTGCGATACGAGTCTACCGAAGAAAGTGAGTTTTTATTAATTTTCCGGGCGAATTTTGGACTGTCTTATCCCGACTTTTCATCGGATTTCGGAAATCGAAATATGCTTTCCGAGTAAGTGATTTATTTCTAATCTAGTGGTCGAATTAGATTTCGTCAAAAACATAACCGTCTAGGGTTTTAATTTCTCGATTTTATTACGTCATATTAGACCCGAAAAAACGAGATATTTTTGCACAAAAAATCCCCCCAAACCGGCTCCCCCTTTGTGAGTCATCACATTTAGATATTTTTCTACTTTACAACATAACACCTCATCACCATTTTCTTCCCTCTCTCTCTCATCAATACCGCCATCTCTCTCTCTCTTTTCTCTCTCTCTCTCTCTCTTTTTTTTTTTGTTCTTCATCCACCATTGTTGTTCATCCTTCAAGCTCTCAAGCTCCATAAGTTGTTCATCTACCGATCGATCTTATTTCCGAGTCCGTAATCGTCAAGGTAAGAGCTTCCTCTATGGATTGAACCGAACAAAATTCATTTCCCTCAATATTGTTATTTTCGAAATTTTCATGAGGAAGTAGGATGATGTTCTATGATTAATACATGTTATTAGATGCATAGAAATGGATTCTCATGGTTAGATTTAAGTAGAAATCATCCCCCTTAATATATTGATAATACTGAAATTTTTGAGAAAATTTTAGGTGAAGTTAAGTTCGATTTTTAGATGATTGATTTGTGGATTTGTGTTCTATGTATTGATAGATGAGTGTATGAATTAATTGAGATTTTTCTAAATTAGAAACCAAAATGTAAGAGAGAAAGAAATAGGGTTTTGATGGAGAAATTGTTATGATTTGTATGATGTGATGATATAAATGAGATGTAGTAAGTGTATAGATGATTATATAATTTAATTGGTTTTTTCTAAAAATAAAATAGAAATCGTAAGAGACGAAAAACCGACGATAAGTTAAGATTCGATAATAATTTGAGTATGTGGTTTTCGTATTGGTAAATCTTGGTAGTTGATGAACGTTTTTGGAAAGTTTGAGCAAAATCGGAGAATGTTGAAATTTTAATAAGAGACGAAGAATCGTCGATAAGTTGAGATTGGATAATGAATGATATAGGTTTATGGTTTGAATATTCGCTAATCTTAGTAGTTAAGGATCGTTATTGAAAAATATGAACGAATTCTAAGAAAGTTAAAATTTTGGTAAGAGACGAGAAATCAAGTCTAATTGTCGATAGGAAAGTCGAATAAGGAAACTAATTTGATATTAGTGTTTGTTGGCGATTAACAAATGAGATTGTAGTTGGTAATATTTCCATACGAGATATGAATATAGAAGTTAGAAGATTAAAGTTAGAAGTTTGAAATGGAAATTGAATAGGAAACTTGGTTTAGTAATTGGATTAGTTAAGAGACGAGGAAATATACGTCGTGTTTTAATCAAGAAATATGAAGGAGTTCATCATGAAAGATTGTGCGTATTAACTGTCTTAAGACTGAAAATTCGTGAGTATAAAAGTGATATAGCATTAGTCGAACTTAGGGAATCGTGCGTCGAGTTGTACAAGCACCTAGGGTTTCACTCGAACTGATTTGCGATACGTTACGAAAACTGTCATAACTTTTAGCTCGGTTAACGAAATCGAGATCCGTAAATTGGAAAATAAACTAGACATCCGTAGCTTTTGTTTGGTACCAAATTCATCTCCTTTTTCGCTGAAATATGTTCTGTATGAGCTCCAGAGTTACTGCCTTGTGCAGAAATTTTCCGAAACCTATTTTCTTAAGTTGAATTCTTTTTAACTTCGTTCCTTGTGAACTTCTAAGTCGTTATAAGTTATCCACTCCCAATATTAACTGACCTAAGTGTCGAGTAAAGGAACCGAGTTAGTTTCTAAATGAGATACGAACGAGTCTCGTTTCTTTGTTAATTGAAAGAATGTAGTTAAAGTGCAAAGGCCTAAAAGTATAAACCGAATTCGATTTTCTTTTCTTTTATCGTCTCGACCGCTTATTAAAGTTTGATTATTTACGTTCAAAGGAGAAAGTCGAGTTTAGAAGATAGGACGGAAGATAGAAGATGGAAGCTTTAGTTGTTCTGTAAATCGCCTAAGGTGGGCTTTATATCTGTGTTTTAAAGTGATTATCAAGGCATGAAAATACTTTGTTTTATGTGAGTTCTTTTTTCCCTTTCTGAGTTAGCCAAAGGGGGTTAACTAATCGATCGGACCGCTGAGTTAACTGTAAGGGTTTTCTAGAGTTTAGTGTACACGGTAGCTGGTGTGTGTGGTACTCTGTTGAGGGGTAGCCAGCCACAGTGAATAGAACGTGTGCGGGAGAAGTATACTCTCCCCCGGCGTTGAAACAGAAGTTGGGCAAGTTGAACGTAACATCAAGTAAAGGCTTGGCCAAGTTATATTGTGAAAAGTGAAAGAAAATGTTTAGTAGGCACGGGTATTTGGTGAAAAACCCCGATGCGCTATTTATCGAGATGCCTGATTTAATCTATACTTATGATATGTTTTCGGCGATGTGCCCACTAAGTATGTTTATACTTAGCCCTACATATGTTTTATAAATGTGCAGGTTGAGTGACGAGAGCGGCGGAGGTTGAGAAAAGAGTTAATTAGGATGAAGAACTTGTGTCAAGCTTTACGCTTTCCGCTGCCAATCTATTCCGTGTCTTTGTATAAACTTTTGATCTAAAATCCCGTACAATGAACTTAGTTCCTTTTTGAACAACTTGTCGAGTGATCCTTCAAGGTCGACTCTCTTTCTTTAATAAAGTCTGTTCATAGATATCAGTTGTTGTTTATATTTGTCTATTTATTTATTTATCCCCCTTCTTCCCCGCTTCTTTAATCCAACCTCTAGTCGCACCCTGGCTTTGCCGTCCCTCAGGATTTGGGGCTGTGACAACTCGAGCAGATCTAGCTCTTCCCTTCTAGCCTGATTGTTGTCAGTCTCATCATAATTCAATTCTCGCCATGAACCTGCTCCAATTTCAACCGTAGTGACCGGTGTGGTTCCGTATATCATCTGGCTCGGAGATTCCCCAGTGGCAGTTCTGAATCCAGTTCTATATGACCACAGGATTGATTCTAACGCATGCACCCAATCATCCTCATGACTCTCCAGACGTGCTTTTATCCCACTCACTATGGTACGGTTTGTCATTTCTACCTGGCCATTTGCTTCTGGGTGTTTGACAGCTGCAAACCCTTGGGTGATTCCCAGACTTTTACACCAATCTTGCATCTTTTAGCCATTGAACTGAGACCCATTGTCTGAGACAAGGATCCTTGGCACTCCGACTCGACATACAATGTTTTTCCATACAAAAGTGAGAACTGCTTTGGCTTCTGCCCACTTACTAAAGTAGTCTACCGCTACTATCACGAATTTTTTTCCCTTATCCATCTTGGGGAAATGACACACAATATCTATTTATCCATTTATCGAATGGGCAAGAGGAATATAACCCTCCCAGTCTCTCTACTGGAACATGAATGGCATTTGCATTCTTCTAACACTTGATGCACTTCTGGACATAATCTTTAGCATCCTTTGCTAGAGTTGGCCAGTAAAAACCAACTCTGATTATTTTCCTGACCGTATCTTTATAACCTGAGTGGCTCTCTGCAACTCCTTCATGCACCTCCCTGAGGATGTATCCTGCCTCATCTTTCCCAATGCATTTTAGGTTTGGAAGAGTAAAAGACCTCCTCATGAGGCAATCTCCCACTAGGCAATATTGCCTGTAATTAATTTTAACCGAACTATCAAGTCCTTCAATCTTTTTCCCGGTCCTCAAGAAATGTATGATTGGAAGTCTCCAGTCCTTGCTCTTCTCGGTTATAAGAAGCTCTATGGTCTGCAACCTCTTTTCTGCAGTCATCGTCGTGATGGCGCCCTCCGTCGGGGTGCTGGCAGTGCTTGCTAACTTAACTAATTAATCAGCTCTAGAATTTTCTTCTCGCGGGATATGCTCTATGCGGACACTGCTGAATCTGCCTCTTAGTTCTTTTGCCATTTCTATGTATCTCATCATCTTTTCATACCTGATTTCGGAGGTTCCTTCTAGTTGCTGGGCGATTAACTGCGAATCAATTCTTATTAGTACAACTCGTGCTCCCATTTACCATAGTATCTGCATTTCTCTGATAAAGGCTTCATATTCAGCCTCGTTGTTGGATGTTCGAAATTGGAAGGAGATGGCGAATGTTGCTCTTCCCCTTCAGGCTTGGAACTCACAATGTCTGCTCTTCATCCTCCAGTATTTGCTGCGCCATCCACTTTGGCTATCCACTCCTTTCCGTCTTCTTCAGTCCTAGTAGACTCTTGTATGAAGTCTGCTAAGGCTTGTGCCTTTATTACTACTCTTGGCTCAAATTCCACATCATATTTGCCCAACTCTACCGTACACTTGACCATCCTTCTAGAAAGATTAGGTCTTCTCAAGACTTGATTGAATGGCCAATTACTTTTAACGATGACTTTATGTGACAAGAAATAATACCTGTATTATTACAATTTCGAGTTTATCACATTGTTCTGCCACATAATAGGAAATATTCATAAATTTTCCTTGGTTACCTTAGGCGCCTTGTTGCGAACATAACAACTAGCGCTGCCTTTTCGATTTCTGTATATCGTTCTTTTAGTCCGTGCGTTAGATAAGTGATCATCAATTCAACATTCTTATCATAACCTATATTAACATAGGCTTCTATCTATTTTATCTTTATTTATCATTATATATATATATATATATATATATACATATGCATGTGTGGTCCTTACTTGGAGCATCATACTGACATAGTAAATTGGGTGTTGCTTTTGCCCCTCCTCCTTGATCAGAACAGAGCTCAGAGCTTGTTTACCCATAGCAATGTACAAGTAGAGCACCTCCCTTGGGTTGGGTTTTGCTAACAATGGCAGTCGTGCCAAGTGCTTCTTCAGATATTTGAAGGCTTGCTGACATTCGCTCGTCCATTCAAACTTTGTTCCTTTTCTCAGGATTTGGAAAAAAAGGGTAACTCTTGTCTGCCGACTTGGATATGAAACAACTCAGCGCTGTCACCTAGCCATTCAGGCTTTGGACATCTTTGACGTTTCGGGGCGGTTTCATTTCTAAGATGGCTTGCCCCTTGGCTTCATTAACTCTAAATCCTTCTGGAGTAACAACATACCCTAGGAACTTCCCTTGAGTCACTCCAAACACACATTTGGCAGGGTTCAACTTAAGCCTGTTGGCCCATGCTACTGCGAATACCTCTTCTAGGTCTTTCATATGAGAAACAGACTTGGTGCTGTGTACCAGGATGTCGGCTACGTATACTTTAGTATGTGAATGTAATAGATCTGCAAAGATGGTGTCCATTATTCTCTGATATGTTGCCCCTACATTCTTTAAGCCGAATGGCATTTTGATGAACCTGAAGGTGCCTATGGATGTAATGAAGCAAACATTCACTACATCATGAGGATCCATCTGGATTTGATAATACCCTTGATATGCGTCCATCATGGACAGCAGCTTTGCTCCGGCCGTGGCGTCGACCAAATAGTCAATTCTCAGCAATGGGTAGTTGTTTTTGGGGTATGCTTTGTTCAGATCTTGGAAGTCATTACACATTCGCCACTTTCCCCCCGGCTTCTTGATCATTACGACATTGCACAACCAATTGGGAAACTAGATTCTTACTATATATCCTGCCTGCAGGAGCTTCCGGACTTGCTCCCTGAGAGCTCGGTCCTCCTCCTCATTGAAATGCCGCAGTTTTTATTTTACCGGCCTGACTTTAGGAGTGATGTTTAATTTATGTGTGGCCATGTGGGGATATATCTCTGGCATCTTGTCAGTGTCGAAAGCAAATACATCTGCATTTCATCGCAGACTTGCAATTATGCGCTCCTGCTCTTATGGTTTCATTTTCATGCCAACTCGTGTTGTAAATCCTACCCGATCCTTAAATAGTTCTATCGTCATAGTTTCTTCAGCAGGCCTCATTCTGGACTTGGGCTTTTCGTATATTTCTAATTCTTTCAATTCTCTATCTTCTAGTTTCACACTAATTCCAGTATCTTCTTTCTGTGCTAACCTTGGGCCTGCCCTATTTATTTCTGGGATTTTGGGATCAGTCCCTTCGTCTTCTTCTTCTCTTAGCTTTTTTCCTTTCTGGCTCCTGGCCCTCTTTAGTTCGCTTGCATAGCATGACCTGGACTTTATCTGGTCTTCTTTAATCTCTGCCACAAACCTTTCCACAGGGAATTCGACCTTCATGTGATAGGTGGAAGCTACCGCTTGAAAGGCATTTAGAGACGACCTTTCAAAAATTATGTTATAGGATCTTGGTGCATCGACTACTCAGAATTAGACCATTTTTATTTTCCTTCATTCCCCATCTGCCATTACCACGGGAAGACGGATCATCCCTACTGGTGACACTACACCTCTAGAAAACCCTGCTAACATTGCTGGGACAGGAATGAACTCCACATTTATGTCCATGAGCTCAAAACATTATAGGAAAATGATGTCTGCAGAGCTTCCAGTATCAATTAAGATTCAGGCTACATCGTGCCCAGGTACTTTAGCCGTGATTACCAATGCATCATCCTGAGGGGTGACTATCCCTTGCAGATTTCGGTCACCAAAACTTAGGTCATGCGTGCTTGTCCGAGGCTGGATGGCATCCACGTTCCATACATTCGGGCTCCTGACCGCCCTTTGGGCTCTCTTTTGAGCCTGTCCAGAGTTTTTGCTAATTAAGCCTCCCACTATCATCATAATAGATTTCTGTTTCTTCAGGTAATGTGTCTTTTTCTCTGCCGCTCTAGGCCCCTCAATCGTCAGCTATGGGAGTACGGGTTCTGGAGTATCGGGGACATCCCTTCTCTTTTTCTGGGGTATACCCCATTTGTTCTTGTTTTCTCGAGTGACCATCTCTGCTACCCTTTAGTTTGTCTAATATATTCATGGAAGTTACCTACTTTTATGAGTTTTTTAATGGCATTTTTAAGATTTCTGCAATCATTAGTATCATGACCATAGTCTTGGTCCATTTTCTGCCGAAAATGGCGGGTTGAATAACTTTGGAGCTATGTTTAAAGTCTCGGATGGAGAGACTGTCAGCTCTGTGTAGGGCTGGGCCCCCCGATCCCATGCTCTTCCGAGATAACTACTTCGGGTTAGAGGCGCCAATGGCTCCCTGAAAGACCTAGACCTTCTCTCGTCATGAGCAAACCTTTCATCCGGAAATCTCCTATCATGGGTTCCTCTTCTTGAATTGTCAGATCTTCTTCCCTTATCCATAGTCTCCTCCTTTTGATCCCTGCCTTTAGCCTTATCCTCAACACACTTGGAACTCCATGCTTCTTCGCTAATAATTCTGCTATCCATCCATTCCATCACCTTATCGTATTCCTACTTACTTCGCTCCCATCACGTAAAAATGTCCTTATCCCTCAGCCCGTTTATCAGGGCGTGAACCTTGACATCGTCTGTAGCGGTCGGTACTTGCAGGGCTGCAAGGGTATATCTAGTAACATTACTTCAGAGGCTTTCCTTCTCCTGTTGTTGGAAATTTATCAACGTCATTATAGAATAGCTTTGTCTCCTGGCGCTAGCAAATTGGTTTTCTAGTTGGGACCCGAAATCATCATAAGTTTCTATATTCCCGACTTTAGTTGGCTAAACCATCTTTGAGCTAGACCCTTCAGGGTGGCTAATAGCACGCGACATTTAATTTTGTCCGAATAGCCTTGCAACAAGGCCACATTTTCAAATTTGTCTAGATGATCCTGGGGTCTGTCGTTCCATCATACACCAAATCCCAGGGAGTCTGAAATTTGAAGGCAGTAGCTCTGCCATAATATTATCACTAAATGGCGAGGCCCTGCTCCTACACAGCCCCGCAGGGTGCCCTTCAAGCTTTTCTTTCATAGATGGCTAACTCACGGGCTACAGTAGACTGCCAGGCCCTATCATAAGTAGATATGTGGCCCTCGCTTGCTCTCGAATCTTGCAATTTCATGTGTCGGCTTGGCTCATAGTCCTCATCATATGAGGAATCCTGTTTGCTTTCGGGATTTTCTTCATCTGGAATGCCCTGTGGCGAACTTTCAGTGGTTTTCTTATTCATGCGTTGTTGCTGCATACCGACATACTTGGCTACAACCTCTTTCGCAGCTTTTTCTAACATATCTTGTATCTGCTTGGATGATATAGACAACTTTTCCTCATCATCAAGCTCCGTTTTTCCCTTTCCTTTGGATTGCAGGGGAGTCTCTCCCTCAATTTACGCGGTCACCTTCCTCTCCCTTGTCTGTCATGACTCTGCATTACATGAAATAGTACAACAGTATTTAGAGGAGTCATCTTCGCATAATGCCCAAAAGGAATTTAACGAACAACATTGCATACACGTTGTGTTGGAAAGCGAGAAACATATTTTTAATGAGTATTTTATTATAAGTGCTGTGGGCTTGGACTTAACAGAAATATGACTTATCTGCAGTGCTATGAGGTGACAGATGTTCATAGATTAGAAACAAATGCTTAAAAGGCCGCTAGGGATACGTTGCTTTTTAGCAGCGCTTTGGATAGGCGGGTGTGTGCAATTCGTTCGCAGCACTTTAGGCTGGCAGGGTGCATGGCTTTCCCACGGCGCTTTAGGACAACGGAGGTTCAGGCTTATGCGTATAGGCTAGCAGGGGTGCGTGGCTTTCTCGCAGCACTTTAGGCTGGCGGAGATACACGGCTTATGCATCAGCGCTTTAGGCTGGCTGGGGTGCGTGGCTTTCCCGCAGCACTTTAGGCTGCCGGAGATACATGGCTTATACATCAGTGCTTTAGGCTGGCACATGGCTTTCCTGCAGCGCTTTAGGCTAGCGGAGGTATACGGCTTATGCATCAACACTTTAGGCTGGCAGGGGTGCGTTGCTTTCCCGCAGCACTTTAGCCTGGCGGAGGTACACGGCTTATGCATCAGCGCTTTAGGCTGGATTCCGATAAATTTTATATTGTGATGCCACTTCTTATTCGATTGTTTATTAACAAAGATATTCGGTTTGCTTCCAATACATCAGATCAGACCTCGGTAGAGCTTACACTCTAAAGTTGTCTATTAATTTACTCATTTCGCTTTTAAACTTCGACACTTTTACTCATTTAACTTCGTATATTACACAATACAATATAATCATCCTGTTCTCTGATTACAAAACCCAGAAGAAAACACTTCAACTCTTGTGTGCACCCGCGTGCATTTTCGCATGACCATATGCTAACTTGGTCTAAACATATCATGGGTGTGATTTATACAAAACTTGTTGTGTGTGTGTCAGAGGGCCTCGCTTTTAGATTCATAATATAAAATATATTTTTGTCGAAACACCGGGAAGCTGCCATATAAATGACTTCTTTGTAAATGATGTTCAATGCCTCAAGTCCTGAGCATTTACTGAAATTCTCTCCTGGTTTATTTTGAAAACCCCTACAAATTTCTCACGGCAAATAATCTTTATAAATTCGTTGGATTTTAAGCAATCGGCTTATAAACTTTTTGCAAGGACTGACTAAATCAATCAATTACACAGCTGTAAACATGGGATGAAGCAATTAAATATTTTCAAGTTTTATTTATTACTATTTATTGCCTGGCATACTAAGCCAATTTTTGACTTGGTTTAGATTTGACATGATTTTAGACAATTAAACCTATTGCTGTGTTTTATATCATAACATGTTCATTCACTTCACCCCGTCTGCTTACTCCTTTTAAAATTCTGATTCTTCATGAGTAGAATCTTATTACATTATTGGAGGATGGTGGCTCATGATCAAGTTGTTCCTAAAAAGTTTGTGCATTTATTAGATGTTTCCATTGCCACCTCTTATCTTTATTTTTACTTCCATTTGATTTCATATATAACACGTGAGGATAATTGTTTGAACCTTTTCAATTCACAGGACCTTGAGTGTTTGAGGAGAATAGCTGGCTGTCGTGATGTTGTTTTGCAAGAAGATTTTGAGAGAATGTGGTCATGGTTGTTTCCAGTAGGTTTTACCTTGTCACAGAGTGCAGTTAACGCAATGTGGGATTCAATGTCAGCTATATGGATCGAAGGGTTTATCACCAAAGAAGAAGCGCAATCTACACTTCAAGGCCCAGAAGGTATTCAAGAATCTGGAACATTTCTACTGCGATTCCCTATGTCGAGGAGCTGGCCTCACCCTGATGCTGGTAACCTTGTCGTGACTTATGTTGATAGTGACTACACCATTCACAACAGGCTTCTTTCGTTCGATTTCTTTCCTAGGTTGATCTTTTTTCCTCTCCTTTCATGTTTTAATAGTAAATAGTGTATCTAACCAAACATGACACTACATATGAAAGAATATTTGAAGGACTACATGATTGAATAAGCACAAAATTGGTTCGATCAATCAAAGCATGCGGTGAATTAGCCTATATTATTTGTATCTATATAAGCTATCACCCAAAGTAAGCATTCCCTAGGAATCTTACTGTTGGAGATTTGATGTCTTTTTTAACGTGGAAAGTTTTGTACTTCGTCTCTGTTGCTAATAGCCTATACCACCGGTAACTGCTACGACTAAGATCTAATCATTCTTTGGCAAGAAATTAAACTTGCATTACCTGAGGACTAAAAATGCGTTTACTTATACAAATACATACATGAACAGCTTAAGACGAGGCATTTGTTTTCTTGTCATCTGCAGTTCTCCTTCTGAGGAAACGACTATAAAGCCGCTACAAGACTTGCTGCTTCAAGAGCCTAAGCTCTCACGATTGGGAAAGTACGTTGTCGTCTTTATTTATAAATATAATCATGTCCTTTGATACAACATTGCTTGATGATATGTGATGATCTTGCAGAGTGATAAGAAGTCAGTAGAGGCGTTGCCGTTGTCGTGCTAGAGCCTCGTTTCTCATGTTGCTTCCATTGGTAGAGTGCGATGAAGGCGAGAGCTCTAGTTCCCGTGACACATGCAGCATTACTAACCACCCGGTCTATATTTGTATAGACTGCACAATTTGTACACATCTTTACATCAATGGTATTGGTAGGCTTTAGTAATTGACAATTTATATATATAATTAGATAGAAGAAACGAATGTTAGTCTTGTCATTTTATGATAATCGGGATTTCATTCATGTTCGAGCCCTAAATGTAATTTTACATGCAAATATTTACCTATTTTAACGTTTCTTTGTTTTCTTCTATAACATATTTGGCAAATTTGGTTAAGTTGGACTTGAGAACACACATGTCAATTTGTATGTTATTGGATTAGTTTGGTATTGTTAAGCAACCTGCACTCAATAGTTATTTTAGGGTTAGTCGTAAATTAATACCCAAGTTCTAGTGGACTATGGTTACGTTCTGTTTTTAAGAACGACATCGTTTTGGAGAAAGTGGTCAACATATTATCCGGCAAATTTTAATATCAATTAATAATTGAAAAATAAACGGTGTCCACTCCACGGTTGTCCTTACCAATTTTCCTTTATTCTAGTAATTTGTGCAATATTAATTCATATTCATCTATTCTAATTCTTATTCTAATCTAATAACTTATCTTAATTCCCCTATTTTCTCCATTATTAATTCATATACATTCTAATTTTTATTCTCTGCATTATTTTATTATTAATTTAATATTCTTCAAATTTATCACATGTTTATATTTTAATCACATCTCATATTTATCTTTTCCTATACTTATACCACCATTGATCGTTTACAAACATACATGCTCAAAATTAAAATCATTATTCATCTCTGCATCGTATGCACACAACTTTTTATATGCACAATTCTATTTAATCAAATTATACATTAAATAATGGGGGAAATTTTTTTATGCCCACATGTAAATGTGCAAAATGAAAAATATACACTTCATTTGTTTTCAATAAAAAATACGTGTGGATCCACAAAATTATCAAGGTCAAAGTTGTCAGGTCTTATCGGCAAACACAAATAGTTTTGTGCATGGGGCTGATATTGATTTTGGCCCAAATAATCATGGTCAATTCATTTTTTTATGTCATACATCAGGTTGACCTATTTTATGTCGGCTACCCCCACCTCCTTTAATTCAATTGGTATTGAATGCATTATTTAATCTCATCCCACAGTAAAAACCCTCACCACATATCTCGCCCACCCCTCTTTCAGTTTCCCTCATCTATCACTTTCCTCAAAACCCTCACCACATATCCCGCCCACCCCTTTCTCAGTTCCCCTTATCTATCACTTTCCTCATCTATCACTTTCACTCACTCGTACGCGCAAACCACCGACTCATCTTTTTCACTTTACTTCCTCTTTCACACAATATGGCACAATATGGAGGAGAGGTTAGTATTTTATTTCATATGGAATTAATTTTTTTTGTGAGGATTTGATAGGAATTCCAGTGGATAAAATTCATGCCTTCGATTTATAATGTGGAATTTTGTTTGTTAGTTTTTCAATGTTATTAAGTTGTGAATATGTAATATCAAGCTCGATGAAACCTAAGTTCTTCTAAATTCTGCTCGAACGAGATATGTATTTATGGAGCGGGAAATAGTGTAGTAAATTTTGCCTTATTTTTTACTTGTTATATACATAAAATCTCGCTCGAGGAAACCAAATTTTTCCTAAATACCGCTTGAGCGGGATATATCTTATTCGAGCAGAATTTCATTTAAAATTGTTCTAATAGTGTCCAAATTACCGAAGATCCCTAAGTAGGTGATTAGTATATGATTAATACATGCTTGATGTTGAATTTATAATAATAACTAGGATTTCGATACTATTGAAATTTTTGAATGTTTAACTTGCTCTTAAATTTTCTCTATACTTTTACATGTTTAATATTTTATTTCCAGCTCGGTAAACCCTATGTATCACTAAATCCCGCTCGAGCGGGATATAGCTAAGCCGAGTAAGATTTAGTTATTTAAGTTTACCGAATTTTTAAAATATTTTCTCCAGTTAATCCCGCTTGATTAGCAGACGTATGGGTGAATATCCTGCTCGAGCGGAATTTATGTTTTGCGAGTGGGAATTTTGTTTTTAAGTGAAAATAGTGTGAATTGTCTTAATATAATTTTGCCTTTTATTATATACTGAATATTTGAGATTTGCGAAATATTTTGAGTGTAATTTTGATTGGTTGCAATTTTTATTATTTCAAATTACGTTCAAGAGGCTCGAGACTATTAACCGGAAGTCGTCAGTTAGCACGGCCTACAGACACAGCGATTTAGAAGACGTTGAGTCTACATTGATGCGGGTTGGGAGACAAGATCTCTTGGATATATGGCTTGAAGGTTGTTTTGGCCACTTTAGTTACTAGCAGCAGGGGCAGAAGTGCGTTATGGGCGTGCATCATGTATTGTCCCATGAGATGAATTTCCATTCGGCGAGGCACACGACATGTGGTTTCACATCAACGGGGCAAACATTCATTTTTCTTCTGTGGAGTATGCCCTTTTTTACCAGATTGTCATTCGGCTCCTCTAATTATTTCTGTATTTTTTTGTGTTTGATAAAACTTTTGGTACTGTAGGTTGGTGAATTCAAACCTTTCCGACCACATGATGCTAAATTGCAGAGCTTCTATTTCCAATCCACTCAGTTTTCAAATGCACTGGCAGTGGACTATGTAGTGCTGCGCAATCCGTTACGTGAAGGGGAATAGTTCTCCATCAAGCGCGCGAGGTCATAGTAGTTGATGATGAAGATGCCGATGAGAAACCTCACCCAAGGAGAGGACAAATACAACGAGGTGGACAGAGGCAGCCCGTTACCTATGAACAGGCAGAGGCAGAGGGAGAGGGTGACCCAGAGGCAGAGGCAGAGGGTGAGGCTTCACCTGAGTACCGAGAGCCACTTCGCCGTCGAGACCACGGAAAGCGTGTTCGTTAGGGAGGATCTTCATCCTTCAGTGGTGGGGCTGATCACGTCCTACGATTGAGTGATCGACCCTGGATTCGATCAGAGATTGCCCTTGCAGAGGATCTCATTCGATAGAAAGTGGAGCGGAGACTGTTCCCGAAACTCAAATCTCGGATTGAGGGCTTGTTTGGCAAAACCCGATGTGGATCTACACGCCGATCCCCTGCACATCAGCCCACAAAATGGTCCATGCCTATGCAGACACCACACCGCGCCTCAGTGCGAGACCTACAGGTCCAGGCACCGGAAGACCAACGCCGCGCCACCATGCTAGACCCACAAGTCCAAGCACCGAAAGACCAACACAGTGCCTCCGTGCATCAGCATGCGCATGCACATGCACATGACACGGAGGAAGATCCTTGTCCAGCTTGTCATTTCATGCAAGCAGAACGGTTTTTGTCACCGCATTGTCCAGCTCGTCATTTCATGCACGAGCTTGGATCGTCGAGTGCAATGTTCAATGAGTACGGTACGTTTCTACCCGATCCATCTCGGCATTCAATGCACGATCTTGATTGCAACTTTAATGCATTGTGGTCCGCTCTTGGCATGATAGGTAACTATTTCTGCTTGAATTGATCCAGGCGCATGAATTATTTTTGCAAGGTGATCCAGAAGAATTCATGGTCACCAATGCAAGCAACGTATATGTGCCGCATCAGTAGTGGAGGCTACTTGAAAATCAACAGGCAGACATGGGAATCGAGGTAAAAAAATGTTGGAGAGTTTTCTTATATATATTCTTATGCACATGAACTAAACTTTTAGTTGTAGGTCCTAGATTTGTTCATAGCCTACTTGAAAAAGCGACTTGTGGACGGAGATTACATTTTGCCCAATGTGACTTACAGCAATTGACTACGATGTCTTCGTAAGTTCATTATGAGCACGAGTTTACATATTATCTATCTTTAGAATTTCATTGTAATTATCTTTGTGCATTAATTGACTTGGAACTTGAGTAGATGTGGATTCGAAATAATGTGTAGATGTCGATGCATAATTACACCCAGCGGGGTATGCATCATCAGTAAAAGTGGAGGACAACATCTGTCTTTGGATACGATCCATTTCTTCATAATAATCACCACCAAACTCAGGCACGTATACGTTCGTGTATTGGTGAGTCACGTACACAGTTGCTTTTGGCTGCGTCGCGTATAACTGATAAAAATCACCATCAGTGCTTAATAAGCACTTTACAGTGCGTCCTCTCGGAGACTTCGACAGATAATGCAACTCATACTGTGTGCTGAAGAAATTTGCGCTCAATTGAAATTCGATGTTGTACCTCAGGCCGTGGAGATTTCTTTCGATTGAAACGAATTCCTATCCGCCTGAGTTCGTACAACTGGACCATGTTCCTCCGTATTTGATAATGAAGTAGTGATTCATCTACACAGAAATACAAACATAAAACAATTAATAAAAATAACTAAAAAATAACAAATCCCGCTCGCCAACCTCATTAATTTCCCGCTCGAGCAGGATTAAGCTTCACGAGCGGGAAATGACAACATTCGAAGTTTAGAATTTTTTAAGTCCTAATATACAAAATCCCTCTCGGCAAACATAAATCCCGCTCGAGCGAGAAATTAAAAAACGAGCGGTAAATAGCTATGCTCGAGCGGGAAAGTGTAAAGATAACTTTATAGAATTTTTCTTAGTTCATATTTTGAAATAATAAATTTTCAATCGGGATTTCACTAACTAGAGCGTGGATTAGTTGGTATCCATATTTGGAAATAATAAATTTCAATATTTAGAATAAAATTTACTCTTAAAATATAATCTATACGTCATTCATATAAATTTCAATATTTCGAATACTAAAGAGTCCTTTTCTAATTTATTACGTACAATAAAAATTATGCGGACAAGAGAGGAAAATTACAAGGTTGGAAAAAATACCTCAGATGATGTTCTTGTGTAAGATTGTTGCCTACTTTTGAATGTGATGAATTTCAAAGGTTGTTCTTAAGGGTGTTCTTGAGGGTGTGTAAAAGAGAGTTGTGAATGGTGAAATATATAGAGTTGTGAATGGTAAACAGATTTTTTTTCCGCATTTCACGTGAAAATTGTACATTTTTCATGTGCTGAATTTATTTCTACATGCATAAATCAGCTTTAGTTATGTCTCATGTCTGCACGAGCAAGTAATTCATGTCAGACACCAGTCAATCATCATTCTGTACATTGACCAACTTTTCTGCCATTTCCCGCTCACCACGTGTCAAATCCCGCTCGAGCGGGATTTGACACGTGGCGAGCGGGATCAACATCTAGGTTGGTTTAATGCCGATTCATAATTTTTTGACTGAATTTAGTACGCTACTTAATCCGTATATGTTTCGTATAAAAAATTAAATTACATAATTATTGGCTAATGTTTGTCAAATAATCACAAAATTAACACTAAATGATTGCTAACTACACGCACAATCAAATTTGTCATCCCCTTTATATCACATCTCTTACTCACATCTCTTACACATGTGTAAGAGATGTGATATAAAGGGGATGCCAAGATGGCATATTATATTAGAAATATTCAAAAGTGTGTATTTTCATTATTTTGAAGAGATATGTGTATTTTTTATTTTGCCGATTTAAAAGTGTGAATTTTTGTGGATTGTCACTTAAATAATTATTTGATACGTCACGTAGATTATTTGGACAGAGGGAAAATTATCTCTCCATTTATATTTTAATTCATTTCTAAATATAGATAAAAACTTGCATACAACCGGTATACTATATAACCGGGTCTTTTTCACGACAAGTAACTGGTGATATGAAGAAATATAATATTTCATAATCATTACTTTTTTTCACGATTATATTTATTTTTATTCACAACAACGTATACTTTCATTTATTTGATAAAGTAATTATTGTTGTGATTAAAAGTAATCATTGACATGAATAAAAGTAATGTTTCAAAAATATTACTCCCTCCGTTCACCAAAACATGTCCACTTTGGTCTGGACACGGAGTTTAAGAAAGCTGATAAAGTGAAAGTTAGTGGGGTAAAAATTAGAAAATAGGGGTAGTGAGATAATGACAAAAAAACAGTGGTAATGACAAAAAAGAGGTGGTATTAATAAAAAAGTAAGAATAAAGTTGTTGGAATAATAAAAAGGTAGAAATAACTTTATGTGAGGTGGGGTCCTAAATGGCAAAGGGTAGTAATATTTGGAAAGTATAAAGGGTAGTGTTGTACAAAAAGGTAAACTAGACATCTTTTGGTGAACATGGTTATTGTTCCAAACTGGACATCTTTTGGTGAACTGAGGGAGTACTTCTCTTCACGACAATATTTACTTTCATTCGCGACAACTTGTACTTTTAGTAATTTGGTCAAATAATTATTATCATAATTAAAATAATCATGCATTAATATGAATAAAGGTAATGTTTCAAAAATATCACTTTTCAAACATAAATAGTTTTAAACAAATGAAAAATTAAAAATAAATAAATAAAATAAATAATAGGACACAACATAATCAAAGAAAAAATAAGAAAAAAATAAAAAAATACTTTAAAAAAGATAATATGAAGAATAAATAATATTAAAAAAAAAAAAAAATAGAAATAAGAAATTGAATGAACGACAAGTAAGAAACTAAATAATGAAAAAATAAAATTAATGAAATAAATGAAAAAACAAAAAGAAAAAAATTAAAAATAAATAAACCATTAACAAATAGAAGACAAATCTGTGTAAATAAAAAGATTGACATAAATAGTAAATAATAGATGAACTAGCCCAGTGAATTTTCACTTGTGTTTTGAGCTTTACTACTTGCATGATGTCTCAGCCCCAAATCCCGAGGGACGGCAAAGTCAGGGTGCGACTAGGGGTTGGAATAAAGAAGCTGGGAAGAAGGGGGATAAATGAATAAAAAGACAACGATTAAACGACAACTGATATCTATGAACAGATTTTATATTAAAAGAAAGAGAGAGTCGACCTTGAAGGGTCGCTCGACAAGTTGTTCAAAAGTTAACTAAGTTCATTGTACGGGACTTAGACCAAAAAAGTTTACATTAACTCAAAAGATTGGCAGCGGAAAGCGTAAAGCTAGATACAAGTTCTTCTTCCTAACTACAATTCTTTACTCAACCCCGCTGCTCGCGTCACTCAACCTGCACATTTATAAAACATATGCAGGGATAAGTATAAACATACTTAGTGGGCATGTTGCCGAAAATATATAATAAGTATAGATTAAATCATGCATCTTGATAAATAGCGCATCGGGGTTTTTCAACAAATACCCGAGCCTACTAAACATTTTCTTTCACTTTCACAATATAGCTTAGCCAAGCCTTTTACTTGATGTTACGTTCAAACTTGCCCAACTTCTGTTTCAACGCCGGGGAGAGTATACTTCTCCCGTGCACGTTCTATTCACCGTGGCTGGCTACCCCTCAACAGGGTACCACACACACCAGCTACCGTGTAAACTTAACCCTGGAAAACCCTTTTTGGCTAACTCAGAAAGGCACAAGAGAACTCACATAAAACAAATATTTTCATGCCTTGATAATCACTTTAAAACACAGTTATAAAGCGATAAGTAAACATTTTCGAGCATCGCTCATTTGATTTGATATATAGAAAAGTCCACCTTACTGATTACAGAACTACTATAGCTTTCATCTTCTGTCTTCCGTCCTATCCTTGGCGCTAACTTCCTCCTTTTATCATAATAAACAAACTTTAAAACTCGATCGCAACGATAAAAGAAACAGGAAATCGAAATTAGTTTTAGTCTTTTAGGCCTTTGCACTTTACTACTTTCTTTTGATTAACGAATAAACGAGACTCGATAAATTTTTGTTTAGAAACTGACTCGGCTCATTACTCGATACTTAGATCAGTAGATAATTGGATGTCGATAACTTATAGCGACTTAAAAGTTCACAAGGAATGAAGTTGAAAAGGATTCAACTTAAGAAATTAAGTTTTGGAAACTTCCTGCACAAGGCAGTGGTTCTGGAGTTCTCACAGAACATAGCACTTTAAAACGGGGGATGAAATTTATACTAAAAGAAAGCTACGGATGTCTAGTTTACTTTCCAATTTACGGATCTCGATTTCGTTAAGCGAGCTAAAATTTATAACCGTTTCCGTGAAATGTCGCAAAACAGTCCGCGCGAAACCCTAATGCTCGATAAAACTCGACGCATGATTCCCTAGGTTCGATCAATGCTATTCCACTTTTATTCTTACGAAATTTCCATCTTAAGACAGTCAACATGCATTATCTTTTATGATGAACTCCTTCTCATTTCTCGATTAGAAACTTGACGTATAATTATTCGTATTTCAACTAATCCAATTACTAAACCAATTCAATTTCTATTTCGTTTATCAACTTCTTGTTTATAAACTATATCTTATATCATCTTGGATGGAAATATCATCAACTACAAACTTTTTCATCAAATGACAACAATCATCAATATATTAGTTTTCCTTATTCGACTTTTCCATCGGCATTTAATCTCGTTTTTCCGTCTCTTATTAAAATTCCAATCTTCTTAGAATTCGTTCAAATTTTTCGGTTATGATCATTAACTAGCAAGATTATCATATATTCGAATCGTAGACCTAAATCATTATTCATTCTCAACTTATCGACGATTCTTCGTCTCTTAGCGAAAATCCGACGTTCTCCGATTTCGCTCAAACTTTACAATATCGATCATCATCTATCTAGAATCATTAATACGTAAACCATATACTCAATTCATTAACGAATCACCACTTATCGACGGGTTTTCGTCTCTTACGACTTTCATTTTATTTTTAGAAACAATCCAATAAATTCTATAATCATCCTCAAACACACTATATCTCATTTCTATTATCATTTCATGCAAATCATAACATCTTCTACATCAAATCATCAATTCTTCATCTCTTACATTTCTATTTTTATTTTTAAAAAATTCTAAATTAATTCATATAATCATCTAACATCATATACAACAAGAATCCATCACTAAATCATCAAGAAAATCCAACTACATCAAACCCCTAAATCTTCCTAAAATTTCAGTATTCATACATATTCAAGGGGGGGGGGGTGATTTCTTCATGATTTCAATCCATAAAATCATTCCTAAGCATACTATAACATGTATTAAACAAAGATTCATCATGCTTCTTCATCCTCTATATTTTTCGAAAAAAAACAACTTGATGGAAAATGATTTTTGTTCGGTTCAATACGTAGAAGAAGTTCCTGAATGATCGGTAGACGAGAGACTTGTGGAGCTTGAGAGAGCTTGAAGATGACTTCAATGGAAGAAAGTGAGAGAGAGGGAGATGGCGGAAATGTGAGGGAGAGTGATGAGGTGTTAGATACTATTTGTTAAAGTGATAAAAGATCTAACAAGGGTGGTGAGTCACACATAAGAGGCTGTTTAGGGTAGGATATTTTGTCGAAATATCGCGTTTTACGGGTCTAATACGACGTTATAAAATCGAAAAATTAAAACCCTAGACGGTTACGTATTCGACGAAATCTAATTCGACCGTTAGATTAGAAATAAATCACATACTCGGAAAACCTAATTCGTTTTTCAAAATCCGATAAAAAGTCGGGATAAGACAGTCCAAAATTCGCCCGAAAAAATAATAAAAACTGACTTTCTCCGGTGAACTCGTATCGAAGAAAAAGTGAATGTAAAGTCTTACGGTTTTTCAATCTAAGTTTTCGGATGAAAATTTTATCGGACGCGAAAACCCTAATACAGTAGTCGTTCGACCGACTTCTGGAATTTATTTTCAGAAACGGATTTCACCGCTAGTCTTAGAATAAAAAATCCTTAACTTAGGCGTGCAAAGCCGTAATTAATAATTAAATTTTTATTTTGACGACGGAAGAATTATCCAGGGTATTACATCCTACCCCTCTAACAAGAAATTTCGTCCCGAAATTTGCATACCTTCTTCAAAAAGGTAAGGGTACTTCTCTTTCATCTTTTCTTTGAGTTCCCACGTGGCTTCTTCTTGCCCATGGTGATTCTATAGCACTTTTACTATTGGTATCGACTTGGTTCTTAACTCTTGTACTTTTTGATCTAAGATCGATAATGGTTTTTCTTCATAACTCAAGTCGGATTCAAGAACAACGTCTTGCTGGTTAATTACGTGCTTAGGATCGAAAACATATTTTCTTAACTAAGATACGTGAAACACGTTATGGACACTTCCTAGACTTGGTGGTAAGGCCAATCTATAAGCAACAGGTCCTACTTTTTCAAGAATCTCATAAAGTCCTATAAACCTTTGTCTGAGTTTACCCTTAACACCGAATCTAACGATTCCTTTTGATGGTGAAATCTTGAGGAAAACCTTATCCCCAATTTCAAAACTAAGATTGGTTCGACGATCGTCGGCGTAAGACTTTTGTCGGCTCTGGGCCTCTTTCATCCTAACTCGAATCTGTCGAATGATCTCGATCATTTTGCTGACCGCATCGGGTCCTAGGTTCTTTCTTTCACCTACTTCATCCCAATAAAGTGGTGACCTACATTTCTTTCCATATAAAGCCTCATAAGGCGCCATTCCTATCGTCGCCTGATAACTATTGTTGTACGCGAATTCAACTAAATGTAAGATATCCTCTCAATTCGCGCTTCGATCCAATACTACCGTTCTTAACATATCAACGAGTATCTGAATCGTTCTCTCGGATTGTCCATCCATCTGGGGGTGAAAAGCTGTACTAAAGTTAAGCTCGGTACCTAACTTTTTCTGCATCGTGATCTAAAATCTCGAAGTGAATTTGGCATCTCTATCTGATGTTATCGACTTTTGTATTCCGTGCAGACGTACAATCTCACGGACATACAACTGTGCTAACTTCTCTGACCCGTAGGTAATCTTAATCGGTAGAAAGTGAGCTAATTTTGTGAGTCTATCTATAACTACCCAGATGACAGTGTTTCCTTTTCTTGACTTAGGCAAACCTGTCACAAAATCCATAGCTATATCTTCCCACTTCCACTCTGGAATACTTAATGGCCGTAATAATCCAAATGGTCTTTGGTGTAGGGCTTTCACTTGTTGACAAGCCAAACATCTTTCTACAAACGAGGCAACGTCTCGTTTCAAACCGTTCCACCAGAAATTCTTTCTCAAGTCTTGATACATCTTCGTACTCCCTGGGTGTGCTGTATATGGCGTATCGTGAGCCTCACTCATGATATCGTTCTTCAGTTTGTCATCTTTAGGGATACAAAGTCTGCCTTCGAATAATATTGCATTATCTGGTGCTTCGGAAAAACCGTCCAGTTTATCCGTTCTTATCCTTAGTCGAAGCTTCTCAATCGACTCGTCCTTTCTCTGCGCACTTATGATTCTCTCTCGTAAGTCTGGTGTAGCTACGAGTGCTGCTATATGGTTTGTTATTGTTTCAGGTGCATCGAGCACTTCTAAGTCCATTTCCTCAAATTCTCGTACAAGAGTTTCTTCCTCAACAAAGAGACATCCTAACTTGATTGGAGTCTTGCGACTCAGCGCGTCAGCTACCATGTTTGCTTTTCCTGGATGATAGTTGATTCCGCAATCATAATCCTTGACTAATTCGAGCCATCTCCTTTGCCTCATGTTCAATTCCTTTTGCTCGAAGAAGTACTTTAAACTCTTGTGGTCTGTAAAAATCTCAACCCTAACACCATAGAGATAGTGTCTCCAAATCTTCAGCGCATGTACAACGGCTGCTAGTTCTAAGTCGTGGGTTTAGTACTCAACTTCATGAGGTTGAAGTTGTCGTAAAGCATAAGCTATCACCTTTCCGTCTTGCATCAAAACACATCCTAATCCGTTCTTCGAAGCATCCGTATAGACCACGTATTCCTTATTCGCTTCTGGCAGAGCCAATACTGGTGTTGTGGTTAACTTCTCCTTGAGTGTCTGAAAACTCTTCTCGCATTCGTCCGTCCATCTGAACTTATTTTCCTTCCGAAGTAGTTGCATCATAGGTCTAGCAATCGTAGAGAATCCTTCGATGAATCTTCTGTAATAACCGGTTAAACCTAAGAAACTCCTAATTTCGTTCGGACTTGTTGGCGATTTCCAATCGCGTACTGCCTCTACCTTGGCAGGATCTAGCTTGATATCTTCTGCTGACACAATGTGTCCAAGGAACATTACTTCTTTCAGCCAAAATTCGCATTTACTGAACTTGACACAAAGCTTCTCAGTTCTAAGCGTTTCTAAAACTATTCTCAAGTGTTCCTTGTGTTTTTCCTCATTCTTGGAGTAAATGAGAATGTTGTCGATGAATAATAAGATGAATTTATCTAAGTACGGGTGAAAAATTCGATTCATGAGATCTATGAATACTGCGGGAGCATTAGTCAAACCAAATGGCATAACAAGAAATTCGTAATGGCCATATCTGGTTCGGAATGCAATCTTAGGTATATCCTCAGGTTTGATTTTCAATTGGTGATACCTAGATCTTAAATCTATCTTTGAAAAGACTCCTGCGCCTTTAAGCTGATCAAAAAGGTCTTCTATCCTTGGCAAAGGATACTTATTCTTAAGGGTGATCTTATTTAGCTCACGATAGTCTATGCACATTCTCATAGAACCATCCTTCTTTCTGACGAACAAAACAGGTGCTCCCCACAGTGAAACACTCGGTCTAATGAAACCAAGGTCTAACAATTCTTGCAGTTGTATCTTAAGCTCTTCTAACTCTTTCGGCGCCATCCTATATGGGGCTTTTGATTTGGGAGCCGATCCTGGTTCTAAGTCATTGAAAAAATCTATGTGACGGTCGGGTGGTAAACCGGGTAATATTTCTGGAAAGACGTCTTCATATTCATTAACAACTTTCACGTCTTGAATGGTCTTCTCGGCTCCTGGTTCTCCAACTAGGTACACAAGATAAGCTGTGCAACCCTTATTCTTCATCAACTTCTTGGCTTGTAGGACGGATATTATCGGTATCCTCCTGTCCATCGCAATCCCATGAAATTCTGTCGGTTCTTTTCCCGGGGGTTGGAAAGAGATTTTCCTCTCGTTGCAGAGAATCGTCGCATAATTCTCAGACAACCAGTCCAATCCTAGGATTATATCTACATCCCACATTATCATAACATTCAAATTGTTCGTCTTAACCTTAAGAGTTCCAATTTCTAATTCTAGGTTAGAGCAAACATGTGTGGAAGTAGTGATCTCTCCTGAAGGTGTAGCTACTCTCATAGCGTGTTCAGCTCATACAGGTCTGATATCTAAGTTATCCGCACACGAACCAGCAATAAAAGAATGCAATGCGCCAGTGTCAAACAATATCTTAATAGGGATATTATGAAGTTTACCCATACCTGCTAGGTTTCCCTTGCCCTTATTTTGCGCATTCTATTTGATCGCATGCCCTTGCATTCTGTTGCTGTTGAGCATGCTGCTGGAACTGCTGTTGCGCCTGTGCCTCAATCGCCCTCAGAGGTTGGGGCTGTCCATACTAATTGTGTCCTGCCGCTTGCAACGGTTTCGGGCAGTCCCTCTTAATGTGCCCATTCTGCCCGCAGTTGAAGCAATTCCCAGAATTTGCTTGATAGATCCCAAAGTGTACCCTATTACACTTGGGACAGGCAGGAATGGTAACTCTTCCTTGATTGTTTCCTCCTTGGTTATTCCTTTGATGCCCTTGTGGCTGACCTTGCTGATTATTTCCTTTCCATGGTCCCGTTTGATTATTTCCTTGTAAGTACAGTCCCGATTGACTGTTTCCTTGCCATGGCTTCTTGCCATAATTGTTATTCGGGTTAGGCTGCTGATAGCCTTGCTGGTTTCCATTCCTCTGATTTCCTTGATTATTGGAGTGCTGATAGTAGCCACTATTGTTTCCTCCTTCCCATTTTCGTTTTCCCTGGTAGTTATTATTGTTGTTATAATAACCTCGATTCTGGATTGGGGCTGGTGCGGGTGTTATAGTTTTCTTATCATCGGGCACTACGGCCTCTATCTCTAGGGCTCGCCCTAGAACTTCAGTGTAGCTCAGTCCTCCATGACTGGCTAACGCAATTCCAAACTCATGCTTCAGTCCCCCACGGAATTTCTTCGCTATCTTATCTCCGGTATCAACCTGAGCAGGTGCATACCTTGACAATTCACAAAACTTGGCGTCGTACTCAGTTACTGTCATTTTCCCTTGTTTCAGGTTATAGAACTCAGCCTCCTTCTGAGCCCTATACGTCTTAGGCACGTGCTTATCATACAGTGCTTCCTTAAATTCTTCCCAAGTGAAGTGAGCCAGATGCTCCGCGGGTATAACCTTTTGTCAAGCTTCCCACCAGTAGTCAGCTGGTCCGGAAAGCTGGAACGCGACACACAGTAGTCGCTCCTCATCAGTACATCTGAGGAGTTTGAAACTTCTTTCAATAGATCGCACCCAAAGCTCAACATCGCTTGGGTTTCCCGATCCGTTGAACACAGGTGGGTTACGTTTAAGGAACAAGTCCTCAATGTCACAACGGGGTGGTGGTAGAGGTAGTGATGGTGATGGTGGTGGAGGGGTATTATGGTGTTCCTGTTCTTCTTCCCTTTCATTTTGTGCTTGACGTCTTCCACGTCCCTTGGGTCTACCAGGTCCTCTTTGATTGTTAACTACTCTTGGCGGCATTTTTTTTGAAACTATAAGAACAAAACTCTCATTAGCACCTACTTTTAAGCCTTCTTTTACTTACTAACCCTTTTCCTTGTTTAAGTTGGGAAAAGAAAACTGATAATAGCTTCGATACTTAGCTCTTTAATTTTTTAACTTCTCGGTTTAAACCAGAATATTCATCTAAACTTTTTCTTCTAATCAAACTTAGAAAAAACTTTTCATAAGATTTAAGCTCACTCTCGGGTCATCATATATATATTATATACATGTCAAAAAGAATATTAGTTTTGCCTCCAACGAGGGCTTATACAAAAGGTTAGACTACGACTAGTCTAAACTAGGCAAACTGCCTATCTATGTACTGGGTGCACTAACAAGTTGCACCTTCGTATCTACTGGAAGTATTAGAACGGAAATGATCCCAAAAACTTCGTATCCGTGTAGAGTACTACAAAAGGATGGTTATTGATCCGACTATTTACAAGACAAAAAGAACTTCTACTACTACTACTACGCGTCTAGGACGCTCTGCTCAACACGCTGTTGTCGAGTCACTACTGCCCTTTACGGCCTGCAACTCCTCGGGGTCCTCCTCAGGGTCCTCCTCCATCGGGTCCTCCTCAGGGTCCTCCTCCGGATCCTCCTCAGAATCTGAACCAAAGACGAGCTGAAGTGCCTCGTCAACCCTCAATGTAGTGCCGTCAAAAAGTGTAAGTGGTGGTGGTGAAGGCACGTCTGAAGTAGTCCTCTCAGAATCTGAAACCAAGTAGTCCGAGCTGGACACTACTGCACGCTTATTCATGGGAAGAAGGTGCTCAGGAAGTGAACTAGACGCGTACACCTCTGCAGAACGGGCCCTAGATGGCCCCGCCTCAAACTGTCCCTGGACTCTCGTCCACTCAGCACAAATCTCCTCCAGTGGTGTAAGAGGAGATGGTAACTCAAGCATCGCAGCAAGCTCTGCGTCTCTCTCTAGGTACTCGTCTCCAAGAACTAACCCCTTACTAGGTGAAAGCACTGGCGGCAGCTCCAACAATGCGGCAACTCTGGGTCTAGGGCTAACGACTCAGGCTCAAACTCGGGCACAGACTCTGTCGGTACGTGAAGGTAGGGAAGGTGCTCCTCAACCGGGATAGTCCACATGACCCGACTATGAAAGAATTGCCTATGTATGGCTAGGGCAAAACCAGAAAAGTCGCCGATCGACTCGGGGTCATCACCGATCAGTGCAATGTGGTACCGGGCTATGGCATGTGCCCAACCATGCTACTCGTCGGGCAGCCGTACAGTCAGATCGGCTATCGCTTGACGCTCAGAGACGAAGTGACGGGCTGCGTAGAAACGTGCAGCGAAGTCATTAACCAATTGCCCGATGTCATGATTCGTGTCCACCTCATAGTCATGGAACTCGTCTAAGATCTCATCCACTACTGTACGCTGTCTCAAAGGTCGACTCTTCCGAGCCGTAACACGTGTAGCAGGCATCCTAAAAAGTTTTTAAGAGAACACGGATCAGTAACTGGTAGGATAATTAACATATCTTAAAGAAATTCTTAAATTACAATTAGAATATTCCATTATTCAAAATTGTAATACTTAATTCACTTAATCACGGCTTATCTTAATCATCTAGCAATTTCAAGAAATTGCAATACATACAAACAAAACTTATTTCTCACGATTTCTATTCCATTCTTTCATCTTATCAACTTATTTATTCTTATTCTTCTTATTATTCTTTATTTTATTTCCTAAAAAGGAAATTTTTACAGCTTTCATTTAAAAAGAACAAGTCGACTCCGACGAGTCTGTCGTTCATGTCACTTTACGCAGGTGACATTCGTTTATTCGCTTTGATTCTATTTATTCTGTCCTTTCCGATCCGATCATTTCTTGGAAATTTTGGAACCAACGCTTCTTAGAACGTCTATGTTCTCAAAGAATCGGGAAGGCCTTATAATTCGTCTAAATTCTCATAAACAAACATCTTGAATAAAGAAATTATAACTCACATAATTTCACATACTTTCACATAGTATAGCATTCATGCTTTCACATAGTTCGCGTAATATCACAAAGTATAATCTTTATACTTTAATCAAATCATACTTGGCATACTTAATCTCATCATACTTTCATACTTAATCAAAATTTCTTCTTAAAAGAAATTATTCTTCTGAAATTCTTTCCTTACTTTTCTTTCTTTGGTTGAGTCGACGTAGCGAGAGGTTGAGTTGTCGTCTACACTCTTAAACTTAGTGTTACGACCTAACTTTATTTGAAAGAAGACTTGGGTATAGAGTATATACAAATACTCTATCTTACTACTCGAAAGAAACTTGTATGCAGAGCAGAAACGACTGCTCTGATACCACTCTATCACAGCCCCAAATCCCGAGGGACGGTAAAGTCGGGGTGCGACTAGGGGTTGGATTAAAGAAGCGGGTAAGAAGGGGGATAAATGAATAAACAGATAACGATTAAACGACAACTGATATCTATGAACAGATTTTATATTAAAAGAAAGAGAGAGTCGACCTTGAAGGGTCGCTCGACAAGTTGTTCAAAAGTTAACTAAGTTCATTGTACGGGACTTAGACCAAAAAGGTTTACATTAACTCAAAAGATTGGCAGCGGAAAGCGTAAAGCTAGTTACAAGTTCTTCTTCCTAACTACAATTCTTTACTCAACCTCCGCCGCTCGCGTCACTCAACCTGCACATTTATAAAACATATGCAGGGCTAAGTATAAACATACTTAGTGGACACATTGCCGAAAACATATAATAAGTATAGATTAAATCAGGCATCTTGATAAATAGCGCATCGGGGTTTTTCAACAAATACCCGAGCCTACTAAACATTTTCTTTCACTTTAACAATATAGCTTGGCCAAGCCTTTTACTTGATGTTACGTTCAAACTTGCCCAACTTCTGTTTCAACGCCGGGGGAGAGTATACTTCTCCCGTGCACGTTCTATTCACCGTGGTTAGCTACCCCTCAACAGGGTACCACACACACCGGCTACCGTGTACACTTAACCCTGGAAAACCCTTTCTGGTTAGATACTATTTGTTAAAGTGATAAAAGATCTAACAAGGGTGGTGAGTCACACATAAGAGGCGGTTTAGGGTAGGATATTTTGTCGAAATATCGCATTTTACGGGTCTAAGATGACATTATAAAATCGAGAAATTAAAACCCTAGACAGTTACGTATTCGACGAAATCTAATTCGACCGTTAGATTAAAAATAAATCACATACTCGGAAAACCTAATTCGTTTTTCAAAATCCGATAAAAAGTCCGGATAAGACAGTCCAAAATTCGCCCGGAAAAATAATAAAAACTGACTTTCTCCGGTGAACTCGTATCGAAGAAAAAGTGAATGTAAAGTCTGACGGTTTTTCGATCTGAGTTTTCGGATGAAAATTTTATCGGACGCGAAAACCCTAATACAGTAGTCGTTCGACCGACTTCTGGAATTTATTTTCAGAAACAAATTTCTCCATTAGTCTTAAAATCGAAAATCCTTAACTTAGGCGTGCAAAGCCTTAATTAATAATTAAATTTTTATTTTGACGACGGAAGAATTATTCGGGGTATTACACATGATGTCACGGGTTTGACTCTCGTGAGGAGCAACTGCATTAATTTTATTTTTTTAATAAATTGAAAAGGAATAAAAAAAGTTTGAAAAATATAGCACGTGTGATTGGAACCTGGGTCTCAGACACTTCAAGGAGATGCGCCACCATTAGGCTAGCGCTCTTTGTAGTGTTATTTGCCTTACATACGCTTCTTATTATTTACGCGGGCCGGCCCAACCCGATTGCATAGTATACAACCGGTGTACCAAAACAAACCTCCTAAATATATATATTAATTCTTATGATTTATCTCTAATTAAGTTATGTTGTCATATGAATAGGGATCTCACTAGATATTTAATGTTGATACTGAATTTATCCTTCACATTATTATTTGTTAATCTCTCCTTTTCTTAGTCGAGCTAGAAGTTACGGAAAGATGTGGATCCGTTTCCAAATTGTCAATATTAATTTATAGTATATTATGCTAACTTTTGATTTATAGAAGTTGAATAAAGAGAGGAGGAGTGATATAGTCAGAAGCCCACTTAGATTACAATATTTGTCATGCAACATAATATACTCCCCTCGTCCACGAAATGATTGCCACATTCTTGTCAATACGGGTATTAAGAAAATAGTAGGTAGTAGTGAATTATAGTGAGTATTATTGTAAGTGGAGTAAGTGTCCCACAATAAATGTGAGTGGAGTAGCAAAAGTGGCAACTATTTCGTGAAAAAACTTAAATGGCAAAAGTGGCAACCATTTTGTAGACGGAAGAAGTAGTACAATTCTAGTCAAATTCATGAGTTTTGGACAATTATACCCTTACTATAGGGTGGAAGTTTTATTTTCAGTTTTCCACCACAATTTAAATACTCATTTTTACCATTTCTAATTTCTCGTCTGCACCACATTCTCTTTCTCTAAAAAATCTCTCAACCCTGCCGCCTCCTCTCCTCTGCCATTTTCCTCCTCCGCCACCTCCATTTCCATCGTCGCGCCACCTTATCCATCTACTCCGCCCATGGCTTCCGACAGCGACTTCAAGGAACAAACCCTATGAGAAGAAGAAACACCCTCCAATTCTGGCGGAGAAGAAGAAGCCGCCGCCGCCGAGGACGCGTCTGAACCCGAAGCAGTACAAGACAAAAATGATGACTGGTAAGATTTGAATTTCTCATATTCCGGGCTTGATTCGAATTGATAAATTCATATGATTTGTGTTTGGAACTTGTTTGCATCGTGTGTAGGTCTACTTTTTTACTCGAGACTATTTTTTTTCTCAGATCTGTTTCTATTTTACATTTTCATTACATGTTTGTGCCGATTTAAAAATTTTTGCATTGAAAATTTTCTGTTAATATTACGATTTTTCATCATTCGTATCGTCATGAGATGTGTTGTGTTTAAAAAATTTTGTTTACGAAATTATAATTTCGTATTGAGGCAACTCAAGACTAAATGAATACTCTGTTACGATTTTAAATTTCGTATTGGAGATATTGTATCCATGTTACGAATTTCGTAATTCGTATCGTCTGATTAATACGAATCTTGTTATTGTCGCCTGACTTTTTCTCAGATCTGTTCCACATGTTACGAAAATAGAAATTTCGTATTGAATATTCTGTTGCGATTTTATATTTTCATAATAAGGTTATACTATGTTACGATTTTAGATTTTGTAATACCCCAGATATTTTCTTCCGTCGCTAAAATAAAAATTTAATTATTAATTAAGGCTTTGCATGCCTAAGTTAAGGATTTTCAATTCTAAGACTAACGGTGAAATCCGTTTCTGAAAATAAATTCCAGAAGTAGGTTGAACGACTACTGTATTAGGGTTTTCGCGTCCGTTAGAATTTTCGTTCGAAAACTCAGATCGAGAAACCGTCTGACTTTACATTCACTTATTTTGTGATACGAGTAAGTTAGTAAAAATCAGTTTTATTTATTTTTCCGGATGAAATTTGAACTGTGAAGTCCCGACTTTTTATTGAATTTCTGAAAACGAATTATGCTTTCCGAGTAAGTGATTTATTTCTAATCTAATGGTCGATTTAGATTTCGACGAAAACGTAACCGTCTAGGAATTTAATTTCTCGATTTATAAACGTCGTATTAGATCGTAAACGAGATATTTTAGACTAAAAATCCAATCCAAAACCGCCACCTACCCCCCCTGTCATCCTTGTTAGATATTCTCTACTTTATGGAATGATTATCAACTAACACCTAAGCATCTTTGTCACAGCCTGAAATCCTGTGTGTAGGAACGACCAGACTCCATTGGAGTGTGAAGGTGAAACCATCAAGTAAACTCGACTCGATCAAGTTGTCTTCCTTGTATCTAATCAGTTGGGTTGAACGCTCAGATGACTTTCTTTCATCTGATGTTCTCTTCCCTTATCTACTTCTCATCTGATGAACGCTCAGTTGTCTTCCTTACAACTGATGTTCAATTGCAACTTCTCTTGAACGTAACTTCCCCCTTTTTCAATTCTTAGATGAGTTTTGCATCTTCCACTTTGAATGCTCATCTTGTGAACGCTCAGTTGTCTTCCTCACAACTGATGTTCTATCCGAGTGACGCCTTGTTGCCGTCTTCAGCTGGAGTCCTGTAAAGATAAAATCTTAACAATGCTCAAACAGCGAGCCTAACTACTAACATTAGGATCTGGCAACATCTACTCGGTTGGGGTCAGGTTGTTTTGGAATCAATCAAAACTTTAATAGATTTCCCAACAATTTTCCCCTTTTTGATGATGCCAAAACTCCTTATAAGAATTCTAAAACCCTTACAGATCATAACTGATCTAAATCTAACTGACTTATCTAAAATCTCAGTTAAATTCTAGACTGTCTATAAGATGAAAACATCAAAGGGTTAGCACAGTTATAACATGGTATTGAAATAACTTTGCGATTCAGAGCTTGGACAATGAGAGATTGTTCATCAAGGTGAATCTTATAACTGAATAGTTTTCATTACAGCTGATTGTTACAGGGATAAGCACAAAAACCAAAAATTACATCAGTTGCTTCAAAAACTATCTGAGCTAAAATTGTAGCCCATACTTACTGAAAATCCTAACAAAAATTTCTCTCTTTGCTGTTGATTCCTTGGAGATGTCGACACCGTGCTCTTTACAGACTTGTCTCGCTTCAGCTGCAATCTTTGTCCGGTTGGGGGTTTGGGAGTTTGGAAAGAAGGGAGGCTTATATGTAACCTTCTGAGGGACGGGGACAGTGTTCAGATCCAGTTTTGCTTCAATCATCGCACGCCTGAACTGACTGAACATCCCTGGGTCCCCAGTGTGCAGCTCGGTTAGCGCTTCCTTGAAGGCTTTCCTCGGATAGTCAATTGCGTAAACCTTCCTGTAGTAGAAGTCATTTACGAACTCCTGCTTGAACAGCTCCCATTCATCGTTCCATTCAGCTGGCATCCATTTATCGACATGCCTGAACTGACTCTGAACCTTGACCTTCCCTGGCAACCTCTGTTGACTTAGCCGAGCTTCAGCCTTTACTTGATGTTTGTCAATTCTGCGACGGCTGCGGGAGGCAATGTTTCGGTCCAAGTTCTTTGTTATTTTGTCCAACTCCTCCTCAAATTGGTTGACCCTTCTGGCCTGGCTGGCGGCGAACTTCCGGATCCAGCTCGGATTCATATAGTCCTTCTCTGCAACATCCATAGCCTTGGCAGCTGCAATGCACTCTTCAATTGTGATACCGTCGAGTTCCAAATCTAGCTCGGCTGCGATCTCGGCTATGGAGCTGTAGGAAACTCCAAACTTTTCTGCCTGCTCCAAGTCTTTAGACATTTCAGCTCCACCAACTTCGGTTGACTTGGGAGCGGCCTTCTTTCTTTGACCAGACTTCTTCCTCGGCTGAGATTTTCCTGCAGCTGGCATTTCTTCCTCGGCTTGGGTCTCTTCTTCCTCCTGTGACTCAACATCCGCCTCCTTCTCTTTCCCCTTTTTGGCATCAGCAACAAGGCTTGCTACTGAACCATTCAGAGAGGTGAGTTGTTGCTCGGCTAGTTGAATGCGGTTGAAGAGTTCATCGACCGCGCACTCGAGCTCCATCTTCTTCGCCAGTTCGGAGTCCTGGCGCTCTTGTTCGGCTTTCTTCAAGGCAGAGAGGTTCTCGATGACCTCAGTTTGAAAAGCAGCGAACTCAGCCCATCGCGACTCGAAGCGAGACTCCTATTCAGCATCTTGAGTTTGTTGGGACTTGGCAAGATTGGAGTCGGACAAGGATTTGATGACGTTCAGCTCAGACTTGAATCCCAGAAGAGTTGTCTTCACTTCAGAAAAGTCTTGGCTGGTGGAGGAGGAGAATTCTTCCAGCTTTGTCTTCATTGCAACATTCTCCTCCACCAGCTGCTGGTTCTTCACTTCTTGTGCTTCCAACACCCTCAACTGATGTTCTTTGTGTTGTTGGAGGTTGGCAAGCATCTCGGTTCGCAGCTGGTTCACCCTCTCAGCTATTAGCTCGCAGATTTCTTCAAAGGAGGGAGCTGGCTGATCAGCTGGAGGGGCTTGTTCAATCAAGGCAGGTTGCCCAACTGGCACCATGGCTTGTCGGTTAACCAGGTATAGCTGGAGCTCTTGTTCTTCATCCTTAGCTGCGGCGGCAGCTGCGTCCAGATCGTCGAGGAAGTCAGCTGACTTGACAAGCATATTGTCGAGAAAATCAATGCAATCCTGTCCAGCTACCTCCCTGGTGTCTGTCTCTTCTGCCTTGCTCTGGTCCAGCCGACGTGTGAGCAACGCAACCTTGTTGTTGTAAGCCACTTCCAGGTTGGAGTAGTTGAAGTAGGCTCGGATGCGAGACTCGTCTGACTTCAGCCTGTCCTAGCTGTGCACCCTGATTGTATCTTCCTTCACGTACCAGTGACTGAAGATCAGGTTAAACTGGTACAACAGCTCAGTTCCGAGAGTGGCGAACACCGGCATGTCTCGAGCCTCTGGGAACATGCCTATCAACTTCTGGAAGCAATAGGCTACCTTGCCTTCATGCTCCAGTGCGATGGCCTGATTGTCAGCTTCTTCATCTATCGGCGAGGGAGATAGATTCTCGAAAGGCAAAGGTTCAAAGTCTTCATCAATGTTGGCCAAAGTATCGGTCACAACATCGGCATCGAGCTGGGAGCTCGGAATATTGGATTCAGTTAGGAGGGGGGTTTCAAAAGGTTCCTCAACATTGGCCGAAGGAGCGGTCACAATGTTGGCATCGAGCAATGTGCTCGGAACATTTAGCTGTGTTTGTTCGGTTGAAAGAGCAAGAGGCTCTTTAGGCGGTACGGCATCAACTCCTACCGTGGGGGAGGTTGGAGCGTGTTTGATTTCCTCAGACGAGGAGGATGCATCCGACGTCACGTCTATCTCTATCCCGTCTTCCTCATCAGCTCCGGTGGCACGAGGGACGATCTCGAAAGAAGCGGCCTCAGCTGAGCGGCTCGACTCGGATGGCTCCTCAGCTGGTATCGCCTCCTCAGTTGGTGCATCCACATCTGGTAGCTCCTCCTCAGCTGGAGCTTGCTCCTCAGCTGCCTCAACTGGCTCCTTAGCCTACTCTCCAGCTGGCACCTCAGTTGGCTTCTCAACAATCTTCTTGAACCGTACCCTCAGCATTTTCTGGGCAGGCTCCTCAGCTGTTTCCTTCTCCGACTCAGCTCGTCGGCGTGCAGCTTTGGATTTGGTGGGGCGAACGGCAGCTAGTTCCCCCTCAGTTGTGGGCTCAGCAGACTTCGCAACCTCCTTCTTGTCTTTAGGAGTGTAGACACTCCTAAGCACCTCTTGTGCCTTCTTAGCTGTTGGGAACATCATCAGCTTCTTGACAGGCGTCTCTTCACAGTCATTCCAGACCATGTTGCGATTCTTGGTCGCGAGCAAGATCAGGGCTGAAATCTTGCAGCCGAAGTTGAGTGTCCCTTTCACATTCAACATTTTCTCTCCCGAGTCTGTTGTTGTCTCGAAGATCTTCGACTTCTCCACCATCAGCTGGTTCAAAAAGTATTGACACCAGTCGATTTCATGCTTGTGCTCCAAAGCTACCAACTACTTCAACTTTGGTCGGCTGATGTCGCCAAAGGAACCGCTGTAGCCGAACACCACCTTGGACACAACATCGAACAGGAGTCGATGTTCTGGCTTCAGCTTTATCCTCTGTATATTGCTCCTTAACTTCTCCGGAGTGATCAGAGCACTCTCCAGAAACTCATCTGCGTGCTCGTCGGTTATGTTCTCCAGAAGTTCTGTGGCGGTGTGGTTGACGGGAATGATGTGGCGGAGGACGTCGGAAACTGCTATGGGAAATGTGACACGGCGAATGGTCCTTGCCGGAACGTCGCGTTGGCGGCAGGAAACTTCTGTTGTCACTCATTCTCTGCTGTCGATGGAACTCTGCAGATTCACGTAAAATTTGCCGACTTGGCGCCTGAGCAGGTGGGTGGGGCAGAGCTTCGCCCATTCCAAGAGCCCGTTTTCCCTGAGTGTATTGACGAGGGGAGCCAACACCGGCGACTCCAATTCCTCGTCGGAGAGGATCTGTTCGAAATGGATCTTCGACACCAGCATGTCGAAAGATTCTTCATATGAGGTGGGGACAAGGGAAGATCCTGAAAATACCATTTTCTTGCTTTTGGGAGCCATTTATGATCACTGCGAAGGTATATATATAAGAAGTAAGGGAAATCTTTTGTAGAAAATAGTTAGACAATTTCTGAGAAGACGATGAACAGTTATTGCAGATAGATACGAATGAGGAAGGTAAGAGATCACTTCCTGATTTTCCGCTATATATAGGTTTTTGACTCGGTTGAGATCGACGGTTGGGGTTAAATTGCGCGAATCCATCAACGGCTGAGATCACGCGACTGTTAACTATCTTTGACTTGACGTCATGCACCGAGTTCCAACCCGCGCGTGAGAAGGTGTACAGTTTATCTTGTCAGCCCAGTCGCACTATAAAGTAGGCTATAGATGTTCAGCCGTACTTTACATTTAATGCGACATGATGGCTATTTGAATATAACTGACTTGCTAAGGAATGTTTGAATTTATTTCAAACATTCTCATTTAAGAACATAACACCTTCAGCCTTAAATGTTACCTGCCAGCTGATGTCGAAATCAGTTGTGTTCCAATGTTGCGGCATACCATCAGCTGACTCGAGTTCGTTTGTTCAGCTGACGTCTGATCCAACGTTGCAGCATACCATCAGCTGACTCGAATTCGTCTGTTCAGCTGACGTCTGATGTCTTCAGTTGGCAATCCGCATCTGAGATTCCCCCTTCATTTGAGCTTCCCCCTCAGATAGATATCTATCTCTTCACCTCAGCTGGTTCCTCATCTGATGGATCCAGCAATCCGAGTAAATCACATAACATCTTGAACCGAGCTTCGGCTAGAGGTTTGGTGAAGATATCTGCTCTCTGAATCTCAGTTGGAATCTTCTCCATGGATACGTCCTTCTTCTCAATATGGTCTCGGATGAAATGTTGTCGGATGTCGATGTGCTTGGTCCGAAGTGATGAACAGGATTCAAAGAGATAGCAATGGCACTAGAGCTATCGCAATGAATGGGAACCTGTCCAATTGCAACTTCATAGTCTCTCAGCTGTTGCTTGAGCCACAACACTTGCATGCAGCAGCTACCGGCAGCCATATACTCTAACTTGGTTGTAGAAGTGGCAACACGTGCTTGTTTCTTGGAAAACCACGAAACTAGCTTGCTTCCCATGAACTGACAGTGTCCAGATGTGGACTTCCTGTCCAACCGATCTCCGGCTAGTTCTGAATCTGAGTATCCAGTCAGTTGGATGTTGTCGTCGGTTGGATACCACAACCCAACATTTACAGTTCCCTTCAGATACTTGATGATGTTCTTTGCTGCCAACATTTGAGCTTCCCTCGGTTGAACTTGGAACCGGGCACACACTCCAACCGCGTAAGATGTGTCTGGCCGACTGACGATTAGATAGAGCAAAGAACCGATGATCCCTCTATACTTACTGGCATCCACGAGCTTTCCCTCAGTTCCAGGTTCAATCTTCCAGTGAGTATTCATCGGGATCCTTGTGGTCTTACTTGTCTGCAATCCGAACTTGGTGATGAGCTCTTTAGTATATTTGGACTGATTGATGAAAATCCCTTCTGGTGACTGCTTCACTTGAAGTCCAAGAAAATAGTTCATCTCGTCCATCATCGACATCTCGAACTTCTCCTTCATGAGATTTGAGAATTTTTCACACAGTTCCTCCGACTTAGAACCGAATATGATGTCGTCGACGTAGATTTGCACAACAAGTATATCTTCTCCAACTTTGATGGTGAACAGGGTTTTGTCAACTGACCCTCGTTTGAATTCCGAGTTCAGAAGAAAACCACAAAGAGTGTCATACCAAGCTCTGGGTGTTTGTTTCAAACCATAGATTGCTTTCTTCAACTTGTACACTCTTCCATCTCCAATTTCAAAACCGGGAGGCTGTTCAACATATACATCTTCCTTGATATCTCCGTTGAAGAATGCACACTTCACATCCATCTGATAGACCTTAAACTTGTGAAATGCGGCATAGGCTAGAAAGATTTGGATGGCTTCCAGCCTTGCAACCGGCGCGAAGGAGTCCTCGAAATTGATTCCTTCTTGTTGGCAATATCCTTGAGCTACCAACCTTGCCTTATTCCTCACGATGAATCCAATGGCGTCTCTCTTGTTCTTGAAAATCCATTTTAATCCAATGACTTTGACACCATTTGGTCTTTCTACCAACTCCCATACATAGTTGCATAGAAATTCATTCAGTTCTTCTTGCATGGCTGTTGTCCAGTGAACACAGTTGAGAGCTTCCACAACATTCTTTGGTTCCGGCACATCAGCTACGAAGCAAGATATCATGGCAACATCTCCGGCTTGCTCGAACTCCTCAAGAACTGCCAACTCCTCAGCATATTGGGCATAAGTGTTGGAATCTTCCTCAGTTGAATCTGGAGTCGCAACTCTGCTGCTTGTACGTACACCTTCGGTTGGATCTCCGATGATGTTGTCAGTGGAATGATCTTCATACCATCTTTTGTTGCGTCTTCCTTCTTCTTCCAACTGTGGCTATTCCGAGATCTGAGCTGTGGGAGATGCTGAACTCTTCTAAGCTGGTGATTTATCAGTTGTTGAGTCTGGATCCTCAACATTGATAACATTTCGAACCGGGCTTGGTTGGGCTTCGGATGCTGATGCAGTTGGAGAGGCATCAGCTGGAGTTCCCCCTTGAGATAAGCTGGGGTCCTCGCATTCATCTTCAGAGGAGTATGGATCATCATCCTCGGTTGCCCATACCAATGGTTCAGCTAGATTCTTTTCCCTTAGTGCTTGCGATCTGGTGAGAGCAGATGGAACTTGTGGATCAGCCTGTTGTCCTTTAGCCTGTTCCCTGCACTCAAAAGTAGATTCATCAAAACTAACATGAGGTGTTATCTCCACAACACGAGAGCTATTGTTGAAAACTCTGTATGCCTTGATCCGAGCAGTATATCCAAGAAATATGCCTTTCGAAGCCTTGGCATCAAAAGTTTTCAACTGAGTCTTCCCATTGTTGTGAATATAACACTTAGAACCAAAAACGCGAAAATATGAAATATCTGGCTTCCTGCGTCTCCATAGCTCGTATGGTGTCTTTCCCAACCGTTTGGTTAGAAGAGACCGGTTCTGGGTGTAGCATGTTGTGTTGATGGCCTCAACCCAAAATCTCTTTGACAGAGCTGAGCTTGTCAGCATGGATGTAGCTGCATCTTTCAGTGTTCGGTTTCATCGCTCAGCTACTCCATTCTGTTGCGGAGTACGCGCAGCTGATGATTGATGAGTTATTCCATGCTTCTCGCAGTACTCGATGATGGTTTCATTTAGAAACTCGGTTCCACGATCTGATCGGATAGAAATGATTTTCATCTCTGGTTGGTTCGATATCTGATCCATCAACTTGGGTAGCTCATCTTGAGTTTCACTCTTGTGTCGCATGAAAATGGTCCACGTGTATCTGGAATAATCATCAGTTACAACAAGGGTATACTCGTTGCCATTCATGCTCTTTGGAGTAACTGGCCCGAAGAGATCCATGTGGATCAGCTGTAACACTCGGTCGGTTGAGGGAGTTGACTTCAACCGGAAGGAGGATCTAGCGAGTTTTCCCAACTGACATGCACTGCAGATATGTGTTGTTGAAAACACTCGGTTTGGTATGCCTTTTGCATGTTCTTGTCTGGCGAGTCGGTTCATAGTCTTGAAATTCAGATGGTTGAGCCTTTCGTGCCACAACCAGCTCACCTCTGAACTGCTCTTAGATAACAAGGAAGTGTCAGGAAGACTACTGTTCCAGTCAGCATAGTTGACATTTCCGGTTGGCGATCGATTCCCAACAATATGACCTGCTTTGATCCGACATTTTTAACCCTGCAACCCTGTGCATCAAACTTGACAGAGAAACCATTATCACAGAATTGGCTGATGGAGAGCAAGTTATGCTTCAATCCATCAACATATGAAACATTAGAAATCGAAACGTGATTGGTTTCAAGGGTACCGTAACCTCTGGTGTAACCTTTTGAGTTATCACCAAAAGTAACTGATGGACCTTCTTTCTCCACGAAACTTCCAAGCAAATCCTTCAGATTTGTCATGTGTTTCGAGCATCCACTATCCATCACCCACATTGTTATTGACGCTTTATTCTTCCTCAGCTGTTTCTCTTGTTCCTGCACAGAGAAACTCGCTTAGGTCCCCAATTTTAGTTGGGTCCTGGAGGGTTAGAACCAGTTCCCCCTGGAGCTATGGGTCATTTTTCCCTGTATACTCGGATGGATTTATCATTCTAGATCACTTTTCCTTCATCATCAACTATAACAACACCTCGGTTATCCTTAGGCTTGTTAGTAGTAGTGATGTTCTGTTTCTTGGGAGGAGTTAGATTTTTCCCATTCTGAGCTTTCGGAGGAGAGGCTTTCCCCCTGTTTTGATGGCGATTCTTATCCTGTTGAATTTGTCTGTGAGGTCGGACGCCGTGTTGGAATCTTTGTGGCTGATTCTGATTCCAACTCCCTGAGTGTTATCTATAGCTGTTCATGCCCTGTTGGTGGTTCATGTTGTGGCATGAATATCTCCAGCTGTTCGACCTGTTCCTTATTGGTTGACTCGGTTGGAACCTTTGGTTGAACTGATGATGGAATCGCTGTTGATTCAGATGGTTGGATCCTTGTCGGTTCTGCGGTCGGTTCCATTCTTTCTGATGTTGAATCTGAGGTTGATGCAGAGGTCGGTTCTGATTCTGAGTTCGATTGCGATTGTGTCTTCGACGCCTCTGATTCCTCTTCTGACTTTTGGAACATTCCCCCTCGGTTGATGTCCCAACCGATGGAACATTCTGTCCTCCATCTACTGCTCCTTTTCCTTTCTCAGTTGTGGTTCCCTTGGTCGATTGAGCTTGCTGAGAAATGGAGGTTGGATTACTTTTGGGAGACTCAGGTTCAACTGTGTTAGGTTCGACAACCTTGACTTCCACAGCTTTGATGAAGGTCGCTGGAGGGATTCCAGTATCCTTGATTATATCATAACCGAGTCCTGACACGTCATCGATCTGTCGGCTGTAACTGATAAGATTCTCGATGATCTTAGATGACTGATATAGCTTGATTAAATTATCCTTCTCAGTTTGTAACTCCTTGAGGAGGACAGCTATATGCTCGGTTTGTCTGTCTGACTTCTTTATCAGCTGGTCGATCTAAGCCTCTTGATTTTTCAACTAATCTCGCTGCTCCTTGATCTGCTTCGTCAACTCCTCATCTGTTGGAGCATTAGTTCGATTGACCGTATTCAGTTGATTTTTGAGATTATCTATCTCTTCAGTTTGACTCTTGATCAGATCGTCCTTTTCGGTTAAGGATTCTTCAAGTTTGGAGAACTGTTCTTGAAGACTCTTAAACTCAACCGATTGCTGATGAAGTTCCTCACTGAGTTCTTGAAAGTCACTCCAGGAGGGTTCCAACTCTTCATCCAGTGATTCCTGCATGTTAGAAATATTGGAAAAATTTAACTTAGCAGGATTAGAGTGTACCTCAGTATCATCTTGATCGGTTCCAAGTGCCATGAGGCATTGATCCTGACTGATAGCGTTGTTGGTGGAAGTCAGCTCATCCTCATTTTCAGTGTCAGTGAAGATGTCCATGTCATCAGCTGCTTCTTCTGCAACCATGGCCTTGTTCTTTCCAGCTTGCTTGGCCCTCAACGCATCTGTCTCTTTCTTCGAGAGGTCTGGACAATCTGCTTTGAAATGTCCTTCCTTGCCACATTCAAAGCAACTGTTGTTCACAGGCTTTGAATTGTCTCGAGTTCGGTTAGATTTGTAGAACCTCTTATATTTTCCGAACAGAGTGTCCATGTCAGCTAGCTTCTTTGACAGGGCGGCTATGTTCTGTTGCAATTCCTCTCTGCTTGGCTCCTTTGCAGCTGTGTCCGCAGATCTTGTTAGCCTTGATGTTCGCAGCTTTGAGTAGTCAGCTCGGAGCGCTACTGACTTGGTGGCTGAACCAACATCCTCATGTCGACTCGTCTGAACTGAGGACTGAGTTGACCTTCGTCGGTTCACCTTGTACTCATTTCCCTTTAGAATTGAGAACAATCTTTCCGTTCCCATCTCACCAAGGTCAGCTCGGCTCTCGTGGATATTAGTGAAGGTATCACACTCAGCTGGTAGAGCTTGTAATACTTTGAGGTTGATTTCTCTCAAAGTATGTTTTCCTTTTCGGATGGACTGGATCCTTCTGATGATGTCCATGAACCGGAGCTCTAGCTGATCGATGGTTTCATCAGTTCTCAGGCAGAAGTTGTCGAAATCTTGACAGGCATGTGAGAACTTGTTCTCCTTTGTCTCGTCGCTTCCTTCACTCAGCGATGCCAAGATATCCCACATTTCTTTGGCAGTTTCGCACTCTTCTATCCAAGGGAGGTAATCTTGTCCAACAGTTGACATGATCGTGCTCTGAGCCCAGATGTCCAACTGGCTCACCTTGGAGTGTAGGAGTGATTCTTTCTCTGATGATGATTGGTCCGGATGTCAGTACTTGTTGCATCCTATGATGCTTCGACAGTAGGATCTTCTTCATCCGTGTCCTCCAGGATGTATAATTTACTACCGAGAACATGACCACGATCTTTTCCTTGATGTCCATCTGCACACAACAACAGAACAAATATGCAAGCAAATATGCACTAGCGTGATGATGGTCCCGATACGAGTTACTGGTGTATGGGGGGGGGGGGGGGAGTACACCAGTAAGGATTTTTCAACTTTCGAAAAACTTAACACTTGAAATCAACTTCAACTGAGTGAGAGGACTCAGTTGGGATCTCACAGCTGAGTAAGCAACCTCAGCTGGAAGGTTGGTGCTGTGCGGAATGTGGTGGAAAATAAACTCGTAAAATCAAACTCACGCTTTTATGCACGGTTGGTCAAAACCAAAACTGTTGTTGTGAAAGTATGCAGATTGTATGCGGTTAGATTGTCAGTTAAGATATGATAATAAAGACTGAACACAAAATAAAACACGACACACAAGATTTACGTGGTTCGGAGAGAACTCCTACGTCCACGGGGAGATGTGAGTCCACACACCTCAGTCCAAGTTCTTCTGGACAGAACCACTCAGCTTACGCGGGCTGAGCAACCGTTACAGTTTAGTTTCCGGGCACTAAACAGCCTAAGTCAAGTTTGCGGGTACTTGACGACCTGACTACTCAATTACAGGAAGAGTAAGGTCCTAGCACACTTTTTAGGGTGTGAGAAAGGGTAGGATTTCCAACTACAGCTCGATCAAGAATGAGAGCTGGATCTAAGGCTTGAACGAATAAACACTCAACTTAAGATCAAAAATAGTTTCGAATTCTAGGAACCCTCAGCTACTAATGTTCTCTCAAATTGGAACTCTCAGCTGCTGATGCTCTTAGATGATGATGTTGCAGATTTTCTTTGATTTCTCTCGAGAAAGCTCTTGAATTTTTCGTCGTCTATGTGTCTATCTGCATGTCTGTACTTCTCGAATGAGAGGATGCCTCTATTTATAGGCGGAGAGAATCAACTAGCCGTTGGAGGAGCAGTTGATCTCTGATCGATTGAATGCGATGGCTTGTCTCTCATCTCTGCAGACTTTCCCGATATGGCATCTGTGCTCTTCTGCTTTCCATCTGAGACAACCTTGTGTTGGGCCAAATGGGGTAATGACTGAACGGTCAAACCCTCATGTGACTTCCTTTTGAAATTCAAATCTTTGACAGTCAACTTCGGTTTGTCGGTTGAAAGTCTTGACCTTCATCTGAGTGATCTTCAGCTAATGTTCCGATCTGTCGAGTTCTCAGCTGACTTTGAACTTCAAAACAGTTGAACTCCTTGTTCAGATTCTATAACTGAGGTTCTGAAACTGAACCCTCAGTTGTCTTCCACTTCTTTACTCAGTTGGGTTTGAACCCTCAGATGATTTCTTTTTCATCTGATGTTCTCTTCCTTTCAACTGTTTCTCATCTGATGAACTCTCAGTTGGTTTCCTTCAACTGATGTTCTGAAGACTTCCCCTTGTTTACATCTGAACAAATGAACTCTCAGTTGTCTTTCTTCACAACTGATGTTCTGTCTGAGTGACGCCTTGTTGCCATCTTCAGCTGGAGACCTGTAAAGATAAAATCTTAACTTTGTTCAAACAGCGAGCCTAAATTCTAACATTAGGTACTAGCAACATCTACTCGGTTGGGGTCAGCCGGTTTTGGAATTCATCAAAACTTATACTAATAAATTTCCCAACAATTTCCCCCTTTTTGATGATGCCAAAACCAACTTACAACATGAAACCACTCCTGATCTAAACCTCACTAACTTATCTAAAATCTCAGCTGAAATTCTAGACAGTCTATAAGATAAAATATCAAAGGGTTAGCACAGTTATAACATGGTATTTAAAAGACTTTGTGATTCAGAGCTTGGACAATAAGGGATTGTTCATCAAGGTGAATCTTATAACGGAATAGTTTTCATTACAACTGATTGTTACAAAATATAGACTCAAAAAACAAAAAAAATTACAACAGTTGCTAGAAAACTAACTAAGCTAGTATTGTAGCCCATACTTGCCAAAAATCCTTACAAAAATTTCCCTCTTAGCAGGTGACTCCTTAGAGATGTCCACTCCATGCTCCTTGCAGACCTGCCTCGCCTCAGATGCAATCTTCTGACGGTTCAAGTTGCTGGAATCCGAGAGAAGAGGTGGCCGATAAGTAACCCTCTTGGGAACTGGAACAGTGTTCAAGTCCAGGTTGGCGTCAATCATGGCCCTCCTGAATTGACTGAACATGCCCGGGTCACCTGAGTGCAACTTAGTCAGCGCCTCTTTGAACGCTCTCCTTGGGTCGTCAGTTGCGTAAATCTTCCTGTAATAGAAGTAGTTCACGAACTCCTGCTTGAACATCTCCCAATCCTCATTCCACTCGGTCGGCATCCACTTGTCAGTATGCCTGAACCGACTCTCAACCTTGGACTTTAGAGGCAACCTTTGTTGCTTCAACCGAGCTTCCGCCTTTGATTGGATTCTGTTGATGCGGCGTCGGTTGCGGGAGGCAACGTTGCGGTCCAGGTTCTGAGAAACCTTCTTCAGCTCAACCTCGAACTGGTTCACCCTCCTTGCCTGGCTGGCGGCAAACTTTCTGATCCAGCTCGGGTTCATGTAGTCCTTCTCCTCTACATCCATAGCCTTGGCCGCTGCAATGCACTCTTCGGTTGTTATCCCGTCGAGTTCAGAATCCAGCTCGGCTGCGATCTCGGCTATGGAGCTGTAGGAAACTCCAATCTTCTTTGCCTGCTCCAAGTCCTTAGACATTTCGGCTCCACCGACTTCGGTTGTCTTGGCAGCAGCAGACTTCCTTCTCCTCAGCTGAGATTTGGATGGTTGAGCAGCTAGCACTCCTTCTTCTTGGGTCTCTTCTTCTTCCTGTGCTTCACCCTCCTTCTCCTTCTCTTCCCCCTTTTTGGCATCAGCAACAAGGCTTGCTACTGAACCGTCCAGAGAGTTGAGTTTGGCCTCGGTGGATTGAACACGGTTGAAGAGTTCATCGACCGCACACTCTAGTTCGATCTTCTTGGCCAGTTCGGAGTCCTGGCGCTCTTGTTCTGCCTTCTTCAAGACAGAGAGGTTGTCGTTGACCTCTGTCTGAAATGCAACGAACTCAGCCCAACGCGACTCGAACCGGGACTCCCATTCAGCATCCTGCGTCTGTTGGGACTTGGCCAGATTTGAGTCAGCCAAGGACTTGAAGACATTCACTTTCGACTTCAAGCCCAACAGAGTGGATTTCAGTTCCGACACGTCCTGACTGGTGGAGGAGGAGAGATCATTCATCTTCATCTTCAGCTCGGCATTCTCCTCCATCAGTTGTTGATACTTCACTTCTTGAGCTGCCAACTCCCTCAGCTGGTCATCGTGTTGGTGCTGGAGGTTGGCGAGCAGCTCGGTCCTCAACTGGTTTACCCTCTCAACCATTAGCTCGCAGATTTGTTCTGTTGAAGGAGCGAGCTGAGCAGCTGGAGAGGCTTGAGCAGACTGAGCTAGAGGCTCAGCTGTGACCATGGCTTGACGGTTTGCCAGGTACAGCTTCAGGTTCTCCTCCTCTTCTTTTGCGGCGGCGGCTGCTGCATCGACATCTTCAAGGAAGTCGGCTGATTTCACCAACATGCTGTCAAGGAAGTCGACACACTCCTTTTCAGCTGCCTCCCTTGTGTCCTTCCCTTTAGCAGACTCTGGTCCAACCGTCTAGTGAGCAACGTGATCCGGTTGTTGTACGCCACCTCCAAGTTGGAATAGTTGAAGTAGGCTCGGATGCGGGACTCGTCAGATTTCAGCCTGTCCCAGCTCAGTACCCTGATCGTGTCTTCCTTGACATACCACTGGCTAAAGATCAGGTGGAACTGGTACAGTAGCTCGGTTCCCAGTGTGGCGAAGATGGGCATGTCGGGAGCCGCAGGGAATAGACCTAACAGCTTTTGAAAGCAGTAGGCCACCCTGCCTTCGTGCTCGTCAGCAACAGCCTGCAGGTCCTCCGCTTCATTGATCGGGGAGGGGGTGAGATTGTATGGTTCGGGTTCAAGAGGTTCATCGATGTTGGCCAAAGAGTCGGTCACAACACCGGCATCGAGCTGAGAGCTCGGAATTTGGGATTCAGTTGGGGAAGAGGGTGGAATGGTTTCCTCAACATCGGCCGAAGGAGAGGTCACGATGTTGGCATCGAGCTGAGAGCTCGGAATATCTGGCTCGGTTTGGGTAGAGAGAGCAAGAGGCTCTGGGGGCGGTACAGCATTTGCTCCAGCTGTGGGGGAGGTGGTAGCATCTTCGAGGTCCTCAGATGAGGAGGATGCATCCGACGTCTCCATGCCCTCAGCCTCATCAGCTCCGGGGCCTCGAGGTGCGATCTCGAATGATGCGGCCTCAGCTGAGCGGCTGGATTCGGAACGCTCTTCAGCAGGTGTGGACTCGACCTGCGCTCCCTCCTCGTCTGGAGCTTGTTCCTCAGCTGGCTCCTCAGCTGGAACCTCAACTGGCTCATCAGTTGACTCGTCAACTGGAACATCAGTTGGCTCATCAGCTGGCACCTCAGCTGCCTTCTTGATTGTCTTCTTGAACCTTACCCTTAACTTTTTCTGGGCAGGTTCATCAGTCGACTCCGTCTCAACGTCAGCTCGGCGACGTGAGGCTTTGGATTTTGTAGGGCGAGCAGCAGCTTGTTCTCCCTCAGCTGTTGACTCAGCTGGCCTTCCCGACTCCCTCTTGTCCTTGGGAGTGTAGACACTCCTCAGCACCTCCTCTGCTTTCTTAGCCGTCGGGAACAGCAACAGCTTCTTCAGCGGCGTCTCCTCGCAGTCAGCCCAGGCCATGTTGCGGTCCTTTGTTGCGAGGAGGATGAGGGCGGAGATTTTGCATCCGAAGTTGAGCGTGCCCTTCACACTCAGTAGCTTCTCTCCAGACTCAGTCGTAGTCTCAGAGATCTTCGACTTCTCCATCATCAACTGGTTCAGAAAATATTGGAACCAGTTGATTTGGTGTTGGTGCTCCAGGGCCAACAGCTGTTTCAACTTGGGTCGGCTGATGTCGCCGAACGCGCCACTATATCCGAACACGACTTTCGACACGACGTCGAACAGCAGGCGGTGTTCAGGCTTCAGCTTAGTCCTTTGCATGTTGCTCCTCAACCGCTCTGGCTCGATCAGAGCGTCCTGTAGAAATTCATCCACCTGTTCGTCGGTAATATTCTCCAGGAACTCGGTGGCGGTGTGGTTGATTGGTATGATGTATCGGAGGACATCGGACACGTCAATGGAGAAGGAGACACGACGTATTGTCCTTTCCGGAACATCCCTTTGTCGGCAGGACACCGTCGTAGAAACTCCCTCTGAACCGTCAAGGGGGCGAAGAAGATTGACGTAGAATTCTCCGACTTGACGCCTGAGCAAGTGAGAGGGACAGAGCTTGGCCCATTCCAGAAGTCCGTTCTCACAGAGAGTGTTGGCGAGAGGGGCTAGGACCGGCGACTCTAGATCCTCGTCGGAGAGGATCTGCTCGAAGTGAATCTTCGATACTAACATATCGAACAACTCTTCATACGTTGTAGGCACGAGGGAAGGTCCGGATGATGCCATTCTTTTGCTTTTGGGTGCCATTAAATCACTGCAAGGGTAAAATATATAGTGGAGGAAGAAATCTATTTGCAGAAAAGGGTTAGGCAGAAAAACTGGAAGACGATGAATAGTATGATTGATAAGCACGAATGAGGAAAGTAGGAGATATCTTCCTGATTTTTCGCCTTATATAGGTCTTTGACTTGGATGAGATCAACGGCTGGGGTTAAATGGCGTGAATCCATCAACGGCTGGGATTACGCGACTGTTGACTATCTTTGACTCGACGTTTTGATCCGAGTTCCAACCAGCGCGTGAGAAGGTGTACAGTTTCATGTCAGCCCAGTCGCACTATAAAGTAGGCTATGGATGCTCAGCCGTACTTTACATTTAATGCGACATGATGGCTATTTTAATATAACTGACTAGCACAGGAATGTTTGAATTTATTTCAAACATTCTCATTTAAGAATATAACACCTTCAGTCATAAATGATACCTGCCAGCTGATGTCTGAATTAGCTGTGTTCATTTGTTGAATTCCTCAGTTGCCGCATACCATCAGCTGACTCGAGTTCGTCTGTTCAGCTGACGTCTGTTCCATTGTTGCAGCGTACCATCAGCTGACTCAAGTTCATCTCCTCAGCTGACGTTTGATGTCCTCAGTTGGCAATTCGTATCTGATATTCCCCTTTCAGCTGAGCTTCCCCCTTCATCTGAGCTTCCCCCTTAAGTCGATATCCGATTCTTCAGCTCGGATGAATCCTTATCAGCTCGGATGACTCTTCTGCTCGGATGACTCTTCAGCTCGGATGAGTTTTTAGCTCGGATCCAAAAGTCCTAGAAGATCACACAGCATCTTGATCCGGGCTTCAGGAAGAGGTTTGGTGAGGATGTCAGCTCTCTGAATCTCAGTTGGGATCTTCTCCATGGACACATCCTTCTTCTCAATATGATCTCGGATGAAGTGATGACGAATATCGATATGCTTAGTCCGAGAGTGATGAACAGGGTTTAGAGAGATAGTTATGGCACTCGAGCTATCACAATGTATGGGAACCTGTCCAGTTGAGACTTCATAATCTCTCAGCTGCTGCTTCAGCCACAATACTTGCATGCAACAGCTTCCGGCAGCCATGTACTCTGACTCGGTTGTCGAAGTAGCAACACACGCTTGTTTCTTGGAGAACCATGAAACCAGCTTGCTTCTCATGAACTGACAATGTCCAGAAGTAGACTTTCTGTCCAACCGATCTCCTGCTAGGTCGGCATCTGAGTATCCAGTCAGCTGGATATTGTCATCAGTTGGGTACCACAATCCAACATTGACAGTTCCCTTCAGATACTTAATGATGTTCTTTGCTGCCAACATGTGTGCTTCTCTTGGTTGGACTTGAAAACGAGCACACACTCCAACTGCGTATGAAATGTCTGGTCGGCTGGCAGTTAGGTAGAGCAGCGAACCGATGATCCCTCTATACTGGCTGGCATCAATGAGCTTTCCCTCAGCTCCTGGTTCGATCTTCCAGTTCGTGTTCATAGGGATCTTGGTTGTCTTACTTGTCTGCAATCCGAACTTGGTGATGAGCTCCCTTGTATATTTGGACTGGTTGATGAAAATCCCTTCAGGTGACTGCTTCACTTGTAATCCAAGGAAATAATTCATCTCGCCCATCATTGACATCTCGAACTTTTCCTTCATAAGATCGGAGAATTTCTTGCACAACTCCTCCGACTTGGACCCGAAAATGATATCATCGACATAAATTTGCACGACAAGTATATCTTCTTCAACTTTGATGGTGAACAGAGTTTTATCAACTGAACCTCGTTTGAACCCCGAGTCCAGAAGAAATCCACAAAGAGTGTCATACAATGCTCTTGGTGCTTGCTTTAGACCATAGATAGCTTTCTTCAGCTTGTACACTCTTCCATCTCCAGTCTCAAAACCAGGAGGCTGTTCAACATATACATCTTCTTTTATATCTCCATTGAGGAATGCACACTTCACATCCATCTGATATACTTTGAACTTGTGATGTGAGGCATAAGCTAGAAAGATCCGGATGGCTTCCAGCCTTGCAACTGGTGCAAAGGAATCTTCAAAGTCAATTCCTTCTTGTTGGCAGTATCCTTGAGCTACCAACCTTGCTTTATTCCTCACAATGAATCCAATGGCGTCTCTCTTGTTTTTGAAAATCCACTTTAGTCCAATCACCTTGACACCATTTGGTCTTTCTACCAACTCCCATACACAGTTGCGTAGAAACTCATTCAATTCTTCTTGCATGGCTGTTGTCCAGTGGACACAATTGAGAGCTTCCCCAACATTCTTCGGTTCTGAAACATCAGCTACATAGCAAGAAATCATGGCAACATCTCTAGCTTGCTCGAACTCCTCTAGAACTGCCAATTCCTCAGCGTATTGGGCATAAGTGTTGGATTCTTCCTCGGTTGATTCTGGATTTGCAACTCTACTTCGTGTGCGCGCACACCCTCGGTTGGATCTCCGATGATGTCGTTGGTGGAATGAACTTCATACCATCTTCGGTTGCGTCTTCCTTCTTCTTCCAACAGTGGTTGTTCAGACATCTGAGTTGGAGTCTTCAGAGCTGGTGATTGATCAGCTGTTGAGTCTGGATCCTCAACATTTACAATAGATCGAGCTGAGTTCGGTTGGGCATCGGATGCTAATGCAGTTGGAGGGACATCAGCTGAAGTTACCCCTAGGGACGAGCTGAGGTCTTCGCATTCATCTTCAGAGGAGTATGGGTCCTCATCCTCAGTTGCCCATACCAGTGGTTCAGCTCGGTTCTTTTTCCGAAGAGCTTGCGATCTGGTGAGAACTGGTAGAACATCTGGATCCGCATGTTGTTCCTTTACCTGTTCCCTGCACTCGAAGGTAGATTCATCAAAACTAACATGAGGTGTTATTTCCACAACACGAGAGCTGTTGTTGAAAATTCTATATGCCTTGATCCGAGCTGCATATCCAAGAAATATGCCCTTCGAAGCTTTGGCATCAAAGGTTTTCAACTGAGTCTTCTCATTGTTGTGAATATAACACTTAGATCCAAAAACACGAAAATAAGAAATATCTGGCTTTCTGCGTCTCCACAGCTCGTAGGGCGTCTTTCCCAATCGCTTGGTGAGAAGAGATCGATTCTGTGTGTAGCATGCTGTGTTGATCGCTTCAGCCCAAAATCTCTTATGCAGTGCTGAGCTCGCTAACATGGATGTGGCTGCATCCTTCAGAGTTCTATTTCTTCGCTCAGCTACGCCATTCTGTTGTGGAGTACGCGCGGCTGATGTCTGATGGGTTATGCCATTCTTCTCGCAATATTCAATGATGGTTTCATTTAGAAACTCCGTTCCACGATCTGATCTGATAGATATGATCTTCATCTCTTGTTGGTTCGATATCCGATCCATCAGCTTGGGCAGCTCATCTCGGGTCTCACTTTTGTGGCGCATGAAGATGGTCCACGTATATCTTGAGTAGTCATCAGTTACAACCAATGTATATTCGTTTCCATTAATGCTTTTTGGTGTAACTGGCCCGAAGAGATCCATGTGGATCAGCTGTAACACTCGGTCAGTTGAAGGAGTTGACTTCAACCGGAAGGAGGTTCTAGCGAGCTTTCCCAGCTGGCATGCACTGCAGATGTGTGTTGTTGAAAACACTCGGTTAGGTATGCCTCTTGCATGTTCTTGTCTGGAAAGTCGGTTCATCGTCTTGAAGTTCAGATGGTTGAGCCTTTTGTGCCACAGCCAGCTCACATCCGAACTGTTCTTTGACAACAGGCAAGTGTCAGGGAGGCTGCTGTTCCAGTCAGCGTAGTATACATTCCCTGTTGGAGATCGATTTCCCAACAATATCACCTGCTTTGATTCGACATCTTTAACTCTGCAACCCTGTGCATCAAACTTGACAGAGAACCCATTATCACAGAATTGGCTGATGGAGAGCAGGTTATGCTTCAATCCATCAACAAAAGAGACATTAGAAATTGAAACATGATTGGTTTCGAGGGTACCGTAACCTCTGGTATACCCTTTTGAGTTATCACCAAAAGTAACTGATGGACCTTCTTTCTCCACGAAACTTCCAAGCAAATCCTTCAGATTTGTCATGTATTTCGAGCATCCACTATCCATCACCCACATTGTTGTAGACGTCTTCTTCTTCCTCAGCTGTTTCTCCTGTACCTGCAAGGAGAAACTCGCTTAGGTCCCCAATTTCAGTTGGGTCCTAGAGGGTTAGAACCAGTTCCCGCTGGAACCGTGCGTCGCTTTTCTCTGTACACTCGAATAGCCTTGTCATTCCAAATGATCTGCCCATTTTCATCAATTATAACAACACCCCGGTTATCCTTAGGCTTGTTGTTTGAAATGATGCTCTGTTTCTTGGGAGGAGTTGGATTTCTCCCATGTTGGGCTTTAGGAGGTGAGGCTTTCCCCCTGTTTTGATGGCGATTCTTATCCTGTTGAGTTTGTCTGTGAGGTCGGACGCCATTGTGGAATCTTCTTGGCTGATTCTGATTCCATTGCCTTGGCTGTTGACGATAGCTGTTCATGCCCGGATGTTGATTCATGTTGTGGCATGAGTAACCATAGCTGTCGTAACTTTTCCACATAGGTTGACTCTGTTGGAACCTCTGATTGTTGTGGTGATGGAACCGTTGTTGATTATGTCGGTTGAAGCTTGGTCGGTTCTGTTGGTTCCATCTCTGCTGTGATTGGTTTGTTGGTCGGTTATCACATCGGTTCTGAGCTTGGATATGTTGTCGATTTTGAGCTTGATTGCGACTCCGACGTCTCCGGTTCCTCCGTTGAGTCTTGGAACATTCCCCCTCGGTTGTAGACTCCAGGGACTGTTTCGTTGGTGCTCCATCTGCAGCTCCTTTGCCTTTCTCAGCCGTAGTTACCTTTATCGGTTGTGAGGGTGTTTGTTCAGTTGCATACTCAACTGTGTTAGGTTTGGCAACCATGACTTCCTCAGCCCTGGTGAAGGTAGCTGGTGGAATTCCAGTGTCCTTTGCTACGTCGTATCCGAGTCCAGACACATCATCCGTTTGCCGTCTGTATTTGATGAGATTCTCGATGATCTCGGATGACTGATATAGCTTTGTCAAGTTGTCCTTCTCAGTCTGAAGATCCTTGAGAAGAACAGCTATATGCTCGGTCTGGGCATCTGATGTCTTCATCAGTTGGTCGATCTGAGCCTCTTGCTTGTTCAACTGTTCGTTCTGTGCCTTGATCTGTTCCTTCAACTGTTCATCGGTTGAAGCCTCAGTTTGGTTGGCTATACTCAGTTGACTTTTCAGCTGGTCAATTTCTTCAGCTTGTCTCTTGATTAGATCATCCTTTTCGGTTAAGGAATCTTCAAGCTTGGCGAACTGGGCTTGAAGACTCTTAAACTCAACCGACTGCTGATGCAGTTCCTCACTGAGTTCTTGAAAATCATTCCAGGAGGGTTCCAACTCATTGTTCATAGATTCCTGCATGTTAGAAGTATTGGAAAAATTTAAGCGAGCAAGATTAGATTGTACCTCAATATCATCTTGGTCGGTTCCAAGTGCCATGAAGCATTGATCCGGACTGATGACTTTGTTGGTAGAGGTCAGGTCATCCTCATCTTCAGTGGCTGTGAAGATGTCCATATCGTCAGCTGCCTCTTCAGCTACCATGGCCTTGTTCTTTGCAGTTTGCTTCGCCCTCAGTGCTTCTCTTTCCTTCTTTGAGAGGTCTGGGCAATCGGCTTTGAAGTGTCCTTCCTTGCCGCATTCGAAGCAACCATTGGTGACTGGCTTCGAACTGTCTCGAGTTCGGTTTGATTTATAGAAACGTTTATATTTGCCGAACCGAGTATCCATATCGGCTAACTTCTTTGACAACGCTGCAATGTTCTGTTGCAGTTCTTCTCTGCTCGGCTCCTTTGCAGTCGTGTCAGCCGACCTGGTTGGTCTTGACGATCTCGACTTTGAGTAGTCAGCTCGGAGGGCAACTGACTTTGATGCTGAGCCGACGTCCTCAATTCTATTTGTCTGACTTGAGGGGTGCGACCTCCTTCTGTTGACCTTATACTCATTTCCTTTCAAGATTGAGAACAATCTTTCAGTTCCCATTTCACCTAGGTCAGCTCGGCTCTCGTGGATATTTGTGAAAGTATCCCACTCAGCCGGTAGAGCTTGCAACACTTTGAGGTTTATTTCTCTTAAAGTGTATTTTCCTTTCCGGATGGATTGGATTCTTCTGATGATGTCCATAAATCGAAGCTCTAGCTGATCTATAGTCTCATCAGGTCGCAGACTGAAATTGTCAAAATCTTGACATGCATGCGAGAACTTGTTTTCCTTTGTCTCGTCGCTTCCTTCACTTAGCGAGGCCAGGATGTCCCACATCTCTTTTGCGGTCTCACACTCCTCTATCCAGGGCAGATAATCTTGTCCAACCGTGGACATTATTGTGCTCTGAGCCCAGATATCCAGCTGGCTCACCTTGGCCTCCTCCGGAGTGTAGTCCTCTGGCTGTTTCTCCACATACTCCACCACTGCATCTCCATCGTTGGGATTTGTGGGAGTGCGAAGTATTCTGTCTCGTATGACGATTGGTCCAGATGTGAGAACTTGTTGCATCCTATGATGCTTGGACAAAAGGATCTTCTTCATTCGAGTTCTCCATGATGTATAGTTGACAACAGAGAACATGACTGTGATCTTGTCATTGACGTCCATCTGCACAAACAAAAACAGGACAAAAAAATGCGAGCAAGAATGCACTAACGTGAAAAGATCGGTTCAGTTGACCACTGAAGAAAATTCTCGAATTCACACCTCGTGAAACAGAGTCAGCAGTCTTTTGAACCACTGCTCTGATACCACTTGATGGTCCCGATACGAGTTACTGGTGTATGGGGGGGGGAATACACCAGTAAGGATTTTTCAACTTTCGAAAAACTTAACACTTGAAATCAACTTCAACTGAGTGAGAGGACTCAGTTGGGATCTCACAGCTGAGTAAGCAACCTCAGCTGGAAGGTTGGTGCTGTGCGGAATGTGGTGGAAAATAAACTCGTAAAATCAAACTCACGCTTTTATGCACGGTTGGTCAAAACCAAAACTGTTGTTGTGAAAGTATGCAGATTGTATGCGGTTAGATTGTCAGTTAAGATATGATAATAAAGACTGAACACAAAAGAAAACACGACACACAAGATTTACGTGGTTCCGAGAGAACTCCTACGTCCACGGGGAGATGTGAGTCCACACACCTCAGTCCAAGTTCTTCTGGACAGAACCACTCAGCTTACGCGGGCTGAGCAACCGTTACAGTTTAGTTTCCGGGCACTAAACAGCCTAAGTCAAGTTTGCGGGTACTTGACGACCTGACTACTCAATTACAGGAAGAGTAAGGTCCTAGCACACTTTTTAGGGTGTGAGAAAGGGTAGGATTTCCAATTACAGCTCGATCAAGAATGAGAGCTGGATCTAAGGCTTGAACGAATAAACACTCAACCTAAGATAAAAAACAGTTTCGAATTCTAGGAACCCTCAGCTACTAATGTTCTCTCAAATTGGAACTCTCAGCTGCTGACGCTCTTAGATGATGATGTTGCAGATTTTCTTTGATTTCTCTCGAGAAAGCTCTTGAATTTTTCGTTGTCTATGTGTCTATCTGCATGTCTGTACTTCTCGAATGAGAGGATGCCTCTATTTATAGGCGGAGAGAATCAACTAGCCGTTGGAGGAGCAGTTGATCTCTGATCGATTGAATGCGATGGCTTGTCTCTCATCTCTGCAGACTTTCCCGATATGGCATCTGTGCTCTTCTGCTTTCCATCTGAGACAGCCTTGTGTTGGGCCTAATGGGGTAATGACTGAACGGTCAAACCCTCATGTGACTTCCTTTTGAAATTCAAATCTTTGACAGTCAACTTCGATTTGTCGGTTGAAAGTCTTGACCTTCATCTGAGTGATCTTCAGCTGATGTTATGATCTGTCGAGTTCTCAGCTGACTTTGAACTTCAAAATAGTTGAACTCCTTGTTCAGATTCTATAACTGAGGTTCTGAAACTGAACCCTCAGTTGTCTTCCACTTCTTTACTCAGTTGGGTTTGAACCCTCAGATGATTTCTTTTTCATCTGATGTTCTCTTCCTTTCAACTGTTTCTCATCTGATGAACGCTCAGTTGGTTTCCTTCAACTGATGTTCTGAAGACTTCCCCTTGTTTACATCTGAACAAATGAACTCTCAGTTGTCTTTCTTCACAACTGATGTTCTGTCTGAGTGACGCCTTGTTGCCATCTTCAGCTGGAGACCTGTAAAGATAAAATCTTAACTTTGCTCAAACAGCGAGCCTAAATTCTAACATTAGGTACTGGCAACATCTACTCGGTTGGGGTCAGCCGGTTTTGGAATTCATCAAAACTTATACTAATAAATTTCCCAACACGTGATAAAAAGATCTATTCAGTTGACCACTGAAGAAAACACCTCGAATTCACACCTTGTGAAACAGAGTCAGTAGTCTTTTGAACCACTGCTCTGATACCACTTGATGGTCCTGACACGAGTTCAGGTGTATGGGGGAGGATACACCAGATAAGACTTTTTAAAACAACCCCCTAAAAATAACACAACCGAGTAAGGAAGCTCAGTTGGAATCACAACCGAGTAAGAAACACTCGGTTGGAAGTGATATGCTGTGCGGAATGTTGTGGAAATAAACTCGTATAAATTTACTCACGCTTTTATGCACGGTTTCAATAACCAAAACAGTTGATGAATAAAGCAGTTTCTATGCAGGTTAGATAGTCAGTTGAATATGCAATAAGATAACTGAAAATAAACATAACACACAAAGATTTAACGTGGTTCGGAGAGAACTCCTACGTCCACGGGGAGTTGTGAGTCCACACAACTCAGTCCAAGTTCTTCTGGACAAACCATAAAGCTTACGCGGGCTTTGAAACCGTTATGGATAAGTTTGCGGGTACTTATCAACCTTACAGTTTAGTTTTCGGGTACTAAACAACCTATCTACTCAGTTACGGGAAGAGTAGGGTCCTAAAACCTTTTCAGGAGAAAAGAAAGGGGTTCCAACTAATAGCTTGAACACGAAGTGAGCTATGATCTAACACTCTATGAACTCTCACAAAGTGATGTTCTCAAGGTTGGATCTAAAGACACTCAGACAAAATCTACCACTCTAGAACTCTCAACTAATGATGTTCTAAGAGGATGAATGTGGTTCAGCTCGAGTAAGGAATTTAGTTCTTTCTTTCGCTCTTTGCAATTGTCTGTCTCGTCTCGTGTGTGTCTTGTGTCTTGTGAGTGAATGAATGCCTCTATTTATAGGCGGAGAGAATCAACTAGCCGTTGGAAGAGCTGTTGATCTCTGTTCTTTGATAGCGATGGCTTGTCTCTCATCTCTGCAGACTTTCCGGATTTGGCAACTGCGTGCTTCTGCTTTCCATCTGAGACAGCCTTGTGTTGGGTCAAATGATGTAATGACAGAGAGTCAAACCTTCACGTGGCTTCCTAATTTGAAATTCAAATCTCAACGTCAGACTTTCATCAAGGAGAGGTTGGTTGAGATTTTCGATCTATATCTGACTGGTTCTTCAGCTGATGTTCTGTCTGAATGCTAACAGTTGAACTCTCAGCTGATCTGAACTTCATGCCGTTGATCTTCTTGGTTTGAGGTCCTACAACTGATGTTCTGAAACTGAACACTCAGTTGTCTTCCTTGTATCTGATCAGTTGGGTTAAACGCTCAGATGACTTTCTTTCATCTGATGTTCTCTTCCCTTATCTACTTCTCATCTGATGAACGCTCAGTTGTCTTCCTTATAACTGATGTTCAATTGCAACTTCTCTTGAACGTAACTTCCCCCTTTTTCAATGCTTAGATGAGTTTTGCATCTTCCACTTTGAATGCTCATCTTGTGAACGCTCAGTTGTCTTCCTCACAACTGATGTTCTATCCGAGTGACGCCTTGTTGCCGTCTTCAGTTGGAGTCTTGTAAAGATAAAATCTTAACAATGCTCAAACAGCGAGCCTAACTACTAACATTAGGATCTGGCAACATCTACTCGGTTGGGGTCAGTTGGTTTTGGAATCAATCAAAACTTTAATAAATTTTCCAACACTTGGTTTATAATTACTTTTCAAACTCAAATTCTCATTTCTAATTATATTTCAACTTCATGTAAATCGATACATTACTATTCAAATCGTCTTATCTTTATGAATTTAAGTTATATGATTTCAGCGAATCATAACATCACATCTCAACTAATATCACACATCATTCATTCATAGTTGAGCACTTATCTCAATAATCAGACATTCACGTTGACAATCAAACGTTCACTTCAACGTTCACATCACAAACATGTACTCACATCATAACTCAAACATCGTCATCATACTTAATCACATAATCACAATCTAATATTGAAATTTGAAAAATACGTCACATCTTAAACATAATCATTTAATAACTCATGTCTCATATTCACAAATTAACTCCTATTTCAGACTCATTCACATAATACCGAATATTCATGAACAATTCATATCTTAGCTTAGTCACACAGTAACTCGTTTAAAACACTTAAGCATTCATAACATACTCAAGCACATGAACATCACGTAAATATTATGTTAAATTTCACATTACTCAAATATTTTCATTTTCCATGAAAATATTCTATTTAAAACAATTATTCTATTATTATTTTAATAATAATAATTCTATCAATTTCTCGTTTATCAAACGATTTCTATTACGAGCATTCTAACTTAACTCATATTCAAAACTTCTAATTCATTTCTAATAGAAAATCTCATTTTCTATTATTTCTCTTTTTAAAACTCAAATATTAATATTAATATTTCTATTTTATTTCTTTCATTACTAATCATAAACTCATGTAATATATATATATATATATATATATATATATATATATATATATATATATATATCACCTTCTTTAAACATCATTCTAATATCATCAATATTCATAGACTCATTTTTCTATAAACTCAATCTTACATTTATTTCCTTTTTCTCAATATTTTCCTTTTATTATATATATATATATATATATATATATATATCTCAAAAATTCTAGAAAAATTCTCATAACTCAATTTCATCTCAATTCATTCAAGAATAAACTTATCATATCATTTTCTTCTTAAATTCCATTTCTATGAAATTTCTCTCAACATATATATCATATTTATTTTTTTCAAAAAAAAAAATAGCAATTACTAATTATTCTTCTAATTAATTTAAATCATGTTTAAATCTTCAAATTTCTATCAAGAACTTGAAGAATATATCTTCAAAAACTCATATGTTCATTAAGAACATCATATTTCGTTTTTCTCTATTTTTCTCTATTTCATTCGATTATTAGCTCATTAAAATCAATAAAAATTACTAAAAATCATATCTTCAAATTTTCATGCTAAAAATTTATTCAAAAAATTTCTAACACATCATAGCATCATAATCTTCATCAATATCATTATATTTCATCAAAATTCATCAAAAATCATTTTTCTTCAAAATAAGCATAAATCGAAATTTATACTATAAATCATAAAAATTCATATCTCATCTAAAAACACATATAAATCATGTTTTCATGTATCATCATGCTTATAAACATCATCAAACTCATAAAATCCAGAAATCATATTTTTCTCATATTTTCTCTATTTTTAATGAATTAAATTCATTTAAAATCAAATAAATTCACCAAAAATTCACATAAATACATACATGCATATAAATCACATGAAAAATCATATCAAGCATATATCATCATCATATTATCAAATAATCTCGAGATCGCATCAAGAACTCATTTTCCTAATTTTTCTCATTTTAATCGATAAAAAGCTTTTAACCTATCTTAGGTTATTTTATCTTTTAATCTCCTAAATCATGTTTATATCTTCATTTAGATCATTATATCATCATCACAATCCTAAGGTTTGCCTATGCATAAAGTAAACATGCATCTTTCCCTTCTTTTCTTGGTTTAGATTTACATATATACATCTTTATAAATAAATGGAATTCATAGTTTAAATAAATACTTTTAGCTTCTTCTTGGCTTGGATTTTTGGAGGCTTGGAGGATGGAAGATGATGGATTCAAGCTCCTTTCCTTGCATGAAACAAGATACAAGGGAATCAAGATCAAAATAAGGAACAAACCCTTATTTCTTCTCCATAGAAATCGATGGAAATAGGGTGATGATCTAAACTTGTTTCAAGCTCCAAAAATGAAAGAATAAGTTGAAGGCTTACTCTTTATATGATCTAAGACTTGAAGGAGGTATGATACATCATGAAATCCTCAAGCACAAGGCATGATTTCACCAAGAAAACTAGGGTTGTGCATGAAGCTCAAAAACTGTGCAGATTTTTTTTTTTTGCTGCTACTGTCCCGTGGAAAGATCACGGTTGCAGCTGGCTTTCTCTTCGGTTTTAAGGCTTAAAATGATGATGGATAGTTAGTAGATGATGTCTAGTATGTTAGGGTAAAATTTAGGATGATTTGGAGGTGTTTATCATGGAGTTTGGAGCTGAAATTTGCAGCATGGCTGCTACTGCGTTTCTTCGGCAGAGAGAAAGTTTTCGAGAGAGAGAGAGTGTTGAGCTTGGTTTCTTGCAATGAAAGGGTGTTAGATGATAAGAATGAACAAGGGGGATGTATTCTTATCTCATAAGATATGCAAGATATGAAAGAGAAAGGTGAAGATTGAGAGAGATATGGAGAGATTTGGAGAGAGAGAGAATCAAATGTGTTGGCCAAATGAGGGAGAGAGTAAGGTTCACTTGCTCTCTTGAGAGTGGCTTAGCAATTAGGGGTTACTATTTAGGATAAGCTCAAGGCTTAGTACTGTTAATTTCGCCGGTTAATTTATTTTCCGGTAGAAATTATCCCCGTCGTCTCACTTTTAATCCCTCGATTCATTTAAAATCCTTCTCGTCTCTTTCTCGTCGTCCAAATTCTCTCTAATTCATCTTATATCTCCCAAAATAATTTTAGGAATCCAATGATATCATTTTTATACTTGAATTCCATTTAACGAATAAGTTCATAAAAACGGCTCGACTAAACGAGTCGTTAAGCAACTTATTTTTAAATCTTACTCAAATGATCTCGGAAAAATTCTCCGACTTATCTCAAAGATCTTAAAATAAATTTAAGATTCCAATGAAACTAATTAGACTAAATTCAGAGTCGGTTGATAAATAGTGATTTCTCGGTTTATGTTACTATTCATCTAAATATAAAAGTTCTCAGAAAATTTCGAAATTCATACTCAAGCTCAATCTCATATAAATAAGCTCAATCAATTCAACACATACTTGATTCGAATAATCAAAACGAGAAAAATCACATTATAGCACATAAGGGCATTTTCGTCATTTCACAGAAAAATTTATTTTCGCGAAAAATTTTAGCACTCAAAACTCATCATATAAGCATATTAATTTAATTGATACGCACTTAGGAACTTAGAAAAGTTCGGGGTATTACAATCTTCTTCATTTCACTCAAAACTCATCATATAAGCATTAATCGAACCTAGGGAATCGTGCGTCGAATTGTACGAGCACCTAGGGTTTCACTCGGACTGTTTTGCGATACGTTACGGAAACTGTCATAACTTTCTACTCACTTAACAAAATCTAGATCCATAAATTGGACAATAAACTAGACATCCGTAGCTTTCTTTTGGTATAAATTTCATCCCCTTTTTTGCAGGAATCTGTTCTATTTGAACTCTAGAACTTCTGCTTTGTGCAGAAACTTTCGTAAGCCTAATTTCTTAAGTTGAATCCTTTATAACTTCGTTCCTTGTGAATTTCTAAGTCATTATAAGTTATCGACTCTCGTTAATTAACTGACTTAAGTGTCGAGTAATAAACCGAGTTAGTTCTAAACGAGAATTGTTCGAGTCTCGTTTCTTGGATAATCAAAAGAATGTAGTTAAGTGCAAAGGCCTAAAAATCATAAAATGAATTCGATTTCATTTTCCTTTATTGTCTCTACTGCTTATTAAAGTGTTATTATTTGCGTTCAAAGGAGGAAGTCGAGTCTAGAAGACAGGACGGAAGACCAGAGACGGAAGCTCATGTTTTAGTTCTGTAATCGCCTAAGGTGGGCTTTTTCTATATATCAAATCAAATGAGCCTTGCTCGAAAATGTTTACTTATCGCTTTATAACTGTGTTTTAAGTGATTATCATGGCATGAAAATACTTTGTTTTATGTGAGTTCTCTTGTGCCATTATTAAGTCAGCCAAAAGGGTTCTTGACTCTTGAGTTAGCCAAAAGGGTGCTAACTAATCGATCGGACTCTGTGTTAGCCAAAAGGGTGCTTTCCAGGGTTAGTGTACACGGTAGCCATTGTGTGTGGTACTCTGTTGAGGGGTAGCCAGCTACGGTGAGGAACGTAAGCGGAAGAAGAAAAGGCTTCTTCCCCGGCGTTGAAAAGGGCAAGATGAATGTAACAACAGGAAAATCTTTACGCAAAGTGTTTAGAAAAGAGAAAATGTTTAGTAAGCACGGGCATTTAAAAGAAAAACCCCGTTGAGTTACTGTTAAAGATGCCTGATTAATCTATACTCTTATGAGATGTTTTCGGCAATGTGCCCACTAAGTGCTTTATGTACTTAGCCCTGCATATGTTTTTAAATGTGCAGGTTGAGTGACGGAAGCGGCGGAGGTTGAGTAGAGTTGTTATAGGAAAGAAGATCAGTGTTTCAGTTCTACGTTTTCCGCTGCAAACTAGATCTCGTTAATGTATAACTTTTGGTCTAAGTCTCATCCTTTGAACTTAGTTTCTTTTTTAGAACAACTCTGTCGAGCGATCCTTCAAGGTCGACTCTCTTTTATTAAATAAAATCAGTTCATTAATATCAGTTATTGTTTAGTTATTGTGTTTATTTATCTTATTCCTCCTTCTTCCCCGCTTCTTTAATCCAACCCCTAGTCGCACCCCGACTTTGCCGTCCCTTGGGATTTGGGGCTGTGACAGATTTTTGTATTGGAGTTTTTCTATCCATGTTACGAATTTCGTAATTCGTATCGTCATTTAGTAACACCGTTTATTCTGTTGTTATGAATTTCATAATTTGTAACATTTGTCACGAATTTCGTAATCCTTAACTAATTCTGTTGTGTGAGATGTGGATATGAAGTTACGAAAATGATATGAAATGTGATTTTCATAATAAGGTTATAACATTGTTACGATTTTAGATTTTTGATTTATTAATTTCATATTCTGAATTGGTGAATTGATACGATTTCTGGTTGAATCTTGTTATTGTCGTCTAGTTTTTTCTCAAATCTGTTACCCATTTTACGAAATTAGAAATTCGTATTTAATACTATGTTATGATTTTATATTCTCGTAACACATTTGTGCCGATTTGAAATTTTCGCATTTGAGATTTGGTATACTTGTTACGAATTTTCATAATTTGTAACGTCATGTGATGCTTGTTTTGTTTCTTTGTGCGATTCAGTAACACTGTAAATTCTGTTGTTATGAATTTCATAATTCGTAACATTTGTTACGAATTTCGTAGCCACTATTACAAATATTGTAATTCATACCTAACTCTGTCGTGTGAGAAGTGGATATGAAGTTACGAAATTCAAATTTCGTAACACATTTGTGCCGATTTGAAATTTTCATATTGGAGATTTGGTATACATGTTACGAATTTCATAATTTGTATCATCATTTGATGTTTGTTGGGTTTCTTTGTGCAATTTAATAATACTATTAATTATATTGTTACGAATTTCGTATTTTGTAACAAATTTTACCAATTTCGTAACAGGTATTACGAATTTCGAAATTCGTAACTAATTCTATTGTGTGAGATATGGTTACGAAGTTACGAAATTTGAATTTCGTAACACATTTGGGATAATGATACGGAAAGTAAGAATAAGTGATACGAAATGTGATTTTTATAATAAGGTTATAACTTTGTTACGAATTTAAAATTTTCTATTGGATATTTTGTATCCCTATTACGAATTTCATAATTCGTATGGTCATTTTTATGCTTATTGGGTTTTTTGTGAGATTTAGTAACACTGTTAATTATGTTATTACGAATTTCGTATTTCATAACAAATGTTACCAATTTCGTAACATATGTTACGAATTTCAAAATTCATAACTAATTCTGCTTTGTGAGATGTTGTTACGAAGTATAATTTCGTAACATATTTTTGACATGTTTTTAACCCGGTTCAGAAGTATAATTTCGTAACACTTATTGCTAATACAAATTTCGAATTACGTAACATTGTGCTCCTTTGTTTTTGTTGTGAATTCTTGTTACGCCGTAACTAATTCTGATCAGTTATGAAATTGTAAAATTGTAACAGGTTGTGTTTTGTAACCGTACTACGAATTATAATTTTGTAACATAATTTGCTATTTCGTAACATTATTTACATGTTCCAAATTATTGATTTGGTTTTATTGTTTGTTTATTGTAGAACAAATGGACTTTTAAACGAAAGAATCTGGCATCAGAACACCACCGGATTATGCTAACTGGTGGCGAGAACACAGTAAAGGATATCCGATGTGTCTTGGAATCATTTGAGAAGAAATCCATCAAACAGTTACGACAATCAACACTTGGAGCCTTCATGAAGCTCCCCGACATCGTCTCAAGATCCGGAAAGGCACTCCATTACATCATGACTTGTTTCTCTATTACGAATTTAGGATTTCGTATCAGTTTGTCATTATTTCATGTTATGAATTTTACATTTCGTATCAATATGCTTTGTTTCTCTGTTATGAATTTATGATTTCGTATCACTTTGTCATGATTCCATGTTACGATTTTATGAATTCGTATAAGTTTGTCATGATTCCATGTTACGAATTCAATATTTCATATCAAACATGTCTTGTTTCTCTATTACCAATTTATGATTTTGTATCGGTTGGACATGATTCCATGTTACGATTTTATGAATCCGTATCACTTTATCATGATTCTATGTTACGGTCATTTGCAAGTATATATATGTTCGCTGTTGTTTATTTTCTGTTTCGGAGCTGACAATATGTACTCTAAATCTTGAAACCTTGAAAGTTGAAGGAATTTCATTTGTGACAATAATTTCGTATTATGTTGTGTGAGATGTGGTTATGAAGATACGAAATTCGAATTTCGTAACACATTTGTGCGTTGTACATATTTATGTCCTTTTTTAACCCAGTCACGAAGTATAATTTCGTAACACTTATTGCTGATACGAATTTTGAATTTCGTAACATTGTGCACCTTCGCTTTTGTTGTGAATTCTTGTTACGCTGTAACTAATTCGTAGCAGTTAAGAAATATTAAATTCGTACAATATCGTAACGCAATTACAAAATATTAAAATCATAACAACTACAACCTCACTATATCGTAAACCAGTTACGAAATCTAGAAATCGTAACAACTAAATTTTACGAAAGGTTAAATTCATAATGAAAGTAATAAAATCGAAACAACTACAAAATCGTAACACCACACTACATGATAACGCAATTACGTAACAAATCGTAACAACAACTAAAATTGTCAAACATCGTTTTGTTACGAAATAAAAAAATCGTAACAAAAAAAACAAAATCATAAAAATTCATTTTGTTACGAAATTAAAGAATCGTAACAAATCATTACGTTATGAAATACACAAATCGTAATACAAAACAAAATCGTCAAAAATCATTTTGTTACAAAATAAATAAATCGTAACAAAAAAATTCACATGTAATAAATTGTTTTGTTACAAAAGTAAAAAATTGTAACACAATAAATTGTACGAAAAGCTAAATTTGTAACGAAATTAATAAAATCTTTAAATTATAAAATCGTAACACCACACTACATGTAAAGAAGTTACGAAAAAAAAAGTCTTAACACAAAAATGGCGTCGTAACACCAAAACAAAATCGTTACAAATCGTTTCGTTACAAAATCCACAAATCGTAACACAACAATAAAATCGTCAAAAATTGTTTTGTTACAAAATAAAAAATCGTAACACAAAAATAAAATCGTCAAAAATCATTTTGCTACGAAATTAAAAAATTGTAACACACTAAATTGTACGAAAAGTTAAATTCGTAATGAAATTAATAAAATCTTAAGAATCTGTTACGATTTTATAATTTCGTAACTTTGGTACCACAATAGAATTAGTTAGGAACTACGAAATTTGAAAATTCGTAACTTCATAACCACATCTCACACAACAGAATTAGTTACGAATTACAAAATTCGTAGCACGTGGTACGAAATTCATAACAAATGATTCGTAACTTCATATCTACATCTCACACAGCAGAATTAGTTACGAATTACAAAATTCGTAACATCTGTTACGAAGCAGAATAAACAGTATTACTATATCTCACTAAAAAATACAAGAAGCATCAAATGACGATACGAATTACAAATTTCTAACATGGATACAAAATCTCCAATACAAAAATCTAAAATCGTAATAAACGTGTTATAAAATTCATAATTCGTAACTTCATATCCACATCTCATACAGCAGAATTAGTTATGAATTACAAAATTTGTAACATCAGTTCAAGATACGAAATTAGCGGATCATGAAATTCGTATCAAGCCCGGGATCTGTAAAATTCAAAAGTTTACCAGTCTCTTCTCGTATGGAAGAGCTCGACGAGAAGTGCCTGATGCAGTATCTTCTTCCTCGTTCATTTTGGCGCCGTCACTTTCTTCTTCTTCTTCTTCTTCTTCTTCTTCTTCTTCTTCTATTTGCTTATCTTGTTTCCTCTTCTTCCTTCTTTCTCTTTCTGCAGCCACAGAATCCGTCTCGAAATCATATTTCTAGGGTTACTAGCCGGAATCTATGGCGCGGGGTTCGTCATCTGTGTTGGGGTGCTTGGAGTGTTCGCTGCAGAAGCCATATAGACGTCGGAGATGAAGGTCTAGGTGGCGGAGCAAGAGGCGCGGCGAAGGCGAAGAATGGGAGGAGACGGAGGAGGAGAATAGTTGCAGAGAGAATGTTTAGAGAGAGAGAAAGGAGAAACGAAAAAGAAGAAGAGGGAAAAGAAAAGAAGAGAGAGAAAAAGATATGAGAGAGAAAAGGAGAAAAAGTAAAAAGTAAGGAAAAAATCGTCCACAAATCATGATAATTGCTAGAATTTGACAATATTAAGTTCCTTGACAAACATTGTATTACACCTAGTCAAAATGGCTCTATGGATAGATTACCTCTTGAATAAAATATATAGAATAAATATTTTCTATTAATTAAAGTCTTCTGTCCCACATAGATCGTTTTTCAATTAGTGCTTATTCATTGTGAAACCTAAATTCATAATTATAATTCATGTATATTTTTTCATCCCACAATAGTTTATCACTGCCAACAAATTTTGGTCAATTAATTAATGACCGATTGAATAGTTAGATATTTTGTTAGTATATTTAATTTAAATTTTAATAAAAATTAATTTTCATAGTTAACTGAATATTAATTGATTCTGACCAAAAAATAATTTTTTTGATATTGAATCAAATGTACAAATATATAACTAAAATCATTAAAATAAGAAAACTTGAAGATGTATGTATCTTGGCCTTTTGGCAAAGATTAGAGATACTAATTTAATGAAAATCAACGAGACGGTTTATATAGACATAAAAAGAAGGTTTTTTTTTTTACTATTTTAATCGAATATTATCTAACGGGTTTGAGAGGGATATGTAGAGTAAAGTCACTATTCTGAAAGAGATTAGGACGTGTACATGTAGTAAAATTCTAAGCAAATTTAGATTTGTAAAAATACTGAATAAATGAGTATCCTATTTATTGTCATTCCTAATAATAAGTCTAGATACGTTTTCAATTTTAGTATAAACCAACATCACGATTCAAATAAACATTAAATGATGGATAAAAGGATGAATTTTTACTAATTTTAGTTAATATTAACTCCAAAGTATTCAGATTTTTATCGAGAATTAAAACATAAAGTTATTTCTCGAGATGAGCTACTAACTAGTTTAGATACAAAACGATATTATTTTGAATGATGTATGATGGAGTATATATACATAACAAAATTCTAGTTCACGTCATTAAGATCTAAAAGAAATCGACGCCATGTCTATCGACACTGCTTTGATCCATTTTTTTAAAGATCAAAAATAAAATGTATTGTCTCTATAGGTCGAGTATGTCACACTTAAACTTGGAAAGTGTGGTTTACCTGCCCCGTGTGATTTGCAGGTTACTGCATAAGGGACAGGGGTTTACCCAATGCTCATTGAAAGTAGTGGCTGCAGGTTTCCACTACATAAAAAAAATGTACCACAAATCATCATGTAAATAAAATGCACTGCTTGGATTATGGATGCGCGCTCTTAAATAGATTTTTATTTTGTTATCAATGATTTAATTTCATACTCCTGCATATTTTTATTCTATTTAAGGATTAAATATAACTTTCTACACATAATTTTTCTAATTTATCACAATATGTCGATATGTATAAATCCTATTACTGGAACATTGGGAAAAGCAGACAATAAGATTAATATATGTTACTAATGTAAATGAACTCGATTAACATGCCCTTAATTATTAATTCAGTAGTCATAAGAAAAATGCTTTTCCGAATAATGTATTTAACAGCTATATTTGACAAGTGTTTCGTAAATTAATATGAGATGAGAAATTCTCCTGCTCCGAAACGTCAGGTATAATATATGATTTTTGGCAATCTTGGTGAGACGGATTAAAAATTTCGGTTCCATAATTATCCATTACCATTTACGATTAGAGTAATTTTAAATATAGCTCCCAAATCTCTCAACATAGTCTCCTAACTAAATTAATAATAATTTAAATAATAAAAGTACTACTATATCCTTTAATTCCCAATTTAAGATTCTAATTAAAAAGAAATATACTCCCATAGCCTCCAGCGATGTCATCTTCACAGAATGCACTATATGTTTCAGTTTCTAACGACCTCTTTTCTACAATTGGCTTGGATTTCACCAAAGTTTATCAATCGACTCTGGCTTCGATTGCAAGACCATTCTCATCGGAAAGTGCATTGATCGAAGCAATAAGATGAATGACTAGCCTTCACAAAGTGACTTCAAACTGGATAATAACAACCATTTGCATATGACAAAATATTGAAATGACCGGAAGATCAAAGACCATAAGAAAAATCAAGAAGCTATTAAAATGAAGCCAACAATGCGGCATTTGTTGGAATTAATGGATTTATCCATTATAATTTGGTAGTTGAATATTTAATTCGTCGTGAATTAAATGGTTGAATGGTTACAGATTGTTCTACGTGTTGAGTAGATCGTAGTGTATTCATGTTCTCAAATCCATTTAATGTGAGTGAGAAATGATATGCTAAAATCGTGTGTTGATGGACTTCTCTAATTCTGTTTCAAACCGTAGTCCAAACTGTAGATGGTTTGATTCAGAATTCTAGAAGATATACGTTTCTGTTCCGAACTGTAGCCTAAACTACAATCGGTTTGGTCCAGCACACAAGAGACTTTTTGTCTGCGAGTTTCCTTTTTTTTTTTTTTTTTTTTTTTGCAGTTTCTAGTCTTTGAAATTGTCAAAATGGAGTTTAATATTGTAACCTTCAAATCTTGATCATGGTCAAGGTGTAACTTCTCAAATTGAATATGAGAAGAATGGCTATTCATGCCATAACATTTGTGACAACCATATTGGTTGTTTATTACACTTAATTGTGTGTTGATTGCCCTATGGTGATACTAGCCTTTAAATAGAGGCATTTCAGCATTGCATGATATAAGAGCAAAAGCAATCTCTGCATTCTTTCAAACCATAGCATATCATCTTCAAGTTCAGTCTTCGTTCCAGTTCAGTTCACCGGAGCTCGATTTTGTTTGTGGTGCTACTACAACCGAGACGTTAAGATCATTTTAACCTCTGGGGATGAGCCGCCTTTCCGTGAGCACTACCGGAGCGTATTCTTTTCTTGCTAGCAGAAGCTCTAGCTTCGGACGATCTCGTTTTCCTAAATCTGTTCTTCAGTTTCGTTGTAATTTTCCTATTCTGTTCATTGTTCAACTTCTGATATAAAATTCAAATATTCATTGTAATACACGTTCGAGTACCCGATTCCTTACATAAAAAGTTGTATCGCAACATGTTGGAAAAATTAGTAAAAGGATTCGAAGGATTCCACCCCAACTGACTCCAACCGAGTAGATGAATGCCTTTTAGTCTGATCTTAGCTAGAGCTAACTGTTTGAGCGTAGGGATTTTATCTTTACAGGTTTCAAGTAGAAGAAGTTAGCCGGATTGAAGAAGAAAGTTCGTGAAGAACTCAACTGAGACCCAAACTCAGCTGAGACCCAACCTCCGACGAGACCCAAACTCAGCTGGCCCCCAAACTCAGTTGAGACCTCAACCTCAGCTGAAGCACGGACTCAGTTGGACAACAGCTCAGTTGACTCCTCAACTGACTCACGCAACTGAAGGCATACAGTTCCAGCGTGAAGAGAAGTTGTGTCAAAGTCAGACGTTGCAAAACGGAGAAGAGAAGACTTTAAAGACGTTGAAGACTGAAGAGTTGCAGTCCAGATTGAATCTACTCGGAAGCACAAGTCAGCTGGAGAACTTACTATAAATGGACCGACAACAACGATGTGCAAAAAGCAACGCTCACAGTTTCCATTTTAGCAAAGTTTCTAGAAAAGCAAGTCGAGTGTCATGGTTTTGGCAGAGGTCAAATCGCTCTTTCCAACGACAAGTTTGATCTCCCTCTATAAATAGAGGTCTCCACATTCATGCTCAGCGACACAAATTGAAGATACACACATAGGCGTAAGAGTTGAGAGAAAAGAAAAAGGTGAAGTAGCGGCAGCAGCAGACCACCTCTCTCCTCAGCAAGAAGACCTCAGCCGGAGTCTAGTAGAAGTAGTGTTCATACCTCCTCCTGTTTTTCCTTCTAGCCTCTCAAAAAGTCCATTCTTTGATCGAGTCTAGAGTTTAGGTTCTTGCGTAATTTTTGTCCAACCAGACTCTCCCAAATGATCGAGTCTGTAGTCTTAGGTAGAAGCCTTCACTTCCCTCAGTGTAGAAGGCTTCCCTGTTGGAAAATCCCTAACCCCTAACCTTTGGGTTCGACTTTGAACCTGTAATCAAAGTCACCAGGTCCCTTTGAACCCGTAATCAAAGACCAGGTCCCTTGGAACTCGGAATCCAAGACTAGGTCCCTTAAAACCCGAAATTTAAGACCAGGTTGTACACTTGCTTGGAAAAGTGTTGTAAGATCTTGTTCGAACTCGTAATCGAACTGGAAAGGTTTGCTTGGAACCCATAATCCAAGTGGGGCGTTTGGTAAGCATGTTTTAAGCTTATCTAGTGGATTGCTTCCTCGAAAAGAAAGTCGTGGACGTAGGAGGTCAATCTCTAAACCACGTTAAAACACTGTGTACGTTACTTTCTATATTTACTTTCAGTATTTTAGATTCAATTTCCTAACCAACTGACCAAAATACAAAATTGCATACAAACTGCACAAGCACACAACTGCACTAATTTGGGAACTTGACTTTCCCCGTTTTTACAAAGGTTTCAGTTTTTGTAACGAGTCTAAACTCCACCAACTTCCGCATTGCAAAACTGTTTAAAACCTTAGTTGGTACATACAGCTGACCTTCAGGCATAGGAGCCAGTTGTGCCCCCAACTGTGTGATTCGCTCCAACTGAGCAACTCAGTTGTAGAGCAGCTCCAACTGACTTTTCCAGTTGTCGAGCAAACTGATCTGAGCAGTACAACTCAGTGAAAAGACTTTTAGCAAAACGAAAATTGCTACTGGTGTATTCCCTTTCCCATATACCTGATACTCATTACCGGAACCATCAAGTTGTATCAGAGCAGTGGTTCAAAAGACTGTTGTTCTTAATTCACAAGGTGTGAGTCGAGTAGATTTTTTAGTGGTGAATTGAACAGATCATTTTTGAAAACCTTTAGTGCATTTTGCTGCATATTTTCTTGTTTGTCTCTTGTTGTGTGCAGGAAAGATGAACCCGACGCTGCTAGAAAGCTTACCGGAGTTCTCCACGGATGACCATCCCACGTGGAAGTTTCACCTGAAGATGGCACTGACTGCCAGGCATCACAGGATGTGGGAGACCATAGAAAATGGTCCCATCCAAGTGACTCAGTCAGTGTTGGTCCCTTCAACCACTCCAAGGGAAGGAGAGATGGTGATGAAGGATGAACCAAAAGGCGCCTACCATTACACCAAGGAAGAAAGAGATATCGCGCAGCTAGATGACATAGCAAAGAGTGTCATCTCTTCCACAGTCGGCAAAGCCTACCTGCTGAAGATTATCAATTGCTCCACAACAAAAGATATATGGGAAGCCTTAGCTGCACTCTGTGAAGGCTCTGACGAGATTAAGGAGAACAAGTTCACCTTAGCTTGTCAGAAGTTTGAGAATTTCTCTCAGCTAACCGGTGAGTCCATCGACAAGATGGAGCTGAGATTCACAGAGGTTCTTATGGACATTGAGAGTATTAGAAAGGGCAAATACTCTCAGCTTGAGATGAACTTGAAAGTTATTTCCGCATTAGGCGAAGACTAGGCGGTCTACAGAGTCGTCCACCAAAATCGGAGTGACCTCAGTTCGATGACAACTGAGAAGATATTCTCCATGCTCAAGGTGAATGAGTATGACATTCTCCGACTGAAGCAGAGCAAGCTTCAGAAGCCAGAACAGACCGAGCAGAGCTCAGCTGTCAAGCCAGTGGCGCTTCGAGCTGAATCGGGTAGATCCAAGTTCGCCAGATCCTCACGGTCCGCTGACTCCTCAGCTAGGGATCGACCGAGCAGATCCAAACTTTAGAACAAGGTCGACGAAATGACCAAACAACTTGAGGAGATGAACTCCAGGATCAAGAAGTATAGGAGGATCAACAGGAGCAGACGGAGCTCAACTGAACCCTTTTGTCAAGGAATTAAAGAAATGATGCTTTAAATGCGGGAAACCAGAAAACTTCAAAGCCAACTGTCCTGATCTCTCCATGAAAGAGATGGAAGCCCTCTTAGGAAAGGCCAAGGATAAAACAAGGCCATGATCGTAAGGATGATGCTGTAATACCCCGATTTTCTAAGTCTTAATCAACCGTCCTAATTATGATTAAATGTGCCTAAGTGCTTATTAAATGTGTTCATATGTGATTATGTGTGAAGATATGTGATAAAAATTTCTGAGAAATAAATTTCCTTGTGAAATTACCAAAATGCCCCTGAAGGGCAAAAACGTAATTTTCTCATTTTGGTGAATCAAAACAAAGATGTGATGAGTTATATAAGCATGAGAATAAGAAATTAAGTATGTGTGAGAATTTTGGGAAATTCGGAGAAAGTTGATTTTTCAGTGAATAGTAAATGCCGACGAGAATTCACTATTCATCGACTATTTCTGAATTTCATCAAATTAGTGTCTTTTGAATCTAAAATTTATTCTAAGACCATTGGTGCAAGTTTGAGAATTTTCTGAAATTGTTTGAGTTGAGTTTGGATTTTATTTCTTTAAAAAACGAACATGAATAGTAAATTTTTACATTTTCTTCGTTAATCGGAATTTTGATCCGAAAATTGAGTTTCTATTGTCCTTGATTTATTTGGTGAAGAATGTGACGAGTTAGAGTGAAATTGAATGTCGAGAAAGTGACGTGGTGAGTTTTGAGTCGTTTGAGAGTTAATTGATTTAAGAGGAATGTTTTGTACAGGAAAATCTTTTCTTCTGAGGATTTTTACCCGAAAAAAAATCTGGTTCACTCTCTAGATCCTTCTCTCTCCCCCTATTTAACTCTCCCTCACCCCCACTCTCGGCACACACACATCATACTCTCACTCTCTCAATTCTCTCTCAACATACACGATACATTCCACTCTCTCTCTCTTTCTTTCTCTCTCCCATCTCTCTCACATAACCCACCCAAAACACACGCTAAAACCAGCCATTGTTGGCAGCCATTGGAGCTGGTTTTGAGCTTGCAATAGCATGAAAATCGAGTCATCGATCACCTTTCCTTCCCGAAGACAAGTAAGACCCTTGTTCTTTGTCTTATGGTGATCAAATTAAGATCAATAAATCCTTCTTTTCCTCTCCATATTGTTCGACCTTCATGGTCTTTTGAGCAAGAATTGAAGCTTTTTCTTTCAAGCCTTGATTCTTGAACTCATGAGTATTTTTTATGCAAGGGAATAGAAGTAGAAATCTAAATCCTTCCTATCTCAAAAACTGTCGAAGATTGAAGCCAAGAAAGAGGAGTTTTGATCTTGTTTTTAAATATGTTGTTATTAATCCTTATATGTATATATGTATGTGAAAAGATGAAAGAAAATCTTGCATGTTTATTTTTATATGTATGCCGAAAATTAGGTGTTTTTAGGAGTTTTGATGATGATGATGATTCAAGCATGAGGTTGATGATGAAAATGAACTCTAGAAATTGATTTAAGAGATATAAGATGAGTAGTTAAAAAGAGAAAAAAATTTCTTTAAATTTTCTTCATAAAAATCGAAGAAGAAGAAGTGGAAAAGAGGAATTTTTGGTTGAGAAAATTCTTTATGAATAAGTTGATGATATATATGATGATTTTTGAGTGATGTGAATGCATATATGAAGTTAGAAATTTTTAGTTGCTTTGATTTTAAGGGTGCCGAAAATTTTTATTAAGGATTTGATGATGAATTTGATGGATTTAAGTACACAGAGGTATGAGTGTTTGATTGAATTGAAGAGCATCATTTATCTTTTAATTATCTTGAATATTTCGATAAGTATATATATGTGTTTGAGGAAATTTTGAGTTTATGATGTTCTTGATGAATTATATGATAACATGAGGATTTGAGTAAAGAAATGAATTATTTGGTTATTTTTTTTATAAAAACCCAAATATTGATGATTTTTTTATGTTTTTTATGATTATGTTAAGAATATGAGTTTATCGATGGATTTGAGTACACAGAAGCATGAGAAATTGATTGAAAAGAAGAGTATGAATTTTTGACGATGATTTTGTTGATTGTTGAATTAAGTGTTATATGATGATTTTAGTATGATTAAATGAGAATTAGAGAAGTATGAGTTTTTGTGAATTTTATTCCAAAAATTTCGAACAAAATAAGGAAGAAATTATGTGATTTTTGATGTTTGAGCTTGTAAGATGAAATTGATGACGAATTCAATCAATTATAATTATTCTAAGTATGATAGAACTTGAAATTTATGAAGAAGATCAAGTATAAAAAAATTAATTTCGAGCAGAAAATTTTAAGCAAAATCTGGGAAAATTTTGAAGAGATATGATCTAAACAATGATTCCAAGATAAAATTTGGATTAAAACAAGTAAAATAGTCTTTTGAATTTCTGAATTCGGAGATCGTATGAAAAAGTTATGCCAAAACGAAGTTATTGTGCACTAAGAGTCTATTTTCTAAAAATTGAAATAAAGTTAAGTGAGATTATGAGTTAATTGAGCTTAGAAAATTAAATCGAGCTTATTGAAACTTGAATCGAGTAAATACGAACCATTATGCTTGAGATGAAATAAAAGTTGAAGCTTACGAAGAATTAAATTAGGAGTTATTCGATTTATAAATCAAAAGTTGAAATTTATTGAATAATTATTCGATTAGATTTATTTCAAGTAAATCGTGAAAGTTTGAGAATTTTTGAAACATGTGCACGTTTTTCGAGACAATAGTGCCTTACTTTATTCCGAGAATTTCTGAACGAGGACTCGTATTTCAAATCCGATTCCATATTTGGATTTGTTGAATTTTTATAAGATAAATAAAACTGTTTTCATTCAAAACCGAGAACTTTAATTTTCAAATTAAAAATTCGAGCAGTACCGAGTCAAATAAGACAGTATTTTGAGTCTTGGATGAATTTATGAGTATGAAATTGAGTATGAATGAATATATATGAATTGCTAGAATTTTTCTAGAATATTTTAAGAAGTTTGGAAAATTTTTCATTTTCCGACTATTTATTGAAGTCGATCGTTTACCTATTTGTGAATACCTGATTTGAGATGTGACGACTTGAATGTGAATGAATTGTGTTTAAAGTGATCGAGATTTAGTCTCGTAATTTTCTGAAGTCGTTTGATGTGTGAAATCAAGAAATTTTGAGTTTATGGAATGAATAGTGATTTCTCGATTTTGATTATTTGAATAAGTTCCAATTTGTTTGATAAACCAAGTTTGTTGAGTATAAATGTATGAGTCTAAGGAAAGTCTATGGTATAGTTCTTGAAGAGTCGAGGTGTTTGATTAGTCGAGTCGAGAAAAGTTAGGAAAACCCGAGTCAAGTAGAAATCCGAGTAATCGAATTTAGATTTCGTTTTTATATGAAAAATAGAACTCGTCCTTATAAGAATGTTAACCTTGAAGGAACGAGTGAAGTTCGATAGTATGAAACGAGTGGAGTCCAGAAGTAAGGAGCGAGACGAATCAAGGTATTCCGAGTAAGCCACTGGATGACAGGTGGGCTTTCTAACCGAAACAAATCGATAAATGTGATTACTAATATCATATTATGTGAGTTTTAAATTAATTGAATTGCTAATTTTTGAGCTTTGATGTATGCTACTATCTACTTGAGGAAGACGAATTCGGTTCTGTGTGAGACAGAATTTTTGTGTACACGTGTTAGTGATCGTGTGCTTTCCTTATGGTAAGCCGGTCACGGTGTTTGAGAAGGAGGCCTACTTCTCGACACTCATATTTGATTGTAGAACTGGTACATACTTGAAATATATAATTGTGTGCACACATTTACAAAAGTAAAACGATTTTCTTGCATGCACAAGTTAATTGTTTTATAACTCTTAACACTTGTGATGCAGCAAGAAAGGCAAGTTCAATTATATAGCTCTATCGAGCAAGTTTACAATGCCCTGCATGTTATTTCTAAAACGTGCAGGTTAGCTCGGATGATGATGGTGCGATGTGCTTGGTGGCGTTCGTTGTTTCGAGTCAAGTGTTGTTTAAGCTTGGGTTATGTGTCTTCATACATATAACTTTGGGATTTGATGTAACATTCCGCTGCAACACCAATATTTATTTGTGTTTTAAATTCTTCCAACTCTGATATTTATTTGATGAGTTCCATGTTCGATACCTTATTTGATTTCCTCTCGACTCTTACATAAAAATTTATTCAATTGAGCTTTTGAGATGGGTAATGAAAGCAAATTAATCAATTGTTTTCGCTTTCAATAAATAATCTCTTGTACCCGAGCATGTTTCCTTGTTTATTTTCCGTTGTTTCACCTTCACTGTCCAATGGATTTTAGTTGTTCTTATACTCTAGAATTCGGGCTGTGACAGATGTCAACGATACCAACGTATTAACCGAGTCAGAAGGAGAAGATACTGACTCGCCATCAAGCTCAACAGGAAAAGACCAGTGCTTCATGGCATTGGCAGAATAGTCAAATGATGAGGTAAACTCTTCTTTCCATCCCTCTCATATTATTTCTTCTGTTAACCAAAGTACAGGAGAATTTGACAAAGACATTGTGCCGTCATGGGATTAGGTCAAATACCTGAGCAGTTTGTGCACTCAACAAGTTGCACAGTGCAAGGAACTGCAAGCTGAGTGTGACATTATGAGCAACGAGCTGATCATGAACGATCACGACATAGAGAAGCTCGTGAAGGAAAACCGCAGTCTCCATGAAAAAGTTGCTCAATCAACCAATAGTCAGGTCATCCGCTTGATCAATATGACCAAGACTCAGGTTGAATACATCTTTCAGTTGCAAATGGAGCTAAAGTTTGCAAATGAGAAGATAGTATCCCTTCATGCCTCGAGCTCAGCTCTGGAGAGCATGATTAGCCAGCAAATACATCCCAAAATGCGTTGAAAGTCTTGGATACAATCCAACAACTGACACTGGAGCTCAGTCAGCTCAGTTCGTCAAGGCAACTGGATCACCAATTGAGGCACCTCAAGTTCATTTGAACTCAGTCGAAGTCACAGTTCAAGAGACACCAGTCATCCCTCAGACTGTCGAGACTCCTGTAAAGGATGAATGGAAGAAGGTTCTAGCTGAAGAACCTAAGGAGCATGAAGATAGTACATTAAAGAATGTTGAGAGATCCTCAAAGGAGATCCAGACCCCAAGGTCGCAGAGCGAGGGGGAACAGACAAAGTGGACCTTCGCAGCCAAGACAGAATCAGCTACGGCTCAGGCCAAATCACTCATCTTGGCATCATCAGCAAAGGCATCCGAACTGGGACAATCCTCACTTCTACCATTAGACATTCCCAGTGCCTCAGCAATACCAGCAAACATATTAAGGACGTGAAAACTATGGTGATCAGTTCAATGGTCCTAGTTATCCACAGTTCGGGTATGTTCGAGGAGCAAGACAGTTTGGGCAACCTCCCAGACAGTTCTCATCACGAAAAAATTGAACTTCTCAGCCGAGTCGAAACCAAGCTCCTCAGAGACAAGGTTATCCACCACTCAACTGGACTGCACGCGCACCCAAGAAATTTCAGTCGGCAGTCTACGTGGATAATAAAGGAAATGTGATCCAAACTGACCAATCAGTTCGAGTCTTTCAGGAAGCCCCAGTAGCTACCAAGCCTGAATCCAACTGAGTTGGAAAAGGAATTCGTCATGTGGGCTGCAGGAACAGGATGAACTAAGACAAGACTATTCTGTAGGGTTAGTATGCATTGTTGGAAAAATTCATGCTGATCACGATTTTGTAAAGAAGATGGAGATCACAAGTTGAGGGGGAATCTCAACTTGAGGGGAAATTGAGACAGTCAAGGAAGATTCAGTTCGATTGTGGACATGAAGATCAAACCTCAACTGAACAGAAGAATTTGAGTCAGTTGAGTGTATGCAGATTCAGTTGGGTATGAGACCAACTGAGATCATTCAAACTTTGTTGCACATGAATTAGCAAGAGTTTTCAAATTTGATTTAAAAGTTCATGCTTTAATCAATCTCCATTCAGGAAAAATCAATGGCAAAAGCACATCATATTCATTGGGTTATACTTTTGAGATAGCGAGTAGGCTAACATGTGCACACTTTCATGCCTCACGCGTGAGTGACACTAATTGCCCAACCCATGATCATCCCCATGATTCCACGTCAATAATCATGCGCATCGACACTCCATCTCAACCGAAGATTCTTACTGAGCGGGAATAATTCCTCACCGTTGATCTTCCCCTCTCCCTAGTATAGAAGGAATTCTCTAAACCCTTTTTCCCTTTTCACAATCCATGTAATACCTCAGAAATTTCGTACTGACTTAAAAATTTAAAGTTAATAATAAAAATGGCTTTGCACGCCTAAGATCATGAAATTAAATTCTAAGATTTACGGTGAAATCCGTTTCCGAAAATAAATTCCAGAAATCGGACGAACGACTACTGTATTAGGGTTTTTCGCGTCCGTTAAGTTTTTCGCCCGGAAACTCGGAATCGAATTCCGTCAGAATTTACATTCACTTTTTCTTCGAGACGAGTTCACCGGAGAAAGTTAATTTTTGTGATTTTCCGGATGAATTTTGGACTGTGACGTCCCGACTTTTTCTCGGATTTTGAAAAACGATTTAGGTTTTCCGAGTACGTTAATTATTTCCAATCTAACGGACGAATTAGATTTCGTCAATTCCGTAACTAACTAGAAAAGTATTTCTCGGCTTTTAAAACGGCGTTTAAGAGCCAGAATCGAGATTTTTCGTATAAAACTTCCTCGCCAAATGCATCCTTAACGAGTCACTATACTTGTAGGATATTTTCTTTTGCTTTATGACTCACCAAGGTGAGTCATCACCTCCCTCTTCATCCTTCTATTACCGCCACCTCCAAGCATCTCTCTCTCACATTTTTTCTTCATCATCTCCTCCATTGAAGCACAACTTCAAGCTCTCTTGAAGATCAAAGCTCTTCCATCTACCGATCAATTTCCAATCTGATTTCATATATCGAAAGGTAAGAACTTTGTCTCTAGTTTGATCCGAACAAATCTCCTTTCCCCTCTCTTTTATTTTTTCGAAAATTAGGGGTTTGATTAGCATGTAACTTCTTTGATCGATACATGTTCTAGGATGCTTAGAATCGAGTTCTACGAATCATATCATGAAGGAAAAATCAAGAACCCTAACCCCTATTAATACCGAAATTTTTCTGTTTTGGGGCTTTCGTTTCATACTCGATTTCTTCGTCGAATTGATGATAGATTAGTGTTGCTTATGACGTTAATTGATAGTATGAATTGTTTTAGAATTTTCTAAAAATAAAATCCAAAACCTAAGAGACGAACAAGGCTCGATTTAGGTTAGTAAATGTTTAGATATGCTCGATTGTTTAATGGAAATGAGTTATACGATGCATGAGGATGAATAATATTAATTTGAGATTTTTCTAAAAATAAAACGAAAAGTGTAAGAGACGAAGATGTGTTGATAAGTCGAGGCTCGATAATATTTTGATAATATGATTTGCATGTTAGGAATGCTCGTTAGATAATAATCGTTGTCGTAAAATTTGAATGAAAACGGAGAACATAAAATTTTACGTAAGAGACGAACAACGAACGATAAGTCGAGAATAAATGATGATATGAGGATATGATTTGCATATTTATGATTCTTGATAGTTGATGAATAATGTTGTAGAATTTGATTGAAATCCGATGACTTTGGAAAATCCGTAAGAGACGAACAAATGTACGTAATTAATAATAGGAAAGTCGAGTAGGAAAGATAATTGAATATAAATGATTATTAATGTTGAGGGAACGAAATTGTAGTTAACGTCGTGTTGATCCGAGCTATGAAATGTCGAGTTTTATTTATAATCGAGAAGTTAGGATTGGAATGATTAACTTGTTTGGTATAGTAATTATTTAGTTGAAACGACGAGGTTTTGATCGTCGTAATTATAGACAGGAAATGGAAAGGAGTTTATCACGTACGGGAGTAAGTTTTAACTGCCTTGACGTGATAATTTCGTGAGAATGTAGGTTCGATAACTTAGAACGAATCTAGAAAGTCATACGTCGATTCTATCAAACAATTAGGGTTAACCTCGGCAGTTTTGCGACCCTTGCCGGAAACTGTAATATCTCTTAGCTCGTTTATCAGATTTGAGATCCGTGAATTGGAGCGTAAACTAGACTTCCCAGGCTTTCTAACGGTATAGGGAACATCCCCTGTTTCCAGATGCTCTGTTCTGGGCAGTCCCCAGAACTTCTGTATTGCGCAGTGAAATTTCAGAATTCAATTTCCTAAGTTGTTTTCTTTGCAACTTAGTTTCTTTCGATCTTTTAAGCCGTAATGAGTTATCGACTATCTTTTCTACTGAACTAAGAGTCGAGTAAGGAACCTTTCAAGTTTTAAACGAGATTTGTTCAAGTCTCGTTCCCGGTTAATCAAAAAGAATTAGTAGCGTGCAAATGCCTAAAGAACTAAAAAGACGGAAACTAAAACCTAATTCCAATCTCCGTTCTCTTAGATCTTTTTCGATCGAGTTTAAAGTATGTTTATCTTACGATGAAGGAGGAAGTCAGCAGTGAGGAAAGGACGGAAGACTCGAAGACGAAAGTACAAGTAATAAGTTCTGTAAAGTATAAATGTGGGCTTTCTTATATAACAAATAAAATGTGGGTTTTTTTCCACAACTCGAAAGTAATTCTCTATCGCTTTGATAAACGTATTTTCAAAGTGATAATCATGGCATAAACTGATTTATGTTTTATGTGAGTTCTCTTGTACCTATCTGAGTTAACATTCGTGTTTTCCAGATTTTTAGTTAACCGCTAGGATGTTAACTAACAATCGGCTCTGAGTTAGCTATTAAGTGCTTTCCAGAGTTAGTACCTGTGGTGTATGTGGTATCCTGTTGAGGGGTAACCAGCCACGGTGAATGAGAAACTGGTCAAGATTTGAACGTAACATACTAGAAAAATGCTTGTACAAGCTAATTTATATAAATAAGTCAGAAAATGTTTAGTGGACACGGGCCATTTTCAATAAAACCCCGATGTGCTACGATTATGAAATGCCTGATTATTTATACTTATGAATATGTTTTCGGCAACGTGCCCACTAAGTACATTTGTACTTAGCCCTGCATATATTTTCTAAATGTGCAAGTTAAAGCGATGAAAGCGGCGAGGCTTGAATTAAGTTGTCTTAGGAAGACTTTAGTTAGTATGAATCACATTTCCGCTGCAAAACTCTAAGTACTTTGATGTTATGTACATTACGTAAAACTCTATAGTTTATGTCTGTAAACTTGAACTTAGATGCCTTTTGAGTACCTTCTGTCGAGTAATCCTTCGAGAATTACTCTTCCTTTTGTAAATAAAGTCTTGTTCATATAATGTATGATGTCTCTTATGTATGTATGTTTAGTCAGTCCCCTTCTTCCCCGCTTCTTTAATCCAATCCGAGTCGCACCCCGGCTTCTGCTGTCCCTCGGGATTTGGGGCTGTGACAGAGTGGTATCAGAGCCATCGTTTCTGCTCTGGATACGAGTCTTCCTTCGAGTAGTAGTATAGAGTATTCGTTCGTGCTCTATATCGAGTCTTCTTTCGAGTTATAAGATAGAATACTTGTATATACTTTAGACCAGAGTCTTCTCTCAAGTAAAATTAAGAGTTAAGTTATAACATTGAGATTCAGAATGTAGACGACAACTCAACCTCCCGCTATGTCGACTCAACGAGGAAAGAATTTCAGTAACATGATTTCTTTTTAATAAGAAATTTTTGAATGACTATTCAACGAGTAAAGAATGAAAATGGTGCCAAATAATTTTATGAAAGTATAAGAATTTATTCCTTTGTTATGTGATTTTGTTATGTGATTTTGTGAAAGTAGAAGGAATCTAGGGATTTTTCCGGGTTATTGAGAATGTAGACGAAAAACTTAAGATCTTTCCGATTCTCCGAGAACTTAGACGTTTTTAAGAAACGTTATTTCAAATGAATTCGAAAGGAGATCCACAACACGAGAAGGACTTCTATTAATGAATGTCACGTGCGTATAGTGACATGAATAAAGACTCGGCAAAGTCGACCTTTGTTTTAAAAACCCGATAAGAATTTCCTTCGAGAAAAATGAAATAAATAACAATAAGGTAAATATGTACGAAGTGAACGAAAGAAACAAATAAGACGTGTGAGAAAAACGTGACTCCAAATTATCCGAGAAAAGGTTGAAACGAGGAGGATAAATTGAAATAAACGGAAGAGCCGAATGTTACCTTTGTTGTAAGTGGCATGAACAAAGTCTCTTGGAGATGACTTTGTTTTACTTATTAGGAGCCGTTCAAGTATTCGATTAGCTTAAAAATTGTATCTTCTTCGAGAAGATTGAGTATTCCGAGCTAAATTGGAAAGTTTCCGAAAGTTTCTTTTTAGAAGTAGTCGTGTGCGCAATTCGAGAAATTGCTACTCGATTTAGGAAAGTAAATTCTGTATGAAGTAAACGATAGAACGAGACCGAAGTTCCATGTGATTGAGAGACTGTTATGTGGACTTGATCAACCCACATAATAAGAAACTCAGTAATATGGGTCTTATGCCCTGCTAGCAAAACCTTTTTAGTATGGTATAAGTGGTTTAAAGAGACAAATGTTACTTACGTATAAGTAACATGTAACGACGTCGTTCCGTTTCTTTTCGTTTCATTTTTCAGTAGAGTTCGCCTTGTTCGAACTTTGCTAAGAGAGTTGTTTTATTATTAGGAGTCAAGCACGAAGCTCGATTAAATTTTCGACGATCGCTCGATTTTAGCGACGACGACTAGAACTTATGTTTTAAAAAAAAGTTATTCTTTAGTTATATTCCATTTCTCTTTTGGAATTTATATTTTTCGTCCTTGAGTGAAGAATGCGACACGTATGAGCATTAAGAGTCGTAAAACGACAAAGTCTTTTGTAAATGAATGTTACTTTTGCATAAGTAACATGAACAAAGTAGACGTGCTTTGTTTTAATAAATGAGAATCGATAAGAAATTTTCCTTGAGAAAGAGATACGGATTAATGAAAGAAAATAATAAGGAATTAAAGTAAGACATTAAAAAAAAATGAGATAAGGAATGAGAATAAAATCTTGAAATTTTATTTCTATATATGTGAGTACGAGAGCAATTTTCTGTGAAATTGCTAGATGTTTAAGATAAGTTTGTTAGATTAAGTGTGGCGATAATACAATTGAATAAGGAATATTCATTGAGAATATTATGTGATATAGCCAATATGAGTATTGAAATATAAATTATGGTTCACCCTCTTCATAAATATAAATTATAGCCATTTTTTGAACTTATGACCTAAATAGCCTTTTCCCTCTTTTATTTGTGATCCATCACTCTTTGATCTATTTTATTGACACTTAATTTCCTTTTCAATTTTTTTTTTCTTTTTTTACTGTTTTTTTTTATTTTCCAGTTTTTTTTCTTTTCTTTTTCTATTTTTTTTTCTTATTTTCCAGATTTCTTTTTCTTTTTTTTTATTTTCAAGATTTTTTTCCTTTTTTTCTGTTTTTTTTTTTCAAAATTTTTTTAATTTCCAAATTTTGTTTGCCTCTTTGTTTTTTTTGTTTGCCGTTTATTCTTTGGTCAAGATTCGAGCGAGGGGAGCCGAAGGCCTCGGAGCGAGCCGAAAAAATCTAAATTGTTGTGTGATACCCCGAGTTCTTATACCTTTAGAGAGCGTCTAATTAACCGAGTAAGTTCAAAGATGAAAATTTAGGAGTAAAATTTTTCTTTTCTAATCGAAGAGATTTGAATAAAACGTTTAAATTGTCTTGTGAATCTTGTGTGAAGTTATCTGTTCTATTTACCTGAGATGATGATGATATGATATGCTTGTTGAGTTGTTTATATGAAAATGAGTATAAGATTAAATTCCGGAAAAATCCCGAGAAGTTTGTTTGATTGAGATAACATAACGTTAATCGCCGAGAAATATGTTTACGCCGACGAGACTAGAATAGAATTGAATTAGAACCTTCGAACCAAGAATTTCTTTTAAGATCACTGAGATAGGGTAAGAACTTATCCGAGAATTGAGAAGAGAAATGAGGCATTAATCTATAAAAGGATTAATAAACGGATTAATAAGCCGATTAAATTCTTTTAAGATTTAAAGGACTAAAAAGATCGAAACCTTTAATCTTTTAATTTGAGACGTGAAATAGGATTGGGATGAGTTAGTGTCAAAAGTGAAATGAGAAGAGGGTAAGACCCGTTAAGAAAACAAAACGGATTTAATACGAATCGTTTTATCCGGAAAACCTTTACGACCGGATAATTAATACCCGTAACGACATGACGACGACACGTGTCATCCACCTCTCTCACGCCACCTCATACCTCCTCTCCCATCATCCTTCAATTTCCAAGACTAAGCATCATGATTATGTTTTCTCCATGATATTACCAAAAGTTTGCATGCAAGTTAATATCACATCATCTATCAAGTCATGTCTTACTACAACTTCCAACAAGTACACTTTATTCCCTTTGTTGGATTTCAATTTCATTCATCTAAGACAAGGAGAGAAAGACTTCATTCATCACACTCCACCTCTCTCTCCATTTCGATCTCTCTCTCTCAAACAAGAAAGAAAACAAACTCTCAAACTCTCCCAAGCTCTCTCTCTCTCGGCAATCTCTCCCTCTCTTACCTCTCTTGATTTTTCTCCACATGCAACCATGGATTCAAGCTCTCCATCCATAGAAATGAAGTAGAAGTTATCAATCTCCATTTATTTCATCCATATTCTCAAAGAAAGGTAAGAATCTTCCAAGTTCTTGAAGTTAAATTCAAGAATCATCCAACACTTTTCTTTAGTTTGATTCTTAAATCCTATGGATGATTAATTCCATGTTATTTCTTTTTCTTTGAGGATTCAAGAAGATTTCTTTCTTCTTTTCAAGTTCAAGCTTTGAATCTACCATTTCCATCCAATTCAATCCCAAGAGCCAAGAGAAGGATTCCCATTTAATTAAGTATGAAATTCATTTGATTAGTTGTAAATATGTATGTCTATAAGTCCTAAAAGAAAGATCTATGCATGCATGTTATTTAAATTATGTTTAGGCAAACGTAGGATATGCATGTGCTAATCGAGTGAGAAGAATTCGTTAGGAGAATCGATCATTAGATATTAATCGGTGAATTAAGAGAAGAAAAAGAAACTAAAACCCTAAAAATTTAATAAGTGCCGAAAATTTTAGTAAAAATAGAAAAAATATGAATTCTTTGAGTTATTATTATTATGATGTTTGATTTGTTATTTTTATCATGTTGAGAATGAGATTATATGCATGAAAAATTGAGAAATAAATTGCACAAAAAAGTGCATAAATGCCGTGAGTTTTGAAGGAAAATAGAGGATTTATTTTGTTGATTTTGTTGATGAATTGAGTGATGTTTTGATCAATGAAATGATTGTATATTATGTTAGTATAATCATACATGTGTTTAAGTTAAGAAAATAAGTTTGCATGTTGAAGTTTTGAAAGAAATTAATTGTAAAAATAATAAAAAGATTGTTAAGTATGTATTAATATTAATTTGAATATGGAATGAAGATAGAAGTTTTGACAAAAAGATTTAAATTTGAAAGGCTTTTAATTGAATAAAAGATGAAAGATGTATGAAAAGATTTATTAATTAAATGTCTTACATTAAAATTTAAAGACTTGAAATTTTACTAAAACTACAACAAAAAGATCTTTTATAATGTAACTAATAAAGTAAGCTAATTCATAAAAATGTGTATCAAAAGATAAAGAAATTATTTAGTAAGAAATGGCTTAAGTTAAAAACAAATAAAGAAGAAATTATTAAAGAAATAAGCAAAAATAGAGAAAACCGAGTTTAAGAAGAATTAATCGATAAGAAATAAAAAGGAAGTTAAATTGAGTAAAGAAAAGATACTAGACGAGTTAAGATAGATACTCGTACAAGTTGATCGAGAAAATGAGAATAAAATAAGATGTCGAGAATTAAATGGAAAGAAGATTAATTAAATAATTAATTGAATACGTTGTTTCTAACCAAGCGAATAAAAAGATAAACCGAGATAATAATTAGATGAACAATAGTCGAGATAAGAAATGAGGATCGAATTAAAGATGAATAAGAAAATCCTAATCTTATACGAGTTAATAATAATTAAAGAGAAATTTTGTTAATTGAATAAAAGTTATAAAATACCTTATAAGATAGCGGATGTAGAACGAAGCATTGTCTATAAATAAGAAAGCTAGAATTAATAGTTTAAGCCTCCATAAAAAGAAATGCATAATCGAGTTAGATTTTAAGATCTAAATTGAATAAATGTTAATGTGTCTTGAAGTATGTTTGATTTATTTGAATTCATTATATGATTGAATAAGTGTTTAAATGCATGATGTTAGTTATGTTGTGAAAAATAATTGAATGATTGAGTTATGAATTATAAACCAAGATTTGATTAAAGCCTTTGAAAGAAAGCTCGAGTAATAGAATATAGACGATGACATTATTAATTAGAACGAAAAAAGCGTACAATGTTGAGTAGTAAAGTTAACCAATTCGAATAGAGTTAATAATTTAAAGACGAGAATGCGAGATCTTTTAGAAAAGTTAGAGCGAAGAGAGAGACGACTCAAATAGAAGTCCGTCAGTTAAAGTCCAATGCCTTTGTGTCCGTCTTTCATATATCTTATCTTCCTATCGATGTCGATCTGTGAAGGATCAAGCCGGACGGATCGTTAAGCGAGGACAAATAGCCCTAGACCACCTAGCTAGTTCTTCGGAAGTCAGGTGGGCTTTTCTGAACCAAAACTACCGATGAAAATTAGTTATGCTATTGAATATTATGATATGTTTTTCAAATGTGATTGACTTGCCATTTTATTGAAGTTAGTATGTGTTATCATCTATTTATATGAAGATGTGATTATCCTGTGAAAAGCAGGAACCCACGTGTGGTATATGTTGAGGTGATTGTGAGCCTTGCTTCGGTTAGGCCGGTTACAATGTTTGAGAAGGAGGCCTACTTCTCGGCACAGTGAGATTGTTGTGATAGATGATACATACTGTTATATTATATGTTATTTGAATGCGCAGTTTGTTTTAAAGAAAATGTTTTGACATGCATCTTTATTCAAATGTTTTGGCTTGTGTTCACTGAGTACGAAGTACTCAGCCCTGCGTGTGTTTCTAAACATGCAGGTTGACTGGATGGCGATGGCGTGGATACTTGGTGGTGTGGTTTGGTTTTGTTGGTTGAGTTTAGTTGAATTTCAGACTAGCATTTGTACGTCTTCATACGTGCAAGTGTTGGGTATTGATGCAAGTTTCCGCTGCAATCCTTTTGAATTAATGTCTGTTGATGCTAGTACTTTAATAACCATGTTTTTGATCCCGAGCGTTGTGCTCGAAGACTTTGAATGCTTGCTGAATTCGTAACTCTTTAACTTGTAAATCCGAGCGATGGGCTCGTAACTTGAATTGTTGTTGAACATGATCCCTTATCTTGATATATATATATATTCGTATGCTTTTTCTTTTTGTTGGAATTCCTTTCCCATCAGCATGAATTACTTGTTTGAATTCCTGTTAAAAGTGAAGTTAAGATGCTCGGTCATTATTTCATTATACTTTTGAAAACCAAATTCGATTGCCTTATATTCTATCTTTGTTTTCCCCGAGCATGTTCCCTTTATTTGAGTTAGTTGTTAGTTGTTGTTCGTAAGTCGCACCTCGAGAGTTGGGGCGTGACAGGTTGGTATCAGAGCAAGGCTTTTATTTGTTCTAAAGTCTGTTATTCTTTGATGAGTTGAGTCTAGATTTAATTCCTAGACTTATTTGAGTCAGTAAACCACACCAAGTTATCCTCCATCTCATCCGGCAACCAGGTATGTCTTTTTCTAAAAGTTTTCTGTTTCAAGTTAAAATGATGTTTGAGTTATTAAAATGTTGAGAATTTCTTTAAAGTTATTTATTGAGCTGTGATGTTTTGAGATGAATTTGCTGAATTGATTAATAACTAGATTGCTTTAGAATGTCTTCCCCTTTGCGAGTGCGTGTGAAAAGATCGGAAAGAATAAGGCGTGTGTGCGATTGGTTACGTGATTTGGAATTGCCCAAAAATCCCTCTTTGGAACGCAGAAATGAGTATGTAGTACAATTCGTGATATTTTCGATAATTTGTTAAGTGTGCTTATGCGTTTAAAATGCGTATAGGATGGACAATGTTGATTGGATGCAAGAGTATTTGTACGCGAGAATGGAAAACAACGAGTCTTTAGCAGAATTCTTAGCACGATACCATACGATTTGGGGAAAAGTTCAATATATGGACGTAGGACCGTTAGAAAGTATGACGCACCGGATTCAAGCTCTACCACAAGAATGGAAGGACTGGGCAGCATCTCTTGTCCCTCGATTTCTAGGCTACCGTTACTTCGACCGAACCCTTTACGGCGATGTGAATGCTTTTATCTCCGCGATTTCAGCTCGTTTTATGTCTTATGGTGCTCCTCCGCCCAAACCTTATGAAGATGATACTCCAAGCTTATTAAATGACTTTGTTCGTAATCCTTCACCAATTCCTCCAAGTGGAACTGTTTCTCTCCACATCAATTCGCCGCCACGAACTAATCTTCAACCTCAGAATCCTCTCGCAGATTACCCATTTGTAAGTGGTGTGCTTTTAATTTAATTTTCTTGATTCCTTTGTTTTCTGACTTATCAACATTGCAGCCGAATGGATGTAATGAAAATTCTTCTTCAAATGAGGACCAAATAGCTGCTTATTTGAATCATCCGCAAGCGACCTTTTTAAGCCATCCTAGAGCAGAATCCTCTAGTCAAGCCCGCTCAAACGACGACAAAGATAATAGAAGTGAACCAGTTGATGCAGCGACTGTAGGAACCGGATATCTTCAGACTCTACCTAACAATGTTTTTCCTACCTCTTTTACACCTATCTCTCCGTCAAGGCTAGAAGACGAACATGACTTCCAGATTGGCGTCTCCACCGATGCAGCTCTCCACCGTCATCAAGAAGAGAATCCCAATACCCTGCCTTGGGTTGGATCTGAGCTAGCTGCGATGAATTATACCCTGGAAGATTGCGAAGAAGCCTTGAGAGAAGCCGAGCGCGAGTGTTTCGCCATAGAGGATGATAATGTCGAGGAAGATGATGAGCAGTTTGAAGGACAAATGCGTGAAGAGGAAGAAGAGGAAGAGGACCCGGAAGAAGATGAGGAGATTATAGAGCACTACGGAGTGGATCCCGAAGCGGAACATTATGATGATAACGGACCAAGTGAAGATGACTCCTGTGTGTAGGAGTGTTCCAAGAAAGTTGTTGAATTCAATCGTTTTTTCGAGTGTGTTGAGAGTTGAACTCTTTTATTTTTTTTTTCTTTTTTCTTTTAGTTGTGTTGTAACCTGTGATGAAGACTATCATAATTTGACTAGGAAAAGGGAAATTTTCCAAAGTAAATTCCCTAAGTGTTATAAGTCCTCGAGAAGGCCGCTGTTAAGCAATTGGAAGTTGAAACATTAAGTTCTTTGAATTGAAGTTGAAATTTCTGAATTGTTAAATCAAATTGAGTATTTAAATATGAAATGATGATATTTGCTCTGTGATTATGATTGATTGTTTCAAGAACTTATGATGATATGAATATATGATGATATGAGTATGTGACGATTACTAGAAACTGAATGAGATGCATGTATATATGAGAAATTGAAGTAATGAATTATTTGAGAAAGTTTTAAATTGTTATTAATTATCTAAGTACCGATCGAGAATCGTGTTCCTCCCAAAAGAGAAATGTGTTCAGAATCGAGAAAGGTTCCCTGTAAGCTAAAGATCTAGAATGGTTAAAGTTTTTCCCTTGTTTTAATCTTTAGAATGCCGCCAAGACGTAGAAACGTCAGGATTCCCGAAGACAATGCAGAAGGGCAGCGTGACCCTACTCCGCCCCCTCAAAACGAAAGACGAGTCGAAGAGCTGTTTCTCCGACAAAATCCCCCGACGTTCGACGGTAAAGGCAGTCCGGCTGATGCCGAAGATTGGATTCGTTCTTTAGAGCGAATTTTTCGTTTCCTCCGTTGTTCCGATCGCGAGCGTTTGGAATGCATGGCGTACCAGTTGAAAGGGACAGCCGATTATTGGTGGGAAGCAAAGCAGAGGATGTATTCTCCCGAAGAACGCGAAGAGTTGTCATGGGATCAGTTTAAGGAAGCGTTGTACGAAAAGTTTGTGCGAAGAAGTTACCGTAAGCAGAAATCCAACGAGTTTACCAATCTGAAGCAAGGAAAAAGATCTGTAGCCGAGTACGACTGGGAATTTTGCGAGTTAGACCGACGAGAAGATGTGCGAGTTGTTTAGAGCAGGAGTTAGGCAAGATATTCGAGTGGTTCTCGCCAGCCAAAGTGGTTTGACGTACGCTGAAGCTTTAAGCCGAGCTTTAGATATGGAGTTGGCAATGCAACCGGAAAAAGGATCGCAACCCCCAGCGAATCCCCAACCCCAAAGCCAGATGATCACGACCACGTCTGCTCAACAACCCCAGTTCGGCCAATATGGAAAGAGGAAAGGAAAGTGGAATAGTGGAAACCAACCAACCAAGAAGCAGTGGCAAGGAAAGAGCCAACCGCAGCCACAGAAGGGAAAGGCACCGCAAACGAACCGAGGCAACCTACCCATCGGACCTTTAGGATTCCCTCCCTGTGCGAAATGCGGAAAGATGCATCAAGGTGTTTGTAAGAGTGGAAGCAACATTTGCTACACTTGTGGTCAGCCTGGTCATTTCTCGAACCAGTGCCCAAGTAAGCAACAAGGGTTTAGAAGCGGAAGACCAAACCAGTTCCAGCCGTCGCAGATGAGAGCTATCGAGGTAGCTCCTCTGCAGAAGTTCGTTCCACGTCAACGTAAGCCACCGCAGCCAAGGCAGCAACCTCCTCCGCAAGAACCGCCGCTTTTCCAAAGAACGTACGCGATTGAGCAGAAACCGCAGGAAAAGGAGAAAGGAAATCTGGCAGGTATGGGAAAGCTTAACAACATACCTGTTATTGTTTTGTTCGATACCGGAGCTTCGCATTCGTTTATATCTAGTATCTGCGTAGAGAACCTAGAACTAAAAGTAGAAGAATCGAATCAGATGCTTAGTGTCACAACCCCTTCAGGAAAGTCTGCGTTAGTATCGCGTGTTTGCTCGAATCTAGAATTTGAAGTCGAAAACCGTAAGTTAGTCGCGAAATCCCTGAATGTGATCCAGATGTGTGACGTTGATATAATCCTAGGAATGGATTGGCTAACCGAGAATTTTGCGACGATTCGATGTGATTTGAGACAGATATCGTTTAAACCCCCTGGAGAAGAGTCAACCGTAGATTTTGGAATGGAAAAGAGAGTGAAGAAGAGCGCGCCGATAATTTCAGCCATGAAAGCGCAGAGATTGATGCGGAAGAAAGGAATCCAAGCGTACCTAGTCTATCTGAATAAGGACGAGAATCATGAGTTAAGTATCGACGATGTTCCAGTCGTAAGAAAATTCAAGGATGTGTTTCCAGAGTTGTTACCAGGCTTACCCCCTGATCTTCAGTTAGAGTTTTCAATCGATTTAGAACCAGGATCAGCCCCGATATCCAAGGCACCATATCGAATGGCCCAAAAGGAACTTCAAGAGTTGAAGATCCAACTGCAAGAATTGTTGGACTTAGGCTATATTCGACCGAGTGTATCGCCTTGGGGTGCTCCGATTTTATTCGTTAAGAAGAAGGACGGTAGTTTGAGGATGTGCATAGACTACCGAGAGTTAAACAAGATTACGTTGAAGAATCAATATCCTTTGCCAAGGATAGACGATTTGTTTGACCAACTAAAAGAAGCCGGTGTTTTCTCCAAGATTGACTTAAGGTCTGGATACCACCAACTGAAGATCAAGCAAGAAGATATTCCAAAGACTGCTTTTAGAACGAGATATGGACATTACGAATTCATAGTAATGCCATTTGGATTAACAAATGCCCCGGCAGTGTTCATGGATATGATGAATAGAGTTTTTCACGAATATTTAGACAAATTCGTGATTATCTTTATAGACGATATTTTGGTGTATTCAAGAAGTGAAGCTGAGCATGAAGAGCATTTAAGAATCGTGTTAGAAACGCTTAGAACGGAAAAGTTGTATGCCAAATTCAGTAAGTGCGAATTTTGGTTGAAGGCAGTAAATTTCTTAGGACATGTAGTTTCGTCCGAAGGCATCCAAGTGGATATGGAGAAGGTGAAAGCTGTGCTAGATTGGAAGTCCCCGACGTCAGTACATGAAATCCATAGTTTTCTTGGTTTGGCAGGATACTACCGGAGATTCATCGAAGGATTTTCTAAGATCGCGAAGCCAATGACGAGCCTGTTGAAGAAAGAAACGAAGTTCACATGGACGGAAGAGTGTGAGAAAAGTTTTCAAGAACTCAAGACGAGATTGACGACAGCCCCAGTTCTAGCCCTACCCGAGCCAGATAAAGATTATGTTGTTTATACCGATGCATCTGCTCAAGGACTAGGATGTGTGCTAATGCAAAATGGAAAAGTGATTGCATATGCTTCCAGGCAACTCAAACCTCACGAAGAGAAGTATCCAACCCATGACCTGGAATTAGCAGCCGTCGTTCATGCTTTGAAGATATGGCGACATTACCTTTATGGAGCGAAGTGTGAAATATTCTCAGATCACAAGAGCCTGAAGTACTTCTTCGAGCAGAAGGAGTTGAACATGAGACAAAGGAGATGGCTTGAGCTAGTAAAAGACTACGATTGCAAGATATCTTACCATCCCGGTAAAGCGAACGTAGTAGCCGACGCGTTAAGTAGAAAGAGAAGAAAGAAGAATTTGGATAAAATCGAGTTAGGATTTCTTTTAACCGATGAAGTCGAGCTGATTGAAGAGTTTGCAAAGATGAAGATTGAAGTAATCGTACCACCGGCGACAGTAGATCAAGTAATTGCTACCTTAGTAGTGATGCCTAACTTAAGAACCCGTATCGTAGAAGGCCAAAGAAGAGACGAAGAATTAGAAAAGCTACGAAGGAAGGTGAGAAGTGGAGAAGTTAAAGATTTTGCAGAGTCAAGCGATAATGCGTTGTTGTATCAAGGAAGAATTTGCGTACCTAACGATGACAAGTTGAAGAACGAAATAATGAGTGAAGCTCATGAAACCCCATATACAGCTCATCCCGACAGCACGAAGATGTACCAAGACCTAAAGAACCAGTTTTGGTGGAATGGAATGAAGACGGATGTGGCATTGTTTGTTGAAAGATGTTTAGTTTGCCAGCAAGTGAAGTCCTTACATCAAAGACCGTATGGACCTCTACAGCCGTTACCAGTCCCGGAGTGGAAGTGGGATGGAATCACAATGGATTTTGTGACAGGATTGCCAAGATCAAGAAGAGGAAATACAGTAGTATGGGTAATCGTGGATAGGTTGACAAAGTCTGCTCATTTCATACCTATTCCACATACATATGGATCAGCCAAGTTAGCCGAGATCTACATCAAAGAAATTGTGAAGTTGCACGGAGTTCCGAAAACGATTACCTCAGATAGAGATTCGAAGTTCACCGCCCGTTTTTGGGAAAGTTTCCACAAGGAGTTGGGAACCCAATTGCAGTTCAGCACTGCTTACCACCCTCAAACCGATGGTCAATCCGAGCAAACGATCCAAATTCTTGAAGATATGTTAAGAGCCGTCTTGTTAGATAAAGGAGTCGAGTGGGAAAAAGTTTTACCTCTTATTGAGTTCGCATACAACAATAGCTATCAGAATACGATAGGAATGGCCCCGTATGAAGCTCTTTACGGAAAGAAGTGTAGATCGCCGTTGTATTGGAATGAAGTCGGTGAAAAGAAAGTGTTAGGGCAAGAAGCGATTGAAGAAATGATAGAATCTGTACGTCAAATCCGTGAGAAGATTAAAGAAGCTCAGAGTCGATAAAAGTCGTATGCCGATAATCTAAGATCCAAGTTGGAATTTGAAGAAGGAGATAAAGTGTTTTTGAAAGTATCCCCCTCGAAAGAAGTTTATCGTTTTGGAGTTAAAGGAAAGCTTAGACCTCTTTTTATAGGACCGTACGAGATCCTCGAGAGGATTGGATCCGTATCATATCGTTTAGCGTTACCGCCTAGTTTCGGAAGTTCGCATAACGTGTTTCACGTATCGCAGTTGAGAAAATATGTCTTTGACCCGAAGCATGTAATACGTCGAGAAGATGTTGAGATGAAGCCCGATCTAAGCTACGAAGAGAAACCCGAAGAGATTTTAGACTATAAAGTCCAGCAGCTTAGGACGAAATCAATTCCCTTAGTGAAAGTCAAATGGTGTCATCATGATCTTGAAGAAGCCACTTGGGAACTCAAAGAAAAGATGAAAGCAAAGTATCCCGAGTTATTTTCTTAAGGTCAGTAAATTTCGAGACGAAATTTTTTTTAAGAGGGTGAAGATGTGATACCCCGAGTTCTTATACCTTTAGAGAGCGTCTAATTAACCGAGTAAGTTCAAAGATGAAAATTTAGGAGTAAAATTTTTCTTTTCTAATCGAAGAGATTTGAATAAAACGTTTAAATTGTCTTGTGTATCTTGTGTGAATTTATCTGTTCTATTTACCTGAGATGATGATGATATGATATGCTTGTTGAGTTGTTTATATGAAAAGGAGTATGAGATTAAATTCCAGAAAAATCCCGAGAAGTTTGTTTGATTGAGATAACATAACGTTAATCGCCGAGAAATATGTTTACGCCGACGAGACTAGAATAGAATTGAATTAGAACCTTCGAACCTAGAATTTCTTTTAAGATCACTGAGATAGGGTAAGAACTTATCCGAGAATTGAGAAGAGAAATGAGGCATTAATCTTTAAAAGGATTAATAAACGGATTAATAAGCCGATTAAATTCTTTTAAGATTTAAAGGACTAAAAAGATCGAAACCTTTAATCTTTTAATTTGAGACGTGAAATAGGATTGGGATGAGTTAGTGTCAAAAGTGAAACGAGAAGAGGTTAAGACCCGTTAAGAAAACAAAACGGATTTAATACGAATCGTTTTATCCGGAAAACCTTTACGACCGGATAATTAATACCCGTAACGACACGACGACAACACGTGTCATCCACCTCTCTCCCTCTCACGCCACCTCATACCTCCTCTCCCATCATCCTTCAATTTCCAAGACTAAGCATCATGATTATGTTTTCTCCATGATATTACCAAAAGTTTGCATGCAAGTTAATATCACATCATCTATCAAGTCATGTCTTACTACAACTTCCAACAAGTACACTTTATTCCCTTTGTTGGATTTCAATTTCATTCATCTAAGACAAGGAGAGAAAGACTTCATTCATCACACTCCACCTCTCTCTCCATTTCAATCTCTCTCTCTCAAACAAGAAAGAAAACAAACTCTCAAACTCTCCCAAGCTCTCTCTCTCTCGGCAATCTCTCCCTCTCTTACCTCTCTTGATTTTTCTCCACATGCAACCATGGATTCAAGATCTCCATCCATGGAAATGAAGTAGAAGTTATCAATCTCCATTTATTTCATCCATATTCTCAAAGAAAGGTAAGAATCTTCCAAGTTCTTGAAGTTAAATTCAAGAATCATCCAACATTTTTCTTTATTTTGATTCTTAAATCCTATGGATGATTAATTCCATGTTATTTCTTTTTATTTGAGGATTCAAGAAGATTTCTTTCTTCTTTTCAAGTTCAAGCTTTGAAGCTACCATTTCCATCCAATTCAATCCCAAGAGCCAAGAGAAGGATTCCCATTTAATTAAGTATGAAATTCATTTGATTAGTTGTAAATATGTATGTCTATAAGTCCTAAAAGAAAGATCTATGCATGCATGTTATTTAAATTATGTTTAGGCAAACTTAGGATATGCATGTGCTAATCGAGTGAGAAGAATTCGTTAGGAGAATCAAGCATTAGATATTAATCGGTGAATTAAGAGAAGAAAAAGAAACTAAAACCCTAAAAATTTAATAAGTGCCGAAAATTTTAGTAAAAATAGGAAAAATATGAATTCTTTGAGTTATTATTATTATGATGTTTGATTTGTTATTTTTATCATGTTGAGAATGAGATTATATGCATGAAAAATTGAGAAATAAATTGCACAAAAAAGTGCATAAATGCCGTGAGTTTTGAAGGAAAATAGAGGATTTATTTTGTTGATTTTGTTGATGAATTGAGTGATGTTTTGATCAATGAAATGATTGTATATTATGTTAGTATAATCATACATATGTTTAAGTTAAGAAAATAAGTTTGCATGTTGAAGTTTTGAAAGAAATTAATTGTAAAAATAATAAAAAGATTGGATGTTAAGTATGTATTAATATTAATTTGAATATGGAATGAAGATAGAAGTTTTGACAAAAAGATTTAAATTTGAAAGGCTTTTAATTGAATAAAAGATGAAAGATGTATGAAAAGATTTATTAATTAAATGTCTTACATTAAAATTTAAAGACTTGAAATTTTACTAAAACTACAACAAAAAGATCTTTTATAATGTAACTAATAAAGTAAGCTAATTCATAAAAATGTGTATCAAAAGATAAAGAAATTATTTAGTAAGAAATGGCTTAAGTTAAAAACAAATAAAGAAGAAATTATTAAAGAAATAAGCAAAAATAGAGAAAACCGAGTTTAAGAAGAATTAATCGATAAGAAATAAAAAGGAAGTTAAATTGAGTAAAGAAAAGATACTAGACGAGTTAAGATAGATACTCGTACAAGTTGATCGAGAAAATGAGAATAAAATAAGATGTCGAGAATTAAATGGAAAGAAGATTAATTAAATAATTAATTGAATACGTTGTTTCTAACCAAGCGAATAAAAAGATAAACCGAGATAATAATTAGATGAACAATAGTCGAGATAAGAAATGAGGATCGAATTAAAGATGAATAAGAAAATCCTAATCTTATACGAGTTAATAATAATTAAAGAGAAATTTTGTTAATTGAATGAAAGTTATAAAATACCTTATAAGATAGCGGATGTAGAACGAAGCATTGTCTATAAATAAGAAAGCTAGAATTAATAGTTTAAGCCTCCATAAAAAGAAATGCATAATCGAGTTAGATTTTAAGATCTAAATTGAATAAATGTTAATGTGTCTTGAAGTATGTTTGATTTATTTGAATTCATTATATGATTGAATAAGTGTTTAAATGCATGATGTTAGTTATGTTGTGAAAAATAATTGAATGATTGAGTTATGAATTATAAACCAAGATTTGATTAAAGCCTTTGAAAGAAAGCTCGAGTAATAGAATATAGACGATGACATTATTAATTAGAACGAAAAAAGCGTACAATGTTGAGTAGTAAAGTTAACCAATTCGAATAGAGTTAATAATTTAAAGACGAGAACGCGAGATCTTTTAGAAAAGTTAGAGCGAAGAGAGAGACGACTCAAATAGAAGTCCGTCAGTTAAAGTCCAACGCCTTTGTGTCCGTCTTTCATATATCTTATCTTCCTATTGATGTCGATCTGTGAAGGATCAAGCCGGACGAATCGTTAAGCGAGGACAAATAGCCCTAGACCACCTAGCTAGTTCTTCGGAAGTCAGGTGGGCTTTTCTTAACCAAAACTACCGATGAAAATTAGTTATGCTATTGAATATTATGATATGTTTTTCAAATGTGATTGACTTGCCATTTTATTAAAGTTAGTATGTGTTATCATCTATTTATATGAAGATGTGATTATCCTGTGAAAAGCAGGAACCCACATGTGGTATATGTTGAGGTGACTGTGAGCCTTGCTTCGGTTAGGCCGGTCACAGTGTTTGAGAAGGAGGACTACTTCTCGGCACAGTGAGATTGTTGTGATAGATGATACATACTGTAATATTATATGTTATTTGACTGCGCAGTCTGTTTTAAAGAAAATGTTTTGACATGCACAAGTAAACTGTTTTTAAAACTGCTTATATACTTGTGATGTTTGGCAAGGCAAGTTCAATTATTATAGCTTTAAGAAGCATCTTTATTCAAATGTTTTGGCTTGTGTTCACTGAGTACGAAGTACTCAGCCCTGCGTGTGTTTCTAAACATGCAGGTTGACTGGATGGCGATGGCGTGGATACTTGGTGGTGTGGTTTGGTTTTGTTGGTTGAGTTTAGTTGAATTTCAGACTAGCATTTGTACGTCTTCATACGTGCAAGTGTTGGGTATTGATGCAAGTTTCCGCTGCAATCCTTTTGAATTAATGTTTGTTGATGCTAGTACTTTAATAACCATGTTTTTGATCCCGAGCGTTGTGCTCGAAGACTTTGAATGCTTGCTGATTTCGTAACTCTTTAACTTGTAAATCCGAGCGATGGGCTCGTAACTTGAATTGTTGTTGAACATGATCCCTTATCTTGATATATATATATTCGTATGCTTTTTCTTTTTGTTGGAATTCCTTTCCCATCAGCATGAATTACTTGTTTGAATTCCTGTTAAAAGTGAAGTTAAGATGCTCGGTCATTATTTCATTATACTTTTGAAAACCAAATTCGATTGCCTTATATTCTATCTTTGTTTTCCCCGATCATGTTCCCTTTATTTGAGTTAGTTGTTAGTTGTTGTTCGTAAGTCGCACCTCGAGAGTCGGGGCGTGACATGTTGCCCGACGATTATCCTTATATTAGTAATCGGAGCGAAGGCGGAGCCGTATAATCGGAGCCGAAGGCGGAGCCGCAAAATCGAAGTAGTATAACTTGAAATAATTGGAATGTTTGTCCCAAGAGTACCATATCATAACTTGGAATATCTGGAACTAATTTGACAATTCGTCCAAGTTGTACCAAATCTGGAACAATTGGCACTAATAAGGCTAAATTCGTACCAGATGTACTAGAACAATTGGTACTAATAAGACTAAATTTGTACCAAAAGTACCAAATGCCTCATACCCGCCCGACCCAACCCGCGCCCGCCCGCGTCAAACCCGACCTGCTCCGCATTTCATTAAGGGTATTTTCGTCCCAAATTGAAAAAAATGGCCAAAATTTATATTTTTGAAGAAGGTGGGCCAAAATTTATGTTTTAATGATCATTATGGCTATTTCAAAATAGTCTCATATTCATTTTGTAATTTAAGATTTTCCGTAAGATAAGATATCATCTTACCGTTACTGATCCGTGTTTCTTAAAAACTTTGTAGGATGGCTTCCAGTAGTGACACGACTTCGGAGAGTCAGTCCTCGCCACAGCGTACTTGGGCAGATCAGTTATTGGATAGGTATAGAGATTATGAGGCAAACCCGAGACACGACGTAGGACAGAGGATTAGTTACTTTTCGTTAGTTTATCATCCAGTCCGGCGTTCTATTACAGAAGGTCAGGCTATACTTGACTTGGTTAGACGACTACCAGAGGAATGGCGTGGTTGGGCACATGATACGGCATGGTACTATCTTGGGATGTTTGGCGACGATACAGAGACGAAAGGGGATTATAAGGGATTTGCTTTAGAGATACACAGGCGTTTCTTTCAGAGCAGATACATAGCAGCATATCATGTTCAGGCGCATCCTCCCTACACTCACTTCCCGGCAGATTCAGGGTCAGAGCATGACGAGATAGGTTTAGAGATGACTGCACAGTTGGAAATCCCTTCAGTGATGGTACCCAGTGAGGGCACAGGGGAGTTAGTTGCAGAGACAATTGATGGATTAGGGTTACCTGCTCCTATCCTACCCGAGCCTTCTACGAGAGTTCAGGGACCATTCGAGACAAGATCAGAGTACTTAGACACGGACTCAGAGCTTACCGCCCTGTTACAGTTACCATCCTCATACAGACCCCTTGATGAGATTTGCACGGAGTTGGCCAGGGTTCGGGCTGAGTTTGAGGTAGGACCATCCAGGGTCCGTTCCAGGGAGGAGTACGAGACGAGTTCCCTTCCTGACCACCTGCTGCCTCCGAAGAAGCGGGCGTTAGTAACCTGCTGGGACTACCTGGTTTCAGATACCGAGACGACAGTTTCAGATGTGCCTGTACCGCCACCACTTACACTTACAGACGACACTACTTTGAGGATTGACGAGGCACTCCAGTTTGCTTCGGTTCAGAGTCAGAGAATGAGGACCCGGATGAGGATCCGGAGGAGGACACTGATTAGGATCCGGATGAGGACCCGGACAAGGACCCCGAGGAGGATTAGGCCATAGAGGGCAGTGGTGACTTGAACACAGTTTGTTGAGCAAGGCGTCAGGGACGCATAGTAGTATAGTAGCCTTTTGTTATGTACATAGTCAGATCAGTAACTAGATAGTTTTGTAGTACTCCGACGGATACGAAATTTTATGAATCGTTTCCGTTCTAGTACTTCCAGTAGTACAGTAATGCAATATGTTAGTGCATCTTGTACACGTAGGTAGTTAGCCTAGCTTAGACTCGTTGTAGTCTAGTTTTGTATAAGTCCTTGTTAAAGGCAAAACTAACATATTCTTTTTGATGTATATATATAATATACATGACCATGAGAGGGTTTTAGTCACAAAAAAATTTCTTATGAATCATATAACTAAACCAGAATATCAAACGAACTCGTGTAACGAGAGTTTAATTTAACCTTGGAGGTTAAAAGTTGAAAGAAATAGAGTCGAAGTTAATTTGTTATTCTCGTTTACGTGAAAGTATTAAGTGGGAAAAGAAAAGGGTTAGTGAGAAAATGAAGGCTTAAAGGCAAGTACTAATGAGAGAATTTTTGTATCTTATAGTTTTAAAAATGTCGCTGAGAGCTGTTAACGATCGAAGAGGACCTGATAGTCCTAGAGAGTCTGATAGAGGTCAAGAACAACGTATAAGCGAGGAAAGGCAAAAATACCTAGCAACCTTTTCATTTCCCCTATCTCCGCAACGTCCTAGCATTAAGAATTTATTCTTCGGAAGAAATCCACCATATTTCGATGGATCTGGTAATTCGAATGAGGCCGAGCAATGGATACGTTCTATAGAGAGAATCTTTGAGCCGATTAGACTTAGTGATGAGGAGCATCTAGCATGTGCTGGGTATCAGCTAACTGGACCAGCTAAATATTGATGGAAGACTAGACAGAGAATTATGCCGGTAGAGCAAGCGGCTCTAACCACTTGGAATGATTTTAAGGAGGCATATTATGAAAAGTACGTATATGATCAAATGGAAACTGAGGAAGAAATAGCAAGGAAACTTCAGGGTGAACTTAAGTATGAACTGGGAATAGCAGTAGCCAGACAGGAGGGACTGAGTTATGAAGAACTACTAGGACGAGTCCGTGAAATAGAGGCATTAGTGCCTAATAAAGGAAAGATGGTAATGCCCACACCAGCACTAAACCAGACTTCAACCTAAAACCCTTCCAACAATAATATTATCCATAAGGGAAAGAGGAAATGGGAAAGGAGTAGCAGTGAGTGTTACCAGCGCCACAACAATAGAGGAAAACATAATAGGACTTGGTAGAGTTTCCAGCAGCCAGGAAAAGGAAGTAACTATGGAAAGGAAGTAGAGCAAATGAATAAACCACAGGGAAATAAACAGTCAGGGCAAGGCAAGAGAAACAATTTACTAGGACAGCTGCAAGGGCAGCAAAGGAACATAAATCAAGGAGGAATCAATAAGGGACCTACGAGGAGAAATTGCCCGAAACCGCTGACGGCAAATGAAATTAACCAGCACAATCAACTCCAAACTCCAAAAAATAATCAAGAAAAGATCCCTTCTCCAGCTTGCCCTAAGTGTGGTAAGGAACACCCCGGTGATTGTTTAGCAAACTCTAGTGTTTGTTTTAACTGCAGACGTAAGGGACACGTTAAGAGGAATTGCCCAGAATTGAGGCAAGCTGCAGAACAGAAACAGGAAGTTTCTGCATGTTCTAGATGTGATAAGAAGCATGAGGGTGTGTGTCTTGCAAATACGGATAGATGTTTTAAATGTGGGATGCTGGGGCATATAAGGAAGGATTGCCCAACGCTGCTTCGGACGGCAAAACCAATTCAGTACGGCCAGCTTCAACCATCAAATACAACTCAAGTCCAGTCACAGCCACAGCTGATACAATCGCAACAGGATGCAAGCGCATACACGATTAGGCAGGAGGGGCATAATGAAGGCAAGGGAGATTTGGCAGGTATGGGTCGAACCTTAAAAATTACCCTGCCATAAATTTTGCTTCATTTTAGAGCCTTATATTCGGTTATAATTAGTACCTGTTAACCTTTAGGCGTAGAACTAGGACGCTCTAATTGTGAAATAGGAACAATTACGCTTCAGGGAGTGACGATAATCTCATAGTGTTATTCCCTTAGTTTCGTTGAGCATAGAATTTAATTTAGGGTCTTTCTGTTAGAACATAGAAATCGATTGGGAAGTAATAAAATGTACGATATATATATATATATATATATATATATATATAATTTCAGAAATGGACTAGTTGCTTGAGAATTACCCCAATTCTCGACAACGAGAGAAAAATCTCTTTCAAAACCCCGAGTAGAGAACCTACAGAATTATATGAAATATCGATGGGCAGGAGAATATCAAAAAAAATATCCGCCCTACAAGCCAAGATGTTGATGAAGAAGAAGGATACGATCGTTTATCTCGTGTACCTCGTTGGAGATCTAGGAGCCAAGAAGATCATTCAAACGTGAGCGTTGTGAACGAATATGAAAATAACTTTTTAGAAATATTATCTGGTTTATCACCAGATTGTCGTGTAGGTTTCACGATCGACTTAGAACTACGAGTAGCTCCCAAATCAAAGGCCCTATATAGAATGGTATCGAAGGAGTTAGAGGAGCTTAAGATCCAACTGCAAGAGTTGTAAGATGACAATTCATTAGACAAACGTTTTCACCATGGAAAACATTTTAGATGTTCATCATCGAAGAAGGATGATTCTGCGAGAATGTATATAGGCTGTTAAAAGTTAAATAAAGATAACCCTTAAGGATAAGTATCCTTTTGTGAGAATAGAAGACCCCTTGATAAGCTTAAAAGAAACAAGTGCAAATGCGAGGATAGACTTAAGTACTAAGCATCACTAGTAAAAGGATAAACTGGTGAGATACCCAAAATTATCTTCCAAACCAGATATGACCATTACGAATGCTTACTTATGTCATTTAGTTGGCTAGTGCTCCGTAGGGTTCATGAACCTCATGAATAACGATTTCACCTATACTTAGAAAAAAAAAATTGTTTAGTATTCTTTGACGACAATTTCATATAGGCTAAGAATGAGTAGGAACACGAAGAACATTTACGAATAGTGCTAGAACGCCTAGAGTCGGGAGTTAGATGCCAAATTCAGTAAGAGCAAGCTCGAATGAAGAAGTAATATTTCTTGGATATATAGTGTCGACAGAAGATGTTAAGATAGATTCATGCCAAGATAGAGGCAGTACTCAAAGGAAATCGACTACCAGTCAGAATGAAATAAGAAGTTTCCTAGGTTGGACAGTTATAATAGAGGTTTCCATTAAGGAATTTTCTATGATTACTAAGACTTATGGCGCAACTACATAAAAGGAAAAGAAATATAAATGTACAGACGAGTGTGAGATAGGTATGCAGACGTTCGAGGAGAAATTTATCATTACCCCAATTTGAGCCTCTCAGAAACAAACAAGGAATACGAGGTAGACACCAAGGTTCGAAGAATGAGTTAAGATGAGTGATAAATGCAAGATAAGAGAGTGATAGCTTATGCTTCACGACGCATTAACCTTGGAAGACTTTAGTTAGTATGAATCACATTTCCGCTGCAAAACTCTAAGTACTTTGATGTTATGTACATTACGTAAAACTCTGTAGTTTATGTCTGTAAACTTGAACTTAGATGCCTTTTGAGTACCTTCTGTCAAGTAATCCTTCGAGAATTACTCTTCCTTTTGTAAATAAAGTCTTGTTCATAGAATGTATGATGTCTCTTATGTATGTATGTTTAGTCAGTCCCCTTCTTCCCCGCTTCTTTAATCCAATCCCAGTCGCACCCCGGCTTCTGCCGTCCCTCGGGATTTAGGGCTGTGACAGAGTGGTATCACCATCATTTCAATTTCTCGTATAAGTGTTCCTTTTCCAACAAAGAGATACCTAAACTTAGTTGGAGTCTTACGATTCAGCGTGTCTATTCTTACGCTTAGCTTTACCTAGATGGTAATTATTTTCACAATCATAATATCTTACTAGTTCGAGCCATCTCCTTTATCTTATGTTAATTCCTTTACTTGAAAACACACTCCAAATTTTTATGATCTGTGAAGATCTCATCCCTTACACCATGTAGATGGTGTGTCCAAATTTCATTGCATGTACTACGTCTGCAAGCTCTAAGTCGTGGGTTGGATACTCAATTTCCTAAGTTGTTTTCTTTGCAACTTAGTTTCTTTCAATCTTTTAAGCCGTAATGAGTTATCAACTATCTTTTCTACTGACCTAAGAGTCGAGTAAGGAACCTTTCGAGTTTTAAACGAGATTTGTTCAAGTCTCATTCCCGGTTAATCAAAAAGAATTAGTAGCGTGCAAATGCCTAAAGAACTAAAAAGATGGAAACTAAAACCTAATTCCTATCTCCGTTCTCTTAGATCTTTTTCGATCGAGTTTAAAGTATGTTTATCTTACGATGAAGGAGGAAGTCAGCAGTGAGGAAAGGACGGAAGACTAGAAGACGAAAGTACGAGTAATAAGTTCTGTAAAGTATAAAGGTGGGCTTTCTTATATAACAAATAAAATGTGGGTTTTTTTCCACAACTCGAAAGTAATTCTTTATCGCTTTAATAAACGTGTTTTCAAAGTGATAATCATGGCATAAATTGTTTTATATTTTATGTGTGTTCTCTTGTACCTATCTGAGTTAACATTCGTGTTTTCCAGATTTTTAGTTAACCGCTAGGATGTTAACTAACGATCGGCTCTGAGTTAGCTATTAAGTGCTTTCCAGAGTTAGTGCACTTTGTAACCTGTGGTGTATGTAGTATCCTGTTGAGGGGCAACCAGCCACGGTGAATGAGAAATTGGTCAAGATTTGAACGTAACATACTAGAAAAATGCTTGTACAAGCTAATTTATATAAATGAGTCAGAAAATGTTTAGTGGAAACGGGCCATTTTCAATAAAACCTCGATGTGCTACGATTATGAAATGCCTGATTATTTATACTTATGAATATATTTTCGGCAACGTGCCCACTAAGTACTTTTGTACTTAGCCCTGCATATGTTTTCTAAATGTGCAGGTTGAAGCGATGGAAGCGTCGAGGCTTGAATTGAGTTGTCTTAGGAAGACTTTAGTTAGTATGAATCACATTCCCGCTGCAAAACTCTAAGTACTTTGATGTTATGTACAGTACGTAAAACTCTGTAGTTTATGTCTGTAAACTTGAACTTAGATGCCTTTTGAGTACCTTCTGTCGAGTAATCCTTCGAGAATTACTCTTCCTTTTGTAAATAAAGTCTTGTTCATAGAATGTATGATGTCTCTTATGTATGTATGTTTAGTCAGTCCCCTTCTTCCCCGCTTCTTTAATCCAATCCCAGTCGCACCCCGGCTTCTGCCGTCCCTCGGGATTTGGGGCTGTGACAATCCATTCCCAAAATTTCTAAATTTTCCTGTGCAATTCTCGAACAAATCTTTCCTCACCTAAGTTTGACGAAAGTAAATCCACCTCTTCAATGGCATACACTTGAACTCCTGAACCCATCTCAGCTAACTTGTTGGGTATTGCCAGCAACATCTCAAGCATTTGAGATGTCATCGTCTTTAAGAATATCCTCTTCGTTGCTCAACAGGAACATGAAGAACTGAAGAAGGCCCTCAATCAACTATGTTATGCCAACCTTCTCAAATGGGGTAACAATGGAACCAAAATTCCTTCTCCCTGATGCAGTCGCAGAATTCTTCTCCTATCTTCAAGAAGACAACCAAGAAAAGCTCACGACGAAAGTCCATCTACCCATAAGTGATGGAAACGGAAGCTTTATCAGGCAGGAGATTTTCATTGATGTAGATGATTGCTTGGATCAATTTTTCCAACTTCCAGTTGAAGAAAAAATAACATCTGATATCAAAGACAAGGAAGTTGAATTAATTCAAAGTATCACCATTGATGGACACAAGTTCAAATCAGGCATGACTAGATCTCTTCTCAAACCAGAAACTCGTATGATATATGATATTGCAACAAACTTCATTCATGTCCTAGATGGAGCAAAATGTGATGTAAGCAAGCCCAAAATGCGGATTGCTTAGGCTATTCTCAGGAAAGACAAGATCAATTGAAAATTGTATGTGAAAGAACAACTACTAGGTGAAGCTGCCAAAATAAAAAAAGGGGAGGAAAAGGGTACACAGCTGCAAGCAAAATCATGTTTGGAACAAAGGCCATCTGCATCATTCTCTATGCCGCAAAGAAATAAAGAATTCCAGTGGTTTGGGAGCATACTAACAAGGAAGTCGTCTATGACAAAGATCGTCTATTCAATTCTAAGGATAGAACTGAGTATGTTCTGAATTTAGTCTACACGGGAGACTCTACATCAAAGCAATCCAAAAAGAGAGGTCGAGCAGTTCAGACCAGATCAAAGACGAAGAAAGATGTTCCACAAACAGAGGTTGAACAAGCCTCCTCATCCAAGAAGGCCAAATCCTCCAAGAAGAAGGTCAAGATTGTGATTGCCCACGCAGAAACAAATGATTTTGTCGAAGATCCAACAATTGTGCCCCTGAAGACGAAAATAAGAAAACTTATCCACTCAGAAGAAACTGGAAATAGGAATGTTCAAACTGAACTTGATTAATGTCACAGCCCGACTCCTAGTGTATTGAAATGACTAGAATGCAAGGGGCAGTGAGGTAGAATAACTGAACTTTTACTCAAGAAACATGCTCGATAATTAAGGAATAACATCAAGAACCAAACCATGCTCTCAATAATGTGAGTTATCAATCAATTATTTTCCAAGAGACGAACATTTGTCAAGTTTTTAGACATCGAACCAATCAAGGGATTAGGTTTGATTATTAATAAGTGTTGCATTCGAAAGTGGGCCATCATTAGATAATCCTCGAATGTTTTGAAGGAATTCAGAAAGGATTTAAGATATTGTTTGAACTCACGGGCTCATTATATTAAGGACCAAGCATGCAAGGCGAGGATATATAAATAATAACCATGTTGCAGCGGAATATAAACATCAACCTAAAGTCCCAAGGTTATATGTATAAAGACACATAACCTCAAGCTTAAACTTCAAAATAGGGTTGCATTTGCAATGAGCCGCCCAAGCACACTGCATCCTCCTCATCTGAGCTAACCTGCACATTTAGAAATAACATGTAGGGCTGAGTACGAACGCATGCCAAAATAATTTGAAAACTCGCTCGATAGAGCTATATAATTGAACTTACCTCTTTGCTTCATCACAAGCGTTAGTAATATAATCATTTGAAAAGTTTATGACTTGTGACAACATTTAAAACATTTTTCTTTTCTCAAAATAGCTCGCGGGATATACTTCTCTTAGGTATGAATCCATCTACACGTCTCATCCCTCTGCGGTGTAGAGAAGTACGCTTCCTTATCAAATACTATGACCAGCCTAATCAAAGCAAAGCTCACAGCCTTTTCATAATCGGCCTAACCGAAGCAAGGCTCACAGTTACTTATCGACCGACTAGGTTGTAACAAGGCTCACGGTCACCTAATCTAATGCATGCATTGTCCCGTCTCGTGCATGACTTCATCCCGTGCGTCTACAGGACTTACTCACATAATATCAAGTAGATGATTGCATACCAAAACATCAAACTTAGGCAAGTCAATCAACTTTAATATAAAGCGCATATAAGTAAAATAAATTGCGCCTTCATCGTTGAGTTTTTAGTTAAGAAAGCCCACTTGGAAAGTGGCTTAGCTCGACTATTCTTTTCCTGCTCGCTATCCTACTGTTCCACTCCACTCGCGCCTTCAAAATAATATTATATAAAGACAACTTTTACGTTTTCGGAAAATAGCGAAATCTTAAGCCGTTTAACGGACTTCTATATGACTCGGGTTTTTAAATTCTCGACTCGACTTTTCGAACGTTCGATTCTTAACTTCTACCCAAGTATTATACCAATAGACTTCTCAGCATATATATTCATCACTAATAAATATAGTCGATCATTCTAACATTTATTCAAATATTAACATCGAGACTTTATTATTCGTTTCAATTCGAATTTTCTCGATTTATTAATTTAAATAATTTCAAGTAATTACGAGATTTATTCTCGTTCACACAATCATACTTCAGTCATAAATGTATTATTTCACGGTCATTTCAAACAATCATGGACAATTATTCCAAATATATAATACTGCTCGATTTTTCAGCTTAAAATTATGGTTCTCGGTTTTTATCAAACTTAGCTTTATTTTTCATATAAAATTCAAGGAATTCAAATTTAAATTTCGTTTCTCGTTCCGACTTTTCGTATAAAATTTCTCGAGATACTTTTCGGCACGTTTCTCGAGAAAAATAGTTTAACTTGTACGGAAAATTCTTATTTTCTTACATTTCACTTAAAATAATTTTTATAGAACGATTTTTCGTTCAATTTCGATCTTCGATTTTAGAATCGAGAAAAACCCTTTTTATTTTTCTCTTAATTTCGGCATTAACCATATTCTATCTTTTAGGATTCGTTTTTGCTCGATTCAAGCTCTATTACTCGTTATTTATTTATTTTAGCTCCTATACTTCTTTAATTTATTTATTTACACTTAAATTTTCGTAAGTCAACTTTTAATTAGAAAATTGTTGACTTTTTCATAACTTTCTCATATGTTATCCTAATTTAGTGATTCAAGTGGCTAACATACTTGTTTTTATCTCAATTTCATGTTAATAACATCAATTACATCTTTTACTCAACAAAATCTCATCAATTTCCTTTTAAATTTTCTGCACTCATCTATTTTTCTTATTCTTGCTCTTTCTCAATAATTTCAAGTTCTATTATACTCAAAATTACTCTAATTGAAATCTTATAACATCAATTGATTTATATAAACTCAAAATCAAAAGTTTCCAATTTCATTTTCTTACTAACTTCGAATTTTCGGGAAACATATCAATTGTTGCTCAAATTTACTAATTCAAAGTTCTATTAAACTTAGAAAAATTCTAATTCCTCATTTCTTTTATCAATTTCATCTTCTAACTTCTTATTCGAAAAATCATACTTTGTTTTATTATTCCTTTGACTAAAATTGGGATTTTCTTCATAGAACTTCATTTCTTGCATTTTAATGCTTCATTATACTCCAATTTATTCTAATTTCATAATCCTTAGTTCAATTTATCTCATTAAGCTCAAAATCATAGAAATTTCTCTTGATTTTAATATATAATTCTACTCCAAATAATTTAAATTTTATTATTTCTCATTTAATTTATTAATTTGTGCATTAAGAACTCAAAACCACAATTTCTTCTACTTGTTATGGTTCAAAAAATCCATAACTTTGGCATAGAGTTTTATTTCTTCAGTTTCTCTTAAACTTATGCTTATTTCATCTCTAATTTCATTTTTATAATATCAATTTTTCCATATAATGATAGGAATTAAAATTCTCAATTTCTTATATTTATTAATTGCAAAAATTATGAATATGATTATATAAACTCATTTCTTTCTCTTGGTGGTATTTTTATCCATAGATATTATTGAATTTTATTTTCAAACCACCAATTTATCAAATAACTCATAAGAACAATAATATTATATTTTTATATATAATTTTCGGATTTATCAAGATATGGCTCAAATAAATTCACACTTTCAAATAAATCATAGAATCATCTTATTCATACTTGAATTAATTTATTTCATCTTCAAATCAAGCATAAAACTCATATATCACAAACCCATTTTTACTATTCACCATCCTCTCCAACTAAACTTTTTAAATTTTGAAGCTTATTTCTTTCATTTCTTCATTCAATCATGCTTAGAAATAATCAAATATCTCATATCAAGTATCAAATTCAAGAAATTAATTAAAGCACACAAAAAATCATTTTTAGGCATAAACTTTGATTTATTCATGATTTCCATACATGTATATTTATTTTCTTCAATCAATCATTCTAATAGTCTTAGATATATTTCTAGAACACACTTCTATCATCAAAATCAAGAAAAACATCAAGGTGTGAAAAATTCTAATTTTTACTCCATAAAAGTCGAAGGTTTCAAGGTTGGAGGAAACATGGATTTTTCTTCTTGTTTTTAAGCATGGAAGGGATGCATAAGCATAGTTTCATGCTCAAGAATATAAGGATCAAAACTCTATTTTATATGTTTCATGAATTTCGAAATACTAAGGAGAAATAAACATGTTGTTCTTAAGCTTGAAAGATTGGATTCTTACTAATTCTCCCTTGATCGATAGTCTCTACTTCATTCCTCGCAACTCTAGCTTCCTTTCCTTGTTTAAGAGAAGAAAACTTGAAGGTTTAAAAGAGAAAAAGAGCATGACTGCCATGGAAGTGAAGAAGAAAGAAATATGAAGTTTCTTACTTGTTCTTCAAGCTTATGGTGTTCTTCACTTGATTTCTAACATCTTAGCTTCTCTTTAATGGAAGAAAATGATAGTTTAGAGTGGAGTACGGAGCTCAGCAGCCATGGGAGGGTTGTTGCTATAAAGCAAACCAAGATTGAAGATCTGAATATTTTATTTATTATTTTAATTTGCGTTTTTTATTATTGTTGGTCAAATATAAGGCTTTATTTTAGTTATTTTGGTAGTTTTATATTTTATTGTGTTAAGGATTTGTTTTCTTATTTGTTTAGGGTTTGTTTCCTTATTGTTCAATGAATTGTTTCCTTACTAGATTAGGATTATATTTTCTTTTAAGAATAAATCTATGTAGCCATATTATGGCTAGCCATAATTTAGTTCAAATAAGAAAAAAAAATTGATTTATTTATAATTTTAAGTTCTAAATGACTTCTAATAGTTTAAATATTCAGTTTATAAGTAATTATGATTCCTTATTAGATTAGAATTCTATTGTATTTCACCCCTATAAATAGGTCTAGTAGGGCTTGGATTAAATAATGATTTGATGAATGATATTTTGTGAGCTTATCTCTCCTTCAGTTCATTCACCGAACTAGCGGATTGACGGCGTGTCACCGTGATGTTCTTATCGACTTATCAAACGGATCATCATTCCCGTTTATGGCATCATTCATCGTCCCCGAGTTGCTGCGTCAACATCACGTTGGGTTATAGGAAATTCCATTAGCCTATTTCATTTCGTGGGTTAGATTCAGAGATTTTGGGATATTTCATCTTTTCCGGTTCGGTTCAGATTTAGTTTTGGGTGTATACTATTCACGTCGGCGTCTGCAACTCCGGCGAGGATCGTATCATTTGGTATCAGAGCCTGATTTGAACCTCTATCTTTATTTGTTTTTGTCTTAGAAAAAAAAAAGAAAAAGAAAGATTGAAAAAAAATATTGTTCTTTTGATGCAGGTTTGAAGCATTTGATTTGAGGACAAATCCCTTTCAAGAGGAGGGGAATGATGCAATCCAAGATTGAAGATCTAAATATTTTATTTATTTTATTTTTATTTTAATTTTTAATTATTGTAGGCCGAAAATAAGGCTCTATTTTAGTTATTTTGATAGTTTTATATTTTATTAGATTAAGGATTTATTTTTTTATTAGTTTAGGATTTGTTTCCTTATTGTTCAAGGAATTATTTTCTTAATATATTAAGATTATGTTTTCTTTTTATTTAAGGAATTATTTTTCCTTATTAGATTAGGACTCTATTGTATTCCACCTCTATAAATAGGTCTAGTAGGGCATGGATTAAATAACGATTTGATGAATAATATTTTGTGAGTTTGTCTCTCATTCAGTTCGTTCACCAAACTAGCGGATTGGCGGCATGCCACCGTGATGTTCTTATCGACTTATCAAACGGATCACCATCCCCGTTTGTGGCGTCATTCATCGTCCCCGAGTTGCTGCATCAACATCACGTTGGGTTATAGGGAATTCCATTCGCCTAATTCATTTCGTGGGTTACATTTAGAGGTTTTGGGATATTCCATCTTATCCAATTCGGTTCAGATTTGGTCTTGGGTGTATACTATTTACGTCGGCGTCTGCAACTCCGACGAGGATCGTATCATGCTATGCAGATGATGAAGGAGAGAGATGATGGTGATGACCAATTGGAGAGATGGAGAGAGAGATGGAGAGAGAGAGAGAGAGAGAGAGAGAGAGAGAGATTATGCTTATGATTTAAGAGAGAGAGAGACGTAGAGTGAGTACACTCACTTGGGTGAGAGTAGGGATTAATAGAGGGAGAAGGAGAGTGAGGTCGGCCATGAGGAGAAAAATCTGGTTCCTATCAGACAAAAATCCCCGGAAGAAAAGATTTTATCGATACAATATATCCCACTTTAAAATAGTAAATTCTCACAACTTAAACATTTCCTTTCGGCACTTTCTAGATCTCAAATTTTACTCTAACTTGTGTCATTAGCTTTAGAAAAATTTTTAGATTCGGAAACACCCAAGTTTCAAGGGCAAATTCCGAATAACGAAGAAGTCGTAAAAAGTTACTATTCACATTAGTTACGTCTTCAAGAATAAATTCAAACTTGACTCAAATGATCTCAGAAAATTATCAAATTTGTATCATTGGTCTTAAAATAAATTCTAGATTCCAATGACACTAATTAGACTGAATTCGGAGTTCGTTGACCGAGGGTTGACTTTTCCGGTCAAAGTTACTAAACATCAAAAAGTCAATTGTCTCGGAATTATCCGAAATTCGAACACATACTAAATCTCACATTCTTAAACTCATATAACTCTTCACATCTTTGTTTTGAATTTCTGAATGAGAAAAAATACGATTTTACCTTTCAGGAGCATTTTGGTAATTCAACGAGAAGCTGGAGGTTGTTCAACTCAAATGATGCTGCGAAGAGAAGACAATGCAACTGATGCATTTTGTTTTTGATATTTTGAATTCATGATTTCAGTTGTAATGTAATCTCCCCTCTTATTATCATAAATAATAAGATGTGATTTTTGTTCAATCTTTTTTTAATTTTTATCTTGTGCAAATTTCTTTCCTCTTAGACTAGAATTGAGTTTATCTTTTAGTCTTCATGGTATTAGGTTGTGATATCAGTTAGGAAAGATAGGTGATGTCAGTTTAAGGTTTTGGCATCATCAAAAAGGGGGAAATTGTTGGGAAAATTAATAAAAGGTTTCGAACGATTCCAAAATCCCAACTGACCCCAATCGAGTAGATGAATGTCTTTAGTCTGATCTTAGTTAGAGCTCATTGTTTGAGCGTAGGGATTTTATCTTTATAGGTTTCAAGCAGAAGAAGTCAGCCGAACTGAAGAAGCAAGTTCGTGAAGAACTCAGCTGAAACCCAAACTCAGCTGACGCCCAAACTCACTTGAGACCTTAACCTTAGCTGAAGCATGGACTCAGTTGGACAGCAGCTCATTTGACTCCTCAACTGACCCACGTAGCTGAAGGCATACAGTTCCAGCGTGAAGAGAAGTTTTATCGAAGTCAGACGTCGCAAAGCGGAGAAGAGAAGACTTTGAAGACGTTGAAAACTGAAGAGTTGCAGTCCAGATTTAAATCTACTCGAAAGCACAAGTCAGCTGGAGAACTTACTATAAATGGACCAACAACAGCGACGTGCAAAAAGCAACGCTCGCAGTTTCCATTTTAGGAAAGTTTCGAGAAAAACAGGCGGAGTGCCATGCTTTTGGCAAAGGTCAAACGGCTCTTTCCAATGGCTAGTTTGATCTCCCTCTATAAATAGAGGTCTCCACATTCATGCTCAGCGATGAAAATTGAAGATACGCACATAGGCATAAGAGTTGAGAGAAAAGAAAAATGTGAAGAAGCGGCAGCAGCATACCACATCTCTCCTCAGCAAGAAGACCTTAGCCGAAGTCCAGTAGAAGTAGAGTGTTCATACCTCCTCTTGTTCTTCCTTCTAGCCTCTCAAAAAGCCCCTTCTTTGATCGAGTCTAGAGTTTAGGTTCTTGCGTAGTTTGTGTCCCAACAGACTCTCTCTCAAAAGATCGAGTTTGTAGCCTTAGGTAGAAGCCTCCACTTCCTTCAGTGTAGAAGACTTCCCAGTTGGAAAATCCCCAACCTCCAACCCTTAGGTCCGATTCTATCTTCCTGTAAGAATCATATATATGTAAATTAGTAAAATCTAGAGTGTATAGTGACATAGTATTCTTAATAAAAACAAATGTTTCATACCTTTTCATCATGAAGAATGCATTCCCAACTTCCAATTTCTTCTCTGTTTGTGAATGAAGGATATGCATTGGCTCTGACCAGTCGAACCTTCACGGCAAAGTTGGTTTTTGAGTCATCTAAGTCGCAAATAGAAGTCCACAAAGAAGGCATGACTGCTAAGCAAATCGTCAATTACAGGAAGCAAGTTTGAATTAGAGGAAGTAAGAGGAAGAAAGTGTGATTTACAATAGAACCGATGGGAGAATTATATAGAATTTGAATCGTGAATGCATAATATTTTATTGGTAAGAACCGAAGAGTCTCTTTCTAAAAAGACCTAATTTTAAAAACGCTATGAGTTATGGTGGCAGCAATATTTATTGTATATTCTATTGTATATCTATTAATTCTAATATAATATATGTATATATATATAGAGAGATGTAATGTAATTGAAATAATGGTCCTTCCGGAAAAAAAAAGACAAATAATCTAATTGAGTTGGCGTACATATGTAGTCAAGAATTATTACTTTAAATATTATTTAGTGAGATATTAGATATTAATTGATTTGTCATATCAGTTTGTGATATTGAAAAAATATAGGCCCAATCCCAATCCGGCCCTTTCAGATTTTGCTTAGCATTTCAAATTCATCTCGTTTTTGGAGACCATCCAAAACGAAGAACCACTTTTCTGCACATTCATCTCGGTTTTGGAGACAGCATTGACTGGTCTTGAGTGCATTCACTGGGCTCAATAGATAGCATGCATGGGACATGCAAAAATGGGTGGGAAAAAAATATAAATGGGCGGGAAAATGCATGGCAATTTATTCTGCTTTAATATAGCTCATATGCTGGGAGTATTAAAATTTTGAATGCACCATTGATTTGTCCTATTAGTTGATTAGAGTAGTTTAGATTTAATCTTCAAAAACATTCAAGACATAAGCATTTTATGCTGTAAAGTTTAAATGTTCTTTTATTTTGTCCTTCGTGCAAGAAAGCTTTTTTCACCGTCCATAGGGTATTTGTCTCGAGATATTGATCAGTATCTGAGTCAGGATTTTGTATTTGCGGGTACAACAAAATAATAGTGTATTCAAAATTTTAATAATGATCGGGTAAGATTCCATCAGAGATTTTTTTTTTCTTTAAAGATTTATCAAAACTACATAGTTATACAAACTAATACAACATGACACATTCACTCATCAATTCTAAGTTGTGACCTACAAATTTTCATTAGATCAAACTCATTTGAATTGAGTCCACGTCAAGGTTTGAGCAATTTTCCTCTAGATAAATATTTTTTAGGGAACCTTTAGATAAAAATTTAATAAAAACAAACTTCTAAATCTCTAATAAATAAAGAACTGAAACTGATCAAATTTGTCAGCAATTCCATATACAATGAAACAAATAACAAAGATTAAAATACCCTCAAAATAAATTAAAAAGTTAAAGTAGCAAGTAAAAATAAATAAAACAATATACAATATTGGGCCTTATATACTCAAATATAAAGTCTCTAGAAATCACTCCTCAATTTTTTTTTCTCAAAAGGGAGGTACAAAATTAAACTGTAGGTAAACTATTATTATTATAGGCGAGTTCAATGCCACTATCTCTTGAGTTCCTTCCTTCGAATTCCCTCAGTTATCTTCGTTAGTTCCCACCTTCAATTCATGAAGCAAATAGTCGGGAAGGTAAAAGCCACGTTTACACACACTATGAAGATTCACCGATGAGTTTATCGTTGGTGTTCCTAGTCTTGGAGGGCATCATACCATTCATCGTACTTCATGACTTTCTCTATAACTACGGCTCCTCCTGTCGATGGTATCGTTGATTTCAAACATAGTAATTTTGCCATAAGGCAACTGCATGTCTAAACGATGTGCAAAAAGTATTTACATTGTGTTATTTCTTATTTTCCGCATGTTAAATTAGTAATTATAAACATATAATTGAACACTCCTTGTTTTTAAACACAATGTGTTGTTTTATTATAATCTCGGGCCCTAGATTTGAACAGCATGTATTTCTATTGCACTTCAACATTGTAAATTAAACTTATTTATACTAATGCATTGTCAGTTGTTCATTCGATTGCCAACTTTACGTGCAACTATGATTAACTTTCTAGGTAGTGTAATTTCATTCTAGACTCTTCTTTTCATCCATCCGCACTAGACTTGTCAACTGGGTCGGGCCGACCTAACCCAACCTAGTATGGGCCGGCTAGGCCGAGCTTGTTTAAAATTTAGTGCAGGCCTGTGCCGGCTCCAAACTTCAAATGGGCCCCAACAAGACCTATTTTGAAGCTGATCAAGAGTGGGCTCGGGCCAAGCCCACTACAGACTTTACACTATAAGGGCTTCTAGTGGCCTAAAATTTTCAAAAAGCCTGATCCAAGCTCGGCCCATTTTATTCATGGTCTTAGACCGAGCTGGGCCTAAAGGGTGATGGGCTTCATGGGCTTAGCCGAGCTGGGCCAACCCGGCCCATTTGACAAGTACAATCCACACATTGCCCTTTTCTTTTACTTTCTTAATTTTCCATCGTTTATTTTTCTAATAATTTCAAAATATTATTTTATAACTAGGATCTTCTAAAATGTGCACTACTTTATAACAAAGTTATAGATAATAGTATTCATACGTATAAATAATTTAAATTAATTATACATCTTGCACCTGCAAAAACTGAAAATCACAAGATATTGGCGTGGAGAATTGGTGATGGTCGACATGTGGATATCATGAAAGACAAGTGGATTGGGATATCTCAACTCTCAAAACAACGTGGTTGGATAAATACATATGTTCAATGTGATACTGTTAGTCAGCTTATAGATGCTGAAACAAAGCAATGGAAGCAGGAATTTATCTTCCGAAACTTTTGCCAAGAAGATGCAACAAGAATTTGTGAAATTCCATTATCCGCGCGTCTACCACCGGATAAAAGAATTTGGGGAGTAACTAAACGTGGGAAGTTTACCGTCGATCAGCATATTGGTTAGCAGTTGAGAACTTTTCAGAGAATGGTTTATTACGAGCATCTTCCAGCGACAATGGAAACGAATGGAATTTGGAAGTTAAGCTTGTTGCCTAGAGTTAAATGGATAGCTTGCATGCAGTGGCGTAGCCAGGATTTCGGTTAAGGAGGGCCCAATTTTCTAAAGTCCAACAATATATGTCATTTTTTAAATCTTCGTGAAAACAGTTGATTTTAGATTTATGAGTCAATTTCTTCTCCATAATAATATGAAAACTCGAATATGAACTAGAATCATTAATGCAACCACCAAGAATGAACAAGCAACACTTAGATTTCATGGTTTCGACAAATGAAAATTTGAGGGGTTAATGATATCTACTTTGGAAGAATTCTAGGCATTTGGAATATACCAATAGAAGTAGAAGATTAATAAGATTTAGCAACATGAAAGCCACGAGACTCAAATTTCACTGCTCAATTAAACTATCCACAATGAATAAAATCCAAAATCTAAAGTTTCAAAAAATGATAACTGATTTGGAAATTTTATCGAATACATAATATACAAATTAAAGAATAAACTATGTATATATCACTATTTTTTTCCCCAAATGACAGGGGGTCCAGTGACCCCCTGCCCACCCCCTAGCTACGCCCCTGCTTGCATGGATTCTCTACCAACTCTTGATAATGTTTCTCGTCGCGGGATAGAAGTGGACCCAATATGTCGATTATGTGGAGAAAGAGAGGAAACATTATCTCATTTATTTATGCAATGTCGACAGGTATTGGATGTATGGAAACAAAGTCCGCTACGATTGCAAGAGTATGCTGCAACTCATGGGACATTCAAACATTTATATTGGCAAGCTTTGCATGATTTTCCACAAGAAGTGAATGAACTTATGGCTTGTTCAGCTTGGGTAATTTGGCAAAATCGAAATAAATGGTATTTTGAGAATATGGAGTGGTCTGTAGCGACTATTAATAGGAAAGCCTACACTGTTTGGATTGAAAGAACTCGGGGCACACAAGAACCGCAGAATCCGCTGCAAGGAATTCAAATTCAATGGTGTCCTCCACCTCCGAAATCTCTGAAGTTGAACTCACATGTGGTACTTTATGATGATGGAAGAATTGGAATGGGATTTGTGATGAGAGATGAATGGGACACGTGGTTTTACTTGGTAGAAAGGAGACTAATTCCAGGGGAAATAGTACGATGTTAGAAGCCACAGCTCTCCGATTTGCAGTCACTACAGCTCAAACTTTTGGCCTATCCGGGATCCATGTATGTAGTGATAACAAGACACTTATTGATTGCATCAGTGGAATGTGTGATCCCGAAATCTATTGCGATGTTCTTCTGGAGGATATTAAAGAGATAGTTAGGAATATTGATTGTATGTCCTTTTCATTTGCTCCTAGATGTTGTAATAGGTTAGCTCATTCTATAGCCAAAGGCTCGAATATGATGTGCTTTCAGAAAACTCCTTCTCATCTCGTCTCCTTGGTGTGTGAGGAGGCAAGTGGTTAGTTATCTTTAATGGAAATTTGGTTTTATCCTAAAAAAACAAAAAAACAAAAAAAATGTCAAATAGTTTTAAGATTGATGATGTACAAGAATGAACATGGTTCTCAATATGACAAAGTACATACACGTTTATTGAATTTATGGGGCTTATTCATGTTTGGTGCACATTACAATAGTTGATTTTAAAAATTTATATCCATTTACATTAAATATAATTAGAACATACTATTAAATAATAAAGTGAAATAGTAAAGTAAAAATTGAGGAAAATGAGCAAAGAAAGATGTGAAAAATTAAAATATTATTATACTAATATTAAGGTAATAAATATAGTCTTTGAAACAGACAATAAGCTTGTAGTGGATGCCGTTAAATCAACAACATTGTACTTGTACAGATCAGAGGTTAGAGAGATAATATCTAGTCACAAATCGTATTTTATAGTGGATCCCATGGTTAGGTCTCACCTGCATTTGTGGCCGATCTTCTCAATTTTCGCATTTAGTTTAGGACCTACAATAACTTTCACTTCCATTTTACTTTTCTCACCCATAATAGATGGGACTCTTGTTTTAAAGGGTGTTTGGCTAAGCTTTTAAGTGTTAGGAAATCAACACACACAATCACAAACACAAAGAATACGAGAATTGTTTACCCAGTTCGATACGATATGTATCTACGTTTGGGGGCGATGCCAAGCCAGGGTTTTCACTATTATTTTCGGATACAATTTACAATGAGAGAACAACTATATATATAGCAAACAATTGAGCCCTAATCCTAGCCCAACTAGGAAACCGCATCTGGGCCCAAAAATACAATTGTACGGCAGCCCAACGTGGCATGATTCACTTCCTTTCAGGCTCCATACTCCAACAATCTCCCACTTGGAGACTGACATTCTCAAGTAAACATATCTTCTTCTTCTCCTTCCTGTATCCGCTTAGCATCGCCTAGCCTTCTCTTCAAGTTCCAAGGCCAATTGAAGCTATGCATAGCTTCAATTTCTCTAAGGTCTCCACCTTAGTAAACATGTCGGCTGGATTCTCACTTCCAAGTATCTTCTCAAGTTGCAAGATCTTCTTCTCTACTAGGTGTCGAATGTAGTGATACTTCAACTCCACATGCTTTGTCCTTGAATGAAACGCCGGATTCTTTGCCAAGAATATAGCACTTTGACTATCACTATAGAGAGTGCTATTCTTGTTCTCCTTCCCAAGTTCACCCAAGAAATTCTGCAACCACACCATTTCTTTGCTTGCCTCCGTCACGGCTACATACTCAGCCTCCGTAGTAGACAAAGCAACGACCTTCTGCAACTTAGAAGTCCAAGAAATAGCAGTACCACCATAAGTAAACACATACCCGGTTGTACTTCTTCTCCCATCAAGATCATTGGACGCCAAATCTGCATCAACATAACCTGCCAGCTCAACACTCTTGCCATTGAAACATAAGGTCTTCTCCGTGGTATCTCTCAAGTATCGAAGAATCCACTTGACTGCTTCCCAATGTTGCTTGCCCGGATCACCCATGAACCGGCTCACTACTCCCACTGCATGCGCAATATCCGGCCTCGTACACACCATAGCATACATTATGCTGCCAATTGCTGAAGCATAGGGAACTCTCTTCATTTCGGCACGTTCCTCCTTTGTACTTGGCGACTCCTTCTTCGACAGCTTAAAGTGACTACCCAAAGGTACACTCACAGGCTTCGAATCATCCATGTTGAATCTTTCCAGGACCTTCTGAATGTAAGTGGCCTGCGAAAGATACAATTTCCTTGCCGCCTTGTTACGCTCGATTCTCATGCCCAAAATCTGTTTTGCTTCTCCAAGATCCTTCATGGAGAATTGTTCGAACAATTGCCTCTTCAACTTATCCATCTCTTTTGCATCTGCTCCTGCGATCAACATATCGTCAACATATAACAAAAGGATAAGATAGCTTTTGTCGAACCTCTTAAAATAGCAACAATGGTCTGCGTGGCATTTCGTATAACCAATCTCCACCATGAAACTGTCAAACTTCTTGTACCACTGCTTCGGAGCTTGCTTCAAGCCATACAAGCTCTTTTTCAACTTGCACACAAGATTTTCCTTTCCCTTCACTACGAATCCCTCTGGCTGTGTCATGTACAAGTCCTCCTCCAAATCACCATGAAGGAACGCCGTCTTTACATCGATCTGATGTAACAACAAGTTTTCTGCAACTACCATACTCAACACTAAATGAATAGTGGTCAGTTTCACAACAGGAGTAAACACATCAGTATAATCAATACCGTATCGTTGCTCAACCCTTTGACAACCAGCCTAGCCTTGTAGCGCTTGCTACCATCTGCTTCAACCTTGATCCGATAGACCCACTTGCAGTGCAATGCCTTCTTGCCTTTTCGGAGCTCCACAAGTTCCCAAGTGCCATTTAGGAGAAGAGATGCTAGCTCATCATCCATAGCAACTCTCCACCTTCGTCTATCACTAACCGTTCCTGCCTCTGCGTAGCATTCAGGTTCACCACCGTCAGTAAGTAACAAGTAAAAGTTAGAGGGCGAGTACCTATCTGGTGGACGTCGCTCTCTAGCCGGTCTTGGCAGCGGATCGTTCGGTGGTGGGGTGCTTGGCTCTCCATCTTCAAGCACCTCTTCAACGTTCTGACTCTGCTTGCTCCCACTCGAGTTTGAGATGTCTAACTCGACCACTTGGGACTCAGACTCATCAGAGCTCGATGCCTTCACTCTGTCTTTGTACAACACCTGTTCATTGAAAACCACATCTCTACTCCGGATAACCTTTCGGTTCTGCTCATCCCAAAGCCTATAACCAAACTCGTCTCCACCATAACCAATGAACGTACACTTAACAGACTTAGCATCCAACTTACTCCTTTCAACATTAGCAACATGAGCATAAGCAACACAACCAAAGATGCGTAGGAAAGATAGGTTTACCTCTTTTCCCGTCCATTCTTTCTCAGGTATCCGAAACTCCAAAGGAACTGATGGACCTCTGTTGATTAATAATGCAGCTGTGTTGACCACATCCGCCCAAAACGTTTTAGGCAACCCACTTTTCAACCTCATGCATCTTGCTCGCTCATTCAACGTCCGATTCATGCGTTCTGCTACACCGTTCTGCTGAGGGTTCCTTTCACAGTCTTCTCCATGCGAATCCCGTTCTCGGCACAGTAGTTCTTGAACTTATCAAGTTCATACTCTCCTCCATTATCGGACCTCAAACACTTCACCTTCAGCCCTGTTTCAGTTTCTACAAGGGCTTTCCACTTCCTGAAGCATCAAACGCATCAGATTTATTCTTAAGAAAATAAACTCATACCTTTCTAGTGCAATCGTTGATGAAGGTGATGTAATACTCTGAGCCACCAAGGGACTTCACAGGTGCTGGTCCCCATAGATCGTTATGGACCAACTCCAACTTCTGCGTCTTCAAAGTTCTGCCGCCTCTCGAGAAGCTCACCCTTTTCTGCTTCCCAAACACGCAATCCTCGCATAGGCCAACTTCAACAGTTTCTAGGCCAGGCAACCTACCCTTCGAACACATTATCTTCATCCCTTTCTCGCTCATGTGGCCAAGCCGACAGTGCCGCAAATCTGCATTGTTTGCTGCACTCGCAAGATCAATGCACTTCTTGGAGTTACTTGTCATATACAAAGTACCCTCCTTCTTTCCACGAGCTACTACCATAGCTCCTTTGGTGATCTTCCAACAGCCGTCGCCGAAAGACGTTATATATCCTTCAGCGTCAAGTTACCCAACCGAAAGCAAATTCCTTTTCAGTCCGGGAATATGTCTGACCTCATTCAGCTTTAGGATGCCTCCATTGGATGTCGCTACTCACACGTCTCCCTTTCCCGCGATTTTTAAAGGCTCGTCATCTGCGAGAAACACCTGTCCAAAATCGCCAGAGACATAATTCTGCATCACGCTTATATTACTGCATGAATGAAACGATGCTCCCGAATCCAGCACCCACGACTCCATCGGACTGGTTACACTCAAGACCAGCGTCTCGCCATCATCTTCGGTTGTGGCTGCGTTCGCTGTCTTCTTATCTTTCTAATCTTTATTCTTATTCTTATTCTTTGGTGGTGCTTCACACTGAGTTCTGAAGTGACCATACTCGTCACAGTTCCAGCACTGGATTGAACTCCTATCCTTCCTGGATTGGCTCCTTCCTCTGGACTTTGATCTTCCCCGATTCTGCCTTCCCTTCGATCTGCCCCTTGTTTCCGTATTCAGTGCTGACCCCGAAGTAGAAGATCCTGATTCTTTCTGACGAATTTCTTCACCAATCATCAGATCCCTTACTTTGTCAAACGTCAGTTTTGCCTCTGCGGCGCTAACTGCAGTCACTGTACCGGCCTAACTTTCTGGCAATGAAGATAGCAAAATTAGGGCACAAAGTTCGTCATCGAATTTGATCTCAACCGAGCTCAACTGCGCGATGATCATGTTGAACTCGTTCAGATGTTGCTGCACCGGTGTACCCTGTGACATCTTCAGATTGAATAAACGCCTTATCACATGTACCTTGTTTGCGGTTGATGGCTTCTGATACATCTCCTCCAGGATCTTCAGCATCTCCATCGTCGACTTTGCTGCAGTCGTGTGATACGCCACGTCCTTGGACAACGATAAACGAATCGCGCTCATCGCCTTTCTGTCCAGCAGCTCCCAGTCCTCCGTAGACATCTTCTCTGGTTTGGGTTTGAGGGGCAGATACAGATCTTTACCATAGTGATAATCCTCGATCTGCATCTTCCAGAAACCGAAATCAGATCCATCAAACTTCTCGATTGGAATCTTCCCGTCGTTCATCGTGATTGCTCCCACCGAACCTGGAGCTCTGATACCAGTTGTTAGGAAATCAACACACACAATCACAAACACAAAGAACACGAGAATTGTTTACCCAGTTCGATACGATATGTATCTATATCTGGGGGCGATGCCAAGCCAGGGTTTTCACTATTATTTTCGGATACAATTTATAATGAGAGAACAGCTATATATATAGCAAACAATTGAGCCCTAATCCTAGCCCAACTAGGAAACCGCGTCTGGGCCCAAAAATACAATTGTACGGCAGCCCATAAATACAGTTGGATCGCCGAAATCTTGGCATGATTTACTTCCTTTTAGGCTCCATACTCCAACATTAAGCTCCTTAAAAAAGCTTATAAGTTGTTCATTATTAAGGATTTAGGAGCTTTTAAGCTGTTTTAAGGAGTTTTTAAGCTTAGTCAAACACCCTTTTACTCATAATAACTTTAACTTCATTTCACCTTTTACCCTCTCAACGAGTGGACTCTTATTCTATTTATAACAACTTTAACTCAATTACACATTTTCCACACACAACAAGTGAGACACTTATTTCACTCACTATATTTTGAACTTTTAATCCACTTCTTCCACTCTCAACAAGTGTGACCCTAACTCTACTCACAACAACTTTATCAATTTTCTTAATCATCATGTCAGACACTCAAATTGGCTCAATTTCGTAGACGGAGGAAGTACTTTTACTTTCCACGTTCTTGAAGAGTTCAAACCATAAAACTAACATTAATAACTATTCAAGTATTTTCTTTAATACAATTTTATAATCTTTTTAAGTTTGGACTAAAGATCAGAGTAACAATATTTTTTGAAAGCTTGATATAATGTGCTAGTCCATGCTAGACTCGGAACACATTTTTATCTTGCAACATGATGCAGAGTGCTTCAAAAAAATATCAAACATAAAACTGTAATTTCTATAATCAGACTATATTGATTGAATTAGACTATTAATAACAACCTATTGCCTTGGTTCATACAAAATAATACTATAACATCCTGCAATAGATGGAGACATGGTTAAGGTCTGAAGAATAGAATGTAAGCACGTTTTTGAAACAGAAAAGGCAATTACGGAGAAGAAGAGAGCAGATAACATTTTTATGTAGATGAAACTTTTACAACGACGTCTTCGTCCGTAGTCAGTCAGAGATTGCAGGTATCTGCAAGGAGCAATGGATATATCGTCAGTTAAACTACAATGTCACCAATATGACACAACTAGTATTCGAATACACAATTGCAAGATGTAAAGTAGTAGCCTCAAATGTGAAACTATATCAGACCTGTACACCGGTACATATTACACAAATCACACACTTGTATCTTGCCTTTGTATGAACAAATTCATCCGACTCTTCCACCTATTATTCTAATATTTTGGCAACAATACCTATTATAGATGGCGGAACCTTGTAATTTGTGTTTTACGAGAAAAATGGAACAAAAATTTCCCAGTAATGAATTAAAACCTTGTAATCTGTACTCCATTTTGAAGGTCAATCAAATAGAGTCGAAGCCATGTTCAGATGGGGCATAGTATCAAATAATAGGGTTATACAAAGCTACTGGCAATTATACCCATAACTACATTACAACTCTCGATGCTCTATTGTCCCAAAGGTCCAAATTCTTGAGGTGGCCATACCTGCATTAAAAAGTCCAACAAGATAAGTATATGGGTACTAATCAGTTAATTATAGACGGAATGAAAGCATAATCACATTAAAGAAGTCAAGTGGGCTAGTCCTAATTCTACCTACATCGCCAAGCAGTCCATTATTTTAGGCGGAACAAAGTTTTCAAGCACAAGTTAACACTCTAGCTCATATTTAGAGGTCTTGGTCCCAAGCCTATGCTGGGACAAACGAGCAACGCCTGTACAGTCTAGTGCACTGGCTCTTCTTTAATTTTTGTGTGTGTCTAAGTAAATAAAAATGCACAATTACCGTATTGCATTTGCAAGTGTATGATATTTTGAACACCCCTTAAAAATATCCTTCAACATCATAAATGTTAAGCTAATTAGTTATTGTAAACAATGGGTCATCATAAATGGAGATAAGCAAGCCCTCAATTAAGAAAGAAATATATCAACCTTAGCTTAACAAATAAAACTTGAAAAATTGATTGTCAATGCAATATGACACAATAAGTCCAAACATCTATAAATTCCTGAGAACTCATTCACCTGCATCCAGACGGGTATATTTAAATCAATTCCCTAAAACAATTGAGCATCAGATTGACAGACCCCATTGCTCAGACTTGTTTGTGTTGAAGACAAGAGTCAATTATCAACAGCAAGGAACACTTGCTCGACTAAACTAGCATGACTGAATGCATCATTTACATCATATCACTCTTAATTGGAGAAGTGTACAGCATTGTCACGTTTTTTAGGACAATATTTAGTTCTCTAACCACTTAAGCATCAGACAGTTATCACCTCCACAAACCATAATATGCCAACTTCTTCGTGTTATAAACATGACTCAAATTTAATAACAGCAAGGAGCACTTGCTTGACTTAAATGATAACTAGAATAAGTAATAACCAAAGGCATTTTTATAACATCACTCTTTTATGACAAAAGTAAACCTGCTGCCTTAAAAAAAGTGTGCTGCAGCTAAAACAAATAAACCTAAGTATAATCAAAGATACTACTAAAACTAAGTATACTTGATAAAAATAGAGTCAAGTATAATTAACTAGAAAAACTAAAATTAAGAATACTGGCATACAAGAGTGTACTTGACTGAGCTTAAAAGCTAAGTATACTTGATAAAAATAGAGTCAAAGAGTATAATCAAAGATACTACTAAAACTAAGTATACTTGATAAAAATAGAGTCAAGTATAATTAACTAGAAAAACTAAAATTAAATATACTGGCATACAAGAGTGTACTTGACTGAGCTTAAAAGCTCTTTCAAAAGGAACTTATTGAAAACTCAACCACCCTGAGTAAACAATAAATTGGAAACCAAGTGTAGGAAACTAAAAGTATAAATACTGGATTTAGAAAAACTAAAAGTATGTATGCTAATTAAAAATAGAGGCAAAGAACCAAACCTAGGCACACTTATCAAAAACATGCAAATAATAGAATAAAGAGAAGCTACGTGATATATAAGCTACACTTAAAAGGTCACAATATGATAAAATTTAAAAAGTAATTGCATCTCTTATACAATAGTTTATAAAATTTACAAATAACTAATTAAAAAGTTTGGAATTCTAAGACCCTATATCAAACTCAATTGGCCTAAGAAAAGCTTCAGACGGGCCAGTTTACACAAATGTCTTTATTTATAGTCCATTACTTCATCGTTTTTAATCAAGCACCGCCACCACAAGCCGAAAACACCAGTACACCACTATAATCAGACAGTACTACCAAAGGCTATACCGAACAAAATCAGAATACAACAATATTAATTACAAAGATCCAAACAAATTTATAGGGGGACTATAATCAGACAGTTTTAAGTGCTAGATATTGATTGAAGCTATAGTGTAACCAAGAATGAAGCTTCCAACCAGTACTAGAAAATTTCAAGTATTGAACAGTTAAAATTTTAGGGATATTTAATCAAGAAAAAAGACAGCAAAGGCTTACTCTACAAAAGACTTTCCCAAGAACCAGCCCATAAGGAATAGGACCGATATGTCGTGAATCATTTGATGCGTAGATATTATCTCCCTGAATCCACACATGGCCCTTTGGTACCTGTCATTCACAAACATCGTATAATATTTTAATATTCCGTAATGCTGCAATAGTTTATTCATTAGAAGAAGTTAAGCATGTATGGAAAACTAATAGCAGGTTCCAATGTAGCAGCAATGCCAGATGAGATAGCTATTTCAAACTTTTCTGCAATAGATTGAAAATATAGATGAAAATGGAGTTCCAACAACCATTTTATCACTCTTACAAGCTAGGACGAAATATCCAAAAAATTTACTCAATATTTTCCTTTCCAGAGGTCACCAATTCCAGTATTAAGGGTAAGGATATTTCCACCAGAATTTCAGTAAGTATCAATATGATTTTCAGCAGCAGTTAGTTTGTACTTACTAAAAAAAAATATCAAGCTAATATCGGTAAGTTTCAAATTTTTACATATATCAATCAATCCTGCAACATTATTTTAAAATGGAAATTTTCATCCTTGAGTTCAATTTAACAGCAACACATGTGGAAAAGGTCAACCCAATTAATGTTTTCCACAGAACAAGGAACATTATTAGAATACGCCACGTCGGATATTGAACAAACACAAAAGCCATGCATGAAAATTTTAATAAAATATAAACTTGTGATTTATGGTATTCCTTTAACGAACGACAGACTACATTTCAGAAGAAATGAAGACAAGAATCTCAAGAAAGAAGATGCTATTCATAAAGCACTTGCATCATGTAATCTCAGCAGTTGCATCAGTACCATACATGCAACACAGAAGGACAAACATTTGGCGGGTCGCTACACCTTAGAAGTTAGAGCAAGAACAACTGATACACATACAAATATCTCATGAGCATTCATAAGATTTCAGCAGTTACCAAATTTAGTTTTCAAGTATAGTCTAATTAAAGCAGGGAGGGTCTTAAGGCATCCAAAAAGTTTCAAGAACAGAGCCAACTGAAATATATCCACAAGTTTCAAGAACAAGGCCAACTGAAATATATCCGCCAAATTTCTTCAGTCCTCACACTTCCTCCAATGTCTTCAGAGGAAAGAAACAGAACAATTCGTAAAAGAAGGAGCAATTCAACTTAAGCAAAACCACTATCGTTCCCCAAAAAAAGGCATAACAGAACTGACAGTGAAGTGTAATTAAACAACAATAACCAAAGCTAGTCAGACACCTTGATTGCCAAAATATCTATAGTCGCAAACGTACCACCACCGAATGAGTCCGGTCACTGCGACCGGGATCCGCCAAAAAGGTAACCGTATCTCCCTCGACGCCGACAATGCGCTTGGTTATTTGCTTCAGAGGGTTTTCCGGCGACCGTACCAGAACGACATCACCAGTGCCCACCTTCCCCAGCAACGGCGACAGCTTATCAACCAGCAAAACGTCGCCCGTGAAATTCAACGTCGGCAGCATGCTCGGGCCATAAACCTTCACAAATTCAGGCAATTAAACAGCGAGAATTCGATGAGAATAAGGTTATTGATGGTAATTAGATCAGAAAGAGAAAGGGAAGAAGCGCACTAGGGTTGAGGAGCAGATGTAGGTATCTGTTAGGTGCAAAAGGGAAAAGAATTGAGCAACGAGGACGGAGTTGCTCAACACATCTTTAGCTACTGACTTCCATTGTTGAGCATATTGCTGTAGCAGTTTTGGAGCTCTCATCATCTCAATTTTGCAGCCATTGATAGCGCCCGCGCCCAGATATATGTGTGATGTGGTGTCTGTTGTGGAGTAATGAAAAAGAAAAGGCGGATTCACCTCACCTTATCGAAGAATTGTGTATTGAATCGAGAATTTGAAGGATTTTTTAGGGGTTGTGATACATGAAATTGAAATTTGACGGATTTGAGTGGAGTTTGCAGGAGTTGAGAGTAGAGTTGGTGGGAGTTTCGAATGGAATTTTAAGGAGTTTGATGAATTTGAAATCCACTCCCCAGCGATTACGAGACTGTCTTGATCGCTCGCAGCTTCCCAGCGGTCGTTCGGGGCTTCCAGCGACCTACTTCATCTTGCTGAAAAAGTTGAACTTCCTAACATTCACAAGAAAGCAGTAGCTAAGGGGGGTGTAAATGAGAAGCTGAGCCACCCCAAGATGGTAAGGAAACAAGAGCCCAGCGGCGGAGAAGCTAAACTCAGGGCTAGTAACCGCCTTGCGCTGCCACTCCACCTCCACATCTTTCTCCCCTTGCTCCCACACCACCCCCGGCTCAATCGGGTCTTCCACCACAACACCAATCCCCTCATTATTCCGCCGCCTTCACCACCACTTGCTTTCCTTCTCATCCCCCACAAACATCTCCGGCGGCACCCCACCCTCTACCCCGCCGCCCACACCTTTGTTCAGAACCTGAGCCGCGATGCCCACGAAGAGCTCCCCTATGGCGACGGCAAAAGACTTCTTTTCCGGGTCCGGAGGTGGCATGAAGCTCTGGTTCTGCGGTGGCATGGCTTTGGTGGAGAATGCGAGAGTGCGAAAGGGGGTTGCGGCGGTGCCGGCGGCGGGATGAAATAAGAGGGAGGACGCCATCACCGTGAATGGTTAGCAAGTGCGAAGGGGGATCTCGTTTGAAAAATGATGGCTGCCCAGCGACCGCTCGCTTATGGATGAGAGCTGGAGTTACACAACGCCAGCGAACACGTGTCATCAGCGCCTGCTGATACCAATTCCATCGAATTTCGAGGTCTAGAGCTCGGATTTCATCCTTTGTATTTTTTGGAAGGAAATCCGTCGAAATCTATGGAATCTTGAAATCTAGCAAAATCGAGTAAAGGTTGAATACATTGAGAATTTGATGGAGTTTGAAATCCATCAATCCAATACCTCTGGATTTTGACAGGCTTTCAAATCCATGAATCCAATACACCTGAATTTTAAAGGAGTTTGAAATCTGTGAATCCAATATACCCATATTTCAAACCCCATTAAAATCCTTCAAAATCCACAATCCAATACACCCCATGAATGTAACAAAATATTCTTTTTAAGGAGAAAAAAAGAAAAGAAAGAAAAAAAAAACACTACTCTCTCTCTCTATCCTTGTCACGGTTTTAAGAAAATAGTGGCTAGTAGCTAATTTCAATGCGTATTGTTGTGAGTGGGAAGACTGTGTACATTGGGTGTCTCCATGGGGGCTCGAGACACCCAAACCATGGAGACACCCCGCTACAAAGCCTCACGGCTCGAGTCTTTAATGTTTTTACTATACTTTAGTAAATCTACTTCTGAAATATGACGACACAGCGGCAACATCATTAATCCATAATTTTCCAGCTATGTTTTAAGATTTTGTTTGTTCATAGTACAATACTTTGAGATTAATATTAGTGAAATTTTCTATTAATGTTTATATTTTTTTTATTTAATGTTTACATTTTAGTATTTGAATTTTTAGCGGGTATTACCCCACGGGTTCGGGTTGGGTACGGGTTTTAAAATTATTTTTTAATCGGGTTGGGGACGGGTTTGAATGTGGGAAATTCTCATGGATTTAAGTTTGGAAAATGCTTAATAGGTGGATACCTGATCCATTGTCATTCCTAAATATGAGCAGATCAAATGGAGTATATTAATTGATAAGGTGCTTCCCTTCTAACCACAGTATTTGGGTTCGAATCACGTGTGCGTGTGTAAACTAAAAAAAAACTATGCTTTACAAATTCATCAAAAGTGGTCCCTTTATTTGAAGGAAGGCTAAATACGGAGATGATGACGATGACGGGTGGATTGATAAGGAATTTGTATTCGCGTTTGTAAGTGGTAGTCACATTTCTTAGCATAGCCAGTCACAGTGAACAAGTGGTCATAAATAGGGTTACTGAGAAAGTCGAGATCATTGCTGGAGATTTCAACGGCATTGCCATGGTCAGATAACTTGGTAACGGAGGAATAAGGCTTTCGGTGTGGCAAAATTTTGGAGAAAGGAGAGAAGGAGATAGATGATATAATTCAAATGACTAGTAGTGAATTGTAAAAAGGAAAAAACGAAAACTGAAAAGAAGAAAAATAAAGGAAAGGTAAATATATATACAAGTGCTAATATTTGACTTGGTATTTTTGTTCTTTTTATTTAGTTTCCAGTTTTTTCTTCGTATCAAAACCCTTGAATCTGCATTCTTTGAATTATCATGACATCTTATTAATTTGGAATTGTGATTTTGTTGCAGTATTAGGTGGAGAAGAGAAAAATGCCGGCCGACAATATAGATTCCGACGATGATGTTAATCAAACTCTTGGTACATTCTTATCGATGAATGAAATACAGGAGGAGGCAAATCTACCGGTGAGTTAAGTAGTATTTGATTTAGATTTGTGAGTTTTGTGAGATGTATTAGATATTTGTTGTATTTGAGTTGCAGTGAATTTTTTATACCTTTCCTTTAGATTTTTTAAGCCCCACAACTATGGTTCACGAAAGAGTGTTCACATTAGATGTGCAAATGTAGGTAATTATGTAGATCTGGTGTTATAGTACGTTTTTGTGAAAGAACAAATATGTGTATGCAAGGAATCAATGTTTGGTGTGATTACAGTTGGTGGAAAAATTACTTTTTGAACAATTTAGTTGCTAAGATGGTGACTGATCTGAAAAGGATTTTTGTGAGTGGTAAGAAAATGATAATATAGAACTATTTGTTACTTGTCACAACCCGATTTCTAACGTATGAAACGACTAGAAACCATTGGACAGTGAGGGTGAAACAATGGAAAATGATCAAGGAAACATACTCGGGTACGAGAGAATATTTAATGGAAGCGATAACATTTATTAATTTTCTTTCAATTTCTCATTCCAGAACTCAATGAAATAAGTTTATTAATTAAGAATCGAGAGGATATCAAAAGAAAGTATCGAGCATGAGACTCATTAATTAAACATCGGAGTTGGAAGAATTTAACACACGATTATTTATCGGTGTTGCAGCGGAGAATTACATTAGGTCCCAAAGTTATATGTATGAAGACATATAACCTAAGTTTAAACAAAAACTCGACTTGAAAATGACGAACGCTGCCAAGCACATTGCACCATCATCATCCGAGCTAACCTGCACGTTTTAGAAATAACATGCAGGGCTAAGTACTTCGTACTCAGTGAACACATGCCAAAATAATTTAAAGCTTGCTCGATAGAGCTATAAATTGAACTTGCCTTTTTTGCTGCATCACAAGTGTCATAGTTATAAAACAGTTAACTTGTACATGCAACAAAAATCATTTCACTTTTGAAAATGTCTGCGCAGACAATAATATATAACACATGTATATACCAGTTCTACAATCAAATATTGGTGTTGTGTAATACCCCGAACTTTCCTAAGTCTTAAAGTGCATATTAAATAAGTTAATATGCCTATATGATGTGTTTTGAGTGCTAAAAATTTTCAATAAAATAAATTTTCTTGTGAAATGACGAAAATGCCCTTACGTGCTCCTATGTGAATTTTTCTCGTTTCGATTATTCGAATCGAGTATGTGATGCATTATTTGAGCATTATTATATGAGTTTGAGCTTGAGAATGAATTTCGGAAAATTCTGAAAATTTTTACATTTTGATGAATAGTAATGTTAACCGAGAAATTACTATTCATCGACCGACTCCGAATTTAGTCTAATTAGTGTCATTTGAATCTAGAATTCATTCTAAGACTTCTGAGATAAGTTGGAGAATTTTTCGAGATCGTTTGAACGAAGTTTAAAAAAATAATTGCTTAACGGCATAATTAGCCGAGCAGTTTTTAAGATTTTCTTCGTTAGATGGAATCTTGATCTGAAAATTTTATTTTTGGATTCCTTAATTTATTTTGGGAGATATAAGATAAAGTAGAGAGAATTTCAATGTCGGGAAAGAGTCGAAGAGGGTTATTAGATGCTTGGGAGATAAAATAAAATAATAGGGATATTTTCTACCGGAAAACTATTTATTCCGGACATTTTAAGTAGATAAAATCTACAAACTTATCTAATATCATCCCTAATTATTGCACCCTAATCTATCCCACTCTCACTCAAGAGAGTGAGAGCCACTCTCTCTCCGTTAGCCAACACATTGGCACCCTCTCTCTCTCCAATCTCTCTCTCGATCTCTACCTCTCTCTATCACACAAATACATCCCATTTTCTCTCATATATCATTATCAAGCATTCGCTCTCTTCCTCTCATAATAATCTTCAGCCCCTCTCTCTCTCCCATCTCTCTCTCTTCGATACACACACCATAAACACATATATAGTTCTTCCATGGAGGGAGCTTGAAGAAGCACGAATTCTTTGAAGAATTCTTCATATTCATCCACCAAAATCAATGAAAGTAAGTAAGATAATCATCCTCTTCCATTTGTTCTTGAATTAAATCAAGAAATCCCTCCCTTATCTCTCCAAATCTGTCGAAAAGAAGCAAGAAGGGCAGCAACCCCCTTTTTTCCATTTCCTCACCATTTCTATCGAAAAACACACATACATGTACACATATGATGAACTTCCATTAAAGAAGCTTGGAAGCTTGGATTCTTGAAGTGTTTTTCATCTCAATCCTCTAAGAACATGAAGAAGTAAGTTCATATTTATTTCTTCCATTCAAGCTTGAAACAAGTTAAGAAAAAAAAAATCCCTTCTATTTCTTCTATTTCTACCGATTTTTATAGCTCTTCAAGCAAGGAATTTAATCCTATCATCCAAGCTTTGATTCTTATACCTTGTATATCTTTCATGCAAGGGAAGAAGTGAAAATCCATCACCCTCCAACCCTTCAATCCATCGAGTTCATCAAGCCAAGGAGGAGCTTGATTTAATTTTTAAAGTATGATATTATTCATTTATTTGATTATATGTATATGTATATCTAAGATGAGAAAGGAAAAACATGCATGTTTACTTATTGCTTAGGCAAATCTTAGGATTGTGATGATGATGAGATGATCAACATGAGATTAAAAAAAAACTAACCTAGAAATTAAAAGATGAAGAAAATAATTTTTCTTAAGAAAAATGCCTAAAAATCGAAAGGAAGAAAAAAATAGGAAAAATAATTCCTTGATGATTCTTTGGTGATTATTTGATGATATGATGATGATTTGAGTGATTTATATGCATGAATGTAAAGTTGATAATTTTTTAGAATTTATTTCCATATATGTAGATTTTTATGGATATAAAATGAAGAAAATATGTTTAAATGCTTATTTATGGACGAATATGAGTATGATGAAGCATGGAAATATGGTTGAGATATGATTTTAAGTGATTATGTGAATTTTATGAATTTTATGTGAAAATTCGATATATATGTGTGTGTGTGTGTGTATATATATATATATATATATATATATATTGAAGAAAATGAGTTTTTGATGATTTAAATGAAGTATGATGATATTGATGATGATGATGATGATGATGATGATGATGATGTTAAGATGATATTGATGAATTTTTGAATGAGTTTGGATGGATGGAAACTGAGAAATTAAGAAGTAGTAATTTTTATAAGTTTTAATGAATTTTTGAAGAAAGAAACCGATAGAAATAAGTACACACACACACACACACACATATATATATGAGTTGTCTTGATGTTCTTGAGTCTAACATGAAGATATGAAGATTTGTTCTTCATGTTCTTGAGAAATTTATGAAGATTTGAAGATGATATAAAATAAATAGAAATTAATTATTTTATTTTATAAAAATCTATATATATATATATATATATATATTAAAATGATGAATTTCATTAAATAAAGATGAAATTAAAGAATGAATGAGATTTTGATCATGTCTTGAGTGATTTGAGAAAAGAATAGAATTCCATGAATTTTTATTAAAGAATTCGATATAGATATATATATATATATATATACATATATATATATATATATTAAATAAAAGAAAATAAGAAAGAAGAAATATTAAAAATTGAAGTTATGAGTTAAATAAAACAAAGAAAGGCATTTCTTTGTTGAGGATATAAAGATTTTGATAATAAGTGAAGATAATGCATGAGTAAGATGATGATGTTTAAAAGAAAATAGAATATAATCACAGCCCCAAATCCCGAGGGACGGCCAAGCCGGGGTGCGACTAGGGGTTGGATTAAAGAGGCGGGGAAGAAGTGGGAATAACTGTTATGAACTTGACTTTATTGAATAAAAAGGGAGTCAATCCCGAAGGATCACTCGACATATCTGTTTCAGAGTAAGCTCGGTTCAAAGTATGAAAACTTAGACCGATAGATTACACAACAAAAAGTGTATTAGTTTGCAGCGGAAAAACGTAGAATGATATCACATATCAAATGTGAAATCGAGGCTCAACTAAACTTTACTTCCTTAAATACGACTTTTACTCAACCTCCTCCGCCTTCGTCACTCAACCTGCACATTAAAAAATAAACATGCAGGGCTAAGTACATAAAGCACTTAGTGGGCACATCGCCGAAAACATATCATACTTAGTATAGATTAATCAGGCATCTTTTCATAAACACTAGTAAGACTTATACTGTTGTACACTTAATTATGGATAACACACTGTAGATTAACTCAGAATCCGATCGTCTGGATAGCACTCTGTGGGCTAACTCAGAATCTATCCCTCTGGATAGCACTCTGTAGGCTATCTCAGAATCTGATCGTTCAGTTAGAATCTCTGGATAGCACTCTGAGGCTAACTCAGAATCCAATACTCTGGATAGCACTCTGTGGGCTAACTCAGAGAGGTACAAGAGAATTCACATAAAACAATTCATTATGCACTGATAGTTACTTTAATACATACTTATTAAAGCAACAAGTAAACACTTTCGAGCAACGCTCATTTTATTTTGATAGAAAAGCCCACCTCAATCGTTTACAGAACAAACTTTAACCTTCTGTCTTCCGTCCTGTCTTCAACTCCGACTTCCTCCTTTTATCGCAAATAAACAAACTTTAACAAGCGGTCGAGACAATAAAGGAAAAGGAAATCGAATTCGTTTTAGACTTTTAGGCCTTTGCACTTTAACTAATTTCTTTTGATTACAAGAAACGAGACTTGAACACTTCTTGTTTAGAACTAACTTGGTTCCTTACTCAACACTTAGGTCGGTTAATAACGGAAGTCGATAACTCATAACGACTTAAAAGTTCACAAGGAACGAAGTTGAAAAGGATTCAACTTAAGAATTTAAGTTTTTGGAAACTTTCTGCACAAGGCAGTTGATCTGGAGTTCGCACAGAACAGAGAGCTTTAAAACAGGGGACGAAGCTTATACCAAAAGAAAGCTACAGATGTCTAATTTACTCTCCAATTTACGGATCTTGATTTCGTTAAGCGAGCTAAAAGTTATGACTGTTTCCGTGAAATGTCGCAAAACAGTCCGCGCGAAACCCTAATGCTCGATAATACTCGACGCACGATTCCCTAGGTTCGATCAATGCTATTCCACTTTTATTCTTACGAAATTTCCATCTTAAGGCAGTCAACATGCATGATCTTTTATGACGAACTCCTTCTCATTTCTCGATGAGAAACTTGACGTATAAATTACTCGACTTTCAACTAATCCAATTACTAAACCAATTCAATTTCAAATTCAATTTCTATTTCAACTTCTCGATTATAATCTATAACTCATAATATCTCGTATCTCGGATGGTAATGTCGTCAACTACAAACTCGTTCCTTTATCAATAACAATCATTAATATCAAATTGGTTTTCCTTATTCGACTTTTTTATCGGCATTTAATCTCGTTTCTTCGTCTCTTATCAAAATTCCAACTTTCTTAGAATTCGTTCAAATTTTCCGATTACGATCATTAACTAACAAGATTAACATATATTCAAATCATAAACCTAAATCATTATCTAATCTCGACTTATCGACGATTCTTCGTCTCTTAGCGAAAATCCGACGTTCTCCGATTTCGCTCAAACTTTACAACATCGATCATTATCTATCAAGAATCACTAATATGCAAACCATATACTCATATCATTAACGAATCTTGACTTATCGATGGATTTTCGTCTCTTACGATTTTCATTTTATTTTTAGAGAAATTCCAAATAATTATATAACCATCCTCAAACATACTACATCTCATTTCTATCATCATATCCACCAAAACATAACATATACTATATCAAATCCTCACTTCTTCATCTCTTACATTTCTATTTTTATTTTTGAAAAATTCTAAATTAATTCATGCATCAATCTATCATCATATAGAACATGATTCCCACTAATCAATTATCTAAAAATCGAATCAAACATCAAACCCCCAAATTCTCGAAAATTTCGTATTAACACATATTCAGGGGGGGGTGATTTCTTCATGATTTCATTCCATAAAACCAATCCTAAGCATACTATATCATGTATTAAACATAAAACATCATCCTACTACTTCCTATAATTTTTTCGGTCCAAACAATAATTAAAGAAATGAAATGATAGATAGGAAGCTTAGATGATTACCTTAGTAAATATGTGATTGGAATTAGGATTGAATGGATGATGAATGATCTATGAACTTGAATCCTTGCAAAACCTTGAAGCTTCAATGGAAGAAATGAAGAACAAGAGAGAGAGAAATAAGATGGGAGGGTGGCAATTTTGGGGAGGTTTGGGAGAGAGAGATGATGACTAAGTGTTTAGATAATATCTCTTAAAGTAGGATGACTAATAAGGTGATGAGTCATAGGGGGTAAGGTGGCGGTTTAGGTGGCATTTTTGAAGCCAAAATATCTCGTTTTTGGGTCTAATACGACGTATTAAAAATCGAGAAATAAATTCTTAGACGATTACATTTTTGACGAAATCTAATTCGATCGTTAGATTAGAAATAAATCTCTTACTCGGAAAGCATAATTCATTTTTCAAAATCCGATAAAAAGTAGGGACATCACAGTCCAAATTTTGTCCGGAAAAAATAATAAAAACTGACTTTTACTAACTTACTCGTCTCGCGAAAAGAGTGAATGTAAAATCAGACGGTTTCTCGATTTGAGTTTTCGGGCGAAAATTTTATCGGACGCGAAAACCCTAATACAGTAGTCGTTCCACTGACTTCTGGAATTTATTTTCGGAAACGGATTTCACCGTTAGTCTTAGAATTGAAAATCCTTAACTTAGGCGTGCAAAGCCTTAATTAATTAGAAAATTTTTATTTCTCGTCGGAAGAAAATATCTGGAGTATTACAAATATTAATATTAATATTTATTTGAGAAATAAAAAGGAAATTAGAATAAAAGAGAATGATTTTTTCTATGAGAAAATGTGATAGAAGTCGAGTATACGAGTTAAAGAGATAAGTTACTTGTATTTGAGTTCATATATGTTGATGGAGAAATTAATCAAGAGATATTATTGGAAAAATAATAATAATAAAACTAGAATATTCAATTTAATGGAATATTCCTATTAAAAAAATATTAAAAGAGTTGAATGATGTGAGTAATAAGTTGATGTTCATACTCTTAAGTATGTTTGGATGTTTAAGTGATGTTATGAAATGTTAATAGAGTGAAGGAAAATTTTAAAAATTGAAAATCGAGTGAGGTATGCATGTTAAATGTGAGAAAAATGAGCTTAGTAAGTTTAAAGACTTGAATGTCAAGTTTTTGATGTTATGATAAGTATTAAGTGATTTGATGATGATGTTTGAGTAAAAATAAGCAAGATTGCTTTTTGAATCACTTAAAAAGGAGTTAAAACGTAGAAGTTATCAAGCGTCGAAGTTTTACAATGAAAGTCGAGTTTTTATATAATAAAAACGAAAATTGAGAATTTTTATTTGAGAAAAAGATTAAATATTATTATATGAAGTTGAGTTATTAAGTTGAGAGTATATACGAATATGAGTTCGTATTTTGAAAAATGACAACGTATTTTAAAATCGAGAAATTCTAAATGGAAGTTTGAATTTTAAATTCAAAATAATAATTATTATTATTTGAGTTATTTAAGGTTTAACGAAATTATTTTCGTTAAGATCCGAAGTTATAAGTTTTTAAAAGTTAAAAGTCGAGTAGTAATAAGTCATTATGTGACGGTGTTTGAAATATAAATTATTTCTGACTTTATAATACTTGATTGAGATTATGTGATTAAGTGGAATTTTCTTAATCCACATATCTGTGAAGTCAATCATTTATCTATTATGAATGCTCGATTATTAATGTGAAAATTTGATTATTGATGTGAATGTTTGATTATTGAAATGAATGCTCAATTGAGATATGAATGACTTGTGATGATAATCGAGAATTGATGTTATGATTTTCTGAGTTCATATAACTCGAATGATTAAGAAGTATAAGATGAGTTAAATAGTAACTTCTCGTCTTACGTGAAGTATTAAAATATTATTTTCTAGAAACGAGAATTCAAGTTTGAGAATTATCTAGAAACCGAGTAAAGACGATAATTCGAGAACGAGAAATCGAGAAAGATGTTGATGTAGAAAAGTTTAAATAAGATAAGAAAGATACGAGTCAAGTAGAAGTCCTTCAACCCAGCCCTAAGCCTATTTTACATTTTTCGAGACAATATCTCGATCTTATTCGATGTTATTATTAAAGGGCCGAGCGGGACTGAAAAATAAGACGGAAGCGTAAAGTAAGCTACCTCGACTCAAAATACCAGAAGTCAGGTGGGCTTTCTGAACCGAAACTCAATGATGAATGCGCATTTTATTTTTATATGTGCGCTTTTATTTAAAGTTAATTGACTTGCCTGAGTTTTTATGTTTTGGTATGTAATCCTCTACTTTATATTGAGTTGAATGAGTCCTGTGGACGCACGGGATTAAGTCCTGTTCAAAGCAGGACAATACATGCATTAGATTAGGTGACCGTGGGCCTTGTTACAGTCTAGCCGATCGTAAAGTAACTGTGAGCCTTACTTCGGTTGGGCCGGTTATGTAAAGACTGTGAGCTTTGCTTTGATTGAGCCGTTCACGGTGTTCGAGGAGGAGGCCTACTTCTCGTCACCACTTGAGATGAGATGTGTAGAAGGATTCTTACCTGAGAAAAATGGCATGCCGATTTCAGAAAAACAAACGAAAATGTTTTTAAGCTGCCACAAGTCGAAAATCTTTTTAAATAATTATATCTAACGCTTGTGGTGCAGCTAATGAGGCAAGTTCAATTATAAAGCCCTAATGGGTAGAGTTTTAATTTTTTTTTTTGGCATGTGTTCATTGAGTACGAAGTACTCAACCCTGCATGTTATTTCTAAAACGTGCAGGTTTGCTCGGATGATGATGGTGCAGTGTGTCCGGCGACATTCGTTGTTTTGAGTAAAGTTTGGTTTAAGCTTGGATTATATGTCTTCATTCATATAACTTCGGGAATTGAAGTATTTTTCCGCTGCAACTCAAACATATTTTTGTTGAGTTACTGAATCAGGTTATTGAAAGCAAGTTACTTAAATGTCATTGCTTTCACTTGAATTTTCTTCTATACCGGGGTAATATTCCTTTTGAGTCATGTTTATTCAGTTGTTCCGTCTTCACTGTCCAATGAATTCTAGTCGTTCCTACACACTTGAATTCGGGCTGTGACATGTCGAGAAGTAGGCCTCCTTCTCAAATACCGTGACCGGCTCACCCAAAGGGAAGCACACGATCACCTCTCTGTGTACACAAAAATCCTGTCTCACACAGGACCGAATTCATTCTTCTCAAGTAGATGGCAACATACATAGAAACTCAAACATTGGCAAGTCAAATAATTTAAAAACACATAATACGATAATCATAATATTTAAAATATCGCATTCATCGTTTTTGTTTCGGTTAGAAAGCCCACCTGTCATCCAGTGGCTCACTCAGAATGTCACCAACTAAAGATTGATAACAGATTTGCACCTGCTAGCTCTGTAGATCAACATTCTATTCTATTTTTCTCTTGGTGGGCATTCCCCCATCTAACCATTCTTCTCGCTCCTTACTTCTGGACTCCACTCGTTTCTTACTATGGAACTTCACTCGCTCCTTTAAGGATAACATTCTTATAAGGACAAGTTCTATTTTCTCGATTGAAAACGGAATCTAAACTCGATTACTCAGATTTCTACTCAACTCGGGATTTCTAACTTTTCTCGGCTCGAATAATCGAACTTCTCTACTCTTAACTCTACTCGAATACTATACCAACATACTTTCCTCAGACTCGAACATTCATACTCAGAAAATTTGGCACAACAGACAAATTGAGACTTAATCAAATAATCAAAATCGAGAAATCACTATTAATTCCATAAACTCATAATTTCTCGATTTCACACATCAAACGACTTCAGAAAATTACGAGATTAAATCTCGATCACTTTAAACACAATTCATTCACATTCAAGTCGTCGCATCTCAAATCAAGTATTCACAAATAGGTAAACGACTGACTTCAATAATTAGTCGGAAAAAGAAAAATTTTCAAAACTCCTCAGAATATTCTAGAAAAATTCAAGAAATTCACATATATTCATACATGCTCAATTTCATACTCAGAATTACATTCAAGACTCAAAATACTGTCTCATGCTGACTCGATACTGCTCGAATTTTTAACTTAAAAATTAAAGTTTTCGATTTTGAATGAAAATAGTTTTATTTTTCTTATAAAAATTCAACGAATCCAAATATGAAATCGGATTTGAAATCCGAGACCTTATGCAAAAATTCTCAGAATAAAATAAGCCACTATTGTCTCGAAATGCGTGCACATGCTCCAAAAATTCTCAAATTTTCACGATTAGCTTAAAATAAATCTTATTGAATAATTACTCAATCAATTTCAACTTTCGACCTGTAAATCGAAAACCCCTAATTTAAATTTTCTTAAAAGCTTCGACTTTTACTCCATCTCATGCATAAGCGTTCGTTTTTAGTCGATTCAAGTTCTAACATGCTCGATTTAATTATCTTAGTTCAATTAACTCATAATCTCACTTAACTTTATTTCAATTTTAGAAAATCGACGTATTAGTGCACAAAAACTTCGTTTTGGCATAACTTTTTCATACGATCTCCGAATTCAGAAATTCAAAAGGCTAACATACTTGTTTTAATCCCAATTTCATCTTGGAATCATCATTTACATCATAGCTCATCAATTATTTTCCAGATTTTCTTTAAAATTTTCTGCACGAAATAAAAATCTTTATACTTGGTATTTTTCACAAATTTCAAGTTCTATCATACTTAGAAAAATTTTAATTGAACAAATTCATCATCAATTTCATCTTACTAGCTCAAACATCAAAGAGTCCCAAATTATTTACCTATTTCGTTCGAAATTTTTGGGGCTTTTTACCTAGGAATCCAATTACAACGATTCGACATTTCATAAAGCTTCAAATAATTCCAATTTCAATATTCTTTCATACATTCATCAACTCAAACTCAAGAGCTCAAAATTTATAATTTCTTATGCTTATTTGGTTCGAAATTTTCAAGGATTTGAACAAATAAATTCATCTCTTCGATTTCTCTTAAACTTAAGCTCTTAATATACTCAAATTCACTTATCAATCATCAAACTAATATTCAAAACATAACAACATAAAAAATCATCAAATTTCTCATGCACATTGTTCGAAATTTTCGGAATAAAATTCACAAAAATTTCTACTTCTCATTTTCTCATTTATTCATGCTTAAATCATCATATAACTCATAAATACATCAATTCTCATCTAAATCAACACAAATCCATCAACTTCTTATACATATATCCATGGATTTTGTGAGGAAATGTAATACCCCAGAAATTTCGTACTGACTTAAAAATTCTAAGTTAATAAAAAAAATGGCTTTGCACGCCTAAGTTCATAAAATTTAATTCTAAAACTAACGGTGAAATCCGTTTCCGAAAATAAATTACGGAAGTCAGTTAGATGACTACTGTATTTAGGGTTATCGCGTACGATAACTTTTTAGTTCTAGAACTCAGAACGGAAAACCGTCTGATTTTTTACATTCACGAATCACGATACGAACTCGCCCGAGAAAGTTCGTTTTTATGATTTTCCGGACGAATCTCGGACTGTGATGTCCCGAGTTTTTGTCGGAAATTAGATTTTAAATATTATTTTTCGAATAAGTAAAATACCTAAGGTTCTAATTAGTTTCTAATACTATTATATTAGACAGCTAAGGGTATCACTATTTCATTAGTTAGTCATCACAAATCCCTCCATCACCATACCGCCACTCCCTCTCTTCCATCTCTCTCAAATTCTCTCATCACCATTGTTGAAGCTTCCAAGTTCTAGCAAGGATTTTCATCACAAAGTCACTCATCTTCATTAAACTTCAAGGTATTCATCTCCTCTACACTTCTATCCAAAAAGATTTCAATTCTTTTATTTTCTCATGTTGATCGATTTTTTTATGATGATGTAGATTAGATGATTTGAGTTTAATTAGTATAATTAGATGTGTTAGTATTGAATTCTATGGTTAAAAGTTGAAGAAATTCAATAACCCTAAAGACTAGGTATTACCGAAAATTGGGCATAGATATAGGATGATTTGATTCTTCAAATTGATGGTGTAATTAGACTTAGGAGTAGTTTAATTGGTGAATTAAACAAAATGGAATGGAAAGCCCTATGAAAATGATGATGATCGAATTATTTAGGTTAGGGTTTCACTTTTGATTTTCAAATTAATGATGAAATGGTATAGTAATTGGTTAGATTGATGTTGTAGTAGTTGGATAAATGGATTAATGATGTTAATTGATGAAGAAAACCAATTCCCCCTAATTTATGTTAATGCCGATTTTGAAGAGGATATAGGGGTTTTTGTAGTTTGATCTTTGATTAATGAAATGATGATAGATTATGATTCCTAGTGATAATAGTTGATATTGTAAATTAATTGGATTAATTCTAAAATTATTATAGAAATTATAAGAGACAAAGAATCCCAATTAAGTTGAGATTGGTTGATGATATAAGGTAATGATATACGTATTAATGAATCTCGTTAGATGAGGATTAATGTTGTAGAAAATGAATGAAATCCGATAACTTTGGAAAATTTGTAAGAGACGATCAAATAAATATAAGTAATAATCGAGAAGTCGAGTAAGGTTTCTAACTAAATAATATTGCTTATTATGGACTAAGGAACAACTTGGTAGTTGACGACATGAGCATCCGGATTAGTATATGATGAGTTGTAGTTATAATCGAGAACTAGAATCGAGAAATGTTAACTTGTTTTGGTATAGTACTTGATAGTTTGGAAGCCGATGTTTAGAACGTCGTGCTAATAGACGAACGATGGAAAGGAGTTCTTCACGTACGGGAGTACGTGTTGACTGCCTTGAAGTGCTAAAATCGTGAAAATGTAGGTTCGAAAACATAGAACGAATCTAGGAAGTCACACGTCGATTCTATCGAGCAACTAGGGTTAGCCGCGGCAGTTTTGCAACCCTTCACGGAAACTGTAATATCTCTTAGCTCGTTTATCGGATTTGAGATCCGTAAATTGGAGAATAAACTAGACATCCCAAGCTTTCTAATGGAACAGGGCACATTCCCTGTTTCCAATTGCTTTGTTCTGGGCAGTCCCCAGGACTACTGCATTGCGCAGTGAATTTTTCAGAATTTGATTTCCTAAGTTGTTTTCTTCGCAACTTAGTTTCTTTCGATCTTTTAAGTCGTGATGAGTTAACGATTATCTTTTCTACTGACCTAAGAGTCGAGTAAGAAACCTTTCGAGTTCTAAATGAGATTTGTTCAAGTCTCGTTCCCGTTTAATTAAAAGGGACTTAATAGCGTGCAAATGCCTAAAGAAACAAGACGACTAAAACCTAATTCGAATTTCCATATTCGATTATCTTTTACGACCGAATTTAAAGTGTGATTATTTTACGATGAAGGAGAAAGCCAGCACTAAGGAAAGGAAGGAAGAACAGAAGAACGGGAACCTGTTTAGTAGTTCTGTATCATTAAGGTGAGCTTTTATATATGAAACAAAATGAGCATTGCTCGAAAAACTTTTCTTTATCGCTTTGATATTCGTGTTTTTCAAAGTGATAATCATGGCATAAACTGTTAAAATATTTTATGTGAGTTCTCTTGTACCTATCTGAGTTAACATTCGTGTTTTCCAGATTTAATAGTTAACCGCTAGGATGTTAACTATCGATCGGCTCTGAGTTAGCTATTAAGCGCTTTCCAGAGTTAGTGCACTTTGTAACCTGTGGTGTATGTGGTATCCTGTTGAGGGGTAACCAGCCACGGTGAATGAGGAATTGGTCAAGATTTGAACGTAACATACCAGAAAAATGCTCGGCCGAGTAAATTGTGAAAATAAATCAGAAAATGTTTAGTAGACACGGGCCATTTTCAATAAAACCCCAACGTGCTACGATTATGAAATGCCTGATTATTTATACTTATGATTATGTTTTCGGCAATGTGCCCACTAAGTACCTTCATTCTTAGCCCTGCATATATTTTCTAAATGTGCAGGTTGAAGCGACGGGAGCGGCGGTGGTTGATGTTGAGTTAGAAGTTAGGAAGACTTTAGCTTATGACCTACTTTCCGCTGCAAAACTCTAGTCTCTTTTTGAGGATATGTACATTATACAAATCACTGTAGTTTAAGTCTGTAATCTATAACTTAGATGCTTTGAGTACTTTATGTTGAGTAATCCTTCGTGATTAACTCTTCCTTTTTGATAGTAAAGTCTTGTTCATTGAATGTACGATGTCTTTTATGTATGTTTATTTAGTCAGTCCCCTTCTTCCCCGCTTCTTTAATCTAATCCCAGTCGCACCCCAGCTTCTGCCGTCCCTCGGGATTTGGGGCCGTGACAGAGTGGTATCAGAGCAGTGGTTCCTGCTCTGGTCACCCTAGTATGAGTCATTCCTTCTAGTGATGCCACAGAGTGGTATTTGTATACAAGTCTTCCTTCGAGTAGTAAGATAGAGTATTCATTCGTACTCTATATCGAGTCTTCTTTCGAGTCATAGGATAGAGTATTTGTATATACTCTAGATCAGAGTTTTATTTCAAGTAAAAGATAAGAGTTAAGCTATGACACTAAGATTGAGAATGTAGACGTCAACTCAACCTCCCGCTATGTCGACTCAACGAGGAAATAAAGAAAAGAAAAAAAAATCTCAATGATGTGATTTTCTTTTAATAAGAAATTTATGAATAAGTATTCAATGAGTAAAAAGTGACAATGGTGCCAAAATTTCTTTTCAATGATAACGAAAGTATAAAGTATATACTTTATGTGATTATGTGATAGTACGAGTACTATCTTATGTGAAATTATTTGCGCGATAATTTCTTTCTTATGAAAAATATTTGGACACAAGAATATAGTTGGATTTTAGGGATTTTTCCCGGTTTAATGAGAACGTAGACTTGAAACCTAAGGTCTTTCCGGTCCTTCGAGAACTTAGACGTTTTAAGAAACGTTATTTTAAAATGATTTCGAAAGGAGATCCCCAACACGAGAAGGACTTCTACTGATGAATGTCACGTGCGTATAGTGACATGAATAAAGATTCGGCAAAGTCGATCTTTGTTTTAAAAATTCAACAAGAATTTTCTGCGAGGAAAATGAAATAAAAATGATACGGTAAATCGTGTTAGTGAACGGAGGAAACGATTAGACGTTTGAGAAGCATCGGCTTCGAATTAAGAAAGATATGATTGGCACGACGAAGATAGAATAAAGGGAATCAAAGCCAAAAGAAATAAGTGAATGTTACTTACGTATAAGTAACCGAAAACGACGTCATTACGTTTTCTTTTCGTTTCGTTGTTTAGGAGAGTTCGCTTCGTTCGAAATCTACGAAGAGAATTGTTTAATTATTAGGAGTCAAACACGAAGCTTGATTAAAGTTTTTCCATCGATCGCTCGATGCTAGAAACGACAATTAGAACTTATGTTCTAAAAAGTTATTCTTTGGTTATATTCCATTTCTCTTTTGGAATTCTTTTCATACCTCGTCTTTTGAGCGAAGAATACGACGAGTACGAGTATCGAGTGTCGTAAACGACCAACTCTCTTGTGAATAAATGTTACCTTTGTATAAGTAACATGAACAAAGTAGATGTACTTTGTTTTAATAAGTAAGAATTGTTAAGGAATTTTTCTCCCACAATTAAAAAAAAAAAATGAATGAAAATAAATCATAGGATAAAGAAAATGGAAATAAAATCTTAAAATTTTATTTCTATATATTGTGTGTCTGAGTGCAATTTCCGAATTGCTAGATGTTAAGATAAGTGGATGGTTAAGTGATGTTATTACAATTGAATAAGGAATATTCATTTTGTAATTTAAGTATTTCTTTAAGATAAGTTATTACCTCACCCGTTACTGATCCATGTTTCTTAAAAATTTGTAGGATGGCTAGGACTCGAGTTACAGCTCGGAAGAGCCGGCCTTTGCCAAGACGTACCATAGTAGATAGGATTCGAGACGAGTATTATGCTTTTGAGGCTGACCCAGATGAGCAGGATGTTGGACAGATTGTCAGTAACTTCTCTATAGCTTTCGATGCAGCACGACCCTTCATTATAGAGAGTCTGGCGATATCCAATCTGACTGTTTATCTACCGGACGAGTGGCGCGGTTGGGCGCACAGGACAGCATGGTACTGCCTTGCGATGTTCGGCGATGACCCAGAGCCGGTGGGTAACTACGCAGATTTCGCTCTAGCTATACACGAGCGCTTCTCATAATGGACGTTCCTTGGGAGACACATCTTCCTTACCAGCACTTTCCAGCAGAGGCAGAGCCAGAGCCGTTAGACTTAGATCCAGAGTTAGCCGCATTATTGGAGATACCGCAGAATTATGCACCTAGTGATGATTCAGAGTCAGAGACAGAGTATATAGAGGCAGAGCATTCAGAGTCAGAGATAGGGCATTTAGACTCGGAGACAGAGCACTTAGCGGCAAGGCATTCAGAGACGGAGCTAGAGCATTCGGAGTCAGAGGCAGAGTACGCAGAGGATGACGAGGAGTCCCCAATTACACCAGATCCACCACATCTACATGGATCAATTGAGGAACTGATTCCAGGCCCAGGGTTGATTGAGATAGATGCAGAGACGGCTGCTATGTTAGGATTATCCACTCCTTTCATACCTGAGGTTACAGTGAGAGTTAGAGGGCCACATGAGACAGAGCCATTCAGGACAGGGTCGGAGTACCAGCAGGTAGACGCGGAGCTTGCCGCCATTATAGAGCTACCACCTCCTCCGACACCACTTGAGGAAATCTGCGCGAGATGGGCGACAGTTAGAGGACAGATGGAAACAAGACCATCCAAGGTCCATTCCAGAGAGGTTTTTGAGTCCGATTCGGTTCCAGAGCGCCTTCTTCCCCTGAAAAAGTGTGCAGTAGAGACCAGTGAGGACTACTTAGTTATAGATTCCGAGAGGACTATTTCAGACGTACCCGCTCCACCACCACCGGCACTTACAGATGACACCAGTCCGAGAGTCGACGAGGCACTTCAGCTCGTTTTTGGATCTGAGTCAGAGGATGAGGACTCGGATGAGGATTCGGAGGAGACACCGATGAGGATCCGGACGAGGACCCCAAGGAGGATCAGGCCGTAGAGGGCAGTGGGGATTCGACTGCAGCTAGTTGAACAGTGCATCAGGGACGCGTAGTAGTAGTGGTAGTTTTAGTAGTCTTTTGTTGATATGTATACGGATCAGTAACTAGATAGTTTTTGTAGTACTTCATCGGATACGAAGTTTTATGAATCGTTTCCGTCCTAGTACTCCCAGTAGTACAGTAATGCAAATTGTTAGTGCATCTTGTACAATGATAGGCAGTCAGCCTAGTTTAGACTAGTAATAGTCTAACTTTTGTATAAGACCTCGTTGGAGGTAAAACTAATATTCTTTTTGATGTATATATATATATACATGACCTATGAGAGGGTTTTTAATCACAAGAAAAATTTCCTATGAATCGTGTAATTAAATCAGAATGTCAATGAACTCGTGTGACGAGAATTTAAGTTTAACTTGAAAGTTAAAAGATTACGAAGTTAGTATCGAAACTATGTTCGATTCGTCGTTCCGTGAACATGATTAAGTTGGAAACGAGTTAGTAAGTAATAAGAGCGATTAATAGAGAGGACTAATGAGAATTTCTATTTCCTTTAGATCAAAGAAAATCCCGCCAAGAAACGTTAACAATAGGAGAGGTCGAGGACCTGGAAGGCCTCAAGGACGTGGGAGACGTCAACCAGAGAACAAGAGCACGAACAGAATGATACCCCATCCTCATCACCATCTCCATCACCACCACCTCCACCACCACCCCGTAGGGATATTGAGGATTTATTTCTCAAATGAAACCCCCCGATGTTTAATGGAACGGGCTGCCCTAGCGACTCTGAGCTATGGGTGAGATCTACAGAGAAGATATTCAAACTCCTCAGATGTACTGATGAGGAGAGAATGCTATGTGTCACGTTCCAACTAACTGGATCGGCGGATTATTGGTGGGAAGCAAGGCAGAAGGTGATACCCGCAGAGCACCTGACTCGTTTCACGTGGGAAGAATTCAAGGAAATACTATTTGATAAGTTCATACCCAAGACGTATAGAGCTCAGAAGGAAGCTGAATTCAATAGTTTGAAGCAAGGAAAGCTGACCGTAACTGAGTATGACGTCAAGTTTTGCAAGCTGTCTAGGTATGCGCCGACTCAGGTTACCGAGGAGAAATTATCGAAGAAGTTCCAAGGGGGACTACGACATGAACTGGGAATTGCATTAGCTAGTCATGGGGGACTAAGCTACACTGACATTTTGGGAAGAGCATTGGAAATGGAGGCCGTAGTGCTTGACGAGAAGAAAGTTGTACCAACCACACCAGCTCCAGCACAGAACCAGAACCGAGGCTATTATAACAACAATAATAGCAACTATCAGGGAAAGTGGAAGTGGAATGGAGGAGGTAGCGGAGGCTACAATCAGAGTTATAACAACCAGGGTAATCAGAGAAGGGGTAATCAGCAGGGCTATCAGCAGACTGGTCAGAACAATAATCACAACAACAACAACAGCAACAAAAGGCCGTGGCAGGGAAACATCCAATCGGGGTTGTATATTCAGGGGAATAACCGAGCCGGACAGGGGAAAGGAAACAACCAACCGAACCAACCGCAAGGGCAGCAGAGGAACTACAATCAGGGAGGACATAACCCAGGGAGGGTTACCATTCCTGTCTGCCCTAAGTGCAATAAAACCCATCCCGGTGTTTGTCAGATAGGCACCCCCAACTGTTTCAACTGTGGACACATGAAGAAAGATTGCCCTAAGCCACTGCATGCCGTACCTCTTAGGACCATACAAGCACAGCCGCAACAGCCGCAAATGAACCAACAGCAGTTCCAGCAGCATGCACAACAGCAACAAAATGCAAGGGCATGCGCTATCAAACAGGGTGGCCAGTACAAGGGAAAAGGCAATCTCGCAGGTATGGGAAAATTACACAACATCCCTATTAAGATACTGTTTGATACTGGCGCATCGCATTCTTTCATTGCCGGCTCGTGTGCCGATAACTTAGACATCAGACCTGTAAGAGCTGCACATCCTATGAGAGTAGCTACACCTTCAGGAGAGATCACTACTTCCACGCATGTTTGCTCTAACCTAGATTTAGAAATCGGAACTCTTAAGGTTAAGGCGAACAACTTAAATATTATGATAATGTGAGACGTAGATATAATCCTAGGAATGGATTGGTTGTCAGAGAATCATGCCACAATTCTCTGCAACGAGAGAAAAATCTCTTTTCAACCTCCGGGTAAAGAACCAACCGAATTCCACGGAATTTCCATGGGTAGAGGCGTACTAATTATATCAGCCCTTCAAGCCACAAAACTCATGAAGAAGAAAGGTACCACAGCTTATCTTGTGTACCCAGTCGGAGAACCAGGAGCCAAGAAGACCATCCAAGACGTAAAAGTTGAGAATGAATACGAAGACGTCTTTCCAGAAGTGTTACCAGGATTGCCACCAGATCGTCATGTGGATTTCACGATCGATTTAGAACCTGGAGCAGCACCTAAATCTAAAGCCCCATATACGATGGCACCGAAAGAACTAGAAGAGCTCAAAATCCAGTTACAAGAGCTGTTAGACCTTGGTTTCATCAGGCCAAGTGTCTCACCATGGGGAGCACCAGTGCTATTTGTTAGGAAAAAGGACGGATCGATGAGAATGTGTATAGATTATCGAGAGCTGAACAAGATCACACTCAAGAACAAATATCCTTTGCCAAGGATAGAGGATCTGTTCGATCAGCTCAAGGGTGCAGGAGTCTTCTCCAAGATAGATTTAAGGTCAGGGTACCATCAGCTGAAAATCAAACCAGAGGACGTACCAAAGACCGCCTTTAGAACCCGATATGGCCATTACGAATTCCTAGTAATGCCATTTGGTTTGACCAACGCTCCAGCTGTATTCATGGATCTTATGAATAGAGTTTTCCACCCCTACTTGGACAAATTCGTTTTAGTGTTCATCGACGACATTCTCATTTACTCTAAGAATGAGAAGGAGCACGAGATACATCTACGGATAGTGTTGGATACACTCAGGACCGAGAAACTTTACGCCAAATTCAGTAAATGTGAATTTTGGCTGAAGGAAGTAATGTTCCTTGGACACATCGTATCGGCGGAGGGAATCAAAGTGGATCCAGGCAAGGTAGAGGCAGTGCATAACTGGAAGTTACCAACGAGTCCGAATGAGATCAGAAGTTTCTTAGGTTTGGCAGGCTACTACAAAAGGTTCATCGAAGGATTCTCTACGATCGCTCGGCCGATGACGCAGTTACTTCGGAAGGATACCAAATTTAAATGGACGGACGAATGTGAAAAGAGTTTCCAAACGCTTAAGGAAAAGTTAACCACAACACCAGTACTAGCTCTTCCAGACGCAAGCAAGGAGTATGTGGTTTACACCGATGCCTCGAAAAATGGATTAGGTTGTGTCTTAATGCAAGATGGACGAGTTATAGCTTATGCTTCACGACAACTTCGACCTCACGAAGTTGAGTATCCAACCTACGACTTAGAACTCGCAGCCGTGGTGCATGCGTTAAAGATTTGGAGACACCATCTCTATGGTGTAAGGGTTGAGGTATTTACAGATCACAAGATTTTGAAGTACTTTTTCAAGTAGAAAGAACTGAATATGAGACAAAGGAGATGGCTCGAACTAGTTAAGGATTACGACTGCGGAATTAACTATCATCCATGAAAGGCCAATGTGGTAGCAGACGCATTGAGTCGCAAGGCTCCAACGAAGTTAGGATGCCTTTTTGTCGAAGAAGAAACTTTAGTGCGAGAATTCGAGAAGATAGAAATAAAGGTGCTCGACACGCCAGCTACGATAACAAGTCAGATAGCAGCATTAGAAGCTACACCAGATTTGAGAGAAAGAATCATCAATGCTCAGAGAAAGGATGAATCAATGGAAAAGCTTTGGTTGAAGATAAGAACAGATAAATCGGATGGATATTCCGAAGCGCCGGATAATGCGATCCTTTATGAAGGCAGAATTTGTATTCCTGATTACGACAACAAACTGAAGAATGAAATCTTGAGTGAGGCACACGATACGCCATATACAGCACATTCAGGAAGTACGAAAATGTATCAAGATTTGAAGAGGAACTTCGGGTGGAATGGAATGAAACGAGATGTCGCCTCGTTTGTAGAAAGGTGTTTGGCATGTCAGCAAGTTAAGGCTTTACACAGACGACCGTATGGATTGCTACAATCATTAGATATCCCAGAATGGAAATGGAAAGGCATAGCTATGGATTTTGTCACAGGCTTGCCTAAGTCAAGAAGAGGAAACACAGCCATTTGGGTGATCATCGATAGGCTTACAAAGTCAGCACACTTCTTACCGATCAAGACCACCTACGGATCAGAGAAGTTAGCTCAGTTGTACGTCAGAGAGATTGTACGTCTGCATGGAGTACCGAAGGTCATAATATCATATAGAGACGCCAAATTTACCTCGAGATTATGGATTACGATGCAGAAAGAATTGGGAACAGAGCTTAACTTCAGTACAGCGTTTCACCCACAGGCAGATGGACAGTCCGAGAGAACAATTCAGATTCTAGTTGATATGTTAAGGACAATGGTATTGGACCGAGGCGCGAATTGGGAAGAAATCCTACACTTAGTCGAATTCGCTTACAACAACAGCTATCAGGCCACGATAGGAATGACACCGTATGAGGCTTTGTATGGAAGGAAATGCAGATCACCACTTTATTGGGACGAAGTAGGTGAGAGAAAGAACCTAGGACCTGATGCGATTAACGAAATGATTGAGATAGTTCGGCAGATACGAGATAGAATGAAAGAAGCCCATAGCTGACAGAAGTCTTATGCCGATGAACGTCGAACCAGTCTTAGTTTCGAAGTAGGTGATAAAGTTTTCCTTAAGATATCATCGACCAGAGGAATCATTAGATTCGGTGTTAAGGGTAAGCTAAGACCCAGGTTCATAAAATCCTCGAGAAAATAGGACCCGTCGCTTATAGATTGGCCTTATCGCCAAGTATAGGAAGTGTCCACAACGTATTTCACGTTTCTCAATTGAGAAAATACGTCTACGATCCTAAGCACGTCATAAGTCAGCAAGACGTAGTTCTTGAATCTGATCTAAGCTACGAAGAGAAGCCGATATCGATTTTGGATAGGAAAGTCCAAGAATTAAGAACCAAATCGATACCAATCGTTAAAGTGCTATGGAACCACCACGGGCAAAAAGAAGCCACGTGGGAGCTCGAGAAGAAGATGAAGGAGAGATATCCTCATCTTTTTGCAGAAGGTATGCAAATTTCGGGACGAAATTTTTCGCAAGGGGGGTAGGATGTAATACCCCAGAAATTTCGTACTAACTTAAAAATTCTAAGTTAATAATAAAAATGGCTTTGCACGCCTAAGTTCATAAAATTTAATTCTAAAACTAACGGTGAAATCCGTTTCCAAAAATAAATTACGGAAGTCAATTAGATGACTACTGTATTTAGGGTTATCGCGTACGATAACTTTTTAGTTCTAGAACTCAGAATGGAAAACCGTCTGATTTTTACATTCACGAAATCGCGATACGAACTCGCCCGAGAAAGTTCGTTTTTATGATTTTCCGGACGAAACTCGGACTGTGACGTCCCGAGTTTTTGTCGGAAATTAGATTTTAAATATTATTTTCCGAATAAGTAAAATACGTTAGAATTTATGGTCGAATCAGAATTCGACGATAATGTGCCGAGATACGTTTTTCAATTATCGTTTTTCGTAACGTCGTATCGAGCCGTAAAAATGCGTATTTTCCTAATCTATTTTGTGTCTTGGCCGACATTGCTACTCTCTCTATACCTTGATATTTCTTTTTATATCCTAAAGTATTGGACACCTAAGGTTCTAATTAGTTTCTAATACTATTATATTAGCCACCTAAGGGTATCACTATTTCATTAGTTAGTCATCACAAATCCCTCCATCACCACCCCTCCATACCGCCACTCCCTCTCTTCCATCTCTCTCAAATTCTCTCATCACCATTGTTGAAGCTTCCAAGTTCTAGCAAGGATTTTCATCACAAAGTCACTCATCTTCCATCATTTTCATCTCTTTCCTTCATTAAACTTCAAGGTATTCATCTCTTCTACACTTCTATCCAAATAGATTTCATTTCTTTTATTTTCTCATGTTGATCGATTTTTTTATGGTGATGTAGATTAGATGATTTGAGTTTAATTAGTATAATTAGATGTGTTAGTATTGAATTCTATGGTTAAAAGTTGAAGAAATTCAATAACCCTAAAGTCTAGGTATTACCGAAAATTGGGCATAGATATAGGATGATTTGATTCTTCAAATTGATGGTGTAATTAGACTTAGGAGTAGTTTAATTGGTGAATTAAACAAAAAGAATGGAAAGCCCTATGAAAATGATGATGATCGAATTATTTAGGTTAGGGTTTCACTTTTGATTTTCAAATTAATGATGAAATGGTATAGTAATTGGTTAGATTGATGTTGTAGTAGTTGGATAAATGGATTAATGACGTTAATTGATGAAGAAAACCAATTCCCCCTAATTTATGTTAATGCCGATTTTGAAGAGGATATAGGGGTTTTTGTAGTTTGATCTTTGATTAATGAAATGACGATAGATTATGATTCCTAGTGATAATAGTTGATATTGTAAATTAATTGGATTAATTCTAAAATTATTATAGAAATTATAAGAGACAAAGAATCCCAATTAAGTTGAGATTGGTTGATGATATAAGGTAATGATATACGTATTAATGAATCTCGTTAGATGAGGATTATGTTGTAGAAAATGAATGAAATCCGATAACTTTGGAAAATTTGTAAGAGACGATCAAATGAATATAAGTAATAATCGAGAAGTCGAGTAAGGTTTTTAACTAAATAATATTGATTATTATGGACTAAGGAACAACTTGGTAGTTGACGACATGAGCATCCAGATTATTATATGATGAGTTGTAGTTATAATCGAGAACTAGAATCGAGAAATGTTAACTTGTTTTGGTATAGTACTTGATAGTTTAGAAGCCGATGTTTAGAACGTCGTGCTAATAGACGAACGATGGAAAGGAGTTCTTCACGTACGGGAGTACGTTTTGACTGCCTTGAAGTGCTAAAATCGTGAAAATGTAGGTTTGATAACATAGAACGAATCTAGGAAGTCACACGTTGATTCTATCGAGCAACTAGGGTTAGCCGCTGCAGTTTTGCGACCCTTCTCGAAAACTGTAATATCTCTTAGCTCGTTTATCGGATTTGAGATCCATAAATTGAAGAATAAACTAGACATCCCAAGCTTTCTAACCGAACAGGGCACATCCCCTGTTTCCAATTGCTCTGTTCTGGGCAGTCCCCAGGACTACTGCATTACGCAGTGAATTTTCAGAATTTGATTTCCTAAGTTGTTTTCTTCGCAACTTAGTTTCTTTCGATCTTTTAAGTCGTGATGAGTTAACGACTATCTTTTCTACTGACCTAAAAGTCGGGTAAGAAACCTTTCGAGTTCTAAACGAGATTTGTTCAAGTCTCGTTCCTGTTTAATTAAAAGGGACCTAATAGCGCGCAAATGCCTAAAGAAACAAAACGACTAAAACCTAATTCAAATTTCCATATTCGATTATCTTTTACGACCGAATTTAAAGTGTGATTATTTTACGATGAAGGAGGAAGCCAGCACTAAGGAAAGGACGGAAGAACAGAAGAACGAGAACCTGTTTAGTAGTTCGGTATCATTAAGGTGGGCTTTTATATATGAAACAAAATGAGCAATGCTCGAAAACCTTTTCTTTATCGCTTTGATATTCGTGTTTTTCAAAGTGATAATCATGGCATAAACTGTTTAAATATTTTGTGTGAGTTCTCTTGTACCTATCTGAGTTAACATTCGTGTTTTCCAGATTTAATAGTTAACCGCTAGGATGTTAACTATCGATCGGCTCTGAGTTAGCTATTAAGCGCTTTCCAGAGTTAGTGCACTTTGTAACCTGTGGTGTATGTGGTATCCTGTTGAGGGGTAACCAGCCACGGTGAATGAGGAATTGGTCAAGATTTGAACGTAACATACCAGAAAAATGCTCGGCCGAGTAAATTGTGAAAATAAATTAGAAAATGTTTAGTAGACACGGGCCATTTTCAATAAAACCCCGACGTGCTACGATTATGAAATGCCCGATTATTTATACTTATGATTATGTTTTCGGCAATGTGCCCACTAAGTACCTTCGTACTTAGCCCTGCATATGTTTTCTAAATGTGCAGGTTGAAGCGACGGGAGCGGCGGTGGTTGATGTTGAGTTAGAAGTTAGGAAGACTTTAGCTTATGACCTACTTTCCGCTGCAAAACTCTAGTCTCTTTTTGAGGATATGTACATTATACAAATCACTGTAGTTTAAGTCTGTAATCTATAACTTAAATGCTTTGAGTACTTTCTGTTGAGTAATCCTTCGTGATTAACTCTTCCTTTTTGATAGTAAAGTCTTGTTCATTGAATGTACGATGTCTTTTATGTATGTTTATTTAGTCAGTCCCCTTCTTCCCCGCTTCTTTAATCCAATCCCAGTCGCACCCCGGTTCTGCCGTCCCTCGGGATTTGGGGCCGTGACAGGAAAAATAGCAAACAAATAATACTCTTTGATTTCTTCAATTTAACATGCTTAAATCATCATTAATCTCACTATTCTATCATTATCTTCTCAAGATCATCACAAATCACTCACTCTTCACACACACACACACACACACACACACACACACACACACACACACACACACATATATATATATATATATATATATATATTCGGCTTCCTCAAGAAATGAAGGAAACAATTCACACTCTCTAAATCGTCATGCTTCATACTACACATATCAGACTCAAACATCATAGATTTAATCATTATCAATCACTCATCTTGGACTCAAAACTCAAAAATCATACTACTTTGTGCTCATATACATGTATTTCGAAATTTATAAGAACTAGAACAATAGAAATCATGCTCCAAATCGATCAATAAATCATGCATCAAACTACTCAAATTCATCATAAACTTCATCAACTTAATCATAAAAAATATAGCATGAAAACTTCTAATTCTTGTGCTCTATATCTTCCAATTATTCATGCTCAACAAGAATAAAATATTATTTTCTCAAATTGATCATTCATTCATGCTTAGAATAAACTCTACAACTCATTTCCATTATCAAATTCATGATCAAGAACTCACACCAAAAACCTCTAATTTTAAAGAAAATTTTCGGTTTTAAGAGAAAGAAATGATCAAGACATTTCTTTCTTGATTTCATGCATGGAATTCATGCAAGAGCAAGAAATCAAGCTCAAGATTAAATCATCCTTCCTTCATACATATATAAATATGGTCGAATAAGTAGGGAAGAAGGAAGGGAAAAATTCTTGAGTTCTTACTTGAAAATCAAAGGAATACGATCATATCTTGCATCCACGCAACTCTAGTTCCCTTTCCTTGCCTTGATTGAAGGGAAATAAAGGCTTGAAGAGCTGCTGATTTTCGGCAGTTTATTGGGAGGAAAGAAGGAGGAAATTCTCATCAAGATTCAAGAGTTCTTTCTAGAATTCAAGACTCAATTATTTAGACTTAATTCCATGCAATTCTAGCTCTTTTTCTTGACCTTGAATTGAAGGAAGAATGAAGCTTATGGAGGGTGGAAATTTCTGGCAGCCATGGAGGAAAGAGAGAGGTGAGAACCGTGAGAGAGAGATGAGGGAGAGTGAAAGAGAGTGTAAGTAGTGAGAGTGAGGATGAGATGCAGAGTGTAATACACTTGAGAGGGAGTGAGAGTAGGCTTAATATATTGAGGAGGGAAGGAGAGCCATGTCAGCTGACTGGGGAGGAATTAATCTGACTTTTATCAGATTAAAATCTCCGGAAGAAAATATTTTCCGGTATAAAACATCCCTCTTTAATCGACTAACTCCCAAACGACTCAAAACTCACCACGAAACTTTCTCGACAACCAAGTTCACTTTAACTCGTCTCATTCTTCACCAAATAAATTAAGGATTTGGAAAACCCAATTTTCGGATCAAAATTCCGAATAACGAAGAAAACGTAAAAAGTTACTATTCATATTCACTCCCATCGAAATAAAAAATGAACTTAGAAAATTCTTAAACTTGTATCATTAATCTTAAAATAAATTCTAGATTCCATTGACACTAATTAGACTGAATTCGGAGTCCGTCGATGAAGAATTGACTTTTTGGTCAAAGTTACTATTCATTAAAAGGTCAACCATCTCGAAATTCTTCGAAATTCGAACTCATGCTTTATTTCTCATTTTTAAGCTCATATAATACTTCGCATCTTTTATTCGAATCACCGAAATAAAAAAATTACGTTTTTGCCCTTCAGGAGCATTTTGGTAATTTCACAAGAAAATTAATTTCTCGGAAATTTTTATCACATAACTTCGCACATAATCACATATAAACACACTTAATAAGAACTTAGGCACACTCAAGCATAATTAGGATGATTAATTAAGACTCAGAAATTCGGGGTATTAAATCCTCTCCCCCTTAAAGAAATTTCGTCCCGAAATTTGCTTATCTTAGTAGAATAACTCGGGAAACTTTCTTTCGTTCTTACTTCTAAATCTCACGTCGCGTCTTAAAGATCATGGTGTCACGACCTGATCTTAATTTAAAAGAATTAACTTCGTCTTCGACTACTGGATTTTATAATCCAGAATCTTTTCGGGTCTCTTCTCGCAACTCGAATCTGGCTCAAGGGTCACGTCTTCTTGACGGTCTATACGCCTCGGATCCTACGCATCTAATATGTGTGAAAAACTTTTATACTAATTTCCACAACTTGGCAGCAATACTAACTTATAAGAAACGACACGAATCCTCTCTTAGTATTTTGAACGGTCCGATATATCTCGACTCAAACTTTCTCTTTTCACTACAACGGTGGATCCCGCTCGAAGGGAACACCTTGAGAACAACCTTTATCTCTAACTGCGAACTCCAACTCTTAACCTTCGATTATCAATTTATGACTTTTGTCGACTCTAGACTTCTCTTATCCTCTCTCTAATATGACGAACAGATTCTGACATCTCTTCAACTTCTCTAGGCTTTATAATTTTCCTCTCGCCTACCTTATTCAAGTAGAGCAGAGAACAACACTTCTTTTCATACAAAGCTTCGTACGACGCTAATCTAATCGTATTTTAATAACTTATTGTTATAGGCAAATTAGACAAGGGGTTTAACTTTATTCCCAATTGTCTCCTTTGTCTAGAACAATTACTCTTGACATATCTTCTAGAATCTGGATAGTCTTTTCGGACTAACCATCTATCTATGGGTGATAAGCAGTGCTAAACAACAACTGTTTTCCCAACTCTTTCTTAAAACTTTTCCAAAAATAGTGCGGTGAATTTGGAATCTCGACCTAACGATATCGAACTCGGAACTTCGTGAAAATGCACTACGAAATTCGAATCGAAATCATCCCATTTTTACTTTGGAATTAGAAAAGGTTGTAACGGACCGTAAGGTTTCTTGATGCAAAGACTTTACTCGCTCGCTCACTGAACATCCTTATACATACCTCGTTACATCGCATCTCACTCCTTCTTACTAGAACTATTTCTTCAAATCCTGGTACATCTTTGCATTTCTTAGATTCACGGTGTAAGGAGTATCATGAGTTTCACTCATAGTTTCCTTTCCCAGCTCTTCGTCATTGGGTACATAAATTCTATTATAGAACGACAAAGCGTTGACACTCGATTCTAAAAATAATCTTCAACTCATTCTTCTCAGATTTTAACTTCAATTTCTCCAATTTCTCATATTTTCTCTAGCAATCCACAATTTGAGATCTCATGTCTGGACAACTGTAAAGATGCAGTTTCTTGCTCCAACGACATCAAAGGTTAAACAACTTCTATTCCCATTTTCTCTAACTATTTTATAAATCTTTTCTCTTCCGAAAGGATAAATCCTAACTCAAAACTTCCTTTCTACTCAGAGCATCGGCTACTACATCAACTTTTTCTGGGTGATAGAAAATCTTACAATCATCGTCCTTTACTAACTAAAGCCATCTTCTCGGTCTCATACTTAATTCTTTTTGCTCGAAAAAGCATTTCAAACTCTTGTGATTTGCAAAGATTTCACACCTAACTCCATACAAATGACATCTCTATATCTTTAAAGCATACGCTAAAGTTGCTTATTCCAAATCATGATTCGGGTACTTTTGCCTATGAGGTTTGTTTTGCCTTCAAGCATAGGCTATAATTTTTCCATCTTGCATTAGGACACAGCCTAGTCCTTTCAATATTTGTAGTCCTTTCCAACTCCAGGAAGGGCTAACAGTGGAGTGGAGGTTAGTCTTAATTAAGTACCTTAGAAACTTTCCTCGCACTCTTTTGACCTACTAAACTTCGAATCTCTCTTCAACAGAATGATCATCAACTTTACTTTCTTGGAGGATTCTTCAATGAATCTCCGGTTGCATCATGCTAAACCCAAGAAATTACGAATTTTCTTGCAGTGAGGTTGGTGATTTCTAATCTTGAATTGCTTGCACTTTTGCTGAATTAACTTTCATTCCTTCGAACGACACAACATGTCCTAGGAAATTCACTTCTTTTGGCCAGAATTCACTCTCGCTGAATTTGGCATACAACTTCTCAGCTCTTAACTTATCTAACACAATTCTGAGATGTTTCTCATGATCTGCTTTACTCCTCCAATAATCTAGAATATCGACTTTAAATACAATCACGGACTTATCCAAATAGTCATGAAAGACTTGGTTTATTAAGTCTATGAAGGTCAGTGGAGCATTCGTCAATCCAAACAGCATCGCAACTAACTCGTAATTTCCGCATCTTGTTCTGAAGCTGTCTATAGAACCTCTTCTTACTTAATCTTCATCTGGTGATATCTAGATCTTAAATCCATCTTGGAGAAAATACTGATTCCTTAAGGTCGCCTATCCTTGGCCAAGGATACTTATTCTTGAGCAGAATCTCGATAAGCTCTTGGCAGTCAATACCCATCCTCAGACTATCATCTTTTCTCTTCATAACAGAAGTGGTGCTCCACATGAGGTTGCAATCGATCGAAAGGAATCTAAATCCAACATCTCTTATAACAGAACCTTTCACTCTTGAGGCTCCTTTGGTGCCATATTGAACGGCGCATTTGGAACTAAGGCTGTCTGGGCTCTAAATTAATCGTTAACTCAATTGCCTATCGGAGGGCATGTCGGCAAAACTTCTCGAAAAACTTCTTCATACTCTCTAACTACTGCTATATCGTTCGATACTCAACTTTTGCTCCTAATCTTTATTCTGATACACAAGTGTATCCTTTCTCTTCATCAACTTCTCTTCTTTTATAGCCAAAATAATCGGCAATCTCCTCTTTTTCCTCTTTTCAATACTGTGAACTTCGGTTAGCTCTTTTCCTCGGGGTTCAAATGAGATCTATCTCTAATTGCATCTAATCGTTGCAAAATTCTCGATTAATTGATTCATGCTAAATCATCCATGTCCTATATTGAATTTGATTCAAGGACTTAGCGGATAACTCACAGCTTCCAAACTCAAATTCTAAACTCGAGTGAATGCGTGAAATTATGTCCTACCCAAAGGGGTCGACATTCCAAACTCTTGATTCGACTCTTCTCTAACTAGGCCAAGGGTATCTACGCGAGCACTTGCTAATAACGAATGGGATGCACCAATATCAAATTGGCATACCTTGCTGCTTGTTCATATCTACAAGATCTTCCCTAGTCCTCGTCTCTAACTTTCTGCTCTATTGCGATAATTCTCTGATGGCGCGGCTACTTCTGCTAGGGAGACTATTGCTTCTTCTGCTGCGGCTGGTGACCAATGCCACATCCTCTTACTCTGGTGATTTCTACCACTTTAATTTTATTTACTCTTCATTCTCTAGCAGCGAGGGGAGGGCTTAGGGGTTGCGGTTTTCGTCATCTGTTCTTGAAATTAAGAAGGCACTAAATAATGCAATCCTCTTCTCGTCGGCATGGCCAATTTCACGTCTATGGCTCGGTTTAAAACTTCGACTGAAGTCAGACCACTCTGACTTGCAGGAATTTATTCGGATACCGTCTTAAAATAGTGCAAAACAAACGCACATATTCTCGTTCGTATCCACCTTGTCAGGGCAAAACGAGCTAACTCTCAAAACTTACAATCACACTCGGCTACTATCATTCTTCTTTTCTTCATCTCAAACTCACGAATTCATTCACTTTTTGCTCTTGATAACTCTTCGATACGTATTTCTAAAACAAGGCTTCTTTGAAGTATTCTCGGACTCCTCGGAAAGATTCGTCTTCTAACAAGTTCCCACCAGTAGTCGGCAGCTCCCTTCGACTGATATGCTATGCACTCAAGACGTTCTTGGTCTATCTAAAGAAGAAATTTAAAGATTCGCTCAAAAGAACAAATCCAGTCCTCAATTTTGATATGATTGTCTTCATCGACAAATGTCGGCGGATTTCATTGAAGGAAAAGTTCTTCATTTCTCTGGTCATTTGAAAGGGCGGGGTTGGCTCCCGTTACTCTTCCTCAGCGCTTCTTGCATTTCTTCTTCTTCTCGGAGGCATTAAAAAGGAATGCTGAAACTAGGGAAACTCGGAACTTTTCGCAAAAATGAAACTAACTCAAACTAAACTCTTCTTGACTCCTAAATTCTTTTCTTTCTTCAAAGATCGAAAATTCTCAAGCAATACTCAACATGTATATATAAACTTATCAGAAGCAATTACTATCTCAATCAAAGCAGATACTCAGGCATTTGCACTAAAAATTCTCAACTAAATCATTTAAAACAATTACTCACTCATATGCTTACTCAATCATAACTCAAGCATTTACTCATAATCATTAATTAACTCAAACCTTGACATAAATGGTAAATTTTAGATATATGCAATAACTCAAACTTAAACATTTACTCACAATCATTTTCTCAAATAGTGTCGTGAACGACCATTTAAATAACTCAAAACTCAAGCATAAATTTAACGATAGACTCAACTAATAACTCGAATTTTTTCTTAACTTATTCTCAGACCTCATACTGAAGAATTCAATCAATTACCCAATTTAATAGACTCGACTATCAACTCAAACTTCGGCTTACTCTCAAATATTCTACTTGAGGACTCAATAGATAAACTCAAACATCACCTCAAATATTAAACTCGGGCATTAATTCGAACTTTTATCTCAGCACTATTCTCAAAATTGTTCTCAAGGACTCAATAATTAACTCAGTTAAACAAACCCAGGCATAGAATACAAAGGCTGATTTTTAATTATCTAACGATCTCTTTTCTTCTATTATCGAATGATGGCCTCTTTTGAGGACTTATACCAACACAGGGATATAAACCACCAAGATTAACCCTAACATCAATTGGATGTGCTAAATTTCTCAAAATACACGAGACACGAGCTGCTACTTCATGTATGACTAAACTACTATACTCGTCATCAACATTCATCTCGATCATCGAATAAGAAGAGATCAACTCTTATACGTAAAATAAAGATTACTCGATTTTCCACAGCTTCCTAAACTGAATCCCTAAACATCATTCTCGATTGAGTTCTCATCTTCATCGTCTTCTCTCAGCTCTTTTTTGGGATCCTCTTCTGGATTCTCATCCTCTTCTGAGTTCTTATCTTCTTTTCTATTGACAATGGCTGGTATCTCCTTGAGATGTCTAAGACCAGCTACAGAGGCTGTCCATGATGAACTCTTGCTGCTGTACTATTCATCCTCGTAAGCTACTCCGGTGTCCACATCTTCTTGTCATCCCACAGAGGGGTCTCGTTGCTGTTATTGATGCATAGGAGGTACGGGGATACATCGATGTCCTTGATGAGCTCTAGTTCTAACTTCTAACTCGGCCTCAAAATGGCGCCTCGAAGGCTGGGAACTGGAAACAAAAATAGCTGCTCAAAATGAGCTGAAGGTGGCTTGTGCCTATCGTTGCTTCTACAGAGGAGTACTTGAAAGGCTCGTCATCATCGCTATTCTTGGTGCGAGTTGGCCCAAAAGGCTTGGCTATACTTATCACGGGAAGTAGGTGCTAATATTAGGCATGAATGCCTTTTAACTCATCGTACGAAAAAAGCAAGACTCGGAAAGAATCGTACGAATCGTCGGGCTGCATAGCTACAGAGCTAACGGGGGCGAAAAAGCCCGGAGAAAAAGGGACTGGTCGGAAAAATAACTCTCGATTATTTGCTGATTTGGAAGCTTAGCACTCGACACGGGCGAGGCAAAGAAGAGATAAGGAATGAAATAGGGTTGTCCTGAGATTAAGGCTCAGAACTGAATCCATTCGGCTCAAACTGGGGTAGAGGGTTGAATAGTCCAGGGGACAAAGCATTCTCCCTGATGAACTGACTCGAGATCGTAGCGATAAAACTCGTTGCAATTGTTGACCAGGTAGACTTCAAGGTACTGACGTCCGATAAAAGTCGACACTGGAGCAATTGTTTACTCGCGCTACTCTTTGGGAAAACGTAGATGAGATGTACTGAAGAAGCTGTCGTTCGCACTCTGAAAATGAATTTGTAGCCTATCCTCACAGCTATATAATTAGCAAGTAAGTACAGGGTCGATCCACAAGGAGTTGATTGTCACTATCTCCTGAAACCTCCCCCACCTGTTCAAAAAGTTAGGTTTTACTATCTTGGTCACTAGGGCTCTCTTTCCCCATTCGACAACTTAATTAAACACTGAAAAGTAAACAAGTAACTTGATCGAGATCGATAATAAAAAGGACTTGATCTGGACTAAGACATTGTTAAGTGAAAACCCTAGCTTGGTCATTGGTGCAAATATATTCATTACATGCATGCATCGTTAGTTATAGGACTTGAATGCCGAGATCCCTTTTGACTCGTCACGCTCTCAACAAACCCTTCCCTTACCTATCCTTACTTAGTTGGCGACGCACCGCCGGCTCCCTACTTTTGGCAATACCTCTGTCGGAGTTATCGTTCAGTTTCTTGCCCAAGGAGCATTTATCTCTAGAAAGGCCCAACAAGGAATCATCACGTCCAGCCCAATTGGGTAGACACCTTCCTCTAATGTTAATCGATCTTAATCAAGATAATGATGGAAAATACTCTTACTTGCCAATTGATTGGTGATCTAATATGTCCTAAGTGATTAACGGGCTATTAATCTCTTAATCATATTATCTCATATTTGAACAAGCTCATTAACATATCGGGAACACATGCATGCAATTATCTAGCACAAATTCGACATCTCAAGCATAAGTTAACACCTAACTGTCTTGCCCAGATCAAGTATAAAAACTTAGCTAGACATAATAATAAAACAACGAACACATGAATTAAAGAAACTCATAAGAATTAAACTTACCAAGTACTTGAAAAACTAAACACGGCCAAAAAGTGCCGATGAACTTAACACAAATTAAAGTACGCCCGTAGGACTTGTTTTTCTCCTCACAATCACTCAAAGAAATACAGGGAATAGAAGCATAAAAGACGGCGTTTTTCACAGCAGCACGACTTCGATATTTATAGGTGAGTACTTAGGGTTTGGGCCCCCTAGTCCTTAACATGGAAGGAATCCATGAGCTACCTTGGGATGCAAGTAATACTTGATAAGCTCGACCCCAATATGGCAAGTCACATCTATCTCCAAGAGATCCCTTGCAGATCCTAAATCTAGTTGGATAAGGAAAAATATTTAAGTTAGATCATCTTTTCCTTATCCTTCTAGACCTAGGAGAGAAACTCGCCTGTTAACCAAAGCACTCCTCCTATCTGTCTTCACCAATATGGCTCTGCCTGTCCTGCTTCTAGAAATGATACTTCCTTTCCCTGTATTGCCCAGTTTCCACCTGCAAGGCAGCAAACACCCTCCTGCCCAAAATATGTCCTTTAAGACATAAAAACTAGACAAAACACACACAAAGACTCGATCTTAACTACCTAAGACAAACACTAAAAAGACATAAAATATGGACTCATCATATACCATCCTATCAAAAGCACTGTCGTTGAGGTACTTCACTATCTCTCGAACTACTATTGTCTCGTGATAATTCTTCCTCACATACTCGTACTCTTGCATCCTTGCTCTACTTCCTTCATCGTCTATCTTGCTCTTATCTCCCAGAGGTGATTCTAAACTCAGGGCACTGGATAAGTCCACATCACGAGATTGATCGCACAATCGTTCTGTCTTTTCAGATTTAAATGCTCAAACACTTTTATGGGAGACAACTCTAAAACATCCTAGTTATTCAAGCAACTTATCAATCTCATTACTTCTAGATAAGCGCAAATAGTAATAAATGAATAACTCGAAATTAATTGAAAACTTGGAAAGCTCTTAAAAATTTCGTACATGGTTGCCGGATGAGATAAGATGGGGTGCTTGGCTCGTTGTATACTCAAATAAGTCTAGGAAAAATCAAATCTAGACTCTGACTCTCAAAGAAGTTTAATCTTAGAGCAGACAAGCTGCTATGATACCACTTTGTCACAGCTCAATTTCTAACGTATGAAACGACTAGAAACCATTGAACAGTGAGGGTAAAATAATGGAAAATGATCAAGAGAACATACTCAGGTACGAGAGAATATTTAATGGAAGCGATAACATTTATTAATTTGCTTTCAATTTCTCATTTCAGAACTCAATGAAATAAATTTATTAATTAAGAGTCGAGAGGATATCAAAAGGTGTATCGAGCATGAGACTCATTAATTAAACATCGGAGTTGAAAGAATTTAAAACACGATTATTTATCAGTGTTGCAGCGGAGAATTGCATCAGGTCCCAAAGTTATATGTATGAAGACATATAACCCAAGTTTAAACAAAAACTCGACTTGAAAACGACGAACGCTGCCAAACACATTGCACCATCATCATCCGAGCTAACCTGCACGTTTTAGAAATAACATGCAAGGCTGAGTGCTGAGTACTTCGTACTCAGTGAACACATGCCAAAATAGTTTGAAGCTTGCTCGATAGAGCTATCAATTGAACTTGCCTTTCTTGCTGCATCACAAGTGTTAGAGTTATAAAACATTTAACTTGTGCATGTGAGAAAAATCATTTCACTTATGAAAATGTTTGCGCAGACAATAATATATAACACATGTATGTACCAGTTCTACAATCAAATATAGGTGTCGAGAAGTAGGTCTCCTTCTCAAACACCATGATCGGCTCACCAAAGGGAACCACACGATCACCTCTCTGTGTACGCAGAAATCCTGTCTCACACAGGACCGAATTCAAAACTCAGAGAAGACAATGTGTTCAAAGCAAATGAAATCATTCATATTAACAAGGTTGTAAGGATAATGACAAACAGTACTGCACAACTTGATCAAATCCTTGAGGCTGGTCAACCAAACACAAGCAAAGCTGGCTTGGGTTATCAAGGGAATAAGACGTGGAGACCAGTGAATGCAGGAACTAAAAAACATCTTTTGCTCCTGAAAACGAAAAGATAGCTGAAGGAACCCAAGATAACAATAAGCAAGAGGATGAGATTCCAAAACAAGCTGTCAAAAAGAATCATCGTGGAAAACAACAACATTAGAGACTAGATCGGGAATCTCACTCTGCTCCACAAAGACAGAATCAGGTATTCAACTATCAAGGATATAATCAAGGATACAATGACTACTATTCTCCAGTGTGTCATTACTGTGAAAGATCGGGTCATATTAGACCTAATTGCAGGTTCTACATGGCAGATCGAAGAAGAACCATGAACCATAGCACTAGAAGGCCAGGAAATGGAAGAAACTATATGGCTTATGTTTCTCTAACAGGTCTATGGGCAAGAGCTAATAATAGATGGTACTTGGATAGTGCATATTCATGGCACATGACTGGCAATTCTAAGTTCTTGAAAGATGTTAAGAAGAACTTTAATGATACTGTGACTTTTGGTGATGGATCACAACTTAATATCATTGGTAGAGGAACACTAGATGTTCCAGGTTTTACACCATTGAAGGATGTATTTCTGGTAGACAGAATGAAGGCCAATTTGATAAGCATTGGGCAGCTATGTGATCAAGAATTGGATGTGAGATTCACCTTCTCTCACTGTATTGTCACATCAAATAGAGAGAATTACTTGATAGGAGATAGATCAGCGGATCGATGCTATCTTGCCAGAGCTCAGTCAGTGTGTCTTCATGTCAGCTCATCCGTAGTAGAAATCTGGCATCAGAAACTGGGACACTCCAGCTTCAGAATCATGAAGAAGCTGATTAAGGTCGAAGCTACAAGAGATCTTCCCTCAATGCAGAAGGTGCAAAGTATTACTACTTCCAAAATCATGGATCTAATGCACATGGATCTTATGAGTCCCATGCCTAGTGAAAGCATCGCCAAAAAGAAATGTGTTCTAGTATGTGTGGATGACTTTTCAAGATTTACTTGGGTTGAATTTTTGCATGATAAGAGTGAGGCATTTCAGTATTTTAAAGTCATCTGTTTAAAACTGGAAGTGGAGAAGGAAACTCCTTTGAAGCGAATAAGAAGTGATCATGGCAAGGAGTTTGAAAAAGGACCTTTCGAAGAATTCTGCAATGAGAAGGGCATTGTTCATGAATTTTCTGCCCCCATAACTCCACAACAAAATAGGGTTGTAGAAAGAAAGAATCGCACACTTCAAGAGATGATGCGAACTATGATGAATGCTCAAGACATTGCTGAATGATTTTGGGCTGAAGCAATGAATACTGCTTGCTACATCATCAACCGGGTTTAGCTGCGACCCAAAACTAATAAGACTGCCTATGAATTGTGAAAAGGCAGAAAACCCAGCTTCAAGCATTTTCACATATTTGGGACTGTTTGTTACGTCCTAAATGATAGAATTCAAAGAAAGAAGCTTGATGATAAAGGGGTTGAGGCAATCCTCTTGGGATATTCCAGAAACAGCAGGGCTTTCAGAATTTTCAACATGACCACGAAGACTGTAATGGAATCAATTAATGTAGTGTTCACTGATGATAATGTCATATCTGAAGAACAGGAAGAAGAAGATCAGCTGGAGTCATCTGATCCAACGACTGAGCCAGATACAAGTAAAACTTCGGAGCAAACTGATCCACAGGTAGCAGCATCTGAGGAGGGGAATTCAAATTCAAAACCTGCATCAGATACCTCCGAACAAGGTACCACTCCTGCTCCTTCCACACAGAACGTTGTTGTTCCTCTTACACCTTCCAGAAAAGTCTCCAAGGATCATCCCATCTCCAATGTGCTTGGCGATCCTAGAGGAGGAAGAACGACTCGCAACGTCAAACGAGATTATGCTAAGATGGTGGCAAACCTCACCTATGTTTGCTATGTCTCTACTATTCTTCTAAAGAATGTTAAGAAAGCCTTGCAAATTGAAGAATGGATTGCATCTATGCAAGAAGAACTTATTCAGTTTGTTCGGTGCAATGTATGGGAATTGGTTCCTCGTCCCATTGATGTGCTGGTTATTGGGACCAAGTGGATTTTGCACAACAATACCAATGAAGAAGATGTTATTACTCGGAATAAGTCACATCTTGTAGCTCTGTGATACTCACAGGAAGAAGGTATTGATTTTGAAAACTCATTTGCTCCGGTGACAGTCAGATTATTGCTGGGTATGGCTTGCTATTTGAACTTCAAACTGTATCAAATGGACGTCAAGAGTGCCTTTCTCAATGATTTTCTTCATGAGGACGTATATGTGGAGCAACCTCCAGGGTTCGTGGATCCAAACTAACCTGAACATGTGTACAAACTCAACAAAGCTTTATATGGTCTGAAGCAAGCTCCAAGAGCGTGGTATGAGACCTTGTCCAAATATCTCATATGCAAAGGATACATACGTGGCAGATCAGACAAGACTCCGTTCTACAAAAGAGACAGCAAAGGTATAATTCTCATCCAAATGTATGTTGATGATATCATATTTGGGTATGTGTCGTAGGAACTGATCCAGGAATTTGTGGATCACATGACTAATGAGTTCGATATGAGCTTGTTTGCTGAATTGTATTATTTTCTAGGACTTCAAATTAAGCAATCCGAGGAGGGGATATTCATATCTCAATCGAAGTATGCCAGAGGTTTGGACAATAAATTTGGACTTGAGAATGTTAAGATTCGAAGGACACCAATGGGTACTTCAGTCAAACTAAGCAAAGATAAGGATGGAACCTCAGTAGATCAATCCTTATATAAAAGCATGATTGATAGACTATTGTACTTGACTGCAAGTAGACCGAACATCAGTTACAGTGTTGGTGTCTGTGCCAGATTTCAAGTTGATCCAAAGGAATGTCACTTGGCTGCAGTGAAAAGTATTATCAAATATGTGAAAGGCACAAGTGATTATGGTATTTGGTATGCAAAGGACAGTACTACATCTCTTGTTGGATTTAGTGATGCTGATTGGGCAGGAAGTCCTGATGATAGAAAGAACACATCGGGAGGATGTTTCTTCTTGGGCAACAATCTTGTTGGGTGGCATAGCAAGAAACAAGTGAGCATCTCTCTATCCTCTATTGAAGCAGAGTATATTGCAGCTGGATCAACATGTACTCAACTTATGTGGATGGCTCAAATGCTAGAAGAGTATGGAATTGAAGCAAAGGGATTCACTCTCTACTGTGATAATAAGAGTGTCATTGACATATCCAAGAACCCAGTCCACCACTCTAAGACTAAACATATTGACATTCGTCATCATTTCATAAGAGAGTTAGTTGAAGATAAAACTCTTAATTTGGAGTTTATTACTACAAAGAAACAATTGGCTGATGTGTTCACTAAGGCTCTAGATGGTTCGAAAGTCGAATCATTGAGAATGGCCTTGGGAATTTCTTCCCTCTGATTTATTTTTAGAGGGAGACCCTCCGCTTGGGGTTCTGGATGGCAAGCATGGTGTAGTGTGGATTTGTTTAATTTTATGGTATTTTCTATAAGTTCTGGTTTGCTGTTATTGCATCTGTGCCAGATGGTGTAGCTCAGCTTGTGGAACATAAATTTAAAACTAGGCAACGGCTTAATGACTTCATGAAGCTGCAACGATCACTTCATGTAGAGTCCCTGCATATTCCGGCTCTCTTTTCAGTAAACTTGAATTTTTCGGCCGTTGTGGATATATTCGAATTCAAATGTTATGATTTATCTCATACCTATTTTCAAGGGATTTGATCTTATCCCTTAAGAGAGAAGATATCGTTGCCCCCTTCCCCCCTCCCCCCCCCCCCACACACATATATATATATGTATCTGCTTATTTGAGGGTTTATCTCTTCTACAAAACACTAGCAGCATTATTCTCTTTATATCTGAAATTTGATCCTCTCACTCGATAATATATCCATGGCGTAACAACGATCTTCACAATCTCCACCTTCTCAAGAGTTCTCCGATGACTCTCATGGTGGAGACACCTACGTGCTCGACCTTGGAGCACAAGATCCTCCTCACAATCCAAAGCCAAGAAGAAGGCTGGTCATGTATGATTCCTCACCGGAACCCTCTCCACAACCTTCTCCGGTGAAATCCTTGTCGCATACGGTGGTTGCCGACTCGGAGGAAGAAGCAAAGTCAGTGGGAGAAGAAACCTTGAACTCTCCACTCATTAAGTTCAAGGAAAGAGCGATTGAAAGAGCGAGGGCAAAGAGAACCAGAACGTGGTGATACCCTTTATCCCACGCCTCGAAAGGAGGACTCTCTATTCCAAAAAGCCGTCGTATCTGCTAGTGGATCTTGAAGGGAAACATCCTTCGTTCAAAAGGATGGAAGAGATCAAGAGGAGGAGACTCAGAAAGAAGATTCAGAAAAATAGAAGGAGATCCCTATTTCTGTTGCTGATGCTGCAAAGAAAAAAACAGCTAAGACCGCTGAGGCAAAGAAAAAGGCTGTTGTTGTTGATGCCTCCAAGAAGAAGCCGGCCAAGGAGGGTGAGAAAAAGAAGCCTGCCAAGGAGGCAGAAAATAAGAAGGTGGCTGAAAGCCAAAGGAGACGGTCAAGAAGACCACTCAAAGAAAGAAGAGAGCTACTTTGCCACCCTTGATTATCAATGAGCCCATTCCAGCCATGCATACATGGGCTCAGTTGAGGAAACAAGCAGAAGAAGCTGCAGCAGCCTTGGGAAAAGGAAAGGGGAAGATGCATGAGGCTCCTTCAAAGAGAAAGAGAGGGAAGGATCAAGGGTTTGAGGAGCCTATCGACATTGATTCAGGCTCTGATAATGCCCTTCACAGTGATGTAGGAAACTTAAGGCATGACTCTCCTAAGTCTGCAGGGGAGGCTTTAAAGGCACCAAGAATCCAAGTCCTTTCATCTTGATGCCTGAGGTGATTCGTGATGGAGATATCTGGGCTAAGAATCCAAGTCCTTTCATCTTCAACAACAAGTTGTTCAATGAAGTGCATCACTTTTGTGATATTGAAGGCCCTGTTCAAAAACTGAAACACGATACAAGGCATCTGTGCCAATTACTGAGCTTTCCCCTGCTCGGGTACATGCCTTGTCTGCCAGGATGCATTGTGAGCTGACTAGAGAATACAAGTCTTTGGACAAGATCATCAAGTCTCTTCAGATGAGGCAAGCCTCCATAGCATCATTTTTGTATGATGTTTCTGCTCCAGCTACTGAGGTTGGTGAACCTTCTGGAACAAAGACTGCTGATGCTGAGCAAGAACCTGACCCTCATGCTGAATTTGATGACGAGCTTGAAAGGATGCAAAGAGAAGTGGAGGACTATGGTGATAGTGTTGAAGAAGAAGAGGTTGAAGATGAGGACGAAGAGGAAGAAGATGAGGAAGAAGACTCAGCTGCTAACAGCTTGGAGCGCAATACAAAGCGTCACAAAAAGGATGGATCCAAATATCCTTCTATTTAGTAGCTTCCGTTGATCTTATGTCCCTTATTTTGTCATTTTGCCATTCATGTGAGACAAAAAGGGGGAGTAGTAGTTGTTTTTGGTTGGTTTTGGTCTTCTTGGATTTCTGGATTTCTATTTACTATGTTTATATGTTGATGTTTCCGCTACGATAAGGAGTTTTTATCTTTTTAATAAAATGAAGTTTTTTTTGAAGATTCTCTAGTGATTGAGTTAAGGGAGTTTATTTCCAAGCAATCCCCAAGTTCAGTTTAAGGGGGAGTTATGATTCTGGAAGCTATTTTGTAGGCCCAAGATTAGTTTGAGGGGGAGCTTCCATACCATCTTCATATGTGCGTGTTTTTTTGATGCTAAGCTTGAAGATGATTTTTACTCTGATTTGATTGCATACTTGGATTGTGGTTTTGTCTACATAAATGCTAAAGGGGGAGATTTTTAGATTCAATCATGTAGCTCAATCAAGTTGGCAGATTTATGTAGAAGTTGATCAGACTGAAATGTTACAAGGTGTGCTGACACAGAATAGAGATTGTGTTCTTCAGTCTGAGCTAGAGTGTTGTGGAACAGGTTGCAATAGATTCAGAAGATTCTTTCCATATCTTTGCGGATTTTGTGGAGATCTTTTCCTTATCCATCCATGACGCGGATAAGATCTGATTTTGTGAATATATTATTTGTTCCACAAGATAAGCCTCCAAAAGGAAGTTTCTATCAACAAGGAAACTAGAGCAAATCGGTGGAGATCATATCTAGGGTTTCTCAAGACCTATATATATCAACATCAACATTATTTGGAGGCTGCCGTCATTTTAGCTATATTCATTATTTTCATAGCTAGTATAATTCTCGTGAAAGAGTATTTTTCGTATTGTATTTGAGAGTGTTTCTTCATATAAAATACTTGGAAGAGAGGTGAGTGTTGGGTTGCGACTCAAGCTTAGATTGTTCGAGTGCGTCTTGAACATTCGTTAGTTCACACTGAGTTGGGAAGTGTGTGAGTTAGAAGACTTCATATGGTTGATGAACTATATGTGTAAGAGTCTGTAACTACAACTTACAATAGTGGATTGATTCTCTCTTGGGCAAGAAGGCCCCCCAGACGTAGGTTGATTAACCGAACTGGGTTACCATTTCTGTGTGTTCTTTACTTAGCATATTCGTTACTTTCTGTGCTAATCTATGTGCTAAGTTTTGCAGTAACGGATATAATTTATATGTATAAATCGTTAGATTAAATATTTCACCTCCCAAGCTCAAAAATCACGCCGACAAGTGAGAGAAAAACAAAAAGAGCGATTAGAATAGAGAGAGAAGATTCTGGTACAATAATAAAGATGAAAAGAAAAAGTGAGGACATGATGCGAAATACAAAAATAAAGGGAGGGTAAAGAAGAGAGAAAGTGTTAAAATTTTAAAAATATATAAGGAGTGCTAAATTTTAAAAAAAAGAATGAAAAAAGTAGAATCATGTATATTCTCTAATTTATATTATAATAATGAAAGGAAGCACGTTTCTACGAAGGCTAGTTCGAATATTTAATAAGTACTACTAGTAAGTTATTTTAATTTATTGATGATTAAACAAAAATTTTAGCAAATAATTCGATCTACAAAAACTAAACTACAAACGGGGGGATTATATGTGAAGCTATACAGTTTTTAAACTATGCATGCTAAAAGAATTTAGTGCAGCGGACTCAATATGTAAAAATGTTAGTAAGACAAAAAAATCGTGTCCTAGTCATAAGGATTATGGAGGTAAAAAGGGAGGGGGATTATAAATAAGAATTGCCCAAATTCTAGTCATGTAAATAACTAAACATACGGTGCAGCATAATAAAATTTTCAAGACCTTAGCGCTGTCCTATAAAAAGGGGCGAAAGATATGTTAAAGAAAATCAAGTGCTCCTTCGTAAATTTTTATTCAATTCGCATCTGAATGGAGAGTCTCACCACAACTTTCTTTGTTCTTTTTATTCTACTTTCAGTTACGGGTACGAGTTAGTTTTTTATTTTTATTTTTATTTTTATTTATTTTTATTTTTTTCATTCCTCGTTTTCAGTTTTACTAGAGTAAAGGCTAAAAGATGCAGTTTGAATATATTTCGTCATATTTTTGGGAACACCCCCGACCAATGAACCTCTCACGTGTAAAAAGCAAACGAGATCCTCTATTGCATGCCCATGTTGCATCTCCTATTGCATTAATAAGGAAACAACATGTGACATGACGAAGGATTCAAGATTTAGGGTATATATAAGGAAAATATATTTCCTAAATTTGAAACTCATAATCATGCTCCGTGTCGTTCTCTTATTAATGCAATAGGAGATACAACACAGAAACACAATAGAGAATCGATATGTGTAAAAAGAGAATATCTGAAGTTTGAATCCTACTACTCTCTCCTCCCCCAACTCAAAAGAATCAAGAAAGAAAAACTTAATTCTCTCTCTCTCAATTTTGTGGGATAATAGATTTTTGTACATGCAGGGAACGTAGGTGGCGCGGGCGGTGATGAAGAAATAAAAGTGCACAAATGCGTTGTAAGTTTAGGTTTATGCGAAAGCGCGGAGAAATGCATCTACAGTTGCAATGCTTATCAATTCTTCAATCCCACTTTCACTCATCCTCACGCCATTTGTAAGCCTAAATCTAAATGCTCGTGCCAATTTGATTGTCCATAATACTTTATTATCGAAATATAAAATATATTCTTAATTAAAGATATTTAATCTGTACCGAATTAGTTATATTGTATTGGTCCTTCAAAAACAAGTTGTTGTATTGATTTTATGGCAAATAAATAGATTTATTGGGTGTGACTGTGTTGCCCTGCCTATATTTTAATGTTGTTGAAGTGATATTAATGCTTTTGTCTTATTTATTAGTTTTAAACTTTTAATGGCTCATGGTGGTGTTCACTGTTCAGTATATTAATTAGTGAAGTATAAAACTTACATTGTGGAACAAAACTACTGCGGGTATTTACAGATTATGCACATTACATATTTAATCCCTTCTTATTATAAACACATTATTTAAGCATAGACTAAAAATCAAAATCTTATGTAATCGAAAACAACATAAATTTTCACCAGCAACAAAGTGAACTTTTAGGCTTAATCATTCTTTCAATGATGTAATTTGCAACTCCAATAAGATGTTAACAACTGCTTTCCCAATCTTCAACCTCACTTTGTATTCATTATTTTGCTCACGATATCTATTTTTGATTTTTTCGGTACTCACGACAATCTTTTTGAACAAGTGTCTTCTTAATTTAAATTAAGATATTGTCAATTATTAATTTTATGTATGTTGAATTTGGTCATCCAAAAGCGACAATTAATTTGCAAAAACAATTAGGTACAATATTCTTCATTTAATTGGTGAATTGGATAAGTAATATTTTTCTTTTTGAAAATATCATCAAGTTTGAAGTATCATATTCGTGCATCGTACGAAGTAGTAATAGCTAAAAGCAACCATGCTAATTATAATGATATATCAAACTTAATTGATTAAATATTAGATTTATTCTTTCGGAACAAGTTGCACTTGGGCACCAATCGCTAAAACACAACCTAAGTAAATGACCAATAAGCAAAAATCAATTAATTAATTAAGTGGCAACGAGGAGCTAATTTATTTCAAATGATTGTGGCTTATCTAGTGCAGGTCGAGTTTGGTAGACGAGATGCTAGTTGTAGACTAACTAATTTTATCTCATCCAGTTAAATCAACCAATCTCAATCTTTTTTTTTTTTTTCATCATATCTTAATCTTTGCTCGCAACTATTTTCCCTCTAAACATCCATTACACTAAAAACAGCCCAGAAACAGCACCATACATTAAAAGGGTTGTGGAACAACAAAAACCAAAAATACAAACAAAAGGTTCTAGCACCTAGAATTTCGGCCCCTATCGCACGTGGGACAGCTTCATATTTATTGTGGCGACCCATGACCCGTGTCACAGCCCCAAATCCCAAGGAACGGCAAAGTCGGGGTGCGACTAGGGGTTGGATTAAAGAAGTAGGGAAGAAGGGGGATAAATAAATAAACAGACATTTAGGATAGAATAATTACTATGAACCTTACTTTATTATATAAAAGGAGTCGACCTTGAAGGATCGCTCGACAAGTTGTTCCCAAAAAGATACTAAGTTCAAAATACGGGATTTAGATTAAAAGAGATATACATAGACACGAAATAGTTTGGCAGCGGAAAGCGTAAAGCTTGGCAGTTCTTCATCCTATTTACAACTCTCTACTCAACCTCCTGCCGCTCTCGTCACTCAACCTGCACATTTATAAAACATATGCAGGGCTTGGCACATTACCGAAAACATATCATAAGTTCAAACTTGCCCAACTCTCTACTCAACCTCCTGCCGCTCTCGTCACTCAAGCTTGGCACATTACCGAAAACATATCATAAATATAGATTAAATCAGGCATCTCGATAAATAGCGCATCGGGGTTTTTCATCAAATACCCGTGCCTACTAAACATTTTCTTTCACTTTTCACAATATAGCTTGGCCAAGCCTTTACTTGATGTTACGTTCAAACTTGCCCAACTTCTGTTTCAACGCCGGGGAAGAGTTAACTTCTTCCGCGCACGTTCTATTCACCGTGGCTGGCTACCCCTCAACAGTGTACCACACACACCGGCTACCGTGTACACTTAAACTCTGGAAAACCCTTTCTGGTTAACTCAGCGGTCTGATCGATTAGTTAGACCCCATTTGGCTAACTCAGAAAGGCACAAGAGAACTCACATAAAACAAAGTATTTTCATGCCTTGATAATCACTTTAAAACACAGTTATAAAGCGATAAGTAAACATTTTCGAGTATTGCTCATTTGATTTGATATATAGAAAAACCCACCTTTAGGCGATTACAGAACTAAAACACGAGCTTCCGTCTTTGATCTTCCGTCCTGTCTTCTAAACTCGACTTCCTCCTTTGAACGTAAATAATCAAACTTTAATAAGCGATCGAGACGATAAATGAAAAGGAAATCGAATTCGTTTTATGACTTTTAGGCCTTTGCACTTAACTACATTCTTTTAATTATCCAAGAAACGAGACTCGTTCATATCATGTTTAGAAACTGACTCGGTTCCTTTACTCGACGCTTAGGTCAGTTAAATAATAGAAGTCAATAACTTATAACGACTTAGAAGTTCACAAGGAACGAAGTTTAAAAAGAATTCAATTTAAGAAAATAGGTTTACGAAAGTTTCTGCACAAGGCAGTAGTTCTGGAATTCATACAGAACAGAATTCTGCGAAACAGGGGATGAATCTGGTACCAAAAGAAAGCTACAGATGTCTAGTTTATTTTCCAATTTACGCATCTCAATTTCGTTAAGCGAGTAAAAAGTTATGACAGTTTCCGTAACGTATCGCAAAACAGTCCGAGTGAAACCCTAGGTGCTCGTAAAACTCGACGCACGATTCCCTAGGTTCGATCAATGCTATACAACCTTTAAGCTCACAAGACACGTGCTCCTTTGTCGTGAATACTTCACGTCTCTTGATTAAACAAACGACGAGCTTTTCCTCGTCCTTTTCAATTAACCAATTACTAAACCATTTCACTTCAAATTCACTTTCGTTCTTTAACTTCGAGTTTATAAATTATAACTTATATCACCTCATATCTCGAATGGAAAAATTCCCAACTACAAACTTGTTCGTTAATCGACGACAAATACTAATATCAAATTAGTTTTCTTATTCGACTTTCCTATCGATGATTAGACTCGATTTCTCGTCTCTTACCAAGATTTCAACTTTCTTAAAATTCGTTTAAATTTTCCAATAACGATCCTTAACTACTAAGATTAACACATATTCAAATAATAAACCTAAATCATTATCCATACGAAACTTATCGACGATTCTTCGTCTCTTATTAAAATTTTAACATTCTTCGATTTTGCTCAAACTTTCAATATCGTTCATCAACTACCAAGATTCACTAATATGAAAACCATATACTCAAATTATTATCGAATCTTAACTTATCGTCGGTTTTTCGTCTCTTACGATTTCTATTTTATTTTTAGAAAAATCCCATTAAATTATGTAATCATCTACATACTTACTACATATCAATAACATCATCACATCAACCAAAACATAACATTTACTCATTCCAATTCATGCTTCTTCATTTCTTACCTTTTTGTTTTTATTTTTAGAAAATTCTAAATCATTTCATGCATCAATATACTAATACATAGAGTGATATTTCATCAACCAATCAACTTAAAACATGAAACTAAAACATCAAACCCTAACCCCTAAAATTTTCGGTATTCATTAATAAGTTAGGGGAATTGATTTCTCTTTGATTTCAACCATGGATATTCACTTCTATGCATAATTAATCAATTATCCAAGCTTAATACATCATACTACATAACCTATAAATTTTCGGTCCATTTTAATTAATTAGAGGGATGATTTCTACTTGAATCCAACCATGGGAATCCATTTCTATGCATCTAATAACATGCTTTAACCGTAGAACATCATCCTAATTCATCCTCAAATTTTCGGAAAAAACAATATTGAGGGAAAGAAGTTTTGTTCGGTTCAATCCGTAGAGGAAGCTCTTACCTTGTCGATTATGGACTCGGAAATAAGATCGATTGGTAGATGAACTACTTGTGGAGCTTTGAAAGCTTGAAGAACTCAACAATGGAGGCTTGAGAGAGATGAGAGAAATGAGAAAGAGGGGAGGCGGCAAAGTGGGAGAGAGAGGAAGAGAGAAAGTGATGAGGTGTTGGATATTTATACATAAAGTAGAAACAAACTAACAAAGTGATGAGTCATATGGTAAGGTGGCGGTTTAGTGTGATATTTTAGGCTAAAATATCACGTTTTACGGGTCTAATACGACGTTATAAAATTGAGAAATTAAAACCCTAGACGGTTACGTTTTTGACGAAATCTAATTCGAACATTAGATTAGAAATAAATCACTTACTCGGAAAGCATATTTCGATTTCCGAAATCCGATGAAAAGTCGGGATAAGACAGTCCAAAATTTGCCCAAAAAAATAATAAAAACTGACTTTCTCTGGTAGACTCGTATCGCAGAAAAAGTGAATGTAAAGTCTGACGGTTTTTCGATCTGAGTTTTCGAACGAAAATTTTATCGGACGCGAAAACCCTAATACAGTAGTCGTTCAACCAACTTCTGGAATTTATTTTCAGAAACAGATTTCACCGTTAGTCTTAGAATCGAAAATCCTTAACTTAGGCGTGCAAAGTCTTAATTAATAATTAAATTTTTATTTTAACAAAGGAAAAAATATCTGGGGTATTACATCCTACCCCTCTAACAAGAAATTTTGTCCCGAAATTTGCATACCTTCTTCAAAAAGGTAAGGGTACTTTTCTTTCATCTTTTCTTCGAGTTCCCACGTGGCTTCTTCTTGCTCGTGGTGATTCCATAGCACTTGAACCAAAGGTATCGACTTATTTCTTAATTCTTGTTCTTTTCGATCCAAGATCGATAATGGTTTTTCTTCATAACTTAAGTCGGACTCAAGAACAACGTCTTGCTGGTTAATTACGTGCTTAGGGTCAAAGACATACTTTCGTAATTGAGATACATGAAACACGTTATGGACACTTCCTAGACTTGGCGGTAAGGCCAATCTATAAGCAACAGGTCCTATTTTCTCCAAAATCTTGTAAGGTCCTATAAACCTTGGTCTGAGTTTACCCTTAACACTGAATCTAATGATTCCTTTAGGCGGAGAAATCTTGAGGAAAACCTTATCCCCATTTCAAAGCTAAGAGTGGTTCGACGATCGTCGGCGTAAGACTTCTGTCGGCTCTGGGCCTCTTTCATTCTAACTCGAATCTGTCGGATGATCTCGATCATTTCACTGACCGCATCGGGTCCTAGGTTCTTTCTTTCACCTACTTCATCCCAATAAAGTAGTGACCTACATTTCTTTCCATACAATGCCTCGTAAGGCGCCATTCCTATCGTTGCTTGATAACTGTTGTTGTACGCGAATTCGACTAATGGCAAGATCTTTTCCCAATTCTCACTTCTATCCAATATTACCGTTCTTAACATGTCAACAAGTATCTGAATCGTTCTCTCGGATTGTCCATCAGTCTGAGGGTGAAATGCGGTACTAAAATTAAGTTCGGTACCTAACTCTTTCTGTATAGTGATCCAAAATCTCGAAGTGAATTTGGCATCTCTATTAGACGTTATTGACTTCGGTATTCCATGTAGACGTACAATCTCACAGACATACAATTGTGCCAACTTCTCTAATCCATAGGTAATTGGGATTGGCAAAAAGTGAGCTGATTTTGTGAGCCTATCGATAACTACCTAGATGGCAGTATTTCCTTTCTTAGTCTTGGGCAAACCTGTCACAAACTCCATGGCTATATCTTCCCACTTCCATGTTGGAATACTTAATGGCTGTAACAACCCGTATGGTCTTTGGTGTAGAGCTTTCACTTGTTGACAAGCCAAACATCTTTCTACAAACGAGGCAACGTCTCGTTTCAAACCGTTCCACCAGAAATTCTTTCTCAAATCTTGATACATCTTCGTACTCCCTGGGTGTGCTGTATACGGCGTATCGTGAGCCTCACTCATGATATCGTTCTTCAATTTGTCATCTTCAGGGATACAAAGTCTGCCTTCAAACAAAATTGCATTATCTGGTGCCTCGGAATAACCGTCCGGTTTATTCGTTCTTATCCTTAGTCGAAGCTTCTCAATCGACTCGTCCTTTCTCTGAGCACTTATGATTCTTTCCCGTAAGTCCGGTGTAGCTACGAGTGCTGCTATATGGTTTGTTATCGTTTCAGGTGTATCTAGCACTTCTAAGTCCATTTTCTCGAATTCTCGTACAAGAGTTTCTTCCTCAACAAAGAGACACCCTAACTTGGTTGGAGTCTTGCGGCTCAGTGCGTCAGCTACAACGTTTGCTTTTCCTGGATGGTAATTGATACCACAATCATAATCCTTTACTAGTTCGAGCCATCGTCTTTGTCTCATATTCAATTCCTTTTGCTCGAAAAAGTACTTCAAACTCTTGTGGTCCGTAAAAATCTCAACCTTAACACCATAGAGATGGTGTCTCCAAATTTTCAAAGCATGCACAACGGCTGCTAGTTCTAAGTCGTGGGTTGGGTACTCAACTTCATGAGGTCGAAGTTGTCGTGAAGCATAAGTTATCACTTTTTCGTCTTGCATCAATACACACCCTAATCCGTTCTTTGAAGCATCTGTATAGACCACGTATTCCTTATTCGCTTCTGGCAGAGCTAACACGGGTGTTGTTGTTAACTTTTCTTTGAGTGTCTGAAAACTCTTCTCGCATTCGTCCGTCCATTTATACTTGTTTTCCTTCCTTAATAGTTGCGTCATAGGTCTAGCGATTGTAGAAAATCCCTCGATGAATATTCTATAATAGCCGGCTAAACCTAAGAAACTTCTAATTTTGTTCGGACTTGTTGGCGATTTCCAATCGCGTACTGCCTCTACCTTGGCAGGATCTACCTTGATGCCTTCTGCTGATACTATGTGTCCAAGGAACATCACTTCTTTCAGCCAAAACTCGCACTTACTGAATTTGGCGTAAAGTTTCTCAGTTCTAAGCGTTTCTAACACTATTCGCAAGTGTTCCTCATGCTCCTTCTCATTCTTGGAATAAATGAGAATGTCGTCGATGAAAACTAAGACAAATTTGTCTAAGTACGGGTGAAAGATTCTATTCATGAGATCCATGAATACTACGGGAGCGTTAGTCAAACCGAATGGCATAACTAGGAATTCGTAATGGCCATATCTGGTTCGGAATGCAGTCTTAGGTATATCCTCGGGTTTGATTTTCAATTGATGATACCCAGATCTTAAGTCTATTTTCGAAAAGACACCTGCGCCTTTAAGCTGATCAAAGAGGTCTTCTATCCTTGGCAAAGGATACTTATTCTTAAGGGTGATCTTATTTAGCTCTCGATAGTCTATGCACATCCTCATAAAACCATTCTTCTTTCTGACGAACAAAACAGGTGCTCCCCAAGGTGAAACACTCGGTCTAATGAATCCAAGGTCTAACAACTCTTGCAGTTGGATTTTAAGCTTTTCTAACTCTTTTGGTGCCATTCTATATGGGGCTTTTGATTTAGGGGCCGATCCTGGTTCTAAGTCAATTGAAAAATCTATGTGACGGTCGGGTGGTAAACCAGGTAATATTTTTAGAAAGACGTCTTCATATTCGTTAACAATCTTCACATCTTGTATGGTTTTTTCGGTTCCAGGTTCTTCACTTAGGTATACAAGATAAGCTTTGCAATTCTTCTTCTTCATCAACTTCTTGGCTTGTAGGGCGGATATTATCTATATCCTTCTGCCCATCACAATCCCATGAAATTCTGTCGGCTCATTTCCCGGCGGTTGGAAAGAGATTTTCCTTTCATTGCAGGGAATCGTGGCATAATTCTCAGACAACCAGTCCATTCCTAAGATTATATCTACCACATTATCATAACATTCAAATTGTTCGCTTTAACCTTAAGAGTTCCAATTTCTAATTCTAGGTTTGAGCAAACATGCGTGGAAGTAGTGATCTCTCCTGAAGGTGTAGCTACTCTCATAGCATGTTCAGCTCGTACAGGTCTGATATCTAAGTTATCCGCACACGAACCAACAATAAAAGAATGCGATGCGCCAGTATCAAACAGTATCTTAATAGGGGTATTATGAAGTTTACCCATACCTCCTAGGTTTCCCTTGCCCTTATTCTGCGCACTCTGTTTGATCGCACATGCCCTTGCATTCTGTTGCTGTTGAGCGTGCTGCTGGAACTGCTGCTGTGTCATCTGCTGCTGCGGCTGTGCTTGAATCACCCTCAAAGGCTGGGGCTGTCCGTATTGATTTTGTCTTGCCGCTTGCAACAGTTTCGGGCAATCTCTCTTAATGTGCCCCTTTTGCCCACAGTTGAAGCAACTTCCCGAGTTTGCTTGATAGATCCCGAAGTGTACCCTATTACACTTGGGACAGGCAGGAATGGTAGCTCTTCCTTGATGATTTCCTCCTTGGTTATTCCTTTGTTGCCCTTGTGGCTGACCTTGCTGATTATTTTCTTTCCATGGTCCCGTTTGATTATTTCCTTGTAAGTACAGTCCCGATTGACTGTTTCCCTGCCATGGCTTCTTCCCATAATTGTTATTCGGCTTAGGCTGCTGATAGCCTTGCTGGTTTCCATTCCTTTGGTTTCCTTGATTATTGGAGTGCTGATAGTAGCCACTGTTGTTTCCTCCATCCCATTTCCTTTTTCCCTGGTAGTTATTATTGTTGTTGTAATAGCCTCAATTTTGGGTTGGGGCTGGTGCGGTTTCTATAGCTTTCCTTTCATCAGGCACTACGGCCTCCATCTCTAGGGCTCGCCCTAAAACCTCGGTGTAGCTCAGTCCTCCATGACTAGCTAGCGCTATACCAAACTCATGCTTAAGTCCCCCACAGAACTTCTTCGCTATCTTTTCTTCGGTATCCACCTGAGCAGGTGCATACCTTGACAATTCACAGAACTTGGCGTCGTACTCGGTTACTGTCATCTTTCCTTGTTTTAAATTATAGAACTCAGCCTTTTTCTGAGCTCTATAGGTCTTCGGTACGTACTTGTCGTACAATGCTTCCTTAAATTCCTCCCAAGTGAAATGAGCCAGGTGCTCCGCGGGTATAACCTTCTGCCTAGCTTCCCACTAGTAGTCAGCTGGTCCGAAAAGCTGGAATGCAACGCATAACAGACGCTCCTCATCAGTACATCTGAGGAGTTTGAAAATTCTCTCAATTGTTCGTACCCAAAGCTCAGCATCGCTTGGGTTACCAGATCCATTGAACACATGTGGGTTTCGTTTGAGGAATAAGTCCTCAATATCACGACGGGGTGGTGGTGGAGGTGGTGATGGTGATGGTGGTGGAGGGGTATCTTGTCTTTCTTGTTCCTCCTCTCTATCATTTTGTGCTGGACGTCTACCACGTCCCCTAGGCCTACCAGGTCTTCCTCTGTTGTTAACTACTCTTGGCGGCATTTTTGAACTATAGGAAACATAAATTTTCATTAACATTTTGATTTTTATGCTTTCGTTTTACTTACTAAACCCTTTTTCCAACTTAAACAAGTTCATGGAAAAGAAAATAGACCATAACTTCGATACTAGCTCTTTAAACTTTTAACTTTCCAAGTTAAACCAGAATATTCGTCTTAAACTTTTCTTCTAATCGCGCTTAGAAGAAACTTTTACAAGATCAAAGCCCACTCTCAGGGTTATAATATATATATACACGTCAAAAAGAATATTAATTTTGCCTCTAACGAGGACTTATACAAAAAGTTAGACTACGACTAGTCTAAACTAGGCTAACTGCCTATCTATGTACCGGGTGAATTAACAAGTTGCATCTCCGTATCTACTGGAAGTACTAGAACGGAAACGATCCCAAAAACTTCGTATCCGCATAGAGTACTACAAAAAGAAGTCTACTGATCCGACTATGTACAAGACAAAAAGAACTTCTACTACTACGCGTCTAAGATGCTCTGCTTAACTAGCTGCGGTCGAGTCACTGCTGCCCTCTACGGCCTGAAACTCCTTGGGGTCCTCCTCAGGGTCCTTCTCCGGATTCTCCTCTATCGGATCCTCCTCCGGATCCTTCTCTGGGTCCTCATCCGGATCCTCCTCCGAATCCGTACCAAAGACGAGCTGAAGTGCCTCGTCAACCCTTAAGTGGTGCCGTCTAACAGTACAAGTGGTGGTGGCGAAGGCACGTCTGAAACTGTCCTCTCTGAGTCGTCCAAACTAGGCTCTACTATACGCTTCTTCAGGGGAAGAAGGTGCTCAGGAAGTGAACTAGACACGTACACCTCTGCAGAACGGGCCCTGGATGGTCCCGCCTCAAACTGTCCTCGGACCCTCGTCCACTTAGCACAAATCTCCTCAAGTGGTGTAAGAGGAGATGGTAACTCTAGCAACGCAGCAAGCTCTGCGTCTCTCTCTAAGTACTTGGCTCCAAGAACTAACCCCTCACTAGGTGCAAGTACTGGCGACAACTCTAACAGTGCGGCCATCTCCGGATACATGGCAAACGGCTCAGGCTCGGGATCAGTAGGGATGTGGAGGTAGGGAAAGTGCTCCTGAACCGGAATAGACCACATGACCCGACTCTCAAAGAATTGCCTATGTATGGCTAGAGCGAATCCAGAAAAGTCGCCGATCGGCTCGGGGTCGTCACCGATCAGTGCAATGTGGTACCAGGCTATGTCATGTTCCCAACCGTGCCACTCGTCGGGCAGCCGTACAGTCAGATCGGCTATGGCCTGACGCTCTGAAACAAAGTGACGAGCTGCGTAGAAACGTGCAGCAAAGTCACTGACTAAGTGTCTTATATCATGGTTCGAGTCCACCTTGTAGTCGTAGTAATCGTCCAAGATCTCGTCCACTACTGTACGCTGTCTCAGGGGTTGGCTCTTCCGAGCAGTGACACGTGTAGCAGGCATCCTACAAAGATTTTAAGAGAACACGGATCAGTAACTGGTAGGATAATTAACATATCTTTAGGGAATTCTTAAATTACAATTAGAATATTCCATTATTCAAATTGTAATACTTAACCACTTAATTACAACTTATCTTAATCATCTAGCAATTTTAAGAAATTGCATTTAAACAATATACATAAACAAACCATTTCCTGCGATTTCTTTCCACTTAGCTTAATATCTTATTATCTTATTATTCTTATTATTCTTTATTTTATTTCCTTAAAAGGAAATTCTTACGGCTTTCATTTATAAAAACAAGTCGACTCCAACGAGTCTGTGTTCATGTCACTTTACGCATGTGACATTCGTTTATTCACTTTGATTCCCTTTATTCTGTCCTTTCCGATCCGATCGTTTTTTTTTTGAATTTTTTTTGAAACCAACGCTTCTTAAAACGTCTATGTTCTCAAAGAATCGGGAAGGCCTTAGAATTAGTCTAGATTCTCATGCCAAACAAACATCTCAATCAAAGAAATTTACAACTCACATAATTTCACATACTTTCACAAAGTATAGTACTCATACTTCACATAATTCACATAATATCACAAAGTATAACTCTTATACTTTAATCATATTCATACTTGACATACTTTATTCACAACATACTTGCATACTTAACAAAAATTTCTTCTTAAAAGAAATCATACTTCCGAAACTCTTTCCTTACTTTCCTTCCTTGGTTGAGTCGACGTAGCGGGAGGTTGAGTTGTCGTGTACACTCTTAAACTTAGTGTTACGACCTAACTTTACTTGAAACAAGACTTAGGCGTAGAGCATATACAAATACTCCACTTTACTACTGAAAGGGACTTGTATGCAGAGCAGAAATGACTGCTCTGATGGTCCCAATACCAATTCTGGTGTATTGGGGGGGGGGGGAGAATACACCAGAAAAGGCTTTTAAAAACAACCCCCTAAAAATAACTCAACCGAGTAATGCAACTCAGTTGGAATCATAACTGAGTAAGAAACACTCAGCTGGAAGTGAAGTGCTGTGCGGAATGTAGTGGAAATTAACTCGTATAAAATCAACTCACGCTTAAGTGCAAGGTTGGTCAATAACCAAGATAGTTGATATGGAAGAATGCAGTTTGTATGCAGGTTAGTTAGTCAGTTGAATATGCAATAAGTAACTGAAAAATAAACACAACACACAAGAATTTACGTGGTTCGGAGATAACTCCTACGTCCACGGGGAGTTGTGAGTCCACACAACTCAGTCCAAGTTCTTCTGGACAAACCACAAAGCTTACGTGGGCTTTGCAACCGTTGAGATAAGTTTACGGGTACTTATCAACCTTACAGATTAGTTTACGGGTACTAATCAACCTATCTACTCAATTCCGGGAAGAGTAGGATCCTAACAATCCTTTTGAGAGGATGTGAGAAAGGGTGGGGTTCCAACTAATAGCTCGAACAAGAAGTGAGCTATGATCTAACACTCTACGAACTCTCAACTAGTGATGTTCTCAAGGTTGGATCGAAAACAAACAAAGACAGAATCTAATACTCTAGAATTCTCAACTAATGATGTTCTTAGAGTTTGAATGCAGTTTAGCTCTTATGTGTTATGAATTCTCAGCTGGTGATGTTCGCTTGTCAATCTCTTTGCTCTTGTATGTCTCGTGTATCTTGATGAATTAATGAAGGCCTCTATTTATAGGCGGAGAGAATCAACTAGCCGTTGGAGGAGCTGTTGATCTCTGTTCTTTGAAAGCGATGGCTTGTCTCTCATCTCTGCAGACTTTCCGGATTTGGCAACTGCGTGCTTCTGCTTTCTATCTGAGACAGCCTTGTGTTGGGCCAAATGAGGTAATGACAGAGAGTCAAACCTTCACGTGACTTCCTTATTTGAATTTCAAATCTCAACACTAGTCTTTCAACAATGGATGGTTGGTTGAGAGTTTCGATCTTCATCTGACTTGTTCTTCAGCTGATGTTCTATCTGAGTGCTAACAGTTGAACTCTCGGCTGACTTGAACTTCAAGCTGTTGATCTTCTTGGTTCGAGACTTAAAACTGATGTTCTGAATCTGAACGCTCAATTGTCTTTCTTATATCTGATCAGTTGGCTTCGAACGCTCAGTTTTCTTTCTTACAACTGATGTTCTCTTGCATCTTCCTTAGTTGACTTTGGCATCTTCCTGCTTTTTAATTCTCATCTGATGAACGCTCTGTTGTCTTCCTCACAACTGATGTTCTATCTTTTGAACGCTCATTTGTCTCTCTTACAACTGATGTTTTATCCGAGTGAAGCCTTGTTGCCGTCTTCAGCTGGAGTCCTGTAAAGATAAAATCTTAACAATGCTCAAACAGCGAGCCTAACTACTAACATTAGGATCTTAGAACATCTACTCAGTTGGGGTCAGTTGGTTTTGGAATCAATCAAAACTTTAATAAATTTCCCAACAATTTTCCCCTTTTTGATGATGCCAAAACCCTTATAAAATTCTTACAAAGCAAACTGTTCTAAATCCTACTGACTTATCCAAAATCTCAGCTGAAATTCTAGACAGTCTATAAGATTAAAACAACAAAGGGTTAGCACAGTTATAACATGATATTGAAATAACTTTGCAATTCAGAGCTTGGACAATGAGAGATTGTACGTCAAGTTGAATCGTATAACTGAATAGTTTTTATTACAACTGATGGTTACAAGATAAGCACAAAAACAAAAATTACATCAGTTCCTCAAAAACTAACTGAGCTAAAACTTAAGCCCATACTTGCTAAAAATTCTAACAAAAATTTCTCGCTTCGCTTCTGACTCCTTTGCTATGTCAACCCCATGCTCTTTGCAAACTTGCCTTGCCTCAGCTAATATCTTTTGTCGGTTGGGGTTTCGAGAGTCTGGAAGGAAGGGAGGGAGATAGGTAACCTTCTTTGGAACCGGGACTGTGTTCAGATCCAGTTTTGCATCATTACACGTCTAAACTGGCTGAACATGCCCGGGTCCCCTGAGTGCAACTCGGTTAGGGCTTCCTTGAACGCTTTCCTCGGATCGTCAGTTGAGAAGACCTTTCTGTAATAGAAGTCATTCACGAATTCTTGCTTGAATGACTCCAGTCTTCATTCCACTCAACTGGCATCCACTTGTCCACGTGCCTGAACCGACTTTGGACCTTGACCTTCCCTGGCAACCTCTGTTGCCTCGGCCGAGCTTTAGCCTTAACCTGATGTTTGTCAATGCGGCGTCGGCTGCGAGAGGCAATGTTCCTATCCAGGTTCTTGGTTATCTTGGTCAGCTCCTCCTCGAACTGGTTGACACTTCGAGCTTGGCTGGCAGCGAACTTCTTGATCCAGCTAAGATTCATGTAATCTTTCTCTACAACATCCATAGCCTTGGCAGCAGCAATGCACTCTTCGGTTGTGATACCGTCGAGTTCTGAATCAAGCTCGGCTGCGATCTCGGCTATGGAGTTGTAAGAAACTCCAAATTGCTCCGCTTGCTCCAAGTCTTTTTCCATTTCAGCTCCACCTACGTCGGTTGACTTGGGAGCGGACTTCTTCTTCTGGGCTGTCCTCCTCTTCGGCTGAGATTTTGCAGCTTCTTCAGCCTGGGTCTCATCTTTCCCCTGCATCTCAACATCCAACTCTTCTTCCCCCTTTTTGGCATCAGCAACAAGGCTTGCTACTAATCCATCCAGAGAGGTGAGTTGTTGTTCGGCTTGTTGGATGCGGTTGAAGAGTTCATCGACCGCGCACTCTATTCTGACCTTCTTCGCCAGTTCAGAGTCATGGCGCTCTTGTTCGGCTTTCCTCAATCCAGCGAATGTTTCGGTTACCTCAATCTGGAAAGCAACAAACTCAGCCCATCGTGACTCGAACCGAGATTCCCATTCCTCATCCTGAGTCTGTTGGGATTTGGCCAGGTTGGAATCAGAAATGGATTGGAAGACATTCAGCTCAGACTTGATCCCCAGAACAGTTGATTTCACGTCAGAAATGTCTTGTCTGGTGGAGGAGGAGAGTTCGTCCAGCTTTATCTTCAGTGAAACATTCTCCTCCATCAGCTTCTTGGTCTTCTCCTCTTGTGCTTCCAACATCCTCAGCTGATCTTCTTTGTTTTGCTGGAAGTTGGCAAGCATCTTCGTCCTCAGCTGGTTCACCCTCTCAGCTATCAGCTCACAGATTTCTTCAGTTGAGGGTGCTGGCTGATCAACTGGAGCTTGGTGTTCAATCAGAGCTGGCTACTCAACTGTAACCATGGCTTGACGGTTGGCCAGGTACAGTTGAAGCTCCTCTTCTTCTTCCTTCGCTGCGGCGGCGGCTGCGTCAAGATCATTAAGGAACTCAACTGACTTGATTAGCATGTTGTCGAGGAAGTCAATACAGTCTTGTCCAGCTGTCTCCCGGGTATCTGTGCCTTCCGCCTTGCTCAAGTCCAGACGACGCGTGAGCAGCGCAACCTTGTTGTTGTAGGTGACCTCCAGATTTGTGTAGTTGAAATAATCTCGGATGCGTGACTCGTTTGCCTTCAGCTGGTTCCAGCTGTGTACCCTTACGGTATCTTCCTTCACATACCAATGACTGAAGATGAGGTTGAACTGGTACAACAACTCGGTCCCAAGCGTAGCAAAAATCGGCATGTCGTGAGCTTCTGGGAACATCCCGAGCAGCTTCTGGAAGCAGTAGGCCACCTTGCCTTCGTGCTCCATCGCAACAGCCTGACGATCAGCTTCGTCATCGATTGGGGAGGGGGATAGATTCTCATAAGGCATCGGTTCAAAGGTTTCATCAATGTTGGCCAAAGAAGTGGTCTCAACATTGGCATCGAGCTGGGAGCTCGGAATATTGGATTCTGTGGGGAGTGGGGTATCAACAGGTTCATCAACATTGGCCGAAGAGATGGTCTCAATGTTGGCATCGAGCAATGAGCTCGGAATCTCTGGCTGTTGATCTGTTGAGAGAGCGAGAGGCTCTTGGGGTGGTACGGCATCAGCTCCTGCCGTAGGGGAGGTGAGAATGTCTTCAATTTCCTTAGAGGAGGAAGAAGCATCCGAGGTCAGGTCTGTTTCCATCCCATCAGCCTCATCAGCAGCGCGAGGAACGATCTCGAAGGCAGCTGCCTCAGCTGAGTGGCTCGACTCGGATGGCTCCTCAGCTGGTGCCGTCTCAGCTGGCGCCTCCATAGCTGGTACCTCCTCCTCAACTGGCGTACCCTCAGCTGGCACATCCTCAGCTGGTACCTCCTCCTCAGTTGGCGTACCCTCAGCTGGCATATCATCAGCTAGTACCTCCCTCTCAGCTGGTACTGCCACCGTATTCTTGAAGCGAACTCTCAGTTTCTTCTTGGCAGGCTCCTCAGCTTTCTCCTTCTCCGACTCAGCTCGTTGTCGGCGAGCAGCTTTTGACTTTGTGGGGCGGCTGATAGTTGGTGGCATCTCCTCAGCTGTATCCCTTTCTTCAGCTGTCTTTACAGCATCCTTCTTCTCCTTAGGAGTATAAACACTCCTAACTACATCCTGAGCTTTCTTCGCTGTTGGGAACAACATCAGTTTCTTTACGGGGGTCTCCTCGCAGTCCTCCCAGACCATGTTCTGATCCTTGGTTGCGAGCAGGATCAGAGCGGAGATTTTGCAACCGAAGTTGAGAGTTCTCTTGACACTCAACAGTCTCTCCCCTGATTCGGTTGTGGTCTCGGAGATCTTCTGCTTCTCCAAGATCAGTTGGTTTAGAAAATACTGGAACCAATTGATCTCATGTTTGTGTTCCAAGGCCAGCAACTGCTTGAGCTTCGGTCGGCTGATGTCTCCGAAAGCTCCGCTATAACCGAACACGACCTTGGATACAACATCGAATAGGAGTCGATGTTCTGGCTTTAACTTGGTCCTCTGCATATTGCTCTTCAACTTCTCCGGGGTGATCAGAGCACTTTCCAGAAACGCATCGGCATCCGCATCGGTTATATTTTCAACCGTGTCAGTGGCGGTGTGGTTTACGGGAATGATTTGGCGGAGGAAATCGGAAATTGCTATAGGGATGGTCACACGGCGGATGGTTCTGGCCGGAACATCGCGTTGCCGACAAGAAACCTCTGTAACGATGCCATCTCTACTGTCGATGGACGACTGCAGATTTACGTAGAACTCTCCGACCTGGCGCCTGAGCAGGTGGGAGGGGAAGAGCTTCGCCCAGTCTAGTAGGCCGTTCTCCCTGAGAGTGTCGGCGAGGGGAGACAGCACCGGCGACTCTAATTCATCCTCTGAAAGGATCTGCTCAAAATGTATCTTCGAAACCAGCAAGTCGAATGATTCTTCATAAGATGTGGGGACTAGAGAGGGTCCGGAAGAAGCCATTTTCTTTCCTTTGGGTGCCATTTAATGAGTCTGAGAAGATATATATAAGAAGGAAGGAAACAAACTTTGGAGAAATTGGTGAGACAAATTGAAGACGAAAGTGAACAGTTACTGCAGATAAACACGAATGAGGAAGGTAAGAGATCACTTCCTGATTTTCCGCCTTTTATAGGTTTTAGGCTTTGTTGAAATCGACAGCTAGGGTTGAATGGCACGAATCCATCAACGGCTGTGATCACGCGACTGTTAACTAGCTTTGACTTGACGTCACGAACCGAGTTCCAACCAGAGCGTGAGAAGGTGAACTATTTTTCATGTCAGCCCAGTCGCACTATAAAGTAGGCTATTGATGTTCAGCCGTACTTTACATTAAATGCGGCATGATGGCTATTTTAATGTAACTGACATGCTCAGGAATGTTTGAATTTATTTCAAACATTCTCATTTAAGATCATAACACCTTCAGCCATAAATATTACCTGCCAGCTGATGTCGGAATCAGCTGTGTTCGCCTGTCAGCTGATGTTGGAATTAGCTGTGTTCCAATGTTGTGGCATACCATCAGCTGACTCGAGTTCGTCTGTTCAGCTGACGTCTGATCCAACATTGCAGCATACCGTCAGCTGACTCGAGTTCGTCTGTTCAGCTGACGTCTGATGTCTTCGGTTGGCAATCCGCATCTGATGTCTTCGGTTGGTGATTTGCATCTGAGAATCCCCCTTCATCTGATCTTCCCCCTCAGATGGATATCTATCTCTTCACCTCAGCTGGTTCCTCATCTGATGGATCCAACAATCCAAGTAAATCACATAACATCTTGAACCGCGCTTCGGCTAGAGGTTTGGTGAAGATATCAACTCTCTGAATCTCAGTTGGAATCTTCTCCATGGATACGTCCTTCTTCTCAATATGGTCTCGGATGAAATGATGTCGGATGTCAATGTGCTTCGTCCGAGAGTGGTGAACAGGATTCAATGAGATAGCAATGGCACTTGAGCTATCACAATGAATAGGAACCTGTCCAGTTGTGACTTCGTAATCTCTCAGCTGTTGCTTGAGCCACAACACTTGCATGCAACAGCTACTGGCAGCCATGTACTCTGACTCGGTTGTAGAAGTGGCAACATATGCTTGTTTCTTGGAGAACCACGAAACTAACTTGCTTCCCATGAACTGACAGTGTCCAGATGTGGACTTCCTGTCCAACCGATCTCCGGCTAAATCCGCATCTGAGTATCCGGTCAGTTGTATATTGTCGTCGGTTGGATACCACAACCCAACATTTACAGTTCCCTTCAGATACTTGATGATGTTCTTTGCTGCCAACATGTGAGCTTCCCTCGGTTGAACTAGGAACCGAGCACACACTCCAACTGCGTAAGATATGTCTGGCCGACTGGCGGTTAGATATAGCAAAGAACCGATGATCCCTCTATACTTACTGGCATCCACGAGCTTTCCCTCAGTTCCAGGTTCAATCTTCCAGTTAGTATTCATCGGGATCGTTGTGGTTTTACTTGTCTGCAATCCGAACTTGGTGATGAGCACCTTTGTATACTTGGACTGATTGATGAAAATCCCTTCTGGTGACTGCTTCACTTGCAATCCAAGAAAGTAATTCATCTCGCCCATCATCGACATCTCGAACTTCTCCTTCATGAGATTTGAAAATTTTTCACACAGTTCCTCCGACTTAGAACCGAATATGATGTCGTCGACGTAGATTTGCACAACAAGTATATCTTCTCCAACTTTGATGGTGAACAGCGTTTTGTCAACTGACCCTCGTTTGAACCCCGAGTTCAGAAGAAAACCACAAAGAGTGTCATGCCATGCTCTGGGTGCTTGCTTCAATCCATAGATTGCTTTCTTCAACTTGTACACTCTTTCATCTCCAGTTTCAAAACCGGGAGGCTGTTCAACATATACATCTTCCTTGATATCTCCGTTGAGGAAGGCACACTTCACATCCATCTGATAGACCTTGAACTTGTGAAATGCGGCATAGGCTAGAACGATTCGGATTGCTTCCAGCCTTGCAACTGGCACGAAGGAGTCCTCGAAATCGATTCCTTCTTGTTGGCAATATCTCTGAGCTACCAACCTTGCCTTATTCCTCACGATGAATCCAATGGCGTCTCTCTTGTTCTTGAAAATCCATTTTAATCCAATGACTTTGACACCATTTGGTCTTTCTACCAACTCCCATACACAGTTGCATAGAAATTCATTCAGCTCTTCTTGCATGGCTATTGTCCAGTGAACGCAGTTGAGAGCTTTCACAACATTCTTCGGTTCTGGCACATCAGCTACGAAGCAAGAAATCATGGCAACATCTCCTGCTTGCGCGAACTCCTCAAAAACTGCCAACTCCTCAGCATATTGGGCCTAAGTGTTGGAATCTTCCTCGGTTGAATCTGGATTTGCAACTCTGCTCCTTATACGCACACCTTCGGTTGGATCCCTGATGATGTTTTCAGTGGAATGATCTTCATACCATCTCCTGTTGCGTCTTCCTTCTTCTTCCAATAGTGGCTGTTCCAGGATTTCAACTGATGGTGAATCCTGAGCTGTGGGAGATGCTGGAATCTTCAGAACTGATGATTGATCAGCTGTTGAGTCTCGATCCTCAACTTTGACAATATTTTGAACCGGGCTCGGTTGGGCTTCGGATGCTGATGTAGTTGGAGGGGCATCAGCTGAAGTTCCCCCTTGAGATGAGTTGGGGTCTTCGCATTCATCTTCAGAGGAGTAAGGATCATCATCCTCGGTTGCCCATACCAATGATTCAGCTAGATTATTTTCCCTTAGAGCCTGCGATCTGGTGAGAACAGGTGGAACTTGTGGATCAGCCTGTTGTCCTTTAGCCTGTTCCCTGCACTCAAAAGTAAATTCATCAAAACTAACATGAGGTGTTATCTCCACAACACGAGAGCTATTGTTGAAAACTCTATAAGCCTTGATTCGAGCGGCATATCCGAGAAATATGCCCTTCGAAGCCTTGGCATCAAAAGTTTTCAACTGAGTCTTCCCATTGTTGTGAATATAACACTTAGAACCAAAAACGCGAAAATATGAAATATCAGGCTTCCTGCGTCTCCATAGCTCGTATGGAGTCTTTCTCAACCGCTTGGTTAGAAGAGATCGGTTCTGAGTGTAGCAGGCTGTGTTGATGGCCTCAGTCCAAAATCTCTTTGGTAGAGCTAAGCTTGTCAACATGGATGTAGCTGCATCATTCAGCGTTCGGTTCCTTCGCTCAGCTACTCCATTCTGTTGCGGAGTACGCGCAGCTGATGTTTGATGAGTAATTCCATGCTTCTCGCAGTACTCGATGATGGTTTCATTTAGAAACTCGGTTCCACGATCTGATCGGATGAAAATAATTTTCATCTCTTGTTGGTTTGATATCCGATCCATCAACTTGGGTAGCTCATCTCGAGTTTCACTCTTGTGACGCATGAAAATGGTCCACGTGTATCTGGAATAATCATCAGTTACAACAAGTGTATACTCGTTACCATTCATGCTTTTTGGTGTAACTGGCCCGAAGAGATCCATGTGGATCAGCTGTAACACTCGGTCGGTTGAGGGAGTTGATTTCAACCGGAAGGAGGATCTAGCGAGCTTTCCCAACTAGCATGCACTGCAGATATGTGTTGTTGAAAACACTCGGTTTGGTATGCCTTTTGCATGTTCTTGTCTGGCAAGTCGGTTCATAGTCTTGAAGTTCAGATGGTTGAGCCTTTTGTGCCACAGCCAGCTCACATCTGAATTGCTCTTTGATAACAGGCAGGTGTCAGGAGGACTACTGTTCCAGTCAGCATAGTAGACATTCCTGGTTGGCGATCAATTTCTCAACAATATGACCTGCTTTGTTCCAACATTTTTAACCCTGCAACCCTGTGCATCAAACTTGACAAAGAAACCATTATCACAGAATTAGCTGATGGAGAGCAAGTTATGCTTCAATCCATCAACATATGAAACATTTGAAATTGACACGTGATTGGTTTCAAGGGTACCGTAGCCTCTGGTGTGACCTTTTGAGTTGTCACCAAAGGTAACTGAGGGTCCTTCTTTCTCCACGAAACTCCCAAGCAAATCCTTCAGATTTGTCATGTGTTTCGAGCATCCACTATCTATCACTCACATGGTTCGTGATGCTTTATTCTTCCTCAGCTGTTTCTCCTGTTCCTGCACAGAGAAACTCGCTTAGGTCCCCAATTTTAGTTGGGTCCTGGAGGGTTAGAACCAGTTCTCCCTTGAACTGTGATTCGTCTTTCCCTGTCTACTCGGATAGATTTATCATTCCAGATCACTTTTCCTTCATCATCAACTATAACAACACCTCGGTTATCCTTAGGCCTGTTGTAAGTAGTGATGTTCTGTTTCTTGGGAGGAGATGGATTTCTCCCATTGTGAGCTTTTGGAGGAGAGGCTTTCCCCTTGTTTTGATGGCGCTTTTTATCCTGTTGGATTTGTCTATGAGGTTGGACGCCATGTTGGAATATTTGTGGCTGATTCTGATTCCAACTCCCTGAATGTTGTCGATAGCTGTTCATGCCCTGTTGTTGATTCATATTGTGGCATGAATATCTCCAGCTGTTCGAACTGTTCCTCATTGGTTGACTCGGTTGGAACCTCTGGTTGAACTGATGATGGAACCGCTGTTGATTCAGATGGTTGGATCCTTGTCGGTTCTGCGGTCGGTTCAATTCTTTCTGATGTTGGCTCTGAGGTCGGTTCAGAGGTCGGTTCTGAGTTCGGTTTCGATTGTATCTCCGATGCCTCTGGTTTCTCCTCTGACTCTTGGAACATTCCCCCTTGGTTGAGTCCCAACCGATAGAGTGTTCTGTTCTCCATCCACTGCTCCTTTTCCTTTCTCAATTGAAGTTTCCTTAGTCGGTTGAGGTTGCTGAGAAGTGGAGGTTGGATTACTTTGGGGAGATTCAGACTCAACTGTGTTAGGTTCGACAACCTTGACCTCCACTGCTTTGATGAAGGTTGCTGGAGGAATTCCAGTATCTTTGATCACATCATAACCGAGTCCTGACACGTCATCCATCTGTCGGCTGTAACTGATGAGATTCTCGATGATCTTGGATGACTGATATAGCTTTATCAAGTTGTCCTTCTCAGTTTGCAACTCTCTGAGGAGAACAACTATATGCTCGGTCTGTCCGTCTGACTTCTTTATCAGTTGGTCGATCTGACCCTCTTGCTTTTTCAACTGATCATGCTGCTCCTGGATTTACTTCTTCAACTCCTCATCGGTTGGAGCATTAGTTCGGTTGGCCGTATTCAGTTGATTTTTGAGATTATCAATCTCTTCAGTTTGGCTCTTAATCAGATCGTCCTTTTCGGTTAAGGATTCTTCAAGTTTGGTGAACTGTTCTTGAAGACTCTTAAACTCAACCGATTGTTGATGTAGTTCCTCACTGAGTTCTTGAAAGTCACTCCAGGAGCGTTCCAACTCTTCATCCAGTTTTTCCTGCATGTTAGAAATATTGGAAGAATTTAAATTAGAAGGACTAGAGTGTACCTCAGTATCATCCTGGTCGGTTCCAAGTGCCATGAGGCATTGATCCTGACCGATAGTGTTGTTGGTGGAAGTCAGCTCATCCTCATCTTCAGTGTCAGTGAAGATGTCCATGTCGTCAGCTGTTTCTTCTGCAAACATGGCCTTGTTCTTTCCAGTTTGCTTGGCCCTCAACGCTTCTCTCTCTTTCTTCGAGAGGTCTGGACAATCTGCTTTGAAATGTCCCTCCTTGCCGCATTCAAAGCAATCATTGTTCACAGGCTTTGAGTTGTCTCGAGTTTGGTTAGATTTTTAGAACCTCTTGTATTTTCCGAACCGAGTGTCCATGTCAGCTAGCTTCTTTTATAGGGCGCCTATGTTCTGTTGCAGCTCTTCTCTGCTTGGCTCCTTCGTAGCTGTGTCCGCCGATCTTGTTGGCCTTGATGTTAGCGGCTTTGAATAGTCAGCTCGGAGTGCTACTGACTTTGTGGCTGAACCAACATCCTCATGTCGACTCGTTTGAACCGAGGACTGAGTTGACCTTCGTCGGTTCACCTTGTACTCATTTCCCTTAAGAATTGAGAACAATCTTTCAGTTCCCATCTCACCAAGGTCAGCTCGGCTTTCATGGATATTGGTGAAGGTATCCCACTCAGCTGGTAGAGCTTGTAATACTTTGAGGTTGATTTCTCTCAAAGTATATTTTCCTCTTTGGATGGACTGGATCCTTCTGATGATGTCCATGAACCGGAGCTCTAACTGATCAATGGTTTCATCAGTTCTCAGACAGAAGTTGTCAAAGTCTTGATAGGCATGTGAGAACTTGTTCTCCTTTGTTTCGTCGCTTCCTTCACTCAGAGATGCCAAGATATCCCACATCTCTTTAGCGGTGTCGCACTCTTCTATCCACGGGAGATAGTCTTGTCCAACTGTGGACATGATAGTGCTCTGAGCCCAGATATCTAACTGGCTCACTTTGGCTTCCTCTGGAGTGAAGTCTTCTGGCTTCTTCTCCACTAACTCCTCAGTTGCATCCCCATCTTTGGGATTTGTAGGAGTGCGAGTGACTCTCTCTGATGATGATAAGTCCGGATGTGAGTAATTGTTGCATTCGATGATGCTTTGACAGTAGGATCTTCTTCATCCGAGTTCTCCAGGATGTATAGTTCACAACCGAGAACATGACCACGATCTTGTCTTTAACATCCATCTGCACACAACAACAGAAGAAAAATGCAAGCAGATATGCACTAGCGTGATAAAGAGATCTGTTCAGTTGACCACTGAAGAAAACACCTCGAATTCACACCTCATGAAACAGAGTCAGCAGTCTTTTGAACCACTACTCTGATACCACTTGATGGTCCCGATATGAGTTCTGGTGTATGGGGGGGAATACACCAGAAAAGGCTTTTAAAAACAACCCCCTAAAAATAACTCAACCGAGTAATGCAACTCAGTTGGAATCACAACTGAGTAAGAAACACTCAGCTGGAAGTGAAGTGTTGTGCGGAATGTGATGGAAATTAACTCGTATAAAATCAACTCACGCTTAAGTGCAAAGTTGGTCAATAACCAAGACAGTTGATATGGAAGAATGCAGTTTGTATGCAGGTTAGTTAGTCAGTTGAATATGCAATAAGTAACTGAAAAATAAACACAACACACAAGAATTTACGTGGTTCGGAGATAACTCCTACGTCCACGGGGAGTTGTGAGTCCACACAACTCAGTCCAAGTTCTTCTAGACAAATCACAAAGCTTACGCGGGCTTTGCAACCGTTGAGATAAGTTTACGGGTACTTATCAACCTTACAGATTAGTTTACGGGTACTAATCAACCTATCTACTCAGTTCCGGGAAGAGTAGGATCCTAACAATCCTTTTAAGAGGATGTGAGAAAGGGTGGGGTTCCAACTAATAGCTCGAACAAGAAGTGAGCTATGATAAATAGTGCATCGAGGTTTTTCATCAAATACCCGTGCCTACTAAACATTTTCTTTCACTTTTCACAATATAGCTTGGCCAAGCCTTTACTGGATGTTACGTTCAAACTTGCCCAACTTCTGTTTCAACGCCGGGGAAGAGTTAACTTCTTCCGCGCACGTTCTATTCACTGTGGCTGGCTACCCCTCAACAGGGTACCACACACACCGGCTACCGTGTACACTTAAACCCTGGAAAACCCTTTCTGGTTAACTTAGTGGTCCGATCGATTAGTTAGACCCCATTTGGCTAACTCAGAAAGGCACAAGAGAACTCACATAAAACAAAGTATTTTCATGCCTTGATAATCACTTTAAAACACAGTTACTCATTTGATTTGATATATAGAAAAGCCCACCTTTAGGCGATTACAGAACTAAAACACGAGCTTCCGTCTTTGATCTTCTGTCCTGTCTTCTAAACTCGACTTCCTCCTTTGAACGTAAATAATCAAACTTTAATAAGCGGTCGATAAGATAAATGAAAAGGAAATCGAATTCGTTTTATGACTTTTAGGCTTTTGCACTTAACTACATTCTTTTAATTATCCAAGAAACGAGACTCGTTCATATCATGTTTAGAAACTGACTCGGTTCCTTTACTCGACACTTAGATCAGTTAATTAATGGAAGTCAATAACTTTTAACGACTTAGAAGTTCACAAGGAACGAAGTTTAAAAAGAATTCAATTTAAGAAAATAGGTTTACGAAAGTTTTTGCACAAGGCAGTAGTTCTGGAATTCATACAGAACAGAATTCTGCGAAACAGGGGATGAATCTGGTACCAAACGAAAGCTACGGATGTCTAGTTTATTTTCCAATCTACGCATCTCAATTTCGTTAAGCGAGTAGAAAGTTCTGACAGTTTCCGTAACCTATCGCAAAACAGTCCGAGTGAAACCCTAGGTGCTCGTAAAACTCGACGCACGATTCCCTAGGTTCGATCAATGCTATACAACCTTTAAGCTCACGAAATTATTATCTTTTTACAGTCAACACACATGCTCCTTTGTCGTGAATACTTCACGTCTCTTGATTAAACAAACGACGAGCATTTCGTCGTCCTTTTCAATTAACCAATTACTAAACCATTTCACTTCAAATTCACTTTCTTTCTTCAACTTCGAGTTTATAAATTATAACTTATATAACCTCATATCTCGAATGGAAAAATTTCCAACTACAAACTTGTTCGTTAATCGACGACAAATAGTAATATCAAATTAGTTTTCTTATTCGGCTTTCCTATCGACGATTAGACTCGATTTCTCGTCTCTTACCAAGATTTTAACTTTCTTAGAATTCGTTCAAATTTTCCAATAACGATCCTTAACTACTAAGATTAACATATATTCAAATCATAAACCTAAATCATTATCCATACGAAACTTATCGACGATTCTTCGTCTCTTATTAAAATTTTAACGTTCTCCGATTTTGCTCAAACTTTCCAATATCGTTCATCAACTACCAAGATTCACTAATATGAAAACCATATACTCAAATTATTATCGAATCTTAACTTATCGTTGGTTTTTCGTCTCCTACAATTTCTATTTTATTTTTAGAAAAATCCCATTAAATTATGTAATCATCTACATACTTACTACATATCAATAACATCATCACATCAACCAAAACATAACATTTACTCATTCCAATTCATGCTTCTTCATCTCTTACCTTTTTTTTTATTTTTAGAAAATTTTAAATCAATTCATGCATCAATATACTAATACATAGAGTGATATTTCATCAACCAATCAACTTAAAACATGAAACTAAAACATCAAACCCTAACCCCTAAAATTTTCGGTATTCATTAATAAGTTAGGGGAATTGATTTCTCTTTGATTTCAACCATGGATATTCACTTCTATGCATAATTAATCAATTATCCAAGCTTAATACATCATACTACATAACCTCTAAATTTTCGGTCCATTTTAATTAATTAGGGGGATGATTTCTACTTGAATCCAACCATGGGAATCCATTTCTATGCATCTAATAACATGCTTTAACCATAGAACATCATCCTACTTCATCCTCAAATTTTCGAAAAAAATAATATTGAGGGAAAGAAGTTTTGTTCGGTTCAATCCGTAGAGGAAGCTCTTACCTTGTCGATTATGGACTCGCAAATAAGATCGATTGGTAGATGAACTACTTGTGGAGCTTTGAAAGCTTGAAGAACTCAACAATGGAGGATTGAGAGAGATGAGAGAAATGAGAGAGAGGGAAGGCGGCAAAGTGGGAAAGAGAGGAAGAGAGAAAGTGATGAGGTGTTGGATATTTATACATAAAGTAGAAACAAACTAACAAGGTGATGAGTCATAGGGTAAGGTGGCGGTTTAGTGTGATATTTTAGGCTAAAATATCGCATTTTACGGGTCTAATACGACGTTATAAAATCGAGAAATTAAAACCCTAGACGGTTACGTTTTTGACGAAATCTAATTCGACCATTAGATTAGAAATAAATCACTTACTCGGAAAGCATATTTCGATTTCCAAAATCCGATGAAAAGTCGGGATAAGACAGTCCAAAATTCACCCGAAAAAATAATAAAAACTGACTTTCTCTGGTAGACTCGTATCGCAGAAAAAGTGAATGTAAAGTCTGACAGTTTTTCGATCTGAGTTTTCGAACGAAAATTTTATCGGACGCGAAAATCCTAATACAGTAGTCATTCAACCGACTTCTGAAATTTATTTTCAGAAACGGATTTCACCGTTAGTCTTAGAATCGAAAATCCTTAACTTAGGCGTGCAAAGCCTTAATTAATAATTAAAATTTTATTTTAACGATGGAAGAAATATCTGGGGTATTACAACCCGGGCATATGCGGATTCGTTCGAGCCGCCATACGGGATGGGGTGAAACCATAAAAATCATAATCATAAGAATAACAATAAAATGTTATTTATTGAAAACATCAAAAGATAAGTGTTTGGAATAACATAGGTAATTTGGGTAGTTGTTTAACATCAATGCCCTAGCATAACATAACTGGGGCCGATGTATGAGGACATCGGGTCCGCACTGCGGAAGCGTTTCAAAAGACAACCATCTTAAAGTAGATGGTTATAACATAGAGAGGTAACTTGAGTTTGATTGACATAAGCCTTATTGAAAACGAAGACGATGGTCATAAACAAGTACTAGAATAGAACAAACAGACAACAATGACATCCCCTCCTCCACCTCCACGTTGATTAACCTGCATTAGGAAAAATAATGCAGTGGGCTGATTACAAAAGCACTCAATGGATTCAGTGTCGCATTTTCAAAATAATTCTGAAAAGATATAACATGTTTCTTTCTTATGGAAGAGGTTACTTTAGTGAAAATGGTTGTCCTTCTCATAAGTTAAAATAGTTAAAAGGATAATCGGTTCGAACCGTAAAACAACTCACATTCTTGGGTTACTGCCCAGTCTAATTAGAAGGAAGCCACTCCCTCCAATCAAACTGTCATAACTTCATGTGTACACTACTTTGGCTTGTACGGAGCACAAGGTCGATCGTATTATAAAGACATCCAACATTGATAATCCACAAGCAATTGAGCATAAAAGATTTAGCATGCATATCACATTTTAAAGCATTGAGTTTAATAACCCTAAAGTTACCTCAGTGAGAGTTTGTAATCCCACAGTTTGAAAATAAGAAACCCACCTAGATTCGGATTCACTTGACTAATCCTCGAACTTGAGGATTGCTTGGTCCTACAAGAGTTGTCTTAAATACTTAGGTTCACAAACATGTATGTATCTAAAGTCTTAGCATCCTAGGTCAAGCTTATTCCCGAGTTATAAGATGTATGTCATGCATGTTATGTCACATGAGTCACATAGATGCCTTATGCATACTATATGCTTTATATCGTATGTTGGGAAATTTATTAAAGTTTTGATTGATTCCAAAACCAACTGACCCCAACCGAGTAGATGTTGTCATTTCCTAATGTTAGTATTTAGGCTCGCTATTTGAGCATTGTTAAGATTTTATCTTTACAGGACTCCAGCTGAAGAAGGCAACAAGGCTTCACTCGGATAGAACATCAGTTGTAAGAAAGACAACTGAGCGTTCAAGTTTCAGAACATCAGTTGTAAGAATAACAACTGAGCGTTCAAAGAAGAAGATGTAAGAGAACATCAGATGGAAGAAAGTCATCTGAGCGTTCGAGCCAACTGAGCGTTCAAGATTCAGAACATCAGAAAGACAACTGAGCGTTCAAGAGATAGAACATCAGTTGCAGGACTCGAACTGACAAGATCGACAACATGAAGTTCAAAGCAGCTGAGAGTTCAACTGTTCTTACTCAGACAGAACATCAGCTGAAGATCAATCAGATGAAGATCAAACGACTCAACCGACTAACCAAAGTTGAGAGTCAAAGGTTGAAATTTGAATTTCAAATAAGGAAGTCACGTGAAGGTTTGACTCTCTGTCATTATCTCATTTGGCCCAGCACAAGGCTGTCTCAGATGGAAAGCAGAAGTCCACAGTTGCCAAATCCGGAAAGTCTGCAGAGATGAGAGACAAGCCATCGCTTTCAAAGAACAGAGATCAACGGCTCCTCCAACGGCTAGTTGATTCTCTCCGCCTATAAATAGAGGCATTCATTCATTCACCAAGACTGAGAAGACAGAAAAGTGCAAGAGCAGAAAAACGAGCAAACATCACCAGTTGAGAGTTCATATCGCAAACGAGCTAAACCGAAATCAATCTCTAAGAACATCACTAGCTGAGAGTTCCTAGAGTGTTAGATTCTGTCTTGGTGTTTTTCGATCCAACCTTGAGAACATCACTAGTAGAGAGTTCATAGAGTGTTAGATCCTAGCTCACTTTCTTGTTCGAGCTAGTAGTTGGAAAAACCCACCCTTCACACACATCCTCTCAAAAGGATTGTTAGGACTCTACTCTTCCCGGAATTGAGTAGATAGGTTGATAAGTACCCGTAAACTTATCTGTAAGGTTGATAAGTACCCGTAAACTTATCTTAACGGTTGCAAAGCCCGCGTAAGCTTTGTGGTTTTTGTCCAGAAGAACTTGGACTGAGTTGTATGGACTCACAACTCCCCGTGGACGTAGGAGTTCTCTCCGAACCATGTAAATCCCTTGTATACTTGTGTTTTCAGTTCAGTTACTTCTTACTGCATATTCAACTGACCAACTAACCAGCATACAAAACTGCATCTTTGCATATCAACTGTCTTGGTTATTGACCGACCGTGCATCTGAGCGTGAGTTATATTTTTACGAGTTGTTATTTTCCACCACATTCCGCACAGCACTACACTTCCAGGTGAGTGTTTTTACTCAGTTGTGATTCCAACTGAGTTGCATTACTCGGTTGTGATAATTTTCAGAGGGTTGTTTTTAAAATTCTTAACTGGTGTATTCCCCCCCCCCATACACCAGAACTCGTATCGGGACCATCATCGTATCATACTAATGCATGTGCTCTTAAGTAATCACATATCTCATGTCATAAGATCACACTATAAAACATGTAAGATATCCATACTTGATTATTGAATATATAACAATTATTCAATTGACTTAGATCATTTTAATTGAGTAATTAAGAATCAATTAATTATTTAAGAATATATAATTAATTAATTAATTAATTAATTATTAAAGACCTATAATTAATTATTTAATAATTAATTATTAAGATATATAATTAATTAATTAATTACGAATTAATTAATAAAGGCATATAATTAATTAATGAATAATTAATTAATTAATTTTAATTAATTAATTAATTAATTAATATTATTAAAGACATATAATTAATTAATAATGAATGAATTAAGTATGATTTTAATTAATTAATTAATTAATTTTGAATTAATAAATTATTAAATATTTATTTATTTAATTAATTATTAAGAAATAAATAATAGACAATTAATCATGCATCAATAATAATTAACATTAATCATATAATATACAACTTCACATTTAATTACATATAAATATGGAATAAGGGTCCATATCACACATAAACAAGTTATGTTGGGGCATTATAGATTAATTTAATCACATAAAAGACTAAACCCTATTCTTTTTTTTTTGTTAATTAATAATAGTGCAACCCAACAACATAGTAGCCCATTACAACAATATATGTCCAATTATTAATTACTAAGCCTATTCAGTTTTCATAGGATATATCCCATTTTCAAAACAAATCCGGACCAAACTGATTGTAAGACATAGAGCCCATCACACATAAGGGTCCATAACACAGTGGATTTAATACATTATAACAAATTAGGCTTTAACCTATTTGTCTAGGCCCAACCGAAAGTTTATGCTCATTCATAAGGTGATACTTGGCCCAATACTTAGTAATTTTGCCAAACTTTAATAATTCCACAATTTTCATCCATAAAATAAATCCATAATAAACCTAAATAAATTTCAACACAACATATTGGTATAAAAAGTTGTTTAACACAATGATAAGGTCCTTCATAATTATTTTTAAGCAAAAATTTTTGAAATTGAGCATACAAGGTAAAAAGACACATTCTGGAAATTTTCAGTGAGACATTCGACATTGTAAAATCCCAACTAAAATAGAAAACGAGCTCTAAAAGGCTTAAATTTTTTATAGGATGCTCCTAAACATAAGAGGGTTTCCAGAACTCTTTACACTTCAAAACATAAAGTTTTACTTGCCCAAACGGGGCCTCATTCACAGATCAATGAATCTGTCGAAGGTTGGGGTTTTGCAATGCAACAGTCCACTCAAAAATTCGATATAAAATCACTTATTTGGCCACAAAAGATGAGAAATATCAACTTAGAAAGCTCAGAATGTCTAGTTTCATTCTCCAAAAGGCTAGGCCTTCAAAAGTTACGAATTATAGGAGAAAAATAGTTATACATTTTTCTACACAAATTAAGAATCACATTCAAGAGCAGTAACATGTTAAATCCACCAAAATTTCATGACTCGATGAAAAATTCTGAAAAACTTTACACAACCTTCCTAACATGCTTATTTATAACATATAAAAATTTGAGAGTCAAATTCGAAGCCTAACATGTTCAACCGGGCAGATTAGATCAGGCCAGAATGCTCCATTTCACATAAACACCATAAGCTCATACCACTTTGCATAATTTTTCCACCAAACGACCTAAACACACACTACAACCCTTAAACATACTAACAAACTGTTCATAACACTCAAGAAAGCAAGAAAATCGAGATTCCTAAGCCATACTCCTATCCACATTGAACATGCAATCCTAGAATAAATCGAAACATTTGAGAACACACCAAATCATCAACATTGTCATGGTCTCAATAACATTACGAGGGTGTCAAGGGCTGCCTCTTCACTTATTCAACAAAGACTCAAGCTTAAGCAATGATATCCCTAACTATAATCGAAGAATCGAGAAGAGAAAGAAGAATATAAACAATTAGTGAAAGGGGAAGAACATATACCTAGCCCTCCTCTCATTCCTCTCTTTCTCTCTCGGTTCACTCTCTCCTTCTCCTTCCTTCCTCACTGCTGCTCCTCCCTCTCGCTCTCTTTGCCTGTTTCTCTGACTTTCCTAGATGGTGGTGGTGGTGGTTCCAGTGGTGATGGATGGTGGCAGATGATGATAGAAGAAAATAGAAAATAAGGTTTGATGAAGAGGGTGATTTGCAAATGGTGGTGTAGAGCATGAGTTTCATATGTGCAGACTTAACGTAGTAAAGTGAGGAGGAATCTGTAGGTAAGTAGGTCTATTATTACCTTACTTTTCTCTGATTGGGGATTAGAAGAGGTGGTTTTGGGAGTGTAGAAGAATATAATGATAATATTTAGATTTAATCTTCTGCAAATCTTTTCTCTCCCCTTCTAGCCGTTTTCTTTTTTCTTATTTCTCTTAATAATTCCTTTGTTTTCTTTTGTCTTAACTTAATAACTAATTAAATTGATTATTTTCCTAATTATATTTATCCATATCATACTACACATGCTTCATATCTATACGCACACACACCACTCACGCGCACACATACACGTATATGTATATATATATATTATAATTTCCTTTTATATAGTATTTCAATTTTTGTTTCATAATAAGATATTCGTTCATCGGATCGACATTTCGATCGAGCATACGAATAGAATAAATTATTCCGATCTTAATAAGACCAATATCAATATTATTTCATAAAATAATTCTTCTTCAAATCTACTAGGCAAACAGTTCATATAAATATATAGTTCATCTTTTGATTAATTATTTTTAATTAATCACCATATTGCATAAACAACAATCATATAAAAGTATTTCACTTAAATCACAAAATATGGATGCTCGTTTTTATGCATTGCATGAAGCATCTAAATTTTATATAATTTAGAAAAATAAAAATTGATCGGGAATAAGTGACCGTTCTATTATTACATTTTTTTCTACTTATTTTATATACTTAAAACGAAATTTTTAGGCTCGAATTTTTAGGGTTCTACATCCTACCCTCCTTAAAATAATTTCGTCCTTGAAATTATTTACCTTTAATGGGTAAGTTAGGGTAGAGTTCTTTCATTTTGGACTCTAGCTCCCACGTAGCTTCTTCTTGTTCGTGGCACATCCACTGGACCACAACTAAAGGAATTTGCTTATTTCTAAGCACTTGAACTTTCCTATCGAGGATATATTTGGGTCATTCTTCATAGCTTAGATCTGGATTTAGATCAAGGTCGTCGTGTCGGATAATGTGCTTAGGATCATACATATACTTTCTCAATTGAAAAACATTGAAAACACCAAGCACATTCTCTAGACTCGGGGGTAAAGCAAGCTTATAGGCCACTCCCCCTATCCTTTCCAGAATTTCAAAGGGTCCTATAAACCTAGGACGCAATTTACCCTTCTTGCTAAAATGTACCACACCCTTGCTAAAACCTTGTCTCCAACTTGGAAACTTAGGTTAGTCCGGCGCTCGTCAGCGTATGACTTTTGTCGATCCTAGGCCTCCTTGATCCTTTGACGAATATTCTCGATAATTTCGATCATCTCTTGGACTAGTGCTGGTCCTAACATCTTTCTTTCACTAATTTTGTCCTAGCGAAGTGGTGACTTACACTTTCAACCATACAGAGCTTCATAAGGCGTCATTCCGATGGTTGCTTGGTAACTGTTGTTGTAGGCGAACTTGACTAACGATAAATACTCCTCCCATTGACCTCCTTGGTCGAGGGTTACTGTTCACAACATGTCATATAAGGTTTGAATAGTCCTTTCATCCATCGCTTTGGGGGTGATAAGCGGTGCTAAAACGCAAGCGAGTTCCCATAACATTTTGTAGGCTCCTCCAAAACTTCGATGTGAACCTCATGTCTCTATGTGAGATGATTGTAATTCCCGGCAAAACCGGTCTAGGAAAAGCCCGAGTAAATTAAAACTTTTAAGATAGGTCCTTATTCCCGGAGTTTTTTAAAAAAAATAATAGTTCGTTTATTGATAAGATAATGACTTTGATTATAAAGTGAAAAGAGTTTTCGATTTTCGATTTCAAATAAATGCATTCCCCATATTTACAAACGAGCACAAGCATAAGCATGAAACGTTACATGATTTATTTTCATGATATATTATATTTGAACATAAGCATTTATTTGCTAATTAATTCATTAGCTCGATTAAGTAGACTATACATCGATCAAAGGAATCGTACCCGAATAATTTAAAGAGATGAATGACTCGTGATCATGAGTGTGCATTATCTATGTGTGAATAATTGCTTGCAAGTGGGTTTACTAGTATAAGACAAATGCTAGAATAAATATTACATGTTAGAACCTTGCAAGTGGGTTGAATAAAATAAAAGAAAGAGAGAATGAGAGAAAGAGAGAGAGATCGACAAGAGAGAGAGAGAGGGAGAGAGAGAGAGAGCTATCCACTATTTTATTCACACAATCATTGCATAGCACCAATTTTCATACTCTTTTTCAACCCACCAATGCATGCACTCCCTTCTTTTACACCTTTCTTCTTCCCACAAGCAAAATCATCACCTCATCCCCCTTATTACTCCCTCTTGGCAGCCACACATACCTCCACAAATCATTCATCATTTCCATCTTCTTCTCCACCATTTCTCTTGCAAGCTTCAAGCTTCCATCACCAACATTTCCTCCACCCTTTTTCCACCACTATCATCATCTCTACACCTTCTAAGAGAGCACAAGGAGATGAAGAGAAGCTTGACTAAGGATCTAGAAAATCATGGAAGAGGAGGATCCGAAAGTGAGGGAGGGAAAGGGGGAAAAGCTAGGTATTATGTTTGACCTTCAATTTTGTGTTTCTTCCTTAATCTTCTTCGTCATCCTTCTAAGAAATGCATGATGTGTGTATGTGATTGCATGTCAGTTTTGAAGCATGAGGAAATCCAAGAGAAAGGTTTAGTTTTCGATTCTACAAGCTATTTGATGATTCTTGCTTGATTTCTTGAGATCTATGTATTTTCATGCTCTAAGTATGTTCTAGACAAATTGCATGTTAAGATTTACTATTGATTTGAGATTTATGTTATAAGCATGATTTATGTATAGATCTAGGGCTTATAAGTCGATTTATGATGTTTGAGATGCAAAGATGTTAGATCTCCAAGTGTTAGAAAATTTCAGCATGATCCTTGTTAATTTGATCTAGAACTGAAGGTAAAACCCCTATCAAATGAACTCATGTTTAGGGTTTAGGGTTGCCTTGAAATTTTACCAAGATGTAGCCCTTGATGTATTCAAAATGCCCTCTGTTTAGGGTTTAGGGTTCAGGGTTCCTGAACCCTGAACCCCTATCAAATGAACTCCGATTGCCTTGAAATTCTACAACATATCCAAAATTCCGAAATTTTCATTGAGCCAAATGCCATCTGTAACCTGATCTTTGCCACTGCCCTGTTTTGAACCTTCAATCTAGACAGTTTCACTTCATCAGCTATTATCTCCTTGATTCTTCGTGATATTCATGTTTTTCCTTTTAGAATAATAAAGTAGACATCTCAAGATTTTCATAGGTATAAAGAAGTCGATTTTTCATCAAGATATGCATCCTATATGAATTTTCTTGTGAAGCCGTTGTGCAGAAATTTCCAAAAAATTTTCCAGAAAATCATGTATTGTGCAATCTGCCCAAAAAACGTATTTTGCTTAATTTAAATATCTCCAAAATGATTTTTACCACTTGAAAGTATTAATTTTGTCAGTTTAGGATTTTAGTTCAAAAGGACAAATCAACCGAAGATCGTTTGCTATTTTTACGAAGCCCAATTGAATTTTTGTGTAATAAAATAATTTCCAGAAATTATTTTTATAATTTTTGCTATATAAAAACGTTTTCACAAAATAATATATACATATATTTTCCTAAGACCAATATATAAATTATTAATAAATTATTAATTGATAAATGAGTTTTAATAAATTAATGCTTATTTTCTAAGTAAATGAAGAAGACTCTTTTTAATAATTTTCTAAATGGACTTGCATGTTAGATTGAGCCAATAGGATTTAAAGTGTTGGGCCAAATTTATTAATTGATTAAATGTATTAAATTTAGGCCCATATGCCTTGTTTGGTTATGTGTGCTCTTTTTGTTCAAGTGAGATCCATTAAATTGTTTGAGCTTGTTAAGTGGGCCTACGGGCCATATGTGACTTATGTGTTTAATTAATTTGACTAAGTTAAATTAGTCAAAGGTCCTTGACCCATTGATAATAATTAATTAAATTAATTAAAGTTAAATGCCTAAGTAGTTGATAATGTGATATTGATATGATGCATATCATATAAACAATGTGTATGTATAAGTATGACTGTATGACATGATTATTAGCATGTAATAATGTAACATGATTTAATTAAGTACGATTCGCTTAAGCATATTGATTAATGAATATTAATTAATTATAAATTGATTATCTTTAAATATATCATTATTTAATCATGATTAGATTAATTAATTAAAATTAATTAACTAATCTATATGATGCCATATGTGCTTAATTGCTTAAGTATATATATGTTAAAGCATGACATGATTAAAGATATGAGATGTATGCATGTGTTAATTGCATAAGTTTATTATGAATGATTTACAGAATGAATAATGTGATATGCATATTTATATGAATCTCGATGAAGCATGACATGGCATATCATGGCACGACATGGTTTTCAAAATCAAGTTTTTTGCATAACGATTCAATATGCATGTTTTCAATAAAGGATCATTGATCCAATCTTTAAAGATAAAACCTCAAGGTAATATCTTGATGAACTTTTCAGTTCCAAGGATAAAGACCGGGAATAGGTTGACCTTTAGGTTAATAGGATAATTAACCTTGTCTAGTATAAATACCTAGTATATAGATTGTCTTGTAGGAGACACCAAGTATTAGGGACACAAGAGGATACTCCACATACGACAAGGACAGAGGTGGGTTTTTCTATTTTCAAACTGTGGGTTATAAACCCTAGGGAGGTAACATTTCGGATTAATAAGCCCTAACTGCTCTATGAAAAAGTTATATGCATGCTAAAATATTTTATGCTCTCTACTCGTGTTTACCATTATGAATGGACTTTATTGCCAATGTTATTACGATCGGCCTTGGGATTCGATCACTCCAAAGTAGTGCGCACAAGGTTCTTATGACGGTTCGGAGAGTGGGAGTGGCTCCCCACTCGAAGAACCGGGGGAAGGTAACACAGTAGGCGAGTTAAGTACCGGCAAAGTTATGATAAAAATATTTTCGCATATGCATGGGATAAAATGTTTTCTTTTCAAGTATCTCCGTTGTATATGAATGTGAGCATGCCATATCTTTCCAAAGTTTTCGCAAAATATTTTCAAAAAGGGGCACGGATCTCACTGAGTACCAAAGTACTCAGCCCAAAAATGTTTTCTTTTCAAAACAGGTTATGTGACGGACGGGATAGAGGTGTGTTGGCATCGGAGATATTTTAGATGACGATCATTCGGATTATCATCTCCCCTTTCAGTCAAATGTAAGGTTGTATGTTTAATCCAAGTACAACCTTATCGATGCCTATCTTTCTTCACGCTTCGACTAAACCGATCGCGGTTAGTCTCAATCAACGCTTCCGCAGTGCTAGGCCAAAGTCCTCATACTTTGACTCTAAGGCAATCAAGCTAGGGTAATGAAGACAAGTTGACGAAGCTTCCCCGAGTTCCTTGAAGCCAAGCCTTTTGTAGCTGTATCTTTTGTAAAGTCAACTTGTAAGGTCAACGATTTATTGTACGGTTTTCGGTAACAGTCCGGTTATCCGAATAGGCCTGGTAGTGGGCTGTTACAACGATCATGGCTAGTACGCCATGCAATCTTACTATTCCTTGACGTACGATCTAGCTAAACGACCCAGGTTCCATGTCTTTGTACTGGCAGAAAGTGAGCAGATTTGGTCAGTCTATCGACGGTAACCCAAATTGCAGTGTTTCCATGGCTTGATCGAGGTAAGCCCACTACAAAATCTATCGTGACGCATTCCCATTCTGGTATCTCTAAAGGTTGTAGAGTTCCATAGGGTCGTTGGTGCAACTTTCACTTACTGGCATGCTAAGCATCTCTCAACGTATGCAGCTATGTCCCTCTTCATACCTTCCCACCAAAATTTTTGTTTCAGATCTCGATACATCTTGGTACCGCCTGGATGGGCTGCATAGGGTGTATCATGGGCTTCACTCATGATTTCTTCTCTTTGACCAAAATTATCAGGCACACATATTCTTCTCTTGAATGTCAATGCATTGTCTGGTGCTTCTTTATATTCAGACTTGTCGTCCGTTCTTGCCTTCAAGCGCATCTTTTCTAGAAACTCACATTGACATTGAGAATTTATGATCTGATCACGAAGGTCGGGCTTTGCTATAACAGTGGCGATACAACCTTGGATCGTCTCAGGAGGACAAACTTCTTCAATTCTCAATTGCTCGAGTTCCCTAGTGAGTTCTCTTTCTTCGGTTAACATGGATCCCAACATAGCTCGGGGGTCTGACTTAAAGCTTTGACAATAACATTCGCTTTTCCAGGGTGATAGTTTATCGTGACATCATAGTCCTTGACTTATTCGAGCCATTTTCTCTGCCTCATGTTTAATTCTTTTTGCTCGAAAAAGTATTTAAGGCTCTTGTGGTCAGTGAAAACTTCACACTTGGCTCCATACAGATGGTGTCTCAAGATCTTTAGTGCATGAACAACGGTTGCTAGCTCTTGGTCGAGTGTTGGGTAGTTTAACTCGTGTGGTCTTAATTGGCGTGATGCGTATGCCACAACTTTTCGTCTTTGCATTAAAACACATCCTAAACCCAACTTTGATGCATCGGTGTACACGATGTACCCTTCATTTCCTTCTGGTACAATAAGTACCAGTGCTGTAGTTAGCTTTTTCTTCAGTTCTTGGAAACCGGCCTCACATTCAGGAGTCCATTTGAACGCGGTATCCTTTCTCAGTAATTGCGTCATTGGCTTAGCTATCTTAGCAAAGCCTTCAATGAATCGTCTATAGTATCCAGCCATTCCTAAAAAGCTATGGACCTCTATTACTTTAGTTGGAGCCTTCCAATTATTCACAGCTTCAACTTTTGCTGGGTCGACTTTAAATCCTTCGGCTGAAATCACATGGCCTAAGAAGATTACTTGGTCAAGCCAAAATTCACACTTGCTAAACTTGGCATAGTGTCGTTCTATTCTTAAAGTTACCAACACTATTCTCAAGTGTTCTTCATGCTGCTTTTTATCAGTCGAATAGATGAGTATGTCATTTATGAATACTATCACAAAATTATCCAAGTATGGGTGAAACACTTAGTTCATCAAATCCATAAATATGGTTGGAGCGTTGGTTAGACCAAATGACATCACTACAAACTCATAGTGACCGTATCTAGTTCAAAAAGTTGTCTTTAGAATATCCTCTTCCTTGATCTACAACTAATGATATCCAGATCTCAGATCTATCTTTGAAAAGACAAATGCTCCTTTGAGTTGGTCGAATAGATCGATTCTTGGCAACGGGTATATATTCTTGATAGTCAACTAGTTCAATTCCCCGTAATTGATACACATGCGAAGTGGTCCATCATTCTTTTAGATGAAGAGAACTGGTGCTCCCCAAGGCGAAGCACTGGGTCTTATGAACCAAAGATTCAATAATTATTGTAGTTGGACTTTTAGCTCCTGAAGTTCCTTTGGTGTCATCCGGTACGACGCTTTGGATATTGGTGCTGCTCCAGGTTTAAGGTCTATTGTGAATTCCACTTGTCTATTAGGCGGTAGACCAAGTCTACTGAGAATACATTGGGGTATTCTCTCTAGGGGTGGATCGGTATGGTATGCCTAAAATTTTTGGTCATACCGTATACCGTACTGAAATTTTCGGTATGGAAAAAATCATACCATTATCATACCGTACCTTTCGGTATACCGTTTTTCAGCATACCGAAAATTTCGGTATGGAAAAAATCATACCGTTACCATGCCGTTTGTCGGTATATCGTATCCTTGTTTGGTATACCAGAATTAAATAATATACCGAAAATTAAATAATTAACATAATATACCGAAAATCACCTATTACCAACAAGAGCATAGCAAACTATCTCAAATCAGTGCACTCAAATAAAACATTTATCAATCATCAAAGTCCAAAAAAACCACATCTCAAAATACATCCAATAAAACTACAACAAAGTCCATAAAACAGTTGATTCTAAGTCTCCAACAAAGTATAGAAACTCCTACAGTTCAACATCTCATGAAATAAAATTAAATCACTTCAAGAAAGTAAAAACTCCAACATCTTAGCCAACTTCGAGCATCTCCAACATCTTAAGAAAAGAAACCACCTATAAAATTTGTAATTTGTTTAGTTACAACCAATATATGTTGAAATTAATATATGTATATAGTAATAATCTTACTCTTGAAGTCACATCACATAACAAATAAAGTGGACTATGGAGAGATTTTTTGGGAACAATCTTGATTGATACTTGCATCTATAAAGAAACACAAAAATGTGAATGCATTCAATTTGAATTAATATAAATAAAATGAAGAAACTTAACAAAATAAAGAACCTCTTACTCAATTCAATTGCTTCAATTTCCTTGTATAAATCAAGATCATCATCAGTAGGATCTTTATAAATACAGAATTCCTCTGCTTTGAGCCAATCAGAGGTGCAAACCAATGCCTCTACCGTCTTTGGACTCAAGCTAGTTCTAAAAAGATCCACAACCCGTTTGCCCAAACTAAATGCAGACTCACTAGCAAGAGTTGTGCTTGGAACAACAAATATATCCTTTATAATGGCCAAAAAGATTGGATACTTAGAAGAACTATTTTTCCACCACTTCAAAAGATCAAAAGTGGTATTAGTTCGCTTCTCGATCTCATCAGCTAGGTACTTATCTACTTCATTGCATATTTGTTGAAGTTGTTCTTCTTCATTTTGTGCGTCAACATCATGGTACAACTCATTCAAAAAGTTACTGCCACCTCTACCAACACGATCTCCATCACTACCTATCGAGATCATGTTTTGACTACCATTAATCAAAGTATCATCAGTCACTCCTTTATACTCTACCTACAAAGTTATCAAGTTATTTTTTGATGAGCAATGGTAGCATTGTACAAATCAGCAGTATCTCATAATTTCTTGATGCTCACTTTGATCATCTGAAGCTTATTACTTGGGTCCAAGATATTAGAGATAAAAATCAACGGATTCAAAGTACTCCAATTCCCCCAATACTTGTCAAACTTCTCTTTCATTGTAACAACAACCTTCTGAAGAGTGGGATCTAAAAGATCTCTAGCCTTTTTCTCAATCTCAACATGTAGAGCTACCATTGATGGATAAATCAATTGAGATGTAGGAGTTTTTGTTGCACTTAACTCCAAAGTTGCATCAAATATTTTTTTGAGAAAGTATACAAATACTTCTACATTCTCCCAATCCTTATCAACTGGAGGCCCCATTCTTTTTCTATCCTTATCATCCTTTTCATTAAAATAATTAATGAAAGCCAATGATTCTTCAGCCATCCTTTCAAACACTCTTTTATACTTCAATACAACATCAAGCATTTTATAGGTTGAATTCCATCTAGTTTTGACATCCATAGGTACCGTTGAATCCCTAGGAAACTTGGCTAGTATGGCAAAATCCCTAAACTTGTTCAATCTCAAAAGGGAAGAATGAAGAAACAAAACTACGTCCCTAATAGACTTAACTCAGTTTTAAGTTCTTTTAAACCATCATGGACATTCAAGTTAAGAATATGACACGCACATCTCAAATGCAAATATTTCCTATTCAAGAACAAAATGTTTTCAATTCTCATTCTTTTCTTCAAGTATTCAATTGCAATATGATTAGAAGATGCATTATCAACTACAATAGAAAACACTTTCTCTACCCCCCACTCTCCCAAACAAATCTTAATCGTCTTGTCAATTTCTTCACCCAAATGACTAGTGATCTTTGTGAAACTAATTATCCTTTTATGCAATTTCCAATCACTATCCATGAAATAAGCTATGACAACCATGTAATTGATATTTTGAATGGATGTCCAAGTGTTAGTGGTGATACTCACTCTTTGGCCACTAATCACACCTTTTATTTTAGCCTTCTCAACTAAAAACAAATCATAAACCATACCTGTGACTTTCTTCCGACCGGGAATCCGAAATCTTGGCTGTAATTCGTACAGAAGACTAATAAACCATCTCCCTTCAACAGCCCGGAATGAAGCTTCATCGATAATCACATATTCTGCCACCTTCAATTCAGCCTTCTTTTGATTAAAAGTGTGATATACTATGTGACTTATTGGCCCCATTGATGCCATCGTGTCATTGGTCAATGCAGTTTGACCCTTCTCTTCGGTGTTGGCTTCATACAATGGACTTGACTTGTATCTTTTGACCAAGTGATGTTTCAATCCACTTGTACTTCCATATGCTGACGGTATCTCAGCCTTGCAGTAGTTACATATCTCAATATGTTGAATGCTCTCATCAATTGCAGTCCTTGTTCCTTTTTCGCAATGCTCCCAATATGGACTTCTCAGTTTAGGAACTTTTGGAGGCTTTTGATTTGCAACATCTCTAGATCCTTTTCTACTAGCGCCACCATCTTTTGTAGAAGTATATGTCGTGATTGATATGTTGGATTGATGTGGAGCTGTATGAGAAGATTCAGATTCCAATCCGAAAATAATAGCAAATAATTACTCCCCACGTAGAAATTCCATAATTGGGTATAAAATAATACTTTCTCAACGTGTATGTGATGAACCCATATTTGTGTCCATCTTTTCTTGTATTTTTCTTGTGTTTTGAGTCTTTATCGAGTCAATATATGTCTGGAAGGACACGCAAGTCGAGAGATAATGTGCAGGGAAGAATAGGTGGATGTTGGGCAAATCCGATGGAAAATCTATTGTTGAGATGGCGATACGATGCGAATGGGCATAGGGCTGGAAGCTTGTAGCCGGGCAACATCAGAATATCCAATCTACAAGTCAGGAAGCACCTCCCCATATCCTTAAGCCAACAGATAGAGTACTTGGAGGAACCAGGATCTTGGTCAAGACCGGAGGCAATTCAGGATGCAGACGATGAAGGGCAAGATGCGAGTTGGACCAGCAGCAACAGAATTCTTTTCCTTCAAGGAAGAGGATAAAGATTGGATCTTTCTTTCCTTATCCTAAGTTTCCATCGCCTATATATATATGGTCGACTCCATTTTGTATGGGAGTTCTTAGCCCTATTTTACGCTGTTGTTATTCTTAGTTCTGCATTATAGGTTGAGAGAAAGGGAGGAAGAAACAAGTCCTACGGGCAATTTACTTTTATTTCGTATTTTACTGCTTTAAGTTTAGTTGTTGGCGTGAAGCCAAGACCCTGGTTGCTGACTACGCTTTTGGGCAGCTACCCGTTTCCAGATTTATGCTAAGTATGTTTTTCTTTATTTGCTTTGTGTTCTTATTTAATATTATGTCTAGCTAAGTTTATCGTTTGGGTTGGATGTAGATGAAGTGATTCTAAATTACTCGTTCAAACTCGTGAGGTCTAATTGTGTTAGTTCGTTAATTGATTTTGTTCCCAAAATACTTAGGATTAATTCTAGGCTTAATTGATATTGAAGTTGATTGATCACCATCTAGATATTGAATTAAGTCATTAACAGAAATTGGGATTAACACGAGAGTGTCTTTCGTGCCCAAGAAGGTAAAGGGTGTTGGAGAGCAATCGGTATTGACCTACCTCTTGGTTGTCTTGGGTCTGTTTATTCTTAATGCCTGTTGGGCAACATAGTTACTGAAGTGTCTTCGTGACTTTGCTGATCAAAAGAGGAGATCTTGCCATCTGGTCAAGATCTGTAAAATTGATTAGACATGGGCTAAGTGTGTTTATATCGTGACTTCGTGACCTTTAGGGTATAAACTAATCTTTGTCTTAAACCAAGTAATGAAATCAGTTAGTTGAATATCTTTGCACCAATGAACGAGTGAAGAGTAATTAGGATCATGGATTCGAAACCCAATCCAAACTCTTTTGTTATTTGATATTGTTACTTGTTGAGTACAGGTTATTTAGATACTTCGTGACCAAAACCCTTTTGTTGAGCAACATCGGAAGAGCAGATTACACCAGGTCCCTTGGGTACGATCCCACTTGCCGCTGACTACTACCTTGTTGGGAAAGAGGTGTGTATAAATATTATTTGTACGAAGTGTGTGACGACAGTGCTCCGTCAAATTGACGTCGTTGCCAGGGACTTGGTTTTAAGCTAGTTTGTTCTTCTAGCTTGTGTTGAGCACGGTTTATGCCCAAGCCACATCTACGGAGTGACGGAGATCCACAAGATCACGGAGCTTGGCCGGAGGTGATAGCTAGGAGAAATCGAACAGAACAATGCAAGAAGAAGAGAGATCTGGAGGAAGGCGTCAACGAACCTTCAGAGTCGCAGAGGTTGACAGACGATCAGGATACTGAGCAAGAAGTCGAATCTTGCTCAACAGCCAGTACAGACAGTGAGAAGTCAACATCCAGTTCAGAAGCAAAAACATCAACAATCATGGCAGGAACACCGGAGAGAACCATCCGTCAGATCATGTTCCCTGACAACAAGGGAATCCGACCATCAAGTATCCAGTTGCCCACCATCAGTGGCAATTGGGAGCTCAAGCACTCACTGATACACATACTGCCCAAGTTCAGTGACCATCCTGGGGAAGACCCCCAAACTCATCTTCAAAATTTTGAAATGGCGATTAGTACAGTAAGGAACAATGCCACTACTACCATGAACAATGGGGATAGACAAGTTGTTAGGAACAATGCTGAAGTTATGAGGAACCAAGATGCTGCCCAATACACCTTTCCTGACTACGTAAGGTTGCTCATGTTCCCGTTCTCACTTCTTGACGGGGCACGTGAGTGGCTTTACACCTTGCCAGAGGGAAGCATTGATACATGGAACAAGATGCAGCAGGCCTTTCTTGACAAATATATACCCGTTGGCCGGATACAAAGTGGGAGGAACGCTATTTCATCGATCAGGATGGGGGGAAATGAGTCATTATATGACTATTATAAAAGGTTCAAGAAGCTGTTGGCGAGATGTCCTCAACATCGGATTGAGGATATTGATTTGATCGAATATTTCTTGAAGGGATTAAGGGCATCAGAAAGGAAGTATATAATTGCAGCGTGTGGAGGAGCCATAGTCGATCAACTACCATCTGAAGTGTTCAAGAAAATAGCCGCTATGGCTGAACAATCACGAGATGAAGATGATATCCCAAGAGGGGGGTATAAAGGCAGCAAAGGAAACCAAGACAACTTGGTCAGCACCATGAAAGACTTCATGACCAAGATGTCTGGCCAAATGGAGGATTTGAAGAAGAAGGTAGATGGCAAGGAAGTTCAAAGAGCTGTGAAGAGATGTGAAGTATGCCAGGCAATATCACATGTCACCTCAGAATGTCCTAGTTGGTTCGTGGAAGAAGGAGAAGAGGTAAAGACAATAGGTCAGAACCAGCAAGGCGGTGGGCAACAAAGGTTCCATGGCAATAACAACAACTATGGCAACAACTACGGCAACAACTACGGCTATAGGCAGAATCAACACGAGAACCTGAGGTATGGCAACAACCACTGTCAAATGCCTCCTGCCCACCAACAACCGCAGCAGCCTATTCAGCAGCAATATGTGCCTCCACATCAACAACAGCCTCAACAGCAAAATAATTATGTGCCTCCACATTGAGAACCAGCAAAGACGGAGTTTATAAAGGAGACCATTGATAGGTTTACCAACGAGAACCAAAGGCTGAGGAGAGACTTCGAGAACTTCCAACTAGAAAGTCGAGGACAATCCAACAACCTTTAAGCTCAATTGACTCATATCAACCAAACCTTGTCAAGGTTGGTAGAAGACAAGCCAGGAAGACTTCATGCCCAGGTAGAGGTCAACAAGGAGCAAGTCAATGCTGTAACGTTGCGCAGTGGAAAGAATTTGCCAGAGATGCTGCCCAGGACCCAACCTAAGGAACCAGCTCGAGTAGAGAAAACCAAAATGAGTTCAGGAGATATCAATAACATCTATGAGGAGTTGAAGGCAAAGCGTGAAGAAGGGATAAAGGCCAATAAGAACCCAGTCTTTGATAATGAGGAGAATGAAGCCTTGTTTGATTACGTAAAGATGGAGAGATCTAAGCTGGGATTTGACAAAGATGACGTGATGCTGGAATCTTTGAAGGCTGAGAAAGAAGCAGAGGCTTTGGCCAAGAGGACTGTTCCTGGCACTACTAAGACCAAGATCCCATATCCAAGACGTTTTGCCCGCGATCGTGATCAGAAGGAGTTGGAGGACATGATGGAGGTGTTCAAGAAGGTGGAGATCAACCTAGCGTTGTTGATGGCATTGCAATCTATGCCAAAGTGTGCAAAATTCTTGCGAGAAATGTGCTTAAAGAAGACTAAGTACCCAGATAATGCCCGTTTCCATGTGGAGAATGTGTCAGCACTAGTGAATTCCCAGATCCCGACCAAGAAGAGGGATCCAGGCATGTTCGCTATCCCATGCACGATTGGTACTACGTCAATACCCAAGGCGATGCTTGATCTTGGAGCTTCGATAAATGTGATGCCAAGGGCTATGTTTGACAAGATGAGATTTGGACCTCTTTCTCTGACACGTGTTGCCATCCAATTAGCAGATTTATCCACAGTCTACCAGAATGGAGTGTTGGAGGATGTGTTGGTAAAAGTGGGAGATCTTCTGTTCCCAGCCGACTTCTATGTTCTTGACATGGGAAAGAAAGTAATTAAGAATCCAGTGATCTTGCTCGGGAGGCCATTCTTGAGGACAGCATGTACCAAGATTGATTGCGATACGGGGGTCGGGAGAAGTAGTGGAGTTCGATGCTTATAGGCAAAATCTGGATGATGCCCTGGAACACCTAAACACCCTCAGTGCATGTGGAAAGCAAGTGGAGACATTGAATAGCTTAAGTTGTTTCGTAGAAGACAATGAAGATGCAATCCAGGCAGAATTCAACCTAATTCAGGATCCTGACCTGGATCCTGATCAGCATGAGGATAATGAGGAAGATGGTGCCCTGATGCAATTCTACGAAGGCGATGAGTATGAGTGTGAAGAAGATTTTTGGGAGAAATCAGTCTATGGCCATAGTATTGATTCCACCGACGTGGACTACTCCACGGATGGAAATGAGGACCAAAATTTAGGGGACCAGAAACCCCTTGATGAGTTTGATGAAGAACTTGAGGAGTTACCTCATGATGAGACTGAAGAGCTAGTAGAGGAATTTTGGCAACAAACAGTTCTTGAGGAGGATGCCAGCTTACAAATTGAAGAGGATCTTGCCCAGAACGAAGAACCAGCAGATGTGGAGGAATGCAGTTATGCAAGGATTCCGGGCAACATGCAGCCTTAGGGGTTCGAGCCACTCAACATCCCTGAGTTGAAACCGGAGGACAGGTTGATGCCATCCTTACAAAAAGCCCCTACATTGGAGTTGAAACCTTTTCCCAAGCACCTAAAGTACATATATCTTGGCAAGAACGAGACCTTGCCCGTGATCATTTCATCAGAGTTATCAAGCATGGAGGAGGTCAGAGTTGGAGAGGTGCTGAGCAAGGAGGTGTTAGGGTGGACGTTGGCTGACATCAAGGGCATTAACCCTTTAGACTGTGTTCATCACATTTTACTTGAGAAGGATGTTGCCCTCGTACGAGATCTACAAAGGAGATTGAATCCAGCCATGAAAGAAGTGGTGATGAAAGAGATACTCAAAGCTTCTTGACTTGGGGATCATCTACCCCGTGTTTGACAGCCGGTGGGTGAGTCCTGTGCACGTGGTGCCCAAGAAGTCAGGAATTCAAGTTGTTGAGAACGACAAGAACGAGATGGTGGCCACGAGACTACAAACCGGATGGCGAGTGTGTATAGACTACCGAAAGCTCAACCAAAAGACGAAGAAAGATCATTTTCCTTTGCCCTTTATCGACGAGATGCTTGAGAGGTTAGCCGGTAATGACTACTATTGCTTTCTTGACGGTTATTCTGGTTACATGTAGATCTGGGTTGCTGATGAGGATCAAGGCAAGACCACATTCACGTGCCCATGTGGCACTTTTGCATATAGGAGAATGCCGTTCGGATTATGCAATGCACCAGGGACATTCCAAAGGTATATGATGCACATTTTTTCAGACCTTCTTAAAGAGTGTATCGAAGTCTTCATGGACGACTTTACCGTCTATGGCAAGACCTTCAAATCATGCCTCAACAACCTGGATCGAGTCTTGAAGAGATGCGTTGAGAAGAGCCTTGTGTTGAACTATGAGAAATGCCATTTTATGGTAAAAGAAGGAATCATTTTGGGGCATGTTATCTCAGGAAAAGGTATTGAGGTGGATAAGGCCAAGATCGACATTATCGCCAAGTTGCCCTACCCAAGATCGGTGAAGGAGTTAAGAGGATTCCTTGGGCATGCTGGATTCTATAGAAGATTTGTCAAGGACTTTGCCAAGATCGCCCAACCAATGACGAGATTACTTCAAAATGAAGTACCATGGGAGTTCGATGAGGATTGTAAAAAGGCATTCCATGCCTTGAAGGAGAACTTGATCACTGCCCCCATCATCCAACCTCCGGACTGGGGGATGCCTTTTGAGTTAATGTGTGATGCCAATGGTTATGCCGTAGGAGTAGTTCTTGGGCAAAAGCGCGAAAATGAGAGCTATGTCATCTATTACGCATCCAAGACGTTGAACCCAGCCCAATGCAATTATGCCACCATGGAGAAGGAGTTGTTGGCCATTGTCTTTGCCTTTGAGAAGTTTAGATCCTACTTGCTTGGAGGCAAGACCATAGTGTACACGGACCACGCGGCGCTGAAGTACTTATTGAGCAAGAAGAAGTCCAAGCCAAGATTGATTAGATGGATTCTTTTGTTGCAAGAATTTGACATAGAAATCAAAGACAAGAGTGGTGCCCAGAATCAAGTTGCCGATCACCTAAGTCGAATCCTCCAGCCAAACGATGGGGTGCCGATCAAGGAGATCTTTCCCGACGAGCATCTGAGTCTTGCCCAAGATGAACCATGGTATGCTAATATCGTGAATTACTTGGTGACTGGAGAAATTCCATCAGATCTTGGGCGTTATCAGAGAAACAAGCTTATACATGAGAGTCGTTTCTATATTTGGGACGAACCATATCTATGGAGGGAATGTGCGGATAAGATAATAAAGAGGTGTGTCGAAGATAAAGAGCAAAGAAGCATTCTTGAGCATTGCCACAACAAGGAGTGTGGAGGACACTTTGGGCACCAACGTACTACAAGGAAGATTTTGGAGTGTGGTTTTTATTGGCCAACATTGTTTAAGACTGTTACGAGTGGGTCAAGATGTGCGAGAAGTGCCAAAGGGAAGGCAATATCACAAGAAGGAACGAGATGCCCATGATCCTGATCTTGCCCGTGGAGGTGTTCGATATATGGGGGATGGATTTTATGGGACCATTCTCGAGTTCCAAAGGCAACAAGTACATCATATTGGCAGTAGATTATGTCTCGAAGTGGGTAGAGGCAGGTGCTTCATACAAGGATGATTCAAAGGTGGTTTCTCATTTTTTGAGAACTCAAATTTTCAATAGGTTTGGTGTACCTCGAGCTATCATTAGTGATCAAGGTTCTCATTTTTGCAACGCGACAGTGACCGCTTTGTTCAAGAAGTATGGAGTTACTCATCGCGTATCAACAGCCTACCACCCACAAGCCAATGGACAAGCGGAGTTGTCTAATAGAATAATCAAGACGATCTTGAGGAAGGCCATGGGCACAACAAGGAAGGATTGGATTATGCGCCTGGATGATGCCTTGTGGGCGTATAGGTCTGCCTTCAAAACACCTTTTGGCATGTCCCCTTATCGCATGGTCTATGGCAAGAGATGTCACTTGCCCATGGAATTGGAACATCGAGCACATTGGGCTGTTGCCCAACTTAACCTCGACTGGAATGAAGCAGGTGAATCTAGGAAGCTCGAGATCCAGGAACTCGACGAGATCAGACTCCAAGCCTATGACAATGCCGGTCTATACAAGGAAAGGATGATGAAAACCCACGACCTCTTGATTAAAGAAAAGGAGTTCCATTTTGGGCAACAAGTGCTACTCTATCAAACTCGGTTCAGGCTATCTTCAGGGAAGCTCTCGGCCAAGTGGGCAGGACCTTATGAAGTACAAGCTCCATTCCCAAATGGAGCTGTTGAGATCAAGGATCCCAAGAATGGGAAGATTTTTAAAGTTAATGGCTAGCGTTTGAAGGCCTATCTTGGGCAAGAACAGTTTGTTGAGGGGGAACCATCTGGGTTTCCTGTCGAGGAGGACCTCTGACTTCCAAAGAGGGGGGTATCGTGCCCAAGACCTTAAACGGGGCGCTGTCCAGGAGGTAACCTGGTTAGTTTTTAATTTCTTGTTATTTCTTTTCTTTTATTCTTTATTTCCGTAAAAATATGAAAATCTAAAAAAAATCATAAAATTATGAAAAATCCAAAAAAATTAGTGTAGTTTAGTTAGTTTATGTTTTAAGTATTTTATTTTAAAGCATTTTATGTTCAAGTCTAACCATAAGGGGAAGTTTGTTTCCGGAGTGTATTTGTGTTTTTAAGTGTGCAGGAGATGTTGAACAAGATGCAGGTTGTAGATCAGGATCCACTCTAAGGGAAGGAACTGTGGGAATGGAGCAAGGTTTTTTTGGACAAGAGCTAAGATGTTGGTCAACAACTGTTGAGGCGGTTACTGTACCCCTAAAACTACGCGCCCTTTAAAACCACCCTACCACGTCTATACCCCCACTACCCAATTTCAAATTCAAGTCTGCAACCTCTCATCTTCTCTCTTCTCTCTCTCCATCAAAACTCCCAAATCCCCTACAATGGTGTCTACTCGTCCCAAAAACAAATTCAACAAGATCCCTGCCAGAACCAACATCAACATTACCACTGAACACCCCACTACCACCACCACAAAGCCCAAAATCACCACCAAGAGAAAATTACCTATGGAACCCGCCAACCCTTCTGCCGACCAACACCCAGAAATCACAATCGAAACCACCGTACCCAAAAGCCCGCCGGTCGACGCCACGCTTCTGATGAGCGATGAAAACCCTAGCCTGATGGAAGAGGCGGAGAAGCAACAGGATGAGGAGAAGCAATCGAAGCAGGTTTTCGAGCAAGAGGAGTTAGAGGAAGAAGCAGAGGAGGAGTAACACGACGGCGAGGATGAAGAAGAAGAGAGAGGTGATGAGGAAGAAGGTGACAACGATGATGTGAACGAAGCCAATGACGCAGTGGCGGCGATATTGGCAGTGGAGGCGTTGGTGGAGGCGAAGACCAAGGCCAAGGAAAGCCCAGCAAAGAAGAAGGAAGCCAAGGCGGCTAAGAAACGCCCACACGGTGGCAAGGGGACGCCGGCGAAGAAGCACAAGTCTGCTGCTTCGGACGCCGGGTCTTTTCAACCGTCGATTTCGAAGGGGACGGCTGTCAGCGAATGAGAGGATGAAGGGGACGATGTTGAGGAGGAAGGGGACGATGAGCAGTCTACCCCAGCAAGTGGAAAGAGCAGGAAGAAGAGGAGGGGTCCTACAGTGATGATGTGTAGGAAGCCCAGAGAATGGAAGGTGACTGCGCCCAGGGTTCTCGACTTCAAACTCTACGAGAACCAGGGTGTTGCCCAGGAAGTTAGGAAGCTATTTGAAGGGATAGGCTGGAGAAAGTTTTTGGAGTGGCCTGTGGAGGTCTATGAGGAGCAGGTTAAGGAGGTGTACAGCACGGCGGCAATAACAAGTGATCCAGAGAATAGGGTGAGCATGATCTCCTTCTCGCTGTTGGGCGAGAAGTATGACTTTCAAGTTAGTGCCCTTAATAAGATTCTGGGAATGGTGAGTTTGAGAGACTTGGCCAAGAAGAGTTCATGGAGGCCAAGACTAAGGTGCCACCCCCAGGAGATGTGGCTTACGAGGAGCAGTGGAAGGAGATCGGGAATGGAAAGCCGTACTATGGGGCCAACAACAAGGGAACCGAGCTGAAGACTCACGCCCTTAGGCTTTGCCATCGCATCCTGACCTACAACTTGTATGGCAAGAGCGATAGTGGCAACAACCTGAGCAACAAGGAGCGGTATTTACTGTGGTGTATGCACACCAAGACCAGGGTCAACTTTGCGGCGTTCCTTGGTGAGCAGCTCAAGACGGTTCTAGCGAAGCAATCTCTGGGATGCACTTGTGGCCATGTTGTGACAGCCTTTGCGCATAGAGTCGGGGTCTACGGTGAACTGAAAGGGAAGCCGGTGATGGTGGTAAGCAAGCTGGGAGAAGCTGCCTTGAAGAAGATGAACGACATTGAGATAAGGAATGACAGATACGTGTTTGTTGAGCACGATAAACCAAAATCCACCAGGCTACCACCCTTGGGCAAGAAAGAGGAGGCAAGAACCAGCGCAGCGGTGCTGCCCAGCATCGGGATCGAGACCAGACTGGCCAATGTGGAGAGGTTGTTGACCGAGATCAGGGATGCCCAGCTGGCATTCTTGCACACCAAGGATTCAGATATCCACCTGAATCTTCTCTTTGATTTGTGTTCCTCCCCTTTTATGTTAGTTTAGGTTTTTATTTTTCATTTTTTTTATTGTTGAGTCTTGTTTTGTGTTTTATTTTATAAAGTGTCTTGTTGTTCGAGAGGGCAATTTTACTGTCTTCACCCACAATTTGCTCAACAAATTGTGTGGTGAAGATCTTATTCCCTTCTCGGTTGTGTGCGTAGTATTTGTTGAATCAGTTTTTGTTTTGTTTTGTGTTGTTGCCCAACATTTTACCCACTTTGCCTAAGGCAAAGTGTGTGGGTGTTGGGGTGTCAGTTTGTGTTTTTAAAGTGTGTATGTGTTATTGATCAGCATGTTAGCATGAAGGTTAGAATAGGTTTTTGGATGATGCCGTATGTAAATAGGTAGGACAGAATGAGATATTGGGCATTACTGTGAGGATTTGAGCTTTTGAAATGCTATATACATATGCAACATTATTCTTTCTTGTGTGATAATGATCAGTTAGCATGTGTTGATCTAGAACTCGCCTGCATCTCTTAATTAAAGCTTCATGTAACTTAGTTGAACTATTTAGATGAATTAGGCAATTTTTGTTCAAAGAAGCCTATAGCCTAAAAATTCCCTACCTTGACATTTATCCTTTGACTAGCCCCCTTGAGCTTGATGATAATTCTTTCTAATCACTTATAGAAGCCTGAATTTTAAGTCGTCCCGGTTAAGAACTCAAGTCTAGAAGAACAAGGGATAAAAGGAAATGTTGGGTAACACTTACTGGGCATTATCACCTACAATAGAGGTGTTGGGTTGAAAAAAAAAGGGAGAAAAAAAGGGGAAAAAAAGAAAAAAGAAAAAAATAATAAACAAGGAAAAAAATTAAGTCCAGAAAAGAATAAGTGTGCTAGATGAGGAGAAGTAAGAAATTAAGGGCAGTTTGTTGCTCGAGAACCTAGTTCTTGACTTAGCCAGTTCCTAAATCTCCCTACCTTTTGCCTTAAGCCACATTACAACCCGCTAAAGACCTAAGGATAAGTAGTTTGATTTTGTTCAAAGAAGTAGAGATGTAGAGGGCAAGCAAGCCTATGGAGAAACTTTGTTGATATTGATCAAGAGCGTATACACTTAACCTTATACACTTGAGAGATGAGTGCTGGTGAGGATATCCATGTTGCCCAAGAACTCTATCTTGACCTTTTTGATGGAAATATCTATTTTCATATCCTGTTTTGACTGACATGTTGATGAGCTGATCGTTTGAGTCTGTGTTTGAGTCTTGGGCAAGTTGCAACCATACACTTGAGGGCAAGTGTAATTCAAGTGTGTGGGTGTGATGAACCCATATTTATGTCCATCTTTTCTTGTATTTTTCTTGTGTTTTGAGTCTTTATCGAGTCAATATGTGTCTGGGAGGACACGCAAGTCGAGAGATAATGTGTAGGGAAGAATAGGTGGATGTTGGGCAAATCCGATGAAAAATCTGTTGTTGAGATGGCGATACGATGCGAATGGGCATAGGGCTGGAAGCTTGTAGCTGGGCAACATCAGAATATCCAATCTACAAGTCAGGAAGCACCTCTCCATATCCTTAAGCCAACAGATAGAGTACTTGGAGGAGCCAGGATCTTGGTCAAGACGGGAGGCAGTTCAGGATGCAGACGATGAAGGGCAAGACGCGAGTCGGACCAGCAGCAGCAGAATTCTTTTCCTTCAAGGAAGAGGATAAGGATTGGATCTTTCTTTCCTTATCCTAGTCGAGCCTAATCAAATGAGATATTTACCACGCAAGGAAAGAAGAATCGTGCATGCATGAAGAGAGAGGACGGATGAGATATGCATGGAAGAATCCTTCACCAACAAGGGAACTTCCCTAAACCCTAAGTTTCCATCGTCTATATATATATGGTCGACTCCATTGTGTATGGGAGTTCTTAGCCCTGTTTTACGTTGTTGTTATTCTTAGTTCTGCATTCTAGGTTGAGAGAAAGGGAGGAAGAAACAAGTCCTATGGGCAATTTACTTTTATTTCGTATTTTACTGCTTTAAGTTTAGTTGTTGGCGTGAAGCCAAGACCCTGGTTGCTGACTACACTTTTGGCAGCAACCCGTTTCCAGATTTATGCTAAGTATGTTTTTCTTTATTTGCTTTGTGTTCTTATTTAATATTATGTCTAGCTAAGTTTATCGTTTGGGTTGGATGTAGATGAAGTGATTCTAAATTACTCGTTCAAACTCGTGAGGTCCAATTGTGTTAGTTCGTTAATTGATTTTGTTCCCAAAATACTTAGGATTAATTCTAGGCTTAATTGATATTGAAGTTGATTGATCACCATCTAGATATTGAGATTAAGTCATTAACAGAAATTGGGATTAACACGAGAGTGTCTTTCGTGCCCAAGAAGGTAAAGGGTGTTGGAGAGCAGTCGGTATTGACCTACCTCTTGGCTGTCTTGGGTCTGTTTATTCTTAATGCCTGTTGGGCAGCATAGTTACTGAAGTGTCTTCGTGACTTTGCTGATCAAGAGAGGAGATCTTGCCTTCTGGTCAAGATCTGTAAAATTGATTAGACATGGGCTAAGTGTGTTTATATCGTGACTTCGTGACCTTTAGGGTATAAACTAATCTTTGTCTTAAACCAAGTAATGAAATCAGTTAGTTGAATATCTTTGCACCAATGAACGAGTAAAGAGTAATTAGGATCATGGATTCGAAACCCAATCCAAACTCTTTTGTTATTTAATATTGTTACTTGTTGAGTACATGTTATTTAGATACTTCATGACCAAAACCCTTTTGTTGAGCAACATCGGAAGAGCAGATTACACCAGGTCCCTTGGGTACGATCCCACTTGCCGCTGACTACTACCTTGTTGGCAAGAGGTGTTTATAAATATTATTTGTACGAAGTGTGTGACGACAGCGCTCCGTCAGTATGCCACAAACTATTATATTCAATATCATATTAGCAAGACTGAAAAAACACAGTTATTTATGAAATTCCAGAACAAAATCGATAAACCATACATAGAAAAAGATGAATTTTTTCAATATTCCAAGGTTAATAAACTGATTCTTTACACCATAATGTTTTCAATTCCATAACAGTATGTAATGCCCCGTAAATTCCTTACGTTCTTGAAATTTAAAGTTAATTAAATAATGGCTTTGCACGCCTAAGTTTATAATTGTTGAATTCTAAGGTTAACGGTCGAATCCGTTATTAAAAATAAATTACAGAAGTCTGCTAGAAGACTACTGTATTTAGGGTTAGTGCGTACGAGAAGTTTTTAGTTCGTAAACTAAGAACGGAAAAACCGTTTAATTTTTACGTTTAAAAAATTGCGAGACGAACACGTCGAGAAAGTTTGTCGTTTATATGTTTTTTCGGACGAAACTCGGACTATATCGTCCCGAGTTTTTGTCAAAATAATTTTTTTAAATTTATTTTCCAATTAAGTTCATACGTTAGAATTTTTTTTAAGTCAAATCGAATCGCGATGATTTTTGTACCGAGCAACGTTTTTCGTCGTTCGTTTTTCCGTAACGTCGGATCGCACCGGAAAAACCCGTAACCTTCTAAACCTCCTCCATGCAGCCGACACCTCACCATGATTAGGTGTAAACATGCAATGTTGACTTGCTAATTGAATGACACCAAGCCTACACTTTACACATTATCAATATATTCTTCATATCACACTACTTAAACAAAACAAAATCCTTTCTCCCTCTCTCCCTATCTCTCTCGGCAATTCTCTCTCTCTCTCACCCCAATCTTCATCTTCTCCACTCCTTCACCACCATTGAAGACCTTTCAAGAGCTTGAAGAAATCACAAGTCATCAATCCATCCATTCAATCTCTTAAGTTCTTTCATTAATTCTTAAGGTATTTCTATCCTCCACATTTCTATCCAATTAGTTTTCTTTTCTTTTTATTTTTCCATCTTGATCGAAATTTTGAAGTGGTGATATGGATGATTTGATCTTAGAATAATGTAATTAGATGTGTTAGATAGATTAATTGGAGATTAAAATGGAACAAAAATAAGAAACCTAACATCTATGTTAATGCAGAAATTTTTAGGCATTTAGTAGGATTTTTGTTTTTCTTCTTTTGATCATGGATTCATGCTTAGTAAATGATTAATTAGTGTTTAGAATGAAAAAGAATTGAAAGCCCTATGTGTTTATGAAATTCAACTTAGGGTTTGAAGTATGAATTTAGGAGTTTTTGCATGTTAGTTGATTGTGGAATTGCAATTGATAAATGGTTGTTATAATAGGTTGATTAGTGAATAAATGTAGTTAATTGAAGAAGAAAATCATCCCCTTAACATCTATATAAAACCAGAAATTTATAGAATAATTAGGAGTTTTCACATGTTAGACATAAGTGATGATTTGTTAGTTGATTTATGATGTAAATTATGTTAGTTGATAATAGAAATTAAGTGAGAATTCTCTAAAAATGTTTAATGAAACATAAGAGGCAAAGATCACTTTATAAACTGAGTTATAATGATGTTAAGATGTGTTTGCATGCATGAAAATGATGCACGTTAGACGTAGTTTAACGTCGTAAAGTTTGAACAAAAACCGACGACTTTTGAAAAGCGCATAAGAGACGAATGTTTAGTTGTAACTAAGAATCAAGAAGTCGGATGAGAATTCTAATCTGATATTATTGTTTATAATGAAATTTAGAACAACTTTCTAGTTGATGTCATAAGCTTTCGAGTTGATCTAATATGGGCTATAGTTATAATCGAGAAATAGAACGCATTTTGAAAATCTTTGTTGGTATAGTACTTGTTAGTTGAAATCCGACGTTAGAACGTCGTGCTTTTGAGCAAGTTGAGAAGGAGTTTGTCACGTACGGAAGTATGTGATGACTGCCTTGAGAGTCCAGTTTCTAAAAAAAAAAATACGAGAGCTTAAGACGGACCTAAGACGTTATACGGCGAACCTACCAAACAATTAGGGTTTTCACGGCAGTTTTGCGACCCTCGCCGGAAACTGTAATAACTTCCAGCTCGTTTATCGGATTTGTGATCCGTAAATTGGAGCACGAATTAGACTTCCTAAGCTTTCTAATGCTATAGGGCTCACCCCCTGTTTCCAAATCCTCTGTTCTGGACAGCCTCCAGAGTTACTGGACTGTGCAGTGAAAATTCAGTTTCTTGTTTTCTAAGTTGTTTAGTTCACAACTTAGCTTCTTTCAATCGTTTAAGCCGTTTTATCTAACGAACATCTCCCTACTGACCTTAGAGCCAAGTACAGGACCTTTAGTGATGAAAACCAGTCGAGATCTTATATCTTATCCTTTCATTAAAGAAGTAATAAAGGAGAAATTTCATGAGTCGTTCAAAGAACTAAAACGTAAATCGCCTAAGTTGATTCTTTCCAACTTAGTTTCTTTTAATCTTTAAAGACGTATTAAGACATCGACTACCTTCTCTACTGACCCGAGAGTCAAGTATGAGATCTTCCGAGTTCAAAACGAGATTGGTTCGAGTCTCGTTTCCCGTTTAAGTAAAACGAATCTAGTAAGCGTGCAAATGCCTAAAGAATGAAACAACTAAATCTTTCTTCGATTCTCTTTAATCGATTATCTTTACGACCCGTTTTTAAGTATGTTTATTTTACGATGAAGGAGGAAGCCAACTGTAAAGAAAGGACGAAAGATCCGAAGTTGGAAGCTTTTGCTTATAAGTTCTGTATTTACAAGGTGGGCTTTTATCTATACCAAATAAAATATGGGTTTTTCCACAACTCGAAAGTATTATTTATCGCTTTGATAATTGTGTTTTCAAAGTGATAATCTTGGCATAAACTGTTTCAACTATTTTATGTGAGTTCTCTTGTACCTATCTGAGTTAACCTTCGGGTTTACCAGATTTCTGAGTTAACCTTCGGGTTTTCCAGACTTTTAGAGTTAATCTAACTAGGTTAACTAACGATCGGCTCTGAGTTAGCTGCTAAGTGCTTTCCAGAGTTAGTGCACTTTGTAACATGTGGTGTATGTGGTATCCTGTTGAGGGGTAGCCAGCCACGGTGAATTAGCTTTGGTCAAGATTGAACATAACATAGTCTAAAAATGCTTGCGCAAGCTGCTTAACACAAATCAGTCAGAAAATGTTTAGTAGGCACGGGCCTTTTCAACAAAATCCCGATGCGCTACGGTTATGAAATGCCAGATTACTTATACTTATGATTATGTTTTTGGCATTGTGCCCACTAAGTACGTATGTACTTAGCCCTGCATTGTTTTCTAAATGTGCAGGTTGAAGCGACGGTGAGCGGCGACGGTTGATGTTGAGTTAAAAGATAGGATGCTTAGTTAGAACCCTTCCGCTGCCGAACTTTGAATTTCTGTTTAAGATGTACTTTTGAACAATACTCTGTAGTCTAAGTCTGTAATTATGAACTTAGCTTCTTTTGTACTTTTGTCGAGTAATCCTTAGGGATTAACTCTTTCTTTTATATTTGAGTCTTATTCATGGTTTAATGATGTCTTTTCATGTATGTTTAGTCAGTTAACCCCTTCTTCCCCGCTTCTTTAATCCAACCCCAGTCGCACCCCGGCTTCTGCCGTCCCTCGGGATTTGGGGCTGTGACACAGTAAATACACATTAACAAGAATTCTCAGCACTAGGTATGCTAAGATCTATTTTCCTCCAAACAATCAGGAACTCCATCAAACAAAATGGAGAGCAGCGGACTTTGTATGAAGTAAATTTGAGATTCTAATCTTTTTTCTAAAATCCTGAGATTATAATTTTTTTGTAAGTCTTAATGAGATTTATTGAGATAAGAGAACTGGAGCTCCATGGCAAAGAAACTTTCAATTACAGGTGGGTCCACTCCACAAATAAATCTTAAATGTAAAATCGAAGAAATCGAGAAAGATAAACTGTGACGCACTCCAAAGTTTACCAATTATCAAAAAAAAAATCAACTAAGATCTTTTATAACAAAAACTTAAACGATTAAAAGAGAAGAGGTTACAGAAGAAAAATAAAATGATGTAGGGAAGATAAATGCTGAAATTTTCAACTTAAAAAAACGGAACACAACTGCCATCTTTCCGTTGCAAAATTTGATTTTGCAGATAATACTTTCGATCACAGTATTTTCAAGATTTAGTAGAAACCTTCCTAAGATGAAATGAAAACAGACAAATTGAGTGGGCAGGAGAATAGATTTACCTCATCTGCTCGATAGATTTAGATGGATCGTCTAACTCTGACATCATTTAACCTCGGTAGGAATTTCTTAGATGAATCAACTGATATATGAGTAGGTACAAAGGTTGGGGGGAATTGGGAAATTGGAAGAGATGATATAGATAAATTAGAGGATTGGGGGCGGCGGGGCAGCGTAAGTGAGAGTGAATGTTATGTGCATAGGTATTAATTTAATTTTATTTATATATTATAATAATTATAATATATTTGAAAATATATATTATGAGATATATTTTAATGGTATTTCGGTATATACCGTTAATTTATGGCATGTACCATTTTGATATATATACCAACTTTTCTATATATACCGAATCTTCGGTAAGGTACGGTATACCGCCGGTATAAGAAAAATTATATTGTTATTGTACCAAAAATATTCGGTACGATATCATACCGTATTGAAACTTTCGGTAAACTAATATTTTCGGTACAATAACTTTGGTATATGACAGATTCGGTATTTCTGTCCACCCTTACTTCTCTTACTATCGACACTTCCTTGATTTTTGTCTTGACTTCTGTGTCGCCTTCCAAACTAACCACGAAAGCTTGGTAGTTTTCTTTTTCTCAACATCTGGACGGCTTTCATGGCAGAAATTATCAGTATTTGATGTCCAGCTCCAACTCTTGCTCCATAGAATCTCGTCTCTTCTTTTCCGAAAGGTTGAAAGGAAATTTCTCGGTCTTAATATTGAATCATCGCACTATTGGCTGAAAGCCAATCCATTCCTAATATGATATTGAAATCAAACATATCAACGACACGGAAATTTTCCGTGTGCAGTGATCTTTCTAAGTCTAACTCTATGTTCAATCACTTATCCTTAGATCTCATAGTTTCTCCTTACGAAAGTAATACTTCTAAGGTTTGACTAGAGCTTACTAGGGTTAGACCTAATTTGTGGCATGCTTCCGAAGATATGAAAGAATGTGATGCTCCAGTATCAAATAAGGCTAAAATTGGTTTTCCAGCAACATTGATCATACCTGTCTGAATTCTTTGCTTCTGTATTGTTTCCTGCTGGTTTATGACATAAGCTCTAGCTACTTGAAGCTACTTTCCTTTCCTTTCTGATTCCCTCCTTGATTCTGATTTGGTCTCTGAGGGTTTGGTGGAACTTGCCTTAGTGGGAGTGGTGAAGGATTTTTAGGACAATTCTTCTTGAAGTATCCCGGCTGTCCACACTCAAAGCATAAGTTGGTTCCCAATTTGCACTGTCCATAGTGTTGCTTCTTACATCGAGGGCAAGGTTATTTTTGCGGTGGAGGTAACGCTTTGAATCCAGGCTGAGGTTTAGACTGGGCATGCTGATTTGGTCCTTTCCACGGCCTCTTTCCCTTGGGGTTGTGCTGATTATGACCACGCTGGTTAGAATTCATGTTGTCCCATTTCTTCTTGTGCTCTTGAGTGGAGTGAGCAACTTTCTTCTCTTCCTTGGGTAGAACTACCTCCATATTGAGTGCTTGACTGAGCATATCAGAGTAAGTTAGGCGTCCATGACTAGCCAGAGGTAGCCTAATCTACGCTCTCAATCCTTGACGAAACCTGAACGCCCTCTTTTCTTCACTACTCACCAGATGTTAAGCATCACGTGATAACTGTTGAATAGTCGATCGTATTCAATCACAGTCTTCATTCCTTGCTCCAAGTTCCAAAATTCGTTCTCTTTTTGATGACGGTAGGTTTCAAGAATATATGTCTCGAAGAATTTCTCTTTAAACTAGGTCCAAGTCAGATTTCTCAACGCTTCGGGAGTCATAACATTCTTGTCGGCTTCCCACAAATGGTCAACTTCGTCAGTCAATTGGAAAATGGCACAAGTTGCTTGTTCATCAGGGTTAAGCTCCATGAAATCGAAGATCCTCTCTAGGCTACGCGTCCACTTTTTATCTTCCGGGGGTTCAGCGAGTCCTCCAAACGTTGCTGGATTTTACTTCCTAAAATGAGTCTCGATATGTTGCTCAAGAGGTAGAGGTGGTGCATGTTCTTCGTGATCTGATTCCTTATTTTCGACTGGGGTTTATGATGCATCTTCGACTTTTGGGCCATTTGGCCCTATATTTCCTGTCTTTTATGTCTATAATGTATGTATTGGGAAGAAAGTGGTTATTCGTAGGAAAGAAGTTCAGTCTAGGGCAAACGGAGGAAAAATGGTCAAAATGGGCATTACCGAAGCAATTCCAGCCTACTGCATGAAGCTGATTTCCCAGGAGAAGATAATACAGTAGAAAGTCGCTCATATCACCTTTTGAGCGTGGCGATCTAAGAAGAAGTACCCGGTGTAAGGCTAACTGAAGTATGCAGCTCGTATGACCCAAGCCAGCAGCAACAGTCCACCATCGAAGCCAAATAAGGAAATACCCATGGAAAGGATTTACAGGAGATTCTGACTATTCACAACAGCAGAAGGATCTGAAAGGAGGTGGAGTCAACCCCATCAATCAATCAGTGATTTCCAATCATCAATCAGATCAGTCAAGCATCTATCAAGATCGAGCTAAATATGGAAAGCAATCAATCATGCCAATATGGTCTGCCGGAGGAAGGGATTGATTGCCACAACATCGACTATAAAAGACCAGCAAGTGTGCCTGGCAAAATATTGGTTACCCCTAGCATTCGATACTTTTCTGCTCAAGATACAATTTACATTTCAGTTCTTTACATTACGCACAAACAATTTACTACTTTAGTATTTTCATTCCTGTCGTAGAACAAATCCAAGGCAGTTTGCCTTAGGTATTTTCTAATTCCAATTATTTCGTATTTTCTGTCATTAATGTGTTTATTTACATATGTTAATATGCTTTTCAATATGTGTAAGTAATTCCCCTAGTGAGATTTGGGTGGGGAAAATAATTACTTGTTGATATGTGAAATATTGGTGAGGCATTTGTGCATTCGGTTGAGTCCAGTGGTTCTGGAGAAATCTGAGCAGAATTCATCGGCAGTCCTGACCTAGTGGGTGATCTCCACTCGGTAAGGGTTGTACCATGCCAAGTAATGGCCAGGGCATGACAGACAACAATGTTCAGTATGCCTATGACCGAGTAGCTGAGCAACGCCTTCAATAGTGTTATAGATCTGGAAGGCGAGGAGCGAGCAAGGGAATACTGCGTCCTTCCTCGGTCTTGGGCTTCTCTAATGGCTATCCATCAACTATGATGAGGTATAAAGCCATGTTTATTGACCAAGGGACTCACCTCACGTATCGTAGACATATTGATGAATGGTTGGATGTGTTACTGAAAATAGATATCCCACGAGTAATGTCTACTCTGTAGGTGCGGAGTTAGGAAACTTGGAAGAGAAGATTGGTGAGGGTCATATTTGGAGAGATCAGGTATGACTACTATCTAAGGAGGAGTGGAGCACGGCCTTGTGACCGGGATAAAGCATGACCTTTGGACCAAGTGACCACAAGGGATTCAACCATCTCAAGTCTGGAGTATAAACTCTTAAAACACCCCAATGTCTTTGGAGCACGCCTTGAGATGGATCTTTAGTATGCCTATGACCGAATGCACGTATCAACAATAATCATGACCTACCCCAAATCTTATCCCTTTAATTTTTTATTGTCTTTAAATTTAATTGTGCAGATAACTAGATTGGACCGTGACAACCAAACTTGTACACCGAAGAGTAAAATAGTTCCTCACTCTCCGTGGGATCGACCCTAGCTTACCGCTAAGACTAACCAGTCCGATTGTAGGCATAAGAGCGTGTATTGTCCCTCTGTGTTATACCCCAATCTTAGAATAAGGTAAATATTGGAGAATGAATAATGATTCTTATAAACAAGGAAACAAGAAGGAACAAGCTTTAGCTAAATTAAATACAAGAACTCATTCATGCAGACTATTATATTTACAATAATATTTACATTAAAATAAAAAGGATCGAAGTTCTAGTTCGTATCTGAAGGTAGAACACTTATAATATTATATACAACAAAAAGTAGTTTAACTAGGTATCTCATTATGCGATTGTTTTCAAAAGATAGAAAGTTCTAAATTTGATACAATCGACTGAGTGTCAAAAGTTAAGCTAGTAGAAACAATATCACACTTTGGAACCCTAGCTTCAATTTCGCACACCAACACATGTTCCACGACCTAAAACATTTGAAAGAGTTTGGGTTGAGTACTAATGTACTCAGTGGGTAGTTCCCTTCATATAGTTCACAAAACAAAACAAAATAAAGTACACCCATAACAACCAATGATACTTAAAAGATTTCAAAAAAAAATCCACTTCTAAGTTCATTAAAGCATTTTTCTCATATTTGGCATGCCATTTGTCACGTTCTTGTGTTACTCTTAAAAGCTGATGAACCTCGAGCCGAGGTTCAAAGAGTTCTCTAAATTGTGTCAAGTACATAATGGTGATCAACCATTGCAATACATGACTCTGGGGTGTACACAACACTTATCAAATGTGTTAGATTATCCGAGTGTCTCGATCCATAATATAACAGCACTACATACACAAAATGCACAAAAATGTTTTGTTCATGGATAACATTTGTCACTTTATGAATATCAGAGCTTAATAACTCAACATACTTTTAGAAAGAAAAACTCACCTATACAAAGTAATCATGATCCTCAAGGGAGAGAACTACTGTGCTTCTTCCAACGGGCCTACAAAACAAGTTCTAACTTAGTTTCATTTCTCCAACCAAAACTTTTCTCACATCTGACCATCTATCTCTACTCCCACTATTCCCGGGTTTTAATCTTATGAGTGTTTACTTAAAAACTTTATCGGCTTTGGGCACCAGCATACCCTCTTGACTTATCTTGTAAATTTAAAAACAAATTACGCTCAAACACAGACAAGTATAACCTTTAAAATTATTGCATTCAACTTTTAAGGTTTCAAGTAATTTAATACTTATTATTCTTTACAGTAACATATTGACATTCATATGGTTATTGAATAAAGTACATAGTAAATCATCTTCAACTAAACTTCCAGATTATAAATCATCCAAAAACCATTAGTTAGTCCATAGATTATTCATGCTCTTGATCAAAGAAAAACATGCATTTCCACAAAACTTTCATGCACAGCCTTAACTTCACACAATCACCAGTTTCTGTAAAAAATGAACTTGAGACCATGCTATATATCCTTAGAAAGCTAAAAGAGTCTTCTTTCCAATCCAATTTACAGCTCGTAAAAATATTAAATGAGTAAAAAGTTATTGCATTTCAAGTATCAGCTGCCAGATTGGGCAGATTGCTGCGAGATTTTACCCAAAAATCACTTTCTTTTACGAAACTTCATTTGTTACTCTTATACTTCTCATATTTATAACCTAACATTTCATGATAAAACACTTATCTACACATATATATGCATAAATCTGTGCACAATATTTCAGCAATAAATTCATCATTCTTTTGCGCATTTAGTCAAATAATTGGCATGCATAAACTCATATAATCAGTTTTCAATTCCTTTTCTTCACCTAAACTACTTAACACATCACCAATTCAGATTTTAAACAACTCTGAATCACATCATCACATAAGAATCACTCAAGTTTTATTCTTCCTAATTCAAAATTAAAATATCCCTATCTTTACTAATCAAAATCCTGAAAATTGGAAGTAAAGAATGAAGAAGTTCACTATACCTTGTAGATATTCTTCTCCTCCTTTTCTCACTCGTCTTTCTCTTCCTCTCTCTATTAATTTATTTATGTTCTGAGCTTTCTATTTAGACTTTATTATTATGAAGAAAAAAGAGGTAGTCGGTTTCCATATTAATCCTATATGATGACTGGTGATGGAAGGAGGAGGAAGTGGAGTATTCACAAGCTCTCTAGTTGTCTACGTAGGATAAAGCCACTTAATAATTATACAACATTTCCTTTAATTTAACGATCACCTACACACTATATACAAACGTACACACACAGAGACACGTGTATTTACTATATATATACTTCTTTTATATTTTCTTTCCTTCTTTGTATTCCACCATAATTTGCACTACATAAATTCTAATGCACAAAAATTTATTGAGCTACATTACTCAATGAAATTAAATTATTTAAAACACATGTAGTCATACAATTAAATATCACTTTAAGTAAATAAAATCACATAAAATCATATTCCAAATGAATTAATTCAATTATTAGTAAAAAAAATTTTTTTCGAACAAGATGGTTAATTTTGTTGGAATTAAAAATATCTCTTTTTTTTTTCTCCGGGAAGTGAATCACTAAATCTTAATACTAAAATTATATTCTCTAGTTTGAAACTTACTAGCTCGAGGACTTTAGGATATCACATCCCTCTCCCCTTAAAAGTAATTTTGTCCTCAAAATTTAACATGCCTTGATAATCTAGCAGTAGGTGCTCGGTTTTATTTTATCTTCTAGAAAATACTGGTTGACTTCCTATAGAAATTATACCTGTCAAATCGCCACGAGCCTGCTGTTGGTTAAGGGCAAAAGCTCTACCCTATTGTGGTTGCAACTGGTTGAGTCGATGGTTTCCAACAGACCCTTGATTTTGACGTTGCTGATATTCTGAACTTCTCGGTGCTTGATCAAAAACATTTCTTGCTTGATTCGGGCATTCTCGTGAAAAATGTCCGAATTGTCCACAATTATAACCATTTGAGCCTTTTTTGCATTCTCCAGCGGTCCCACTGGCAATAAGGGCATGTAGCCTAATTTCTAGCTTGAAATTGTTGTTGAGGTCATTGTTGTTGTGGCTGATTTTGTTGGTTTTGCAGTTGATTCTGTCGAGGTGCTTGGAATTGACCACCTCTCCATGAACCTTGTCTACTCTCAGAATTTCCTCCACTTCTATTCGTCCCACTTTCTTTTTCCTTTACTATTATCTTGCATTGGAGCTTGTCGGGTTGGTACTTGTAGTAATGTTGGTACTTTTCCTTTTTTCCTTAGTAAGTAGTGATTCAATTACAAGAGCCATGTTCAGAGATTGAGCATATGTCAGTGATCCTTGACAGGCCTTAGAAAGTAGTGATTCAATTACAAGAGCCATGTTCAGAGATTGAGCATATGTCAATGATCCTTGACTGGCTAATGAGACCGAAATCTCATGGCGAAGGCCTCTTATAAACTTTCCGGCTCTTGCCTTATCCGTATGAACCAAATGTGAAGCATATCTTGATAATTGGCTAAATGCTCGGTCATATTCAGTGACCTTTATATCCATTTTTTTCAAGTTCCAAAACTCGTTAACTTTCTCTTGATGATAAAAACCAGGAACATACTTATCGTATAGATCCTTTTAAAGTTTTCCCAGGTATAATTTTCCCACTGTTCATCGGTTAGTGCTCTCTTCTCTAAATCCCACCAATATCCAGCTTCATTCACTAGTTGATAAGTGGCGCATGTGATCCTCTATCTTTTCAATTGCACAAATCCACTTTTCAGTTTCTTTGGGATCACCTGAACCATCAAAGGTTAGGGGTTTTTTTTTTGTGGAATCTCTCTACAGCACTTCGAACACGCAAAACATATGTTAGAGGTTCTTCAGGAATCAAGTTATTTCTTCCTCTAACTCTACCCCTCCCTCTGCCTCAACCCCTACCTCCACCTCTACCCTTTTCTGCCATCTGGAAGGAAAACTATGTGTGAGGGTCTAATCCCCGAAGCGTAAATCTGAGAAATAACTCTAATGGAAAGTCACTTAAGTCATAGACATCTAAAAACAATTTATTTCTACATCAAAGAAGTCATTAAAGCCAAAATGACCTTTTCTCGCATAAATCCTCATGCCTTACTAGAGAATCATAGCTTCCTGACATCGATCTTATAATTTATCAATGCCACAACCAGCTTACATAATCACAACAATGGGACTCCGGAAACTACTACAATAAAATATTCATAAATGCTTTTAATTTCCTTCAATACTTAAGAAAACACTTACATTCCTTAGTATCATATAGGCATAGAACCATATATGACATAGTACTCATCTGACAACTCATACTTATTCTCAAATTCGGAGGAAATTTATTTCTTTAAAGATCATAAGGTCAAGAGCCTAATATAACCATATCAAGCAGCTTGAAACACTTGTTCATTATGCTTCAAATCGCTCAAAACAAAGACAAAACTTCCAGTCATATGAGTTTAACTTCTTCCAGACATGACAATTGTTGTGTATATCATGTAGTCGTTAAGGACTCGGGTTGTTCCAAACACGACAAAACATTTCACATCTTATACAATTCTGGAATCACATCATATGATTATGTGAATAGAAACATAATGATAATATTTTTGTATAGACTATGATAAATAAATTAAAAACAACTTACAAATCATTTATCGAGGGCAGTGCGGCAGTGAACTGAGGGTTGCTAGAGTAGCTAGAAGTCTAGAGATACTATTCTAGACTCGACATCAATAACTATTACTTTTAGACACGGAAAAGAACTCCGCTCTGATACCATTTTGACATACCCCAATCTTCTTAGAATAAGGTAAATATTGGAGAATGACCAATGATTTTGTTAAACAAGGAAATAAGAGGGAACAAGCGTCAGCTAAATTAAATACAAGAACTCATTCATGCAAACTATTATATTTACAATAATATTTACATTAAAATGTATAGGATCGAAGTTCTAGTTCGTATCAGGTAGAACACTTATAATATTATATACAACAAAAAGTAGTTTAACTAGGTATCTCATTATGCGATTATTTTCAAAATATAGAAAGTTCTAAAATTTATATAATCGATTGAGTTTCAACATAGCGCCCATACTCTAAATCATGTAAGCTGCTTAGCGCATCCTACCTTGGTTTGTCTATCAAGGCTCATTATTTAGAATTCTATTGATGGTGTTAAAAAATTTTGTAGGTGATATTATACTATAACATCTCAACATCTTTTCATTTGCATAATGAATCATTTCATATCATATTGTATCGTAACATTTCTCATAACATTGCATAACATGTAGCATCATATCATTGTTTGCTCAAACAAGGAATACATCGGGTAAAATTGCCTCGTTAGAGGTCTTATAGCAAAATGCCTCAATCGAGGACTTATAAAAACAAGGTTACCTTCCATGAGGTCTCATAATCATGTCCAAAAGGTGCCATCATAACAAAAGATGGACTTATAAAAGAAAACATAATAGTGCATTAATATTGTCTTAACAAAAGATAGCATGAAGTAGTACAATGCAAACAACAACAATGACAAACATGTATATCGACTCTAACGCTAACTCTAGCTCTCGTCCTCATCATCGTCCTTCATGGGCTCCTCCTCCTTCTCTGGGTGCTCCTCCTCTGGGTCCTCGCCAAGGTCCTCCTCAGGATCCTCCTCGTTTGTGAATAAACCTCCGGACGGGTTAGCCTCAAGGCCCTGTCTAGCTTTCTCAATCAACCGGTCGAGATCCCTTAGCAACATTTTCTCCGGCTCCTCCCTCCTTTGAATTTTTTTCTTAACTATCCACTTTGAATAATATCTTCCGCGTATAGGGAGACAACTGCGGGTTGCGTCGATCAAGAAGCTTGGTAAGTCAGATAGAGGTGGCTGCTGGGAACAAGGTAGAAAAGTAGGTGTAGCCAAAGGTACACTAGGAGTGTAAGTAGGTGAAGGTGGCAGGGAGCTTGGGGTGTAAGTAGGCGACTCTGGTGTGTAGGAGGGAGAAAATGGTGTGGACTGAGGTGGGTGAAATATGGGGACAGTGTGGTCACTGAAGTAGAGGTAGTCTGAGTCGGTGTCCAAGTTAGCAGTCAAGTCTACTAAAGGCCTCTTCGTCCCAGAGTGAGGCGAGATTGCACTAGGTCCATGAGGAACAAAATTAGGATCCACCCGAGGTGGTGGAGTGAAATCAGATGGAAGAAATGGTGACCAGGTTGTGGCTGAGGAAGCACGTCGAATGGGCCTGGGGGGAGTGGACCTACAGGGTCTAGGATCCAACGGGTTTGAATTTCCAAAACTAGGTTAGGGAGACTGGCCATTGGCCGAAACTGAAGACCTTCAATAGTGTTCTCATCCAATACTTTCTTCGCCCAAAATAGCCTAAATTTGGGGGTAGCCAGTACACCAAGACCCTACAACTCTCGTAATCTGTCCACATGCCTCCCATCGCCATTCTGTGCTCATCCAGAAAATGAGCAACAAACTGGCCGACTGACTCACCGAGATACCTCCTGATGGCATGGAAGTATTGAGCTAGCTTCTCATACGTCGGTCCAGTACAAGGTCCTGCCATCTACAAGGATAAAATAAAAGAGTGGTTCTATTAGTACATATCTTATAGTGAAAATCTTAGTACGACTAAGTTCATGACTATATTTTAGGTTCGGTTTAGGTCCTCTCGATTTGGTTTTAAGAGGTTTCGACTTAGACAATGTTGTCTTGACGCACACTCGTGAGTCAACTTAGGATTCCTATCCCAACTTGTGACTGTAAACGATCATCGAAGGTTGGCAGCCCGCATACAAACAAATTTGCTTAAAAGAAAGAAAATTGCACATAAATTGAGCATGTAAACACGTAATGGCACTCATAGCATGTTGTGAGCATAGTATATGCAATGAAAAAGTTCATGAGCATGAATTCAAATATTAAACATAGCAATCATATAACCAAAGTAAGAGTTCAAGTATAACTTTCATTTTTCAACCAACGTGGAGGGATGGGAGGGATGTCATGAGCAACTTAACATTGAACTTGAAGAGTTCCTGACTTTAGTTGGTTTATATCTATTGACTCTACATTGAAAGAATGATTAAGGCTTCCAGGGCTCAGAGCGAACGGGGTGCTCTGATACCATGTATATGGCGACCTACGACCCGAGCCTATGCAGATCCGTCCGAGCTGCCACATAGAGGTGGGGTGAAACCATAGAAATCATAATCATAAGAATAACAATAAAATGTTATTTATTGGAAACATCAAAAGATAAGTTTTTGGAATAATAGAGGTAAGGTGGATAGTTGTTCAATATCAATGCCCTAGCATAACATAACTAGGGTTGATGTATGAGGACATCGGCCCCGCACTACGGAAACGTTTCAAAAAACAACCATCTTAAAGTAGATGGTTATAATATAAAGAGGTAACTTGAGTTTGATTGACATAAGCCTTATTGAAAACAAAGACAATGGTCATAAAGACCGACACGACAAGTACTGGAACGGAACAAACAGACAACAACGACATCCCCTCCTCCGCCTCCACGTTGATTAACCTGCATTAGGAAAAACAATGCAGGGGGCTGAGTACAAAAGCACTCAATGGATTCCGTGCCCCATTTTCACAACAATTTTGAAATGATATATCATGCTTCTTTCTTATGGAAGAGATTACTTTAGTGAAAACGGTTGTCCTTCTCATAAGTTAAAATAGTTAAAAGGATAATCGGTTCAAACCATAAAACAACTCACATTCTTTGGTTACTGCCCGACCCAATTAGATGGGAGTCACTCCCTCCAATCGAACCGTCATAACTTCATGTGTACACTACCTTGGCTTGTACGGAGCACCAGGCGATCGTATTATAAAGACATCCAACATTGGTAATCCACAAGCAATTAAGCATAAAAGATTTAGCATGCATATCACATTTGAAAGCATTGGGTCTAATAACCCTAAAGTTACCTCAGTGAGAGTTTGTAATCCCACAGTTTGAAAATTGGAAATCCAGCTTGATTCGGATTCACTTGACTAGTCCTCAAACTTAAGAATTGCTTGGTCCTACAAGAGTTGTCTTAAACACTTAAGTTCACAAGCATGTATGTGTCTAAAGTCTTAGCATCCTAGGTTAAGCTTATTCCCGAGTTATAACATGTATGTCATGCATGTTATGTCACATGAGTCACATAGATGTCTTATGCATACTATATGCTTTATATCGTATCATACTAATGCATGTAGTCTTAAGTAATCATATATCTCATGTCATAAGATCACACTTTAAAATATGTAAGACATCCATACATGACTATTGAATATATAAAAATTATTCTATTGACTCAAATCAATTTAATTGATTAATTAAGAATCAATTAATTACTTAAGGACATATAATTAATTAATTAGTTAATTATTAAAGACATATAATTATTTAATTAATTATTAATTATTAAAGATATATAATTAATTAATAAAAGAATATAATTAATTAATAATTAATTAATTAATTAAGACGTATAATTAATTAATTAGTAAATTAATTAATAAATAAATAAATATTAAATTAATAATTAATTAATTAATTATGATTTTAATTCATTAATTAATTTTGAATTAATATATTAGTAAAGAATTATTTGTTTAATTACTTATTAATAAATAAGTAATAGACAATTAATAAAGCATAAATAATAATAAACATTAATCATATAATATACAACTTCACATTTAATTACATATCCATATCACACATAAACAAGTTATGTTGGATCATTATAGATTAATTTAATCACATAAAGGACTAAGCCCATTTCTTTTTTTTTTGTTAATTAATAATAGTCCAACCCAACAACGTAGTATCCCATTATAACAATATATGTCCAATTATTAATTACTAAGCCCATTCGGTTTTCATAGGATATAGCTCATTTTCAAAACAAATTCGGGCCCAACCAATTGTAAGACATAGAGCCCACAAATAAGGGTTCATAATACATTGGATTTAATACATCATAACAAGTTGGGTTTTAACCTATTTGTCTAGGCCCAACCGAAAATTTATGTTCATTCATAAGGTGATACATGGCCCAATACTTAGTAATTTTTTCCAACTTTAATAATTCCACAATTTTTATCCATAAAATAAATCCATAATAACCTTAAATAAATTTCAACACAACATATTGGTATGAAAAGTTGTTTAACACAACAATGATAAGATCTTTCATAATTATTTTTAAGCATAAATTTTCGGAATTAAGCATACAAGGTAAAAAGACACATTCTGGAAAATTTCAGTGAGATATTCGACATCATAAAATCCAAATAAAATAGAAAAAAAGCTCAAAAAGGCTTGAAATTTTTATAGGATGCTCCTAAACATAAGAGAGTTTCCAGAAGTCTCTATACTTGTCCAAACAGGGCCTTATTTGCAGATCAATGAATCTGTCAAAAATTGGGGTTTTGCAGCACAACAGTTCACTCGAAAATTCGATATAAAATCACTCATTTGGCCAAAAAAGATGAGAAATATCAAATTGGAAAGCTCAGAGTGTCTAGTTTGGTTCTCCAAAAGGCTAGGCCTTCAAAAGTTACGAATCAAAGGATAAAAATACTTATACATTTTTCTGCGCAAATTAAGAATCACGTTCAAGAGCAGTAACATGTTAAATCTCCCAAAATTTTATGCCTCAATGCAAAATTCTGAAAAATTTATAAAACCTTGCTAACATGATTATTTACAACATATAAAAATTTGAGAGTGAAATTCGAAGCCTAACATGTTCAATTGGGCAGATCAGATTAGGGCAGAATGCTCCATTTCACATAAACACCATAAGCTCATACTACTTTGCATAATTTTTCCACCAAACGACCTAAACACACACTACAACCCTTAAACATACTAACACATTGTTCATAACACTCAAGAAAGCAAGAAAAATGAGATTCCTAAGTCATACTGCTATCCACATTGAACATGCAATCCTAGAATCAATCGAAACATTTGAGAACATACCTATTCATCAACATTGTTATGGTCTCAATCACATTAGGAGGGTGTCAAGGGCTGCCTCTTCACTTATTCAACAAGGACTCAAGCTTAAGAAATGATATCCCTAACTATAATCGTAGAATTAAGAAGGGGAAGAAGAATATAAACAATTAGTGAAAGGGGAATAACATATACCTAGCCCTCCTCTCATTCATCTCTTTCTCTCTCTGTTCTCTCTCTCCTTCTCCTTCTCCTTCCTTCCTCACGGTTGTTCCTCCCTCTCGCTCTCTCTGCCCGTTTCTCCAGCTTTCCTAGATGGTGGTGGTGGTGTGTCACAGCCCCAAATCCCGAGGGACGGCAGAAGTCGGGGTGCGACTGGGATTGGATTAAAGAAGCGGGGAAGAAGGGGACTAACTGAAATAAACATACATAAAAGACAACATAATTCTATGAACATGACATCTTTAATAAAAGGAAGAGTTGATCTCGAAGGATCACTCGAAGAAAGTATACTGAAGTATCTAAATTATAGATTACAGACTTAAACTACAGTGATTTACCAAAAGTACATAACATCAAAAAGGTCTAGAGTTTTGCAGCGGAAAAGTAGGTCAAATGCTAAAGCCTTCCTAACTTCTTAACTCAACTCAACTTCAACTTCAACTACTGCCGCTTTAGTCGCTTCAACCTGCACATTTAGAAAATATATGCAGGGCTAAGTACAAAAGTACTTAGTGGGTACGTTGCCGAAAATATATTCATAAGTATAGATAATCTGGCATTTCATAATTTGTAGCACATCGGGGTTTTATTAAAAATAGCCCGTGTCTACTAAAACATTTTCTGACTCATTTTCATAATTTGGCTTGATCAAGAACTTTTCATAGATGTTACGTTCAAATCTTGACCAATTCTCATTCACCGTGGCTGGTTACCCCTCAACAGGATACCACATACACCACAGGTTACAAAGTGCACAAACCTTGGAAAGCATATAGCTAACTCAAAGCCGATCGATAGTTAACACCTAATGGTTAACTCATAAAATCTGGAAAACACGAATGTTAGAACTCGTAAGGTTTCTTACTCGACTCTTAGGTCAGTAGAGAGGATAGTCGTTAACTCGTCACGACTTAAGAGATCAAAAGAAACTAAGTTGCGAAGAAAAACAACTTAGGAAATTAAATTCTGAAAATTCACTGCGCAATGCAGTAGTTCTGGGGACTGCCCAGAACAGAGCAATTGGAAACAGGGGATGTGCCCTATTTCGTTAAAAAGCTTGGAATGTCTAGTTTACTCTCCAATTTATGGATCTCAAATCCGATAAACGAGCTAAAAGATATTACAGTTTCCGGGAAGGATCGCAAAACTGCCGCGGCTAACCCTAGTTGCTCGATAGAATCGACGTATGACTTCCTAGGCTCGTTCTATGTTATCGAACCTACATTTTCACGATTTTAGCACTTCAAGTCAGTCAACACGTACTCCCGTACGTGAAGAACTCCTTTCCATCGTTCGTCTATTAGCACGACGTTCTAAACATCGGCTTTCAAACTATCAAGTACTATACCAAAACAAGTTAACATTTCCCGATTCTAGTTCTCGATTATAACTACAACTCATCATATAATAATCCGGATGCTCATGTCGTCAACTACCAAATTGTTCCTTAGTCCATAATAAGCAATATTATTTAGTTAGAAACCTTACTCGACTTCTCGATTATTACTTATATTCATTTGATCGTCTCTTACAAATTTTTCAAAGTTATCGGATTTCATTCATTTTCTATAACATTAATCATCATCTAACGTAGATCATTATTACGTATATCATTACCTTATATCATCAACCAATTTCAACTTAATTGGGATTATTTGTCTCTTATAATTTCTATAATAATTTTAGATTAATTCCAAATAATTTCTATCATCAACTATTATCATTAGAAACCATAATCTATCATCATTTCATCAATTTAATCAAAGCTTATAAAATTCCCTAATCCTTCATTTATTTTCGGTTTCAATATGTAATTAGGGAGAGTGATTTTCTTCTCTAATTAACTCCATTAATCCATTTATTATACTAATACAACATCAATAAACCAAACAACTAGTACTACTACTTCATAAATTAGAAATCCATCTCAAACCCTAAGCCTAAAACTCGATCATCATCAGTTTCATAGGGCTTTTCATTTCTTCTTGATTAATTCACCAATTGAACATCTCCTAAGCATAATTATCCAACCAATTGAAGAATCCAATCATCCTACATTTATGCCCCAATTTTCGGTCACACCTAGTCTTTAGGGTTCTTGGATTTTCTTCAAATTTTAACCATAGAATTCATATCTAATCCATCTAATTACCTTAATTAAAGCTCAAATCTTCTTCCTAATCATCTACAATTTTCGGTCCATCAAGAAAATAAAGAGATTTAAATTTTAATTGGATAGATCAAGGAAGAAGAAGATTACCTTGAAGATTAATGAAAGATGATTAGGAATTGATGGAAGATTGAATGACTTGTGGAGAATTTGTCTTGTCCAAAGCTTGAAATCCAACAATGGTGAGATGAAAATGAAAATGGTGAATTATGATGGTGGTGGCGGTGAAATGGGGTGGAGAAGAAAGAATTGTGACAACTATTGTATTAGATATTATCTTAGTGACTTAGGTGTAAAGTTAGAATGTATTTGGAACATTAGGTGTCCAATACTTTATGATTTTAAAAAGAAATATCAAGGTATAGAGAGAGAGAAGATGTCGGCTGCCTTTAGGAAATTTTTAGGATAATACGCATTTTTCCGGCGCGATACGACGTTACGGAAATCAATAAACGAAAAACGTATCTCGGCACATTATCGTCAAATTCTGATTCTACCATAAATTCCGATATATTTAACTTATTCGGAAAGTAATATTTAAAATCTAATTTCCAACAAAAACTCGGGACGTCACAGTCCGAGTTTCGCCCGGAAAAATCATAAAAACGAACTTTCTCGGGCGAGTTCGTATTGCAATTTCGTGAATGTAAAAATCAGACGGTTTTCCGTTCTGAGTTCTAGAACTAAAAAGTTATCGTACGCGATAACCCTAAACACAGTAGTCATCTAACTGACTTCTGTAATTTATTTTCGGAAACGGATTTCACCGCTAGTCTTAGAATTAAATTTTATGAACTTAGGCGTGCAAAGCCATTTTTATTATTAACTTTAAAATTTTAAGTCAGTACGAAATTTCTGGGGTGTTACATGGTGGTTCCAGTGGTGATGGATGGTGGCAGATGGTGGAGGAAGAAAATAGAAAATAAGGTTTGATGGAGAGGGTGATTTGCAGATGGTGGTGAAGATGATGAGTTTCATATGTGCAGACTTTACGTAGTGAAATGAGGAGGAATCTGTAGGTAATTAGGTTTATTATTACCCTACTTTTCTCTGATTGGGGATTAGCAGATATGGTTTTGAAAGTGTAAAAAAATATAATGATGATGTTTAGATTTAATCCTCTACAAATTTTCACTCCCTCTTCCAGCCATTTTCTTTCTTCTTATTTCTCCTAATAATTCCTTTGTTTTCTTTTGTCTTATCTTAATTACTAATTAAATTAATTATTTTCCATAATAATATTTATCCATACTATACTACACATGTTTCATATCCATACACACGCACACACATACACATACAATTATATATATATATATATATATAGGAATAGGATCATGTGAGAATGCTATTTTAGGTGAGAAATGAGAATAAATTTAGACCCTTGATTTTTGTTGATCAATGGCTCAGATTTAGCGATGCATTATGTTGTAGTAATTTATGCATTACAATGCTTATACATTAGGTTTCTATAGTTTATGCATTAGAATGTGTATGCATTACAATTCTGCAATATATGCGTTACCAATATGATAAAAATGCATTAAAATGTACCATTCTCACGTTCTCATATAAATATCATTCTCACCAAATCCTTACCCTATATATATATGGTGTGGATCTGGTGAGAACCACTCCTTATATGAGAAATAGGAACTAATCATAGCCACTCATTTATAAAGAATGTGTGATTGATATTAAATCTAAAATTTAACCCAAATAATTAAAAGAAGAGGGGAGGGGTATACGGGTAAATAATGAACTAAATTCCCTACACTAAAAACATAAATTGATTTGTTTTCTCTCTCTCTCTCTCTCTCTCTCTCTCTCTCTCTCCCTCCCTCTCTCTCTCTCTCCCTCTCCCTCTTCCCTCATGCACGTTTTCTGTATTTAGTTCTTCTTCTTTGCAAATCACCATCATCAAACTGTAAATTATATATGATTCTCAAATCCATAGCCATGGTTGTCTCTCTTCATATCTCTTGACGTTATGCAAACCGCCGCCATTCCTCACGTTCGTATCTGTTTCTCACTCGCTCTTCTATTTCTCTCTTCACCACTAACCCCGTCGGTGATGCCACTACCGCCGTGTCACAGCCCGAAATCTGGTGTGTAGGAACGACCAGACTCCATTAGAGTGTGAAGGTAAAACCATCCAATTCGACATACCACTTTTGTCACAACTCAACTCGAGATGCAACAGTACACTAACTCTATTGAATTAAGAATGTGAAACCATTAAATAAGACATGACTCGACAAAAAGTCATGCTCAGAAATAAGGGCAATCAACAATAAACATTAACAAATATCAACATGCTTTCAAGGTATTATCAAAATATACACAAGCATGATTAATTTACATCGGTTTCAAAATATAATAAGTATTTTGAGAAATCCAAGTCATGAAGAATTGTAAGACAAGCGGGAAATTGTTTCAAGCACGTAGCTCATTGTATCAACAGACCATCAAGGATTATCAAAAGACATATCAAAAGAAATTATCTTGCAGCGAAGACATCAACTCAATCCCAACAACTATATGTATGCAGACATGCAATTGCCAACTTGAACTTTCGACTTAACAGAAAACACACCACCAAGAATTCTCCTCATCATCCTCATCCATAGCTAACCTGCATGTTTAGAAATACATGCAGGGCTGTACTTCGTACTCAGTGAACACATGCCAAAAATATTTTGAAAACAATGCTCATTAGAGCTATATAATTGAACTTGTCTTGCCACTGCAAAAAATATTTTGAAAACAATGCTCATTTTCTAAAATCGACTGCGCAGTCAAACATAATATAATACAGGTATGAATCATCTACCACATCAGCATTGTGTCGAGAAGTAGGCCTTCTTTTCAAATACTATGACCGGCTAAACCGAAGTAAAGCTCACAGTCACCTCATCAATTCAATAACTACACGTGGGTTCCTGCCTCACACAGGATATAATAACTCATGTAGATGATAAAGCATACCAAACTCAAATAAATGGCAAGTCAATTAATTTTAAAAGCTCACATAATAATAATCAATAAGTAACAGCATTTATCAGAGTTTTGGTTTTAGAAAAGCCCACCTGACTTCTGGTATTTTGAGTCGAGGTAGCTTACTTTACGTTTCCGACTATTTCTCAGTCCCGCTTGGTCCTTCAAAATAACATTGAATAAGGACGAGTTTATCCTCTCGAAAAATGTAAAGTAGACTTAGGGTTTGGCTGAAGGACTTCTACTTGACTCGGGTCTTTCTTATCTCATTTTAACTTTTCTACATCTATATCTTTCTCGATTTCTCGTTCTTGGATTATCGTCTTTACTTGGTTACTAATTAGTTCTCAAACTCGAAATCTAGTCTCTAGAAAATAATATTATTTTAATATTACATGCAAAACGAGAAGTTATTATTCATCTCGTCTTATGCTTCTTAATTTCTCGAGTTATTACTTCTCAATTAACAACATCACAAAACATTCATTAACATAACTTTCACGTTAATAATCGAGCATTCACTTAATATAAACGGTCAACTTCATAAATAAGCGGAATAAGAAAATCTCACTTAATCACATAATTTCAATTAAGCATAACAAACTCAGAAATAATTCATATTTCAAACACCGTTAAAAGATGACTCGTCACTGCTCGACTCTTATCTTTTAGAAAATTATTACTTCGAATTTTAACGAAAATAATTTCGTTGAACTCTTATTAACTCAAATAATAATTATTTTGAATTTTAAAAATTCAAACATCTATTTAAAATTTGCCGACTCTAACATACGTCATCATTCCTCTAAATACGAACTTATACTCGTATAAACTCTTGACTTAATAACTCAATCTTCAAATAATAATATTTAATCTTTTCTCAATTAAAAACTCTTAATTTTCGTTTTTATTGAATAAAAACTCGACTTTTTATTTCAAAACTTCGACGCTCGATAATTTCTACGTTTTAACTCCGATTTAAGTGATTCAAAAAGCAAACTTGCTTATTTTTACTCAAACATCATCATAAAATAACTTAATACTCAATATAGCATCAAGAACATAACCTTCATGTATTTAAAACTCATTAGACTCGTTTTTCTCATTTTAACACGCAAAACTTACTTGTTTTCAAATTTTATAACTTTTCTTCACTCAATTAACACTTCATTACATCATTTAATCATAAAAGCATACTCAAGATTATAAACATCAATCTCATAACTCATATCATGCAACTTTTTAGTTTTTAAGAAAATATTCCATTAAATTGAATATTCTAGTTTTATTATTATTATTATTCCAATAATATCTCTTGATTAATTTCTCATTTGAAATAAATGAACTCAAATACGAGTAACTCATCTCTTTAACTCGTATACTCGACTTCTAAGACATTTCCTCATAGAAAAAATTCATTCTTTTTATTCTAATTTCCTTTTATTTCTCAAATAAATATTAATAATAATATTCTATTTTTCTTTTAATCATTCAACATCATTCTTATGCATTTTTCTTCTCTTATCTTCAAAATCTTCACATCTTCATCCAAGTAACATCTTTCTTTGTTTTAAACTCATAACTTTATTTATTATTATTTCGTCTTCCTTAATTTCTATATATATATATATTCATTGATTTTTCTAAAAAAAAATCATAGAATTTTATTTCTTCCTCAATTCACTCAAGACATGCTCAATATCTCATTTATTCCTTAATTTTATTTTTATATTTTGAAATCCATCAAATTAATATATATATATATATATTTTTCGAAATTTTATATAATAAAAGTAATTAATTTATAATTATTTTATATCATCTTCAAATCTTCATATCTTTATAAGAACATGAAGAACACATCTTCATATCTTTGTTGGACTCAAGAACATCAAGAACACTCATATATGTATTTTTTTTATCCTCATGCATCGATTTTTCTCCTCAAAAATTCATTAAAATTTATAAAAATTATTATTTCTTAATTTCTCAATTTTCATGCATCTTAACTCATTCAAAAATTCATCAGTAACATCATAACATCATCATCATCATAATCATCATCAATATCATCATACTTCCTTAAAAATTATTTAAATCATCAAAAACTCATTTTCTTCAAATATATATACTTCGAATTTTTCAATAAAATTCATAGAATTCATATAATCACTTAAAATCATAACTTAACCATATTTCCATGCTTCATCATACTCATATTCATCAAAAACATCATCAAATCCATAAATAAACATTCTAAACACATATTTTTCATTTTATCTTAAATAAATCGATATATATGTGCAAATAAATTCTCAAAAATTATCAACTTCACATTCATGCATATAAATCACTCAAATCATCATCATAAACATATATCATCATCATATCATCAAATACTCATTAAGGAATTATTTTCCAATTTATCATCTTCTTTGATTTTTGGTGTATATAAAAATTCTTTTCTTCATCTTTTAATTTCTAGATCAATTTTCAAAACTCATTTTCATCATATCATCATCATAACCTAAGGTTTTCCTAAACATAAAGTAAATATGCATGTTTTTCCTTTATCATCATACATATACATATATACAAAAATTGAATAATATCATACTTAAAAATAAAATCAAACTCCTCCTTGGCTTGATGAAGAACTCGATGGCTTTAAGGATGGAAGGGAGATGGATTTTCACTTCTTTCCTTGCATGAAAAGATATACAAGGGTATCAAGATCAAATCTTGAATAATAAGGATCAAACTCCTTACTTGGAAGACTAAGAAAAATCGATGGAAATAAGTGGAAAAGAGAGGATTTCTTAGCTTGTTTCAAGCTTAAATGAAAGTGATAAAGATGTGAACTTACTTCTTGATGATGATTATAGAAATGGAGGTGAAAAACTACATCAAGAATCCTCAAACTTGAAGCTCCTTCCATGGTGTATTTATATATATATATATGCATGCATGTCGATGGTGAAGGGGGAAGAAAGAAGGAGGGCTGCTGCTCCCCTTTTATTTTCGCCAGAGATGGAGAGAGAGTTAGATGAGAGAGATGGAGATGAATGTGAAGAGTATGGATTTGTGGAATGAGGGGATGAACTTGTGTAGTAAGAGAGAGAGATAGAGAATGAGAGAGGGGGGGCGATATTTTTGGAGAGTTTAGGGAGAGAGTGTAGCTCACTCTCCTTAGGTGAGAGTGGGATAATAATATGGCCAATAATAGAGATAAGTATGCAGATTTTATCTGCTTAAAACACCCGGAATAAAAAGTTTTCCGGTAGAAAATATCCCTATTATTTTGTTTATCTCTCAAACAACTAAAATTCTCTCCTCGACTCTTTCTCGACATAAAAAATCTCTCTACTTCATCTTATTTCTCACCAAATTAATTAAGAAATCTCAATATCAAATTTTCAGATTAAAATTCCATCTATCGAAGAAAAACTTAAAAATTGCTCGGCTAATTATGCCGTTAAATAATTATTTTTAAAACTTCTGTCAAAAAGTCTCGAAAAATTCTCCGACATATCTCAAAAGTCTTAGAATAAATTCTAGATTTAAAAGACACTAATTAGACTAAATTCAGAGTCGGTCGATGAATAGTGATTTCTCGGTTAACATTACTATTCATCAAAAAGTAAAAATTATCAGACTCTTCCGAAATTCAAACTCAAACTCAAATTTATATAATAATGCTCAAACAATGCATTACATACTCGATTCGAATAATCGAAACGAGAAAAATCACATCAAAGCACGTAAAGGCATTTTTGTCATTTCACAAGAAAATTTATTTTCTTGGAAATTTTTAGCACTCAAAACACATCATGTAGGCATATAAACTTATTTAATACGCACTTTAAGACTTAGAAAAGTTCGGGGTATTACACGCCGCCACACCACTAGACATCGTCGACAATATTCTTCTTCTTCTTCTTCTTCTTCTTCTTCTTCTCTCTCTCTGTCCACACACACACACACACACACACACACACACACACACATATATATATATTTCTAGATTTTTCGCTACTCATTTCCCCCATCAATTTCACTATCTTCTCCACCACCGCTACTCCGCTCGTTGGATTTACGAAGTAGATTAAATTCGAATTCGCTGAAAAAATCTTGCTACATTTGAAGTGTGCATGAAATTCAACATATTGAAGAGATATTCAATTTGAAATTTGAAGTTTTTTTTTATATGAGGTTTTGTTGATATTGAAATCCAATAATGGTGGTGGTCTGCCTGCAGATTTGAGGGATTGTTGGGAGGTGGTTGTGGGAAAGAAATAGATTGTAGAACGAAATTCATTAAATTTGTATCTATTGAGAAATTTATTAAGTTATTTGAGCAAAAACGTGGTATATATACATTACGTTATTACTATTAATGCATTACATTAATATTGTTTGTACATTATAAACCGTTGCACTGAAGTATCAAAAAATACACAACATAATGCATAAATATATACAATCTGATGCACAAATATTATATATGTAATGCATTAATTATGGTAAGTAGTCCTTTCCTATTTTGTGCATTTACAGAATCAAATTGATGCATCACATAAATTGTGTTAATGCATCACAAAATTGTTCCCAGAATATCAAGTAATAAATATGAAAATAATGTATGTAATGTATTAATTATGATATCATATACAAATACAAATACAAATACAATATACATAATTCATTAATTGTATAAGTACACACTTTTATAAATTTTATTTGTTCTTTATAAATAATATGCATTTGTGTATCACTTTGCACTAGTTTATGCATCACGATTTTGCACAACATAAATAACGAAAATTACTATTCTAACCCTACTTAAGTAAAAGACAGGGGATTGACCAAAAAAGCAATCCATCCTATAAGATCAATGGATATGATTTAATCTCATAATTAGCTGGTCAAACCGCTTTTTTGGTCAATCCCTTGTCTTTTACTTAAGTAAGGTTAGAATAGTAATTTTCGTCATTTATGTTGTGCAAAATCGTGATGCATAAAGTAGTGCAAAGTGATGCACAAATGCATATTGTTTATAAAGAACAAATAAAATTTATAAAAGTGTGTACTTGTGCAATTAATGAATTATGTATATCATATTTGTATTTGTATTCGTATATGATATCATAATTAATGCATTATGTACATTATTTTCGTATTTATTATTTGATGTTTTGGGAGCAATTTAATGATGCATTAACACAAATTACGTGATGCATCAATATGATACAGTAAATGCAAAAAATAGAAAATGATTCATTATCATAATTAATGCATTACGTATGTGATATTTGTGCATTACATTGTTTAAATTTATGCAGTAGATTGTGTATTCTTTTTATACTTCAATGTATCAACTTATAATGCACATACAATGTTAATGTAATGCATCAATGTTAACAACATAATGCATAATTTAATAAATTTTGCCCAACAGTCATTTCTTCCAGACCACCACCTCGCTACGCCCCCCTAATTTGTCGGACGACCACCAGTGCCGTTGCTGTCCTTAATTGTAATATTGTTAAAACTCATCCACAAAAAAACTTCAAATTGAGCCATCAAATCGGTCGACTCTCTCTCCAAGGTGTTGAATCTCCTACTCACTTCAAATCCAACACGATTAATTCAAGAAATCTACTCCATAAATTTAACGGCGAAGTGACGGCTAGTGCCGGCAATGGGTGATGATGGTGGTGAAGAATAGAGAGAGAGAGAGAGAGAGAGAGATTGACGAATGAACAGGGTACATAAAAATTGGGGGAAAAAATAGAAAAAGTGAGAGGAAGAAAAATTAGAAGAAAATTATGATGATGTCCAGTGGTGGCAGCAAAGTTATCAACGACGGTGATGGTGGGTGGTTATATGGTGAAGAAAGAAATAGAAAAGGGAGGAAGAAAGAGAGATCAAACGTGAGAGAAGGGTGAGGACTATGTTGCATTCGGATGGTCTTGCTACTCGTAGGAATACGAATTTACTGTGCTGATTGTGACGGGTGCATTGGCGGACGACGGAGTCCGACGGTGGTGCTGTTGCGATGAGTCCGACAATGGTAGTGGCGGCGACATCCAAAGTGATGATAGTTGTAGAGAGAGAGAGAGAGAGAGAGAGAGAGAGAGAAAGAGAGCTAACGTGAATGAATAAAGGGGGATGAATTTCTATTTCCCAAAATAGCCTTCCTTATTTGTTTTTTAATCTATGTTAAATTTTTAGATTTAATTCTAGCCACACATTTGTTATAAATGACTGGTTAAGATTAGTTCTTATTTATCATATAAGGAGTGGTTCTCACCAGTCCACACCCTATAATATATATATATATATATATATATATATATATATATATAGATAGTTTCACAATACGACATTCATTCGTCGGATCGACATTTCGATCAAGCATACAAATAGAATAAATTATTGTGATCTTAATGAGACCAACATCGATATTATTTCATAAAATAATTTTTTTTCAAATCAACTAGGCAAATAGTTCATATAAATATATAGTTCATCTTTTGATTAATTATTTCTAATTAATCTTTCACTTAAAATCACATAATATGAATGCTCGTTTTTATGCAATGCATGAATCATTTAAATTTTATATAATTTAGAAAAATAAAATTGATCGGGAATAAGTGACCGTTCTATTATTACATTTTTTCTATTTATTTTATATATTTAAAACGAAATTTTTAGGCTCGAATTTTCGGGATTCTACATTCATCGACTAGATGCTTCGGGGCTTACGGCACTCGGTGTTCGGAGTGCTCCCTCGGGCGAGGCTTGTGTACGAGTTCTTGGGCACCTACAAATTAAAGGATGTGGTTGCAATTTGTAGGTGCCCAAGTTGACAAGTTGAAAAAAAAAAATTGGGCACCTACGAAATTTTTAGGCTCGAATTTTCGGGATTCTACATTCATCGACTAGATGCTTCGGGGCTTACGGCACTCGGTGTTCGGAGTGCTCCCTCGGGCGGGGCTTGTGCAGGATCCGTGTTATGGGGCTCGGCGATGCGTGCCAGGCTGAGAAGTTGACAAGCTTGCTCGACAAGTCGACAATCTATTTTCAACTTGTCAACTTGTCGAGCAAGCTTCAAACTTCTTCACGTAAAACTTTTGTGTACATGTTCTTAAATCAATTAATCGCACAAGATATTAAAAAAAAAAAAATTGTATCTGGGGAATAGCACATATATGAATCAATTTTGACTACTAATTTTGACCCTTCCACAATTTCCGGAATAGCATTTCGCGTTAACAAATTAATTTTACTGTTAACTGTATTTTTCTTATCGGCAAATGAATTAATTTTAATTATTCCTTAATAAATTTGAAATAGTAATCTATCCCCCGTTCACATATTTAATAGAAAAGAATTCTATAAGTAATCCATCATAAGGCACAAAATAATTCTAATGATTTAGTTGAAATTAGTAAAAAAAAAAAAAAAAAACTTTGCATCACTATATTCTTCTACTTTTTCATGCCACACACCCAATAACTATTGCACGAGTTGTTCAAAAAAAAAAAACAATACTATTATCTAATTATAGAAGAAAACAGTTGCAAACTTTTATTTTAAAGTATATACATTATAATTATCAGTGAACGTTAGAATTATATATTACAACAAAATATTTTAATGGTATATAATTTTGGAAGAACTGTGAGACTTATATATAAAGGTCACTAAAGAAAATTATGTGACTGGGGTACATAGCTATTGAACGCGTTAAAAAAAAATAGTAATATTTGAGGGAGTAGTTATTTTACTTGCACTTTTAGAGCACGTACAACGGTTGCATTTTTAATCCCAGGTGATGCATTTTTTATTGTATTTTTTGTAGTTTTGGTGGGTCTTAATGGTTAATAGCCATAGAGTGAAATTGACTACAATATATGGTGGAGTTTTTAGCTATATGGTGCTCAATTATTTAATTTGTATTTTTCTTTTTGATATTTTCAATAATAAGAATAATAAAATACTAAATTGTATTGAAACATTGAAAATTTACAATACAAGTTAGTATTGATAAATAGAAAAATAAAAACTTAAAAATAATCAAGCAGTCTCATTTCTTCTTGAGGTATTTCCAGACGAGAAGGTGATTTGCCAACACCTCCGACGACATATCCGCGTGTGGCCTCGTAGAGATCTCGTAGGCCACCTTGAAATCACCTTCTTCTCTCAACATACTCATTTCATTTTTAGTTTTTTTCTTTTATATTTATAGAATTGAAAAAAAAAGGAAAAAAAAATAATCAAGTGTCAATGTGTGTCCATCAAGCGAGGGTGAGATGTAAGGTGAAATTCGACCCTCGTTCTCGTCTCGAGGAGCCTCACTGTGGCTATCACCCTACCACCTTGAAAAAACCCTAGAGTGATCTCTCTTCACCCTTCTCTCGCCCCTCTCTATCACCCACCATTGTGTGTGTCTTAGGCTACCTGTAATGCGGTCTTGAGCCCATGTCTCGAAGCCGGCTCGAGACCGCAGGAGCTCGAGGCGAATCGTTGGAGGGGGGCGCGACTCGAGACTGGCTCGAGTGCTCGAGATCGGCTCGAGCGGCGCGTGCGCGTCACGTGCTTCCCCCGACACCGACAGCCCGACGACAAACACCGATGATGGTAGAGGAGGTGAAGCAACGTCGGGGATGGGCGTAGTTTTTTTTCGTAATTTTTAGTTTTATGTAATTTTATTTTTAATTAAGTAGTGTTTTTTTCATTGTGTGCGGCATGTAATTTTCCAATTTTCAAATATTAATGGAAAATTCATATTATTTATTAATTACTGTATTTTAATTTATTTACAAATACATGAATTAATTTAATAAATGGAAATGGAGAATTGTTTAATATGGTGTTGGAGACCCCTTTAAGACAGCTGCGTTGCATGGATATGTAATGCCCCGTAAATTCCTTACGTTCTTAAAATTTTAAAGTTAATTAAATAAATGGCTTTGCACGCCTAAGTTTACGATTTTGAATTCTAAGACTAACGGTCGAATCCGTTTCTGAAAATAAATTACAGAAGTCAGCTAGACAACTACTGTATTTAGGGTTAGCGCGTACGAAAAGTTTTTAGTTCGTGAACTCAGAACGGAAAACCGTCTGATTTTTACATTCACGAAATTGCGATACGAACTCGCCCGAAAAAGTTCGTTTTTATGATTTTCCGGACGAAACTCGGACTGTGTCGTCCTGAGTTTTCGTCAAAATAAATTTTGTAAATTTATTTTCCGATTAAGTTTTGTACGTTAGAATTTACGGTCAAATCGGATCGCGACGATTTTGTGCCGAGCGACGTTTTTCGTCGAACGTTTTCCGTAACGTCGGATCGCGCTGGAAAAACACGTATCCCTCCTAAAAACTACTGTGGCAGCCGACATTACCCTACTCTATAAGAGGATATTTGTGTTTTATAAGATTTAATTAAGGGACACCTAAGAGTACACTATTCACACTTTACACCTCTTGTACTTTATACCTTATGATAATTCAAAATTAAAATCCACCTCTCTCCCTCCCAACACAAAATCGGCAGCCACCCTACATCATTCTCCCATCTTCATTTCATCATCCTCCATTGAAGAGAAGCTCCAACAACAAGAATAAAAACACAAGTCTCAATTCTTCCATCCAAACTTCTTACATCTTTCATTAATTAGCAAGGTATTCACCTCCTCTTAACTTCTATCCAATTGGATTTCTTATCTTTTATTTTCCTTCTTGATCGAAAATTAAGGTATGAGAATGGATGAATTGATCTTGAATTAATGAAATTGGATGTGTTAGATAGATTAATTAGAGAGTAAAATTGATCGAAACCAAGAACCCTAATCCTCTAGTTAGTACCGAAATTTTAGGGTTTTTGTAGGATTTTTAGTTTTCTTCAATTGATGATGGATTCATGCTTAAGAGATGTTTAATTAGTGATTAGAACAAAGAGGAATCAAAAGCCCCATGTTTTTGTGAAATTCAATTAGGGTTTGAGTAATGAAATTGGGGGGGGGGGGGGGGTTTATGCATGTTAGTTGATTTTAGATTTGCAATTGATTAATTGATGATATAAGAGGTTGATTAGTGAATAAATGGTGATAATTGGAGAAGAAAATCACCCCCTTAATAATTATATGAAAACCGAAAATTATGGTAGAATTAGGGGTTTTCATGTGTTGATGTTAATTGATGATTTGTTGATGGAATTATGTTGCAAATGTTGTTAATGGATTATAGAATTAAATAGAGAATTTTCTAAAAATATTTAACGTAACGTAAGAGACGAAGATCACCTTATAAATTGAAATATAATGATGTTATGACATGATTTCATGCATAGAAGTGACTCTCGTTAGACGTAGTTTAACGTCGTAAAATTTGAACGGAATCCGACAACTTTGAAAATCGCGTAAGAGACGAACAATTAGTCGTAACTAATAACCGAGAAGTCGAATGAGAATTATAATTTGATATTATTGTCTATGATGGACTTCAGAACAACTTTGTAGTTGATGTCGTAAGCTTTCGAGTTGTTATTATATGAGCTATAGTTATAGTCGAGAACTAGAACGCGTTTTGAATTTGTTGGTTTAGTAATTGTTAGTTGAAAGCCGACGTTTAGAACGTCGTGCTATTGGACGAGTTTTGAGAAGGAGTTCATCACGTACGGGAGTACTTGATGACTGCCTTGAGGGTCCAGTTTCTAAAGAAATCGAATACGAGAGCTTAGAACGAACCTAAGACGTTATACGTCGAATCTATCGAACAACTAGGGTTTTCGCGGCAGTTTTGCGACCCTCGCCGGAAACTGTAATAACTTTTAGCTCGTTTATCGGATTTGTGATCCGTAAATTGGAGCGTAAACTAGACATCCCAATCTTTCCAGTGGTACAGGGCTCATCCCCTGTTTTCAAATCCTCTGTTCTGGACAGCCTCCAGAGTTACTGGATTGCGCAGTGAAATTTCAGTTTCTTGTTTTCTAAGTTGTTTAGTTCACAACTTAGTTTCTTTCGATCGTTTAAGCTGTATTATGTAACGAATATCTCCCTACTGACCCTAGAGTCAAGTACAGGACCTTGAGTGATGAAAACCAATCGAGATCTTATCTCTTATTCGTTCAAGTAAAGAAGTAGTTAAGTGAGAATTTCATAAGTCGTGAAATGAACTAAAACGTAAATCGCCTAAGTTGATTCTTTCCAACTTAGCTCCTTATAATCTTTAAAGTCGTATTAAGTTACCGACTACCCTCTCTACTGACCCGAGAGTCGAGTATGAGACTTTCCGAGTTCTAAACGGGATTTGAACGAGTCTCGTTCCCGTTTAAGTAAAATAAAGCTAGTAAGCGTGCAAATGCCTAAAGAATAAAACAACTGAAACTTATTTCGATTCTTTTTGATCGATTATCTTTTACGACCCGTATTTAAGTATTATTGTTTTACGATGAAGGAGGAAGCCAACTGTAAAGAAAGGACGAAAGATCCGAAGTTGAAAACTTTTGCTTTTAAGTTCTGTATATCGAGGTGGGCTTTTATATACAAAATAAAACGAGCAATGCTCGGAAAATCTTTCTTTATCGCTTTGATATCTGTGTTTTCAAAGTGATATTATGGCATGAACTGTTTTATGTTTTATGTGAGTTCTCTTGTACCTATCTGAGTCAACATTCGTGTTTTCCAGATTTAGAGTTAATCTAACTAGATTAACTAACGATCGGCTCTGAGTTAGCTGCTAAGTGCTTTCCAGAGTTAGTGCACTTTGTAACCTGTGGTGTATGTGATATCCTGTTAAGGGGTACCAGCCACGGTGAATTAGAATTGGTCAAGATTGAATGTAACATTAGTCAGAAAATGCTCGCGCGAGTGATTTATGAGAAAAGAGTCAGAAAATGTTTAGTAGACACGGATTTCTTTCAATAAAACCCCGATGTGCTACAATTATGAAATGTCATATTTATCTATACTTATGATTATGATTTCGGCATCGTGCCCACTAAGTACGTTTGTACTTAGCCCTGCATTATTTTTTAAATGTGCAGGTTGAAGCGACGGTGAGCGGCGACGGTTGATGTTGAGTTAAAGGATAGAATGCTTAGTTAGAACCCTTCCGCTGCCAAACTTTGAATATCTTTTTGAGATGTACTTTTTGAACAATACACTGTAGTTTAAGTCTGTAATTGTGAACTTAGCTTCTGCCGTGTACTTTTGTCGAGTAATCCGTAGTGATTAACTCTTTCTTTTATATTCAAGTCTTGTTCATGGTTTGTTTGATGTCTTTTATGTATGTTTAGTCAGTTAGCCCCCTTCTTCCCCGCTTCTTTAATCCAACCCCAGTTGCACCCCGGCTTCTGCCGTCCCTCGGGATTTGGGGCTGTGACAGGATAGGTGTCTCTAAGAGGTCTCTAGTGGAAAAGTGGGTGCTGAAGACTCCTTGAAGACTCCTTGAAGACCACTAGTAATCTCCAAGGGTTGCAGATAGCCTTTTATATATATATATATATAATGTCTATGTAACTAAATTTTGCTATCTCTAAAGTTGTAGTAATAAATTTTATGAAGAATTGGTATCACTAACTAAAATTATTACTACCAGATAATTTTTAGTTCATAATAATGTGATTTTAAAGATTATACCCGTGCGACACGGGTTAAGTACTAGTTATATAAAAGAATATTTACACACCAAAATAGCCAAATTAAATAACAAGTTATTTTGGTAGAAAAAATACACATCATATCTAATCATGTTGTAGAGTTTTTAATCGTTGAGCATGACTAAATATTTAATGTGGGATTCAATATTTTAAATAGTAAATAATATAACGTAAATCAAAAGAATTGTGAATGGATGATACGCCACATAGGACCGCGAATTAAGGTAAGGTTTCGAATTTCTAATTGCAGCAGCAGCAGCAGCAACAACAACAACAACAACAACAACAACAACAACAACAATAACAATAATAATAATAATAATAATAATAATAATAATAATAATAATAATAATAATAATAATAATAATAATAATAATAATGTTGGAAAAATTAGTAAAGGCTTCGAAAGATACCAAAATCTCAACTAACACCAATCGAGTAGATGAATCCCTTTAGTTTTTTCTTAGCTAGAGCTCACTGTTTGAGCGTAGGGATTTTATCTTTAAAGGATTCAACCAGAAGAAGTCAGATGGACTAAAGATGGGAGTTCGTGAAGAACTCAGCTGAGACCCAGACTCAGCTGAAGGTTCAGACTCAGATGGAACTCAAGTTCAGTTGAGACATTAACCTCAACTGAAGTACGGACTCAGTTGACTCCTCAACTGACCCACGCAGCTGAAAGCATACAATCTAGCTTGAAGAGACGTTGTGTCGAAGTCAGAACGTTGCGAAGCGGAGAAGAGAAGACGCTGAAGACGGAGGACTTGCAGTCCAGATTTGGAATCTACTCGGGAACACAAGTCAGCTGCAAAACTTTCCATAAATGGGCCGACAACAGCGACGCGCAAAAAGCAAAGGTCACAGTTACCATTTTAGGAAAGTTACCAGTAAAGCATGTGGAGTGCCATACTTTTAGCAGAGATCAAACTGCCCTTTCCAACGACTAGTTTGAACTCTCTCTATAAATAGAGGTCTCCACACCAAAGCTTGACAAGGGAGATACAAGCAGAGAAAAAGCACTTCGAAGTGCCGAAAGACAACATCAAAAGTGAAGCAGCGGCAGCAACTTATCACCTCTCTCTCTCTCCAAAGAAGAAGACCTCTGGAGAAGTCCAGTCGAAATAGAGTGATTTCTCTCCTGTTCTTCCCCCTAACCTCTCAGAAATTCCCCTTCCTGATTGAGTCTAGAGATTTGGTCTTCACTTGTATTATATCTCCTCGGACTCTCTATGTTGATAGATTGAGTTCAGAGCCTTTGGTCGAAGCCTCCACTCCCCTAAAGTTGAAGGCTTCCTTGTTGGAAACTCCTCCCAAATCCAAACTTTAGGTCTGACTTTAAACCGGAAATCAAAGTCATCAGGTCTATTTGAACACGAAATCTAATACCCGGTCCCTTGGAACCAGGAATCCAAGAACAGGTCCTTTGGAACCTGGAATCCAAGAATAGGTCCCTTAGAACTCAAAATCTAAGACCAGGATGTGCACTTGCCCGAAAAAGTGTTGTAAGGTCTTGTTCGAACCCGAAATCAAATTGGTTAGGTTTGCTTGGAACCTAGAATCTAAGCGGGGCGTTTGGTAAGCACGCTTAAGCTTATCTAGATTACTTCCCCAAAAAAGAAGTCGTGGACGTAGGAGGTTGATCTCCGAACCATGTTAAAATACTGTGTACTTACTTTCTGCATTTTACATTCAGTATTTTAGATTCAACACCTAACCAACTGACCCAGCATATGCATTGCACATTTATCAAACTGCACTAATTTGAGAACTTGACCTTCCCCTTTCACAAAGGTTTCAGTTTTTGTAACGAGTCTAATTTCCACTATCTTCCGCAATACAAAACTAATTAAAACCTCAGTTGGAGCATTCAGCTAAACTTTAGGCATATGAGCCAGCTCAGCTACCAACTGTGTGATCGGCTCCAACTGACTTTTTCAGTTGTCGAGTATACTGACCTGAGCAGTATAACTCAGTGAAAAGATTTTAAGCAAACCAAAAATTGCTACTGGTGTATTCCCTCCCCCCCCATACACCAGTTACTCGCTACCAGGACCATCAAGTGGTATCAGAGCAGAGGTTCAAAAGACTGATGTTTCTGATTCACAAGGTGTGAGTCGAGTAGATTTTTTAGTGGTCAACTGAACAGATCTTTTCTGAAATCAATTAGTGCATCATGCTGCATATGTTTATATCTGTTTCTTGTGGTGTGCAGGAAAGATAAACCCGACGTTGCTTTGAAGTTTACTGGAGTTCTCCGTGGATGATTATCTCACGTGGAAGTTTCGCCTGAAGATGGCTTTGACTGCTAGGCATCACAGGATGTGGGAAACCATAGAAAATGGTCCCATCCAAGTGACTCAGTCAGTGCTAGTCCCTCCTATTACTCCAGGGAAAGAAGAGATGGTGATGAAAGACGAACCCAAAGGCGCTCACAAGTACACCAAGGAAGAAAGAGACATTGCGCAGCTAGATAACATCGCCAAAAGCGTCATCTCTTCCACAGTTAGCAAAGCCTACTTGCCAAAACTTATCAATTGCTTCACAACAAAAGATATGTGGAAAGCCTTAGCTGTACTCTGTGAAGGCTTTGACGAGATTAAGGAGAATAAGTTCATCTTAGCTTGTCAAAAGCACGAGAACTTTTCTCAGCTAACTGGAGAGTCCATCGACAAGATGGAGCTGAGATTCACAGAGGTCCTTATGGACATTGAGAGTATTAGGAATGGCAAATACTCTCAGCGTGAGATGAACCTGAAGGTTCTCTCCATGTTAAGTGAAGACTGGACAGTTTATAAAGTTGTCCATCAAAATCGGAGTGACCTTAGTTCGATGACAACTGAGAAGTTGTTCTCCATGCTCAAGGCAAATGAGTATGATATCCTCCGACTGAAGCCTTGCAAGCTTCAGAAATCAGAATAGACCGAGCAAAGCTCAGCTACCAAGTCCATGGCGATTCGAGCTGAATCGGGCAGATCCAAGTTCGGTAGACCCTCACGGTCCGCTGACTCCTCAGCTAGGGATCGACTGAGTAGGTCCGAACTCGAGAAGAATGTCGAAGAGATAACCAAGAAACTCGAGGATTTGAACTCCAAGATCGAGAAGTAGAGGAGGGTCAATCGGAGTAGGCGGAGCTCAACTGACCCCTTCTCAAAGAATCAAAGCGAAGGCTGCTTTGAGTGTGGAAAGCCAGGACACTTCAAAGCCAACTGTCCTGACCTCTCCATGAAAAGACTCAACCACCTCAACATCAAAACCATGAACAAGTTAGCTCGCTTACAGCACGCAGTTGGAATACTGGATTTGAAGTTCAATCCGACACATCACTGTAGTGCCTGTCAGCTAGGAAAGTTGGCTAGAGCATCATTCTGTCTTAAACTGACGCCATCAACGGATCGAGTTCTGCAATTGATCCACATGGATCTTTTCGGTACGGTCACCCCAGAAAGTGTGAGTGAAAATAAGTGCACCCTCGTAGTTACTGACGACTACTCGAGGTACACATGGGTTATCTTCATGGTGCACAAGAATGAGACGAGAGAAGAGTTGCCGAAACTGATGGATAGACATGCAAATCAGCAAGGAAAATCTATTGTCTCCATCAGATCTGTTCACAGAACTGAGTTCGTCAATGAATCCATCATTCAGTATTGCAAAAGGAAAGGCATAACTCACCAGACCTCAGCTGCAAGGACTCCACAGCAGAATGGAATAGCTGAAAGGAGAAATCAAACGCCGAAGGATGTAGCAACTTGTATACTCAGCAGCTCAACCCTACCAAAATGATTTTGGGCTGAAGCAGTCAACACAGCGTGTGACATGCAGAATTGATCCCTCCTCACGAAGAGACAAGGAAAGACTCCATATGAGCTTTGGAGAAACAGGAAGCCAAACATTTCCTACTTTTGTGTGTTCAGTTCTAAGTGTTACATCCATAATAATGGGAAAGCTCAATTGAGAACCTTCGAGCCAAAAGCTGTCAAAGGCATATTCCTAGGATATGTTGCGTAGATAAAAGCTTACAGAGTTTTCAACACCAGCTCCAAAATTATGGAGGTAACACCTCACATGTTGTTTGATGAATCTGCTTTTGAGTGCATGGAATAGGCTAATTTGCAGACAGCTAAAGGAAGTGCACCGGCCCAATCAGCTGAGACAAGATCTTAAGCTCAAAGACTGAAGAATCTTGCAAAGCCTCTTATCTAGTCAACTGAAGTCGAAGAAGTATATTCTTCTGATGACGAGACTAAAGATCCCGCCTTAATTCTAGGGGGAATTCCAGAGTCAACTGACCAAGTGCCAACCACAACTGAAGCTCATCCAGGAGCATTAACTAAGCAACCATCCAGTCCACGACTTTCCAGTTCAAGACCAGTCAGCTCCCAAGTTCATCCCTCAACTCCAACTGAGGATAGATTTGCACTAGAAGTAAGATCACCAAGATCGGCACCTCTAACATCTCCAAGACCGGAGTATTCCATCACGATGCTTAAATCAGCTAAGCGAGCAAGAAAGCACAAACGGTGGTATGAAGACCATATTAATGATCCCGTGATAGGAAATCTACAAGCCGGCGTCCGAACCAGAAGACCAACTCGAGTTGTAGATTCCACAGCTTACGTTCCGACTCAGTTAGGAACCTCAGCTGATGATGAAACAACTTTGGAAGCAATGCTGACGAGCTCAGGATACTAGGAGAGTTGGAGCAAGCAGGAGATGTAAGCATGATTGCATGCTTTGTAGCAGATGTACCTGAACCCAAAAATATCTTGGAAGCTTTCAGATGTATCCACTAGACTCAAGCCATGCAAGAAGAGATCAATGAGTTCCTCAGAAATTGCGTGTAGGAACTTGTTGAAAGACCTGAGGGGGTCAAGGTGATTGGCATGAAGTGGATATACAAGAATAAGTGTGACGCCATTGGGTGTGTTGTGAGAAAAAGGCTAGACTAGTAGCTCAAGGATACTGCCAGCAAGAAGGAATAGACTTCGAAGACTCCTTCGCCCCAGTTGCTCGTCTGGAAGCAATTCGGATTTCCTAGCCTACGCCGCTCACCGCAAGTTTAAAGTCTATCAAATGGACGTGAAGTGCGCGTTTGTCAATGGCGACATCAAAGAAGATGTTTATGTAGCACAGCCTCCCAGTTTTGAGACTGGTGACGACAGAGTCTACAAACTAAAGAAAGTCATATACAGACTGAAACAGGCTCCGCGTGCATTGTATGAAACCTTGTATGGCTTTCTACTCGAATCAGGGTTCATTCAAGGCTCATTCGACAAAACTCTTTTCACCATCAAAGTTGGAGCAGATATTATGGTGGTGCAAATCTATGTCGACGACATCATCTTTGGATCCAAATCCAAAGATCTGTGCAAGAGGTTCTTCTAGCTCATGAAGGACAAATTCGGGATGTCCATGATGGGAGAGATAAATTATTTCCTTGGGCTGTAGGCGAAGCAGTCGCCAGAAGGAATCTTCATCAATCAGTCCAAACACACAAAGGAGCTAATTTTCATAATTGGAAGATCGACTCGGGCTAGGAAGGGAAGCTCGTCAATGCCAAGATTATAGAGGGATCATTGGTTCACTGTTAGTCGACCAGACATCTCCTACGTAGTTGGAGTTTGTGCAAGATTTCAGGTTGAGCCTAGGAAGCTCAATTGCACGCAGCAAAGAATATCATCAAGTACCTCAAGGGATCAGTCCATATGGGACTGTTGTACCCAACTAATGATAACATCGAACTGACCGACTACTTAAACACAGACCTAGCCGAAGATAGGGTTGATAGGAAATCAACCTCTGGATATTGTCAATTCCTATGAAGCAAATTAGTGTCCTAGTTCTCGAAGAAGCAAGTATGCGTCGCTGGAAGCTGCTGCATGCAAGTCCTCTAGCTTAAGTAGATGTCGAATTTGGTTGAATCTTGAATTCAATTGTGGGCTTATGTCTAATTATTTTGTTATTATATGCTAGCCCAATATGATATATTGCTTGGACTTATATGTTTATGACTTGTTGAGTCCAATCTGATTTATTATTTATTTCTTGGGCTCTAGTATGTAGACTTTGGGTCATACTTGTTTAATTAATTAAGTTGACTGATTAAAATTAGTCAAAATTTCAAGATAAAATTAATTAAGTTAATTATTAATTAACTAAATGACATGATGATTAACATGAACTTAAGTGATATGATTTGATTAAGTATGATTTGCTTAAGCATATTGATTAATATATGTTAATTAATTATAGTATTAATTCAAGATAAAATTAATAAGTTAATTTTATTTTTTTTAATTTTTTTGTTCATTTTATTACACTGTGTGGTGCACCACCACGTGTAGTGAGAATTACAAACTAATCATATACAAACCAGTTCTAAGTAAATTGTGTCTCTTTTTATATAATCTTTTAATGTCACAGCCCCAAATCCCGAGGGACGGCAGAAGCCGGGGTGCGACTGGGATTGGATTAAAGAAGCGGGGAAGAAGGGGACTGACTAAATAAACATACATAAAAGACATCATACATTCAATGAACAAGACTTTACTATCAAAAAGGAAGAGTTAATCACGAAGGATTACTCGACAGAAAGTACTCAAAACGTCTAAGTTAAAGATTACAGACTTAAACTACAGTGATTCACCAAATGTACATAACATCAAAAAGGTCTAGAGTTTTGCAGCGGAAAGTAGGTCATAAGCTAAAGCCTTCCTAACAACTCAACTCAACTTCAACCACCGCCGCTCTCGTCGCTTCAACCTGCACATTTAGAAAACATATGCAGGGCTAAGTACGAAAGTACTTAGTGGGCACGCTGCCGAACATATAATCATAAGTATAGATAATCTGGTATTTCATAATTTGTGGCACATCGGGGTTTTATTTAAAATAGCCCGTGTCTACTAAAATATTTTCTGACTCATTTTCATAATTTGGCTTGATCAAGCACTTTTCATAGATGTTACGTTCAAATCTAGATCAATTCTCATTCACCGTGGCTAGTTATCCCTCAACAGGATACCACATACACCACAGGCTACAAAGTGCACAAACCTTGGAAAGCATATAGCTAACTCAAAGCCGATCGATAGTTAACATCCTAGCGGTTAACTCATAAATTCTGGAAAACACGAATGTTAACTCAGATAGGTACAAGAGAACTCACATAAAACATAAAACAGTTCATGCCATAATTATCACTTGAAAACACGGATATCAAAGCGATAAAGAAAGGTTTTCGAGCGTTGCTCGTTTTGTCTCATATATAAAAGCCCACCTCGATGATACAGAACTACTAAACAGGTTTCCGTTCTTCTGTTCTTCCGTCCTTTCCTTAGTGTTGGCTTCCTCCTTCATCGTAAAATAATCACACTTTAAATTCGGTCGTAAGAGATAATCGAACATGGAAAATCGAACTAGGTTTTAGTCGTTTTGTTTCTTTAGGCATTTGCACGCTACTAGTTTCTTTTTAATTTAAACGGGAACGAGACTTGAACAAATCTCGTTTAGAATCGAAAGGTTTCTTACTCGACTCTTAGGTCAGTAGAGAGGATAGTCATTAACTCGTTACGACTTAATTGATCGAAAGAAACTAAGTTGCGAAGAAAACAACTTAGGAAAACAAGTTCTGAAAATTTACTGCGCATTACAGTAGTTCTGGGGACTGCCCAGAACAGAGCAATTGGAAACAAGGGAAGAGCCCTGTACCGTTAGAAAGCCATGGAAGTCTAGTTTACGCTCCAATTTACGGATCTCAAATCTAATAAACGAGCTAAGAGATATTACAGTTTCCGGGAAGGGTCGCAAAACTGCCGCGGCTAACCCTAGTTGCTCGATAGAATTCGTCGTATAACTTCCTAAGTTCGTTCTATGTTATCGAACCTACGTTTTCACGATTTTAACACTTCAAGGCAGTCAACACGTACTCCCGTACATGAAGGACTCCTTTCCGCCATTCGTCCAATAGCACGACGTTCTAAACATCGGCTTTCAAACTAACAAGTACTATACCAAAATCAAGTTAACATTTCTCGTTTCTAGTTCTCGATTATAACTACAACTCGTTATTTAACAATCCGATAGCTCATGTCGTCAACTACAAAGTCGTGCCTTAGTCCATTATAAGCAATGTTATATAGTTAGAAACCTTACTCGACTTCTCGATTATTATTTATGTTCACTTGTTCGTCTCTTACAAATTTTCCAAAGTTATCGGAATTCATTCATTTTCTACGACATTAATCATCATCTAACGTAGATCATTATTACGTATATCATTACCTTATAACATCAACTAATCTCAACTTAATTAGGTTCTTTGTCTCTTATAATTTCATTAATATTTTTAGAAAATTCTCATTTAATTCCTATCATCAACTATTATCATTAGAAACCATAATCTATCATCATTTTCTCAATTAAAACAAAGCTCATAAAACCCCTAATTCCTCCTTCAATTTCGGTCCTAGCCAAGAACTTATGGGGGTGATTTCCTTCATCAATTAACTCCATTTATCCATTTATTATACTTATACAACACCAATTAATCAATAATCAATACTATTACAACATTAATTTGGAAATTCAAATGAAACCCTAGCCCTAATTTTCGGCCATCATCCAATTCATAGAGGATTCCATTTATTTTTGTATCAATCCTCAATTAAGCTACTCCTAAGATCAACCATCCAATCAATTTGAGAATTATAACATCCTACAATTAATCCCTAATTTTCGGTTTCATATAGCAATTAGGGTTCTAGGATTTCTTCCTTCAGTTCAACCATAGGATTAATTCTATCTATCTTATATCATGATTTAAACATTAAAACAACTACTACTCCACAAATAGCAAACTCGGTCATGGTAGAAAAATTAGAAGAAATAATTTCCAAATGGATAGATGACTAGCTCTTGAATTTACCTTGAATATTAGTGAAGGTAAAAGTAGGATTAGATGGATAGATGATGATCTTGTGTAGGATTTCTTGCCAAAGCTCAAACTTCTTCAATGGAGGATGAAATATTGGAAGAGAATGTGTGTGTGTGTGTTGCAGCCGTGTGTGTTGAGAGAGAGAAGTGAGGATGGTGATGACTAAGGCTAAAAGAATAGTAACAACATTAGGTGGAAAGAAAAGGACATTAGGTGTCATTTACTTTAGATTATAAAAATAAAATATCTATGCTAGAGAGAGAGATGAAGTCGGCAAAGAGGGGGAGAAAAAAGGAGAAATATGCGCTTTTCCGGCGCGATACGACGTTACGGAAATCGAAAGACAAAAAACGTATCTTGGCACATTATCGTCAAATTCCGATTCTACCATAAATTCCGACATATTTAACTTATTCGGAAAGTAATATTTAAAATCTAATTTCAGACAAAAACTCGGGACGTCACAGTCCGAGTTTCGTCCGGAAAATCAAAAAAACGAACTTTCTCGGGCGAGTTCATATCACGATTTCGTGAATGTAAAAATCAGACGGTTTTCCGTTCTGAGTTCTAGAACTAAAAAGTTTTCGTACGCGATAACCCTAAATATAGTAGTCATCTAACTGACTTCCGTAATTTATTTTCGGAAACGGATTTCACCGTTGGTTTTAGAATTAAATTTTATGAACTAAGGCGTGCAAAGCCATTTTTATCATTAACTTTAAAATTTTAAGTCAGTAGGAAATTTCTGGGGTATTACATCCTACCCCTCTTGCGAAAAATTTCGTCCCGAAATTTGCATACCTTCTGCAAAAAGATGAGGATATCTCTCCTTCATCTTCTCCTCAAGCTCCCACGTGGCTTCTTCTTGCCCGTGGTGGTTCCAAGCACTTTAACGATTGGTATCGATTTGGTCCTTAATTCTTGGATTTTCATATCCAAAATCGATATCGGCTTCTCTTCGTAGCTTAGGTCAGATTCAAGAACTACGTCTTGCTGACTAATGACGTGCTTAGGATCGTAGACGTATTTTCTCAATTGAGAAACGTGAAATACGTTGTGGACACTTCCTAGACTTGGCGGTAAGGCCAATCTATAAGCGACGGGTCCTATTTTCTCGAGGATTTCCTAAGGTCCTATGAACCTGGGTCATAGTTTACCCTTAATACCGAATCGAATGATTCCCTTAGAAGGTGAAATCTTAAGGAAAACTTTATCTCCTATTTCAAACTCAAGATTGGTTCGACGATCATCGGCATAAGACTTCTGTCGGCTCTGAGCTTCTTTCATTCTATCATGTATCTGCTGAGCGATCTCAATCATCTCATTTACTGCATCTGGGCCTAGGTTCTTTCTCTCACCTACTTCGTCCCAATAAAGTGGTGATCTACATTTCTTTCCATACAAAGCCTCATACGACGCCATTCCTATCGTGGCCTGATAGCTGTTGTTGTACGCGAATTCGACAAAATGTAGAATGTCTTCCCAATTCGCGCCTCGGTCCAAAACCACTGTCCTTAACATATCAACTAAAATCTGAATCGTCCTCTCTAACTGTCCATCAGTCTGTGGGTGAAACGCTGTACTGAAATTAAGCTCTGTTCCCAATTCTTTCTGCATCGTAATCCAAAATCTCGAGGTAAATTTGGCATCTCTATCTGATATTATGACCATCGGTACTCCATGCAGACGTACAATCTCTTTGACGTACAACTGAGCTAGTCTCTCTGATCCGTAGGTAGTCTTAATCGGCAAGAAATGTGCTGACTTCGTAAGTCTATCGATAATCACCTAAATAGCTGTGTTTCCTCTTCTTGACTTAGGCAAGCCTGTGACAAAGTCCATAGCTATGCCTTCCCATTTCCATTCTAGGACATCCAATGGTTGCAGCAATCCATACGGACGTCTGTGTAAAGCCTTAACTTGCTGACATGCCAAACATCTTTCTACAAACGAGGCGACATCTCGTTTCATGCCATTCCACCAGAAGTTCCTTCTCAAATCTTGATACATTTTCGTACTTCCTGGGTGTGCTGTATAAGGCGTATCGTGAGCCTCACTCATGATATCATTCTTTAGTTCTTTGTCGTCGTCAGGAATACAAATTCTGCCTTCATAAAGGATCGCATTGTCTGGTGCTTCGGAATATCCATCTGGTTTCTCCGTCCTTATCTTTAGTCGAAGCTTTTCCATTGACTCGTCCTTCCTCTGAGCACTGATGATTCTTTCTCTTAAATCTGGTGTAGCTTCTAATGCTGCTATCTGACTTGTTATCGTAGCTGGCATGTCGAGCACTTTGATATCCATCTTCTCGAATTCTCGTACTAAAGTTTCTTTCTCTACAAGGAGACATCCTAACTTCGTTGGAGCCTTGCGACTCAATGCGTTTGCTACCATGTTAGCCTTTCCGGGATGGTAGTTGATTCCACAGTCGTAATCCTTAACTAATTCGAGCCATCTCCTTTGTCTCATATTCAGTTCTTTCTGCTCGAAAAAGTACTTCAGACTCTTGTGATCAGTGAATATCTCAACCCTTACACCATAGAGATGGTGTCTCCAAATCTTTAACGCATGCACCACGGCTGCGAGTTTTAAGTCGTGGGTTGGGTACTCAACTTCGTGAGGTCGAAGTTGTCGTGAAGCATAAGCTATCACTCGTCCATCTTGCATTAAGACACAACCTAATCCATTTTTCGAGGCGTCGGTGTAAACCACATACTCCTTGTTTGCGTCTGGAAGAGCTAATACTGGCGCTGTGGTTAGCTTTTCCTTAAACGTTTGGAAACTCTTTTCACACTCGTCTGTCCATTTAAATTTGGTATCCTTCCGAAGTAACTGCGTCATCGGGCGAACGATCGTAGAAAATCCCTCAATAAACCTTCTGTAGTAGCCTGCCAAACCTAAGAAACTTCTTATCTCATTCGGACTCGTTGGTGACTTCCAGTTGTGCACTGCCTCTACCTTGGCTGGATCCACTTTGATTCCTTCCGCCGATACTATGTGTCCAAGGAACATTACTTCCTTCAGCCAAAATTCGCATTTACTGAATTTGGCGTAGAGTTTCTCGGTTCTTAGTGTTTCCAACACTATCCGTAGATGTTCCTCGTGCTCCTTTTCATTCTTAGAGTAAACAAGGATGTCGTCAATGAACACTAAAACAAATTTGTCCAAGTAAGGGTGGAAAACTCTATTCATAAGGTCCATGAATACAGCTGGAGCGTTGGTCAAACCAAATGGCATTACTAGGAATTTGTAATGGCCATATCGGGTTTTAAAGGCAGTCTTCGGTACGTCTTCAGGTTTGATCTTCAGCTGATGGTACCCTAACCTTAAATCTATTTTGGAGAAGACTCCTGCACCCTTGAGCTGATCGAACAGATCCTCGATCCTTGGCAAAGGATATTTGTTCTTGAGTGTGATCTTGTTCAGTTCTCGATAATCTATACACATTCTCATTGATCCGTCCTTTTTCCTAACAAACAACACGAGTGCTCCCCAAGGTGAGACGCTTGGCCTGATGAACCCAAGGTCTAGCAATTCTTGTAACTGGATTTTGAGCTCTTCGAGTTCTTTCGGTGCCATCGTATATGGGGCTTTAGACTTAGGAGCTGCTCCTGGTTCTAAGTCGATCGTGAAGTCCACATGACGATCTGGTGGCAATCCTGGTAACACTTCTGGAAAAACGTCTTCGTATTCATTCACTTACGTCTTGGATGGTCTTCTTGGCTCCTGGCTCCCCGACTAGGTACACGAGATAAGCTGTGGTACCTTTCTTCTTCATGAGTTTCGTGGCTTGAAGGGCTGATATAATTGGTACGCCTCTACCCATGGAAATTCCGTGGAATTCGGTTGGTTCTTTACCCGGGGGTTGAAAAGAGATTTTTCTCTCGTTGCAGAGAATTGTGGCATAATTCTCTGACAACCAATCCATTCCTAGGATTATATCTACGTCCCACATTATCATAACGTTTAAGTTGTTCACCTTAACCTTAAGAGTTCCGATTTCTAAATCTAGGTTAGAGCAAACATGCGTGGAAGTAGTGGTCTCTCCTGAAGGTGTAGCTACTCTCATAGAATGTGCAGCTCTTACAGGTCTGATGTCTAAGTTATCGGCACACGAGCCAGCAATGAAAGAATGCGATGCGCCAGTATCAAACAGTATCTTAATAGGGATGTTGTGAAGTTTTCCCATACCTGCTAGGTTGCCTTTTCCCTTGTGCTGGCCACCCTGTTTGATAGCGCATGCCCTCGCATTTTGTTGCTGCTGTGCATGCTGCTGGAACTGTTGTTGGTTCATTTGCTGCTGCGGCTATTGCTTGTATGGCCCTGAGAGGTATGGCTTGCAGCGGTTTTGGGCAATCTTTCTTCATATGCCCCTTCTGTCCACAATTGAAACAGTTGGGGGTGCCTATCTGACAAACTCCAGGATGGGCTCTGTTGCACTTAGGGCAGACAGGAATGGTAACCCTCCCTGGGTTAGTTCCTCCCTGGTTGATGTTTCGTTGCTGCCCTTGCGGCTGGTTCTGTTGACCGTTGCCCTTCCATGGTGCGTTTTGCTTATTTCCCTGAATAAACAACCCCGACTAGTTGTTTCCCTGCCACGGTCTTTTGTTGCTGTTGTTGTTGTGGTTATTGTTCTGGCCAGGCTGCTGATAGCCCTGCTGAATACCCCTTTTCTGATTACCCTGGTTGTTATAACTCTGATTGTAGCCTCCGCTACCTCCTCCATTCCACTTCCCCTTTCCCTGATAGTTGCTATTATTGTTGTTATAATAGCCTCTGTTCTGGTTCTATGCTGGGGCTGGTGTAGTTGGTACGACTTTCTTCTCGTCAGGCACTACGGCCTCCATTTCCAATGCTCTTCCCAAAATGTTAGTGTAGCTTAGTCCCCCATGACTAGCTAATGCAATTCCCAGTTCATGTCGTAGCCCCCCTTGGAATTTCTTCATTAATTTCTTCTCGGTATCAACCTGAGTCGGCGCATACCTAGACAGCTCGCAAAACTTGGCGTCATACTCTGTTACAGTCAATTTCCCTTGCTTCAAGCTATAGAACTCGGCTTCCTTCTGAGCTCTATACGTCTTAGGTACGTACTTATCAAACAGTATTTCCTTGAATTCTTCCCACGTGAAACGAGCCAGCTGCTCTGCGGGTATCACCTTCTGCCTTGCTTCCCACCAATAATCTGTCGATCCAGTTAGTTGGAACGCGACACATAGCATTCTCTCCTCATCAATACATCTGAGGAGTTTGACTATCTTCTCTGTAGATCTCACCCATAGCTCAGCATCGCTAGGGCTGCCCGTTCCATTAAACATCGGAGGGTTTCTCTTGAGAAATAAATCCTCAATATCCCTACGGGGTGGTGGTGGAGGTGGTGGTGATGGGGATGGTGATGGGGATGGTGATGGGGTATCATTCTGTTCGTGCTCTTGTTCTCTGTCGTTCTCTGGTTGACGTCTCCCACGTCCTCGAGGCCTTCCAGGTCCTCGACCTCTCCTATTGTTAACGTTTCTTGGCGGCATTTTACTTGATCTAAGGAAAAATTGAAATTCTCATTAGTCCTTTCTGTTAATCACTCTTAATACTTACTAGCTCGTTTCCAACTTAATCAAGTTCACGGGACGACATATCGAACATAGTTTCGATATTACTTCGAAATCTTTTAACTTTCAAGTTAGACTTAAGTTTCTCGTCACACGAATTCATTAACATTCTGATTTAATTACACGATTCATAGGAATTTTTTTTTTTATTAAAAACCTTCTCATGGGTCATGTATATATATATACATCAAAAAGAATATTAATTCTGCCTCCAACGAGGACTTATACAAAAAGTTAGACTACTACTAGTCTAAATTAGGCTGACTGCCTACTATTTACCGGGTGCACTAACAAGCTGCATCTCCGTACCTACTAAAAGTACTAGAGTGGAAACGATTCATAAAATTTCGTATCCGTTAGAGTACTACAAAAACTAGTTACTGATCTGACTATATACAAGACAAAAGAACTACTACTACTAACATGCGTCTACGACGCTCTACTCACGGACTATAGTCGAGTCGGAACTGCCCTCTACGGCCTGAAAATCCTAAGAGTCCTCCTCTGGGTCCTCCTACGGATCCTCGACCGGGTCCTCCTCAGGATCCTCGTCCGGGTCCTCCTCCTCAGACTCCGAACCAAAGACGAGCTGGAGTGCCTCGTCCTCCCTCAGAGTAGAGCCGTCAGAAAGTGTAAGCCGAGGTGGTGACGGTGCCTCTGAAACTGTCTCCTCAAGGTCTGAAACAAGGTAGTCCTCACTGATCTCTACTGCACGCTTCTTCAGGGAAAGAAGGTGCTCCAGAACGAAACCGGACTCAAAAACCTCTCTGGAACGGACCCTGGATGGTCCTGCCTCCATCTGACCTCTGACTACCTCCCACTTCGCACAGATCTCCTCAAGCGGTGTCAGTGGAGATGGTAGTTCTAACATGGCGGCAAGCTCCGCGTCAATCCCTCGGTACTCTGACTCTGCCCGAAACAGTCCTGTCTCTAAAGGTCCTCTGACTCTAACACAAACGTCAGGCACAAACGGTGAAGATAATCCTAACAACGCGGTTGTCTCGGCGTCGATCTCTACGAATCCTGATCCTAGGATCAACTCCTCGATCTGTGTACTAATTGGCGGTAACTCTGGTGTAACAGCGGGCTCCGCGTCCTCCTCTAACTGCTCTGACTCCGCATCAGACTCCTCACTCGGTACAAAGTCTGGTGGTATCTCCAACAAGGCGGAAAACTCTAGGTCCAAGTCTAGGTGCTCTTGCTCGGTCTCTACTGGGAAGTGACTGTAGGGGAGATGCGGCTCAAAAGGAACTGGAAACATAAATCTGCTGTCAAAGAATCGCCTGTGTATATATAGGGCGAATCCCGTGTAGTTGCCTGTCGGCTCTGTGTCGTCGCCGAAAATTTCAAGAAAGTACCACGCCACGTGGTGCGCCCAACCGCACCACTCGTCCGGTAGCTGTACAATCAGGTCTGATATCGCCTGACTCTCCGGAATCAAGTGCCGTACTGCATAATAAACCGACGAGAAGTTGCTCACTATCTGCCCTATGTCTTCCTCATCAGGGTCTGCCTCGAAATCATAATACTCATCCTGTATCATATCTATTATGGTACACTCGCACGTGGCCAAGGGCTGGCTCTTCCGAGCAGTAACGCGAGTCCTAGCCATCCTACAAAAGTTTTAAGGAAACACGGATTAGTAACAGGTAGGGAAATAACTTATCTCAACGAAATACTTAAATTACAAATGAACATTCCTTATTCAATTGTAATATCACCACTTAAAACAACCACTTATCATGACTTCTAGCAATTCAAGAAATTGCACTCAAACAATATATATATATATATATATATATATATAATTAAAATTTCAAGATTTTATTTACATTCCTTATCTTACTATGTTCTTACTTACTTTAATTCTTTATTACTTTCTCAACAACATTTCTTAACAATTCTTACTTATTAAAACAAAGTACGTCTACTTTGTTCATGTTACTTATTCAAAAGTAACATCCATTTACAAAAGAATTTTGTCGTTTACGACTCTTGATACTCGTACTAGTCGTAGTCTTCGTTCAAAGACGAAATATGGAATAAATTCCAAAAGAAATGGAATATAACTTAAAGAATAACTTTCTGGAAACTAAGTTCCAGTTGTCGTCGCTAGAATCGGGCGATCGATGGAAAATTTAATCAGGCTTTGTGCTTGACTCCTAATAATCTATACGATTTTCTTCGTAGAGTTCGATCAAGACGAACCCTACTAAAACACGAAACGAAAAGAAAATGGAATGACGTCATTTACGTTACTTACACGTAAGTAGCGTTCACTTATTTCATTTGGCTTTGATTCCCTTTATTCTATCTTCGTCGTCTCGTTCATATCTTTCTTAACTCGAAGCCGATGCTTCTCAAACGTCTAATCGTTTCCTCCGTTTACTAACACGATTTACCGTATCATTTTTATTTCATTTTCTTCGCAGGAAATTCTTGTTTGGATTTTTTAAAACAAAGTTCGACTTTGCCGAATCTTTATTCATGTCACCTTACGCACGTGACATTCATCAGTAGAAGTCCTTCTCGTGTTGGGGATCTCCTTTCAAAATCATTATAAAATAACGTTTCTTAAAACGTCTAAGTTTTCGAAGAACCGGAAAGATCTTAGGTTTCAAGTCTACGTTCTCATTGAACCGGAGAAAAATCCCTAAAATCCGACTATATTCTTGTGTCCAAATTTTTTTTTTTCATAAGAAAGAAATTATCGCGCAAATAATTTCACATAAGATAGTACTCGTACTATCACATAATCACATAAAGTATACAAATTATACTTTCGTTATCATTGAAAAGTAATTTTTGGCACCATCCTCTCTTTCTACTCATTGAATACTTATTCATAAATTTCTTATTTAAAAGAAATCACATCATTAAAATTCTTTCCTTTTTCCTCGTTGAGTCGACGTAGCGGGAGGTTGAGTTGACATCTACATTCTCAATCTTAGTGTCATAGCCTAACTCTTATCTTTTACTTGAAAGAAGACTCTGATTTTCGGTTTCATAAAGCAATTAGGGTTCTAGGATTTCTTCCTTCAATTTAACCATAGGATTAATTCTATCTATCTTATATCATGATTTAAACATTAAAACAACTACTACTCCACAAATAGCAAACTCGGTCATGGTAGAAAAATTAGAAGAAATAATTTCCAAATGGATAGATGACTAGCTCTTGAATTTACCTTGAATATTAGTGAAGGTAGAAGTAGGATTAGATGGATAGATGATGATCTTGTGTAGGATTTCTTGCCAAAGCTCAAACTTCTTCAATGGAGGATGAAATATTGGAAGAGAATGTGTGTGTGTGTGTGTGCGTGTTGCAGCCGTGTGTGTTGAGAGAGAGAAGTGAGGATGGTGATGACTAAGGCTAAAAGAATAGTAACAACATTAGGTGGAAAGAAAAGGACATTAGGTGTCATTTACTTTAGATTATAAAAATAAAATATCTATGCTAGAGAGAGAGATGAAGTTGGCAAAGAGGGGGAGAAAAAAGGAGAAATACGCGTTTTTCCGGTTTACGGAAATCGAAAGACGAAAAACGTATCTCGGCACATTATCGTCAAATTCCGATTCTACTATAAATTCCGACATATTTAACTTATTCGGAAAGTAATATTTAAAATCTAATTTCCGACAAAAACTCGGGACGTCACAGTCCGAGTTTCATCCGGAAAATCAAAAAAAGGAACTTTTTCGAGCGAGTTCGTATCGCGATTTCGTGAATGTAAAAATCAGACGGTTTTCCGTTCTGAGTTCTACAACTAAAAAGTTTTCGTATGCGATAACCCTAAATACAGTAGTCATCTAACTGACTTCCGTAATTTATTTTCGGAAACGGATTTCACCGTTGGTTTTAGAATTAAATTTTATGAACTAAGGCGTGCAAAGCCATTTTTATTATTAACTTTAAAAGTTTAAGTCAGTACGAAATTTTTGGGGTATTACATTTAATTAGTGTCAATTTCTATTTAAAATATAAGTATTGATTATGTTCATGCGGTAGTTACAGGAGTCCTAATTATTGTATATAATCCATTAATAATTAATAAGTAGAGTTATGTATAGATATTGAGTATCATTTTTCTGGATGAATGCATTAATTTTTTTATTATATTCTTATATTGCAATTACAAATAATTTATGCAAGCTCTATTTTTCGATACATATATTTTTCAAAATTGCTTAATAATTAATGTTTATCGTTTAAAAAAATATTTAGCTTTATTTAAACTTTTGTAAACTATATTGTTATAAATTATTGGTAATTTTTTAGTTTTCATGAAAACAAACACATTAAATCTATTTTTATTGGTACATTATAAGTTGGGAAGATTTTTTTTTTTACCCCGTCAAATCTCTTGCTCTTCATTTTGTGTAGACAGAGTTGCAACACAGATAATTAAAGGTGAGAAGATAAGGGACATGCAAGAAATAAAATTTCAAAGCGGCACACGAATTTCGGCGCCTCCTCCCGATCACTTTGTAGAACAAGAGTGCTGAAGATAATTTGAGAAATTGAACAAGGAATAATAATTCTATTCGAACACATTATGTCTGAACATACGTTTTTAAAATAGGAAAAAAAATGTTGGATTGTTTTCAAAATTTCTTTCCTACTCAGACCTCATTCCGAAATATCAATCTCACGCACACCGGCTCTCAAATTTTACTCTCATCCATACCCAACTCCTAAACTTGTAAATTTAAATTGTGATGAAACTTTATAATTAAAATTTTAAAAGTGTATATTTATTAATAACTAAACTGTCGAAACTATGAAATTAAATTATTAGTTAAAAAATTTTGTCAAATTCTTATTTTTACCATTATATATCTGAATATAGTGTGTTCAAATAGCACTACCAGGAAGGAAATATGAAGACTCTTCTCGGCTTAAAATATGAAGCCGTGTCTTTACTCTCGAAATATTATGGTTTGTTTGTGAATAAAGCCCGTTAATAATTTATTTTGTTGGGCTGTGACTCCCTTTTGGCCCACTAAAACTCTTCGAACTTCGAGCAAGTAAAACCTCACAAAAAATTCAAACTCACAGCTCAAAAAATGTAAACAGCTTAAATCTAAATTTATGGCATAAAAAACTGCTATTACAAAATAAATTAGAACAAGAAAATCTCAATAAAATAACATGTATAGTTTATCTAGGTTTCTAGTTGATGCTCAATTAAGTCTTTTTCGTATCCAGACAACCTTAACAACTTTGTCAATCCTCTCAGTGCAATATATATATCTTCACTTTTGGGGTGTCTCTCATCAAAACAATAAAACTCAACCGCATCACCATCTTCAGTCTGAATAGAGCTCCATCCCGGTACCTTCTTCGAACCGCTATCTCTAATCGCGACTTTGAGCCTCGCACGCGCCTCCCACTTGCCTGCTTCTCCATACACGTTTGATAGCATAACGTAGTTTGCAGGATTTCCAGGCTCGAGCTCGATCAGTTTCTCGAGAGAAAGTTCAGCAAACTCGATTTTCTTATGAGTGCGCGAGGCTGCAAGTAATGCAGTCCAGATTACACCATCTGCCTTGACCGGCATGTTGTGTATAAACTCCACAGCATGCTCCAAAAGCCCTCCTCGAGCCAAGAGGTCAACCACACAACCATAATGCTCGATTTTAGGCTGAATCAAGTATTCATTACTCATTGAGTGAAAATAGGTCAATCCTTCTTGAACTAATCCCATATGAGAACAAGCACATAATATTCCAATAAAAGTGATCCCATCTGGTTTTTCTCCTGCATTTTTCATCTTGCGAAAAATGCTCAGTGCTTCGCCACCATGTCCATGAACAGCTAACGCGTTAATGATCGTGTTCCATGATATAAGATCCTTCTTAGCCATGCCCTCAAACACATCAATTGCACATTCCACCAATCCACACTTTGCATACATATCTATCAATCCATTACAAACATAAACATTCCCTTCATAGCCATTGTCTTGAGCATATTTATGTACCTTTTTACCAAAATCAAGGTCTCCTAGTCTTGCACACGCAGCTAAGACATTAACCAGTGTCGCATCATTAGGCTGCACGTTCGTCTCTTTCAGCATTCGCTTGAAGGCATCAAGAACCTCGAGGAAACGCCTACTTTGTGCATATGCTCCAACCAATCCATTCCAAGAGAAAATATTCCTCTCCTTCATAGCCTCGAACAGTCTCTCACAGCTCTCGACATCTCCATTCTTCGCATATCCATTCAACATAGTATTGTAAGACATCAAATCTTTACACGGCATCTCATGAAAAAGCCTCTTAGCTTCAATCATGTCTCCCAACTCTATATGAACGGTAACCATCCTGTTCCACAGCACTACGTCTCGCTCTGGCGCCAAATCAAAAAGCCTTCTTGCTGAGACCAAATTACCATTGACAACATAGCCATTGATCATTGCAGTCCAAGAAACCACATTCCTATCCACCATCTCAGTAAACGCTCTGTATGCAAACGCCACACGCCCCGCGCCAGAATACAGCTCGATCAAATTAGTACCGACATAGGTATTCGAAATGAAACCATTCTTGACCGCGAGGCAATGCACCTCCTCCCCTTCTTTCAACGCCGATGATTTGCAACATGACTTCAACACCACCGGCAACGTGTAGCAATTGGGACGCACATTCTCCCTCATCATATCACAGAACAACACCACCACTTCACTGAAGGCATCATTTTGGAGGTACCCTTTTGACATCACATTCCAAAGGGAAGTGTGCCTTCGGTGGGGCAACTGGTCGAACACCTTGCGCCCGTGATTTATTTGCCTCAGTTCGGTGCATTTTGAGAGGAAATGGGAGCTTACGACGTGGTTACTATGGTCGGTGGCGTTGATTATAATCTGGGATTGAATTTGCTGGAGATGTTTCGAGGTCTTACATGATTTGATGAGCGAAATTACCTTTTGTTCGAAGACACGAGCAATTTCTGAAGCCCAGGTTACAGCAGGTTTAGCTATTTTGAAAATAGAAAAGAATTCGAAATTTTTGAATTGGGGACAAATCAGAGAGCGGACATGGATGGGGGTGTAATTGAAAATCGATTACTCAAGCTACTGTACTTTTTTAATTCGCAAACTGAGTGCAAATAATTTTTAAATAATTTCCTTTAAATAATTTTGAATTTGAAGGGTTAAAACTTTTCTTATTTAAAAGATCAGAATATGATTAGGACGCCTAAATAAGAAAAGGATAACAATATGAATGGATGAGAGAGAGTAATAAATAGAGAATTGAGTACATAAATACATACTCCCTCCGTCTATTTTATTTGTTCTCACCCACCTTTTTTTTTCCATTTTATTTGTACTCACTCTAACACATTTACACATATACCCTCATTCTTTCACTCTATTTTCTATCATTTGCCACTGTGGGCCCGCCCTTTGACAAATAACCCACCTAATTAACAAGTTAATTAAAACTGCTAATTACCCACCTAATTAACCCTACGCAAAACACTCACCCCATCCTATTCCATTATCGCGGCCACTCTCTCTTCTCTCAATTGTCTGCACATCTCTCTCTCTCTCTCGATTAAACTGTTATACTACTCTTCTCCCCCGCCGACATATCTCATCTATCTCTCCCTCTTCCCCCCACCGCGATTCTCACATAATTTCAGACCACCATGAAGTGGCACCTTCCCGATTCCCCCAACTTTCATGCCATATTCATGGGCTCCAATCCCGACCACGGTAGCGCTGAATTCTAGGAGGATTTACCACGATAGCCCTCTTTCAGATTTACCACGTTACACCAAGATTCCCAGCTAAGGAATGTTAATGGAGTTCTGTTTTTCACTCGCAAAATTTTCAAATCACTACATTTCTCTGTTGTAATTAATATGCGTTTTGTACAGTTAGAGAGAGGAAGTGATTGAATCTCCCACGCTGATCGCCCGTTTTTTATTTCGTTATCAGCCGGCGGGATCTCTGATCGGGTAATCCGCATTTCAGATTTCGTTGTTGAATTCTATTGGTAGATATTGCGATTCATAAATCATGTTCTATTGTTTTTTAGGATGAGATATTAATTTCCTTCTTTTCATTTCGACTTTTTGGTTAGCGTAGATTCATTGTATTATCGCTAATTAGATTGATTGAAGTGTAATTTGATTGTGTTTGACATTCGAATTCGATTTCCTTTGCTTTTGCAGTATGAATTTTAGCGTCTGAATTTAGCTGAAAAATGAATCTTGTTTAGTTGTAATTTTGGTTTGACGACGCGTTTTGAGAAATTGGTTTGGAGGCAAAAAAAGTTAAAAAAATAAAAATAAAGAAATATAGGAGCTTAGATGGATTGCTTTGAGCATAACTCATGTAAATGTTGTTTATAATTATTGACTGCAATAATACATTGTTGTTCTTGTAGTAGGTATATCTCATCCTATACGAATTTTTTTTTTTAATTAGGATCACTCCATGATTCATAGTTTCATACAGCCTTTTGTGATTGATGTTGGGAAATTTAAGTAAAGTTTTGATTAATTCCAAAACCAACTGACCCCAACCGAGTAGATGTTGCCAGATCCTAATGTTAGTAGTTAGGCTCGCTGTTTGAGCAATGTTGAGATTTTATCTTTACAGGTCTCCAGCTGAAGACGGCAACAAGGCTTCACTCGGATAGAACATCAGTTACAAGAAAGACAACTGAGCGTTCAACAGATAGAACATCAGTTTCAAGAAAGACAACTGAGCGTTCAAGAAAGACAACTAAGTGTTCAAGAGATAGAACATCAGATGTGAAAGACAATTGAGCGTTCAAGATACAAAACATCAGTTGAAGGACTCGAACTGACAAGATCGACAACATGAAATTCAAGGCAGCTGGGAGTTCAACCGTTCCTATTCAGACAGAAAGTCAGATGAAGATATCGATAAGATGGAACATCAGCTGAAGACCACTCAGATGAAGACTAAAACTTCTCAACCGACTAAACAAGGTTGAAAGTCAAAGGTTAAAGATTTCAATTTCAAAAAGGAAGTCACGTAAAGGTTTAACTATTTGTCATTACCTCATTTGGTCCAATACAAGGCTGTCTCAGATGGAAAGCAGAAGTTCACAGTTGCCAAATCCGGAAAGTCTGCAGAGATGAGAGACAAGCCATCGCTTTCACTGAACAGAGATCAACAGCTCCTCCAACGGCTAGTTGATTCTCTCCGCCTATAAATAGAGGCATTCATTCATTCACCATGACTCAGAAGACAGACAAGTGCGAGAAGAGATTAAAGAGCGAAAGAAAGAACGAAAAACTACACTCAAGCCAAACTGCTTTTATTCTCTAAGAACATCACTAGTTGAGAGTTCATAGAGTATTAGATTCTGTCTTGGTGTTCTTGATCTTAGTTTGAGTTTCCATTCATTCAAGCCTAGATCCTAGTTCACTCCTTTGTTCGAGCTAGTAGTTGGAAAAACCCACCCTTTTACACATCCTCTCAAAAGGATTGTTAGGACCCTATTCTTCCCGGAATTGAGTAGATAGGTTGATAAGTACCCGTAAACTTATCTGTAAGGTTGATAAGTACCCGTAAACTTATCTTAACGGTTGCAAAGCCCGCGTAAGCTTTGTGGTTGAAGTCCTAAAGAAATTGGACTGAGTTGTGTGGACTCACAACTCCCCGTAGACGTAGGAGTTCTCTCCGAACCACGTAAATCCTTTGTGTGTTGTGTTTTCAATTCAGTTAACTTATTGCATATTCAACTGACCGACTAACCAGCATTCAAACTGCATCTTTGCATTCTCAATTGTTTTGGTTATTGACCAACCTTGCATCTGAGCGTGAGTTATTTTACGAGTTGTTATTTTCCACCACATTCCGCACAGCACTACACTTCCAACTGAGTTGCATTACTCAGTTGTGATAATTTTCAGGGGGTTGTTTTTAAAATTCTTAACTGGTGTATTCCCCCCCCCCCCCATACACCGGAACTCGTATCGGGACCATCAAGTGGTATCAGAGCAGTGGTTCAAAAGACTGCTGACTCTGTTTCACGAGGTGTGAATCGAGGTGTTTTTATTCAGTGGTCAACTGAACAGATCTTTTTCACGCTAGTGCATATCTGGTTGCATCTGTCTTTTGTTTGTTGTGTGCAGATGGATGTTAAAGACAAGATCGTTGTCATGTTCTCGGCTGTGAACTATACATCCTGGAGAACTCGGATGAAGAAAATTCTACTGTCAAAGCATCATCGAATGCAACAAGTGATCTCATCCGGACCGATCACCATCATGGAGAACGTCACTCGCACTCCTACAAATCCCAACGATGGGGATACAATTGAGGTGATGGTTGAGAAAAAGCCAGAAGACTTCACTCCTGAGGAAGCAAAAGTGACCCAGCTGGATATCTGGGCTCAGAGCACTATAATGTCCACAGTTGGACAAGACTATCTTCCTTGGATAGAAGAGTGCGACATCGCTAAGGAGATGTGGGATATTTTGGCATCTCTTAGCGAAGGGAGTAACGAAACCAAGGAGAACAAATTCTCCCATGCTTGTCAAGATTTTGACAACTTCTATCTGAGAGCTGATGAAACCATTGATCAGCTAGAGCTTCGGTTCATGGATATCATCCGAAGGATTCAGTCCATCCGACGAGGGAAATATACTTTGAGAGAAATCAATCTCAAAGTATTACAAGCCCTACCAGCTGAGTGGGACACCTTCACCAACATCCATGAGAGCCGAGCTGATCTTGGAGAGATGAGAACAGAAAGACTGTTCTCAATTCTGAAAGGAAACGAGTATAAGGTGAATCGACGAAGATCTCAGTCCTCGGTTCAGACGAGTCGACATGAGGATGCTGGTTCAGCAACAAAGATAGTAGCACTTCGAGTTGATTACTCTAAGCCGCGAACATCAAGAGCAACAAGATCTGCGGACACAGCTACGAAGGAGCCAAGCAGAGAAGAGCTGCAACAGAGCATTGCCGCCATGTCAAAGAAGCTAGCTGACATGGATGCTCGGTTTGGAAAATACAAACGGTTTTATAAATCCAACCGAACTCGAGAGAACTCAAAGTCTGTGACCAATAGTTGCTTTGAATGCGGCAAAGAGGGACACTTTAAAGCTGATTGCCCAGATCTGTCGAAGAAAGAAAGAGAAGCGTTGAGGGCCAAGCAAAATGCAAAGAACAAGGCCATGGTTGCAGAAGAAGCAGCTATTGACATGGACATCTTCACTGACACCGAAGATGAGGACGAGCTGACTTCCGCCAACAACGCTATCGGACAGGATCAATGCCTCATGGCACTTGGAACCGACCAGGATGACGCTGAGGTACATTCTAGTCCTGCTAATTTAAATTCTTCCAATATTTCTAACATGCAGGAAACAGTAGAGGAAGAGTTGGAACCCTCCTAGGGTGACTTTCAAGAACTCAGTGAGGAATTGCATCAGCAATCGGTTGAGTTTAAGACTCTTCAAGAACAGTTTGCCAGACTTGAAGAATCCTTAACCGAAAAGGACGATCTGATTAAAAGTCAAACCGAAGAGATTGATAATCTCAAGAGTCAACTAAATGAGGATAAGGCTCCAACCGATGAGGAGTTGAAAAGGCAGATCAAGGAGCAGCATGATCAGTTGAACAAGCAAGAGGCTCAGATCGACCATCTGATGAAGAAGTCAGACGCACAAACCGAGCATATAGCTGTTCTCCTCAAGGATCTTCAAACTGAGAAGGACAACCTGATAAAGCTATATCAATCATCCAAAATCATCGAGAATCTCATCAGTTATCAAAGACAAATGGATGACGTGTCTGGACTCGGTTACGACATGGTCAAGGACTCTGGAATTCCACTCGCAACCTTTGTCAAGGCTGTGGATATGACGATTGCCAAACCAAATCCGGTTGAGTCTGCAACTCCCCAAATTAATCCAACCTCCACGTCACAGCAAGCACAACCAGCTAAGGAAATTGCAACTGACAAAGGAAAGAGAGCTGTGGTTGGAAAACTGAAGAATTCATCAGTTGGGACTACAACCGAGGGGGAATGTTCCAGGACTCAGAAGAGGAATCAGAGACATCGGAGATACAATCAGAACCGACCTCTGAACCGACCTCTGAACCAACCTCTGAACCGACCACAGAACCGACCTCAGAAGAGATGGAATCAACCGAGTCAGAGGTTCCATCATTAGAACAAGCAGAGGTTCCATCAGAGTCAACCTATGTGGAACAATTCCAACAGCTGGAGATATTCATGCCAGACATGAATCAACAGCCGGGCATGAATAGCTGGAGTCGACAGTCAGGAAGATGGAATCAGACTCAGTCACAAAGATTCCAAAATGGCGTCCGACCTCATCGACAAAACCAACAGGATAAGAATCGCCATCAAAACAGGGGGAAAGCCTCTCCTCCGAAAGCTCACAATGGGAGAAATCCATCTCCTCACAAGAAACAGAACATCAACAATAACAACAAGCCTAAGGATAACCAAGGTGTTGTTATAGTTGATGGAGAAGGAAAAGTGATTTGGAATGATAAATCTATCCGAGTATACAGGGAAAAACGACTCACAGTTCAAGGGGGAACTGGTTCTAACCCTCCAGGACCCAACTAAAATTGGGGACCTAAGCGAGTTTCTCTGTGCAGGAGCAGGAGGAACAACTGAGGAAGAATAAAGCATCACAAACCTTGTGGGTGATGGATAGCGGATGCTCGAAACACATGACAAATCTGAGGGATTTGCTTGGAAGTTTCGTGGAGAAGGAAGGACCATCAGTTACCTTTGGTGACAACTCAAAAGGTCACACCAAAGGCTACGGTACCCTTGAAACTAATCTCGTGTCTATTTTCAATGTTTCATATGTTGATGGATTGAAGCATAACTTGCTCTCCATCAGCCAATTCTGTGATAATGGTTTCTCTGTCAAGTTTGATGCGTAGGGATGCAGGGTTAAAAATGTTGAAACAAAACAGGTCATATTGTTGGGAAATCGATCCCCAACCGGGAATGTCTACTATGCAGATTGGAACAGTAGTCCTCCTGAAACCTGTCTGTTATCAAAGAGCAGTTCAGATGTGAGCTGGCTGTGGCACAAAAGGCTCAACCATCTGAATTTCAAGACAATGAACCGACTTGCAAGACAGGAACATGCAAAGAGCATTCCGAACCGAGTGTTTTCAACAACACATATCTGCAATGCATATCAGTTGGGAAAGCTCGCTAGATCCTCCTTTCGGTTGAAAACGACTCCCTCAACCGACCGAGTATTGCAGCTGATCCAAATGGATCTCTTCGGGCCAGTTACACCAAAAAGCATGAATGGTAACGAGTATACCCTTGTTGTAACTGATGACTTCTCTAGGTACACGTGGACTATTTTCATGTGTCACAAAAGTGAAACCCGAGATGAGCTACCCAAGCTGATGGATCGGATATCAAACCAACAAGAGATGAAAATCATTTCTATCTGATCAGACCGTGGAACCGAGTTCCTCAATGAAACCATCATTAAATACTATGAGAAGCACGGAATCACTCATCAAACATCGGCTGCACGTACTCCACAACAGAATGGAGTAGCCGAGCGAAGGAACCGAACGCTGAAGGATGTTGCAACATCCATGTTGACAAGCTCAGCTCTGCCAAAAAGATTTTGGGCCGAGGCAATCAACACAGCCTGCTACACCCAGAACCGGTCTCTTCTGACCAAGCGGTTGGGAAAGACTCCATATGAGCTATGGAGACGCAAGAAGCCTGATATTTCATATTTTTGCATTTTTGGTTCTAAGTGTTATATTCACAACAATGGGAAGACTCAGTTGAAAACTTTTGACGCCAAGGCTTCGAAGGGCATATTTCTCGGATATGCCGCTCGGATCAAGGCTTATAGAGTTTTCAACAACAGCTCTCGTGTTGTGGAGATAACACCTCATGTTAGTTTTGATGAATCTACTTTTGAGTGCAGGGAACAGGCTAAAGGACAACAAGCTGATCCACATGTTCCACCAGCTCTCACCAGATCGCAGGTTCTAAGGCGGAAAAATCTAGCTGAACCATTGGTATGGGCAACCGAGGATGATGATCCTTGTTCCTCTGAAGATGAATGTGAGGACCCCAGCTCATCTCAAGGGGGAACCACAACTGATGTTTCCCCAACTGCATCAGCATCTGAAGCCCAACTGAGCTCAGTTCAAAATATTGTCCATGTTGTGGATCCAGACTCCACAACTGATAAATCACCAGCATCTCCCACAGCTCAGGTTATCCCATCAGTTGAAATCACGGAACAGCCAATGTTGGAAGAAGAAGGAAGACGCAACAAGAGATGGTATGAAGATCATTCCAAGGACAACATCATTGGAGATCCAGCCAAAGGTGTGAGTACAAGGAGCAGAGTTGCAAATCCAGATTCAACCAAGGAAAATTCCAACATTTATACCCAATATGCTGAGGAGTTGGCAGTTCTGGAAGAGTTCGAACAAGCAGGAGATGTTGCCATGATTTCATGTTTCGCAGCTGATGTGCCAGAACCGAAGAATGTTGTGGAAGCTCTCAACTGTGTTCACTGGACAACAGCCATGCAAGAAGAGCTGAATGAATTTCTACGCAACTGTGTATGGGAGTTGGTAGAAAGACCAAATGGTGTCAAAGTCATTGGATTGAAGTGGATTTTCAAGAACAAGAGAGACGCCATTGGATTCATCGTGAGGAATAAGGCAAGGTTGGTAGCTCAGGGATATTGCCAACAAGAAGAAATTGATTTCGAGGATTCCTTCGCGCCAGTTGCAAGGTTGGAAGCCATCCGGATATTTCTAGCCTATGCCGCATTTCACAAATTCAAGGTCTATCAGATGGATATGAAGTGTGCCTTCCTCAACGGTGATATTAAGGAAGATGTTTATGTTGAACAGCCTCCTGGTTTTGAGACTGGAGATGGAAGAGTGTATAAGTTGAAGAAAGCTATCTATGGCTTGAAGCAAGCACCTAGGGCATGGTATGACACTCTCTGTGGTTTTCTTCTAAACTCGGGGTTCAAACGAGGGTCAGTTGACAAAACACTGTTCACAATTAAAGTTGGAGAAGATATACTTGTAGTGCAAATCTATGTTGACGACATCATATTCGGTTCCAAGTCAGAGGAGCTGCGTGAGAAATTCTCAACTCTCATGAAGGAGAAATTCGAGATGTCGATGATGGGCGAGATTAATTATTTTCTTGGGCTACAGGTGAAGCAGTCATCAGAAGGGATTTTTATCAATCAGTCCAAATATACAAAGGAGCTCATCGCAAAGTTCGGTTTGCAGTCAAGTAAAATCACAAGGATCCCGATGAATACTAACTGGAAAATTTAACCCGGATCTGAGGGAAAACTCGTGGATGCCAGTAAGTATAGAGGGATTATCGGTTCTTTGCTATATCTAACCGCCAGTCGGCCAGACATATCTTACGTGGTTGGAGTGTGTGCTCGGTTCCAAGTTCAACCGAGGAAAGCACACATGTTGGCAGCAAAGAACATCATAAAGTATCTGAAGGGTATAGTTAATGTTGGGTTGTGGTATCCAACCGACGACAATATTCAACTATCCGGATACTCAGATGCGGATCTAGCCGAAGATCAGTTGGACAGGAAGTCCACATCTGGACACTGTCAGTTCATGGGAAGCAAGCTGGTTTCTTGGTTCTCCAAGAAACAAGCATGTGTTGCCACTTCTACAACCGAGTCAGAATATATGGCTGCAGACAGTTGTTGCATGCAAGTGTTGTGGCTCAAGCAACAGCTGAGAGATTATGAAGTCGCAACTGGACAGATTCCCATTCGTTGTGATAGCTCTAGTGCCATTGCTATCTCCTTGAATCCTGTTCACCATTCTCGGACGAAGCACATTGACATCCGACATCATTTTATCCGAGATCATATTGAGAAGAAGGATGTATCCATGGAGAAAATTTCAACTGAGATTCAGAGAGCCGATATCTTCACCAAACCTCTAGCCGAAGCGTGGTTCAAGATGTTATGTGATCTCCTTGGATTGTTGGATCCATCAGATGAGGAACCAGCCGAGGTGAAGAGATACATATCCATCTGAGGGGGAAGCTCAGATGAAGGGGGAATCTCAGATGCGGATCGCCAACCGAAGACATCAGACATCAGCTGAACTGACGAACTCGAGTCAGCTGATGGTATGCCGCAACATTGGATCAGACGTCAGCTGAACAGACAAACTCGAGTCAGCTGATGGTATGCCACAACATTGGAACACAACTGATTCCGACATCAGCTGGCAGGTGAACACAGCTGATTCCGACATCAGTTGGCAGGTATCATTTATGGCTGAAGGTGTTTATGTCTTGAACGAGAATGTTTGAAATAAATTCAAACATTCCTGAGCATGTCAGTTAGACTAAAATAGTCATCATAACGCATTTAATGTAAAGTATGGCTGAACATCAATAGCCTACTTTATAGTGCGACTGGGCTGACATGAAAAACAGTTCACCTTCTCATGCTCTGGTTGGAACTCGGACTGTGACGTCAAGTCAAAGCTAATCAACAGTCGCGAGATCTCAGCCGTTGATGGATTCACGCCATTCAAACCTAGCCGTCGATTTCAACCAAGCCACTAACCTATAAAAGGCGGAAAATCAGGAAGTGATCTCTGACCTTCTACATTTGTGATTATCTGCAGTAACTGTTCATTTTCGTCTCCGATTTGTCTCACCATTTTCTGCAAGTTTCTCTCTCTCTCTCTCTCTCTCTCTCTATATATATATATATATATATATATATATATATATATATATCTTCATAGCAATATTAAATGGCACCTAAAGCTTCACAAGGAAGGAAAATGGCATCTTCTGGACCTTCTCTAGTCCCTGCTTCATACGACGAATCATTTGATATGCTGCTCTCCAAGATCCACTTCGAACAGATTCTATCGGAAGATGATCTGGAATCACCAGTGTTGTCTCCCCTCGCCAATATTCTCAGGGAGAACGGCCTCCTGGACTGGGCGACACTCTTCCCCTCCCACTTGCTCAGGCACCAAGTCGGAGAGTTTTACCTAAACCTGCAGTCTCCAATCGACAGCAGAGATGGCCTCATTACAAGAGTATCTTGTCAACAACGGAATGTTCCTGCCAGAACCATCCGTTGTGTCACCGTCCCCATTCCAGTTTCAGACATTCTACGCCAAATCATCCCACCGAACCTGACCACCACAAACACCATTGAGAATATAACAGATGCGGAAGCTGATGAATTTCTGGAGAGTGCTCTCATCACTCTAGAAAAATTGAGGAGTAATATTGATGCGTCTTCGACTTTTGGGCCGTTTGGCCCTATTTTTCATGTCCTTTTGTGTCGTTAGAGTCTGTCCAGGGGAAGGAAACTGTTGTTTGAAGGAAGGAAGCTCGGTTCAGGTCAAACAGATGAAAAGTGGTCAGAATGAGCAGAACTGGAGTGAATCCAGTCGGTTGCAAGAACTACGCAAAGGAGTATGCAGGGCAGGAGATGAATTGAAACGAGAGACGAGGTTGAAATGAGGAATCCATGTGAACCCTGAAGCTAAGTTGCTGTTCATCATTCACATTCGTGGTATTAACGCAATGCACCCAACAACAAAGAAGATTTTGCAGCTGCTTTGCCTACGAAGAATTCAACCATGAAGCATGCAACCAGTTTGACCGCTGCAAAGATTCCCAGTCTGTCGCCAAAGCTCAAGAAGGAAAGCCGCGTGGAAAGGATTCGCCAATATCTGCCAAGCATTCAAGAAAGGAAGGATTTGGAGGTCAGCGCCCTACCTTAAATAATCAAATCAATCGGAGATCGCCAATCATCCATCCAACCAATCGCAGATATTCAAAATCTCGCTCAACATGGAAACTGCCAATCATGCCATTTCAATCCACCCATCTAGGGTTTTGCCACTACCACTACATGCTATAAAAATCCAGCCAAGGCGGCTGGCACAATGTTGGAGAATTTATCAGTCTACAGTTCCTAGTTCGGAGAAAAAACACTTTTATCTTTTCTGCTCAAAACAATCTTTACTTGCTTTTATTTACATTCCGCTGTGAAGAACAAATCCAAGGCTGTTGCCTTAGGTACTTTTAATTCGAGTATTTCGTATTTCTTTTATTAATGTGTTCTTTCTCGCCTATCATTTTATGTTCAATTATGTGTGAGTAGTTTACTTGGTGAGATTTGGGTATGGGAAATGATTGACTGTTGACATGTGAAATATTCGTGAGGCACTTGTGCCATCGGTTGAGTCCAGTAGTTCCGGAAGGACTGGAGCAGAATTCATGGGCAGTTACAATCTAACGGGTGATCTCGTTCGGTTGGATCTGTACCATGTCAAGCAAAGGCAGGGCAGGACAAACGGCAACGTTTGAGATGCCAGGACCGAGTAGCTAAACAGCACCTGACATGGTGCTGTAGATCTGGATGGTGAGGATTGGACAAGGGGATACTGCGTCCTTCTTCAGTCTTGGGCTTCTCTAACAATCACCCATCAACTGTGACGAGGCATCAATCCATGGTTATCGACCAAAGGAATCATCTCGCGTATCGTAGGCATTGCAATGACCGGTTGGACGTGGTCCCGGAAATGAGTATCCCGCGAGTGGTGTCTACTCTGTAGGTGCGGACATGGGAAGTTTGGAAGAGAAGGTTGATGAGGGTCATACTTGGAGAGATCGGGTATGACTATTATCTACGGAGGAGTGAAGCACGGCCTTGTGACCGGGGTGAAGCGTGACCTTCGGACCAAGACGATAACAAGGGATTCAACCATCCCAAGTGTGGAGTATGAACTCTTGAAACGCCCCAATGTCTTTGGGCCACGCCTTGAATTTATACAAAGCATGGATGGATTCTTAGTGTGCCCATGACCGAATTTACATGTCAACAATGATCACGACCTACCCCAAATCTTACCCCCTTTTTATATTTGATTTCCGTTTATTTTATTGTGCAGATACACAGATTGAGATAGTGACAACTCGATTTGTATACTGAAGAGTAAAGTGGTTCATCAGTCTCCGTGGGATCGACCCTAGCTTACTGCTAAGACTAATCAGTTCGGTAGTGGGCATAGGAGCGTGTACTGTCCGTCTGGGGCATACACAGGTATTTTGATCGTACCATACGATGGGTGCGTGTCAAAATTTGCGCCGTTTCCGGGGAGTGACGCGCAACAATTTTACTCTTCTCATTCCATCTTCCACTATTAGTGTATGCGTGGAACTCGTCGAGTACAGAGAGCATTAACTTTTGATCCAGATATTGAACGAACTGAACGACGACTACGCGCACTTGCACGAATAGCGAGACGCGACGCTATGGTCGACCAACCACAGCAGCCGCAGACCCTCAAGCAGTTGGCTTACCCAACTAATCTGAATCTCAGGCTGAACGGGATCACCTTACCAACGAACCCCTTCGCACCTGAACGGTTTGACTTGAAACCTGCATTAATACAGGTCTTACCGAAATTTAATGGATATCTAGGAGACGACCCGCATACCCATCTTCAGGATTTCGAAATGACAGTGATGCATCAGTCCAATGAGAATCAGCAAGAATATGTGAAACTGGTTCTTTTTCCATTCTCCTTAGTAGACAGCGCCAGGAGATGGCTGTACAATCTGCCCCAAGGAAGCGTTACCACTTGGGCAGAAATGCAGCAGAGTTTCTTGGAAGAATTTTTTCCAGCCACAAGAGTTGAAAGAATGCGATGGGACATTCGAAACATTAAGCAAGACGGACTGGAAACCTTTTATGAGTATTAGACTCGTTTTAAACGGCTGTTAAGCAACTGTCCTCACCATCAGATTACTCCAAAAGATCAAGTGGAAAGCTTCGTGAAGGGCATGCGGAGGAGCGATCGAGGACTGGTATTGGCTGCATGCATTGGATCACTGCTGAGCAAAACACCTCAAGAGATTTTCAAACTCTTGGGAACAATGGCAGAAGAATCCAGAGATGATGGACATGACAGAAGCAGAGAGATACCAGAAAGAGGAGATGAAAAGGATAAGCTGACAAATCTGGAAAAGGAGATGAAGGAAATAAAGACATTACTGAGTGGTCTGACCATGCAGAAGAAGGTCAGACAGTGTGGCCTATGCGATGTAGTGGGGCATCAATCCGAAAATTGCCCAAACTTTGGTGAAGATATAATGGACGTAAATGCCATGGGGGGGGGGGGGGGAATGAAGGATTCCAGAGGAAACATGACCCGTTTTCAAATACGTATAACAGAGGATGGAGAGATCATCCTAACTTTCGATGGAAGCAGGACGGTCAACCATAACAAAACGGTGCAGGTCTACCGGGATCATCTCAATCATTTGCCCAGCACCAACAACAAGGACAATATCAGGGAGGCCCACCATAACAACACCATTACCAACCCCAACAGCAACAGGTGTATCAACCACCTCATCAGAGGAAAGCACCGTGGGAAGAGGCCATGGAGAGCATGGCTAAGGAAAGTGAGAAGTTCCGCAATGAAATCCGAGCTGGTATGAATCAAACCAACGTGCAGATTGGTCATCTGGCGAAGGCGTTGGCAAAAGTAGAAGAAAATACAGGGAAACTTCCATCTCAAGGGATCAATCACAAGGAACAGGCACAAACAATAATCACAGAGGTGGATGATGAACAAGCTGAAAAAATTTTGGCAGAGGCAGAAGTTAACCGGCAAAGAGAGGAGGGGACCAGCAACAAAGTTTCAGGAGAAATAGGTGATGATGAGCAAACTGAACCTCCTTATCCGAGTAGACTTCGACAGAAAGCCAAGGAGAAAGAAGCCAATGATATGATAAAAATCTTTCGGAAGTTGGAACTTAGCCTACCCCTACTGGACGCAATTAAGCAAATCCCAAAGTATGCTAAGTTCCTTAAAGATCTTTGCTCGAGGAAGGTGAAGATTGATGAGGATGTTCGATATGTCATGAGAGAGAGTGTGTCAGCCATCATACAACAGAAACTGCCACCTAAGAAGAAAGACCCGGGGATGTTCACTATCCCTTGCAACATCGCAGGAAGGAACATGGACAAAGCCATGATGGACTTGGGGGCATCTATAAATGTTATGCCCCTGGCAGTTTTCAACAGGCTCAACTTGGGGGAACTACGGAACACCCGAGTTGTCATACAACTAGCAGACAGGTCAAACGCGTACCCAGAGGGCGTGATCGAAGATGTGCTTATCAAAGTAGGAGAGCTGATTTTTCCTGCTGACTTCTACGTGTTGGATACCGGTTTGGAAGCAAAGGAGAACTCCATCCTGTTAGGCAGGCCGTTCATGATGACTGCAGGAACTAAATTGGACATGAAGACTGGAATTCTATCGTGTGAATTCGATGGTGTAGTAGAAGAATTCAGCATTTACGAAGCCATGAGACGGAAGCCTGATTTGGAATCTGTAGATATGATTGACATATTCGAACCATTGGTACAAGAACAGGACCTGTCATTCAGCTCGAGTGACATGACAGAAAGGGTTATACGAGCTGGTCTTACTGATCGAGATGCTATACAAATGGAGGACCTCGAGATGAAGGAAACCATCATGGAGTTGTATTCTTTAAAGGAAAGCACCCTGGAAGCAGCAGTGGAAGTCGACAGAAAAATTAAAGACATTATTTTGGAAGTGTACTCCATCGGAGGATCGGGGCAGGGCAAACCAGAGTTGTTCTCTCAGTATGGGGAACACGAGAAGCTGATGCCCTCGATTGTAAAAGCCCCAGTCTTGGAATTAAAAAAATTGCCGAAGCACTTGCAATATGCTTACTTGGGACCGGAGGAAACTCTTCCAGTGATTATCAGTTCTGATCTGACCCTGGTGCAGGAAGAAAGACTGGTCAGAGTATTAAGAGAGAACAAGGAAGCCATTGGTTGGACCTTGGCAGATATAAAGGGTATCAGTCCAACAGAGTGTATGCATCATATATACTTGGAGGAAGGAGCACGACCAGTACGGGATTCACAGAGGAAAATGAATCATGTTATGAAGGAGGTGGTACTTAAGGAGATCCTAAAGCTTTTGGAGTTGGGTATAATCTACCCTATATCCGACAGTCAATGGGTCAGCCCGGTTCACGTCGTACCGAAGAAATCTGGAGTATAGGTTGTAGAGAATGACAAAGGCGAGCTTGTTCCAACAAGGCTACAAACTGGGTGGCGAGTCTGTATAGACTACCGGAAGCTGAACATGGTCACACGGAAGGACCATTTTCCATTGCCCTTTATCGACCAAATGCTGGAACGACTGGCTGGTAATGCCTATTACTGTTTTCTGGACGGATATTCAGGATATATGCAAATATTCGTAGCTCAAGAAGACCAAGAGAAGACCACGTTCACTTGTGTGTACGGGACGTTCGCATACCGAAGAATGCCATTTGGTCGTTGCAATGCACCTAGAACTGCATAGAGGTGTTCATGGATGATTTCACGGTATATGGTGATTCGTTCGACACATGTCTTAATCATTTGGAGCTAGTGTTGAAAAGATGCGTGGAGAAAAGCCTGGCACTCAATTATGAGAAATGCCATTTTATAGTAAGAGAATGCATCGTACTGGGCCATGTCATATCAGAGAGGGGTATCGAAGTAGATAAGGCAAAGATCGATTCCATCGCCAAGTTGCCATATCCAACCACGGTCAAGCACATACGGGCATTCCTTGGTCACGCAGGGTTTTACCGCAGATTCATTAAGGATTTTGCAAAGGTTGCTCAACCTATGATCCGTTTGCTGCAACAAGATGTACAGTTCGACTTTGATAACGACTGTAAGAGGCATTTCTGAATTTACGGGATAAATTAGTATCAGCCCCTATCATTCAACTGCCAGGTTGGGAGATACCATTCGAAATCATGTGTGATGCCAGCAACTACGCGGTTGGAGCAGTACTGGGACAGAAGAGAGGTAAGGAAAGCCACGTTATATATTACGCCTCCAAGACTTTGAATCCAGCTCAGTGTAGCTACACCATGACTGAGAAGGAATTGTTGGCAGTGGTTTTTGCAATCGAGAAGTTCAGATCATACCTTCTGGGCACAAAAGCGATCGTTTACACCGATCATGCCGCTTTGAAATACCTCATGGCGAAGAAAGAATCAAAGCCACGACTTATCCGGTGGATATTGCTGCTCCAAGAGTTCGACTTGGAAATAAGAGATAAGAAGGGAGCATCCAATCTAGTAGCTGATCATCTAAGCAGGCTGCAGATAGGAAAAGATGATGGCGAACCGATAGAAGATGCTTTTCCGGATGAAAAGCTATACGCCATACGCGATCATATGGAGATGGAGACTCTGTATGCTCTAACCAAGAAGGAGCCGTGGTTTGCAGACATAGCAAATTATCTTCTCACCAAGGAAGTACCACCAGGAAAGACCAAGTTCGAGAAACAGAAATTGGTAACACAGGCTTGCTCCTATTTTTGGGAAGCACCGCATTTATGGAAGATCGGTACAGATCAAATCATACGGAGGTGCGTTCCAGAGTTTGAACATGCTCAGATATTAGAAATGTGCCATAGCACAACATGTAGTGGCCATTTCGGTGGGAGGAGAACAACGCAAAGAATACTGGAAAGTGGATTCTATTGGCCTACCATCTTCGCTGATGCCAAGAAATGGGTACAAGGCTGCCCGAAGTGTCAGATGGTAGGGGGTATTACCGCAAGAGATGAGATGCCTCAGATGCCTATTATGCCTGTGGAAATCTTCGATGTATGGGGAATCGATTTTATGGGGCCACTCCCTAAGTCAGGGAATTAGTGTTCAAAAAAACGCAAAACGAATTGAATCCCGAGGTGACTTCGCTAGACTTGCTTCTAGTCTGATAGGAAATCAAACTCACAGTCGTAAGAACTAAAGGCCTAAGACCGTTTATTCCTTCTCGAAAGCTGCCCGCGAATGCCCTTCTTACTAGGCTCACAGCAATGAGGTTGAATCCCAGGGGTTTATCAAATTGGAGAAAGCCCAGGTGGACCAATGTAGCAGATTATCGTACATTTTGGTGGCAGTCGACTACGTGTCCAAATGGGTCGAGGCAAAGGCTACAACCAGTAATGATGCTCATACGATGGCTGAATTTTTGAGAGAGAAAGTGTTTAGTAGATTCGGAGTTCCAAAAATCCTCATCAGCGACCAAGGATCCCATTTCTGCAACGCTACCATTAGAGCACTAACAAAAAGAATGAGGTGAAACATAAAGTCACGACCGCATACCACCCTCAGGCCAATGGGCAGACTGAAATTTCTAACAGGGAGATCAAAAGTATATTGGAGAAGGTAGTTCATCCCAATCGTAAGGATTGGAGCAATTACTTGGGAGATGCGTTATGGGCATACTGCACCGCCTACAAAACTCCAATTGGCATGTCACCATTGAGGCTTGTGTTCGGGAAAAGATGCTATTTACCAGTAGAAGTGGAACACAAAGCTTACTAGGCGATCAAGAGGATAAATTTCAGTATGACCAGGGCCGGGGAAGAGATGAAGTTGCAACTGAATGAATTGGAGGAACTTCGGTTGGAGTCGTATGACAATGCAGTTTTGTACAAGGAAAGAACAAGGAGAATCCACGATGCCAAGCTTAGGAAGAAGGAATTCTGGTCTGGCCAAAAGGTGTTGCTATTCAACTCTCGATTTAAGCTGATGAGTGGAAAGCTTAAATCAAAATGGGGAGGACCGTACATCGTAAAGGAGTTATTCCCTAATGGAAGTGTCGAAGTTTATGATTTGAATGGAAAGGATACTTTTGTGGTGAACGGTCATCGTTTGAAACCGTACTTCGATTATTCAGAGTTGAAGAAGACCAAGGAGAAATGCTCTTTACTGGATCCTATTTATCAGTAAGAGCAGAAGCTGGAAGTCGAGCTCAAGACATTAAACAAGAGCGCTGACTGGGAGGCAACCCAGGAGTGGTCGTCGGTAAAACCACAACCGCTTTTCCTTTAATTAGTTAATAATTAGTTGTTTTGAGTAAGTGAGTATTTGACTAAGTCAGAACTGGAGAATGTGGGCCAAGTTGTTTTTAAAAGTCTATCTTGGAGTTATAACCCACTTTGCGATGCAAAGTGTGTAGGTGGAGGTCCGGGGTAGATTGCAAACCCACTTTGCGATGCAAAGTGTGTAGGTGGCAGACCGGTGTGTGGAACGGAGACGGTCTAACCAAGGAGTGACGTGGAGGCGCATCTGACAAGGACAGCTGGTATAATTGCGGCGCTTGGGATTTCGCACGAAATTTGAATTTCAAAATTTGGTAATGATTTTATTCCCTTGATTGTTTCGACTTCCCATAACTGTCACTTCACCTCTACATCAGTCAGAAAGAGAAAACCCTACTCCATTAACTCTTATAACCTCCACAACCGCCCTCACACTCAGCCACTTCCTCCACTCCGCCATAACCGTCGCCCACAATCTGTCATTTAAGCACAGAACCCAGTTCTCATCCCACATACTTCACCAACCTCGCCATTTTTTCTGAAAACCCTAAAATTCCAACCGTCGCCATGGTCAGAATCAAGAAAGCCGCTCACAAAAGAACCGACAAAAGAGTCGCCGGTCCCGATATTCAACCTAAGAGCCCAACCGCTACAAAGTCTGTACCGGTGGGGGAGAAGAGGAAAACTCGCAGCACCACATCGGAGGAAACTCCGGTGCACAGTTCAGAAAAAACCACACCTACTCGGGGGGTGGATGAAGAAGAACAGGAAAGGATCCCCTCACCGGAGAAGCAAGCCACCGGCGAAGGAGGCGCTGCGGGTGACCACGAGCAAGTGCAGGTCGAGGAAGAGCCAGATGTCCAACCGCCTCAGAAGAAAGAGAAGAAGAAGCCTACGGTCAAGGGCACCACTACCGCAGCAGCAGCGAAGAAGAAAACCACCGGGAAGAAAGCAGCTAGCCCTCCACTAAAGGCGCCTACTCCAGTTCCCAGTTCTTCCCCTTCTCAATCTCAATCGAAGGAGGGTGGTCTAACCGCTTCCGATCATGAGGAGAAGGAACAACAGGAGGAGGCAGAGAAGAGCATTCCAGTGCGGGCTCAGGAGGATGTCACCCCACAGAGTAAGGAGAAAGGAGTGGGAGCGAAGAGGAAGCTTGAGACCTCGAAACCGCCCCTATCGCAGAGGTCCAAGTAGAGCAAATTAGGGAGTAAGGTGGGTACTACGAGCACGGTGAGGAGGGTTACAACTGAGGAAAAAGGGAAGAAGAAGGAAGGAGAAGCGAAGGAGATCGAAGAGGAAGAAATAGAGAGAGTGGAGATCATCAACAACTCCAACTCGGGGGAGATTCAAGCACCTGTGAAGTCTACACCCAGTGTCACCGCCACGAAATCAGGAGCCAAGAGGAAAGGCGTGCTACGCCCGGCAGCATCTGGAGCAACCATACGACGGTGCGTATCAAATATGCAGCGCACGAAGTTGAAGCCAGAACATCGACTTCTGTTCGATGTTGTATCCAAGGTCATTTTCGGATACAGCGGTGCGTTTGGAGACATCAGCCGACCGAAGCTCAAGCAGTTAATTGCTTTGGAGCACAAACACAAACACGACATCAACTGGTTCAGTTATTTTGAACACCAGTTGATTCTGGAGAGGCAGAAGATTTCTGAAACCACAACCGAGTCTGGAGAGAAGTTGTTGAGTGTAAAGGGAACTCTCAACTTCGGTTGTAAAATTTCTGCCCTGATCCTTTTCGCAACAAAGGATCAGAACATGGTCTGGGAAGACTGTGAGGAGACCCCTGTCAAGAGACAGATGCTCTTCCCAACCGCCAAGAAGGCTCAGGATGTGATTAAGAGCGTTTACACTCCCAAAGACAAGAGGGAAGCTGTAAAAGATACAACTGAGGAGCCGCCTCCAGTTACCACCCGCCCATCAAAATCCACAGCTGGACGATGACACAGAGCTGAGTCGGAGAAGGAGAAGGAGGGAGAACCAGCTAAGAAGAAGCTGAGGGTTCGGATCAAGAAGTCAGTTACCAAGCCAGCTGAGGAATTGCCAGCTGAGAAGACTCCAGCTGAGGAGACACCAGCTGAGGAAACACCTGCTGAGGAGCCATCTGAGTCGAGTCACTCAGTTGACGTGGCTGCCTTCGAGGTTGTTCCTCACAGATAGGCCTGGATCGGTACGGTATACCGAAAATTTTCGGTCATACCGTATACCGTACCGAAATTTTCGGTATGGAAAAATCCATACCGTTATCGTACCGTTCCTTTCGGTATACCGCTTTTCGGTATGAAAAAAAATCATACCGTTATCATACCGTTTGTCGGTATATCGTATCCTAATTCGGTATACCGAAATTACCGATATACCGAAAATACCGAAAATAACCTGTATACCGAAAATACCGAAAATAACCTGTATACCGAAAATACCGAAAATAACCTGTATACCGAAAATACCGAAAATAACCTGTATACCAAAAATACTGAACCTATATACCGAAAATCAAATAGAAAATCCAACATTTCAACAATCATCAAAGTCCAAAAAAACCAACATCTCAAAATACATCCAATAAAACTACAACAAAGTTATTAAAATAGTTGATTCCAAATCTCCAACAAAGTAGAAAATCCAACATTTCAACATATTATGAAACAAATTAAATCACTTCAAGTAAGTAAAAACTCCAAGTCTCCAACATCTTAGCCAACTTCAAGCATCTCCAACAATTGGATACTTAGAAGAACTATTTTTCCCTTGCAAATATATCCCTTGCAATGGCTGAAAGAATTGGATACTTAGAAGAACTATTTTTCCACCACTTCAAAAGATCAAAAGTGGTATTAGTTCGCTTCTCGATCTCATCAGCTAGGTACTTATCTACTTCATTGCATATTTGTTGAAGTTGTTCTTCTTCATTTTGTGCGTCAACATCCTGGTACAACTCATCGAAAAAGTTACTGTCACCTGTACCAACACGATCTCCATCACCACCCACCGAGATCACATTTTGACCACCATTAATCAAAGCATCATCAGTCACTCCTTTATACTCTACCCACAAAGTTATCAAGTTATCTTTTGCTTGAGCAATGGTAGCATTGTACAAATCTGTAGTACCTCCTAATTTCTTGATGCTCACTTTGATCATCTGAAGCTTATTTCTTGGGTCCAAGATATTAGAGATAAAAATCAGCGGATTCAAAGTACTCCAATTCCCCCAATACTTGTCAAACTTCTCTTTCATTGAAACAACAACCTTCTGAAGAGTGGGATCTGAAAGATCTCTAGCCTTTTTCTCAATCTCAGCTTGTAGAGCTACCATTGATGGATAAATCAATTGAGATGTAGGAGTTTTGGTTGCACTTAACTCCAAAGTTGCATCAAAGAATTTTTTGAGAAAGTATACAAATGCTTCTGCATTCTCCCAATCCTTATCAACTGGAGGCCCCATTCTTTTTCTATCCTTGTCATCCTTTTCATTAAAATAATTAATGAAAGCCAATGATTCTTCAGCCATCCTTTCAAACACTCTTTTATACTTCAATGCAGCATCAAGCATTTTATAGGTTGAATTCCATCTAGTTTTGACATCCATAGGTACCGTTGAATCCATAGGAAACTTAGCTAGCATAGCAAACTCCCTAAACTTGTTCAATCTCAAAGGAGAAGAATGAAGAAATAAAACTGCATTCCTAATAGACTTAACTGCAGTTTTAAGTTCTTTCAAACCATCATGGACAATCAAGTTAAGAATATGACACGCACATCTCAAATGCAAATATTTCCCATTAAACAAGAGAGTGTTTTCAATTCTCATTCTTTTTTTCAAGTATTCAATTGCAGTATGATTAGAAGATGCATTATCAACTACAATAGAAAACACTTTCTCTATCCCCCACTCTCCCAAACAAATCTCAATCATCTTGCTAATTTCTTCACCCAAATGACTAGTGATCTTTGTAAAACTAATTATCCTTTTATGCAATTTCCAATCACTATCCAAGAAATGAGCTGTGACAACCATGTAATTGATATTTTGAATGGATGTCCAAGTGTCAGTGGTGATACTCACTCTTTGGCCACTAATCGCACTTTTTATTTTAGCCTTCTCAACTAAAAATAAATCATAAACCATACCTGCGACTTTATTCCGACCGGGAATCCGAAATCTTGGCTGTAATTCGTGCAGAAGACTAATAAACCCTCTCCCTTCAACAGCCCGAAATGAAGCTTCATCGATAATCACATATTCTGCCACCTTCAGTTCACACTTCTTTTGATTAAAAGTGTGATATACCATCTGCCTTGTTGGCCCCATCATCGCTATTGTGTCATTGGTCAACACAGTTTGACCCTTCTCTTCGGTGTTGGCTTCGTACAATGGACTTGACTTGCATCTTTTCACCAAGTGATGTTTCAATCCACTTGTACTTCCATATGTCACCGGTATTTCAGCCTTGCAGTAGTTACATATCGCAATATGTTGAATGCTCCCATCACTTGCAGTCCATGTTCCTTTTTCGCAATGCCCCCAATATGGACTTCTCGTTTTAGGAGCTTTTGGAGGCTTTTGATTTGCATCATCTATGGATCTTTTTCTACTAGAGCCATCATCTTTTGTAGAAGTATCTGTCGTGATTGGTGTGTTGGATTGATGTGGAGCTGTATGAGAAGATTCGGATTCCAATATGAAAATAATAAGTAAATTCCACAATTAGTCACGTAGAAATCGAGAACCAACAATACAAATACTACTCACACAATATAATGAAATAACTTGGAGTAAAACAGACCCTATAGTCTTAACTTTGAGTCCTAACACATGCTAAAGAATTAGTGGTAGAAAACATAAAGTCAAAAGATTAAATGGTAAAAACACAATCAAATCATGCAACTTCAGTTCATTTAAAATCTGCTCGATAATAGTACAATTACTAAAAGAATTAAAAGACAAAAACAAATTTAAGAAGAAAAGATTCTATTTTGTGGCATAATGTCAGATTTCAAACCCCAAACCCTGAAAAGGATATTAATGTATTCTTAATTACAGCAAAACAGACTGTAATAACTGATCATTTGCACTATGTTGTGATTTACATCAAATTATCATTGTTGAGATTTTAGTTTTATATTTTATTAATCAATACTATAACAGAGTCTAGAGCAATTTCTATGAAGCAAGCATGCATGTTGTATGCGTTCTTGTTTTTTTCCTAAGGTTGAATATGTGAGCGTGTTTACATTAATTCTTTCTCGTGTATATTTATTGTTAGGATTTTCATTTTCTCAATTCCCAGTTCATATCAGGTTCAGGGTAGGGAGATACCCTTTTCTGCCAATCAATAACGAAAAATCGCAAACCCCATTTCTCATCCTTTTGATTTCTGCACCTGCTAGCCTCATCTTCACCATTAATTATTTTATATTTGGAAACCCAAAATTCAATTTGCATAAATATTCGACCATAGATAGAAGGTGTTCGAGCATGAAGCAGACAGAACAATAAACTCCACCCATTTCTCCCCACACCCTATCTCTCTCCATCTGCTCGATAAATTTAATTAATAAACTCTAATCACATGTTGAGCATGAAGCAGACAGAACAAATACATACTAAACTAAAGATATTAAACAAGACACTTACCTCATCTGTTCGATAGATTTAGATGGATCGTGTGACTCTGACATCCTTAATCCTTTAACCTCAGTAGAAATTCCTTAGATGAATTGGTGTTGGGGCCGGCGGGGGCAGCGTGAGAGAGAGATATTGACCGGCGGTGCTGCAATGCAGTGGCTGATTGGCGTCGGCGGTGGCAGCGCCGTGGCTGGTTGGGGTGGAGGACGGCGGCTGAGGCTAAGAGAGAGAGAGAGAGAAGTATAGAGAGTTATTAGGGCACGCAGTCGCACCGCTGAGAGCCTGAGAGAATGAAAGAATGGTACATCAGTGCATAGGTAATTAGATTTAGGTATTAATTTAATAATTTTATTTATAAATTATAATATTTACTGTATTTCGGTATATACCGTAAATTTACGGTATATACCGAAATACCGAACCTTCGGTACGGTAAAGTATACCGCCGGTATATGAAAATTTATATTGTTATTGAAAATTTCGGTATGTTGAAAATTTCGGTATTTTCGGTATGGTACGATACAATAACTTCGGTATACGGTATTTTCGGTATTTCTGTCCACCCCTACTCACAGAGATGAGATTGAAAGGATGGAAACTGAACCAGCTGACGAGCCGACTATCTCTTCGGATGCATCTTCTTCATCTGAGGAAATCGAAGATATTTCAACCTCCCCTACGGCAGGAGCTGATGCCGTACAACCCGAACAGGTTATCCCAACCGACTCACAGCCAAATATTCCGAGCTCTTCGCTCGATGCCAACATTGAGACCATCTCTTCGACCAATGTTGATGAACCTGTTGATACCAACCTCCCCACACTATCAGAAATTCCGAGCTCCCAGCTCGATGCCAACGTTGAGACCACTTCTTTGGGCAACGTTGATGAAACTCTTGAACTAATACCATATGAAAATCTATCTCCCTCCCCCATCGATGACGAAGCTGATCGTCAGGATGTCGCGCAGAACATGAAGGCAAGCTGGCCTACTGTTTTCAGAAGCTGATCGGGATGTTCCTTGAAGCGCGCAACATGCCGATCTTTGCCACGCCTGGAACCGAGCTGCTGTATCAGTTCAATTTAATCTTCAGCCACTGGTATGTGAAGGAAGATACCATAAGGATACACAGCTGGAACCAGCTGAAGGCAGATGAATCGCGCATCAGAGACTACTTTAACTACACAAACCTTGAGGTTGCCTACAACAACAAGGTTGCACTACTGACGTGTCGTCTGGACATCAGCAAGGCTGAAGGAAGAGACACCAGGGAGACAGCTGAACCAGATTGTGTCGCCTTCCTCGACAATATGCTAACCAAATCTGCTGATTTTATAGATGACATTGACGCAGCCGCAGCAGCAGCCAAGCAAGAAGAAGAAGAGCTTTAACAGTACATGGCCAATCGCCAAGCCATGGTTACTATTGAACAGCCAGCACTCATTGAACAACCCGCTCCAGCTGATCAGCGAGCACCCTCAACTGATGAAATATGTGAGCTGATCGCGGAGAGGGTTAATCAGCTCAGAAAGGAGATGCTTGCCAACATCCAGCACAACAAAGAAGATCAGCTGAGGATGATGGAAGCACAGGCAGAGAAACACAAGAAGCTGCAGGAAGAGAATGATGAGCTGAAGATGAAGCTGGAAGAATTCTCAACATCCACCAGCCAAGACATCAATGCAGTGAAGACAACCGTTCATGGCATCAAATCCGATCTGAGCGTGTTCAAGTCCATTTCTGATTCCAACCTTGCCAAATCACAACAGACGCAGGATGAAGAATGGGACTCTCGATTTAAATCTAGATGGGCTGAGTTCGTTGCTTTCCAAACTGAGGTCAATGAAACATTTGCTACACTGAGGAAAGCCGAACAAGAGCGCCATGACTCTGATCCGGCGAAGAAGGTTGAAGTGGAATGCGCTGTCGATGAGCTTTTCAACCGAATTCAACAAGCTGAACAGCAACTCATCTCCCTGGATGGCTCAGTCGCAAGCTTTGTTGCTGATGCCAAAAAGGGGGAAGATGAGATGCAGGGGGAAGATGAGAACTGAGAAGATGAGACGCGAGCTGAAAAAGAGATACTAGCCGAAGAATCTCAGCTGAAGAAGGCCCAACCGAAGAATAAAGCTCAGAGGAAGAAGTCCGCTCCAAAGCCAACCGACAAGGAACAACAACAGCTGAAATCTACTGTTGTCGGTGGAGATGAAATGGCAAAGGACATGGAGCTTGCCAAGGAATATGGAGTTTCATACAACTCCATAGCCGAGATTGCAGCCGAGCTTGATGCGGAACTCGACGGTATCACAACCGAAGAGTGTATTGCTACTGCCAAGGCTATGGATGTTGCTGAAAAGGAGTATATGAACCCGGAATGGGTAAAGAAATTTGCTGCCAGCCAAGCTAAAAGAGTCCACCAGTTTGAAGAAGAGCTTTCCAAGATCACAAATAACCTGGACAGAAATGTTGCATCCCGCAGCCGACGTCGAATTGAAAACATCAGGTTAAGGCTAAAGCACGGTTGAAGCAGCAGAGACTGCCTGGGAAGATCAAGATTCAAAGTCGCTTCAGGCATGTGGATAAGTGGATGCCAGCTGAGTAGAACGAAGACTGGGAATCATTCAAGCAGGAGTTTATGAATGATTTCTACTACAGAAAGGTATACACAACTGAGGATGGAAGAAGAGCCTTCAAGGAAGCGCTGACCGAGCTACACTCTGGGGATCCGGGTATGTTCAGCCAGTTCAGGCGAGCAATGATAGATGCAAAACTGGATATGAACACCGTCCCCGTCCCTCAGAAAGTCACTTACCTTCCTCCTTTCCTCCCGGACTCAAGAAACCCCAACCGTCAGAAGATTGCAGCTGAGGCAAGACAAGTTTGTCGAGAGCATGGGGTTGACATTTCAAAGGAGTTGGATGCTAAGAGAGAAATCTTTGTTAGAATTTTTGGGAAGTATGGGCTGAAATATTAGCCGAGTTAAAGTTTTTAAGCAACTGATGTATTTTGACTTCTTGTGCATAATTTTGTAACCATCAGTTGTAATGAAAACTTTCATCAGTTATCCGATTCACCTTGACGTACAATATCTCGTTGTCCAAACTCTGAATCGCAAAGTTATTTCAATACCATGTTATAACTGTGCTAACCCTTTGATGTTTTAATCTTATAGACTGTCTAGAATTTCAGCTGAGATTTTAGATAGGTCAGTAGGGTTTAGATCAGTAAGGGTTTTGGCATCATCAAAAAGGGGAAAATTATTGGGAAATTTAAGTAAAGTTTTGATTGATTCCAAAACCAACTGACCCCAACCGAGTAGATGTTGTCAGATCCTAATGTTAGTAGTTAGGCTCGCTGTTTGAGCAATGTTGAGATTTTATCTTTACAGGTCTCCAGCTGAAGACGGCAACAAGGCTTCACTGGATAGAACATCAGTTACAAGAAAGACAACTGAGCGTAAGAGATAGAACATCAGTTACAAGAAAGACAACTGAGCGTTCAAGAGATAGAACATCAGTTTCAAGAAAGACAACTGAGCATTCAAGAAAGACAACTGAGTGTTCAAGAGATAGAACATCAGATGTGAAAGACAACTGAGCATTCAAGATACAGAACATCAGTTGAAGGACTCGAACTGACAAGATCGACAACATGAAATTCAAGGCAACTGAGAGTTCAACTGTTCCTATTTAGACAGAAGGTCAGATGAAGATATCGATAAGATGGAACATCAGATGAAGACCAAAACTTCTCAACCGACTAAACAAGGTTGAAAGTCAAAGGTTGAATATTTGAATTTCAAAAAGGAAGTCACGTGAAGGTTTGACTATCTGTCATTACCTCATTTGGCACAACACAAGGCTGTCTCAGATGGAAAGCAGAAGTTCACAGTTGCCAAATCCGGAAAGTCTGGAGAGATGAGAGACAAGCCATCGCTTTCACTGAACAGAGATCAACAGCTCCTCCAACGGCTAGTTGATTCTCTCCGCCTATAAATAGAGGCATTCATTCATTCACCATGACTCAGAAGACAGACAAGTGCGAGAAGAGATTAAAGAGCGAAAGAAAGAACGAAAAACTACACTCAAGCCAAACTGCTTTTATTCTCTAAGAACATCACTAGTTGAGAGTTCATAAAGTATTAGATTCTGTCTTGGTGTTCTTGATCTTAGTTTGAGTTTTCATTCATTTAAGCCTAGATCCTAGCTCACTCCTTTGTTCGAGCTAGTAGTTGGAAAAACCCACCCTTTTACACATCCTCTCAAAAGGATTGTTAGGACCCTACTCTTCCCGGAATTGAGTAGATAGGTTGATAAGTACCCGTAAACTTATCTGTAAGGTTGATAAGTACCCGTAAACTTATCTTAACGGTTGCAAAGCCCGCGTAAGCTTTGTGGTTGAAGTCCTAAAGAAATTGGACTGAGTTGTGTGGACTCACAACTCCCTGTGGACGTAGGAGTTCTCTCCGAACCACGTAAATCCTTTGTGTGTTGTGTTTTCAATTCAGTTAACTTATTGCATATTCAACTGACCGACTAACCAGCATTCAAACTGCATCTTTGCATTCTCAACTGTTTTGGTTATTGACCAACTTTGCATCTGAGCGTGAGTTATTTTACGAGTTGTTATTTTTCACCACATTCCGCACAGCACTACACTTCCAACTGAGTTGCATTACTCGGTTGTGATAATTTTCTGGGGGTTGTTTTTAAAATTCTTAACTGGTGTATTCCCCCCCATACACCAGAACTCGTATCGGGACCATCAATTGCCATTAATGCGGAAGTGAGATCTTGATGAGCCAATAGATATAGTGCCTCAGACACTAAGAATGCAAAAAAAAAAAAAAAAAAAAAAACGAAAAATCGAAAATTGAAAAATCGAAAAAATGCATAGAGGAAAAATGAGTAACGTGAATGTAAGTTTATTCCGTCAGTTAAGAATGAAAAAATGCATAACACAATACATTTATTTCACCCATTAAAAGTACATTTTATTAATCACAAATTAACAAACTAAATACATAGATTAATACTACCCCTGAAATACACCTTTATTCAACCAACTACCACTTTTTCAGTTTTTCTTAAAACCCATGCCAGCACCCAAATGAGAACAAATAAAGTGGACGGAGGGAGTATAACTTACAGGGAATTAACTTTAGGATGAAATATAAGAGGGATCAAATATTAATTATAAGTGTTCTATTGTTGGATATAAAAAAAAAAATAAGATGTTAGATTCCACGGTGATTGTTCCCATCAAGTCTTATTGGATTCAGGTCATTATCGGATTTGATCGAGTTCGATTACACGATTAAGTACTAAATATTAAATATTTTATTTATTTAATTCATGTCAAACTTCTAAATTGATGCCATTTTTATTTTTCATGAAATGTATTAATCTTAAAAATTTTATATAATTCTGATTAAGTCTTATTTCGACTATTTTTTTCTTTGATTAAAGCTTTTAAGTTGAGTTCAGGTTATTATCGTGTCAGATCAATTCAAAAATAATGTGTCGATTCCGTGTTAGTATTGTATTCGGGTTTGATCATTTCAAGTTAAATTCGTATTCGGATTGAGCATATTCTCAATAGGTCGGGTTCGGATTGGATCGATCTGTTATCAGTCGATCTGAACCATTGTCACCCCTTATTCACGATAGCCGGAAGTACAAACAGAGCTTCAACCACGGCCCATAATGGTATATTTTAGGGGTTTTTTTTTTTTTTTTTTTTTTTCCCCTTTATTTTATGTGTGTATAAAATGTACTAATATAAGTAGAAGAATCAAGCCTTTTGATTTTGTCATCCGGTAATTCGTATCAATACATATAATTATGAGCGCATAATAATTCATTTAAAATCAAATTGGAAATGAAACTATAGTAAACTGAATTTGTCTGGAGCATACGAACTCCAATTGTGTATGCTGAAGCTGAACCAACTCTTCCACAGTGGAATTCTCGGAGCGAAATGGTTAGTTTTCAATCGATTCACTTCACAATTTTATTTTTATTTTTTAATCCTGGTGTCCCTTTTGTCCCCATTTGCAAATGGAAGAAAGAATTTCGAAAAAGATGTCTTCATTGAAGAAAAAGCTAAGAATGTTTGGTGTTCCATGGGGTTTGTGTTTCTTTCATCATTTTACTTTTGAAAAATTGTTATATTTATACTGAAAACTGCATGTGCTAATGTATGGGGTGATCTTCATCAAGTTTAATGTGTTTCCTTGTGTGATACTTGTGCTTGAAATCCGGCATATTGAAGGTTTTCCTTAGCTGTGTGTATGGTGAAATGAAAATATAATTAATACAGTGTATTACATACTTATTTGGTGGAAAGGGTTATTTCAAGAGATAAAAAAGGAGGTATCTTCAGCAGTTCCGACGACAAATGAATGTCGAATTGGTGTCCGTGCTTCAAATTAAGACATGCCCAGAGGCATTCTGCTGCTGCCTCTGCCAACGGTTCTGAAAATAGTTCAGCAAAGAGTTCAGAAAAGTTAATACCTGCTCCAATAGAAGCATCCGATTCAGGTCGTGGCTGTGAAATTGAGGGAAATCATGAGGGTCAAGGGTTTTCAGGTGCAAGCAATGATAATGTAGTGAAATTATCAGAAGCATTGGCAGATAGAGCAGATGAGAAAATTGGTTTAGGCCCTTCAGGGGGTTTTAAAGAGAGAGAGTGAGGAATCTTGAAGAGATCTTGAAGTTGATAAGAGCAGGAAAATTTTGTCTTCCTGCATTATAAACTAATTATCGCTTAAGAAGCTAGCACTGTCGATGCAAGCACTGTCAAACGATGTCTAGGGAATGGAAGAATATCTCTTGAATATATCAGCGTGTAACAACATAACTCTTCAACTTTCCGACTCCCTTTATTTATTGCATTGACAATTTTTGTGCACTATTGTATAAATATAGCTAATTTCTTTACCACATCTACAACTCTTGTTTTTGTTTTTGGCTTTTCTTGGCTGTGTATGGTGGAATGAAAATAGATATATATTGTTTGGATTTATACTATGGAGAAATTGTGAAATTTGTCTTTTTGTGAAATTGTGAAAGTTAAGTTTATTATATGGCCAAAGGGTTTGGTGAATTGCATTATGGTGAGCAATCTGTTATTCCGTGATTCGAAGACTCATGCCATCCTGATTTAAAAGAACTTTGCTGATTTGTTCTAGAAATTTGTCGTAGTTAGGATTGATTCCTAATACTTGTGATAATTAATGGATGTAATGGGTTGTTTCTAGTAAAACATGATTAACTGTGGCAATATCGTTTATCAAGTTGCTTCAAAAGAAGCGGGACGTGCAGCAGAAGCTTATGATGAAGAAGATAGCAGAATTTCTGCAGGCTGGCCGAGAGAGAAGATATAGCTTGAATTTTGAGTACTATTCTGGATATCTTGTTTACCTATCGCACAATTGTTTCATTTTGTCGTTTTAATTTTGTTAATCTCTGATATGGTTAGGTGGAGCATGTTATACGAGAAATCAAAACACAGGAGGCATATGAAATGTTGGAGTTATGCGGCGAATTTGTTTGCTTGTGTATCAATTCTCGAAAGCCAGAGGTAAAACCATGAACACAGCCCTTGGATTTACACCAATGTCCATCTTTTTTCTTTATTTTGAGATGTTAAGAAAAAGCAGAAGCTATCTTTACACCTGACGGTTATAGAATGCATCAAAGAAGTTATTAATTTAATATTTCCATGCTTCCACGTAGTTTATCAGCTTTTCTTTTAGCGAAATACCTTTTGTTATGGATCAATTAGCCAAAAAATAAGATGATTTCTGCAATTTGTGATTGTTAGAAAGTAATAACATTGTTTAGGTCTTAAAAACTTTTATTATGTTACTTAGGAATATCAGTTGAATATGGAATTGGATATGAAGCAAATGCATGGTGACTTCAACTCTTTTCAAAAAAGTAATAATCAACTAAAGTGGAGCCGGTTTATCTTAGTTCATGGCTTTATGCTTCTCAGAAGTGTTTTAGAATGTCATTGTTATAATTGTGGCTCATACTAGCTCGGTTGGGATCAGTTGTCGACTTTTTTTGCAGTTGCGATTATTTGATAATTCTAGACTTTAATGCGATCCTGACAAACTAATTATGTGTCCTAAATCTTGAATCATAATGCCATTTTTTCTTGCTTAAAACAGGGAATATCCTACAGAGTTGTAGGACGTTGTAGCTTGCATAATCTTTTTAGATTATTGAACAGGTCTCGGTGAGTGCTCCCCTACAGATGTAAAGCTCAACAAACTGAAGGCAATCACACTAGCTAATAACGATTCAACCAAAATCGAACAGAATTCAGCAAGAAATCGGAGGAACTTCTGGTATCTTTTTCGGACTTTATATCATATGGCATAGCTCCTTCTACTTTATTTGTTGATGTTGATTTTGATTTCTTTATGGGGCACTTATTGTGAGTCATAGATTAGTATGAAAACGCATATGATTGGGACTGTTTGAAGAATTAGACGATCATGCAAGCTAAAATTTATTAAAACTAGCAAAGTATACGTGGATTAAGTCTATATTATTATTATCTATGTAAGCTATCATCCAAACTGATCAACAGTCTCTTAGTTGCTTAACCTAATTATGTTATATTGGAAACCGAATAGTAATTGCATGTGACCTAAATCTTTGCACCAATGACCGAGTGAGTGTTTATGTTCAATGATTTGATCTCAATCTAGGTATCTTTTATTATTGATCAAGTTCTTATTTAGTTTTTAGTATTAGTTTTCAGTACTTGTTGACCAAGACGAGTGCAGTCCAGACCAAGGTCTTATTTTGTTACACCGGTAGAAGAGAGACTACACAATTTCCCTTAAGTTCGATCCTGCTTACCATTGGCTACTACCTACTGTGGCCATAGGAGTTATAAATCTTATTGCGAAGCTAAACGACGGCTTTGTCAAATTGGCGCCGTTGCCAGAGAATTGGTTCCAAGATAGTTAATCTTCAAGGTTTGAGTTTGGTTTATGTCCAAGCCAAAAACTCGAAGTGAACCAGGAGAACTTTTGTTCGTTAAGGATCTTGAGAAAGAGGTTAGAGCAATCCGAGAAAGAAAATAGAAAAGCACCGTGGAGGACGACGTCAACGAGCATTCAGCGGTCCAGGGCTTGATAGGTGACGAGTACTTTGAGCAAGACGATACAAGCTCTAGCTCAAAGAGTGAAGGATTCGAACGTGAAGTAATGGCAGAAAAGACCATAAGGGAGATTATGTTCCCTAAAGACAAGGGCATCAAGCCCTCGAGCATCAAGCTACCCAAGATCACCGATAATTGGGAGCTTAAACATTCATTGATCCAGATCTTGCCCAAGTTTAGCAATCATTCTGGGGAAGATCCACAAACCCATCTCCAAAATTTTGAGATGGCATGCAGCACCATCCGGTTCAACAACTCTCATGAGAGATTTGAGGACTACGTAAGGTTGCTCACGTTCCCCTTTTCACTACTTGATGGGGCACGAGAGTGGCTTTATACCTTTCCCGAGGAAAGTACGGACACATGGAAGAAATTGCAATAAACATTTCTCGATAAGTATTTTCCTGTTGGTCGTATCCAAAGCGTGAGGAATGCAATTTCTTCGGTCAAGATGGGAGCGAGTGAGTCATTATATGAGTATTACGAGATATTCAAGAAAATGCTGACGCGATGCCCAAAATATCGGATTGAGGAGATTGATCTTGTTGAGTATTTCATGCGTGGATTGCGAGATTCGGAAAGAAAATGGATCATAGCTGCTTGTGGAGGAATAATTGTTGATCAATCACCAGCAGAAGTGTTCAAGAAGATAGCTGCTATGGCCGAGCAATCAAGAGATGAAGATGACATTCCTAGAAGGGGTTCTCATGAAAATGGTGGAAACAAAGATGCTCTGGTCAATATCATGAAAGAGTTTATGGCTAAAATGGATGATAGAATGGAGGCCTTGAGCAGAAAGGTGGACGAAAAAGAAGTTATTTTTAGGAATGTCGTCAAGAAGTGTGAAGTGTGTCAAGCCTCGACCCACATCACCTCAGAGTGCCCCGATTGGCTTATTGATGAAGAAGAAGTCAAGGCTATAGGCAGAATCAGCAAGGTGTCCCTGGGCAACAAAGATACGGTTTTGAGCAAAATAACAATTTCGGATATCGTCAGAATGAGAATCTGAGATATGACAATAACCATTATCAAGTGCCACCTCTTCACCAACAACCTCAGCAACCTGCCCAACAACAACAACCATATGTTCATCCCCATCGTGACCAGAACAGAAGAGAATCCATGAGGGACACAATGGATTGCTTCTGGAAGGATTTTGAGAACTTTCAAATTGAAAGTCGAGGAACATCTAACAACCTTCAAGCTCAATTAACTTACATTACTCAAACATTGTCTAAGCTTATTGAAGAGAAGAGCGGCGACTTCCTGTCCAAGTGGAGATCAATAAGGAGCAGGTCAATGCTGTGGTCATGAGGAGTGCAAGGACATTACCTGAACCAGTGCCCAAGGCACCACCCAAGGAAACCATTGACAGAATTGCCCTAGAGAATCAGAAACTACGTAAAGACTTTAAGTGTTTCCAGATCGAGACTAGGGACACCACGGCCAACATGAGTGCTCAACTATCACATATCTTTCAAGCCATAACAAAGTTGGTGGAAGATAAAAATGGGAAACTTCCTGGTCAAGTAGAGATTAATCGGGAGCCAACGAAAGAAAAGGTGGAAATTGAGGAAGTGAGCATGGATTCAATTGATGCGGAGGAATTATATGATGAATTCAAGGTCGAAAAAGATGCTGCTATCTTGGCCAAGAAGAATCCCGTCTTTAGTTCAAAGGAGGATGAGGAGTTGCTCGAGTGTTTGAAAGCTGAAAGAGAAGCAAAGTTATTGGCCAAGAGGACCAGTTCCAAGCCTAATGGTCCACCTGCACCCTACTAAAGGAGATTTTACCGAGTCAGGGAGAAGTAAGAGATGGCCGACATGCTCAATATTTTTAGGAAAGTGGAAATCAGAATTCATTTGCTCACTACTATAAGGTCAATATCCAAATATGCTAAGTTCTTGAGAGAGATGTGTACTAAGAAAATAAAGTACCCCGACAATGCCAGATTCCATATGGGGGTGAATGTATCAACCATAATCCATCCAAACTTGCCCATGAAATGTAAAGATCCAGGCATGTTCTCCATACCATGCATAGTTGGAACCACATAAGTTCCAAAAGTGATGCTTGATTTGGGCGTCTCTTTCAATGTTATGCTCAAGTCAATGAACGATGAGATGATGATCGGACCATTATCCCCCACTCTAGTTGTGATCCAATTGGCGGATTCATCGACAGTATGCCCCAAAGGACTTTTGGAGGACGTAGTGGTCAAGGTTGGAGACCTCATATTTCCGGCTGACTTTTATATCTTGGATATGGGCAAAGCCTCGACCAAGGTACCGGTAATGCTCTTGGGGCGATCATTCTTGAATACTGCTAGGACTGTTTCACCTATTTTTGGTCATGTTTTGGGTAGTTTATGTGGGGCATTTTACTTGAATTCTGATCTGGTTTGCTTAGTTTCAAAACTTAGAACGCATTAATGTGGTGGTTCGAGTTTTGTGTGGTGAATGCAGGTTTTTGTCTCAAGTTATGGATTATAAGAGAGAAACCCCCGACGACCGCTCGATGCCGACGCTCGTCCAACATTCTTACATTTGGACGAGCAAATATCAGAGACATACCTCCGACGTTCGCCCGGTGTCAACGATCGCCCGACATTTGGGATTGAAGACGAGCAAAACTTCAGAGAGCCATCTTCGACGGTCACCTGGTGCTGACGCTCGTCCGGCACTCCTACAGCTTCAGAGAGCTACCTTTGACAATCGCCTGGTGCCGACGTTCGTCCGGCACCCCTACATGTGGACGACCGAAATATCAGAGGGCGATCCCCGACGATCGTCGGGCCCTGGCGCTCGTCTGGAAGGTTGCATCTCTAGGGGTCGGACGCTCATCCGTGGCCGACGAGCGTCGGGGTTGAGGCGGCGTTTGTTAACCTTATATATATTCGGATTTGGAATTATTGTTACTTACGTTTTTTTTTAGTTTTATGCTTTCCGCCGCCTTGAGATTTTTCTTTTCCAGAATTTTCTCTTCTTCTTGTTCTTCCATGTTCTAGATAGATTTATTGCTTCCAATTCGTACGGATTTTTGTGACAGACTTCTACTACGAATTCAGTTCAATTATTGTGAGTTCTTTCTTTTCTTTTTAATTCAAGTCTATGGTTTATTTTGTTCTTAGAACTAGGGTTTATAATTTTGTCTAGATTAATTTGTCTTTTGATTACTTAGAATTAGAACAACAATCCTTAATCAATCTTTACTGCTTTCTTTTTATTTTCTGTTTCTTTTTGCAATACAAATATTGCCCTGTTAAGTCTTCCTTGAGAAATACGACTTGGGTTGATTAATTTACGCTACCTTAATCTCGTTTAATTGCGGGCGACTTTAGGATAAATTTAGTCGAACAAGGACCAAGATTGATTGTGAGACGGGCAAGTTAACATGCGCGGTCGCAGGCGAAGTGGTCACTTTTGATGCCTACAACACACATAGGCAATCCCATAATGTTGAGATGGTCAAGAGCAACTATTGATACAACTGCGGAAGATTATGGGCAACAGACTGATATTGATGATCCTGTTGAAGAAGGTAGAACTGAGGACTGTACCCAAGAAGATAGTTTGAAGATTGTTCAAGCGGTCAACTACTTGAGTGCTGAGGTTGACGGGCAACACAAAATGAAGTTACCTACTTACTTCAAGATGATTAAAAGTATGGATGTTGAGCAATCTGCTCAAGATGATGAATTGGGGATCTACCATGAGGGCAAGATACCCTTAGGAATGGAGCAGCTTGACCATGCTATGAAGAAGTTGGGCAAACAACTGGTCGAGAACGAGAAGAATGAGATGAAGGCAAACATGTTCCAAAAGAGATGGAGAGTATGCATTGATCATCAGAAGAAAAATCGTACAAAGCCTTTGCCCTTCATTGATAAAATCTTGGCCGAGAAAAATTGTTGTTGCTTTGGATGGTAATTCGGATCGCAACCATGGTTCTACAAGAAAAAGATGAAGAAAGCTCTGTCACAGCCCCAAATCCCGAGGGACGGCAGAAGCCGGGGTGCGACTGGGGTTGGATTAAAGAAGCGGGGAAGAAGGGGGCTAATTGACTAAACATACATGAAAAACATCGATAAACCATGAACAAGACTTGAATATAAATAAGAAAGAGTTAATCCCTAAGGATTACTCGACAAAAGTACAATAAAGAAGCTAAGTTCATATTTACAGACTTAGACTACTGAGTATTGTTCAAAAAGTACATCTCCAAAAGAAATTCAGAGTATGGCAGCGGAAGGGTTCTAACTAAGCATCCTATCCTTTAACTCAACATCAACCGTCGCCGCTCACCGTCGCTTCAACCTGCACATTTAGAAAACAATGCAGGGCTAAGTACAAACGTACTTAGTGGGCACGATGCCGAAATCATAATCATAAATATAGATAAATATGGCATTTCATAAGCGTAGCACATCGGAGTTTTATTGAAAGAATCCGTGTCTACTAAACATTTTCTAACTTTTTCTCATAAATCACTCGCGCGAGCATTTTCTGACTAATGTTACGTTCAATCTTGACCAATTCTAATTCACCGTGGCTGGTACCCCTCAACAGGATATCACATACACCACAGGTTACAAAGTGCACTAACTCTGGAAAGCACTTAGCAGCTAACTCAGAGCCGATCGTTAGTTAATCTAATTAGACTAACTCTAAATCTGGAAAACACGAATGTTGACTCAGATAGGTACAGGAGAACTCACATAAAACATAAAACAGTTCATGCAATAATATCACTTTGAAAACACAGATATCAAAGCGATAAAGAAAGATTTTCCGAGCATTGCTCGTTTTATTTTGTATATAAAAGCCCACCTTGATTTACAGAACTTAAAGTTGGCTTCCGTCCTTCATCGTAAAATAAACATACTTAAAAACGGGTCATAAAAGATAATCGATTAAAGAGAATCGAAGAGGTTTTAGTTGTTTCATTCTTTAGGCATTTGCACGCTTACTAGATTCATTTTACTTAAACGGGAAACGAAACTCGTACCAATCTCGTTTAGAACTCAGAAGATCTCATACTCGACTATCGGGTCAGTAGAGAAGGTAGTCGATATCTTAATACGACTTTAAAGATTAAAAGAAACTAAGTTGGAAAGAATCAACTTAGGCGATTTACGTTTTAGTTCATTGAACGATTTATGAATTTTCTCGTTTATTACTTCTTTAATGAAAGGATAAGAGATAAGATCTCGACTGGTTTTCATCATTCAAGGTCCTATACTTGACTCTAGGGTCAGTAGGGAGATATTCGTTAGATAAAAACGGCTTAAACGATCGAAAGAAACTAAGTTGTGAACTAAACAACTTAGAAAACAAGAAACTGAAATTTTCACTGCGCAGTCCAGTAACTCTGGAGGCTGTCCAGAAACAGAGGATTTGGAAACAGGGGATGAGCCCTGTACCACTGGAAAGATTGGGATGTCTAGTTCGCGCTCCAATTTACGGATCACAAATCCGATAAACGAGCTGGAAGTTATTACAGTTTCCGGCGAGGGTCGCAAAACTGCCGTGAAAACCCTAATTGCTTAATAGGTTCGACGTATAACGTCTTAGGTTCGTTCTAAGCTCTCGTATTCAATTTTTTTAGAAACTGGACTCTCAAGGCAGTCATCACGTACTTCCGTACGTGACGAACTCCTTCTGAAAACTCGCTCAAAAGCACGACGTTCTAAACGTCGGATTTCAACTAACAATTACTAAACCAACAAAAAATTCAAAACGCGTTCTAGTTCTCAACTATAACTATAGCCCATATTATATCAACTCGAAAGCTTATGATGTCAACTAAAAAGTTGTTCTAAATTCCATCATAAACAATAATATCAAATTAGAATTCCCATCCGACTTCTCAATTATTAGTTACGACTAAAGGTTCGTCTCTTACGCGATTTTTTTAAAGGTTGTCGGATTCTATTCAAATTTTACGACGTTAAACTACGTCTAACGTAAATCACTTTCATGCATGCAAACATATCATAACATCATTATAACTCAACTTATAAGGTGATCTTTATCTCTTGTGTTTCATTAAACATTTTTAGAAAATTCTCAATTAAATTCTATAATCAATTAACATTATTTGCAACATAATTCTACCAACAATTCATCACTTAAATCAAACATGTGGAAACCCCTAATTACTCTATAAATTTCTTTTTTTTTAAAGATGTTAAGGGGGTGATTTTCTTCCCCAATTAACTACATTTATTTATTAACCAACCTCTTATAAAAACTATCAATCAATTGCAAAACAATTACCAACTAACATGCATAAACCCCTAAATTCAACTCCAACCCTAATTGAAATTTCACAAACACATAGGGCTTTTGATTCTTTTTCATTCTAATCACTAATTAAACCTTTATTAAACAAGAATCAATCATCAAATGAAGAAAATTAAAAATCCTACACTTTACCCAAAAATTTCGGTATTAACATAGGCATTAGGGTTCTTATTTTTGTTCCATTTTAATCCCTAATTATCCTATCTAATACATCTAATTTCATTATTCCAAGATCAAAACATCTATTCCAATACTCAAAAATTACGATCAAGAAGAAAAGAAAAAGAAGAGAAAGATGATTGGATAGGATTAAAGAGGAGGGAATTACCTTAGGAATTAAAGAAAGATGTATGGAGTTTGAATGGAAGGATTGTGACTTGTGTTCTTCTTCAAGCTCTTGGAGATGTCTTCAATGGTGGATGATGAAGTGAAGAAGATGAAGAATGGAGGGAGTGCAGCCGATGGTGGTGATGAAGTATGAAGAAATGGTTTTGTTTAAGTGTTAAAAATGTTTGATATGATGAAATGGTTGAAAATATGAAAAGTGAAGGATAAGGTGTCATTTAACTAGACATTTTCAACATGCATGTTCCCCACTAAGGAGAATGTTGGCTGCATGTAGATTTTAGGAGGGTTACGGGTTTTTCCGGCGCGATCCGACGTTACGAAAATCGAACGAAGAAAAACGTTGCTCGGTACAAAATCGTCGCGATTCGATTTGACCTAAAAATTCTAACGTATGAACTTAATTGAAAAATAAATTTACAAAAATTATTTTGACAAAAACTCGGGACGACACAGTCCGAGTTTCGTCCGGAAAAACATAAAAACGAACTTTCTCGGGCGTGTTCGTATCGTGATTGCGTGAAAGTAAAAATCGGACGGTTTTCCGTTCTGAGTTTACGAACTAAAAACTTTTCGTACGCGCTAACCCTAAATACAGTAGTCATCTAGCTGACTTCTGTAATTTATTTTCAGAAACGGATTCGAACGTTAGCCTTAGAATTCAAAAATTGTAAACTTAGGCGTGCAAAGCAATTTATTTAATTATCTTTAAATTTTAAGAACGTAAGGAATTTACGGGGCATTACATCCTACCCCCCTTACGAAAAATTCCGTCCCGAAATTTGCATACCTTCTGCAAAAAGATGAGGATATCGCTCCTTCATCTTCTCCTCGAGTTCCCACGTGGCTTCTTCTTGCCCGTGATGGTTCCATAGCACTTTAACTATTGGTATCGATTTGGTTCTTAATTCTTGGACTTTCCTATCCAAGATCGATATCGGCTTTTCTTCATAGCTTAGGTCAGATTCAAGAACTACGTCTTGCTGACTAATAACGTGCTTAGGATCGTAAACATATTTTCTCAACTGAGAAACGTGAAAAACGTTATGAACGCTTCCTAGACTTGGCGGTAAGGCCAATCTATACGCGACTGGTCCTATTCTCTCGAGGATTTCATAAGGTCCTATAAACCTGGGTCTTAACTTACCCTTAACTCCGAACCTAAGGATTCCTTTGGTCGGGGGTATCTTAAGAAAAACTTTATCTCCTGTTTCAAACTCAAGGTTGGTTCGACGATCGTCAGCATACGACTTCTATCGGCTCTGGGCCTCTTTCATTCTATCTCGAATCTGTCGAACTATCTCAATCATCTCATTGATCGCATCTGGGCCTAAGTTCTTTCTCTCGCCCACTTCGTTCCATTAAAGTGGTGATCTACATTTCTTCCCATACAGAGCCTCAAACGGCGCCATTCCTATCGTGGCCTGATAGCTGTTGTTGTAGGCGAATTCGACTAAGTGTAGAATTTCTTCCCAATTCGCACCTCGGTCCAAAACCACTGTTCTTAACATATCGACCAAAATCTGAATCGTTCTCTCTGACTGCCCATCTGTCTGTGGGTGAAAAGCTGTACTGAAATTAAGCTCTGTTCCCAACTCTTTCTGCATCGTAATCCAAAATCTCGAAGTAAACTTAGCATCTCTGTCTGATATTATGACCTTCGGTATTCCATGCAGACGTACAATCTCTCTGACATACAACTGAGCAAGTCTCTCTGATCCATATGTAGTCTTAATCGGTAAGAAGTGAGCTGACTTCGTAAGTCTATCTATTATCATCCAAATCGCTGTGTTTCCTCTTCTCGACTTAGGCAAGCCTGTGACAAAGTCCATAGCTATGCCTTCCCATTTCCAATCTGGGACATCCAACGGTTGTAGCAATCCATACGGTCGTCGGTGTAAAGCCTTAACTTGTTGACATGCTAGGCATCTTTCTATAAACGAGGCAACGTCTCGTTTCATTCCGTTCCACCAAAAGTTTCTTCGCAAATCCTGGTACATTTTCGTACTTCCTGGATGTGCTGTGTAAGGCGTATCGTGAGCCTCACTCAAGATTTCGTTCTTCAATTCGCTATCGTTGTCGGGAATACAAATCCTGCCTTCATAAAGTATTGCATTGTCTGGAGCCTCAGAATATCCTTCTGGCTTATCTGTCCTTATCCTTACTCGTAACTTTTCCATTGACTCGTCTTTTCTCTGAGCACTGATGATCCTTTCTCTCAAATCTGGTGTAGCTTCTAATGCTGCTATTTGACTTGTTATCGTTGTTGGCGTGTCAAGCACTCTGATATCCATCTTCTCGAATTCTCGTACTAAAGTTTCTTCTTCTACGAAAAGACATCCTAACTTCGTTGGAGCCTTGCGACTCAATGCGTCTGCTACCACATTAGCCTTTCCTGGATGGTAGTTAATTCCACAGTCATAATCTTTGACTAATTCAAGTCATCGTCTTTGTCTCATGTTCAGTTCTTTTTGCTCGAAAAAGTATTTCAGACTCTTGTGATCAGTGAATATCTCAACTCTTACACCATAGAGATGGTGTCTCCAAATCTTTAGCGCATGCACTACGGCTGCAAGTTCTAAATCGTGGGTTGGGTACTCAACTTCGTGAGGTCGAAGTTGTCGTGAAGCATAAACTATTACTCGTCCGTCTTGCATCAAGACACAACCTAATCCATTTTTCGATGCGTCAGTATAAACCACATATTCTTTATTCGTGTCTGGAAGTGCTAGTACTGGTGCTGTAGTTAACTTTTCTTTAAGAGTTTGAAAACTCTTCTCGCACTCATCCGTCCACTTAAACTTGGTATCCTTCCTGAGTAGCTGCATCATCGGGCGAGCGATCGTAGAGAATCCCTCGATAAACCTTCTGTAATAACCAGCTAATCCCAAGAAACTTCTGATCTCATTCTGACTTGTTGGTGCCTTCCAGTTGTGTACTGCTTCTACTTTGGCTGGATCCACCTTGATTCCTTCTGTCGATACTATGTGTCCAAGGAACATTACTTCCTTCAGCCAAAATTCGCATTTACTAAATTTGGCATAGAGTTTCTCAGCTCTTAGTGTTTCCAACACTATCCGTAGATGTTCCTCGTGCTCCGTCTCATTCTTAGAGTAAATGAGGATGTCGTCGATGAATACTAGAACAAATTTTTCCAAGTAGGGGTGGAAGACTTTGTTCATAAGGTCCATTAATACGGCTGGAGCGTTGGTCAAACCAAATGGCATCACTAAAAATTCGTAGTGGCCATATCGAGTTCTAAAAGCGGTTTTCGGTACATCCTCAGGTTTGATCTTGAGCTGATGATACCCTGACCTCAAATCTATCTTGGAGAAGACTCCTGCACCCTTAAGCTGATCGAACAGATCCTCGATCCTTGGCAAAGGATATTTATTCTTGAGAGTGATCTTGTTCAGTTCTCGGTAATCGATGCACATTCTCATCGATCCGTCCTTTTTCCTAACAAAAAGTACGGGTGCTCCCCAAGGTGAAACGCTTGGCCTGATAAAACCAAGGTCTAGTAATTCCTGTAACTGGATTTTGAGCTCTTCCAGTTCCTTCGGTGCCATTCTGTAAGGGGCTTTAGACTTATGAGCTGCTCCTGGTTCCAAATCGATCGTGAAGTCCACATGACGATCTGGTGGCAATCCTGGTAGTACTTCTGGGAAAACATCTTCATATTCATTCACAACTTTTACGTCCCGAATGGTCTTCTCGGCTCCTGGTTCTCCAACTAGGTACACAAGATAGGCTGTGGTACCTTTCTTTTCCATGAGTTTCGTGGCTTGAAGGGCCAATATGATTGGTACACCTCTACCTATTGAAATTCCGTGGAATTCGGTCGGTTCTTTATCCGGTGGCTGAAAAGAAATTTTTCTCTCGTTGCAGAGAATCGTGGCGTAATTCTCTGACAACCAATCCATTCCTAGGATTATATCTACGTCCCACATTATCATAACATTTAGGTTGTTCGCTATAACCTTATGAGTTCCGATTTCTAGTTCTAGGTTAGAGCAAACATGCGTGGAAGTAGTGATCTCTCCTGAAGGTGTGGCTACTCTCATAGATTGTGCAGCTCTTACAGGTTTGATGTCTAAGTTATCGGCATATGAGCCAGCAATGAAAGAATGCGATGCGCCAGTATCAAACAGTATCTTAATGGGGATGTTGTGGAGTTTTCCCATACCTGCTAGATTGCCTTTTCCTTTGCGCTGACCGCCCTGTTTGATAGCGCATGCCCTCGCATTCTGTTGCTGTTGTGCATACTGCTGAAATTGCTGCTGGTTCATAGGCGGCTGCTGCGGCTGTGCTTGGATGGCTCGGAAAGGTACTGCTTGAAGCAGTTTAGGGCAGTCCTTTTTCATGTGCCCCTTCTGTCCACAGTTGAAACAGTTGGGGGTACCTATTTGGCAGACTCCGGGATGGGCTCGGTTGCACTTCAGGCAGACAGGGATGGTAACCCTTCCTGGGTTATTCGCTCCCTGGTTAAAATTCCTCTGTTGCCCTTGCGGTTGGTTCAGTTGATTATTGCCCTTCCGCGGCGAGTTCTGCCTGTTCCCTTGAATGAACAACCCCGATTGGTTGTTTCCCTGCCACAGCCTCTTGCCATTGTTGTTGTTGTTGGCAGGCTGCTGATAACCTCTTTTCTGTCCTCCCTGATTGTTGTAACCCTGACTGTAGCCTCCGCTACCTCCTCCGTTCCATTTTCTCTTCCCTTGGTAGTTGCTACTGTTGTTGTTGTAGTAGCCTCGATTCTGACTCTGCGCTGGTGCTGGCGCAGTTGGTACAATCTTTTTCTCATCAGGCACGACGGCCTCCATTTCCAGTGCTCTTCCCAGTATGTCTGAATAACCTAGTCCTCCATGACTAGCCAAAGCGATCCCCAATTCATGACGTAAACCTCCCTAAAATTTCTTTGATAACTTCTCCTCAGTGTCGACCAATGTCGGCGCATACCTCATCAACTCGTAGAACTTGACGTCATATTCCGCCACAGTCAGCTTTCCCTGCTTCAGATTATAAAATTCAGCCTCTTTCTGTGCCCTATACGTCTTGGGGACGTACTTGTCAAAGAAAATCTCCTTAAACTCTTCCCACGAAAAACGAGCCAGATGCTCAGCAGGTATCACCTTCTGTCTTGCCTCCCACCAGTAATCTGCCGATCCCGTCAGTTGGAAAGCGACACACAGCATTCTCTCCTCATCAGTGCATCTGAGGAGTTTAAAAATTTTCTCAGTCGACCTCACCCATAGCTCAGCATCGCTAGGGCTACCAGTTCCATTAAACATTAGAGGGTTCCTTTTGAGGAAAAGATCCTCAATATCTCTACGGGGCGGTGGTGGAGGTGGTGGTGATGGTGACGGGGGTGGAGATGGGGATGGAGTGATATTCCGCTCATATTCCTGTTCTTGGTTATTTTCTGGCTGACGTCCACCACGTCCTCTCGGCCTTCCAGGTCTTCGACCTTAACATTTCTCGGCGGCATTTTCTTTAGTCTAGAGAAGAATTGAAAATTCTCATTAGTTTCCTTTTGTTAATTACACTTAGCACTTACTAGCTCGTTCTCAACTTAATCAAATTCATGGAACAACATATCAAACATAGCTTTGATATCATTTTATTAATCTTTTAACTTTCGAGTTAAACTTATTTCCTCGTTACACGAGTTCATTTAACATTCTAATCTTTAATTACTCGATTCATAAAAAAATTTACTTGATTAAAAACCCTCTTTACGGGTCATATATATATACATCCAAAAAGAATATTACTTTTGCCTCTAACGAGGACTTATACAAAAGGGTTAGACTACTATTAGTCTAAACTAGGCTGACTGCCTACTATTTACTGGGTGCACTAACCAGCTGCACTCCGTATCTACTAGAGTACTAGAACGGAAACGATTCATAAAATTTCGTATCCGCTAGAGTACTTCAAAACTAACTAGTTACTGATCCGACTCTATACAGGACAAAGAGCTACCACTACTACTGATATTTATCCATATCTATAAAGCACTGCCTAACTAAACTGCAGTAGAATCCAAAAATTACCCCGAAGTCTGCAAAATCCTAACAACCCTCCACTGGGTCTTCCTCAGGTTCCTCCTCCGGATCCTCCTCCTCGGACTCCGAACCAAAAACCAGCTCGAGTGCCTCGTCCACCCTCAGAGTAGAACCGTCGTCAAGTGTAAGCAGGGTGGGTGAGGGTACCTCAGAAACAGTCTCCTCCAAGTCGGAGACCAAGTTGTCCTCTCTGACCTCTCTCGCACGCTTCTTCAGGGGAAGAAGGTGCTCGGGAACTGAACCTGAACCCGACTCGAACTCCTCCCTAGAACGGACCCTGGACGGTCCTGGCTCCATCTGCTCTCGGGCTACTCTCCACCTCGTGCAGATCGAGTGGCGTAAGTGGAGAGGGCAGCTCTAACATGGCGGCGAGCTCCGCGTCGATCTCTCGGTGGTCTGGTCCCTCTCTGTACAGTCTCATCTCCAATGGTCCCCTGATCCTAACACAAACGTCAGGCACAAACGGTGAAGACAACCCTAACAACGCGGCTGTCTCGGCGTCTACCTCTACAAAACCCGGGCCTGGGATCAACTCCTCAATCTGCTGTCCAACCGGTGGTGACTCTGGTGTAACTACCGTCTCCTCGTCCTCTTCTGGCTGCTCTAACTCAGCGTCAGACTCCTCCTCCAGTACACCATCTGGTGGCAACTCTAACAAAGCTAAGTACTCCGGGTCTAAATCAAGCTCCTCAAGCTCCGTCTCAGCTGGAAAGTGACTGTAGGGGATGTGAGGCTCTAAAGGAAGGGAAATCATAAACCTGCTCTCAGAGAAACGCCTGTGCACACACAGGGTGAATCCGGCGTAGTTGCCGGTCGGTTCCGTGCCGTCGCCGAAAATCCCCAAGAAGTACCAAGCCGCACGGTGCGCCCATCCGCGCCACTCGTCCGATAGGTGTACGATCAAATCTAATATCGCCTGACTCTCCCTGATCAGGTGTCGCACTGGGTAGTAGGCTGAAGAAAAATTACTAACAATCTGTCCCACATCCTCTTCTCCGTAGTCTACCTCGAACTCGTAGTACTCATCCTACAACATATCAACTATGGTGTGCTTGCACGAGGCCAAAGGCTGGCTCTTCCGAGCCGTGACACGAGTCCTAGCCATCCTACAAAAGTTTTAAGGAAACACGGGTCAGTAACAGGTAGGGAAAAAAAATAACTTATCTTAACGAAAACATAAATTACAAAATGAATATCCCTTATTCAATTGTAACATCAACACTTAAGTCAACCACTTATTAAGACTTCTAGAGATTCAAGAAATTGCACTCAACAACATATATATATTTATATACATAAAATTAAAGATTTTATTTTCATTCTTTCATTTCACCATATTATCACTCATTTTAATTCTTCTATTTCTTTTATTTCTTAACCCATTAACTCTTAACGATTTTTTTTTTACTTATTAAAACAAAGTACATTTACTTCGTTCATGTTACTTATTCAAAAGCAACATCTATTTTCAAAAGAATTTATCGTTTACGACTCTTGATATTCGTACTAATTGTAGTCGTCGCTCAAGACGAAATATGGAATTTAATTCCATAAAAAAAAATATAACTTAAGAATAATTTCCTGGAAAACTAAGTTCCAGTTGTCGTCACTGGAATCGGGCGATCGATGGAAAGAAAAATTAATCAAGCTTCGCGCTCGACTTCTAATAAACTCTACGATTTTCTTTATAAAGTTCGATCAAGCGAACCCTATCGCAACACGAAACGAAAAGGACAAGAAATGACGTGTCGCGAACTGACGTTATTTACATTACTTACACGTAAGTAATGTTCACTTATTTTATTTGGCTTTGATTTCAATTTATTCAATTTTCGTCGTCTCGTTCATATCTTTCTTAACTCGAAGTCGAAAGCTTCTCAAACGTCTAATTGCTCCCTTCTTTTACTAATACGATTTATTAAATTATTTTTATTCATTTTATTTCTTTTCCCTCACAGGAAATTCTTAGACGACAAGTTCGACTTTGCCGAATCTTTATTCATGTCACTAAGCACACGTGACATTCATCAGAGGAAGTCCTTCTCACGTTAGGGATCTCCTTTCGAAATCATTTCAAAACAACGTTTCTTAAAAACGTCTAAGTTCTCGAAGAACCGGAAAGTTCTTAGGTTCCACGTCTACGTTCTCATTGAACCGTGAAAATTCCCTAAAATCTGACTATATTCTCGTATCCGCATAATTTTTCATACAAAGGGAAATCATTGCGCAAATATTTTCACATAAGATAGTACTTGTACTATCGCATAATCATGTAAGTATATAAAAAAAAATTATACTTCTGTAAAATTCTCATTTTTTTTAAAACACAACTCATTCTCGTCTTCAAATTTTTATTGAATACTTGCTCATAAATTTCTTTTTTTAAAAGAAATCTCATTATAAAATTCTTTCATTTTTCCTCGTTGAGTCGACGTAGCGGGCGGTTGAGTTGACTTCTACGTTCTCAATCTTAGCATCATAGTCTAACTCTTATCTCATACTTGGAAAGACGACTCTGATCCAGAGTATATACAAATACCATGTCTCATGACTTGAAAGAAGGCTCGATATAGAGTCCAAACAAATACTCTATACTATTTCTCGAAGGAAGACTTGTACACGAATACCACTTTATGATATTACTTAAAAGAATGACTCGTACTAGAAAGAATGACTCACACTAACTTATACTAGAAGATTGACTTAGAAGCAGAGCAGAAAACGAGCACTGCTCTGATACCACTCTGTCACAGCCCCAAATCCCGAGGGACGGCAGAAGCCGGGGTGCGACTGGGGTTGGATTAAAGAAGCGGGGAAGAAGGGGGCTAATTGACTAAACATACATGAAAAACATCAATAAACCATGAACAAGACTTGAATATAAATAAGAAAGAGTTAATCCCTAAGGATTACTCGACAAAAGTACAATAAAGAAGCTAAGTTCATATTTACAGACTTAGACTACTAAGTATTGTTCAAAAAGTACATCTCCAAAAGAAATTCAGAGTTTGGCAGCGGAAGGGTTCTAACTAAGCATCCTATCCTTTAACTCAACATCAACCGTCGCCGCTCACCGTCGCTTCAACCTGCACATTTAGAAAACAATGCAGGGCTAAGTACAAACGTACTTAGTGGGCACGATGCCGAAATCATAATCATAAATATAGATAAATATGGCATTTCATAAGCGTAGCACATCGGAGTTTTATTGAAAGAATCCGTGTCTACTAAACATTTTCTGACTTTTTCTCATAAATCACTCGCGCGAGCATTTTCTGACTAATGTTACGTTCAATCTTGACCAATTCTAATTCACCGTGGCTGGTACCCCTCAACAGGATATCACATACACCACAGGTTACAAAGTGCACTAACTCTGGAAAGCACTTAGCAGCTAACTCAGAGCCGATCGTTAGTTAATCTAATTAGACTAACTCTAAATCTGGAAAACACGAATGTTGACTCAGATAAGTACAAGAGAACTCACATAAAACATAAAACAGTTCATGCAATAATATCACTTTGAAAACACAGATATAAAAGCGATAAAGAAAGATTTTCCGAGCATTGCTCGTTTTATTTTGTATATAAAAGCCCACCTTGATTTACAGAACTTAAAGCAAAAGCTTCCAACTTTAGATCTTCCGTCCTTTCTCTACAGTTGGTTTCCTCCTTCATCGTAAAATAAACATACTTAAAAACGGGTCATAAAAGATAATCGATTAAAGAGAATCGAAGAGGTTTTAGTTGTTTCATTCTTTAGGCATTTGCATGCTTACTAGATTCATTTTACTTAAACGGGAAACGAAACTGTACCAATCTCATTTAGAACTCAGAAGATCTCATAATCGACTCTCGGGTCAGTAGAGAAGGTAGTCGATATCTTAATACGACTTTAAAGATTAAAAGAAACTAAGTTGGAAAGAATCAACTTAGGCGATTTACGTTTTAGTTCATTGAACGATTTATGAATTTTCTCGTTTATTACTTCTTTAATGAAAGGATAAGAGATAAGATCTCGACTGGTTTTCATCATTCAAGGTCCTATACTTGACTCTAGGGTCAGTAGGGAGATATTCGTTAGATAAAAACGGCTTAAACGATCGAAAGAAACTAAGTTGTGAACTAAACAACTTAGAAAACAAGAAACTGAAATTTTCACTGCGCAGTCCAGTAACTCTGGAGGCTGTCCAGAAACAGAGGATTTGGAAACAGGGGATGAGCCCTGTACCACTGGAAAGATTGGGATGTCTAGTTCGCGCTCCAATTTACGGATCACAAATCCGATAAACGAGCTGGAAGTTATTACAGTTTCCGGCGAGGGTCGCAAAACTGCCGTGAAAACCCTAATTGCTTAATAGGTTCGACGTATAACGTCTTAGGTTCGTTCTAAGCTCTCGTATTCAATTTTTTTAGAAACTGGACTCTCAAGGCAGTCATCACGTACTTCCGTACGTGACGAACTCCTTCTGAAAACTCGCTCAAAAGCACGACGTTCTAAACGTCGGATTTCAACTAACAATTACTAAACCAACAAAAAATTCAAAACGCGTTCTAGTTCTCAACTATAACTATAGCCCATATTATATCAACTCGAAAGCTTATGATGTCAACTAAAAAGTTGTTCTAAATTCCATCATAAACAATAATATCAAATTAGAATTCCCATCCGACTTCTCAATTATTAGTTACGACTAAAGGTTCGTCTCTTACGCGATTTTTTTAAAGGTTGTCGGATTCTATTCAAATTTTACGACGTTAAACTACGTCTAACGTGAATCACTTTCATGCATGCAAACATATCATAACATCATTATAACTCAACTTATAAGGTGATCTTTATCTCTTGTGTTTCATTAAACATTTTTAGAAAATTCTCTATTAAATTCTATAATCAATTAACATTATTTGCAACATAATTCAACCAACAATTCATCACTTAAATCAAACATGTGGAAACCCCTAATTACTCTATAAATTTCTGTTTTTATAAAGATGTTAAGGGGGTGATTTTCTTCCCCAATTAACTACATTTATTTATTAACCAACCTCTTATAACAACTATTAATCAATTGCAAAACAATTACCAACTAACATGCATAAACCCCTAAATTCAACTCCAACCCTAATTGAAATTTCACAAACACATAGGGCTTTTGATTCCTTTTCATTCTAATCACTAATTAAACCTTTATTAAACAAGAATCAATCATCAAATGAAGAAAATTAAAAATCCTACACTTTACCCAAAAATTTCGGTATTAACATAGGCATTAGGGTTCTTATTTTTGTTCCATTTTAATCCCTAATTATCCTATCTAATACATCTAATTTCATTATTCCAAGATCAAAACATCTATTCCAATACTCAAAAATTTCGATCAAGAAGAAAAGAAAAAGAAGAGAAAGATGATTGGATAGGATTAAAGAGGAGGGAATTACCTTAGGAATTAAAGAAAGATGTATGGAGTTTGAATGGAAGGATTGTGACTTGTGTTCTTCTTCAAGCTCTTGGAGATGTCTTCAATGGTGGATGATGAAGTGAAGAAGATGAAGAATGGAGGGAGTGCAGCCGATGGTGGTGATGAAGTATGAAGAAATGGTTTTGTTTAAGTGTTAAAAATGTTTGATATGATGAAATGGTTGAAAATATGAAAAGTGAAGGATAAGGTGTCATTTAACTAGACATTTTCAACATGCATGTTCCCCACTAAGGAGAATGTCGGCTGCATGTAGATTTTAGGAGGGTTACGGGTTTTTCCGGCGCGATCCGACGTTACGGAAATCGAACGACGAAAAACGTTGCTCTGTACAAAATCGTCGCGATTCGATTTGACCTAAAAATTCTAACGTATGAACTTAATTGAAAAATAAATTTACAAAAATTATTTTGACAAAAACTCGGGACGACACAGTCCGAGTTTCGTCCGGAAAAACATAAAAACGAACTTTCTCGGGCGTGTTCGTATCGTGATTGCGTGAAAGTAAAAATCGGACGGTTTTCCGTTCTGAGTTTACGAACTAAAAACTTTTCGTACGCGCTAACCCTAAATACAGTAGTCATCTAGCTGACTTCTGTAATTTATTTTCAGAAACGGATTCGAACGTTAGCCTTAGAATTTAAAAATTGTAAACTTAGGCGTGCAAAGCTATTTATTTAATTATCTTTAAATTTTAAGAACGTAAGGAATTTACGGGGCATTACAAGCTCGCAACTAGATCATCAAGAAAAATAATTCATACTATGGGCTCGATGCTGGTCAAAAGGAGAAAGAGAGAGGTGGAGAGAGAAAGTGGGTTGGTGAAATAAAATTTGAAATTGGGTGTTTTGGTATATTAGAGGTTGATGAACCCATATTTGTGTTAATTTTTTGTGTCCTTTTGTTTTGTCTTTTGCGTCATTTTCGAGTCTTTATGTGTCTGGGAGGACACAAGTTGGAGGAAGCGGGTGCTTGCTCAACAATGTACCAGAAGAGGGCACAACATGCTTGCAAAAACTTTCTTTCAGAACCATCAGCGATGGGCAGAACGTATATCTGCCTTGCTCGAGTAACAAGGAGTTGCAAACCTTGAGATATTGACCAGACTGGAAGAAGTTAATGCAATACATTTGGAGACCGTCCAAGCCACCTACTTTGCCCACCATAATTTCAGGTACCCACCTAATTCTTCCTCTTAATTTGTTTCTTCCCATTTTGTGTTTTAGCTTAGGTTTTTAAGTTTTGTTTTTATTGTGTCTGTTGGTCGAGAAGGATTCGAATTTCTTTCTCAAATATGTATATTTGTTGGTCACGACTTTGCCCACTTTGCTCAAAGTAAAGTACGTGGGTGGGGTCGTTGTTATTTGTTTGAGTTTGTTTAGTTTGTGTCTTGACCACCAACTTACCCACTTTGCTCAAAGCAAAGTGTGTGGGTGGGGGTCGTTGTTGTGTCAAGGTGTTTTGTTTAAATGAGTCTGTTGATCAGCATGATTAGAGTCTAGGTCAAGGTCAAGTATGAATTTATGCTATGATTGAGCATGCTATATGTAGATAGGTAGGACGGAATGAATCTATAAGCTACCTTGTGAGGATTTGAGCTTAAAATTATTGTACATATCATATGCGGTATTATTTTCTTTCTTGTGTGAGATATGACCATGAGACTTGACGATCTAGAACTCGCCTGCAATTTCTTTGAAGCTTAGTTAACTTGATCAACGCACTTAGATGATTTAGGCATATTTTTGTTCATTTACTCCAGAACCTAAAATGACTTACCCTATGTTTATCCTTTGACTAGCCCATCGAACTTGAAATGATTTCTTTCTATACACTTAACATTAGCCTGAAAATTATAGCCGTTCCGATCATGAGAACTCAGGTCTAGAAAAGATGAGGGATGAAAGGAGGGCAATGGGTACACTATCTTGGGCTAAATACCTTCCTCTTGAAGGATACTTTGTATCCCTAAGTATAGAAGTGTTGTTAAAAAAGAGAGAGACAGAAAAAAAAGAGAGAAAAAAGAAGAAAAAAAATATTATAATAAAAAAGAAAGTCCTAGAAAAATAAGTGTGTGCTAAGGTCCTGTAATACCCCGAACTTTTCTAAGTCTTTGAGTGCGTTCTAATTGAGTTTATATGCTTAAATGATGTGCTTTGAGTGATAAAAATTTCCATGTAAACAAATTTTTCTTGCAAAATTACCAAAATACTCTTACGTGCTCTTATATAATTTTTCTCGTTTTGGTTATTCAAATCGTGTATGTGATGCATTACCTGAGCATTATTATATGAGTTTGAGCTTGAATTCGAATTTCGGAAAATTTTGAGAACTTTTAATTTCTGATGAATAGTGACGAAAATTGAGAATTTACTATTCACTGACAAATTCTAAAATTCGTCTAATTAGTGTCTTTTGAGTCTAGAAGATATTCTAAGGCTTTTGAGATATGTCGGAGAATTTTCTGAGGTCATATGAGAGAGTTTTAAAAATTATTGCTTAACGCTGTAATTAGCCGAGCAATTTTTAAGTTTTTCTTCGTTAGTCAAAATTTTGATTTGAAAATTTGATTTTTGGATTCCTTGATTTATTTGGTGAGATATGAGACGAAGTAGAGAGGTTTCCGACTTCGAGAAAGAGTTGAGGAGAGTTTTAAGTCGTTTGAGAATTAAACGGAAAATAGGGATATTTTCTACTGGAAAACTTTTTCTTCACGCGATTTTTGACAGATAAAAATCTGCATACTTATCTCTTATTTCCCCTATTTTCTCCCCCACTCTCACCCTCCCTCACGTGTACAACACTCTCCCTCCCTTTCTTATTGTAGTCGACAACTACAACTCTCTCATCTCACTTCTCTTTTAATTAATATATTCATCTCTCTCATCTCTCTCCCCTTCGATACATGCACACAAACACACACATAATTCCTCCATGAAAGGAGCTTGAAGAAGCAAGAAGTTCTTAAAGAAAACTTCATCTTCATCCACTAAAATCATCAAAGAGTAAGTAGTTCATCTTCTTTCTCTCTTGTGCTTGAAATAAGCCATGAAAAATCCTTTCTTTTCTTCCTATTTTGTTTGACCATCAAGGTCTTTTGAGCAAGAATTGAAACTTTTTCTTTCAATCCTTGATTCTTAAACTTTTTAGTATTTTTCTTGCTTGAAGGTAGAAGAAAGAAACTTGATTCTTCCTTCCTCCAAAACCGCCGAACTCCAAGCCAAGAAGGAAGGAGTTTCAAATTTATTTTTAAGTATGTTGTTTATAATCCTTGTATATATATATGTATGTGAAAGATGAAAGAAAATCATGCATGTCTATTTCCTTGTGGATGCCAAAAATGATAGGAATAATTAGGAATTTTTATGATGATGAGAGAAGTATGAAAGTGATGATAAAAATGAGTTTTAGGAATTAATTTAAAAGTTATGAGATGAGTAGTTAAAAGAAGAGAAATTTTCCTCTAATCTTTTTTGAAAAAAATCGATGGAGAAGTAAAAGAAAAAGAGGAGTTTTGTTGATGATTTGTTTGATGAATGAATTGATGATATATATGATGATATGAGTGGCTTGTATGCTTGTATATGAAGTTAGAAAATTTTGGTCTTTTATTTTGATAAGGACCGAAATTTTCATTGAAAATTTAGGGATTTTAATTCCTAAGTTTTTATTATGGATTTGATGATAATTTTGATGAATTGAAGTATAGAGGATGCATGAGAAATTGAGAATTTATTGAGTATGAATTCTTAAATTTTTCTTGAAATTTTCGATATATATATATATATATATATATATATATATATATATATATATATATATGTAATGCCCCGTAAATTCCTTACGTTCTAAAAATTTTTAAGTTAATTAAATAAATGGCTTTGCACGCCTAAATTTACAATTGTTGAATTCTAAGACTAACGTTCGAATCCGTTATTGAAAATAAATTACAGAAGTCAGCTAGACGGCTACTGTATTTAGGGTTAGCGCGTACGAAAAGTTCTTAGTTCGTAAACTAAGAACGGAAAACCGTCTAATTTTTACGTTTACGAAATTGCGATACGAACACGCCCGAGAAGTTCGTTTTTATGTTTTTCCGGACGAAACTCGGACTGTGTCGTCCCGAGTTTTTGTCAAAATAAATTTTGTAAATTTATTTTTCTAATTAAGTTCATACGTTAGAATTTTTAAGTCAAATCGAATCGCGACGATTTTGTACCGAGCAACGTTTTTCGTCGTTCGTTTTTCCGTAACGTCGGATCGCGCCGGAAAAACCCGTAACCCTCTAAATTTTTGCATGGCAGCCGACACATCACCATAATTAGTGGCAAACATGCATGTTTGACTTGTGTAATTAGGTGACACCAAATCCTACACTTTCCACATTTTCAACATATTCATCATATCACACAATTGAACAAAACCATTTCATCTATCTCTCTCTCACACTCTCGGCAACACCACTCCTCCATTCATCTTCATCTTCTTCATTCCTTCCATCCACCATTGAAGACTTCTCCAAGAACTTGAAGAAGAACACAAATCACCATCCATCCATTCAATTCCATACTTCTTTCTTTAATTCTTAAGGTAATTCTCTCCTCCACAATTCTATCCAAATGGATTTCTCATCTCTTAATTTTCTTTTTGTGTTCGAAAAATAAGGTATTGGGATAGATGTTTTGATCTTAGAATAATGAAATTAGATGTATTAGATTGGATAATTAGGGATTAAAGTGAAACAAAAACAAGAACCCTAAATCTTGCATGAATACCGAAATTTTTGGGCATTTTGTAAGATTTTTGTTTTTCTTCTTTTGATGATGGATTCATGCTTAGTAGATGTTTAATTAGTAATTAGAATGAAAAAGAATTGAAAGCCCTATGTGTTTGTGAATTTTCAATTAGGGTTTTGAATCGAATTTAGGGGTTTTTGTATGTTAATTAATGGAATTGCAATTGATTAATGGTTGTTATAATAGGTTGATTAGTAAATAAATGTAGTTAATTGGGGAAGAAAATCACCCCCTTAATATCTTCATAAAAACAGAAATTTATAGAGTAATTAGAGTTTCCACATGTTTGATATAAGTGATGATTTGTTGGTTGATTTATGTTGCAAATAATGTTAGTTAATTATAGAATTTAATGGAGAATTTTCTAAAAATATTTAATGAAACATAAGAGATAAAGATCACCTTATAAGTTGAATTATAATGATGTTATGATATGTTTGCATGCATGAAAATGATTCACGTTAGACGTAGTTTAACGTCGTAAAATTTGAACGAAATCCGACAATTTTGAAAAAAAAATCGCGTAAGAGACGAACGTTTAGTTGTAACTAATAATTGAGAAGTCGGATGAAAATTCTAATTCGATATTATTGTTTATAATGAAATTTAGAACAACTTTCTAGTTGACGTCATAAGCTTTCGACTTGATATAATATGGGCTATAGTTATAGTCAAGAACTAGAACGCGTTTGAAATTTTTGTTGGTTTAGTAATTGTTAGTTGAAATCCGACGTATAGAACGTCGTGCTTTTGAGCGAGTTTTGAGAAGGAGTACGTCACGTACGGGAGTACGTGATGACTGTCTTGAGAGTCCAGTTTCTAAAAAAAATGAATACGGGAGCTTAGAACAAACCTAAAACGTTATACGTCGAACCTATCAAGCAATTAGGGTTTTCGCGGCAGTTTTGCGACCCTCGCCGGAAACTGTAATACCTTCCAGCTCGTTTATCGGATTTGTGATCCGTAAATTGGAACGTGAACTAGACTTCCTAAGCTTTCTAATGGTACAGGGCTCATTCCCTGTTTCCAAATCCTCTGTTCTAGACAGCCTCCAGAGTTACTGGACTGTGCAGTGAAAATTCAGTTTCTTGTTTTCTAAGTTGTTTAGTTCACAACTTAGTTCCTTTCGATTGTTTAAGCCGTTTTATCTAACGAATATCTCTCTACTGACCCTAGAGTCAAATACATGACCTTGAGTGATGAAAACCAGCCGAGATCTTATTCTTTATCCTTTCATTAAAGAAGTAGTTAAGTGAGATTTTTCATAAGTCGTGAAATGATCTAAAAACGTAAATCGCCTAAGTTGATTCTTTCCAACTTAGTTTCTTATAATCTTTAAAGTCGTATTAAGATATCGACTACCTTCTCTACTGACCCGAGAGTCGAGTATGAGATCTTCCGAGTTCTAAACGAGATTGATACGAGTCTCGTTTCCCGTTTAAGTAAAACGAATCTAGTAAGCGTGCAAATGCCTAAAGAATGAAACAACTAAAACCTTTTCGATTCTCTTTAATCGATTATCTTTACAACCTGTTTTTAAGTATGTTCATTTTACGATGAAGGAGGAAGCCAACTGTAAAGAAAGGACGGAAGATCCGAATTTGGAAGTTTTGCTTTAAGTTCTGTAAATCAAGGTGGGCTTTTATATACAAAATAAAACGAGCAATGCTCGAAAAATCTTTCTTTATCGCTTTGATATCTGTGTTTTCAAAGTGATATTATGGCATGAACTGCTTTATGTTTTTATGTGAGTTCTCTTGCACCTATCTGAGTTAACATTCATGTTTTCTAGATTTAGAGTTAGTCTATTTAGATTAACTAACGATCGGCTCTGAGTTAGCTGCTAAGTGCTTTCCAGAGTTAGTGCACTTTGTAACCTGTGGTGTATGTGATATCCTATTGAGGGGTACCAGCCACGGTGAATTAGAATTGGTCAAGATTGAACGTAACATTAGTCAGAAAATGCTCGCGCGAGTGATTTATGAGAAAAAGTCAGAAAATATTTAGTAGACACGGATTCTTTCAATAAAACTCCGATGTACTACGTTTATGAAATGCCATATTTATCTATATTTATGATTATGATTTCGGCATCGTGCCCACTAAGTACGTTTGTACTTAGCCCTGCATTGTTTTCTAAATGTGCAGGTTGAAGCGACGGTGAGCGGCGACGGTTGATGTTGAGTTAAAGGATAGGATACTAAGTTAGAACCCTTCCGCTGCCAAACTTTGAATTTCTGTTTAAGATGTACTTTTGAACAATACTCTGTAGTCTAAGTCTGTACATATGAACTTAGCTTCTTTACTGTACTTTTGTCGAGTAATCCTTAGGGATTGACTCCTTCTTATTTATATTTTGTCGATGCCTTTTCATGTATGTTTAGTCAGTTAGCCCCCTTTTTCCCCGCTCCTTTAATCCAACCCCAGTCGCACCCCGGCTTCTGCCGTCCCTCGGGATTTGGGGCTGTGACAGAGTGGTATCAGAGCAGTGCTCGTTTTCTGCTCTGCTTCCGAGTCAATCTTCTAGTATGAGTTAGTGTGAGTCATTCTTCCAAGTATGAGACATTCTTTTAAGTAATATCATAAAGTGGTATTTATATACAAGTCTTCCTTCGAGTAATAATATAGAGTATTCGTTTGAACTCTATATCGAGTCTTCTTTCGAGTCATAAGACACGGTATTTGTGTATACTCTGGATCAGAGTTGTCTTTCCAAGTATAAGATAAGAGTTAAACTCTAAAGCTAAGATTGAGAACGTAGAAGTCAACTCAACCGCCCGCTACGTCGACTCAACGAGGAAAAATGAAAGAATTGTATAATGAGATTTCTTTTTAATAAGGAATTTATGAGCAAGTATTCAAAAAAAAACAAAAAAAATTTTTGAGGACAAGAATGAGTTGTGTTTTAAAAATGAGAATTTTCCAGAAGTATATTTTTTTTATATACTTACATGATTATGCGATAGTACAAGTACTATCTTATGTGAAAATATTTGCGCAATGATTTCCTTTTTATGAAAAAAAATTATGCGGATATGAGAATATAGTCAGATTTTAGGGAATTTTCCCGGTTCAATGAGAACGTAGACGTGGAACTTAAGAACTTTCCGGTTCTTCGAGAACTTAGACGTTTTTAAGAAACGTTGTTTTGAAATGATTTCGAAAGGAGATCCCTAACGCGAGAAGGACTTCCTCTGATAAATGTCACATGCGTATAGTGACATGAATAAAGACTCGGCAAAGTCGATCTTTGTTTTACAACCCGATAAGAATTTCCTTCGAGGGAAATGAAATAAATAATGTTAAAATAAAGTAAATATGTACGAAAGGAGTGAAAGAAATATATAGACGTGTGAGAAAAACGTGACTCCAAATTATCTGAGAAAAGGTTGAAACAAGAAGGTTAAATTGAAATAAACGGAAGAGCCGAATGTTACCTTAGTCGTAAGGGCATGAACAAAGTCCCTTGGAGATGGCTTTGTTTTACTTACTAGGAGCCGTTCAAGTATTCGATTAGCTTAAATTTGTATCTTCCTCGAGAAGATTGAGTATTTCGAGCTAAATTGGAAAGTTTCCAAAATTTTCTTTTTAAGAAGTAGTTGTGTGTGCAATTCGAGAAATTGCTGCTCGATTTAGGAAAGTAAATTCTGTATGAAGTGATCGATAGAGCGAGACAAAAGTTCCATGTGATTGAGGGACTGTTATGTGGACTTGATCAACCCACATAATAAGAAACTCAGTAATATGGGTCTTATGCCCCGTTAGCAAAACCTTTTTAGTACGGTACAAGTGGTTTAAAGAGACGAATGTTACTTGCGTATAAGTAACTTGTATCGACGTCATTCCTTTTCTTTTCGTTTCATTTTTATAGTGTTCGCCTTGTTCGAACCTTGCGAAAAGAATTGTTTCACTATTAGGAGTCAAGTGCGAAGCTTGATTAAATTTCTAACGACCGCTCGATTTTAGCATTGACAAATAGAACTTGTTCTAAAAAAAGTTATTCTTAGGATATATTCCATTTCTCCTTTGGGAATTTATATTTTTATTACTTCGTCTTTGAACGAAGAATACGACACGTATGAGTATTATGATTAGTAAACGACAAAGCCTTTTGTAAATGAATGTTACTTTCACATAAGTAACATGAACAAAGTATACGTGCTTTGTTTTTAATAAATGAGAATCGATAAGAAATTTGTCCTTGAGAAAGAGATAAGGATTAATGAAAGGAAAAAAGGAATTAAAGTAAGAAATTAAAAGAATGAGATAAGAAATGGGAATAAAACCTTGAAATTTTATTTCTATATATTGTGAGTACGAGAGTAATTTTCTGTGAAATTGCTAGATGTCTAAGATAAGTTGTTAGATTAAGTGTGGTAATATTACAATTGAATAAGGAGTATTCATTTTGTAATTTAAGATTTTCCGTAAGATAAGGTATCATCTTACCGTTACTGATCAGTGTCTCTTAAAAACTTTGTAGGATGACTTCCAGTAGTGACACGGCTTCAGAGAATCAGTCCCCGCCACAGCGTACTTGGGCAGATCAGTTATTAGATAGGTATAGAGATTATGAGGCAAACCCGAGACACGACGTAGGACAGAGGATTAGTTACTTCTCGTCAGTTTATTATCCAGTCCGGCATACTATTCCAGAGAGTCAGGCTATACTTGACTTGGTTAGTCGTCTACCAGAGGAATGGCGTGGTTGGGCACACGACACGGCATGGTATTACCTTGGGATGTTTGACGATGATATAGAGCCGACAGGTGATTACAATGGATTCGCCTTGGAGGTACACAAGCGTTTCTTCGAGAGCAGACACATAACAGCATATCCTGTTCAGGCACATCCTCCCTACACTCACTTTCCGGCAGATTTAGAGTCAGAGCATGATGAGACGGGACCAGAGATGATTGTGCAGTTGGAGATCCCTTCAGTGATGGTACCTAGTGTGGACACAAGAGAGTTAGTTACAGAGACAGCAGATGGCCTAGGGTTACCCGCTCCTTTCCAGCATGAGCCTTCTATGAGAGTTCAGGGACCATTTCAGTCAGGGCCAGAGTATTTAGACACAGACGCAGAGCTTGCTGCCCTATTACAGTTTCCATCATCTTACAGACCCCTTGATGAGATTTGCGCGGAGTTGGCCAGAGTTCGGGCTGAGTTTGAGGCAGGACCGTCCAGGGTCCATTCTAGAAAGGAGTACGAGTCCGGTTCACTTCCCGACCACCTGCTGCCTCCAAGGAAGCGGGCATCAATGACTCGCTGAGGCTACTTGGTTTCAGATCCAGAGATGACAGTTTCAGATGTGCCTGCCCCACCATCACTTACATTTGCAGATGGCACTACTTTGAGGATTGACGAGGCACTCCAGTTTGCTTTCGGTTCAGAGTCAGACGATGAGGACCCGGATGAGGATCCGGAAGAGGACACTGATGAGGATTCGGATGAGGATCCGGACAAGGACCCCGAGGAGGATTAGGCCATGGTGTGCAGTAGTGACTTGACCGCAGTTTGTTAAGCTAGGCGTCAGAGACGCATAGTAGTGTAGTAGCCTTTTGTTGTACATAGTCGGATCAGTAACTAGATAGTTTTGTAGTACTCCAACGGATACAAATATTTTATGAATCGTTTCTGTTCTAGTACTTCCAGTAGTACGGTAATGCAAGATGTTAATGCATCCCGTGCGCATAGGCAGTTAGCCTAGCTTAGACTCGTTGTAGTCTAGTGTTGTATAAGTCCTTGTTAAAAGCAAAACTAACATAATCTTTTTGATGTATATATATATAATATACATGACCCATGAGAGGGTTTTAGTCACAAGAAGTTTCTTATGAATCGTATAACTAAACCAGAATATCAAACAAAACTCGTGTAACAAGAGTTTAATTTAACATTGGAGGTTAAAAGTTGAGAGAAATAGAGTCAAAGTTAATTTGTTATTCTTGTTTATGTGAAAGTATTAGGTGGGAAAAGAAAAGGGTTAGTGAGAAAATGAAGGCTTAAAAACAAGTGCTAATAAGAAAAATTTTGTATCTTACAGTTTTAAAAATGTCGCTGAGAGCTGTTAACGATCGAAGAGGACCTGAAAATCTTAGAGGACCTAATAGAGGTCAAGAACAACGTATAAGCAAGGAAAGGCAAAAACACCCAGCAACCTTTTCACTACCCCTATCTCCTCAACGTCATAGCATTGAGGATTTATTCTTCGGAAGTAAACCACCATTTTTCGATGGATCTGGCAATACAAGTGAAGCCGAACAATGGATACGTTTTATGGAGAGAATCTTTGAGCCGATTAGACTTGGTGATGAGGAACGTCTAGCATGCGCTGGGTATCAGCTAACCGGACCAGCTAAATATTGGTGGAAGACTAGACAGAGACTTAAGCCGGTAGAACAAGCGCCTCTAACCACCTGGAATGGTTTTAAGAAGGCATCTTATGAAAAGTATGTAACCGATCAAGTCGAGACTGAGGAGGAAATAGCCAGGAAGCTTCAGGGAGAACTTAAGTATGAACTGGGAATAGCAGTAGCCAGACAGGGGGGATTGAGTTATGCCGAATTACTGGAACGAGTTCGAGAAATAGAGGGAGTAGTGCCTAGTAAGAAAAAGATAGTAATGTCCACACCGGCACCAAACCAGACCTCAACCCAAAATCTTCCCAACAATAAGGTTAACCATGAGGGAAAAAGGAAATGGGAAGGAAGTAGCAGCAAGTGTTACCAACGCCACGACAATCAAGGGAAACAGAAAAGGGTTAGGCAAGGTTTCCACCAGCCAGGAAAATGAAGTGACTATGGGAAGAAAGCAGGGCAAAGAAATAACCAACAAAGGATTAAACAATCAGGACAGGGCAAGAGTAACAATCCATTAGATCAGCTGCAAGGGCAGCAAGGGAACGGAAATCAGGGAGGAAACCACACAGTAAGAGTTAACATTCATGTTTGCTCCAAATGTAATAAATCGCACTCTGGCATATGTCAGGTAGGCACTGACAACTGTTTCAACTGTGGACATAAGGGACATATTAGGAGAAACTGCCCTGAACCACTGACAGCAAATGGAATTAACCAGCACGATCAGTTCCAAACTCAGAGAAATATTAGAGAAAAGATCCCTTCTCCAGTTTGCCCTAAGTGTGGTAAGAAACACCCCGGGATATGTCTAGCTAAATCTGGTGTTTGTTACAATTGTTTGCGTAAGGGGCACGTTAAGAAAAATTGCCAAGAACTGAGGCAAGCGGCTAAACAGAAACAGGGAATTTCTGCGTGTGCTGGACGTGATAAGGAGCCTGAGGGTGTATGTCTAGCGAACATGGATAGATGCTTTAACTGTGGAATGTTGGGGCATATGAGTAATGACTGCCCAATGCTGTTTCAAATGATAGTACCCTTTCAGCACGGCCAGCCTCAACCACTGATTACAGCTCAACTTCAGTCACAGCCACAACTGCTACAACCACAACAGAATGCGGGAGCTTATATGATTAGGCAGGAGGGGCATAGTGAAGGACAGGAAGATTTGGCAGGTATTGGACGAACCTTATAAAATTACCCTATCAAAATTGTCGACCCGGACTAGAACTTCATACCAGTTTTTTAGTACCTATTGACCATACTAGAGCATTATATTCATTTGACTAGTACCCTCTGACACTATAGGACTAAGACTAGAACGCTCTAATCTTGAAATAAGAACAACTACGCTTTAGGGAGTGTTGATGACCTCAGAGAGTTATTCCCTTAGTTTCATTGAGCAATCGATTAAGAAGTAATAAACTGTACTATATATATAAATTTAGAAATAGACTAGTTGTTTGAGAATTACCACAATTCTCGACGACGAGAGAAAAATCTCTTTCAAAAACCTCGAGTAGAGAGCCTACAAAATTATATGAAATATCTGGTTTACTACTAGATTGTCGTATAAGTTTCACGATCGACTTAGAACTGTGAGCAGCTCCCAAATTAAAGGCCTTATGTAGAATGGTATCAAAGGAGTTAGAGGACCTTAAGATCCAACTGCAAGAGTTGTTAGATGACGATTTTCTTTAGACAAACGTTTTCACCATGGAAAAACATTTGTGATGTTCATCATCAAAGAAGGATGATTCTGTGAGATTGTATATAAGCTGTCAAAGGTTAAATAAGATAACCCTTAAAAAAATATATATATTCTTTTATGAGAATATAAGACCCTGATAAGCTTAAAAAGAAAACAAATGCAATTGTGAGGATAGACTTAAGGTCTAAGCATCTTTAGTTAGAGGATAAACTGGTGATATACCCAAAATTCTCTTTCAAACCAAATAAAACCATTACAAATGCTTGGATATGACGTTAGTTGGCTAGTGCTCCGTAGTATTCATGAACCATATGAATAGAATTTTTCCACCTAGACTTAGAAAAGAATTCATTTTAATATTTATCAATGACAATTTCAGTTACCCCAAGAATGAAGATGAACACGAAGAACACTTACGAATAGTACTAGAACGCATAGAGTCGGGAGTTAGATGCCAAATTAGCAAGAGTAAGCTCGAATGGAGAAGTAATGTTTCTTGGATATACATTGTAGACAGAAGATGTTAAGATAGATTCCTGCTAAGGTAGAGACAGTACTCAAATGGAAAATCGCTTACCAGTCTCAATGAAATAAGAAGTTCCCAGGCTGGATAGTTAAAATAGAGGTTTCCATTAAGGAATTCCCTATGATTACTAAGACTTATGGCGCAACTACATAGAAGGAAAAGAATAGATGTACAGACAATTGTGGAATAGGAACGCGGACGTTTTAGGAAAAGTTGATCATTACCCCAGGTTCAGCCCTCCCAGAAACGACAAGGAATACGAGGTAGATACCAATGCTAAAAAAAAAATTAAAATAGGTTAGGATGGTATAAATGCAAATAGAGAAGGTGATAGCTTACGCTCCACGACACGTTAACCCCAAGAAATTGAGTACCCAACCTACGACTTAGAACTTGCAGCCATAGAGCTTGCATTGAAAATTTGGACACACCATCTATATGGTGCAAGGAATGAGATCTTCACAGATCGTAAGAATTTAGAGCGTGTATTCGAGCAAAGGAATTAACATAAGACAAAGGAGATAGCTCGAACTAGTAAGATATTACGTTTGTGAAAATAATTACCATCTAGGTAAAGTTAAGAGTAAAAATAGACACGCTGAGTCGTAAGACTCCAACAAAGTTAGGTATCTCAACGTTGGAGAAGAAACGCTTATACGAGAAAGATTATAAGTATCAAGAGAAAGGACGAGTCAATGGATAAGCCTCGACTAAGGATAAGAATGGATAAACCAGACAGCGACTCTGAAGCAATGAGTTTGTGATAGAAATTTAAGAGTGGACTTAGTATTTCCGATGACAACGAGATGTTTGTAGGTCATAAGGCAGGAAAGTTAGATACCAAACTTAACTTTAGTGCCGCTTCTCACCTCCAGTTGGATGGACAATCCGAGAAAACGATTCAGGTACTCGTTAATATGCTAAGAACAATAATATTAGCCGAAGAGCGAATTGAAGAACACGTAGCCAACAACCGAATTGTTATAACAATAACTATTAAGCTACGATAGGTATTACGACTTACGAGACCTTGTAGAAGAAAAAGATTTACATAGCTGCCTTATTGCTATAAGGTAGGTGAAAGCAAAAATTTAGGACCAAATGCGGTCAATGAAATGATCGAGATCATTCGATAGATTCGAGTCAGAAGGAAACGAGTTTTAAAGAAGACAAAAGTCTTAAGTATATACAATAATTTGAACTTAATAATTGAGAAGGAAAATAAAAGCTCCTTAAGTTTCTCCGTTAATGAGGAACAATAGTTTCGTGTCAAGTTCAGACTTCGACAAAGATTTATAGAATTAGTAAGTAACTTGGGAAAGATAGTTCCAATACGAATAGTTATGGCTTTATCGCCAAGTTTATGAAATACTTATTTTAAGTATATCTCATTTCGAGAAAGTAACGTATATTCATTTTTATACACGAAGTTCTATCAGCAAGACGTCGTTCTTGAAATCGACTAAAGTTATTAGAAAAGATCGAAAGCGATCTTGAATCGAAAAGCTCAAAAGTTAAAAAGCAAGTCGAGACGAATAATAATAGCATTATAAGATCATCACAGGCAAGAGAAAGCCATGTCGAGTAAGAAGTACTTCAAGCAGTTATAGAGGATATGCAAATTTCGGGACAAAATTTTTCGTAAGGGGGGTAGGATGTAATGCCCCGTAAATTCCTTACGTTCTAAATATTTTTAAGTTAATTAAATAAATGGCTTTGCACGCCTAAATTTACAATTGTTGAATTCTAAGACTAACGGTCGAATCCGTTATTGAAAATAAATTACAGAAGTCAGCTAGACGGCTACTGTATTTAGGGTTAGCACGTACGAAAAGTTCTTAGTTCGTAAACTAAGAACGGAAAACCGTCTAATTTTTACGTTTATGAAATTGCGATACGAACACGCCCGAGAAGTTCGTTTTTATGTTTTTCCGGACGAAACTCGGACTGTGTCGTCCCGAGTTTTTGTCAAAATAAATTTTGTAAATTTATTTTTCCAATTAAGTTCATACGTTAGAATTTTTAAGTCAAATCGAATCGCGACGATTTTGTACCGAGCAACATTTTTCGTCGTTCGTTTTTCCGTAACGTCGGATCGCGCCGGAAAAACCCGTAACCCTCTAAATTTTTGCATGGCAGCCGACACATCACCATAATTAATGGCAAACATGCATGTTTGACTTGTGTAATTAGGTGACACCAAATCCTACACTTTCCACATTTTCAACATATTCATCATATCACACAATTGAACAAAACCATTTCATCTATCTCTCTCTCACACTCTCGGCAACACCACTCCTCCATTCATCTTCATCTTCTTCATTCCTTCCATCCACCATTGAAGACTTCTCCAAGAACTTGAAGAAGAACATAAATCACCATCCATCCATTCAATTCCATACTTCTTTCTTTAATTCTTAAGGTAATTCTCTCCTTCACAATTCTATCCAAATGGATTTCTCATCTCTTAATTTTCTTTTTGTGTTCGAAAAATAAGGTATTGGGATAGATGTTTTGATCTTAGAATAATGAAATTAGATGTATTAGATTGGATAATTAGGGATTAAAGTGAAACAAAAACAAGAACCCTAAATCTTGCATGAATACCGAAATTTTTGGGCATTTTGTAAGATTTTTGTTTTTCTTCTTTTGATTATGGATTCATGCTTAGTAGATTTTTAATTAGTAATTAGAATGAAAAAGAATTGAAAGCCCTATGTGTTTGTGAATTTTCAATTAGGGTTTTGAATCGAATTTAGGGGTTTTTGTATGTTAATTGATAATGGAATTGCAATTGATTAATGGTTGTTATAATAGGTTGATTAGTAAATAAATGTAGTTAATTGGGGAAGAAAATCACCCCCTTAATATCTTCATAAAAACAGAAATTTATAGAGTAATTAGAGTTTCCACATGTTTGATATAAGTGATGATTTGTTGGTTGATTTATGTTGCAAATAATGTTAGTTAATTATAGAATTTAATGGAGAATTTTCTAAAAATGTTTAATGAAACATAAGAGATAAAGATCACCTTATAAGTTGAATTATAATGATGTTATGATATGTTTGCATGCATGAAAATGATTCACGTTAGACGTAGTTTAACGTCGTAAAATTTGAACGAAATCCGACAATTTTGAAAAAAAATCGCGTAAGAGACGAACGTTTAGTTGTAACTAATAATTGAGAAGTCGGATGAAAATTCTAATTTGATATTATTATTTATAATGAAATTTAGAACAACTTTCTAGTTGACCTCATAAGCTTTCGAGTTGATATAATATGGGCTAAGTTAAGTTCATATTTACTCGACAAAAGTACAAAATATTGTTCATATTTACAGACTTAGACTACAGAATTAGACTACTCGACAAAAGTACAAAAAGAAGCTAAGTTCATATTTACAGACTTAGACTACAGAATATTGTTCAAAAGTACATCTCAAAAAGAAATACAGAGATTGGCAGCGGAAGGGTTCTAACTAAGCATTCTATCATTTAACTCAACATCAACCGTCGCCGCTCACCGTCGCTTCAACCTGCACATTTAGAAAACAATGCAGGGCTAAGTACAAACGTACTTAGTGGGCACGATGCCGAAACATAATCATAAATATAGATAAATATGGCATTTCATAAGCGTAGCACATCGGAGTTTTATTGAAAGAATCCGTGTCTACTAAACATTTTCTGACTTTTTCTCATAAATCACTCGCGCGAGCATTTTCTGACTAATGTTACGTTCAATCTTGACCAATTCTAATTCACCGTGGCTGGTACCCCTCAACAGGATATCACATACACCACAGGTTACAAAGTGCACTAACTCTGGAAAGCACTTAGCAGCTAACTCAGAGCCGATCGTTAGTTAATCTAAATAGACTAACTCTAAATATGGAAAACATTAATGTTAACTTAGATAGGTACAAGAGAACTCACATAAAACATAAAACAGTTCATGCCGTAATATCACTTTGAAAACACAGATATCAAAGCGATAAAGAAAGATTTTCCGAGCATTGCTCGTTTTATTTTGTATATAAAAGCCCACCTTAATTTACAGAACTTAAAGCAAAAGCTTCCAACTTTGGATCTTCCGTCCTTTCTCTACAGTTGGCTTCCTCCTTCATCGTAAAATAAAACATACTTAAAAACGGGTTGTAAACGATAATCGATTAAAGAGAATCGAAGCAAGGTTTTTAGTTGTTTCATTCTTTAGGCATTTGCACGCTTACTAGATTTGTTTTACTTAAACAGGAAACGAGACTTGTACTAATCTCGTTTAGAACTCGGAAGATCTCATACTCGACTCTCGGTTCAGTAGAGAAGGTAGTCGATATCTTAATACGACTTTAAAGATTAAAAGAAACTAAGTTGGAAAGAATCAACTTAGGCGATTTACATTTTAGTTCATTGAACGACTTATGAAATTTCTCGTCTATTACTTCTTTAATGAAAGGATAAAGAATAAGATCTCGACTGGTTTTCATCACTCAAGGTCATGTATTTGACTCTAGGGTCAGTAGGGAGATATTCGTTTGATAAAACGGCTTAAACGATCGAAAGAAACTAAGTTGTGAACTAAACAACTTAGAAAACAAGAAACTGAATTTTCACTGCACAGTCCGGTAACTCTGGAGGCTGTCCAGAACAGAGGATTTGGAAACAGAGGGTGAGCCCTGTACCACTAGAAAGCTTAGGAAGTCTAGTTCGCGCTCCAATTTACGGATCACAAATCCGATAAACGGGCTGGAAGATATTACAGTTTCCGGCGAGGGTCGCAAAACTGCCGTGAAAACCCTAATTGCTTGATAAGTTCGACGTATAACGTTTTAGGTTCGTTTTAAGCTCTCGTAATCAATTTTTTTAGAAACTGGACTCTCAAGAAAGTCATCATGTACTTCTGTACGTGACGTACTCCTTCTCAAAACTCGCTCAAAAGCACGACGTTCTAAACGTCGGATTTCAACTAACAAGTACTAAACCAACAAAAATCTCAAACGCGTTCTAGTTTTCGACTATAACTATAGCTCATATTATATCAACTCGAAAGCTTATGACGTCAACTAGAAAGATGTTCTAAATTTCATCATAAACAATAATATCGAATTAGAATTTCCATCCGACTTCTCGATTATTAGTTACAACTAAATGTTTGTCTCTTACGCGATTTTTCAACGTTGTCGGATTTCATTCAAATTTTACGACGTTAAACTACGTCTAACGTGAAACATTTTCATGCATGCAAATATATCATAACATCATTATAACTCAGTTTATATGGTGATCTTTATCTCTTATATTTCATTAAATATTTTTAGAAAATTCTCATTTAATTTCTATTATCAACTAACACTATTTGCAACATAAATCAACTAACAAATCATCACTTAACAACAATACATGAAAACCCTTAATCACTTAATAAATTTCTATTTTTATACATATGTTAAGGGGATGATTTTCTTCCCCAATTAACAACATTTATTCACTAATCAACCTATTATAACAACCATTAATCAATTGCAATTCCAAAATCAACTAATATGCATAAACCCCTAAATTCATAATTCAAACCCTAATTGACTTTCACAAAAACATAGGGCTTTCAATTCCTTTTCATTCCAAACACTAATTAAACATCTACTAAGCATGAATCCATCATCAAAAGAAGAAAAATAAAAATCCTACAAAAAGCCCAAAAATTTCGGCATTTACATAGGTTTTAGGGTTCTTGATTTTGATCAATTTTAAACCCTAATTAATCTATCTAACACATCTAATTTCATTATTCTAAGATCATAACATCTAATTCAAACCTCTAAAAATTCGATCAAGAGGAAAAGAAAAGAAAAGAAAACCAATTGGATAGATCAAGGGAGAATAAGATTACCTTGAAGATTAATGAAGAACTAAGTGGAATTGATGGATGGATGATGAACTATAGTGATTTCTTCTTGTTCTTGGAGGTGTCTTCAATGGTGGATGGAAGGAGTGAAGAAGATGAAGAAGATGAAGATTATGGGGGTGGTGCTGCCGAGAGATAGAGAGAGAGAAGGGAAGAATGGTTTTGTTCAAGTTGTTGAAATGATGAAAATGTTGAAAGAATGAAAAGGTAGATTTAGGTGTCATGTAATTAACAAGGTCAACATGCATGTCTTACACCTAAATAACTAAAGAAAAATAATAAAAAAAACAATAAAAATCGGCTGCATGCAGAAATAAATTAGAAGGTTTACGGGTTTTTCCGGCGAGATCCGACGTTACGGAAAAACGAACGACGAAAAAAACGTTGCTCGGTACAAAAACGTCGCGATTTGATTTGACTTAAAATTTATTTTGACAAAAACTCGGGACGATACAGTCCGAGTTTTGTCCGAAAAAACATAAAAACGAACTTTCTCGGGCGTGTTCGTATTGCAATTTCGTGATTGTAAAATTAGACGGTTTTCCGTTCTAAGTTTACGAACTAAAAACTTTTCGTACGCGCTAACCCTAAATACAAAAGTCGTCTAGCTGACTTCTGTAATTTATTTTTAATAACGGATTCGACCGTTAGTCTTAGAATTCAAAAATTGTAAACTTAGGCGTGCAAAGCCATTATTTAATTAACTTTAAATATTAAGAACGTAAGGAATTTACGGGGCATTACAGGAATTTTGCTAAGAGACGAAGAATGGTCAATAAGTCGAGAATAAATAATGATTTAGGTTTGTGATTCGAACCTATGATAATCTTGTTAGTTAATGATCGTAACCGTAAAATTTGAGCGAATTCTAAGAAGATTTGATTTTTGATAACAGACGGAGAATCGAGATTAAAAGCCGATAGAAAAGTCGAGTAAGGAAAACCTTTTTGATAATAATGATTGTTATTGATTGACGAACGATATTGTAGTTAACGACTTTTCCATCCGAGATACGAGATGTTATGAGTTATAGTTAAGAAACGAGAAGTTGGTAAACGAAAATGAAATAGGAATTGAATTTGAAATTTGATTTGGTATAGTAATTGGTTAGTTGAAAATGACGAGGAAATGCTCGTCGTTTGTTTAATCAAAAGACGTGAATGTGAACCCGATTAAGGGATATTGCATGTTGACTGTATTGAGATGGAAATTTTGTGAAAATAAAAGTGGAATAGTATTGATCGAACCTAGGGAATCGTGCGTCGAGATTTGTCGAGCATTAGGGTTTTGTGCGACTGTTTTGCGACGTTTCACGGAAACTGTCATAACTTTTAGCTCGCTTAACGAAATCGAGATCCGTAAATTGGAGAGTAAACTATACATCCGTGGCTTTCCTTTGATATAAGATTCATCCCCTGTTTTAAAGTACTCTGTTCTTTGAGAACTCCAGGACTACTGTATTGTGCAGAAAGTTTCCAAAACTTGATTTCTTAAGTTGAATCTTTTTTCAACTTCGTTCCTTGTGAACTTTTAAGTCGTTATAAGTTATCGACATCCATTATCTACTGACCTAAGTGTCGAGTAATGAGCCGAGTCAGTTTGTAAACGAGGATTGATTGAGTCTCGTTTATTAGTTAATCAAAAGGAAGTAGTAAAGTGCAAAAGCCTAAAAGACTAAAACCGATTTCGATCTCTTGTTTCTTCTATCGTTGCGATCAAGTTTATTAAGTTTGTTTATTTACGATAAAAGGGGGAAGTCAGCACCGAGGATATGACGGAAGACCAGAGATGGAAGCTCGTGTTAGTAGTTCTGTAATCAGTAAGGTGGGTTTTTCTATATACGAAATAAAATGAGCGATGCTCGAAAATCTTTATTTACAAGCTTTGATAAATGTGTTTTCAACGTGGTAATCAGAGCATGAAATGATTTGTTTTTATGTAAGTTTTCTTGTACCCTTCTGAGTTAGCCGACCTGCTATCCAGATTTATTAGTTAGCCGACTTGCTAACTAAAACGATTGGACTTTGAGTTAGCCGACTTGCTATCCAAAGTTAGTGTACACAGTAGCCGTTGTGTGTGGAACCCTGTTGAGGGGTGGCCAGCCACGGTGATAATTATTGGGCAAGATTGAACGTAACATCAGTCAGAAAAGTGCTTGATCAAGCCAAGTTGTGAAAATGTTTAGTAGACACGGGTATTTATTGAAAAACCCCGGTGTGCTACAGAAATGAGATGCCTGATTTATCTATACTTATGATATGTTTTCGGCAATGTGCCCACTAAGTGCTTTTGTACTTAGCCCTGCATATGTTTTATAAAATGTGCAGGTTGAGTGACGGGAGCGGCGGAGGTTAAGTAGAATGGTTTTAGGAAAGAAGATCAGAGTTTAAGTTCTACGTTTTTCCGCTGCCAAACTCTAAACTCTTTTGTGTTGATGTATATATCTTTTTGAGTCTAAGTTCATACTTTAACTTAGTGTCTTTTGAAAACATCCTTGACGAGTGATCCTTCAAGATCGACTCCTTTTATATAATGAAGTCTTGTTCATAGTAATTTATTCTGTTATTAATATCTGTTTATTCGTTTATTCTTATTCATCCCCCTTCTTCCTTGCTTCTTTAATCCAACCCCTAGTCGCACCCCGGCTTTGCCGTCCCTCGGGATTTGGGGCTGTGACAGGTGCGGTGCGCTTGGCGACGTTCGCTATTTCAGAGTCGAGTTTGTTTAAGCTTGGGTTATATGTCTTCATACATATAACTTTGGGACTTAATGTAATATTCCGCTGCAACACCGATACTTAATCGTGTTTTAAATTCTTTTAACTCTAATATTTAATTATTGAGTTTCATGCTCGACACTTCATTTTGGATATTCTCTCGACTCTTAAACAATCAACTTGTTTTATTGAGTTTTTGATTTGGATAATTGAAAGCAAGTTAATTAAATGTCATTGCTTTCACTTGAATTTTCTTCTATACCAGAGTGTTATCTCTTATGAGTCATGTTTATTCAGTCATTCCATCTTCATTGTCCAATGGATTTTAGTCGTTCTTATACACTAGAATTCAGGCTGTGATAGGTCCGAAGTTACTGGTAAGAGAATGAAGAAACTGGAGCAGTCCTTGCCCACAACTAAGTTCGTATTGACCATAGCCAGTTCCTAAATATTTCTTACCTTATGCCTTAAGTCCCATTATAACCAAATAAAATTCATAATGATGAGTGTCTAGATCAGGTTTATTGGAGTAGAGAATGTAGAAGGCAAACAAGCCTATGGAAAGTCAATGTTAATATTGGTCAAGAGCGTAAACACTTAGCCCAATATACTTGAGAGAAAAGTGTTGTGAGAAATATTCTATTTGCTCATTGATTCTATCTTGACCAATTTGATGGCATTACTTGATCTATATCTATGATTACTTGCTTTGACCAATGACTATGATTTGTTGATCTTGTGCTGAGTCTGTGTTTTTGTTTTGTGTTTTCCGTGTTTTGTGTCTTGGGCGAATTGCAATTACACACTTAAAGACAAGCGTGATTAAAGTGTGTGGGTCTGATGAACCCATATTTGTGTTCATTTTTCGTGTCTTTTTGTTGTGTCTATTGCATCGTTTCCGAGTCTTTATGTGTCTGAGAGGACACAAATTGGAGGAAGTGGGTGCAGGGCAGAACAGGTGCGATTGTGGGCATAATCTGACGGAAAAATGCTTTTCTGGCGTTGGGCAATGATACCATGCAATATGGACATAGGGCTGAAATCTGTAGCTGGGAATGAAAAGGCGTATCTTGAGCAAGTTACAAGTGAATGAGTACCTCCCCATATCATTTTGGCCAAAGCCACAGAGTACCCTGAATTGTGCGTGTCGAGGGCAAGACTGACACAGACGTGACTAGGGGTGGACAGAAATACCGAATATGCCGTATACCGAAGTTATTGTATCGTACCATACAAAAAATACCAAAATTTTCGGTACGGTATGATACCGTACCGAACGTTTTTGGTACAATAACAATACAAATTTTCGTATACCGACGGTATACCGTACCATACCAAAGGTTCGGAATATACCGAAAAGTCGGTATATATCGAAATATCGGTATATACCGACACGGTATATACCGAAATACCGTAAATATTATAATTTATAATTTATAAATAAAATTACTAAATTAATACCTAATTACCTATGAATGTTTTATTTATGTTAATTATTTGATTTTCGGTAATAGGTGATTTTCGGTATATAGGTGATTTTCAGTATAATTTTCGGTATATAGGTGATTTTCAGTATATCGGTAATTTCGGTATACCGAACTTAGATACGGTATACCGACAAACGATATGGTAACAGTATAATTTTTTCATACCAAAATTTTAGGTATACCGAAAGGAACGGTATGATAACGGTATGAATTTTTCCATACCGAAACTTTCGGTACGGTATACGGTATGACCAAAAATTTTCGGTATACCGTACCGATCCAGGCCTAGACGTGACCAAGGCAGAAGGAATGTGGGCCGTGGGCAGCAGGCATTACTTCATCTCCAAGGAAGAAGATGAGGAAGAAAACTTTCATCCTTATCATGAAGAGTCCGGTCAAAGTCTAATTCATCTTGGAGAAGGAAAGTTGTCCAAATCTATCCCAACAAAGAAAGGAAGCCTAACAAGGGAAGAAGTTCAAGCCCATAAGGAAACCGACTTCAACCCTAATTCATGCCTATATATATGGCTGATTTTCATTCTTTATGAAGGATTAGATAGGTCCTACGGGCAACATCTTTTACTTTTCTGCACTACTTTTGGCAGCCCATCGTGGCCAAGACGTTTTCTGTTTTGCTGGAGTACAATTCATATTTTAGATTTAATTTCAAGTATGTTGTTTTCCTTTATATCTTTTGTGTTGATTTTAATTTATATTATATCTAGCTAAATTCCTAAGCCTGGATTGGTGAAATGACTTGAGCATAAACCGAAACACTCGTGAGGTCTAATTTGAGTTAAATACTTGCATACTTTTATTCCCGAAATACTAGGTTTGTTGACCAATGCTTTTATTGAACTTGAGTAGTTAAATAGGCCGTTAATTGCTTGGGCAAGGTAAAAGTACAAATAAAAATCAGGAGTTCACATAGAGAGTCTCTTGTGCCTGAAAAATATAACGAGTATTGGAGAGCAGTCGATGTCTTGGGCATCTCTTGGCTAATTTGGGTCTAAACATTCCTAATGCTTCTTGGGCAAATAATTGCTGAAGAGTCTTCGTGGCTGTCTTGATCAAGGAAAGAATTTTGTCTAGAATGTCTCTGGCATAATCTAAGTTAAAAGGATAGATGAAAAGTAGAGTATTCTAATCGTGATTTTGTGACCATAGGGCTAGAATTAATCTACTTGGAAACCGAATAGTAATTGCATGTGATCTAAATCTTTGCACCAATGACAGAGTGAGTGTTTATATTCAATGATTCGATCTCAATCCAGATATCTTTTGTTATTAATCAAGTTCTTGATTAGTTTTCACTATTACTTTTCAGTACTTATTGACCAAGACGAGTTTAATCCAGGCCATTTATAATGAAAATTGGACAAATTTAGTGTTTTGTATTTAATCATTACATGAAAACAATGAAATAATTAATGAATTCGAATCTATCACTCCAGTAAAATGAGATGTTTGACATTTTTTAGAATTTCATAATTGAACATTTAAAGAGACAAGTTGTATTTTAAAATAAAATACTTTTATTCATGAATAGGCCCCTCGAGGAATTAGTTTTATCTTTGCCTTTTTATGTGGACAAGATCTAAAAGTCTTGTAAATTTATAGACAATTTATTTATTTATTTATAATTAGGGAAAATTCAAAAATATTGAGGTTCATATTTTTATTGAGGTTCATATTTTACCATCCGTCATGCTATTATATACTCCCTTATCCACGATATCCTTATTATATTTGAACGACAGAATATTAAGAAATTGATGGATGGTGATTGATAACAGTGTGTAATAGTGTATATTGTTTTTTTTAGGATAATAGTGTATATTGTTGTGAGTATAAGATTGAAAATGTAATGCATTATACAAACCTTACTACTAAAAATGGAAGTGACAAGCATCGTGGATGCATTAAAGAAAACAGAGGGCCAGGAAATATCAAGAATAGAGTTAATATGGAAAACAAGTAAAACTTCTATAAAGTAATAATACTCTATTGATGAATAAACTCTATTTAGGAATAGAAAATTATGGTCTGAACTTGGGACCTGTTATAAATAGGAATAAATTCTGCATTGTCATAATTCATATTTTTTCAAGTCCCGCCTTAAGGAAATACACCTCCATTTAAAAATAAATTACAGTAAATATAAATATACATCTTTATATATCTATATATGCTTTTAAAAATATTTAAGTTGATTTAATATATTTAAGGTTTTATGTGTCAATGACTTAATCTTTTATCTTGTAACCACCTCCACACATTCTTTAATTTTTTGTGCATTTGATTGTTCTACTACATGACCACATTCTTATTGAACTCATAATACTTTCAACTCGTCGAGCAGAATTACAGCTTCTTCACATGAAACTTTTTATTATCACCAAAATTATATGTATGTATGATATTATTTTTGTTACAATTATTATAGGTATACATTTATTTGGTAATTATAATACTTTATGTATTTCAAATGCACTTTAAATTGAAAACAAAAAATCATCTTACACCTCTACTTAAGAATAACCTATATTTAAGAATACTTTTTGTAGTCCCAAAGATATGAATTCATAATGGTTTTACTCTAACAACAGTAGGAGGAGAGAAAGAGTATTCGAGGTGGGAAGAGGAGAGAAGAAGATATTGTACAATCAATATGATTTCCTGATGGAGAGGACAAAACTTAGTTGTGAATGCTAATGCTTAGCCAACTTTTCATCTCCTTGAAAAGACACATTCACGGTAATGTGTAAGTGTTGCAGTTTGATTGCTAATGAGACAACCAGACTTCTGCCGTTTCTCAGATTTTTCATTCATCGTCACTTATTAAACGGCTGCCTCTATATTATCTCTTTCTTTCTCCTCCTTTTCTTTCATTTTTCTTTAACATCAATTAAGAAACTATTGCAGGGATGTAATAAATCCACCTTTTACTTGATAATATTTGTTAATAATATAAATTATATTATTAAAATATTATTATGTGACAAACAAAACTCTTCTTAGAGGAAGTATGATTTTTCCGGTTTGATTTTTCCCGTTATCAAAATATTATTATGTTTCAAAAGGTGTCAAACTTTGAAGTCGAATCGAGCCCACCCGACTAACGGGAAATTCGGGCGAAAATGATTGCTCCAATTCAAACCGGAAAAATCATACTTCCTCCGTTGTCACTTTTGTCATTTAAATCCGTCTATAAAATGATTGTGACTTGCATTTATAGTACTAGAGCTTACATAATACATTATATGTAATGCCCCGGAAATTCCTTACGATCTCAAAAATTTAAAGTTAATAAAATAAATGGCTTTGCACGCCTAAGTTTACGATTTTGAATTCTAAGACTAACGGTCGAATCCGTTTCCGAAAATAAATTACGGAAGTCAGCTAGACGACTACTGTATTTAGGGTTAGCGCGTACGAAAAGTTTTTAGTTCGTGAACTCAGAACGGAAAACCGTCTGATTTTTACATTCACGAAATCGCGATACGAACTCGCCCGAGAAAGTTCGTTTTTATGATTTTCCGGACGAAACTCGGACTGTGTCGTCCCGAGTTTTTGTCAAAATAAATTTTTATAAATCTATTTTCCGACTAAGTTAAATACGTTAGAATTTACGGTCAAATCGGATCGCGACGATTTTGTGCCGAGCGACGTTTTTCGTCGAACGTTTTCCGTAACGTCGGATCGCGCCGGAAAAGCGCGTATTTCCCTCTCCCTCTCCCTCCATGACCGACATCACCCTACTCTAATAAGAGGATATTTATGTTTTATTAGTTAATTAAGGGACACCTAATGCATCACTATTCCTACTTTGCACCTTGCCAATCTTATACCATAAGTTAACAAATTAAAACACATCCTTCCCTCCCAACACACCACAAGTCGGCAGCCCTCCCCCATTACTCTCTCATCTTCATCTCTTATACTCCATTGAAGAAAGCTTCAAGAACATCAAGAAGAAATACACAAGTCTTCATCCTTCCATTCAAACTACTTTCTTCCTTTGTTAATTAGCAAGGTAATTCTCCCCTCTAAACTTCTATCCATCAATCTTCTTCTTCCTTTCATTTTCTTCTTTTGATCGAAAATTAAGGTATTGAAATGGATGAATTGATCTTGAATTAATGAAATTGGATGTGTTAGATAGGTTAATTAGGGTTTAGAATTGAACAAAAATCAAGAACCCTAATCCCCCCCTAAATACCGAAATTTTAGGGTTAATAGTAGGATTTTTAGATTTCTTCAATTAATGATAAATTCATGCTTAAGAGATGTTTAATTAGTGATTAGAACAAAGAGGAATCGAAAGCCCCATGTTTTTGTGAAATTCAATTAGGGTTTGAGTAATGAAATTGGGAATTATGCATGATAGTTTGAAATTGGAGTTCAATTGTTTAATTGTCATTATGATAGGATGATTAGTGAATAAATGATGTTAATTGGAGAAGAAAATCACCCTCTTAAGATATATGTATATACCGAAATTATTTGAGTAATTAGGGGTTTTCATGTGTTGAATTTAATTGATGAATTGATGATGGAATTATGTTGCAAATGATGTTAATTGATTATGGGAAATTAATTAGATTTTTCTAAAAATATTTTTGGTAATGTAAGAGACGAAGAACACGTTATAAGTTGAAATATAGTGATGGTATGAAATGATTGCATGCATAGAAGTGATTCTCGTTAGATGTAGATTAATGTCGTATAATTTGAACGGAATCCGACAACCTTGAAAAACGCGTAAGAGACGAACAATTAGAAGTAACTAGTAAGCAAAAAGTCGAATGAGGATTCTAATTTGATATTATTGTCTATGATGGACTTGAAAACAACTTTCTAGTTGACGTCATGAGCTCTCGAGCTAATATAATATGAGTTATAGTGATAGTCGAGAACTAGAACGCGATTTGAATAACTTTTTGGTTTAGTAATTGTTAGTTGAAAGCCGACGTTTATAACGTCGTGCTATTGAACGAATTTTGAGAAGGAGTTCACCACGTACGGGAGTACGTGATGACTGCCTTGAGGGTCCAGTTTCTAAAGAAATCGATTTCGAGAGCTTAGAACGAACCTAAGACGTTATACGTCGAATCTTTTAAGCAACTAGGGTTTTTGCGGCAGTTTTGCGACCCTCGCCGGAAACTGAAATAACTTCTAGCTCGTTTATCGGATTTGGGATCCGTAAATTGGAGCGTAAACTAGACATCCCAAACTTTCCAACGGTACAGGGTTCATCCCCTGTTTCCAGATCCCCTGTTCTGGGCAGTCCCCAGAGTTTCTGTTTTGCGCAGTGAAATTTCAGTTTCATTTCTCCTAAGTTATTTCGTTCACAACTTAGTTTCTTTCGATCGTTTAAGCCGTAATAGCTAACAAATATCTTCCTACTGACCCTAGAGTCAAGTACAAGGCCTTGAGTGATAAAACCAGTCGAGATCTTATCTTTTATTCGTTCAAGTAAAGAAGTAGTAAGCGAGAAATTTTACAAGTTGTTTAAAGAACTAAAAAGTAATTCTCCTAAGTTGTTTCTTTCCAACTTAGTTCCTTATGATCCTTTAAGTCGTATTAAGTTACCGACTACTTTCTCTACTGACCTAAGAGTCGAGTATGAGACCTTCCGAGTTCTAACGGGATTTGTACGAGTCTCATTCCCGTTTAAGTAAATTGAATCTAGTAAGCGTGCAATTGCCTAAAGAATGAAACGACTAAAACTTATTTCGATTCTCTTGATCGATTATCTTTTGCGACCCGTTTTTAAGCATTATTATTTTACGATGAAGGAGGAAGCCAACTGTAAAGAAAGGATGAAAGATCCGAAGATTGGAAGCTAGTGCTTTTAGTTCTGTATTACGAGGTGGGCTTTTATCTATATCAAATAAAATGTGGGTTTTTCCACAAATCGAAAGTATTATTTATCGCTTTGATAAATGTGTTTTCAAAGTGATAATCTTGGCATAAACTGTTTCAACTATTTTATGTGAGTTCTCTTGTACCTATCTGAGTTAACCTTCGGGTTTACCAGATTTCTGAGGTAACCTTCGGGTTTTCCAGACTTTTAGAGTTAATCTAACTAGGTTAACTAACGATCGGCTCTGAGTTGGCTGCTAAGTGCTTTCCAGAGTTAGTGCACTTTGTAACCTGTGGTGTATGTGGTATCCTGTTGAGGGGTAGCCAGCCACGGTGAATTAGCTTTGGTCAAGATTGAACATAACATACTCTAAAAAATGCTTGCGCAAGCTGCTTTATACAAATCAGTCAGAAAATGTTTAGTATGCACGGGCCTTTCAACAAAACCCCGATGCGCTACGGTTATAAAATGCCAAATTATTTATACTTATGATTATGATTTCGGCATCGTGCCCACTAAGTACGTTTGTACTTAGCCCTGCATTGTTTTCTAAATGTGCAGGTTGAAGCGACGGTGAGCGGCGACGGTTGATGTTGAGTTGAAAGATAGGTTGCTTTAGTTAGAACTCTTCCGCTGCAGAACTCTTAGTCTTTTTGAATATGTACCTTTTGAACAATACACTGTAGTTAAGTCTATAAATATGAACTTAGTCACCACTATGTACTTTTGTCGAGTAATCCTTAGCGATTAACTCTTCCTTATTTATATTCAAGTCTTGTTCATGGTTTATTGATGCTTTTCATGTATGTTTAGTCAGTTAGCCCCCTTTTTCCCCGCTTCTTTAATCCAACCCCAGTCGCACCCCGACTTCTGCCGTCCCTCGGGATTTGGGGCTGTGACATTATATTTAACATTATATTTCTCACTACTTTATTGTGAGAGCCTTACTCTACTTACAACAATACCCATTATTATTCACTACTACATACTCCCTCCGTCCTGTTCAACATGTCTCAGTTTTTTTCGGCACGAAGATTAATAAAAGAAGGATTAAATGTAAATTGTGTGTTTAGTATAGTGAATAAAGTGATATAAAGTACTCTCTCCGACCCCCATAATTATGCAACTAAGGGGCACACAAATTTTAAGAAAATTATGGAAAGTGTAATGTGAGTGGAGAAAAAAATAGATGTGATGGGAGAAAAAATAGAATTAAAGATAAAAAGTGATAGAAAGTGATAGGTCAATATTGTAGAAAGTGTAAATATATGAAAGTTATAAGGGTAATAAGTGAGAGTTATTTCCTAAAATGGACTATATATAAATTTGGGGGACAAACGAAAAAGGAAAAATATGCATTATTTTAGGGGTCGGATAAAGTATTTTTTAATTGATAAAATGATATAAAATGTTTTTGAAGTGATATAAAGTGGTTTTGAAGTGATTTCTTAATTATTTTCTTAAAAGGAAATGAGACATGTTGAACGGGACACCTAAAAAAGAAAGTAAGACATGTTGAACGAGACGGAAAGAGTATCATTTTCTTAAAATCCATGCCGTCTACAATGTGACAACCATTTCGTCGACGAAGCAAGTATCATAGTAGTATAAATTTTCACGGTCGTTTGTCAGATCGACTCGAGCCCACGAGCCAAATAGAAAGTTTGAGTTATACGAAAATCTTGTCTGGCCAAAATAACCATGCCCAAGACCGACCGGTTCACAATTTGAAAGTTCTAAGCCACTATATTTCTTGCTTAGGGACGTCTCAAACTATATTTAAGGAGGATAAACTGCAATCTAACCTTTTTTCAAGAACTAACAACATACATATGTGTGTCGCAAGTAAACGTTACGGATGTCCGAATAGAATTATTAAAATAATTACAATATAGAAAAATAGATACTAATTTTTAAAATATACTCTCTCCGTCCCAGAATAAGTGGCTCATTTCGTTTGAGCACGAATATTAAGGTGAAAGGTAAAATTGGTTAAAGTGGTATGACCTACAACTTTTGAAGGGTTAATTGTTTCCTTATATGGAAACAACCATTTCTTATAAGACACCTTGATATAGAACCGAGTTACTTATTCCGGAACGAAGGGAGTATCAAATAAATACAACTCTTCCTTCTACTCTTATTGTCATGTTCTAAATAAAGAAAATTTTAAATTTCAAAACCTTTTACTTATGGGGCCTACTTCACATTCTTTTTTTTTTTTTTGAGATGCACATTTTATTTTTTTACACCTGATTCTTAATATCCTTGTAGAATAGTAACATGACAATATAGAGCAACAGAGGATCATTGCTGGGACAACGGTATAAATTCTTCTTCAAAGTAAATTTTTTTCTTCCACTTTTGCCCTCTCAACTTCATGTTAAAATTTAAAACGACATTTCAACTTGTTTTTATTGTACGGGTAGAGAGACAAACTAGTACTAGTATAATTGCGTCGGCCAATTATAATCTGCAGTTGAAATGGTGGAACCACAAAATAACGATGGATGGGTTTCCTCTAGGTTATATATATGCATGTATGATAATTGATATGCCACTTTTCACAAAAACAGATTTCGTAGACAGATATGCTTGCATACCCAAATCAATATATGCATTTAACACTCACATACCTTTTCATGCTATTCAAAATACAATTCTGAAAGGACATTTTCGGCAGCATAATTTCCAGCACACTGAAAGCTGGTAGAGAAGAGCCATCAACTTCATAGATAGAGAAAGTGAAAGAGAAAGAGAAACGATATGTAGCTCATGACCTTCCGTAAACACTTTGTGGGCAGCCAACCTTAGCATTATATAATATTTTATTTTTTTGTATTGTTTTTAATTCAACCATTGCAAAATAGTTGTCGGATTTATTACATTGACAACTTACATAAAACATAAAGCTCGATTGATCTTCTCTTTAACAAAAAGAAATGATAAGAAAGAATTCAATCGAGCTTTATGTTTATGGTTAAAGTGTTTCTTTTATATTTATGCAAATTAATAATTTATATAGTATAATTCATAAAGTGTAAGAATAAAAACTCAACATAAAAAGATATTGCTAATTTTTAATGTGGAGTAAATTTGAATAGTGCTCACGAAAGATGATGTTGGAAAATTTGTTAAAATTTTGATTGATTCCAAAATCAACTGACCCCAACCGAGTAGATGTTGCCATAACCTAATGTTAGTAGTTAGGCTCGCTGTTTGAGCAATGTTAAGATTTTATCTTTATAGGACTCCAGCTGAAGACGACAACAAGACTTCACTCGGATAGAACATCAGTTGTAAGAAAGACAACTGAGCGTTCAAGAGATAGAACATCAGTTGTAAGAAAGAAAACAGAACGTTCAAGAGATAGAACATCAGTTGTAAGAAAGACAATTGATCGTTCATCAGATGAGAGTTAAAAAGGGGGAAGATGTAAGAGAACATCAGATGGAAGAAAGTCATCTGAGCGTTCGAGCCAACTGAGCGTTCAAGATTCAGAACATCAGTTGACGAACTCGAACTGAGAAGATCAACAACTTAAAGTTCAAAGCAGTTGAGAGTTCAATTGTCTCTATTCAGACAAATTGTCAGATGAAGATGGCATTCAGATAGAACATCAGCTGAAGACTAATCAGATGAAGATCAAACTTCTCAACCGACCATCCAATGTTGAAAGACTAATGTTGAGATTTGAAATTCAAATTAGGAAGTCACGTGAAGGTTTGACTCTCTGTCATTACCTCATTTGGCCCAACACAAGGCTGTCTCAGATGGAAAGCAGAAGTCCACAGTTGCTAAATCCGGAAAGTCTGCAGAGATGAGAGACAAGCCATCGCTTTCACAGAACAGAGATCAACGGCTCTTCCAACGGCTAGTTGATTCTCTCCACCTATAAATAGAGGCCTTCATTCATTCACCAAGACTTAGAAGACTTACGAGACAGACAAGTGCAAGAGCAAAGAGTTAGACGAACGAACATCACCAGTTGAGAGTTCCTATCGCAAACGAGTTAATCTGAATTCAATCTCTAAGAACATCACTAGTTGAGAGTTCTTAGAGTGTTAGATTCTGTCTTGGTGTTTTTCGATCCAACCTTGAGAACATCACTAGTTGCGAGTTCATAGAGTGTTAGATCCGAGCTCACTTCTTGTTCGAGCTATTAGTTGGAAATCCACCCTTTCACACATCCTCTCAAAAGGATTGTTAGGACCCTACTCTTCCCGGAATTGAGTAGATAGGTTGATAAATACCCGTAAACTTATCTTAACGGTTGCAAAGCCCGCCTAAGCTTTGTGTTTTTTGTCCAGAAGAACTTAGACTGAGTTGTGTGGACTCACAACTCCCCGTGGACGTAGGAGTTCTCTCTGAACCACGTAAATCTTTGTGTGTTTGTGTTTTCAATTCAGTTATTTATTGCATATTCAACTGACCGATTAACCAGCACTCAAACTGCACTTTTACATTCTCAACTGACTTGGTTATTGACCGATCTTGCATAAAAGCGTGAGTTGTTTTTACGAGTTAAGTTTCCACCACATTCCGCACAGCACTACACTTCCAGCTGAGTGTTCTTACTCAGTTGTGATTCCAACTGAGTTGCATTACTCGGTTGTGATAATTTTCAGGGGGTTATTTTTAAATTTATTAACTGGTGTATTCCCCCCCCCATACACCAGAACTCGTATCGGGACCATCAGATGAGTACGCTCATATTTATACAACAATATACATATTTTGTCATTTGAAAATGAAGAAATTTTATGAATGGAATGAATAAACTCATGAGATATAGAATTATTATAATTATGTCTCTTCGAGAATATTCAAGCGATAATAAATCTTGTCTGCAAACAGACATGTCTCGAGTTCAAGTTCTACCGCTCCTTTCTCCAATTCTAAAAAAAAAGAAATACTAACTACAAGAAATTTAAATTTTAATCACACATAGTTTGTCACACATAATTATGTATGGCAATTTAGCCACACATAAATAAAATGTGTAGGTAAAACAATTGGTCAATTTTTAGTTGTTATTGACATTTAATATGTGGCAATAACTCATAAGTCACACTTACTTTCTTACTTTGAATTTTTAATTTTTTATATTTAACCAAATTTATTTTTTTGATATCTTATGCTTACGAGGCAAATGTATAAAATGTATCAGCTACACATAATTACAATTATCTTTGTGTGGTTAATAACCAAACACTAATTGTTGACATTTTAGTAATATTGATAAAAAATTTAATTAAGTTTTATATTTTAACCTTAATTAATTTTACCATAAAGTTTGTTTTGCTTACCTGGCTAAGTAATACTAAAAATTTAATCATACAAATTACCATGTGTAATTAATGTTTCATATAAAACTAATAAGCATCAATTTCATCACATAAAAAAATATAAGATTTTTTTTTTCCTTTTTAAATGGATAACACAAAATGATAAGTTGAGGCGGTTAATTTATCCCTTGTTTCTATATCCAAATCCTTCTCACTTTTCCCGTCGGGCCAGCCTACACCAAAATAATAAATCCCGCCTAAATCAAAAAATCCCTCCATAATCAAAAATCAAATACAATTAGATACCGCTCTTTTATTTCCTTGAATGTGTGATTGTTAAACTGCTCCAAAATCACATTCTCTTGATCTTGCCCTCTTCGTGTCACTTCTGTTTTGCATTTCTAGTCTTCTTCCAGTTTCCTTTCCCCTCAATAAGAATATAAGATCCCAGAAGATTCAGTTCGAATTACCATCGATCCTTCATTATTTCAATATCCATGGCAGCGAAAGAGTTGGAGGCAGAGGAATAGGTGTGGCGGAGGGAGTTGTTTTTATTGAAAGCTTGCGGGCGACACTAGCTTAGCGACTTTCTTTTTGTTGCAAATTCATCCCACTAATTATCTCCTTATCATCTTCTCCACATCCATGGCAGCAAAACAGGTGGAGGCAAAGACAATGGTGGCGGAAGGAGTCGGGGCTAAACTGAAAGCTTGTAGACGTTGAGGCGACCTCCATGAAACACGAAACGAATAGAAAAACGGAACGACGTGACACGAATGACGTCATTTACGTTACTCACACGTAAGTAACGTTCACTTATTTCATTTGGCTTTGATTCCCTTTTTTCTGTCTTCGTCATCTCAATCATATCTTTCTTAATCCGAAGCCGATGCTTCTAAAACGTCTAATCGTTCCCTCTGTTTACTAACACGATTTACCGAATCATTTTTATTTCATTTTCCTCGCAGGAAATTCTTGTTTGGATTTTTTTTTTAACAAAGTTCGGCTTTGCCGAATCATTATTCATGTCACTTAACGCACGTGACATTCATCGGTAGAAGTTCTCCTCGTGTCGGGGATCTCCTTTCGAAATCATTTCATAATAATGTTTCTTAAAAACGTCTAAATTCTCGAAGAACCGGAAAGATCTTAGGTTTCGAGTCTACGTTCTCATTGAACCGGGAAAAATCCCTAAAATCCGACTATATTCTTGTGTCCAAAAAATTTCAAAAGAAAGAAATTATCGCGCAAATAATTTCACATAAGATAGTACTCGTACTATCACATAATCACATAAAATATGCAAAGTATAAAAATTATACTTCCATAAAATTTTTATTTTTGGAACACAACTTATTCTCATTCTCAATCTCATTGAATTCTTGTTCATAAAATTTCTCATTTAAAAGAAATCACATAATTAAAATTCTTTTCTTTTTCCTCGTTGAGTCGATGTAGCGGGAGGTTGAGTTGACATCTACATTCTCAATCTTAGTGTTATAGTCTAACTCTTATCTTCTACTTGACGGAAGACTCTGATCTAGAGCATATACAAATACTCTGTTCTATGACTCAAAAGAAGACTCGATATAGAGTACAAATGAATACTCTATATTATCACTCGAAGGAAGACTTGTATATAAATACCACTTTGTGATATTACTAGAAGAAATGACTCGTACTAGGAAAGAATGACTCATAACCAGAGCAGGAAACAAACTACTGCCCAAATACCACTTTGTGATATTACTGAAAGAATGACCCAGACTAGAAGACTGACTCGCAACCAGAGCAGAGAACGAACCTCTGCTCAGATACCACTTGTGGTATCACTAAAAGAATAACTCATACTAGGGGAAATGACTCTTAAGCAGAGCAGAAAACGAACCTCTGCTCTGATACCACTCTGTCACAGCCCCAAATCCCGAGGGACGGCAGAAGCCGGGGTGCGACTGGAATTGGATTAAAGAAGCGGGGAAGAAGGGGGCTGACTAACTAAACATACATAACTGACAACATACATTCAATGAACAAGACTTTACTAATATAAAGGGAGAGTTAATCGCGAAGGATTACTCGACAAAAGAAGTACTCGAAAGTATCTAAGTTCAAGATTACAGACTTATACTACAGTGATTCATCAAATATACATATTCTCAAAAGTCTAGAGTTTTGCAGCGGAAGTAAATCATAGCTCTCAACTCAACTTCAACCATCGCCGCTCTCGTCGCTTCAACTTGCACATTTAGAAAACACATGCAGGGCTAAGTACGAAGGTACTTAGTGGGCACGATGCTGAAAACATAACATAAGTAAAGATAAATATGGCATTTCATAATTTGTAGCACATCGGGGGTTTTATTAAAAAGGGCCCGTGTCTACTAAACATTTTCTAACTTATTTTCACAATTTACTCGGCCGAGCATTTTCTGGTATGTTACGTTCAAATCTTGACCAATTCTCATTCACCGTGGCTGGTACCCCTCAACAGGATATCACATACACCACAGGTTACAAAGTGCATTAACTCTGGAAAGCACTTAGCAGTTAACTCAGAGCCGATCGTTAGTTAACCTATTTAGATTAACTCTAAATCTGGAAAACACGAATGTTAACTCAGATAGGTACAAGAGAACTCACATAAAACACAAAACAGTTCATGCCATAATTATCACTTTGAAAACACAGATATCAAAGGGATAAAGAAAGGTTTTCCAAGCATTGCTCGTTTTATTTTATATGTAAAAGCCCACCTCGTTGATACAGAACTACTAAGTACGTGCTTCCGTTCTCCTGATCTTCCGTCCTTTCCTTACTGCTGGCTTCCTCCTTCATCGTAAAATAATAACACTTAAAAGATAATCGATCATAGAAAATCGAATTAGGCTTTAGTCGTTTCATTTCTTTAGGCATTTGCACGCTTACTAGTTTCATTTTAGTTTAAACGGTAACGAGACTTGAACAAATCTCGTTTAGAACTCGAAAGGTCTCATACTCGACTCTTAGGTCAGTAGAGGGGATAGTCGTCAAGTTATTACGGCTTAAACGATCGAAAGAAACTAAGTTGCGAAGAAAACAACTTAAGAAAATGAATCATGAAAAACACTGGGCATTACAGTAACTCTGGGGACTGCCCAGAACAGAGGAACTGGAAACAGGGGATGAGCCCTGTACCATTTGAAATCTTGGGAAGTCTAGTTTACGCTCCAATTTACGGATCTCAAATCCGATAAACAAGCTAAAAGATATTACAGTTTTCGGCAAGGGTCACAAAACTGTCGCGCTAACCCTAATTGCTCGATAAAAACGACGTATGACTTTTTAGGTTCGTTCTAAGTTCTCGTACTCGATTTCTCACGAAATTTCACTCTCAAGGCAGTCAACACGTACTCCCGTACGTGAAAGACTCCTTTCCAAAACTCGTTCTTTAGCACGACGTTCTAAACATCGTCGTCTCAACTACCAATTACTAAACCAAAAATCAAGTTACAAATTCTCGTTCTAGTTCTCGACTATAACTACAACTCATATTATGAAGGCTCAAAAGCTCATGTTGTCAACTACAAAATCGTACCTTAGTCCATAATAAACAATATTATCAAGTTAGAATTCTTATTCGACTTCTCGGTTATTAATTACGACTACTTGTTCGTCTCTTACGAGATTTCCAAAGTTATCGGATTTCGTTCATTTTCTACATCATCAAACAACATCTAACATAGATCCTTTTCATGCATATCATCACTTCATATCATTACTAAATCTCAACTTAGATCGAGTTCTTCGTCTCTTACGACTCACAATATATTTTTAGAAAATTCTAAATAAATTCATAACATCAATTAATATCATTAACAACATTATTTCATCAACAAATCCTCAACTAATTCAACTACATGCAAACCCCTAAATTTCTCAATATTTTCGGTATTAACACATAAATAAAGAGGGTGATTTTCTTCATCTAACATCATCATTAATCTCTTAATCATACTACTATATCATCAATTAATCAATTCAAGTCTAATTGCAACATGAAATTGAAAAACCCCAAATCAAAACCCTAAACCCTAGAATCGGTTTCTTTCATACTTGGGGGTTTTGATTTCTTTTTGTTTTAATCCTCAATCGAACACTTCCTAAGCATGATTATAACATCAATTGAAGAATTCAAACATCCCACACATTTGCCCTAAATTTTCGGTATTGCATAGACAAATAGGGTTCTTGATTTCTTCCAATTTTAATCCCTAAATATCAAATCTAACACATCTAATTTCACTAATCGAAGATCAAACATCTAATTCCCATCATCCTCAATTTCGATCCATATGAAAAAAAATAAAAAGAAAAGGATTTGGAATGGATAGAAATGTAGAGGAGAAGATTTCCTTGAGCTTTACTAAAGGAAGAATTAAAAATCGATGGTTGGATGATGACTTGTGAAGAATTCCTTGCTCCAAGAACTTGAATCTTCAATGGTGATGGAAGAAATGGAAGTATAGTAATGTGGGTGTGTGTAGTCGGTTTTGGGGGGGAGGGAAGTAAGGAAGATGACTAAATTATGTATTAAGATATTACTTAGATTAATAGGTGTAAAGGTGGAATAGTATTAACATTAGGTGTCCAATACTTAGGATAAAAAAAGAAAATATCTAGCTTAAGAGAGAGTGACAATGTCGGTCATGAGGGAGAGAAAGAGAGAATTTATGCACTTTTTCGACGCGATACGACGTTACGAAAATCGAACGACGAAAAACGTAGCTCGGCACAAAATCGTCACATTCCGATTCGACCAAAAATTCTAACGTATAAAACTTAATCGGAAAATAATATTTAAAATTTTAATTCCGACAAAAACTCGGGACGACACAATCCGAGTTTCGTCCGAAAAATCATAAAAACGAACTTTCTCGGGCGAGTTCGTATCGCGATTTCGTGAATGTAAAAATCAGACGGTTTTCCGTTCTGAGTTCCAGAACTAAAAATTTTTCGTACGCGATAACCCTAAATACAGTAATCGTCTAACTGACTTCCGTAATTTATTTTCGGAAACGGATTTCACCGTTGGTCTTAGAATTCAGAATCGTAAACTTAGGCGTGCAAAGCCATTATTATTATTAACTTTAAATTTTTAAGATCGTTCGGAAATTCTGGGGTATTACAAGTAATATAAACAATAACTGAAATACTTAATGTAAAAATGACACGAGTATTTTTACGTGGTTCGGAAATGAACTCTTACGTCCACGACTAGCTTTTTGGGCTAGTAATCCACTAGAGAAATTTACGCGTACTTTCCAAACTTTAGGGTTTGGTTTGCGGGCACCAAATAAGCATGTACAGTTTGTTTGCAAGTACGAACAACACCTACAACTCTTTTGCGGGCAAGAGTAAACCCTAGCCTTAGTTTGCAGATACTAAGGGACCTACTGACTTTGATTACGGGTTTGAAAGGGATCTAAAAATTGGGGGTTAGGGGTTTTTCCAACTTATGAAACCTTCAACACGTTGCAGTGGAGGTTTCCTACTAAAGTTTAGAGACTCAAATTTTTACAGTAAATTTACTTAGGAATTACAAAAAAAGGGGAATTCTAGACTCAATCAAGAACAATGGTTCTAAGAAACTAAAATGAAAAACAGTAGGAGGTATGGACATTCAACTACTTGAACATCGACTGAACTAACACTTTCTTGCTTTTGTGCGAGAGAATTTGAATGTTTCTTACTTTGAATGCTTTTGCGCTCTTGTAGTTTCAGTAGTCTTCTCGCAATGGTGAAGGTCTTTATTTATAGAGAGAGGAGGTCGAAAGAGCCGTTGAAAAGAGCTGTTTGACCTCTGCCATAAAGCTTGATATACTTCACCTAATCTCTACAAACTTTCCTAAAATGGTAACTGCGGGACTTGTTTTATGCATGTCTCTGTGGTCGGTCCATAAAAGAAAATTTTCAGGATGTATTGTACTTCAAGCAGATTTGAAATTTGAATCAAACTCTTATTTCTCCTTCGGCTTCTAAGTCTTCTTCTTTAGACTTCTAGAAGTGTGACTTCGATAGAACTGATTATCATGCCGAACTGCATGGTTCAGTTCCGGAGTCGTCTGAGATCCAGTCTAAGTGACTGAACTTGAACTTGAATTCTGATTGGTCTTGAGTTATATTCTTCAGTTTGAACCTGTAAAGATAAAACCTCTACGCTCAATCAATGAGCACTAGCTACGAACAAACTGAAAGCACAACTACTCAGTTAGGGTTAGTTGGATTTTGGTAGAAATCAAAATCTTTACTAATTTTTCCAACTCACTTTTTTATATAATATATAAGTCGATATTTTTATTTTTGGTTGGTAAGAGAGTAATTGTAACGACTTTTTTAGGATAATCGTCACTTTTTATTTCCACAATAATCACCACCTTCTATTGAACCCCTTTTATAAAAATAATTGTCACTTTTTTTTTCCACAATAGTCACCACTTTCTATTGAACCCCATGGTACGAATCCAAATTTCTGTGTTGTTAATTGCATAGATATTTATTTGTTAAAGAACTATAAGAAACTATTAGTAGTGAGTTAAGAGCATCGATAACTTGGCGGGCGCCGTCGAAAATTAGCGCTCTGCTATGGCCTCTCTGATTTTCACAATGGCGCCAGTGGCAAGACCGCTGGCGCTCCCCTTAATTCTCTCTTTATCACATCACCACCTCAGCTTTCTCTCTCCCTCCTCTCTCACTCCACTTGGTGCATCAAAATGGGGCAACTCTGCCAGTGAGGGCCGCCAATCAACTGGCGGCAATGACTAAGCCCTTCAAAATACTGACATCCACAGCGAACGTCAACAGAATAAAGGTGCCATTATGGGTGCTCTTCAAAATTTGGGAGTTAAAACTTTTTGGGAGTGATGTGATGATATACTAAAATATTAGCTAGTAATGTACGTTACTTCCTCTAATTAAAAAAAATAATACTATTGATATGTTTTATTGATGATATGCAGACTAGTTACAAATTAGTGAACAATACATCTATATCTACATTATCAATTAATAATAGAAAAATAAATGATGCTCCTTCTACGGTGCTCCGTTTCGATTTTCTTTTATTAATAGGTATATATTCTCAATTTGTAAATACAAATTATATAACCCATTTATTATTAATTATATATTTATAATTATAAAAAGTAAAATTATTTTTTAAGTTAACGGGCCATAGAAATTTTATAATCGAAAGTCTCTATGAAAACCAAATAAATATATTTAATCAATCTATCTACATGGAATTCTCTATATCTTTCATTCATATTTTTCTAAAATCTTCGATTAGTGTCTGCTAGAAAATACTACTCATATCACACTGAATCTAATGTATGAATAAATAGCTTAAAAAAAATCATCTTGGAAATGTAAATATATCTTTCTCGGCCTTTGGCTAAGATTAGATATATCAATTTATCATAAACTAACGAGACTATTCAAACTAACGAGACGATTCAAATAAACATAAAAAAACAATTTTTTTATTAATTTTACTTAATATTAACTTTGTAGTGTTCAAATTTTTATCGAGTACTATTACCCAACAGGTTGCAACAGGTATATACAATAAAGTCACAATTTTAATCGAAAAAAATTATAAACAAATTTAGATTTGAAAAATACATAATGTCAATGCAAATATATCTTTCTCGACCTTTGGCTAATATTAGAGATATCAATTTACCATAAACTAACGAGACGATTTAAATAGACATAAAAAGAAGAATTTTACTAATTTTAGTTAATATTAACTATGTTGTGTTTAGATTTTATCGAGTGTTTGTGACGAGTATATACAATAAAGTCACTATTTTAATCGAGATGAAAAAATTTCTAAAAATATTTAGATTTGAAAAATATATAATGAATGAATATTTGGTTTATTGTCTTCATAATTATGAGTTTAGAAACATGAAATATAATTAATTTACTAAATTGATTTATAATTAACGCAAACAACATAATAACTTCTAAATAAGATATAAAACTATTTTTAAATATAAGTCAATCTTTGGAGAAAAATTCTAGAGAGAAAGTGAGGGGGAAGCGTTGAGAGAGAAATACAAGTTTTTTCAAAATTATAATGGTACTCCCTCCGACCCACTCATATTGTCATCATTTCCTTATTTAGGTGTTCGCTCATATTGTCATTTTCCAAATAAGGAAAGTTTTTACCCTTTAAAATCATTCAAAAGTGATGGGACCTATTCACTTTCTATCTTTTTACCCTTATTCTTAATCTTCGTGCCGAACAATAACATGACAATTTCAGTGGGTCAGAGGGAGTATGATTTGTTGTTGGTTGTTTTATCATTTGCAAGATGTTTATATTTATTTTCCTTGCTTACTTTGGTTAAATAAAATATGATTTACCAATAAAAACTATTTTTTAAAGTTTATTTATATAGATACAAATATAAAATTATTTTGCTTCGAATCTTGGCAGGCTACTTACTAGTCTTTTATAAAATAGTAGATTCTTACAAATTTGGATTTACCTAACAGACCCCGATTATTATGATTATTTTAAACTTGATAAATTAATAATAGTTGTACTCCTACTATAACTCAACATAATGAATTAAATAAAAATATATTCATACTCATACAATAACTTGAAAGTTAAGAGAAAAGACAATATAATTTTGAAAACTAAGCTAAAATTTATTAGAATATTAATGTAGGTTGTATATAATAATTTTGGAAAATGTTTATATTTTTATTAGTGAGAATGTATTTTAAAATACCTTTTAATAAAACATAGAAGTTTATTACACTCATTCATAAGAGTATAAGTTTTCTATATCAAAATCACTTAAAAGACTAAACTACCCCTAAATAAAGGTTGACTTTTTTAAAATTTGTTTTTTCTCTTCTTTTTGGCTGGTTCATTTTTTTCTTTTTCTTTTTTTTTCCTCTTTCTTCTTCCCTTCTCCAAAATCTAGTGGTTGAGTGGGCTGCCTAGGACTGAGAGGTCTCAGATTCAATCCCCACTGACACCTCTATAGGTCGAGTCTGTCACACCTGTACTTGGAAGGTGTGGTTTACTTGCCTTGTGTGGTTTACAGGGTACTGCACAAGGACGGAGGTTTATCCAGTGTGCACCAAAGGTAGCGGCTGCGGGTTCCAACGAATTCAAAAAAAAAATTGAATAATACCCATTTATATTTTGGAATAGAGGTTGTTTGCTCTCATTAATATACTACAACAACTAATACAATTCTGTAGTGCAAAATTCTCAAAATACACAGTTGAAAACTCACGACATTGAGAAGAAGAGAGAAGTGGGTCTTCAAGAAAAAAACTCACGATAGTTAAAAATAAGAAGGAGGTAAAGGTCAAACGGAAAGCTTTCTTGTTTATGGGGTCCATAAAGAAGATATGCAATTATATTCACCACGTAAAAATATTATTTTTTCGACAAGTTTTTATACCCACGGTGGACTCATTTTTGCACACGGTGGTAGAAATTTTTTCAAGTGCATGAATTATATGTTGATATTTAGTCATACAGAGTATATTTGCATGATTAGATACGTTTTTAGAAGTAAAATAACTGTAAAAATATATCTACTGTCGTGTGTATAAGAATTCTTCATTTTTTGGCACGTTTTTTGCAACCTACGGTGGCAATCCACGATGGCTCAACCCACGATGGGGCCACCGTGGGTAGCCACCATGGGCACCGCTTTTAGGCAACCAACGGTGGCAACCCACGATGGCCTTACCGTAGGTTGCCACCGTGGGTAGCCACCGTTGGTTGCTTAAAAACGGTACCCACGGTGGCCACCAACGGTGGTTACCACCGTATGTGTATCCATCGTGGGTTAGGCACTAGATGCATTAGATGGATGTTCGATCGGACTTTTGATAATTTCTTGGCTGTTTTGTATTTTTCAGATGTCGTGGCAACATGTTTTGAAACATCACATCGGTTGTTGGGAGCGATCGATAAGAATTTTTTTTGTCTTCATCGATAGTGCCACAGTGAAACGTGCAAACCTTATTGAACATATTGGAGAAGGGTTAGAAAATATAAATCCGACCGACTACACGTTGTGGTACTTGACGCGCATGAGCAACAGAAATAAAGTAAAACTTTTATTGCAGAATGATATCGATTTACTGCGTATGTTAATTGAACAGAAAGATGATCCGGAGGTTTACGTTGATTACAGCGGCTCATTCGCCCCCGAGGTTAACTTTGGTGGTAACAGCTCCAGATTTGAGCACCACAGCATTGACAACCGCATGCCCTACTCACATGAGCAATATAAAAAAGATGAGCAAGATGAGGATGAAGATGGTGACTACGATGAAAATAAAGAAGATGAGGCGAGTTCGTCTGAAGACGAAGTAGATGATCGTCATAAAGAATTGCTTGATTCGCTATATATTGATTTTCATCCTTGAATGCGAAAACCGACACAAATGGATAGGATTTTTGGTCATCAAAACTTCACATCGGACCATCAGTCCGAATGCGAGACTGAGCATCTGCGCGCAATGCGCAATTAGATCATTCCATTCCCTGATCCTGACAGTGTAGGGAGATTAGGGTGGGTCGAGCAACCACCACCAGTGTATGGGGAACTCGAAATGGGGGCCTTATTTACGTCTAAGAAAGATTTGAGGATCACTGTTGGAATGTATCATATGGAGAACTTTTTGGAGTGTAGATTGAAACGTTCGGCTAGCAATCGTACGACGTTTCTATGCAAGGCTGACAGAAAGAATTGCAGTTTTAGGATTTATGCTATTGAGGGTGGCACCATTTGGAGAATTACTAAGTTATCCCTGGATCACACCTGTCACCACGATTTGAACGTGCTGCTGCATGATCGGTATCTTCTGATGTAGCTGCATTTTTTTTTTTGCCAAGAGATTGACCGGCAAAGCAGTTACTTTGAAGCCAAGGGAGAGGATGGAAGAGATGCGTAGAGTGTTTGGTATTAACATTCTATACAGTTTTGCTCTTCGGACGAGAAACATAGCCATAGAGAATACGTATGGCGACCACATCTCGTCGTATCAGATCTCATCGTATCTATATTTGTTGAACCAACATAACCTAGGAACTGTTTATGACTTGGAGATGACCGTCGAGGGTTCACTATGTCATTAATTTGTGGCGCTCGTATAGAGTATGCAAGCGTTTGATAAGTGTCTACTGTCGGTGCTTGTAGTGGATGGGACCCACCTTAAGGGAAAAAATCGAAGAATTTTATTTGTAGTTGTCACGTTGGAAGGGAACAACAATGTTTCCCCCCTTGCAATTGGCCTCAGTCCCAAGGAGAATGATGAGTCGTGAGTTCAATTACTAAATATTGTGTATCTTAAATTTTTGAATAATATTTTTTTTTGGTGTGTAACACAATTGTTTATTTTAACAGGCATGCAAGTAATGGTTTGTCTGTGTACGATTTTGTAAGTCATTATTTCAAACAGAAGACATTTAGAGAGACTTATATGGAGCATATTAACCCAATACCGCATCCAGATGAGGGGAATGTGCCTCCGAAGATCTCCGCAATCATTTGTCTTCCTATGGATGAGGTACGTCAGGCTGGGTGCCCAAAAGATAGTCGTGCACGATCCGCAGTAGAAAATATGGTGAGACGTCCCCAAGTGTGCGGTAGTTGTCATGGAAAGGGCAAAAAAAAAAACTTGCACAACATCCATCCCGTTCAGTGGTGCTGACTTGAATAACCCTGAAGATACAAACGAGGCTGAGGGAGAACATGCAAGGCAAAGGCGTCGGCAGAAGAAGAAGTGTGGCATTTGTCATCTTGACGATCATGATGCGAGGAAATGTCCCTATCGTGAAACATAAATATGTTTATTTTTTTTGTTGTTTAAGATGAATTTGTGGTTTGAAAAATATTTATCCTGTTTTGGGGAGTTACTTTATTTAATTAAAAATGAGTTAATCTGGACTTATTTTGAGTTCTTATTGTTTGAATGAGGTTAAAAATAGCAGGTGAAAATATCACTCTCGGGTTTGCGCGTGGTAGCAATGCCCATGATGGTGACCATCGTGGGTTGCCCAACGTAGGTTAAAAATCAGGAACCCACGGTGGCCAAGCCTATGGTGGTACCATCGTTGGTTCACACGGTGGTGCCCATCGTAGGTTCCCACGGTGGTGCCCACTGTGGGCAAAAGGTTTTTCAACACGTGGTCGGGTGCCCACGGTGGGCAACCCACGATGGACAACCCACAGTGGCCACCGTGGGCAATGTCTACCATGGACACGGTGGTGAGCAGCCACCGTGGGCACTAGAACATGTTGAAATTTTATTTTTTACTTGGTTCCTTCTTCGATTTTGTTGTTTAGTGATTCTATAATAGCTTATTATCCAATTTAAAACTAGTTAAAAACAAATCCAAATACCCACATGTAACCTTCATCGAATTCATTAGTAACTCAGGTACTTCGTACAAACGCTGAAGTTAATTATACATAACCATTATCAAGAGAATCCCAACATTGTACTTAATGTATATGGTACATTTTGTTAATTTAATGCTTACTATTGCAATTATGTTACATTTTGTGCAAAATATAACTTATACTATAGTTACAACGTTAGGATTATCTTGACATTGATTATGTATAACTAACTTCAGCGTTTGTACGAAGTACCTGATTTATTAATGAATTAGATGAAGGTCACATGTGGGTGTTTAGATTTGCTGTTAAGTAGTTTTAAATTAGAAAAAAAGTTATTATAGAATTACTAAACAACAAAATCGAAGAAGGAACCGAGTAAAAAATGAAATTTTAACATGTTCTTGTGCACATTGCTCACGGTGGCCATCGTGGGTTGCCCACCGTGGGCACCCGACCATGTGTTCAAAAATTATTTTCCTACGGTGGGCACCACCGTGGGAACCCACTATGGGCACCACTGTGGGAACCAACGATGGTACCACCGTGGGTTCCAGATTTTTAACCCACTATGGACAACCCACGATGGTCACCATCGTGGGCGTGGTCACCGTGGGCAAACCCGAGAGTGATGTTTTCATCTGCTATTTTCAACCTCATTCAACTATAAGTCTATAATCACTCACATCTTAAACAAGTCCAAATAACATATAAAATAAGTTCAAATATTTATAAAAATGAGAATTTAGTTATGATGTCTCTCCTAATACGAACTCTCTACTCCTAACCAAAATATTCTAGTTGCAAGAAATAACCTATACTTCTCAATGTATCTATCATCAATTGATACATTACGATGTGTCGCTATTGAATTGATGAGACGATTAGCATACATAAGGGCTTTGGGGCCACAATATTTCCCGTCGGTCTGGATGAATTGCTCCTCCTTAGGCATCTTAATCAACAATGGAGGGTTTTGGAACCTTTGCCTGTGGCCATTTTGCTCCCAGAAACCTGATGCCAGCAATAGTCGAGGTAAGAGATCAGTGACACACTATAATTGCTCCTCGCGCACTGTTGTTTCCCTCTGATGGACCATGATCGAGTCATACAGCTTGACAGTCTATTCCTTCAGACAGGTGCGTATTGTAATCTAATGATTACCCCCCGACATTGCACACTGTTACGACCTGTACACGACAAGGAGCAATTTAACTATATTAAAAAAATAAATTGTAGTACACAACAAATAAGATATTATTTTAAAATATAATCAACTTACATGGTTAGCTTGCCACCAAGGCGTTGCTAATTCGCCTTCTGTGCCATAAACCATTTGTTTAAGAGCCTCAGGGACTTGCAAATTATGATATAGTCTAAGCCCTGGCGGAAATTTCTTTCTCTTGCCATTAGCATCAATAGGGTACAACTTATCCCACTCATTTCACAAAGAATTCTAGTAATACAATAAAAAATTACATAAATCAAAGAGAATATTAATATAATCAAGAAATCAAGATTTACATAAATCAAAGAGAAATACTTACATAGAAGCTAATACCGACTATAATGGCGGTTGTCTCACATACTTCATCAGTTGTCAACCTATCTATATATCTTACCTTGAATCCCATATAATTTAGGTACAACTCTATCTCCTGCAATGTTATTTAATTTTGTTAGTTAATATACAAATAAGTTTAAATTATTGCAATAAAGATAGAATTGTACCTCTGCCCACATCATTTGTCGACTATCCTCTAGACGATCAAAAATAGATTGTACAACAATGTGGCCAAGCATCTTAATTGTGATTGTAGCATTGTCTCCTGATTTTCTATGCTTCTTATACATATGTTTCAACCTCTTCACAACCTTTGCAGTCATGGCCACACAAGGCGTCAGCATGGCGGCAAACTGTCTCGTCTTACGACGACCTTACACCTCGTCTCGCTCCGTCAATTCGTAATCAAGCTCAACATACTCCTCAGAGGATGACGACCACTCATTATTAAAGGGTGAAACCTATCGTCTGAGCTGCTCGTGTTTGGTGTTCTCAACAGTAGGAAAAAACGGTTGCTCTTGCTAGTACTCGGGCTAGTAGGAAATCTGTTGCTCATGTGGGGTGTACTCGGCAGTAGGAAAAAAGTGACTGCTACTGCCATCTAGTCGTGCCCAAACTGGACGGCCCGGTGGGCTCTAATCGGAATCGGCCCGCCGATCAACGGTTTTTAACCGAACCTGCAGTCAACAGGCCGAAACTGTAACTAGAACCGGCGGACAAAGGGCCGGTTCTGGGCCAATGTTTTGTTGAACCGTAACTGCCGGTTAACTGGCACTATCAAACTTTGAAAAATAATTCGATTACTAATTAATTACTGCACATTTTTTATTCCACAAGACACAAATCTGCAGTAGCAGGAAAGAAATAAGACAAATTCCATACCAAATTACAATTTGCATCTTAACTAATACAGATCCCTTATGGTAATTCATCTTCCGCATTACCCTCTTTCATCTTATTCTTTGAGTCGGTGACGACGGAGGGTAGAAGAGACATTAAATGGCCTCGCCGGAACAGCGGTGGCGCGGGTAGGAGCAACGACGGTGGCGACAAGGCTACTACTGTTATTATCTGAGGTGGAGGAGGGACGAGCAACCGCCGTTATTTCCGTCGGATTTGAAGGAGTAGATTTTCATATTTTTCAATTAAGGATTTAGGATTTGGGGTTTGGCGAGGATGATGTCGATGGTGTCCCGTGGAAGAAGGGAAGAAGAAAGAGAGAGAGAGATAGCGAGAAAGAAGAGAAGAATGGGTGACAGAGTTTAAAGAGAGGAGAGAAGAGAGTACAGAAAATGAGAGAAGAGGGGTGGGAAATGAGGAAGAGAGAGAGAGAGGCATGAGAAATGAGGGGTGGGGAATGTGGGAGAGAGAAAGAGGGAGGGAGAGTCAGAGAGAGGCGGCTGAAAATGTAGGGAGGAGAAAATAGGGTTGTGTAGAAAAATTGAAATGACGGGCTGACCTGGGCTTGGCGGGTTTGACCCGGCCTGTAATTGCCGATTTTCTAGCCCGGCCCGGAACCGTGTATAGTGTAAATGGGCCGATCACGGTTCAACTCCTTGTGAACCGTGAACCGGCGGGCGAGGCCCGAAACCGGCCGGCCGAGGCCCGTGAACACGTCTACTGCCATCGCCTGGAAACACTGACTGCTGCTGCCAGATAGAAGGTTGAAACATAAGAGGCTGGTACGTTAGAGGGTCGTACTGATGCAGTGGTCTACTGCTATAGCCAAAGAACATCGGCTGCTGCTACTGGTAGGCAGGCTGATACCCCCAAGGCTGCATTGGTGGCTCGCTCTGGTGGTGTATAAGGTCAAACGACTGCCCTTAACAGGTGGTGCATCGGCTGCTCGGTATGCTCATGGATGTGAGGAGAGTGGTGACTATGCTGACTGTGTTTTCCCTGTAGAGATACAGCTGCAAAGTGACGAGGAGGGTTCAGAATCCTCCTGTGTCTGCTAGAAACCTCTGCAGAGTGATGATGTGGCTTAAGGCTCTTCCTGTAGCTCCCAACAAACTACTGTAGAGGGCTCTTAGATCATCTGTGCCTTGGACCGAAGTACTCCTTCACCTAAGCAAAGAGCTTCCAGAATAAGGTAGCAAAGAAGCCCTTGTCAGACTCGTCCATGAAGACCGCCTTCAGCCGTTGATCGATGTAGTCGACTCTGTCATCTTTCGCGTGGTCAGGACAAGGACGTCCGTGGACACAACACACTCTATTAACTGGTCTCTCCTGATAGACCGGTTGTGTTGTCTCAGCTGTATGTACTTGTGGTGGGGTGCTCTACCGGCGTTGTTTTGAGATTTTCTATGCCAATAAGGTCGATTTAATTAACTTCCCCACAACCTCCGCAGCCTTCACCAATTTTCCCTTCTTTTTCGGGAAAACATTTCGAAACTCTCCTCTATACCAATACAACTCCATAGTGTCTTCCACGAGAATAGGCATCGGGATATGTATGACAAGACTCTAAACAAGTTATGTAAATTTATTATTAGATCACAAATTAAACATGTAATATAAATAATAAAATATTATAAAAATAAAGGGACGTATCTCTCTCTCAAAGAACATGCTAAAATCTGCCTTAAAAAGTCTTGCAGTCCACATTAAACATCGAGGAACTCTAACGATGACTGCTCAAGTTCCACAATACTCTCCCAACAAAGGAATACACTCGTAAGACCAAATTTGTAAAACCTAAACCGGTCTATAAAAGTGATAAGTTCCAATCTGCGCTTGGTCGGGTTTCTTGGCGGTGTTGTTGATGTAGTAAGTGAATGCCTGATATGTGTAATCACCCCAAGGAAACTCTTCCCAACGTTGCGGATCCTCAACTAATGCCCATGCCCATCCCTCGACCTCCATGTCACGGTACCGACAAAGGAGAAATAGGTAGTAAACCAAGAGCTTGGCTACCTTCACATAGTCTTCGAAGTCGTCTCCCAACTTTAAGGCATTGAACATATCGCATATGTCTCTGACTTTAGTTCTGCGGCCTTTGAATACTTTATGGAAAAGACTGTCAGGCCGGAGGAGATATCTTTCATTTGAGTCGAAATTTGTCCTTCCAAAATTCAATCCAGTAATGCATGCATAGTCGCGTGCGGTAAAGCGGAGGGTTCGCCCTGAAATTTAGAACCACGTCTCATACGGGGGGATCTCAGGACTCGTCACTTGACTGGCCAATAATGCAGGGCACTGTTTGTTCTTCCATTTCTCTTATGTTTAATGTAACGGCCAACAACTCCCGCCATAAATTCATTAAACACTTCTTGATACCATCTTGGATTGCCTGCAAAGTGCCAAAATACCTTTATTATTTCTTTGAATACGACCTCACGACAATATAAATTCAATAATTTGTTATGCTAATGCAATTCAGGTCTCATCCATTCACAACCGGGCTGCAATATAAACACACAAACCACAAAGAAGGAAGTTTGAGCGCTCAAACGAACAAAATCACAAAACACAAACATGTAAAATAGTCTCGGGTCAACCTACGACAGGGCAACCCACGACTACGCAACCCACGACTACGCAACCCATGACGGAGCTGCCCACAATGGAGCTACCCACGATGGGGGCTACCCACGACGGGCTCCCACCATGGGTTCATAAACACCCATCGTGGGCAGCCCCAATTTCTCACATTAAAATCCAAATTTCAACTACAAATCTTAAAAATAACACTACCAATACTCATGCAATCATGTACATTGTTCTCATATTTAATAAGTCGTCCATAAGCACACATTTAGAAGCATACATTCGATCTTTACAAAATTCAATTTCGTGGGTTGAGAGAACTAACCGGCGGTTTGTTTTTGCATAAATTTTCTTCCTCCTCGCCGGAATTAGATGTCGACGCCGTCGACTCCCCATCGTGGTCGGATTGATTGCTCATTGTCGACGTGTGTGTGTGTGTCGTCGAGGGTGAGGTCGTGGGTGAGAGACGACTGTGTGTGGGAAGAGAAAGAGAGAGTGGGAAAGTGATGTGTGGGGTGGGGTAGTGTGGGAGACCAATAGAGATAAGGTTTTTTTAATTTTTTTTTGTCTTTCTCTTATTTATTTATTTAAAGTAAGGGTATTTTAATCTTTTAAGTGATTTTATAGAAAACGTATACTCTTATAAAAGAGTGCAAAAAACTTATAGCTTTTATGAAAAGGTATTTAAAAAGAGTTCTCCTTTTTTATCAAGTTAGTTAATTTCAATACTACTAATTATTATCTCTAACAAGCAATAATACTCCTACTATAACTCAACATAATGAATTAAATAAAATATATTCATATTACTATAATAACTCGAAAGTTAACAAAAAAGACAATATACTTTTTAAAATTGGGCTTAGATTTATTAGAATATTAATGTAGGTTGTATAATAATTTTTGAAAAAGTTTATATTTTTATTAAGCTATTTAATTTCAATACTACTAATTATTATATCTAACAAGTAATATTTTGTCTTTATTATTAAATTTCATACTTATATTTCAATCCTTTCTCTTTATCATATCAATCTCTCTTCACAAAATTTACATTAGGTATGATTTATTTATTTTTATTTAATATTTTTACACAATTACTATACAATGTAATTCTTTTTTGTTGATAATATTTAGTCGAGTAAAATTATGTCAATCAATAGTATCAAGCTCAAGCTTAACTCATTCATCAAAGATTTTATTCAAGTTTAATTGTATAAAACAGATCTATAAGGAGGGAAAAAAAAATAGAACATGAGGAGAGGGATAAGAGAATGCGGCTGGTTATAGTAGTGGGTGTTGGTGAGGGAGAGAGAGGTAAAGTGGGCGGTGGTTCCAATTTCATAAGTCATGTAGAATATAGATAAATGTTACATATTCTTCAATAATTAATCTTATATTAAATGTATAATTATGCATAATGGAACAAATTTAGGTTTTCAAAGTTATATCAACTATATGTATATATATAGTAGGAACCGCCCTATACTAATTAGTATTCATGAACATTAGCCACATATCATATTCGTATTATTTTGAATTATATAATTAGATCATTCAAAAGACAAATGTATCACTTTTAATTTTATCATTACTTTACCAATAAGTGAATAAAAAAAAAAAACATGACTGCATTATTCTCTTCAAGTCTGAGCAATTGAAGTTCTCATAGTAATTATCTTTAAGATTTAAAAGCTAAGGTATATGAGATAGTAACAAGTTAACTATATCGTAAGTGAAAATAGATAATATATTTTTTTCCTTCTCCTAAGGGCAATCATTTTCTTTTATGAAGTTTTTCCATGATCCCACAAAACATTTAATAAGATTCAACTCAACTTTAAAAAATTAACAATAAATATATTTTATATAAAATAAATTAATCATATAAATGATTAGTTATACATGCGTTGCACATAATCTCCTACTAGTAAATTAAAAAAGAAAGAAAAAACTTAATATAATCATAGTCAGGATGTTGTTTCTCTAATTTCCTTAATCCATATATAGACAAACACTGGAAATCTTTTTGCCGCTACAAAAATAATAAAATGTCTTGTCTATTTATTTTGGAGTACAATTTTATAAGCACGGGAACTAATTTATGGGCAATCAAATGTCTTGTCTATTTATTTCTTAATCCCATTTTAAACTTTTAATCACCTTTTGCATTGCGCATATGCATATATATATATATATATAGTGTATCTAGTGCAAAGATTCCTTAAATTAAAAAATAAGAATTAATTTACACTATTGATCTAGTAAATATGGATGGTAGATTTCAACATCAAAATGTAATTAAAAAAATAAGAAAAACACGGAGGGGCGAAAAAGGAAAATGTGTTTCAACTGTATGGATAAATTCATCTCAACCCTAATGCTCTTTTTCATTCGATTCTCTAGAAACCCCAAAGCTATCAACCCACAACTCAAACCAAACCTCCAAAATCAACCACCAAAATTCTCAATTATTATCTATTAGAAACTGTGATACCCCGAGTTTTTATCCCTTTAGAGAGCGTCTAATTAACCGAGTAAGTTAAAAGATGAGAATTTAGGAGTAAAATTTTTCTTTTCTAATCGAAGAGATTTGAATAAAACGTTTAAATTGTCTTGTGAATCTTGTTTGAATTTATCTGTTCTATTTACCTGAGATGATGATAATATGATATGCTTGTTGAGTTGTTTATATGAAAATGAGTATGAGATTAAATTCTGGAAAAATCCCGAGAAGTTTGTTTGATTGAGATAACATAACGTTAATCGCCGAGAAATATGTTTACGCCGACGAGACTAGAATAGAATTGAATTAGAACCTTCGAACCTAGAATTTCTTTTAAGATCACTGAGATAGGGTAAGAACTTATCCGAGAATTGAGAAGAGAAATGAGGCATTAGTATTTAAAAGGATTAATAAACGGATTAATAAGCCGATTAAATTCTTTTAAGATTTAAAGGTCTAAAATGATCGAAACCTTTAATCTTTTAATTTGAGACGTGAAATAGGATTGGGATGAGTTAGTGTCAAAAGTGAAACGAGAAGAGGTTAGACCCGTTAAGAAAATAAAATGGAATTAATACGAATCGTTTTATCCGGAAAACCTTTACGACCGGATAATTAATACCCGTAACGACATGACGACGACACGTGTCATCCACCTCTCTCCCTCTCACGCCACCTCACACCTCCTCTCCCATCATCCTTCAATTTCCAAGACTAAGCATCATGATTATGTTTTCTCCATGATATTACCAAAAGTTTGCATGCAAGTTAATATCACATCATCTATCAAGTCATGTCTTACTACAACTTCCAACAAGTACACTTTATTCCCTTTGTTGGATTTCAATTTCATTCATCTAAGACAAGGAGAGAAAGACTTCATTCATCACACTCCACCTCTCTCTCCATTTCGATCTCTCTCTCTCTCCCAAACAAGAAAGAAAACAAACTCTCAAACTCTCCCAAGCTCTCTCTCTCTCGGCAATCCCTCTCTCTCCCTCATATCTTGATTTTTCTCCACATGCAACCATGGATTCAAGCTCTCCATCCATGGAAATGAAGTAGAAGTTATCAATCTCCATCTATTTCATCCATATTCTCAAAGAAAGGTAAGAATCTTCCAAGTTCTTGAAATTAAATTCAAGAATCATCCAACACTTTTCTTTATTTTGATTCTTAAATCCTATGGATGATTAATTCCATGTTATTTCTTTTTCTTTGAGGATTCAAGAAGATTTCTTTCTTCTTTTCAAGTTCAAGCTTTGAAGCTACCATTTCCATCCAATTCAATCCCAAGAGTCAAGAGAAGGATTCCCATTTAATTAAGTATGAAATTCATTTGATTATTTGTAAATATGTATGTCTATAAGTCCTAAAAGAAAGATCTATGCATGCATGTTATTTAAATTATGTTTAGGCAAACTTAGGATATGCATGTGCTAATCGAGTGAGAAGAATTCGTTAGGAGAATCGAGCATTAGATATTAATCGGTGAATTAAGAGAAGAGAAAGAAACTAAAACCCTAAAAATTTAATAAGTGCCGAAAATTTTAGTAAAAATAGGAAAAATATGAATTCTTTGAGTTATTATTATTTTTATGATGCTTGATTTGTTATTTTTATCATGTTGAGAATGAGATTATATGTATGAAAAATTGAGAAATAAATTGCACAAAAAAGTGCATAAATGCCGTGAGTTTTGAAGGAAAATAGAGGATTTATTTTGTTGATTTTGTTGATGAATTGAGTGATGTTTTGATCAATGAAATGATTGTATATTATGTTAGTATAATCATACATGTGTTTAAGTTAAGAAAATAAGTTTGCATGTTGAAGTTTTGAAAGAAATTAATTGTAAAAATAATAAAAAGAGATTGGATGTTTAAGTATGTATTAATGTTAATTTGAATATGGAATAAAGATAGAAGTTTTGATAAAAAGATTTAAAGTTGAAAAGCTTTTAATTAAATAAAAGATGAAAGATGTATGAAAAGATTTATTAATTAAATGTCTTACATTAAAATTTAAAGACTTGAAATTTTACTAAAACTACAACAAAAAGATCTTTTATAATAAAGTGAGTTAATTCATAAAAATGTGTATCAAAAGATAAAGAAATTATTTAGTAAGAAATGGCTTAAGTTAAAGACAAATAAAGAAGAAATTATTAAAGAAATAAGCAAAAATAGAGAAAACCGAGTTTAAGAAGAATTAATCGATAAGAAATAAAAAGGAAGTTAAATTGAGTAAAGAAAAGATGCTAGACGAGTTAAGATAGATACTCGTATAAGTTGATCGAGAAAATGAGAATAAAATAAGATGTCGAGAATTAAATGGAAAGAAGATTAATTAAATAATTAATTGAGTACATTATTTCCAACCAAGCAAATAAAAAGATAAACCGAGATAATAATTAGAGGAACAATAGTCGAGATAAGAAATAAGGACCGAGTTAAAGAGGAATAAGAAAATCCTAATTTTATACGAGTTAATAATAATTAAAGAGAAATTTTGTTAATTGAATAAAAATTATAAAATATCTTATAAGATAACGGATGTAAAGTAAAGCATTGTCTATATAAGTAAGAAAGATAGAATTAATAGTTTAAGCCTCCATAAAAGGAAATGCATGATCGAGTTAGATTTTAAGGTCCAAATTGAATGAATGTTAATGTGTCTTGAAGTATGCTTGATTTATATGAATTCATTATATGTTTGAATTAGTGTTTAAATGCATGATAGTAGTTATAATATGAAAGATGATTGAACTATTGTATGCAAGATAATTAATTGTAAACCAAGTTTTGATTAAAGCCTTTGAAAGAAAGCTCGAGTAATAGATTGAACAATGACGTTATTAATTAGAACGAGAAAAGTATACGATGTTGAGTAGTAAAATTAATCAATTCGAATAGAGTTAATAATTTAAAGACGAGAACGCGAGATCTTTTTAGAAAAGTTAGAGCAAAGAGAGAGACGACTAAAATAGAAGTCCGTCAGTTAAAGTCCAACGCCTTTGTGTCCGTCTTTCATATATCTTATCTTCCTATCGATGTTGAACTGTGAAGGATCGAGCCGGACGGATCTTTAAGCGAGGACAAATAGCCCTAGACCACCTAGCTAGTTCTTCGGAAGTCAGGTGGGCTTTTCTGAACCAAAACTACCGATGAAAATTAGTTATGCTATTGAATATTATGATATGTTTTTCAAATGTGATTGACTTGCCATTTTATTGAAGTTAGTATGTGTTATCATCTATTTATATGAAGATGTGATCATCCTGTGAAAAGCAGGAACCCACGTGTGGTATATGTTGAGGTGACTGTGAGCCTTGCTTCGGTTGGGCCGGTCACAGTGTTTGAGAAGGAGGCCTACTTCTCGGCACAGTGAGATTGTTGTGATAGATGATACATACTGTTATATTATATGTTATTTGACTGCGCAGTCTGTTTTAAAAGAAAAACGTTTTGACATGCACAAGTAAACTGTTTTTAAAACCGCTTATATACTTGTGATGTTCGGCAAGGCAAGTTCAATTAATATAGCTTTAAGAAGCATTTTTTTTCAAATGTTTTGGCTTGTGTTCACTGAGTACGAAGTACTCAGCCCTGCGTGTGTTTCTAAACATGCAGGTTGACTGGATGGCGATGGCGTGGATACTTGGTGGTGTGGTTTGGTTTTGTTGGTTGAGTTTAGTTGAATTTCAGACTGGCATTTGTACGTCTTCATACGTGCAAGTGTTGGGTATTGATGCAAGTTTCCGCTGCAATCCTTTTGAATTAATGTCTGTTGATGCTAGTACTTTAATACTCATGTTTTTGATCCCGAGCGTTGTGCTCGAAGACTTTGAATGCTTGCTGAATTCGTAACACTTTAACTTGTAATTTCGAGCGATGGGCTCGTAACTTGAATTGTTGTTGAACATGATCCCTTATCTTGATATATATATATTCGTATGCTTTCTCTTTTGTTGGAATTCCTTTCCCATCAACATGAATTACTTGTTTGAATTCCTGTTAAAAGTGAAGTTAAGATGCTCGGTTATTATTTCATTATGCTTTTGAAAACCAAATTCGTTTGCCTTATCTTCCATCTTTGTTTTCCCCGAGCATGTTCCCTTATTTAAGTTAGTTGTTAGTTGTTGTTCGTAAGTCGCACCTCGAGAGTCGGGGCGTGACAGAAACAAAAAAAAAATCAAAATCAAAGACAAAGACAAATCGAGCAGAAAATCGAGTTGTTTTGTGCATTTCAACAATCCTAGGGCTTGAAAATTTGAGTGTTGCGCATTTGAGGAACGAAATTGGAGGTAAAGAACTCACAAATAAATATTTATTTGTATTGTTATTGTCACAGCCCCAAATCCCAAGGGACGGCAAAGCCGGGTGCGACTAGGGGTTGGATTAAAGAAGCGGGGAAGAAGGGGGATTGAACAGATAGATAGACAATTATAACAGTTTATTTCTATGAACTTGATGAACAAATGAAGAACAAAAATAACAAGAGAGGAGGTGGGGAGGGTGGCGGCTAAGAGAGGGAAATGGGAGGAAAAATGTGAGGTTGGAGGGTATATTTATAATACTAGGTTGGAAGAATAAGGACATGAGTCATATAGTGACTCATAAGGTGATATTTAGCATAAAGTATAAAATAAATAAATATCCTAGGATGATTAAGGGGGGTAGGCGGTTGGGAGGGGGTTTTTAATTCAAAATATCCAGTTTTACGGGTCTAAAACCGCGTAGTAAAAATCGAGAAATAAATTCCTAGACGGGTACATTTCCGGCGGAAACTAATTCGACCAATAAATCCGGAATAATTAATATACCTAAAAAGTATATTTCAAACTTAAAATATAAAAAGATTTTTGGGACATCACAGTCCGGAATTTGGTTTTCGTACGCAAAAACTCTAATACAGTAGTCATTTCACTGACTTCCGTAATTTAATTTTGGAAACGGTTTTCACCGTTAGTCTTAGAATTGAAATTCATTATTTTAGGCGTGCAAGGCCATATTTAATTTTTTTAATTTTATTTTATTTTATGACGGAAGAGAAATCCGGGGTATTACATCCTACCCCTCTAACAACAAATTTCGTCCCAAAATTTGCATACCTTCTTCAAAAAGGTAAGGATATCGCTCCCTCATTTTTTTCTCTAGTTCCCACGTGGCTTCTTCTTGTCCGTGGTGATTCCACAGCACTTTAACCAATGGTATCGACTTATTTCGTAACACTTGGTCATTTCGATCCAAGATTGACAACGGCCTCTCTTCGTAACTTAAGTCGGACTCAAGAACAACGTCTTGTTGGTTAATTACGTGCTTAGGGTCAAAGACGTATTTTCGCAATTGTGAGACGTGGAAAACGTTATGAACACCTTCTAGACTTGGCGGTAAAGCCAATCTATAAACAACGGGTCCTATTCTCTCCAAAACCTCGTAAGGACCTATAAATCTGGGTCTAAGTTTACCCTTCACAACAAATCTAACGATTCCCTTAGATGGGGAAATCTTAAGAAAAACCTTATCTCCGATTTCAAAACTTAAATCGGATCGATGCACATCGGCATAGGATTTTTTCCTACTCTGGGCCTCTTTCATTCGAACTCGAATCTGTCGAATGATCTCAACCATTTCGTCTATTGCATCCAGTCCTAAATTTTTCCTTTCGCCCACTTCATCCCAGTAAAGTGGTGACCTACACTTCCGTCCGTACAATGCCTCGTAAGGCGCCATTCCTATGGTAGCTTGGTAACTGTTGTTGTATGCGAATTCAACCAACGGTAAGAGATTTTCCCAATTTGCACTTCCACCTTTATCCAATACTAACGTTCTTAACATATCCTCGAGTATTTGGATAGTTCTCTCGGATTGTCCGTCCATTTGGGGGTGAAAAGCCTTACTGAAGTTTAGTTCAGTACCTAGCTCCTTTTGCATTGTGATCCAAAACCTAGAAGTGAACTTAGCATCTCTATCCGATGTTATCGACTTTGGTACTCCGTGTAGACGTACAATCTCACGGACATACAGTTGTGCTAATTTCGCTGATCCATAGGTCGTCGGTATTGGTATAAAATGGGCTGATTTTGTGAGCCTGTCTATAATTACCCAAATGGCAGTGTTTCCTCTTTTTGATCTAGGCAGTCCTGTCACAAAATCCATGGCTATACCTTCCCATTTCCATTCTGGGACATCCAAAGGTTGTAACAATCCATGTGGTCGTCGATGTAAAGCTTTCACTTGTTGACAAGCCAAACATCGTTCTACAAACAAAGCTACGTCTCGTTTTAATCCATTCCACCAGAAATTCCTTCTTAAATTTTGGAACATCTTCGTACTCCCTGGGTGTGCTGTGTATGGCGTATCGTGAGCCTCACTTATGATATCATTCTTTAATTCGTCATCGTCAGGAATACAAAGTCTACCCTCAAATAGAATCGCATTGTCTGGCGCTTCGGAATAGCCGTCCGGTTTATCCGTTCTTATCCTAAGTCGAAGCTTTTCAATCGATTCGTCACTTCTCTGAGCACTTATGATTCGCTCTCGTAAGTCTGGGGTAGCTACGAGTGCGGCTATTTGGCTTGTTATCGTCTCAGGTATATCGAGTACTTCTAAGTCCATTTTCTCTAATTCTCGTACAAGGGTTTCTTCTTCGACAAGAAGACATCCTAACTTGGTTGGAGTCTTACGACTGAGCGCGTCTGCTACCACATTTGCCTTTCCGGGGTGATAGTTGATCCCACAATCGTAATCCTTTACTAATTCGAGCCATCGTCTTTGCCTCATGTTCAATTCCTTTTGCTCGAAAAAGTACTTCAAACTTTTGTGGTCTGTGAAAATCTCAACCCTTACACCATAGAGATGGGTATTCAACTTCATGAGGTCGAAGTTTTCGTGAAGCATAAGCTATCACCTTTCCATCCTGCATTAGTACGCACCCTAATCCATTCTTCGACGCGTCCGTATAGACCACATATTCCTTATTGGCTTCCGGAAGAGCTAACACAGGTGTTGTGGTTAACTTTTCCTTGAGGGTTTGGAAACTCTTCTCACACTCATCTGTCCATTTGAACTTGCTTTCTTTCTTAAGTAGTTGCGTCATAGATCTAGCTATTGTAGAAAATCCCTCGATGAATCTTCTATAATAACCGGCTAAACCTAAGAAGCTCCTAATCTCGTTAGGATTGGTTGGCGACTTCCAATTGCGCACTGCCTCTACTTTGGCAGGGTCTACCTTGATACCTTCGGCTGACACAATGTGTCCAAGGAACATTACTTCCTTCAGCCAGAATTCGCACTTACTGAATTTGGCATAGAGTTTCTCGGTTCTAAGTGTTTCCAATACTATCCGCAAATGTTCTTCGTGTTCCTTCTCATTTTTGGAGTAAATGAGAATGTCGTCGATGAATACTAAGACAAATTTGTCTAAGTATGGGTGGAAGATTCTATTCATAAGGTCCATGAACATTGCGGGGGCGTTTGTCAAACAAAATGGCATCACTAGGAATTCGTAATGACCATATCGGGTTCTGAAGGCAGTCTTGGGTATGTCCTCGGGTTTGATTTTCAGTTGGTGATACCCAGACCTTAAATCTATCTTAGAGAATACAGCTGCACCCTTAAGCTGGTCAAAGAGGTCTTCTATCCTTGGCAAAGGGTATTTATTCTTAAGAGTAATCTTATTCAACTCTCTATAGTCTATGCACAATCTCATAGAACTATCCTTCTTCCTAAAGAACAAAACGGGCGCTCCCCAAGGTGAAACGCTCGGTCTGATGAAACCAACATCCAATAATTCTTGGAGTTGTATCTTAAGCTCTTCTAACTCCTTAGGCGCCATCCTATATGAAGCTTTTGATTTAGGGGCTGATCCTGGTTCTAAGTCGATTGTGAAGTCTACGTGACGATCTGGTGGTAAACCTGGTAGTGTTTCTGGGAAGACATCCTCGTACTAATTAACCACCTTCTCGTCTTGTACTTTCCTTTCGGTTCCCGATTCCCCATTCAGGTACACAAGATAGGTTGTGGTACCTTTCTTCTTCATCAACTTCTTGGCTTGAAGTGCAGATATGATCGGTATTTTCCTACCCATTGAAATCCCATGGAATTTGGTGGCTCTCTACCCGGGGATTGGAAAGAGATTTTTCTCTCATTGTAGAGAATCGTGGCATGATTCTCAGACAACCAGTCCATTCCTAAGATTATATCTACATCCAACATTATCATAACACGTAAGTCATTTGCTTTAACCTTAAGTGTTCCTATTTCTAGTTCTAGGTTAGAGCAAACATGCGTAGAGGTAGTGATCTCTCCTGAAGGTGTAGTGACTCTCATAGGGTGATTAGCTCTTACAGGTCTGATATCTAGGTTATCCGCACATGAGCCAGCAATAAAGGAATGCGATGCGCCAGTATCAAACAATATCTTAATGGGGATGTTAAGGAGTTTACCCATTCCTGCTAGGTTTCCCTTTCCTTTATTCTGCGCGTTCTGGTTGCTAGCACATGCCCTGGCATCCTGCTGCTGTCGGGCGTGTTGCTGGAATTGCTGCTGTGGCTGTGCCTAGATTGCCCTTAGAGGTTGAGGCTGACCTACCCGGTTTGGCCCTACTGCTTGTAAAGGTTTCGGGCATTCATTCTTAAAGTGTCCCTTTTGCCCACAGTTAAAGCAAACTCCCATGTTTGCTCGACAGACACCGTGGTGCATCTTATTGCATTGAGGACAGGCAGGAATGTTAACCCTTCCTTGGTTATATCCTCCTTGGTTGTTGTTTCTTTGTTGACCCTGAAACTGGCCCTGCTGGTTGTGGTTCCTCTGCTGCCCTTGCTGGTTATTTCCCTTCCATGGCCCGGTTTGATTATTCCCCTATAAGTACAGTCCCGACTGACTGTTCCCCTGCCATGGCCTCTTGCCATTGTTGTTGTTGTTCTGGTTAGGCTGCTGAAAGCCTCTCTGGTTTCCTTGGTTATTATTGTACTGACGGTAGCCACTACCGTTTCTCCCTTCCCATTTCCTCTTGCCTTGATCGTTACTATTGTTGTTATTATGGAAATAGCCTCGATTCTGGTTCGGGAATGGGGTGGGTACTATGGCTTTCTTCTCCTCGGGCATTACGGCCTCCATTTCTAGGGCTCGTCCTAAAACCTCAGTGTAGCTCAGTCCTCCATGACTGGCTAGCGCTACCCCTAATTCGTGCCTAAGTCCCCCTCGGAACTTTCTAGAAATTTTCTCCTCGATATCCACCTGCTCGGGTGCATACCTCGACAGTTCACAGAATTTTGCGTCATATTCTGTGACCGTCATCTTACCCTATTTTAAATTATAGAACTCAGCCTCCTTCTGAGCCCTATACGTCCTAGGCACGTACTTATCATACAGTGCCTCCTTAAATTCTTCCCAAGTAAAGCGAGCCAGATGCTCGGCTGGTATGACTTTCTGCCTAGCCTCCCACCAATAGTCAACTGAATCGGAGAGTTGGAATGCTAGACATAACATATGCTCCTCATCAGTACATCTGAGGAGTTTGAAAATCTTCTCAGTAGATCGTACCCAGAGCTCAGCATCGCTCGGGTTGCCCGATTCGTTAAACATGGGTGGGTTTCTCTTGAGGAACAAGTCCTCGATATCACGACGGGGTGGGGGTGGAGGTGGTGGAGATGGTGATGGTGGTGGAGGGGTTTCGTTATGTTCATGCTCTTCCTCTCTATCATTCTGTGCTTGACGTCGACCTGGCCTTCCAGGCCTACCACGTCCTCTACCCCTTCGGTTGTTCACTCTCGGTGGCATTATAAAACTATAGAAACGGGAATTCTTATTAGCATCTTTGCCTTTAATCTTTACTTTAAAATTTCCTCCAACTTTACACAAGTTTTACGGAAGAAAAATCGATGACGGTATCAATATGGTTTCTATGAGACCCTTTCAACTTCATACGTTAAATAAGTGCAACCGACTACTCATGGTACGAAACAAACGTTCACTGGATCACAACCCACTTACGATCTATATATATATATACATCAAAAAGAGTAATACTTTTGCCTCTGACGAGGACTTATACAAAACTAGACTACAACTAGTCTAGACTAGGCTAACTGCCTATCTACGTACAGAATGTGCTAACAAAATGCATTCCTGTACCTATTGGAAATTTTAGAATGGAAACGATTCGTAAAATTTCGTAACCGACTAGAGTACTATGAAAGAAAATTTACTGATCCGACTATATACAAGGCTTTTACTATACTACTACATATCCAAGGCTCTGAACTGCCCTCTATAGCCTGAACTCTTCGGAGTCCTCCTCCTAATCCTCCTCACAATCCTCCTCCATCGGATCCTCATCCTCTGAGCCTGAACCGTCGACTAACTGTAGCATCTCATCCATTGTGAAGTCGTCCCAAGGTACCAAGAGTGGGGGTGAAGGCTCGTCCGAAACTGTCTTCTCTAAGTGTGGGACCCAGTTATCACCACTGTTCATTGCTATCCGTTTCTTTGGAGAAAGTGAGTGTTTTGGAATTGTATTGGGATCGTACTCCTCACTAGATCGGACTCGGGACAGTCCTACCTCATACACTGCTCTAATTCTGGTCAAGTCTGCACAAATTCCGTCCAGTAATCTGTGTGGATTTAGTAACTATAATACGGCGGTATGCTCTGCGTCTGTCCCTAAGTACCCTGATCCTGTCTCAAACGGTCCCCATAAACTCACAGAAGGCTCGGATATACTTGGAGATGGTAACCCTAACATAGTAGCTACCTCCGTGTCAATCTCTATATCTTCTAGTCCTGGAATCAACTCCTCAATAGGTGTAAGAACTAGTGGCATCTCTATCATTGCGGCCAATTCTGCAAGCGAGATAGTAGGCTCTGTCTCCTGGTCCTACTCCCGTGAATAATGGAGGTAAGGGGGGTGCTCTCGAATAGGAACTGCTACCATGGGTCTTCTTTGAAAGAAACGCTCATGTATAGCATAAGCGAATCCCTTGTAATCCCCTGTCGGCTCGGTGTCATTTCCAACTAACGTAAGACTGTACCAAGCTCTATCATGCGCCCAACCACGCCATTCCTCTGGCAAATGTGTGATCAAATCAGCTATGGCCTGTCGATCCGTAACAGGTCGCCGTACTGAATTGAACTTTGCTGAGAAGTTACTGACTATCTGTCCTATATCATGTTTCGGGCCTACCTCAAAATCATAGTACTCATCTACTTTCATGTCTGCCCAGGTACGTTGCGATGGAGATTGGCTCTCCTGAGCTGAGTCATAAATAGTATCCATCCTACAAGGTTTTTAGGGAATACGGATCAGTAAACGCAAAATCCTATTCATAACATTATCTTAACGGACAACTTATCCCAAGCACTTAGCAATTCTAGGTAATTGCTCTCAAGTACTTAAAATTAATAAACAAATTCCCGAGACTTTCCCAACGCTTTAACATATCGCATAATTATTCATTTTGCTTCCTCGAAAGATATTCGTACTGGTTCTCGATTATACGTAAGTGTCACTATACGTAAGTGACATTCGTATGCAGAAGTCCTTCTCGTTTCACGATCTCCTTTCGAAATCATTTGGAACCAACGTTTCTTAAAAACGTCTATGTTCTCCGGGAATCTTAGATCAACCGTCTAAGTTCTCATAGAATCGGGAGAAGCCTTAGAGCATGTCTAAGTTCTCTTTTCAAAATAAACGACATTATAACTCAAATAATGTCACATACTTTCACATAATTCACATTTGGCATACTTGATTCACAAATCAATCACATACTGTGTTCCATAATACTTTCCATGAAATTAATTTATACTCACAAACCTTAATTTCTTTCCTTGCTCGGTTGAGTCGACGAAGCGGGAGGTTAAGTTGTTACTACATTCTTAGACTTAGTGATACGACCTATCTTACTTCAAAGAAAAAGACTCAAGTGTAGAACATAAGCAAATGCTCTACCACACTACTTGAAAGAAGACTTGTATACAGAGCAGAAACGATTGCTCTGATACCACTCTGTCACAGCCCCAAATCCCAAGGGACGGCAAAGCCGGGGTGCGACTAGGGGTTGGATTAAAGAAGCGGGGAAGAAGGGGGATTGAACAGATAGACAGACAATTATAACAGTTTATTTCTATGAACTTGATGAACAAATGAAGAACAAAAATAACAAGAGAGGAGGTGGGGAGGGTGGCGGCTAAGAGAGGGAAATGGGAGGAAAAATGTAAGGTTGGAGGGTATATTTATACTACTAGGTTGGAAGAATAAGGACATGAGTCATATAGTGAGTCATAAGGTGATATTTAGCATAAAGTATAAAATAAATAAATATCCTAGGATGACTAAGGGGGGTAGGTGGTTGGGAGGGGGTTTTTAATTCAAAATATCCCGTTTTACGGGTCTAAAACCGCGTAGTAAAAATCGAGAAATAAATTCCTAGACGGGTACATTTCCGGCGGAAACTAATTCGACCAATAAATCCGGAATAATTAATATTCCTAAAAAGTATATTTCAAACTTAAAATCTAAAAAGATTTTTGGGACATCACAGTCCGGAATTTGGTTTTCGTACGCAAAAACTCTAATACGGTAGTCATTTCACTGATTTCCGTAATTTATTTTTGGAAATGGTTTTCACCGTTAGTCTTAAAATTGAAATTCATTATTTTAGGCGTGCAAGGCCATATTTAATTTTTTTAATTTTATTTTATTTTATGACGGAAGAGAAATTTGGGGTATTACAGTTATCGAATATGGATCATATATCCACAGACGCTATTGTTATTTTATCTCCCCACAAAATTTCTTGTTCTTCATTCGATAGCTCTAAGCCGTATTTTAATATTTCTTTTCATGAATTTTTTTTGTGTACTTATTACTTGATTATTTACACATTTCCCTTTTTATTCTGGTTGTAGAAGAGAATGAGAAATTGAATTAATTGTTGTAATCTTATTTGTCTTTAATGGAGTTGTATGTTTTTGTCATTGATGGAGTTTGTTTATTAGAAATAAGAAATTGATTATTGTATACATCTGGAAATGTCTTAAGGTACATATGACTAGTGATTGTGATCTCACTATTCATTATGATGTATGTAACAATACATGTGTTGTGAATTAGTAACTGGTTGAAAGAAAAACATATTGCTGGAAAAAATGAAGGGGAAAACAAAGTACTAGTAGAATGTTGTACATATCTTACTTTATATGCACAAAAATTGCTAATTGGTTGAGGTTATTAGATATATGTTAGTCATAGCAGAACAATATTGTCATCTTCAAATGTATTAATTTTTTTTTTCCTCCAAATTTGATTGGATAATTGATTGCTATAGATGTGATTGATATAATTGCTCGATACTATATTAAATCCATTAGTTGGTTAAATTTATCGAGCTTATGTTCTCAAATATGTTGCTCTATTTATGTTCTTTGGACGAGTTCGCACTTGTTTCAAGTTTGCTACACACTTGAAAATTCCATCAGTCCCAAACGTGCATCCATGTCTTTTCTTTTATTCGTGGATTTATGTCAATGCATCTTGGCATTTATTTGTAATCGATCTTATGTAATCATGCAAAATCCAGCTCTGTCTAATATATCTAGGAAGTGTATATGATTAGTCACAGCGGTGCATCTAGGTGTGTGTGTGTGTGTGTGTGTGTAATACCCCAAAATTTCCGTACAGTCTAAAAATTTAAAGTTAATAATAAAAATGGCTTTGCACGCCTAGGTTTACGATTCTGAATTCTAAGACCAACGGTGAAATCCGTTTCCGAAAATAAATTACGGAAGTCAGTTAGATGACTACTGTATTTAGGGTTATCGCGTACAAAAACTTTTTAGTTCTGGAACTCAGATCAGAAAACCGTCTGATTTTTACATTCACGAAATCGCGATACGAACTCGCCCGAGAAAGTTCGTTTTTATGAATTTCCGGACGAAACTCGGACTGTGTTGTCCCGAGTTTTTGTCGGAAATTAGTTTTTAAATATTATTTTCCGATTAAGTATAATACATTAGAATTTTTGGTCGAATCGGAATTTGACGATTTTGTGCCGAGCTACGTTTTTCGTCGTCCGATTTCCTTAACTTCGTATCGCGCCGTAAAAGCGCGTAATTTCTCTTCGCTTCCCTCTCTTAGCCGACATCACTCACTCTCTTAAGCTAGATATTTCAATTCTATAGTATTATAACACTATGACTCATTACTTAGATCTTTTAACTATTTTACACCTATTAACCTAAAATGTTACAACTTCATACCATTTAGCCATCTCCCTCGCTCACCTCTCCCTCCCACTCGGCTTCCCACACACATATTCCATCTCTCTCCCTTTTCTTCTTATCACCATTTTTGAAGAAGCTCAAGTTCTTGGACAAGAAATCACACAAGTCATCATCCAACCATCAAATCTACTACTTCCTTTAGTAATCTTCAAGGTATTTGTCTCCTCTTCACTTCTATCCATTCCAAATCCATTTCTTTTTATTTTTCAAGTGGATCGAAATTTATGGGTAGATGAATTAGATGTCTTGATCTCTAATTAAGATAATTAGATGGATTAGACTTGATATCTATGATTAAAATTGAAAGAAATCCAAGAACCCTAATTCCTAATGTGTACCGAAAATTAGGGCTTTTATGTGGGATGAGTGAATTCTTCAATTAGTTGGATAATCATGCTTAGGAAGTGTTCGATTGAGGATTAAAACAAAAAGAAATCAAAACCCCCAAGCTTTTGATGAGGACCGATTTTAGGGCTAGGGTTTGAATTGGAGATTTTTGTTTAATGTTGCAATTAGACTTGTAATTGTTTAATTGATGATATAGTAGTGTGATTAATGGATTAATGATGATGTTTGATGAAGAAAATCACCCCCTTTAATTATATGATAATACCGAAAATTATGAGAAAATGGAGGATTTCATGTAGCTTGTTTTTATTGATGAATTGTTGATGAATTAATGTTGCTAATGATATTAGGTAATATTAGGAATTTAATTGGAATTTTTAAAAAATATTAATGAAAGTATAAGAGACTAAAAACTAGATCTAAGTTGAGTTCAAGTAATGATATGAGGTGATGATATGTTTAATAATGAATCTCGTTAGATGTTGATTGATGTCGTAGAAAATGAACGAATTTCGATAACTTTTGGAATTTCGTAAGAGACGAACAAGTGGTCGTAATTAATAATCGAGAAGTCGAGTAAGGATTCTAATTTTATAATAATGTTTATAATGGACTAAGGTACGACTTTGTAGTTGACGACATGACCATCCGGAATATTATAATATGAGTTGCAGTTATAGTCGAGAACTAGAAACGAGAAATGTTAACTTGTTTTTGGTTTAGTAAATGGTAGTTGAAACGACGAGGTTTGATCGTCGTGGTTATAAACGAGTTTTGACAAGGAGTCCTCACGTACGGGAGTACGTGTTGACTGCCTTGAGAGTCAAGTTTCGTGAGAAATCGAGTACGAGAACTTAGAACGAACTTAAGAAGTTATACGTCGTTTTTATCGAGGCCGCGGCAGTTTTGCGACCTTTCTCGGAAACTATAATATCTTTTAGCTCGTTTATCGGATTTGAGATCCATAAATTGGAGCGTAAACTAGACTTTCCAAGCTTTCTAATGGTACAGGGCTCATCCCCTGTTTCCAATTCCTCTGTTTTGGGCAGTCCCCAGAACTACTGCTTTGCGCAGTGAAAATTTCAGAACTTGGTTAACTAAGTTGTTTTCTTCGCAACTTAGTTTCTTTCGATCGTTTAAGCCGTAATAAGTTAACGACTACTTTCTCTACTGACCTAAGAGTCGAGTATGAGACTTTTTGAGTTTTAAATGAGATTTGTCCAAGTCTTGTTCCCGTTTAATTAAAATGAAACTAGTAGCGTGCAAATGCCTAAAGAAATGAAACGACTAAAACCTAAATCGAATTTCCATGTTCGATTATCTTTTACGACCGATTTTAAAGTGTTATTATTTTACGATGAAGGAAGAAGCCAGTAGTAAGGAAAGGACGGAAGATCAGGAAATCGAAAGCTCGTACTTAGTTCTGTAAACGCTAAGGTGGGCTTTTACATATAAAATAAAACGAGCAATGCTCAAAAACCTTTCTTTATCGCTTTGATATCTGTGTTTTCAAAGTGATAATTATGGCATGAACTGCTTTACGTTTTATGTGAGTTCTCTTGTACCTATCTGAGTTAACATTCGTGTTTTCCAGATTTTAAGAGTTAATCTAAATAGGTTAACTAACGATCGGCTCTGAGTTAGCTATTAAGTGCTTTTCAGAGTTAGTGCACTTTGTAACCTGTGGTGTATGTGGTATCTTGTTGAGGGGTAACCAGCCATGGTGAATGAGAATTGGTCAAGATTTGAACGTAACATACCAGAAAATGCTCGGCCGAGTAAATTGAGAAAATGAGTTAGAAAATGTTTAGTAGACACGGGCCCCTTTTAAATAAAACGCCGATGTGCTACAAATTATGAAATGCCAAATTATCAATACTTATGATTATATTTTCGGCATCGTGCCCACTAAGTACTTTCGTACTTAGCCCTGCATGTGTTTATAAATGTGCAGGTTGAAGCGACGAGAGCAACGGTGGTTGAAGTTGAGTCGAGTTGAGAAGTTAGGAAGCTTTAGCTTGTAACCTACTTTCCGCTGCAAAAAACTCTAAGTCTTTTGAGAACATGTACATTATTAAATCACTGTAGTATAAGTCTGTAATCTTGAACTTAGATACTTTCGAGTACTTTTGTCGAGTAATCCTTCGTGATTAACTCTTCCTTTATATTAGTAAAGTCTTGTTCATTGAATGTATGTTGTCCTTTATGTATGTTTAATTAGTCAGCCCCCTTTTTCCCCGCTTCTTTAATCCAATCCCAATCGCACCCCGGCTTCTGCCGTCCCTTGGGATTTGGGGTTGTGACAGTGTGTGTGTTTGTTTTTTTTATGGTGCATCTCACTAGTCCATATTGTGCATCTGACAAGTCATTGTGGTGCATCTAGGTAGTCAATTGTGTTGCAACTGACATAATACAACATGTGTGTATATGTTTATATATGGTGCATCTGACTAATAATATGTTTTATCTGAATAGTCATTGTGGTGCATTTAGGTAGTCGATTGTGATGCATCTAACATAATGGATGTGTTTATCAATTTGTCTATGGTGCATCTCACTAGTCACAATGGTGCATCTATATATTCATTGTGATACATCTAATATTTACTATAATGCTTCTAGCCATATACATTTGTTTGTCTATGTTGCAGTTTTAATATCAATCAAAGAGAAGTAAAATATGCATGTTACATGGATACTTTCATGGGTGGTCCAATAACTAGCTGAAAGACAAGCCCCATGAAGAAATTTACAAGACAAATGAAAATTCTTATAATCGAATTCTATGCATCAACAATTGGTTGGAAGAACAATAAATTGCAGAAGAAAGTTAATTTAGAAACAAAGAACTACAATAAAGAATCATGTCAAGATCCAAAATTTAAAAAAAAAGAAATCATTGATGGTTGATTTTGTATTAGTTGATTAGTTAAATAGAATCAATACGATACATTTTGAACAAGTTGAATATGATAAAAACTGAAAAATACTTAAGCAATGAATAATCGATTGTATGTTCTGAATTAGTAATCGTATGGAAGAATTGAACATTTATATCATTAATTGAATGATTGTAAGGTTGATATGATATGTTGTTTTTTTTAGTTAATGATGAATTGTTGTGACTGTTTAATTATTAGTGCTGGTGCATCTTGGTTTTTAAAGATTATGGTTATAGATTGCAAAACATAAAATTACTGGGGTTATTATTATGATGCAAAGTATGCATCTATTAATAAATTGTGGTGCATCTGGCAATGATTTTTGGTGCATCTAGGAGTAATGCATCTGTTATGCATCTCTAAAAACTGTGTGGTGCATATATCTTTGTTACATGGTGCATCTGAAAATGAATTGTGGTGCATCGATTAATGATTTGAGCAATCTACTAAGACATGATATTTAGTCAGAAACAAATCAAAATATTAGTAAGTGAATTAATGAAATTATTTTAGACAATGTAGGTTATTTCTCACCATAAGACACAAACATAATCAAATTAACACCATTTATCAAGATACAAAAGGATAAAAAATGTTGTTCCAAACACAACATCCAACATACAAGATCTGAAATGTAAAAATAAGATAATACAAGAAAAATATACACTATTTATTTTCCTATCACAAATAGACATCCCCATCCAATAACTCTTGTACACCTTCTGGAGCTTGACTACTGCAGCATCAAGCTTGCTAATGAGGCATGGAGAGCATATTATAGCATGGTCAGGGAGATGATGATCAACAACTAAAATCAACTTATTAGTATATCATCAAGTAATGTTTCCCGGAGCCGATGCATGTGACGACTTCAATTTTGAAGTAAACAAAATCTCCTCGAACATCAATACCAACATTTTGATGCAGCCTTATCTTATATGATGTCAGATGTAAAACAACACATATAAAAACAAATTAAAATAACAAAACGTGTCAAAAAAATTATATTCTCTAAACTACACACAACATAATACGAGATTGAGGGTAAAATGATTATTTTGCAAAAAAATCTAGTTGAAACATGCTTGCACTTCACACAATCAAAAATAACAACAAGCATTCTCAAATGGCAAGAATCGATTCCAGAAATACTCTAATGAGAAATCGACTAAGGCTTAAAATAATAATATATAAAACCAATATCAAGCAACAAAACCACAATTCCACAATATCATTCTAAGAAAAGAACAATCAAGGATGAAAATAAACTTGTTAAAAAAGGATAAAAACAAATTTATTAGGTAAAATTCAATTTGAATCCAACAGCTTGAAAAACCAACCAAATAACACAAATTACCATATTTCCATGCTTTTCAACTTATTTCTGGGACCATATCCTGAGACCAATCTGAGACCATATCTTGAACTTTAGTCAATCCATCACCACCCCAAATTTAAAACCATAATCCTCAATTTGCTGCCCAAAAAGACAAATTAAGATTTGAGCCTAGTATTGACAGTTTATAATAATTCAAACTATGTTTCTAGCAATAAAAACCATCCGTGTATAATAAATTTATTTCATATTATTTCATATGGATAAATCATTTATAAATGTGTGACAAATCATTGAGAGTTGCATGACAGACCACTCATAGATGCAACACTCATCATAAACAAATGCACCACAATCACTAGTCAAATGCATTAACTTTGTACACACAATCAATCAGTTTATTCATAAATCCCAACACATTTCTCAATATAATGAATTTCCTATAGCAGTCAACATGTGATTTTCTCATTTCGTTTATTTGACTCATCAATTACATAGCACAAAAAACACAACACAACACTAACAATTCTAAATTACATGTAGTTGAGCATAATGTCTAGACCCAATTAACTCAAAACCCAAATCAACACCAAAATAAGAGGATAAGACATCGAACAAAACAAAATTAAAATCAAAATTCAGTTTTGCAGCAAAACTGAACAATAATTTGCGAAAACTAAGAACTCACATGAGAGAACTAATCAAATGGAATCGAATAAGAACTAGCAAACATGGAATCAGAATCAACTTCTACACACCAACTTGAACCGGTAATGAACAATTCGCACAAACAAATCCCAAATTTGAAATTAATCCCTAACTGAATTGACTGACCACACGAATAACTGCGAAAATTGAACAATGTATGTCGATCATATACACAAAAATCTGATCGAATAGGAGTAAATGCGATTATCTATGGCGAATCAGATGTATATTCGCGAAGAAGATTTGTGTTGAAGAATCACATACTAGAAGATAATAGCGAAAACAAAAATAACATAAATCCATAAACAACTCGTTAATAGTAATAACGGGGAAATAATAACTAGATTACTATTTTAACCTTCACTTACTTAATGATGCGGTACTTAGTTATTAGATGCAAATTAGGTCTTAACCATAGATTTTATAGGATTAATGATAAGGATCTATTCTTATTTTTTTGGATAAGATGCATTCTCATATATATATATATATATATATATATATATATATATATAAATAAATCAGATTTCTCCTTCTCCTAGTTAGTATAGTTTATTAGTTATTATATTTTGTCATTTACAAATTACATATTGAAAAAAACTAAAAGATTTTTGATAAAAACTCATTTTATTGTAATTTAAGTAGTTTTATTAACTCATTTTGCTAAATTTATGTTCAATTTGTGATATAGTTTTATTCGATCCCTTTATTCTTGGAATTGTATCACAGTTTTGTGTAGTTTTGCATGTGTGTAGGTAAATGACACGCACCCGTTGTATGGTACGATCCAAATACTTGTGTATGATCCAAACGGAGAGTACACGCTCCTATACCCACAACCGGACTGGTTAGTCTTAGCGATAAGCTAGGGTTGATCCCACGGAGAGTGAGGAACTACTTTACTATTCAGGTGCACAAGTTTGGTTGTCACGATCCAATCCTGTTATTCTGCACAATAGATATAACCAAACATTGTTGTTGGTCATGCCTTGCCCTTTGCTTGGCATGGTACAGCCCTAACAGAGCGGAGATCACCGCTTGGTCAGGACTGCCCAAGAATTCTACTCAGATCTCTCTGGAACCACTGGACTAAACCAAATGCACAATTGTCTTACGAATATTTCACATATCTAAGAAACAACTTAAGTTGTTCAATGTCTCTACTTGCTGACCAAATGCATTGAGGGTGTTGAGGTGTTCTAGGGCATCATCCTGATTTTGCCGATAAGCGTCAAACTCGACAACTTCTCCAGCTACTTGCACTATCAACCTTCCGGTGTCACATTCGATTTTGGTGCAGGCCGTCCTCAAGAACGGCCTTCCGAACAAGATCACTGGATTCTTGATTGCTTTCTTTCCCATGTCAAGAACATAGAAGTTGGCTGGGAACAAAAGATCCCCTACCTTGACCAACACGTCTTCCAAAACTCCATCGGGGTAAATTGTCGATAAGTCCGCCAATTAGATGGCTACACGGGTTGGAGAAAGAGGTACAAACCTCATTTCGTCGAACATGGCTGTCACAGCCCCAAATCCCGAGAAACGGCAAAGCCGGGGTGCAACTAGGGATTGGATTAAAGAAGCGGGGAAGAAGGGGGAATTAATAAATAGACAGACGTTTATAACCGAAATAAGTACTATGAACCTGACTTTATTATATAAAAGAAAGAGTCGATCACGAAGGATCACTCGACATAGTTTTTCTCAAAAGAAACTAAGTTCAAGGTATGGAACGTAGACCAAAAGTTAAACATTAACGAGAACTAGTTTGCAGCGGAAAGCGTAGAACTGAAATACTGATCTTCTTTCCTATAACAACTCTACTCAACCTCCTCCTCCGCTTCCGTCACTCAACCTGCACATTTATAAACATATGCAGGGCTAAGTATAAATATACTTAGTGGGAACATTGCCGAAAACTTATCATAAGTATAGATTAAATCAGGCATCTCGATAAAATAGCGCATCGGGGCCGTGCCTACTAAACATTTTCTTTTCTTTTCACAATTTTACTCGCACGAGTATTTTTACTGTTGTTACATTCAACTTGCCCTTTTCAACGCCAGGGAAGAAGGCCTTTCTCCCGCGCACGTTCCTCACCGTGGTTGGCTACCCCTCAACAGAGTACCACACACAACGGCTACCGTGTACACTAACTCTGGATAGTACCTAACGGTATCACTAACTCAGAGTCCGATCGATTTCTCCTGGAAAGCACCTAACGGTGTCACTAACTCAGGGTCTGATTGAAGTTAGCACCTAACGGTGTCTCTAACTCAGAATGGTGCAAGAGAACTCACATAAAACAAAGTAATTTTCTGCACTGATAATCAATTTGAAAACACACTTATCAAAGCTGTAAGTAAACATTTTCGAGCATCGCTCATTTTATTTTGTACATAGAAAATCCCACCTTAGGCGATTACAGAACTAAAACACGAGCTTCCGTCTTTGGTCTTCCGTCCTATCCTTGACCTCGACTTCCTTCTTGACAATTATGTGATCGGTTTTAAGATTGATTGGAAGATGAACTAGTTGTGGAGCTTGAAAGCTTGATGAACTTCAACAATGGTGGAAGAGAGAGAAGAGAGAGAGAAGAGAGGGGGGGGGGAGCGGCAATAGGGAGAGAAGAAAGAGAGAAATGAAGTGTTTAAGAGATAATTATACCATAAAGTAGAAAATATCCAACAAGGTAAGTCATGAGGGTTAGGTGGCGGTTTAGGGGATATTTTTAGTCGTAAATATCTCGTTTTACGGGTCTAATACGATGTTCATAAATCGATTAATTATTTTCTTAGATGGTTACGTTTTTTACGAAATCTAATTCGACCACTAGATTAGAAATAAATCGCTTACTCGGAAAGCATAATTCGTTTTTCAAAATCCGATAAAAACTCGGGACTTCACAGTCCAACTTTCGCCCGGAAAAATAATAAAACTGACTTTCTCCGGTAGACTCGTACCGCAGAAAAAGTGAATGTAAAGTCTGACGGTTTTTCGATCTGAGTTCTCGAACGAAAAATTCTATCGGACGCGAAAAGCCTAATACAGTAGTCGTTCAATCGACTTCTGGAATTTATTTTCAGAAACGGATTTCACCGTTAGTCTTAGAATTGAAAATCCTTAACTTAGGCGTGCAAAGCCTTAATTAATAATTAAATTTTTATTTTAATGACAGAAGAAATATCTGGGGTATTACAATGGCGCTTGGCATTACATTTATCGAAGCTCCTAGATTAAGCATCACCTTGGGTATTGACGTAGTACCTATTGTGCATGGGATAGCAAACATGCCAGGATCCTTTCTTCTTGAGCGGGATGTGGGAATTCATAAGTGCTGACACATTCTCCACATGGAAACGGGCATTATCTGGGTACTTGGTCTTCTTCAAGCACATCTCTCGCAAAAATTTTGCACATTTTGGCATAGATTGTAATGCCATCAATAGTGGCAGGTTTATCTCCACTTTCTTGAACACCTCCATCATGTCCTCCAACTCCTTCTGATCACAATCGCGGGCAAAATATCTTGGATACAGAATCTTTACCTTAGCAGTGCGAGGAACGGTCCTCTTGGCCAAAGCCTCTGTTTCTTTTTCAGCCTTCAAAGAATCCAACAACACGTCATCTTTATCAAACCCCAGCTTTGATCTCTCCATCTTCACGTAATCAAACAAGGCTTCATCGTCCTCGTTATCAAAGACGGGGTTCTTATTGGCTTTTATCCCTTTTATCCCTGAGTTCATCTTAGTTTCTTCTACTCGAGCAGGTCCATTGAGTTGGGTCTTGGGCAGCACCTCTGACAAATCGTTACCACTTCGCAAAGTTACAACATTGACTTGCTCCTTATTAACCTCCACTTGGGCAGGAAGTCTTCCACTCTTGTCATCTACCAGCTTTGACAGTGTCTGGTTTATGTGAGTTAATTGAGCTTGAAGGTTGTTCGATTGACCTCGACTTTCTAATTGAAAGTTCTCAAAATCACTCCTAAGCATTTGGTTTTCATTGGTAAACCTATCAATGGTCTGCTTCATGAACTCCGTCTTTGCTGGTTCTCGATGTGGAGGAACATAGTTATGTTAATGTTGAGGCTGCTGTTGAGGTGAAGGCACATATTGCTGTTGAACATGCTGCTGTGGTTGCTGGTGGACAGCAGGCATTTGATAGTGGTTTTTGCCGTACCTCAGGTTCTCGTGCTGATTCTGCCTATAGCCGTAGTTGTTGCCATAGTTGTTGTTATTGCCATACTGAAACCTTTGTTACCCACCACCTTGCTGGTTCTGACCTATTGCCTTCACCTCCTCTCCTTCTTCCACGAACCAACTGGGACATTCCGAGGTAATATGGCATGTTGCCTGATACACTTCGCATTTCTTCATAGCTCTATGAACTTCCTTGCCATCAACCTTCTTTTTCAAGTCCTCCATTTGACCACTCATCTTGGCCATGAGTCTTTCATGGTACTGACCAAGTTATCGGAATTTTCCTTGTTGCCTTCGTACCCCCCTTTTGGGATATCATCTTCATCTCGTTATTGATCGGCCATAGCAGCTATTTTCTTGAACACTTCAGCTGGCAATTAATCAACTATTGCTCCCTCACAAGCTGCAATGATCCACTTCCTCTCAGATGCCCTTAATCCTTTTAAGAAATGCTCGATCAAATCAATGTCCTCGATTCGATGTTGAGGACATCTTGCTATCAACTTCTTGAACCTTTCATAATATTCATATAGCGACTCACTTCCACCCATTTTGATCGAGAAAATGGCATTCCTTCCACTTTGTATCCGGCCAACGGGTATGTACTTGTCAAGGAAAGCTTGTTGCAATTTTTTCCAGGTATCGATGCTTCCCTCTGGCAAGGTGTAAAGCCACTCACGTGCTCCGTCAAGTAGGGAGAACGGGAACGTGAGTAACCTTATGTAGTCTAGAAACGTATCTTGGGCAGCATCTCGATCTCTGGCAGCATCTCGGGCAGGAGGGGTATTGTTCCTTACAGTGTTGATCGCCATCTCAAAGTCTTGAAGATGGGTCTGAGGGTCTTCTCCCGGATGAATGCTGAACTTGGGCAGTTATCTGTACCAGTGAATGTTTGAGCTCCCAGTTGCCATTGATGGTGGGCAACTGGATACTTGAAGGTCTGATCCCCTTGTCGTCAGGGAACATAATCTGGCGGATGGTTTTCTCTTGTTGTCCTGCCATGGTTGTTGATGTCTCTACTGCTGTTGGGCAAGAATCGTCTTCTTGCTCAATATCCTGATCTTCTGTCAAGATTGGCAACTCTGAAGGTTCGTTGACGCCTTCCTCCAGATCTTTCTTATTCTTGCATTGTTCTGCTCGATTTCTCCTAGCTATCACCTTCGGGAAAACACCATGATCTTGTGGATCTCTGTCACTCAATAGATGTGGCTTGGGCATAAACCATGCTCAACTCAAGCTAGAAGAGCAAACTAGCTTAGAACCAAGTCCCCGGCAACGGCGCCAATTTGACGAAGCGCTGTCGTTACACTCTTCGCACAAATAAATTTATAAACACCTCTTGTCCAATTAGGTAATAGTTAATGGCAAGTGGGGTCGATCCCAAGGGACTTGGCGTAGATCTGCTCTTCAGGTAGTACTCAACAAAAGGAGTTTTGGCTGAAATGTATCTTGTAACTTAACAAGTAAAATATCAAATAACAAAAGAGTTTGGATTGGATTTCGAATCAATGATCCTAATTACTCATCACTCATTCATTAGTGCAAAGATATTCAATTAACTGATCTCATTACTTGGTTTAAGACAAAGATTAGTTTATACCCTAAAGGTCATGAAGTCACGATACAAACACACTTAGCCTATGTCTATTCAATTTTACAGATCTTGACCAGAAGGCAAGATCTCCTCTCTTGATCAACAAAGTCACGAAGACACTTCAGTAACGATGCTGCCCAAAAAGCATTAAGAATAAACAAACCTAAGACAGCCAAGAGGTAGGTCAATACCGACTGCTCTCCAACACTCTTTACCTCCTTGGGCATGAGAGACACTCTCGAGTTAAATCCCAATTCCTGTTAATGACTTAATATCAATATCTAGATGATGATCAATCATATGTCAATATCAATTAAGTCTAAAATTAATCCTACGTGTTTCGGGAATAAAATCAACTAACAAACTAACATAATTTGACCTCACGAGTTTAGAACGAGTAATTTATGATCACTTCATCTACATCCAACCCAAACAATAAATTTAGCTAGACATAATTTTAAATTAAAATACAAATCGAATAAGTGAAATCATACTTAGCATAAACTGGAAAAGGGTTGCTGCTCAAAGCGTAAGTCAGCAACTGAGGTCTTGGCTTCAAGCCAACAACTAAACTAATGCAGAAAATATATAACGAACATAAAAGTAAATTGCCCATAGGACTTGTTTCTTCCTCACTTCCTCTCAAACTTAGAATACAGAACTAAGATATGAACTTGAATTAAAATGGCACACATTACATTGTGGAGTCGGCCACATATATAGGCGATGGAATTAGGGTTGAGGTAGTTTCCTTGTTGGTGAAGGACTCCTCCCATGCATATCACACCCGCCTTCTCTCTCATCCATGCAGCCACGATTTACTTTCCTTGCTTGGTAGATATCTTCTTTGATTAGGTCCGGCTAGGACAAGGAAAGAAATATTCGATCCCTATCCTCTTCCTTGAAGGGAAAAAAAATTGTTGCTGGTCTGACTCGCTTCTTGCCTTCGATGTTTGCATCCTGTATTGCTTCCTGTGTTGACCAAGATCCTAGCTCCTTCAGGTACTCTGTCTGTTGGCTTCAAGGATATGGGGAGGTACTTCCTGACTTATAGAGTGTGTAAAACGTTGTTGCCCAGCTACAAGCCTCCAGCCCTATGCCCATTTGCATCGTATCGCCATCTCAGCATCTCAACAACAGATTTTCCACCAAATTTGCCCAAGATCCCAACTGTTCTTGCCTGCACACTAACTCTCGACTTTGTGTCCTCCCAAACACACTTTGACTCGATAAAGACTAAAAATATAAGAAAAACACAAGAAAAGATGGACACAAATATGTGTTCATCAGCTTCCTACTTATGAACGGTTGTTTTATTCCCTATACAGACATTACAAACACAAATGACAAGAAAAATAGGGCCAAATGGCCTACAAGTCGAAGACGCATCAGTAAACAAAGCGTTTTTATGTTTGAAAAGCATGAACTAGAGGTTTAAAGAAGATCGAAACAAAGAGTCGAGGTAATGAAGTGAAAAATTAGAGAAAACGGACAAAAAAATGGCAAACTAGCGGTTCGGGAGGCTAACTGGCGACGAAGGAAGATAAATGGTCGTCTGGCCGGCGCTCGACGGTTGAACCGCTGAAAATAACTGGAGTTGTATGTTTTTGTCATTGATGGAGTTTGTTTATTAGAAATAAGAAATTGATTATTGTATACATCTGGAAATGTCTTAAGGTACATATGACTAGTGATTGTGATCTCACTATTCATTATGATGTATGTAACAATACATGTGTTGTGAATTAGTAACTGGTTGAAAGAAAAACATATTGCTAGAAAAAATGAAGGGGAAAATAAAGTACTAGTAGAATGTTGTACATATCTTACTTTATATGCACAAAAATTGCTAATTGGTTGAGGTTATTAGACATATGTTAGTCATAGCAGAACAATATTGTCATCTTCAAATGTATTAATTTTCTTTTCCTCCAAATTTGATTGGATAATTGATTGCTATAGATGTGATTGATATAATTTCTCAATACTATATTAAATCCATTAGTTGGTTAAATATATCGAGCTTATGTTCTCAAATATGTTGCTCTATTTATGTTCTTTGGACGAGTTTGCACTTGTTTCAAGTTTGCTACACACTTGAAAATTCCATCAGTCCCAGACGTGCATCCATGTCTTTTCTTTTATTCGTGGATTTATGTCTATGCATCTTGGCATTTATTTGTAATCGATCTTATTCAAGAACTATTAATTATCCAATTCAAACCACATTTTACACAATATTTTTTTTTCAAAAAAATCAAATAAGTATATCTAAGGCATTATGTGCAAGAGGTAAGACAAACGATAAAAAATGGGAGCAACTTTAATAAACCCCTTCCACTAGTTTCACTATTTGACTTTGAATTAATTAATCGATGAAAGAAGTTGAAATATAATTAATTGAATTATTTATCTACATCGGTGGGCTCATCAGTCGGCTCGAGCAAGCATTTTTTATGAGCCCATCGATAACGAGTTGGGGTGGCTCGAGCTCGACTCATCTGGATGAGTCTTATCGCTTTTTATGTATGGCCCGTGTATTACATGAGCCATTAATAAAAAAAAATTGAATTTCTAGCAGCAACGACTCTCTCTCGCCGGCGGTGCCACCAACGGCTAACTTTTTTTTTTTTACTTCCTTATTTTCAACTATAAATGCACCTGTCCACTTCCCATTTTCTACACCATTTCATCTTCATTTCTCGTTCTTTTACTCTCATTCTTCTCTTTCACACTCTTCTTCTCTCACATTTCTGTCCACATTTCATCCAATGGCCGCCAGTTCTACATCTCCATACACCGAGGTGGAGTCCTAAGCCTTGGCCCAAGCTTGGCTCAATGCTAAACACACACCACCGATCGGCCACGAAGCATTGGAGCCGAATCACCGATCAATACAATTGCACACTTGCCCCGCCAACACGTCGGAGAGAAATGCAAAAATGTTGAGCATGCATTAGAACCGAACCTACAATGCGGGTCAACAATTCGAACGAACGCACCCGCAGGCCACTCAACAACTTCCAACCGCCGTCCAGATCATGAAGCGAGCTTTAATAGAGTTCCAAACTGTTTACGGAACTCCATTCAAGAATGTCGGTATGTGGAGGCTTGATGGCACCCAGATCTGTCGTCGGGAAACCCGGAAGCGCCAAAATATGATTTGTAATTTTCCTGATGCCCACCACTAAGTACAATTAGGGGTAAGTATTCAGGGTTTAACCTAATGGAGGTAGGCTGTGATGACCTCGATTTCACTGGACAAGAGTTGGGTTTTGGTTTTGGTCACTCTCAACATAAACTAGAAGCAAGACTGAAATAAAACAGTAAAGAAACCAGATATAGAGGACATGCTTGAGTCGGTCGTGATTTGGTTTGAAGTATATGTGTGTGTGTGTGTGTTTGGATCCCACACCCTCGAATAGTCACTGCGTGGGCATGTCTCTTTGTTATAGGGCCTCTACACTCACACCCCTTTATTGTCACCATGTCAAACACATGAACATCTCATCCCCAGCACTTCCTTTCTGCATCGAGCCCTCCAAGTCATCTCTGGAGCCCACCTTACTGTCCACAGAATTAGCTCGCATCTGGAAAAGTCACCAATTGAGCCCTCTGCATCAGCAGCATTTGGATCTAGAAGGTCCAAGATGGCTATAAGCATGGCTTGCGCCATACACCACACTCCAGTGCCCGCAACACGACCGGAGGTGAGGGGAACCCTACATCTTTGCCCAGTAATGTGAGGGATTTTGCCTTCGAAGCTCCTCCGTTGGCCACCGCAGGAGATGTGGAGGCTCTACCACTTAGGAATCAAGCCCAACACGTCGGAAACATGACTAGCAGCTCTCCGGTGAGCTTTCGACCTCACCTCTCTCACACACAACACTCACATCTCAACCAACCCAAGCACTAACAGTTTAGTTAGCCCTAAAAATAAAGAAACAAGCATTGAAAAAGATAAACGGAAGCTACATCAACATTAAAACCAGAAAATATCATTTGCCTCACAGAGGTCTTGACAGAAAATGTAGTGTGTGTTGTGTTCTTCATTGGTGGGAGGTGATATGTAAGTGAATGAGAGAAAATGTCTTTTTATATGGCGGCTCCAAAGTTGGTAGTTAGAGTTTAGGTCTTTCAAATCCGCCCAATAATCAAGTTTGGAGTCCGATATCCTTTGGTTGGTCTGCCCTTCACTTTCAGTCGCTTGTTCTTACCTTCATCCCATTGGTCGCTGCTGCTGTTGCTGTTGGAGGCTATCGTTGAAGATGTTGTGGCTCTGTCAGAACTTGTTCTTTCCATTTTCAGCAAAGGTTTGACTATATAGCACAAGGAGTCTTCGTGGTTGTGCCGTCTATCATCGTGATCACCATCAAGTTCCTTGGGACCTCTAGCACCCTACTGCATTCCTTCTTCTTTTATATCCTTTATCCGCTCCATGGTACCCATTTGCAGGAATCCTGTGCCCCTGCATACCAGTATGTCCTCCCAGACACAAAATACCCAAAACAAAAGAAGAAATGACTCAATCTAGACCTCTACATACACTATAAAGAGCATGAAAATAGGGCTCATCATACCCACACACTTTAATTCATACTTATCCTCAAGTATGTGGTTAGACTTACCCTATGAAAAGACAAAAAAGAAAAACAACAACAGACACGAACAAAATCAGCATGAAAAGGAAAAAAAAAAAAGACACAACAACATGCTCATTCATCAAGGCTAATAAATAGGTCAAAATTGGGTAAGCGTCATGAGATTCAATCCCTCACAGCTTCTCTCGTGTATGCATGGTTGACTGTTTACGCTCAAATCATTCTCAATCTTGGCCATGCTATAGGTTTGTTTACTGGCTCATAACTCTTTTATTCAGTAAGAACTAGGGTATTTTCAGATTATCAACAGGACTTAGCAGGTTGTAATGGGGCTTTTGGCAGGTTAGATCATTTAGGTACTGGCAAAGGTCATTATAGGCTTCTTGGAGGCCTCTAGGATCCTACTCCTGACTAGACTCATTGCATTACGGGCCTTAGCACTCCTTCTGCTTCCTTTATTTCTTTATTTCTTCTTTTCTTTTCTATCTCCCCTTTTATACGCAACCACCCTCATAAGAATTATAGGATTTCTTTGCCTTAAGCTCTAGGGTGAATTTTTTTTCTTCTTTTGCAGCTTACAAATCCATTTTTATTTTTCATCCAGTGATCTCTAAGCCTATCATAATAACCATGATATTTTTGAGCTTTTTATCAGATTAATTCGAATGAATTTTTTGGCTCAAACTAGGCTAACAAAGGGTATATTTTTCTCAGAGAAGAGATGTTTTTGGCTAAGTAGGCTCATGGAAAGAAATGCCTATATCATCTAATCATCAACACCCACAGTCATAAAAGTATAGAGAGACAAGTAAATAAATTCTAGCAGAATCCTAGATGAGAATGCATCCTCACACATGAAAGCCAAGCTGCATAGATCATGATATAGCATGCAGAGCCCAATATCTCACAGGTTTATGCTACATATCCATTCATCGTCCATATTCATCTAAGCCCATAGAATGAACACAAATACAAACAAAGAGAAAAACAAAAAGGAACAAGTTCATGCTGATCAAGGCAAACACAGAAAAAACACACAAACCAACATACCCACAGACTTTGCTACAAGCAAAGTGGTGGAATCCAATAGACTCAAACATATATACAGACTTAAAAAGAAAAAAAAAACCTAAACTGTTAAAAAAATTAAAAAGATGGGAGGACACAAACTAGGGAGCAGACTGCTCCCAAGGTACCTGGCTTCTTGACTCACATTGAACTCCTTGAGGGCATGGAGGATCTCCTTGAGGATGTAGTTGTTTGCTCCAACGACACTCTCCACCTCCTGGATGCGGTTCAATATCTCCTGGTCCATTGCAGCAATCATCGGGCCCTCCATAGCAACTTCCTTGACCTCGAGGTAAGTAAACTTATACACCCCTCTTTCTTCATTCTCAGTGTCTTGCATCCTCTGCAAGCATCCTAAATCCAGCAGCTCATCTGGGGTAGCCTCCATCTTTTCCTCGTTCACCAAGCACATGCTCTTGGCCAATTCAGTGATGAATTGGCTGAGCATTATCTTGCTCCTGGTGATCTTGTTAATCTCCTAGAGCTGTGCGATCACCAGGGACCCAAAGCTGACCCTCAGCTTTGTCTCCATGCACCACAACAGATATAACTCCTTTTGAGTGACGGAGTTTCTGGCATTGTCCTTTCCATAGAAATTGTAGGCTATCACTTTATGGCAAAGGCGGAGGGCATCATTCTTCAACTCGTGCCCCTTTGAGTACCCACTCTTGAACTCCGGGGTCTTCCCCAGCATCCTCCATTTCTCCTGCACCTCATGCATCATCTGGTCAGGTATCTTCCTCACAGCGTTCTTATACTCCTCTTGTTGCAAATCCCACACATCTGCCATCTTTACAGCCTGGTTGATCTTATTCACCGACAAACTCATTTTCTGCCCCTTGATCTCCCGACCACTTCTTCATGCCCTCCATAATATCGGCGGTGCCCTCCTACCTACACATACAGAGACCAGACAATTCCAAAACAAAACAAAACACTCTACAACCTAGCACAACAAACTCACCCGAAAGAAAAATAAATAAGAAGACAAAATTCTTATCAAGTTGCCTCATGGTGAGCGCTCTTGGTTATAGTCGTGAGCTTGACTTTCTCATTCTTCATACCAGGTTATGAAGCTGAGTAGTGCTGAGGGAACCATCTACTCCATTGTGATCTTTATTATAGGATTGTAGTCTTTGACTGGTTGTCATGAACAGCTTCCATGACTTTAAATCCCTGATCTCAACCGCGTTACTCTGATAGTGGACCACAACCTCATATGGACCTTTCTTCTTGGTAGTCACTTTGCACTTCCACGGGTGGAACTTAGGTTGATGAAGTAGTACCCATTGCCCTCATTCAAACCTCTTAACTTGCATCATTTGACCGAGCTCCTTTCTCAGCCAATTCAGAAATTTCTCAATTGGATTCATCGAGATGCGGGGTATGCTAGTCTTCTCTCTTTCTCTTTTGTAATCCACACATACTCGCCATCCATTCGTGAGATTCTTGTGGACCAATAGATGCCATTCATCCTTCATGGCTTGTTCATCAGACGTTGTGGGCACCATAAGCACCACGTTGAGCCATTCCCCTTCTGGAATAGGTTTAATGATGCCCAACTCTGTCAATCTTGTGATCTCTGGGCTTCAAAACCTCTTCTACCATTGGAATAAGCCCTCCTGATTGATCATGAGACGGATCTGCAAACTCATTAGTGTCAATGTGGAGCCCTTGAGATACTATTGCATGCTCATATAGTCCACCGCTTCCATGTCCTCAGTCCCTTTGGCACCTTTCGTGCTCTTGTAGACATCAAACTGCACCTTTTTGCCATTAAACTTACAAGTTAATTTCCCAGAATGGCAGTCGATGTTGGTCCTTGCTGTTCTCATAAAGGGTCTTCCTAGCAGTAATCCTCCGGATTTGATCTCGTTGTTCCCCATATCTAAGACATAAAAATCAACAGAAAAAATGAGATCCTCTACTCTTATCAATGCATCTTTCATAATGCCCTCCGGGTATACCACTGATCTGTCAGCCAGCTGAATGACTACCCTCGTGGCCTTCATTGCCCCAATATTCATCTCGTTGTACATCAACAAGGGCGTGGCATTAATTGAAGCTCCCAGATCCAACATCGCCCTATCTATCCGTGTGTTTCCAATTACACAAGAGATCACGAACATCTCCGGATCTTCACATTTATGTGGCATTTTCTTTGAATTATTGCGAATACATTCTCCCCCACCATGATCCTTGCATCGTCTTGAATTCCTCCTTATTCTTTTCTTTCGCCAATCGATGTGGGAAAGGGGCCTGTATGATAGGTGTCAGAGGTCTGACATATGGCTTGTCGACCTCAACTTCATTTTCCACCAGATTTTCTTCGATTGGTTCCTTCCCTTTTTTGCCCTTCATTGTTGTACCCTCGTCAGCTTCCTTTGTGGGCTCCATTCCTTGCATAAAGACCTTTTTAGGAAGTGGCTTCCCACTTTGCAAAGCAATGTCATTGAGTTGAGCCTTCTGAGGTATCTCTACTTGAGGGGGGAGTTCACCCTGCCTCTTCTCCATCCTAGCCATGGCATTCAGCATTTGACCCACTTGATTTTGTAAGTTTTGGAGGGTGTTCTTCATGTCTTGCTTGAATTTGGCATTCTTCTCCTATTCCTTTGTGAAATTAGCCCCGAATGTGTTTACAACATCGGTCAAAAAAGGCCCTCTGTTCTGGTTTGGAGACTACTGATACTGTTGTTGATGCCCTTGCTGGTTCCCTTGGTGCCTAGGGTTGGGTCCCCTTCTCAGATTCTCATGGTTTTTCCAAGCAGGGTTGTAGTACTCATTGTTTGGTTCGAACCTCCTCTGTTTATTGTTGTTGTTTTCTGCTTGCATAAGTGCATTGACATCCTCCACAAAGAGTGTGGGTCAAGCATCCATCTCATGATGTGTGGCTTGGCAAAATCCGCAGGGCTTGAGCACCTTCTTTTGTTGTGAACCCAAGTTATTGACCAGCATCTTCACAGCAGAGCATAGGTCATCGATCTTGGCCTCTACTGTCGTGGGCTCCGTGGTAGGCCGTTTGAATGTTTCTCCCTCATCGTCGTGAGAGTCTTCTGCCATATTTCCTAACCACTTGAAAGCTTCATTTGGGACTTTGTTTGCAATATTTCCCCCACAGCAGGTATTGATAAATGACTTCTCAGTGGCCCTCAAACCTCCTACGAAATTCTGCACCAAATCATGAGTGGAAATGTTGTGTTGTGGGCATGTTGCTATCATCTTCTTGTATCTTTCCCAATAATCATAGAAGGACTCCCTAGTGCCTATTTTGATGCTTGTAATGGCCTTTCTCATAGCCAAAATACGTGCAGCTGGGAAGTATCTCTCCAAAATTTTTTGCTGAAATTGTGCCCACGTGGTCACACTCCTTTCTTCCAAAGAATAAAGCTAGGCTCTAGTGTTGTCATGGAGTGTGAAGGGAAAAGACACTAGCCGAATGAATTCTCCCATGTTGCCCTCTGTATGGACCGTCGAGACCGCCATCTCGAAGTCTTGTAGATGTCTCTGAGGGTCCTCACCAGGCATGGCACTGAACTTTGGGAGTTTTTGTATGAAAGTGTGCTTCAGCTCTGGGCTCGAGCAACCTTATGTCCATAGGTCGCGTATTGAGGTTGGTGGGGAACACCATCTCACTCATCGTGCGCTAACGCTCCTCTTGATGATTGTCTTCCATCTCGTCATCAGTTGGGTTCTTTGCTTCTAGATCTGGATCTCCTCCTTCGAGATCTCCATGTTCCTCGTCTAGATCTGTAACTCTTTCTTGCAGATCTCGTATCCTCTCTCCTTCCTTTTCTCTCCTTGTCTGTGCGCGTAGCCGCCTTACTAGTTTCTTGATCTCAGAATAGTACCAAAGATGCCCTCGAGGTGTACCTGCAAGACCACGACCAAGTAAACATAGGGGAAACAAAAGAGGTTAGCTTAAACAAAATGAGATTATCACTGGCAAATGTACCTCCCCGAAAACGGTGCTAATTTTGACGGTGTCCCGATCTGTCATCGAAAAACCCGGACGCGCCAAAATACAATTTGTAATTTTCTTAATGCCAACCACTAAGTACAGTTATGGGGTAAGTATTCAGGGTTGAACCCAAGAGTGGTAGGCTGTGATGACCTCGATGTCACTGGACAGGAGTTGGGTTTTGGGTTTGGTCACTCTCAACATAAACTAGAAGCAAGACTGAAATAAAACAATAAGGAAATCAGATATGGAGGGCATGCTTGAGTTTGTCATTATTTGGTTTGATGTATGTGTGTGTGTTTATTTGGGTCTCAGGCCTTTGAATAGTCACCGCGTGGACACTTCTCTTGGTTATAGGGCCTCGACACTCACGCCCCTTATTGTCATCATGTCACACACTTGAGTATCTCCTCCCCAGCACTTCCTTTCTGCATCGAGCCCTCCAAGTCACCTTAGGAGCCCACCTAACTGTCCACAGAATTAGCTCGCATCTGGAAAAGTCACCAATTGAGCCCTCTGCATCAGCAGCATTTGGATGTAGAAGGGCCAAGATGGCTATAAACATGGCTTGTACCATACACCACACTGCAATGTCCGCAACACGACCGGAGGTGAGGGGAACCCCTACATCTTTGCCCAGTATTGTGAGGAATTTTGCCTTCGTAGCTTCTCCGTTGGCCACCGCAGGAGATGTGGAGGCTCCAGCACTTAGGAATCAAGCCCAGCACGTCTGGAACGTGACTAGCAGCTCTCCAGCGAGCTTTCGGCCTCACCCTTTCACACACAACACTCACATCTCACCGCATCTCAATCAATCCAAGTACTAACAACCTAGCTAGACATAAAAATAAAGAAACAAGCAAAGAAAAAAAATAAACGGAAGCAACATCAACATTAAAACCAGAAAATATTGTTTGCCTTACAGAGCACTTGATAGAAAATGTAAAGAGTGATATTATTTGTGCAAAATACTAAAGATTTTAGAGAGAGTAGAGTGTGTGCTATGTTCTTCGTTGGTCGGAGGTGATATCCAAGTGAAGGACAGAAGATTTCTTTTTATATGGTGGTTCCAAAGTTGGTGGTTGGAGTTTAGGTCTTTCAAATCCGCCCCATAATCGAGTTTGGTGTCCGACATTCTTTGGTTGGTCAGCCCTTCACTTTCAGCCCCTTGTCCTTGTCTTCTTCCCATTGGTCACTGCTGCTGTTGCTACTAGAGGCTACCGTTGAAGATGTTGTGCCTCTGTCAGAACTTGTTCTTTCTATTTTTGGTAATGGTTTGACTTTCAGCACACGGAGTCTTCATAGCTTTGCCGTGTGTAGTCGTGATCACCATCAAGTTCCATAGGACCTCTAGCACCCTACTGCATTCCTTCTTTTTTATGCCCTTTATCCGCTCCATGGTGCCCATTTACAGGAATCCTGTGCCCCTGCATACTAGTGTTAAAGGAATGAACAGAAGCAGAAAATGTATATGGCATTCATTACAAAGAAAAATCTTATTTTGTTATAGAATGAATAAAACAATACATCTCTCTTAGCTCACTTAGCTATTTATACTAACTACTAAAACTATAATGCTTACAAAGCAAGCTATACTTGTACAATATGATTCGTTAGATAGCACGGATTCACCACAACTTCGACGTCCGAGATCATACTTCCCCACGCTTAGCTGTCTTCTCTTCCACCTCATCTTCACGTGCAGCATCATCTACTTCACTTGGCTTCATCCTAGCTGGTTGTTGAGCTGTCTCACTTGGGCATGAATTGTCATACATGCTGCTCCTATACCCCTCCACAAGGTTAGCATGTACATCATACAAGCCAACCTTGGAAAAAAGTAGTCTAAATCGAGGTCCACCAAGTGATTTGGTGAATAAGTCTGCCAACTGCAAAGTAGTAGATAAATGAATAGGAGTAACAAATCCCAATTTAAACTGATCATGAACTATGTGACAGTCGATCTCAAGATGCTTAGTCCTTTCATGGAAAACTTGATTTTTCGTAATGTGAATAGCCGTTTGGTTGTCACAATACAGAGGAATTGGGAGTGACAAAGACAACTGAAAATCAGCTTCGGTAGAGGAAGCAGAAATTGTACTCTGCTTTTTACACTTCCATGAAATCAACAAGTTACCAGTGAAGATGCAATAACTAGTAAGAGAGCGACGAGAAATGAAACAAGCCTCCTAGTCAGCATTGCCCTAAGTAGAAACATGGAGAGTAGAATCAGCTGCATAAAACAAACCTAAAGCGGGACACCCTTTTAAATATTTAACAACATGTAGAGCTCCCTGTCAATGATGCTCACAAGGTTTTGGAACGAATTGACTTAACTGTTGTACCACATATAATATATCCGGTCGTGTCAGATTCAAATATAGTAATTGGCCCACTAATCGCCTATATGGTTCTGCATCAGAAAGACGAGAACTAGAATCCACACTAAGTTGCATACCTTGAGGAAGTTGGATAGAAACAGACTTGCAACCTATGAGTCCAGCCTTCTCTTTGAGATCAAGTATATACTTTCGCTGATTGAGATACATGCCTGCTGCACCTCGAAGAATCTCCATACCAAGGAAGAACTTTGCTACACCCAGATCCTTGATAGTGAAAGCATCATCTAGAAATTTCTTCAAGGCTACAGTTAACGTTTCATCAGGACTAGTGATGAGCACATCATCAACATAGACAAGGAGGTAGATAAAAGAAGCTCCAGAACCTTTGATGGATAGACCATGATCACTTGATGATTGAGGAAAACCATAAGAGAAGAGCTTCTGACGAAATTCCATATTCCACTATCGAGAAGCTTGTTTTAATCCGTATAAGCTTTTCACCAATCTGCAGACTTGTCCCTTTTTAACTTGATGATACCCCTGTGGTGGCTGCATATAAATCTCATCATACAAGAAGCCATGCAAGAAAGAGTTGTTTACATTAATTTGATGTAAAGACCAGTTGAAATTAGTGGCAATAGCAATGTAAAATCTCACAGTAACTAGCTTAGCAACAGGTGAGAATACCTCATGATAATCTATTCCAAATTATTGATTATATCCCTTGGAAACTAATCGCGCTTTATACCTCTCTATACTCCCATATACCCTGAGCTTGACCTTGTACACCCATTTTGATCCAATGGCTTTCTTGCCTGCAACTAAAGTAGTTAATGTCCAAGTATTATTTTGTTCAAGAGCTTGAAGCTCATGTTCCATAGTAGCTCTCCATTATGGAATTCTATTGGCCTCAGCAAAAGAATGAGGCTCCTGAACTTGATCAACATGGACAAGAAAAACATTATATCCATCTGTCGAAGCAGAAGAAACAGAATATGGAAAAGTGGGTGGATTTAAAGATCCAATGGACTGTGAGAGAGTAGAATGACAATTCACATGCCCCACAAAATCTTGTAGCCAAGCAGGAGGCTTTCTAACTCTTGTACCTCTCCTGAGTATAACAACATCATCCACAGAAGTAATAAGTGAAAGGAATGGAGGAGATATATCCATGGGAACTGGACTCTGATCTGAGCTGGCGCCTGATTCACGTAGGACTTCTGGAGTAGGAATGGGTAAAGAAATAGGAGAGTAATCTAGAATTATGAACTCCTGAACAGGTTGGGACTACTCCTTATCAATATCCATGACCTTAGGCAAAAAATCATGAAAAACAGTATCATCAATGTGGGAGTATGCAGCATTCTTAGATAAAAATCTTACATCTCTGGAAGTAAATAACTTGTTGGATTTCACATCAAACAACTAATAACCTTTCTGATCCAGAACATATCTAAGGAAGATACATTTCAAACTTTTGTCATCAAATTTAGATCTGGAAGGAGAAAGATTTACTGCATAGGCTAAGCATACAAAAGGTTGGATAATAGAAAGATCAGGTTCCTTCTTCATTAAAATCAAATAAGGGCATTCCCAATTTAAAATTTTGCTTGGCAATCGATTCAACAACTAAGTAGCATTTAGTATTGATTGTGGCCAAATTTTCTTGGGAACTTGATTCTGTAGCATAAGTGATTTAGCCACCTGTAGTAAGGTTTTGTGCCTTCTCTCTACTATCCCATTCTGCTGAGGTGAATAAGCACAAGATTTATGATTAATTATACCAAAAAAAGGACAAAACTCATGCATATTCTTATTCACAAACTCACTACCATTGTCAGTTCTCAATGCTTTAACTATAACCCCAAATTGTGTTTGTGTCATCTTGACAAACCCAATCAACACAGATGAAACTTGAGTTTTACTCTGCAGCAAATAGGTCCATATGCTTCTACTATGATCTTCAACTATAGTTAATATAAATTTAGTGTTGGTGATATTCTCAGCATAGTATGGTCCCCAAACATCAGCATGTAAAAGCTCAAATAAAGTATGACTTCTTCGTTGCAGCAAAAGAAAAGAATTACGAGGTTGTTTGGATCTGAGACATATCTCACAATTTATAATTGAAGCTTGTTCTTCAGCAGTCATCTGTCTATCCAAAATCTTCATATGTTGCATTGTGCCAAGGCTGGGATGACCAAGTTTATTATGCCAGCTGATATAATCTCCTCCTGCTGCAATCTTCAAATGATGAACATGGTGTGGCAACAAAGATTCCATAACATAGAGACCCTCCATCACTCTTCCAATACCTAGAACTTGATCATTTTTGTTTCTCTGAACAATACAATGAGTATCAAGAAAAGTGCATTTGATTTGAGACTCCTTTGACATCTTTGCAACAGAGATCAAATTATGAGTGAACTCAGGTGCATATAACACATTTCTCAATGTGATGTGTTCAGTCAACTTGACTTCTCCTATGTAGTCTACAAGCTTGGGAGAGCAATCTGGAAGATATACTTCAGAAGGAGTTTCCAATCTTTGCATAGCAGTAAGAATGTTATAGTTCCTGCATACATGCACACTTGCACCAGAATCTACTATCCAGGCATTAGGCTTGAGCTTATTGACAACACTAAAAGCAAAATGCCCCTCAGCTGGAGAATAACCTCTATCTTGAACCATGTTGATATCTGATCTTGAGTTTCCAGTTCCTTGTTTTTGCATCAAGTTTTCCATGCACTTAGCTATCTCATTTTGTATCATCTTCTCAATATTGCTGCTCATTTCTCCCTTTGTTTGATGATCTGCATCATCCTCAAAATCAAATGGTGTATCCACATGATTCACTCTTGTCTTTCTTTTGTTGTTTTTAACCTTCTTATACCAATCTGGGTACCCATGAAGCTTAAAACAGTCGAGTTCTTCATGTCCAGGCTCTTCACAGTATGTGCACTTGAGTTTCCTCTTCTCTTCTCTGCTAAGCTTCTTTCCTTTAAAGCCACCACTCTTTCCAGTGTTAGAGCTATAACTCTTTCCCCCTGCATTCTTATGCATTGGTTAAGTTCCTGTACTCATATTCATATATATGGGATGATGAATTTCTGAGAAATTTTCTGAAACAGATTTCTGTTCCTCAATCTGTAATATCATGGAGTAAGCCTTGTTCACATTTGGAAGAGGCTCTAACAACAGAATCTGTCCAATTATACTCTCATATCGATCATCCAATCCCATAAGAAACTTCATTAATTTCCTTTCTTCATATCTTTTATTAGCAACACTCATACTTCCACAGGTGCACTCTAGAGGAGGTGAAGACATATTACGCTCATTCCACAACGCATTTAAGCTATTAAAATAAATCATTACCGACTGATTTCCTTGAGTGTATGCACCTATTTCTCGTTCTAATCTGTAGACCTTAGGGCTATTACTTTTGCCAAATCGCTAACTTAAGGCTTCCCAAAGATCTCTTCTATTCTCAATATGAATGAATGCATCAACTATATCCTTGGAAATCGAATTTGTAATCCAACAATAAACCAAGTGACCAACCTTAAGCCAAGCTTTGTAAAATGGACAATTTTCTGGAGGTTTTGGAATAGATCCATCAATTATCTCAAGTTTAATCCTAGCTCCTAATGTTGTACAAATAGATTTACTCCAATTTAAGAAATTATTGCCATTGAGCTGAATTGATACCAACTGTATACCTGGATGATCACTATTGTGGAGCACCAAAATTTCCTTAATTTGCACTTGATCAACCTCCTGATCAGTTGCAAACACTCGTCGTTGTTCCAATTTTGCTTTATGGCTTGATTCAGCTTCATCTTCATGATCATCATCTCTTCATGCGCCTTGTTCATCATTGAAGAGTTTGCTCCATTGAAATTGATGATTTTTGCCCATGTGTAATTCCTTAATTTTGATCTAAACCTCACTCTTGATACCATAAAGGAATGAACAAAAGCAGAAAATGTGTATGGCATTCATTACGAAGAAATATCTTATTTTGTTACAGAATGAATAAAACAGTACATCTCTCTTAGCTCACTTAGCTATTTATACTAACTACTAAAACTATATTTCTTACAAAGCAAGCTATACTAGTACAATATGATCCGTTAGATGGCATGGATTCACCACAATTTTGACGTCCGCGATCACACTTCCCCACGCTTAGCTGTCTTCTCTTCCACCTCATCTTCATGTGCAGCATCATCTACTTCACATGGCTTCATCCTAGCTGGCTGCTGAGGTGTCTCACTTTGGCATGAATTCTCATGCATGCTGCTCCTATAAGTGTATCCTCCCACCAGACACAAAAGACTCAAAACAAAAGAAGAAAAGACTCGATCTAGACCTCTACAGACACTATAAAGAGCACGAACATAGGGCTCGTCAAGGCTCATGATGGATAATCCCGGTTTCCTTGCCCACACTTGAAATAGGGTGTGTTTTTTAATAAAATGGTTTAAAATAATTTTATTTGCTTATTTAGAATTTATGAACAAAATTAAGTATTGTACTTTCCTATTATTCTATTTATGAATAAACTTAAATTAAAACTCAAAAATTCTAAAAACTCAAAAGTAATGTGGATGAGTCGACTGGATGAGCCTCACCAATATCATAGAAGGTTCATCCATGGGCTATCTGCATCGTTGAGAGTCAAAGAGTCTCATGGATGTGAATGCTCTTATCCCATAAAAAAAGTTACTCCCTCGACGATAATTGTTTCCTAATTTCTTTTTGTCCAAGAAAATTGTTTTTTTCCCATTTTTATACATTACTCCACCACAAAATATTCATTTCCTTCACTCATAGCACAACACTACTCAAAATATGTCACACCCCGACTCCCGAGGTGCGACTTACGAACAAGTATACGACCTAAACAACTAACCATCAGCTCAAATATGGGGAACATGCTCGGGGAAACATTAATGAAAGCAACAGCACTCGAATAAGACTATCAAAGACATAAAGAAGCAATAACCGAGCATTTCAAAATCACATACCAACAAATAAGTGATAAGTATTTCAAGTCAAGAGATTAAGAATTCAACAAGCATTTAATCCATCGAGCACATCGCTCGGAATAAAAAACAAGTATTAGAGTATATATCAACAGACATTCATTTCGAAAGAGTTGCAGCAGAAACTTGACTCAAAACCCAACATTCACACATATGGAGACGTGCAAATGCCAGTCCGACATCCGACTAGACTCAACCAAAAACACCACACCACCAAGTATCCATGCCATCATCATCCTATCAACCTGCACGTTTAGAAATACACGCAGGGCTAAGTACTTCGTACTCAGTGAACACATGCCAAAACATTTGGAAAAAGATGCTATTAAAAGCTATACCAATTGAACTTGCCTTGCCGAAACATCACAAGTATTCAAGCAAATTAAAAAGGTTTTACTTGTGCATGCTAAAACATTTTCTTTTAAATAGACTGCACAGTCAAACATAACATATATCAATAGTATGCATCATCTGTCACAAATGATCTCACTGTGCCGAGAAGTAGGCCTCCTTCTCGAACACTGTGACCGGCCTAACCGAAGCAAGGCTCGCAGTCACCTCAATATTTAACATACCACACGTGGGTTTTCTGTCTTTCACAGGATGATAATATCTCAAATAAACAGATGATAACACATACCAAACTCAATAAAACGGCAAGTCAATCGCATTTAAAATCATATAATAATACTCAATAGCATAATGACATTCGTCGATGGTTTTGGTTCAGAAAAGCCCACCTGACTTCCGAAGATTCTAGCTAGGCGGTTTAAGGGCTATTGTCCTCGCTTATCTTTCCGTCTGGCTTGATCCTTCACAGATCGACATCGAAGGACTTCTACTTGAGTCGTTTCTTTCTACGTTATTCTTTTCTAAAAGATCTCGCATTCTCGTCTTTAAGCCATTAACTCTACTCGATGATTGGTTAATACTACTAACCAATATCTTAGTACTTCTCGCTTTAATTATGAAACGACGTCTATCTAAATTCTATTACTCGAACTTTCTTTTATAAACTTAATCAATTCTCGATTTAATTAACAAATCAATAGCTTAATAAACTCAGTAATTCTTCATGTCATTAAAATAATATCATTCACTCAAGCATATTAATTCAATTGCATAATAAATTTAAATTAATCAAACACATTGTTTCAAATTCAATCACATTTCAAGACACATTATCATTTACTCAATTTATTTTTTTTGAACTTAATTCAATAAGAATTCTTTTTTTGAAAACTCAAACGATATAGTTTATCTTCCTCAGTTTATAAACAACGCTTTTCCAAATTCGTTGTCTTATGAAAACATATTATAGATCTTTACTCAATTAATAAAAAAAAATTATTTTTATTAAACTCTTATGATATAGGAATTTCCTTTCTATTTCTAACTCAATTCTCATTTCTTAACTCAACTATTATTTTTCTAATTATTAACTCGATAATTCTTCTCGGTTTATTTTTAATCCACACGGTTTGAAACACAACTTATTTAATTAACTCTAATTAATTATTTTTAAAATCATTATTCGATAACTTATTCCATTATTTTTTTGATTAAACTATACGAGTATTTAAACTTAACTCGTCTAACATCTTTTTATCAACTCGATTAAATCTTCTTTTCCTTTTCTTACTATTTTATTCTCTTTATTTTAACTCGATTTTCTCAACTCTTATTTATTTAATTAATAAATTCCTTTTTTTTCTTCATTCTTAATTAATGATTTCCTTTATTCCTCAATTAATTTTTATTTTAATAAAAACTAGTTTATCTTATAAATTTATAAAATTTCTTTTTGATTTAATTTAATCAAAATTCAAATCTTCAAGTCTTATTTCAAGAACACTTAGAACATTTAAAACAATTACTAGATTTATTTTTCTATACATTTTTCAACTCTTAGCATTTTTAAAGCTTTTAAAACTTCATTCTTTTATCACAAAAATCCTATTTTCATCTAGGATTCAAACTAACACCTTAACACACATTATAACATCAAAATCATCAAATCTTCTAAATTATCATAAATTATTTTCTTTAAAACCTTCACATGCAATTCGATTTTCTCATACTTAACAACATCAAAGATTAAATCATCATATCACATAATAATCTCATGATCAAAACATCATTTAAATCATCAACAAAATCAACAAAATAATTTCTTCTTTTTCACCCCAAACTCACGGCATTTTCAACAAAAATTAGGGCAATTATTTCTCAATTTTTCATGCATATAATTCTATTCTTAACATGCTCAAAAACATATATCAAGTATCAAATTCATCATAGAACATAATAAACGATTTTTCTCCTATTTTATCGAATTTTTCGGTATTCACCAAATTTTAGGGTTTTTAATTTCTTTTTCTTCTCTTAATTCATCGATTAAATCCTAGTGTTCGATTCTCCTATCGATTTCTCCTCACTCGATCTTCACATCGATAACCTAAGTTTGCCTAAACATAAAATAAATGCCATGCATGCATGTTTTCTTTCTTTTAGAGCTTATAGAGATACATATATACAATAAATCAAATGAATTATCATACTTTTTAAAATAAATTGGATCTTCTCCTTTTGAACCTCTTGAAATCGAAATGGATGGAAGAAAAAGGCTCAACTTCTAGCTTGGATTTTCTCTTGGAAGAACTTGTCTTGAATCCTCAAGAAAAGATATGAAACAACAATTAATCATCCATTTTTAGGGCTTAAGAGCCAAAAATAATGAAGAAATAAGGATGATTATTGGATTTCAAACTCAAGAATTTGGAGAATTATTACCTTTAAACTTGGGGTTTGGAAGAACTAAGATGATGGTGATGATCTTCTCTTGATTTGCATGGGATTGAAGCTTGAATTCAAGGCTTTAATGGAAGAAATTCCAAGTGTGTGTGCCTCACGGCATTAGAGAGAGAGAGGGAGAGAGTTTTTCTTCTTTGTTTCTTGATGGAGGGTTGTAGAGTGTTAGATGAATGAAATGAAAGAAATCTTTCTCATACATAGAGAGAGAGTTCGAAAGAGAGAGAGATGGATTGTGGATGCATGCACTTAATTTCTTATTTTTCCAACACATGGAATAAACATGATGATGTTTGGTGTTGGGACTTGGTTTGATAAAGGATTGATGGGATGGTTTTTGCATGCAATCTTGATTACACAAGTTACTAAGATTTGGTTAATGAATAATCATGATGAGCTCTATGTAGTAGTCTTGTAGATAGGTGTGGAGAGAGATTTAGGGAGAGAGATAGTGAGAGGTGGCGGTGGAGAGGGGAGAGAGATGAGTGACACTTGTCCCACTATTCTATTACGGGTATTAATTACCCGGTCGTAAAAAGTTTTCCGGATAAAATGTCCGTATTATTCCATTTATGCTAAAAACGGATCTAATCTCTCTTCGTCTCGTTTCCGACACTAAAACATCTCAAACTTAATTCTTGTCTCAAAAGATAAATTATGAATTCCGATTATTAGATTTTTAGGTCTTAAATTCATATAACGAAGAAAACTTACAATTTAGTCGGCTTATTAATCCGCTTATTAATCCTTTAAAGATTAAATCCTCATATCTCTTCTCAAATTATCTCGAATAAGCTTCTATCTTATATCAATGATCTTAGAATTAATTCTAGGTTCAAAGATTTTAACTAAAATCTATTCTAAGTTCTTCGGCACATAGCAATTTCTCGGTTATCAACATTATTCACTTCCAATTAAAAATCTTCGGAGTTTTTCTGAAAATCATACTCGTACTCATTCTCATACAAGCAAACTCAATAAATATATCACATTATCCTTTCAAGAAATAGAACAGATAATCTCACGTAAAAACACATAAGGCATTCCAGTCGTTTTACTCATTTGTATTTATTTAGAAAAAAAAAAATTATTCCTCAAATCTCGTCATTTAAACTTACTCGGTTAATTAATACGCTCTCTAATGTTATAGAAGTTCGGGGTATTACAAAATATTTCATTCCTCTCCTCACAATGACACCTAATTACTTTTATTTGTTCAGTGCCCATCATCCCAAGAAATAATTATCAGACTATCTGCAGTGGGGTGTCTCTATAGGGTGTGATGGAGATAGAGACAGTGAGCTGCAATGTGACTATCTCTATGGGGTCTCTCTATCTAATTTCTGAATTTATATTTTGCATTAATTTTAATTAGGATATTCGATAATTTCATTAATTTAAATAAAATAAAAATAATACATTACTAGAAATAAAACAAAATACATTACTAGAAATTAAAAAAAGTACATTACTACAAAAAAAAAATAGTTGTTGGTAGGGGAAACAAAACTAAGCCCATCCTCGACGGGCCTTGACCTCGACAACCATCATTATGTGCAGTTGATACTGCTCTGACGTCATGCGCGACGTATCCGTATTGATGATCCATGCATCGGTGGTGTCTTACTTCGCTCGAGGACGCTCCTTCATTGCCTCGGCGAGGTTGTTCTTCGCCTTGATCATGCCACTTAGTCGGTCATTCATCAAGTCGACCAACGACCCAAACTCCGGATCCTCGTTGGCCTTCTTTTTCCCCTTTCCGTTGGCCGGCTTCGCCTCCGCCTTTGCCGCATCTCGTCCCTGTGGGGGGGAAGGTGGAAAGGGGGCGTGCTTTCTCTTTCTGCTGCCTCGTTGAAGCCGTGGGCCGTTCTCGATGAGGTGTGGGCGCCTTCCTCCATATTCTTCATTCACTTCATGGAATGAACATCGAAAAATTCATGGTGGAGGAATTTGGGGTAGCTCTGCAAGATTTTCCAAGCACCAAATTGCTTGAAGCATTGATTACATTGATGGGCCGCATATATCTACTGGGCAGCCTCTATCACCATATCATCGGAGGCGCTGTTGGGCCTTTTCTTCGTCGTCTTGCCGTAAGCGATCGTCCACTCCTTCACCTAGCCAGAGACGCGCCCAAAAACACTCGTCACTGTCTTTGGGTTGCGGTAGTCGTCGAACATGGAGTTGAACCTCGCCGCTACTTTCCCCAAGTATTTCTCGGAATGTTGATCTTTGCCAACAATGGAATTGCACGTCTCCTCTACCCAGATCTGGATGACGGCGGTGCCTTGTTCAACCGTGTAATTGCGTTGCTTCGCCGTTAGTATGGCGGCACCTTCGGAAAGAGGAGGAGCGACGTTTATGAGGGTGAGATCGGCCCATGCCTTGCCCATACCTATGGCCGCCCTCTTGCGACTCGCCGTGGCCTGTGCCATCTCGGACAAGGGACTCTCCTCGTCGCCTATGACATTCTGGAATGACTCGCCGACGGACGAGTTGAGGTTGATAGAATCAAACCCCGCCGGTGTATATCCGTCGTATGCCCCGTCGTCCGCCATTTAGAGAAGACACCGTGACGACAACCACAAATTATTTGGATCCATTTATGAGAGGTGATTGTATGAAAGTTTATGGAAAATAGAGATAATTGTGCGAGAAATGGTGTGAAAATGGTGTGAATTAAGGTGTTATATTGTAATATCCCGATCTTTTATAAGTCTTTAAGTTCGTCTTGATTGAGTTTATATGCTTTAATAATGTGCCTTTGTATGATAAAAATTTTCGAGAAAAGAAAATTTCTCGTGAAATTACTAAAATGCCCTTGAGGGCCTTTATGTAATTTTTCTCGTTTCGGTTATCCGAATCGAAGATGTAATGAATTGCTTGAGCATGATTATTTAAGTTTGAGCTTGAGTTTAAATTTCAGAAAATTATGGGGAGTTTCATTTTCTGATGAATAGTAACTTTTCCGAGTTTTCACTATTCATCGAGTTTTTCTGAATTTCATCTAATTAGTGTATTTTGAGTATAAAAATTCTTTTAAAACCTTTGAGATATATTTGAGAGTCATTTTAGATTGTCTGAGAAAGATTTGAGTTATAATTTTAAGTACCCTAATATGAATAGTGATTCCGAGATTTTATTCGTTACTCAAAATTTTGATTTGAAAACTGGATTTCTGGAATCCTTGATTTATTTGGAGAGATATGAGACAAAGTAGAGAGCTTTTCGACGTCGAGAAAGAGTCGTGGTGAATTTTAAATCGTTTGAGAGTTAAATGAATATATAAGGATGTTTTGCATCGGAAAACATTTTCTTTCCGGCAATTTATATCGCGATTTAACTTGGTGCATCTCTTTTTTTTCCTATTTATTTCCTATGCCACTCTCATCTCTTCCCACTCTCTCTCACGTGTCCTCTCTCTCTATCTTCATCCCTCTCTCTCTTGCCGACATCACCCATCCATCTCTCTCCATCTCACCGTCGATACACACACACACATATACACAAGAATTTCTATATTGATGCTTAAGAGTTGGAGCTTCAAGTTGCGTGGAATAAAGTCTTGATCGATCGAACCTTCCATCTCAAGTAAGAATCGAGTTCCTTGTTCGATTATGGTTTGTTTAAGATCAAGAAATCCATCTTCTTATCTTCCTTCTTGATCGATTAAAATAGATGAAGTAGGAAGTTTTATTCTTCAAGCTTTGAGCATCAATTTTTGCATGGATTCATGCATGAAAACTTGAGCTAAATTCTTGATCATTTCATCCCTCCTAATGCCGAAAATCTTAGTAGTTTTTAGGGGTTTTTATGTTCTTATTTTTATCATGAAATTGATGTTAAAATCGAGCCTAATTAATTAATCTAAGAGTTTCTATCTGATCGATTAAATGAGTAAAATTTTTATTTCTTTTCTCCTTGAAAAGGTCGAAGGGTTAAGTATAGAAATTATGGATTTTTGTTGTGTGATCTTAATACATGAATTGATGATGTTATTGTGGAATTAGAGTATTATGATGCTTGATAAATTGATCAATTAAGGAGTACGAATTGTTATGCTATTTCTCCCCAAAATTTCGAAGTACACACACACACACACACACACACACACACACACATATATATATATATATATATAGAGAGAGAGAGAGAGAGATAGTGATTTTGTGATGATCTTGAAGAGTAATGATAGATTTGAGAGTTTTATGATGATTAATGCATGATTGAATGAGTATTTAAGAAGCATGAAATTCTATCCCTTTTTACCTAAAAATTTCGAAGCTTTTGAGTATAAAAGTTCATGATTTTTTATGATGTGAAGTCTTGAATGTTAAATTGATGAATGATTTATCAATTTGAGAATATTTTGAGCTTAGGTTTAAGAGGAATCAAAGAAAGAATTTTGTTTGCTTAAAAAGAAAAAAAGTCAAACTATTTAGGCCTAAGAACTTGTGATTTTTGTTGATCATATGTTCTAAATGCCAAATTGAGTATAGATTAATGAAATTACATTTATTTGAGGTGTAATAGAACTTGAAATCATTAAAATCGGATGTCTATAGAGAAAACCCCAAAATAGTCGAAGTTTATGAGCTTAAAATGAATATTTTTAGTATTTTAGTTCGTTTGATGAAATTGATTGGAAAATCGATCAATTGAAATTTTTATAAGTACGTTAGAACCTTGAATTTTTGAATTTGGAAAAGTTATGCCCTAATTCCAAAAATTTCGAAACTTATAGGATTTATAAATTGGAAATTTTTGATTTTGAGCTTATTTGAGTGAATTAAGGATGTATTCATGAAATTGGATTTATTTTAAGCATGTTAGAACTTTGAATTTCTAAAATCGACCATGTATAGCTCTATACATGAAAAAAGTCGAACATGATTGAGCATGAAATCATAAAATTTTGTGTTCTTGACATTGTTTGAAGTATGTGATGATTGGATATTGTAATTTGAGTAAAAATAAGCATGTTAGCTTCTTGAATTTCTTAAATCAAAATTCATACGTGAAAGCTATTAAAAACTTAAGTTTGAGAATGAAAAATCAAGATTTCGTAAGCTAAAAGTGGAATTAAGTATTGATCGAGTAACTGATTGATTGAAATTATTTTAAGTCAGTTTGATAAGTTTGAGAATTTTCTGAACATGTGCACGTTTTTCGAGAAAAGTGACGTAGACTTTATTGCGAGATATCTTGATTAAGGTTTCGGATTTCGAATCCGATTCCATAATTGAATTCCTTGATTTATTTTATGAAAAACGAAATTGTTTCGTTAATTCGAAGACTTGTATTTTTCAAGTTAAAAGTCGAGCAGTATTGAGTCAGCATGAGACTGTGTATGAGACCTGAATGAATTTGTGAGTTGATATTCGTGTTTGTATGAATTTATGTGATTTTCTAGAATTTTTGTAGAATATTCTGAGAAGTTTGGAAAATTTTTCTTTTTCTGTTTATTTATCGAAGTCAGTCGTTTACCTATTTGTTATGTCTGATTCTCGATGTAAAAGTCTGAATGTGAATGATTTGTGTTTAAAGTAGTCAAGAATTAATCTCGTAATATTCTGAATTCGAATGACTCGAGAAATCGAGAAATACGAAGTTTATGGAGCGAATAGTGAATTCTCGATTTTTGTAATTTGTTTAAGTTTTAATTTGCCTAATGTTATCGAGTTAACTGTTCGAGTTTGAGAAGTCTGTTGGTTTAGTACTTGAATAGAGTTGAGAAACCGAGAAAGATAGATTTAGTCGAGCTGAGATAAGTTAAGAAACCTGAGTCAAGTAGAAGTCCTTCAGCCGAGCATTAGAACTCGTTTCTTTTTTCGAGAAAGTAAACTCGTCCTTATAAGATGTTATTCTTGAAGGAACGAGCGGGACAGAGAAGTGACACAAGAAGAAGAAGAAGTTTGCCCCGACTAACACCCTTCAGTTACGTGGGCTTTATAAACCGAGAACTATTGAATGCTATCACTTATTTGACTTGCCATTTATTTGAGTTTTGGTATGTTTAATCATCTTGAGTTATTATTATCCTGTGTGAGATAGGAACACACGTGTTGTTTATTGAATTATTTAAGGTGACTGTGAGGCTTGCGTCGGTTAGGCCAGTCATAGTGTTTGAGAAGGAGGCCTACTTCCCGACACAGAGATGATGTAGTAGATTGATTCATACCTACTGTTATATATATGTTGACTGCGCAGTTGTTTCAAAAAAGAAAATGTTTTTGCATTCACAAGTAAAATGTTTTAACTGTACTAACACTTGTAATGCAGTGGCAAGACAAGTTCAATTATATAGCTCTATCGAGCAAGTTTTAAATTGTTTTTGGCATTTGTTCACTGAGTACGAAGTACTCAGCCTACATGTGTTTTCTAAACGTACATGTTAGCTCTGATGTGGATGGCGCGGATTGCTCGGCAGTGTGTGTTAATAAGTCGAGTTGTATGTTTAAGCTTGCAGTTACATGTCTTCATACATGTAATTGTTGGGACTTGAGTTTGTTATTCCACTGCAACAACAATGTTTTAGTATTTGTTTTCAAAACTTATACTCTGATGTTGTGATGATACACAGAGCCTTGTACTCGATACTACTTTCTATTTTCCTGACTTCTACTTGAGATATATCATGATGCTCGTTTCTTGAGTTAAGATTTGAAAGTATGTTATTATTTGTATTTCAAACTATATTCCCTTGTTTCTGAGCATGATCCCTTATTGAGTTGAGTGTTATTCTATTATTTCACCAACACTGTTTGGGTTGTGACATATATATAAGTAAAAATTAAATAAAAAAAATCCGCTAAATAGCCGTTGATTTGACGTAGCGGGCGGTTGAGTTGACATCTACGTTCTCAATCTTAGTATTAGAGTCTAACTCTTATCTTATATTTGGAAAGACGACTCTGATCCAGAGTATATACAAATATTCTGCCTTATGACTCGAAAGAAGACTTGATATAGAGTACAAATGAATACTCTATACTATTACTCGAAGGAAGACTTGTATACGAATATCACTTGGTGATATTACTAGAAGGAATGACTCGTATTAGAAAAAGATGACTCATAACCAGAGCAGGAAACAACTTACTCCTCCGTTACCACTTAGTGGTATTACTGAAAGAATGACTCAGTCTAGAAGACTGACTCGCGACCAGAGCAGAAAACGAACTTCTGCTCAGAAACCACTTTGTGGTAGTACTAAAAGAATAACTCATACTAGGGAAGTGACTCGAACTAGAAGATTGACTCATAGTCAGAGCAAGAGACGAACCTCTGCTCTGATACCACTCTGTGGTATCACTAAAAGGAAGGACTCATACTAGAAAGTTGACTCATAATCAGAGCAGGAAGCAAGCCTCGCTCTGATACCACTCTGTGGTATCACAAAAAAAATGACTCATACTCAGAGCAGGATACAAGCCTTGCTCTGATACCACTCTGTCACAGCCCCAAATCCCGAGGGACGGCCGAAGCCGGGGTGCGACTGGGGTTGGATTAAAGAAGCGGGGAAGAAGGGGGCTAACTGACTAACATACGTAAAAGACATCAACCAATCAATGAACAAGACTTGAATATAACGAGAAAGAGTTAATCACGAGTGATTACTCGACAAAAGTACAGGATAGTATCTAAGTTCAAGTTTACATACTTAAACTACAGAGTTTTGTTCAAAAGACAGGTTCTCAAAAGACTTAGAGTTTGGCAGCGGAAGAGTCCTAACTAAAGCATCCTATCTTTTCAACTCAACTTCAACTGTTGCCGCTCACGTCGCTTCAACCTGCACATTTAGAAAACAATGCAGGGCTAAGTACAAAAGTACTTAGTGGGCACGATGCCGAAATCATAATCATAAGTAAAAATAATATGGCATTTCATAATTTGTAGCACATCGGGGTTTTATTGAAAGAGGCCCGTGTCTACTAAACATTTTCTTACTCTTTTCTCAAATTAGCTTGCAAGCATTTTTCTGGTATGTTACGTTCAATCTTGACCCAAACTCATTCACCGTGGCTGGTACCCCTCAACAGGATATCACATACACCACAGGTTACAAAGTGCACTAACTCTGGAAAGCACTTAGCAGCTAACTCAGAGCCGATCATTAGTTAACCTAGTTAGATTAACTCTAAATCTGGAAAACACGAATGTTAACTCAGATAGGTACAAGAGAACTCACATAAATCATAAAACAGTTCATGACATAATATCACTTTAAAAACACAGATATCAAAGCGATAAAGAAAGATTTTCCGAGCATTGCTCGTTTTATTTAGTATATAAAAGCCCACCTCGTAATACAGAACTAAGAAGTACTAGCTTCCAATCTTCGGATCTTCCGTCCTTTCTTTACTGCTGGCTTCGTCCTTCATCGTAAAATAATATTATTTAAAATCGGGTCGTAAAAGATAATCGATCAAAGAAAGTCGAAATAGGTTTTTGTTGTTTCATTCTTTAGGCATTTGCACGCTTACTAGATTCATTTTACTTAAACGGTTCCCGTTTAGAACTCGAAAGGTCTCATACTCGACTCTTAGGTCAGTAGAGAGGGTAGTCGATAGCTTAATACGACTTAAAAGATCATAAGGAACTAAGTTGGAAAGAATCAACTTATGAAAATAAGTTTTAGTTCATTACGACTTAGACAATTCCTCGCTTAACTAAACTTCTTTACTTGAATGGATAAGAGGTACCAACTCGTCTTGGTTAGCACTCAAGGCTCCTTTCTTGACTCTAGGGTCAGTAGGAAGATAGTCGTTAGTTATTACGGCTCAAACGATCGAAAGAAAACTAAGTTGCGAACGAAACAACTTAGAAGAAAGAAAACTGAAATTTCACTGCGCAATACAGAAACTCTGGGGAATGCCCAGAACAGGAGATCTGGAAACAGGGGATAAGCCCTGTACCGTTGGAAAGTTTGAGATGTCTAGTTTACGCTCCAATTTACGGATCGCAAATCCGATAAACGAGCTAAAAGTTATTACAGTTTCCGGCGAGGGTCGCAAAACTGCCGCGATAACCCTAGATGCTCAATAGAAACGACGTGTAACGTCTTAGGTTCGTTCTAAGTTCTCGTATTCGATTTCTTATGAAACTTGACCCTCAAGGCAGTCAACACGTACTCCCGTACGTGATGAACTCCCTCTCAACACTCGTCCAATAGCACGACGTTCTAAACGTCGGCTTTCAACTAACAAGTACTAAACCAACAAGTTATCAATTTCCCATTCTAGTTCTCGACTATCACGATATCTCATATTATATTAGCTCGAAAACTCATGACATCAACTAAAAATTTATTCCCAAGTCCATCATAAACGATATTATCAAGTTAGAATTCCCATTCGACTTTTCGGTTATTAGTTACGACTAGTGGTTTGTCTCTTACACAATTTTCAAGGTTGTCGGATTTCGTTCAAATTTTACGTCATTAATCAACATCTAACTAGAATCGATTTCATGCATATAATCACTTCACATCAACACTATATTTCATCTTACGACGAGTTCTTCGTCTCTTACATCCCACCAAATAATTTTAGAAAATTATCAAATAGATTCCTAACATCAATTAATACCATTTACAACATTATTCTATCAACCAAACATCATCTAAATCAAACACATGAAAACCCCTAATTTCCTACTCATTTTCGGTTTTAATACATAGGTTAAGAGGGTGTTTTTCTTCATCAATTAACATCATTTAACTCTTAATCATCCTATTATAACATCAATTAATCAATTCAAGTCTAATTACACATCAACATGCAAAATCCCCAATTTCAAACCCTAAACCCTAAATCAATTTCAAACAAACAAAGGGCTTTCGATTTCTCTTGGTTCTAATCACTAATTAAACACTTTCTAAGCATGAATTTAACATCAATTGAAGAATTCCAAAAACCTACACAATAGCCCTAAATTTCGGTACTAGCATGTAGTTAGGGCTTTTGATTTTTCTTCCAATTTTGATCTTAGAAATCACATCCAAACACAACTAATTAAACTAATCAAAGATCAAAACATCTAGTTCTTCACCGCTAAATTTTTGATCAAAAAGAAAATAAAGAGAAGAGGATGTTGGATGGATAGAAACATAGAAGAGGTGAATACCTTGATCGTTACTAAAGAAAATGATAAGTTTTTGATGGATGAATGAGGGCTTGTGTGATTTTCTTCTTCAAGTGCTTGGAGATTCAACAATGGTGGAAGAAGAAGATCGGAGAGAGGGAGAGGGAAGGGCTGCCGATTTTTTTTTATGAGGGAGGAGATGTGATTTTGTTTGATGCAACATAGCTATATATATATTAGGTTAAAGGGAATAGTGAATAGTGTTTGAATAGTAGTAGGTATATAAAATAATACTACATGGAAGAAATAAGCTATAATGCTAAAAATGGGAGAGAAAAATCGGTTATGAGAGGGAAGGGAGGAAAAATACGCGCTTTTCCAACGCGATACGACGTTACGGAAATCGGACGACGAAAAATGTAGCTCGACGCAAAATCGTCACGATCCGATTCGTCCAAAAATTCTAACGTATAAAACATAATTGGAAAAAAATAAATTTATAAAATTAATTCCGACAAAAACTCGGGACGACACAGTCCGAGTTTCGTCCGGAAAATCATAAAAACGAACTTTCTCTGGCGAGTTCGTATCGCGATTTCGTGAATGCAAAAATCAGACGGTTTTCCATTCTGAGTTCACGAACTAAAATTTTTTCGTACGCGCTAACCCTAAATACAGTAGTCGTCTAGCTGATTTCCGTAGTTTATTTTTAGAAACGGAATCAACCATTAGTTTTAGGATTTAAAAATCATAAACTTAGGCGTGCAAAGCCATTTATTTTATTAACTTTAAATTTTTAGATCGTAAGGAATTTCCGGGGCATTACATCCTACCCCCCTTACGAAAAATTTTGTCCCGAAATTTGCATACTTTCTGCAAAAAGATGAGGATATCGCTCCTTCATCTTCTCCTCGAGTTCCCACGTGGCTTCTTCTTGCCCGTGGTGGTTCCATAGCACTTTAACGATCGGAATCGATTTGGTTCTCAACTCTTGGACTTTTCTATCCAGAATCGTTATCGGCTTCTCTTTGTAACTTAGGTCAGATTCAAGAACTACGTCTTGCTGACTAATGACGTGCTTAGGATCGTAAACATATTTTCTCAACTAAGAAACGTGGAAAACGTTGTGGACGCTTCCTAGACTTGGCGGCAAGGCCAATCTATAAGCGACGGGTCCTATTCTCTCGAGGATTTCATAAGGTCCTATAAACCTGGGCCTTAGCTTACCCTTGACTCTGAATCTAACGATTCCTTTGGTCGGTGATATCTTAAGGAAAACCTTATCTCCTATTTCAAACTCAAGATTGGTTCGACGATCATCGACATAAGACTTCTGTCGGCTCTAGGCCTCTTTCATTCTTGTTGGGAAATTTATTAGTATAAGTTTTGATGAATTCCAAAACCGGCTGACCCCAACCGAGTAGATGTTGCCAGAACCTAATGTTAGAATTCAGGCTCGCTGTTTGAGCAAAGTTAAGAGTTTATCTTTACAGGTCTCCAGCTGAAGATGGCAACAAGGCGTCACTCAGACAGAACATCAGTTGTGAAGAGAGACAACTGAGAGTTCATTTGTTCAGATGCAAACAAGGGGAAGTCTTCAGAACATCAGTTGAGAAGGAAACCAACTGAGGGTTCATCAGATGAAAAGCAGCAGAGAGGAAGAGAACATCAGATGAAAAAGAAATCATCTGAGGGTTCAAACCCAACTGAGTAAAGAAGTGGAAGACAACTGAGTGTTCAGTTTCAGAACCTCAGTTATAGAATCCGAACAAGAAGTTCAACTGTTTGAAGTTCAAAGTCAGCTGAGAGCTCGACAGATCGGAACATCAGCTGAAGACCACTCAGATGAAGGTCAAGACTTTCAACCGACAAACCGAAGTTGACTGTCAAAGATTTGAATTTAAAAAGGAAGTCACATGAGGGTTTGACCGTTCAGTCATTACCCCATCTGGCCCAACACAAGGCTGTCTCAGATGGAAAGCAGAAGAGCACAGATGCCATATCGGGAAAGTCTACAGAGATGAGAGACAAGCCATCGCTATCAACCGATCAGAGATCAACTGCTCCTCCAACGGCTAGTTGATTCTCTCCGCCTATAAATAGAGGCATTCTCTCATTCGAGAGATAAGACGAGAAGGATATAGACTGATTCTTCAAGAGCTTTCACGAGAGAAATCAAAGCAAAAAGCAAATCTGTAAAATTATCATCTAAGAGCATCAGTAGCTGAGAGTTCCAATTTGAGAGAACATTAGTAGCTGAGGGTTCCTAGAGATCGAATCAGTTTTTTATCTTAGTTTGAGTGTTCATTCGTTCAAGCCTTAGATCCAGCTCTCATTTGTGATCGAGCTGTAGTTGGAAAAATCCACCCACTCTCACACCCTAAAAAGTGTTAGTTAGGACCCTACTCTTCCCGCAACTGAGTAGATAGGCTGTTAAGTGCCCGCAAACTTAGCATAGGTTGTTAAGAACCCGTAATCTTAACTGTAAGGTTGATAAGTACCCGCAAACTTATCCTTAACGGTTGCTCAGCCCGCGTAAGCTGAGTAGTTCTGTCCAGAAGAACTTGGACTGAGGTGTGTGGACTCACATCTCCCCGTGGACGTAGGAGTTCTCTCCGAACCACATAAATCTTGTGTGTCGTGTTTATTTGTGTTCAGTTATACATTGCATTCTTAACTGTCTGTCTAACCAGCATACAAATCTCATTTGCATTTTTCCAACCGAGCTGTTGTGGTCTTTGACCAACCGAGCTGTTTCTGTTTTGGTTGTTGACCAACCGAGCTATTTTGCGTGAGTTGATTTAACGAGTTTATCTTTCCCACCACATTCCGCACTGATGCACTCTTCCAGCTGAGGTTGCTTACTCAGCTGTGAGATTCCAACTGAGTTCTTTTTACTCAGTTGAAGTATTTTTTTAAGAGTTAATTTTTAAAATCCTAACTGGTGTATTCCCTCCCCCCCCCATACACCAGTGACTCGTTTTGGGACCATCAAGTGGTATCAGAGCAGTAGTTCAAAAGACTGCTGACTCTGTTTCACGAGGTGTGAATTCGAGAATTTTTCTTCAGTGGTCAACTGAACAAATCTTTTCACGCTAGTGCATACTTGCTCGCATTTTTGTTCTGTTTTTGTTTGTGCAGATGGATGTCAAGGACAAGATCGTAGTCATGTTCTCTGTTGTCAACTATACATCATGGAGAACTCGAATGAAGAAGATCCTTCTGTCAAAGCATCATAGGATGCAACAAGTTCTCACTTCTGGACCAATCGTCATACGAGACAGAATACTTCGCACTCCCACAAATCCCAACGATGGAGATGCAGTGGTGGAGTATGTGGAGAAACAGCCAGAAGACTACACTCCGGAGGAGGCCAAGGTGAGCCAGCTGGATATCTGGGCTCAGAGCACAATAATGTCCACGGTTGGACAAGATTATCTGCCCTGGATAGAGGAGTGTGAGACTGCAAAAGAGATGTGGGACATCCTGGCTTCGCTAAGTGAAGGAAGCGACGAGACGAAGGAAAACAAGTTCTTGCATGCATGTCAAGATTTCGACAATTTCAGTCTGCGACCTGATGAGACTATCGATCAACTAGAGCTCCGGTTTATGGACATCATCAGAAGAATCCAGTCCATCCGGAAAGGGAAATACACACTAAGAGAAATTAACCTCAAAGTGTTGCAAGCTCTACCGGCTGAGTGGGATACTTTCACAAATATCCACGAGAGCCGAGCTGACCTTGGTGAAATGGGAACTGAAAGATTGTTCTCAATCTTGAAAGGAAATGAGTATAAGGTCAACAGAAGGAAGTCGCAGCCCTCAAGTCAGACAAATAGAATTGAGGATGTCAGCTCAACATCAAAGTCAGTGGCCCTCCGAGCTGACTACTCAAAGTCAAGATCGTCAAGGCCAACCAGATCGGCTGACACGACTGCAAAGGAGTCGAGCAGAGAGGAACTGCAACAGAACATTGCAGCATTGTCAAAGAAGTTAGCTGATATGGATACTCGGTTCGGCAAATATAAACGTTTCTATAAATCAAACCGAACTCGAGACAGTTCGAAGCCAGTCACCAATGGTTGCTTCGAATGCGGCAAGGAAGGACACTTCAAAGCTGACTGCCCAGACCTCTCAAAGAAGGAAAGAGAAGCACTGAGGGCCAAGCAAACTGCAAAGAATAAGGCCATGGTAGCTGAAGAGGCAGCTGACGATATGGACATCTTCACATACACTGAAGATGAGGATGATCTGACCTCTACCAACAAAGTCATCAGTCCGGATCAATGCCTCATGGCACTTGGAACCGACCAAGATGATATTGAGGTACAATGTAATCCTGCTCGCTTAAATTCTTCCAATACTTCTAACATGAAGGAATCTCTGAGCGATGAGTTGGAACCCTCCTGGAATGATTTTCAAGAACTCAGTGAGGAACTGCATCAGCAGTCGGTTGAGTTTAAGAGTCTTCAAGCCCAGTTCGCCAAGCTTGAAGATTCCTTAACCGAAAAGGACGATCTGATCAAGAGACAAGCTGAAGAAATTGACCAGCTGAAAAGTCAATTGAGTACAGCCAACCAAACTGAGGCTTCAACCGATGAACAGTTAAAGGAACAGATCAAGGCACAGAACGAACAGTTGAACAAGCAAGAGGATCAGATCGACCAGCTGATGAAGACATCAGATGCTCAGACCGAGCATATAGCTGTTCTTCTCAAGGATCTTCAAACTGAGAAGGACAACCTGATAAAGCTATATCAGTCATCCGAGATCATCGAGAATCTCATCAGATACAGACGGCAAACGGATGATGTGTCTGGACTCGGATACGACGTGGCAAAGGACATTGGAATTCCACCAGCTACCTTCACCAAGGATGAGGAAGTCATGGTTGCCAAACCTAACACAGTTGAGTCTGCAACTGAACAAACACCATCACAACCGACAAAGGCAACTGTGGCTGAGAAAGGCAAAGGAGCTGCAGATGGAGCACCAACGAAACAGTCGGTGGAGTCTACAACCGAGGGGGAATGTTCCAAGACTCAACGGAGGAATCGGAGACGTCGGAGTCGCAATCAGAACCGAGCTCAAAATCGACAACATAACCAAGCTCAGAACCGACGTGATAATCGACCAACAAACCAACCACAGCAGAGATGGAACCAACAGAATCGACCAAGCTTCAACAGACAGAATCAACAACGGTTCCATCATCTCAACAACTAGAGGTTCCAACAGAGTCAACCTATGTGGAACAGTTACGACAGCTATGGTTACTCATGCCACAACATGAATCAACATCAGGGCGTGAACAGCTACAGTCAAGCCACAGGCAGTTGGAATCAGAATCAACTACGAAGATTCCAGCATGGCGTCCAATCATTCAGACAAATCAGACAAGATAAAAATCGCCATCAAAACAGGGGGAAAGCCTCACCTCCTAAAGCCCAACATGGGAGAAATCCAACTCCTCCCAAGAAACAGAGCATCATTTCAAACAACAAGCCTAAGGATAACGGAGGTGTTGTTATAGTTGATGAAAATGGGCAGATCATTTGGAATGACAAGGCTATTCGAGTGTACAGAGAAAAGCGACGCACAGTTCCAGGGGGAACTGGTTCTAACCCTCCAGGACCCAACTGAAATTGGGGACCTAAGCGAGTTTCTCTTTGCAGGTACAGGAGAAACAGCTGAGGAAGAAGAAGGCGTCTACAACAATGTGGGTGATGGATAGTGGATGCTCGAAACACATGACAAATCTGAAGGATTTGCTTGGAAGTTTCGTGGAGAAAGAAGGTCCATCAGTTACTTTTGGTGATAACTCAAAAGGTTATACCAGAGGTTACGGTACCCTTGAAACCAATCATGTTTCAATTTCTAATGTCTCTTATGTTGATGGATTGAAGCATAACCTGCTCTCCATCAGCCAATTCTGTGATAATGGTTTCTCTGTCAAGTTTGATGCACAGGGTTGCAGAGTTAAAGATGTCGGATCAAAGCAGGTGATATTGTTGGGAAATCGATCTCCAACAGGGAATGTATACTACGCTGACTGGAACAGCAGCCTCCCTGACACTTGCCTGTTATCAAAGAGCAGTTCGGATGTGAGCTGGCTGTGGCACAAAAGACTCAACCATCTGAATTTCAAGACGATGAACCGACTCGCCAGACAAGAACATGCAAGAGGCATACCTAACCGAGTGTTTTCAACAACACATATCTGCAGTGCATGCCAGCTGGGAAAGCTCGCTAGAACCTCCTTCCGGTTGAAGTCAACTCCCTCAACCGACCGAGTGTTGCAGCTGATCCATATGGATCTCTTCGGGCCAGTTACACCAAAAAGCATTAATGGAAACGAATATACTTTGGTTGTAACTGATGACTACTCAAGATATACGTGGACCATTTTCATGCGCCACAAGAGTGAAACTCGAGATGAGCTGCCCAAGCTGATGGATCGGATATCGAACCAACAAGAGATGAAGATCATATCTATCCGATCAGATCGTGGAACGGAGTTTCTAAATGAAACCATCATTGAGTATTGCGAAAAGAATGGCATAACCCATCAGACATCTGCCGCGCGTACTCCACAACAGAATGGCGTAGCTGAGCGAAGAAATAGAACTCTGAAGGATGCAGCCACATCCATGTTAGCGAGCTCAGCACTGCCTAAGAGATTTTGGGCTGAAGCGATCAACACAGCATGCTACACACAGAATCGATCTCTTCTCACCAAGCAATTGGGAAAGACGCCCTACGAGCTGTGGAGATGTAGAAAGCCAGATATTTCTTATTTTCGTGTTTTTGGATCTAAGTGTTATATTCACAACAATGGGAAGACTCAGTTGAAAAATTTTGATGCCAAAGCTTCGAAGGGCATATTTCTTGGATATGCAGCTCGGATCAAGGCATATAGAGTTTTCAACAACAGCTCTCGTGTTGTGGAAATAACACCTCATGTTAGTTTTGATGAATCTACCTATGAGTGCAGGGAACAGGTAAAGGAACAACACGCGGATCCAGCTGTTCTACCAGTTCTCACCAGATCGCAAGCACTTCGGGAAAAGAACAGAGCTGAACCTCTAATATGGGCAACTGAGGATGAGGATCCATACTCCTCTGAAGATGAATGCGAAGACCTCGGCTCGTCCCAAGGGGGAACTTCAGCTGATGCTCCTCCAATTGCATCAGCATCCGATGCCCAACCGAGCTCAGTTCAAACTATTGAAAATGTTGAGGATCCAGATTCAACAGCTGATCAATCACCAGCTATGAAGACTCTAACTCAGATTTCTGAACAGCCACAGTTGGAAGAAGAAGGAAGACGCAACCGAAGATGGTATGAAGTTCATTCCACCAACGACATCATCGGAGATCCAACCGAGGGTGTGTGCACACGGAGCAGAGTTGCAAATCCAGAATCAACCGAGGAAGAATCCAACACTTATGCCCAATATGCTGAGAAATTGGCAGTTCTAGAAGAGTTCGAGCAAGCTGGAGATGTTGCCATGATTTCTTGCTTTGTAGCTGATGTTCCAGAACTGAAGACTGTTGGGGAAGCTCTCAACTGTGTCCACTGGACAACAGCCATGCAAGAAGAATTGAATGAGTTTCTACGCAACTGTGTATGGGAGTTGGTAGAAAGACCAAATGGTGTCAAGGTGATTGGATTAAAGTGGATTTTCAAAAACAAGAGAGACGCCATTGGATTCATTGTGAGGAATAAAGCAAGGCTGGTAGCTCAAGGATACTGCCAACAAGAAGGAATTGACTTTGAAGATTCCTTTGCACCAGTTGCAAGGCTGGAAGCCATCCGGATCTTTCTAGCTTATGCCGCACATCACAAGTTCAAAGTATATCAGATGGATGTGAAATGTGCATTTCTCAATGGAGATATCAAAGAAGATGTATATGTTGAATAGCCTCCTGGTTTTGAGACTGGAGATGGAAAAGTGTACAAGCTGAAGAAAGCTATCTATGGTCTAAAGCAAGCACCAAGGGCATGGTATGACACTCTTTGTGGATTTCTTCTGGACTCGGGGTTCAAACGAGGTTCAGTTGATAAAACTCTGTTCACCATCAAAGTTGAAGAAGATATACTTGTTGTGCAAATTTATGTCGATGACATCATTTTCGGCTCCAAGTCGGAGGAGCTGTGCAAGAAATTCTCCGATCTCATGAAAGATAAGTTCGAGATGTCAATGATGGGCGAGATGAATTATTTCCTTGGATTACAAGTGAAGCAGTCACCTGAAGGGATTTTCATCAACCAGTCCAAATATACAAAGGAACTCATCACCAAGTTCGGATTGCAGACAAGTAAGACAACCAAGATCCCTATGAACACGAACTGGAAGATCGAACCAGGAGCTGAGGGAAAGCTCGTTGATGCCAGCCAGTATAGAGGGATCATCGGTTTGCTGCTATACCTAACTGCCAGCCGACCAGACATTTCATACGCAGTTGGAGTGTGTGCTCGTTTTCAAGTCCAACCAAGAGAAGCACACATGTTGGCAGCAAAGAACATCATTTAAGTATCTGAAAGGAACTGTCAATGTTGGGTTGTGGTACCCAACTGATGACAATATCCAGCTGACTGGATACTCAGATGCCGACCTAGCAGGAGATCGGTTGGATAGGAAGTCTACTTCTGGACACTGTCAGTTCATGGGGAGCAAGCTGGTTTCATGGTTCTCCAAGAAACAAGCGTGTGTTGCTACTTCGACAACCGAGTCAGAGTACATGGCTGCCGGAAGCTGTTGCATGCAAGTATTGTGGCTGAAGCAGCAGCTGAGAGATTATGAAGTCTCAACTAGACAGGTTCCCATTCATTGTGATAGCTCGAGTGCCATAGCTATCTCTCTAAACCCTGTTCACCACTCTCGGACTAAGCATATCGACATTCGTCATCACTTCATCCGAGACCATATTGAGAAGAAGGATGTGTCCATGGAGAAGATCCCAACTGAGATTCAGAGAGCTGACACCTTCACCAAACCTTTTCCTGAAGCCCGGTTCAAGATGCTGTGTGATCTTCTAGGACTTTTGGATCCGAGCTAAAAACTCATCCGAGCTAAAGAGTCATCCGAGATGAAGAGTCATCCGAGCTAATAAGGATTCATCCGAGCTGACGAATCGGATATCGAATTAAGGGGGAAGCTCAGATGAAGGAAGAATCTCAGATACGAATTGCCAACTGAAGACATCAAACGTCAGCTGAACAGATGAACTTGAGTCAGCTGATGGTATGCGGCAACTGAGGAGCACAAATGTGGTATACAGCTGATATCGACATCAGCTGACAGGTATCATTTATGACTGAAGGTGTTATGATAATAAATAAGAATGTTTGAAATAAATTCAAACATTCCTGAACATGTCAGCTAGATTAAACAAGCCATCATATCGCATTTAATGTAAAGTCTGGCTGAACATCTATAGCCTTACTTTATAGTGCGACTGGGCTGACACCCTAAACTATTCACCTTCTCACTCGCGCGCGTGGTATATCAGTCAAAATTAACCAACAGTCGCGTAATCTCAGCCGTTAATAGATTCGCGCCATGTAACCCCAATCGTTGATTTTATCCAAGTCAAAGATTATATAATACGGCAAATCAGGAAGTGATCCTTACCTTCTCTTTTCGTGCATATCTTTACTCACTATTCATCATCTTCTCAAATCTTGTTTCGCCATTTCCAGTAAAGTGTTTCGCTCTTTCTTTGCATAAATATCTCCTCGAGATGGCGCCCAAGTCAAAAGCTTCTAAGAAGATGGTTTCCTCAGAGCCTGCAACGTTCCAGGAATCATTCGACATGGTGATGTCGAAGATTCATTTCGAACAGATATTATCCAGAGCGGCTCTCTCCTCGCCTGAGCTCGCTCCAGTCGCCGCCATCCTCTCCGACCATCATCTTCTTGACTGGGCTACCCTCTCTCCAGCCCTGTTGCTCAGGAAGCAGATCGTACATTTCTACCGGAATCTGCAACAAGTTGCAAAAGACGGGCTTGTCACGATCGTCCCGAGCAAGCAACGCCACAGAACCTCCCGGACAGTAGAAGACTCCGTTGTGGAGATAAAGGTGTCAAAGGAGCTGGAGAAGCTCATCCCCAGAAACCGTGAAGCCACAGATGTGGTGGGGAACTTTACTGACAAAGAAGCTGATGCCTTCCTTCAAACCATCCTTCTTGTTCCCGAACCATTGAAGGGGAGCATGCAAAGGACAAAGTTGAAGCCGGAGCACCGACTTCTTTTCGATGTAATTTCCAAATGCATCTTCGCATATGGTGGAGCCTTCGGGGACATAAGCCGTCCTAAGCTCAAGCAGCAGAAGGCCCTGGAAGAGCTACACCAGGTCGACTGGTTGGGATATATAGAGAGCCAGCTGCTGATGGAGAAACAGAAAATCTCCGAGATAACAGCTCAGTCTGGAGAACTGCTATTGAGTGTCAAGGGGACACTCAACTTCGGGACAAAGATATCAGCCCTCATCCTCCAAGCCACACAGGGTCTGCCGCTGACATGGGAAGGAAGTGAGGACACTCCAGTCAGCAAGCTGTTGCTGTTCCCCTCAGCCAAGAAGGCCAGGGATGTTGTAGAAGCTGTCTACACCCCCAAGGGTGCCCCCAAGCCAGCTGTGGAGCCAGCTGCTCGCCGCCCTTCAAGGTCCAAGCCAGCGAAGCGCCAACTGGAGGAGGTGGCTGAGGAAGAGGAAGAAGAAGAAGAAGAAGAGGAGGAACCCCTCCAGAAGAGGCCAAGGATCAGGATCATCCAGCCCGCAGCTCGTCCTTCAACCAGTCCAATGGTGACAAAGCCAGCTGAGGAAAAAGAGTCAACCGAATACAGCCAATCGGTTGACCCAGCTAGGTTTATTCTTCAATCTCGCCAGGAGGACGTGACTGAGGAGGCAGGTGAAGACGTGGAGGTCCAAGTGGTGGATGCCAGCTCCTCCTCAGATGACTCTTCTTCATCTGAGGAGTCCCACGACAGTCGAACTAGAGCTGATGCCAGCCAGGTTAACCCACCTGTGACTGAAGAAACCCTCCAGCCAGCCAACTCTCCATCCAAAGAGGATCCAGTTCTCTTAACTGGTCCTCAGTCAGATATTCCGAGCCTCTCGCTCAATGCCAACATTGTGACCATTTCTTCGGCCAATGTTGATGAAACCATCGAACCCATAACCTTCGATATCGACCCTCCTCAGATCGATGAAGAAGCCAACCGCCAGGCGATCCTGGCTGAATATGAAGAAAGACTCATCTACTGCTTTCACAAGCTGATTGGTATGTTCCCCGAGGCAGCATCGATGCCCATTTTCTCTGTTCTCGGGACGGAACTTCTATACCAGTTCAGTGTCATATTCAGCTACTGGTACGTGAAGGAGAAGACCCTCAGAATCCATGGTTGGGACAGGTTAAAGGTCGAAGAGTCCAACCTGAGGGAGTACTTCGACTACCAGAGCCTGGAGGTGGCTTACAACCAAAAGGTGGTTGTGCTCCGACGACGTCTGGACAAAAGCATCCAAGAAGGGACAGACACCAGGGAGCTGTGCAACAACCCTGAAGCTGTTCACTTTCTTGATGACATGCTCGCCAAAAATGCCTCCTGCATGGACGACGTCGACGCAGCTGATGAGGCGGCCAAGAGAGAAGAAGACAAGCTCAAGGCCTACCTCGCCAGCCGATCTGCCATGGTTGTCTCAGAGCCTGCTGCCCAGCCACAACCACAGCTTCTGCCCGGACCCTCCGATCAGCCAGCTCTCTCAACCGATGCCATCTGCGAGCTGATCTCGGAGAGGGTCAACCAGCTGAGGACGGAGATGCTGTCCAAGATCCAGCTGGGCAAGGAGGAAGAAGCTGACAGGATGCAGCAGCTGATGGCCGACAATGCCAGCTTGAAGAATCAGCTGGAACTCCTCTCCTCGTCTCTTCAGCACAAGCTTGATGACCTCTCTACTTCTTCCAGCTCGGAGGTCTCAGCTCTAAGGAAGGCCATTCAGAGCCTCAACTCGGATTTCAACGTGTTCAAAACCGTTGCTGAATCTGACCTCGCAAAGTCCCAGCAGACTCAGGACCAGGAGTGGATGTCTCAGTTCGGCTCCTTTTGAGCTGAGTTCGTCTCTCTCCACAAAGAAGTCTCTGCGACCTTTGCAGCTGTACAGCGAGCTGAGCAGGAGCGCCAAGACTTGGAGTTGGCCAAGAAGGTAGCTGAGAAGGATGCTGTTGACGAACTGTTTTCCAGAGTTCAACAAGCTGAAGCCAAGTTGAACTCCCTGGATGGCACTGTTGCCACCCTTTTGGATGATGCCAAAAAGGGGGAAGACAAGGAGCCAGCAGCTGAGGATGACAGGGTGCCAGCAGCTGTTGCTGAACGAGGGAAAGCTGTTCTCCAGCAAGCCAAAGGAGTTGAGCAAGGAGAAGGAGTGCCAGCTGAAGCTGAAGCTGAAGGATCGCAGCCCGAACTGAAAGTCTCCCACGACCTCATAGCCGAGCTCACGGCCGAGCTCGATGCAGAACTTGACGGGATATCTGTTGAAGACTGCATTGAAGCTGCCAAAGCTATGGGAGAGTCAAAGGAGAAGTACTTGAATCCCTCTTAGATCAAGAAGTTCGCTGCCGATCAGGCCAAAAAGGTGGCCAAGTTCGAGAAAGAACTGGCCAAGGTGGAAAAGAGAGTCGACAGGAATAAAGCCAGCCGGAGTGTGCGAAGAATCAACAAGCACCAGATGAAGGCTGAGGCTAGGAAGTCGACGCACCAACTGCAGAAGGACGCTCCGCTCCCGTCTCGATACCCACATGTTGACAAGTGGATGAATGCGGAGTGGAACGATGACTGGGAACAGTTCAAGCATGAGTTCGTCAATGACTTCTATTACAAGAAAGTCTACTCGACTGAAGACCCAAGGCAAGCCTTCAAGGAAGCCCTGTGGGAACTCAGAACTGGAGACCCTGGAATGTTTAGTCAGTTCAAGCGAGCTATGCTGAAAGCTCAGCTTGATCCCAACACTGTTCCAGTTCCGAAGATGTGCAGGTACCGCCCTCCGATGATCAAAGGCACGAGCACGCCAAATAGAAATACGATCATGGCTGAGGCGAGGCAAGTCTGCAAGGAACACGGCGTCAACACTGGGATCGAGTCGGAAGCGAAGAAGGAGATCTTCAACCGTATCTTCAGCAAGTACGGTCAACAGTATTTCTGAGCTGTCAAAGTTTTTGAGCTGATAATGTTTTTGGATGTTGTAGTTTTTGAAGCAACTGTTGTATCTTTATATGTTTTATGTGCTTAACCTTGTAACCTTCAGTTGTAACAAAAACTTCAAAGTATTTAATACGATTCACCTTGATGAACAATTCCTCATTGTCCAAGCTCTGAATCACAAAGTCTTTCAATTTCATGTTATAACTGTCCTAACCCTTTGATGTTTTATCTTATAGACTGTCTAGAATTTCAGCTGAGATTTTAGGTCAGTTAGAGAGGATTAGATCAATAGTGGTTTAAAGTAGTAAGTGGTTTTGGCATCATCAAAAGGGGGGAAATTGTTGGGAAATTTATTAGTATAAGTTTTGATGAATTCCAAAACCGGCTGACCCCAACCGAGTAGATGTTGCCAGAACCTAATGTTAGAATTTAGGCTCGCTGTTTGAGCAAAGTTAAGAGTTTATCTTTACAGGTCTCCAGCTGAAGATGGCAACAAGGCGTCACTCAGACAGAACATCAGTTGTGAAGAGAGACAACTGAGAGTTCATTTGTTCAGATGCAAACAAGGGGAAGTCTTCAGAACATCAGTTGAGAAGGAAACCAACTGAGGGTTCATCAGATGAAAAGCAGCAGAGAGGAAGAGAACATCAGATGAAAAGGAAATCATCTGAGGGTTCAAACCCAACTGAGTAAAGAAGTGGAAGACAACTGAGTGTTCAGTTTCAGAACCTCAGTTATAGAATCCGAACAAGAAGTTCAACTGTTTGAAGTTCAAAGTCAGCTAAGAGCTCGACAGATCGGAACATCAGCTGAAGACCACTCAGATGAAGGTCAAGACTTTCAACCGACAAACCGAAGTTGACTGTCAAAGATTTGAATTTAAAAAGGAAGTCACATGAGGGTTTGACCATTCAGTCATTACCCCATCTGGCCCAACACAAGGCTGTCTCAGATGGAAAGCAGAAGAGCACAGATGCCATATCGGGAAAGTCTGCAGAGATGAGAGACAAGCCATCGCTATCAACCGATCAGAGATCAACTGCTCCTCCAACGGCTAGTTGATTCTCTCCGCCTATAAATAGAGGCATTCTCTCATTCGAGAGATACGACGAGAAGGATATAGACTGATTCTTCAAGAGCTTTCACGAGAGAAATCAAAGCAAAAAGCAAATCTGTAAAATTATCATCTAAGAGCATCAGCAGCTGAGAGTTCCAATTTGAGAGAACATTAGTAGCTGAGGGTTCCTAGAGATCAAATCAGTTTTTGATCTTAGTTTGAGTGTTCATTCGTTCAAGCCTTAGATCCAGCTCTCATTTGTGATTGAGCTGTAGTTGGAAAAACCCACCCACTCTCACACCCTAAAAAGTGTTAGTTAGGACCCTACTCTTCCCGCACCTGAGTAGATAGGCTGTTAAGTGCCCGCAAACTTAGCATAGGTTGTTAAGAACCCGTAATCTTAACTGTAAGGTTGATAAGTACCCGCAAACTTATCCTTAACGGTTGCTCAGCCCGCGTAAGCTGAGTAGTTCTGTCCAGAAGAACTTGGACTGAGGTGTGTGGACTCACATCTCCCCGTGGACATAGGAGTTGTCTCCGAACCACGTAAATCTTGTGTGTCATGTTTATTTGTGTTCAGTTATACATTGCATTCTTAACTGTCTGTCTAACCAGCATACAAATCTCATTTGCATTTTTCCAACCGAGCTGTTGTGGTCTTTGACCAACCAAGCTGTTTCTGTTTTGGTTGTTGACCAACCGAGCTGTTTTGTGTGAGTTGATTTAACGAGTTTATCTTTCCCACCACATTCCGCACTGACTCACTCTTCCAGCTGAGGTTGCTTACTCAGCTGTGAGATTCCAACTGAGTTTTTTTTACTCAGTTGAAGTATATTTTTAAGAGTTAATTTTTAAAATCCTAACTGGTGTATTCCCCCCATACACCAGTGACTCGTTTCGGGACCATCAATTCTATCACGAATCTGCCGAACTATCTCAATCATCTCATTAATCGCATCTGGGCCTAGGTTCTTTCTCTCACCTACTTCGTCCCAATAAAGCGGTGATCTACATTTCCTTCTATACAAAGCCTCAAACAGCGCCATTCCTATCGTGGCCTGATAGCTATTGTTGTAAGCGAATTAGACTAAGTGTAGAATTTCTTCCCAATTCGCACCTCGGTCTAAAACCACTGTTCTTAACATGTCGACTAAAATCTGAATCGTCCTCTCTGACTGCCCATCTGTCTGTGGGTGAAACGCTGTACTGAAATTAAGCTCTGTCCCCAATTCTTTCTGCATCGTAATCCAAAACCTCGAAGTAAATTTGGCGTCTCTATCTGACACTATGACCTTTGGTACTCCATGCAGACGTACGATCTCTCTGACATACAACTGAGCTAGTTTCTCTGATCCATAGGTAATCTTAATCGGTAAGAAGTGCGCTGACTTCGTAAGCCTATCTATTATCACCCAAATTGCTGTGTTTCCTCTTCTCGACTTAGGCAAGCCTGTGACAAAATCCATAGCTATGCCTTTCTATTTCCATTTTGGGACATCCAATGGTTGTAGCAATCCATATGGTCGTCGGTGTAAAGCCTTAACTTGTTGACATGCTAGGCATCTTTCTACAAACGAGGCAACGTCTCGTTTCATTCCATTCCACCAAAAGTTTCTTCTCAAACCTTGGTACATTTTCGTACTTCCTGGATGTGCTGTGTAAGGCGTATCGTGAGCCTCACTCAAGATCTCGTTCTTCAGTTCGCTGTCGTCATCAGGAATACAAATTCTGCCTTCAAAAAGTATTGCATTGTCTGGTGCTTCGGAAAATCCTTCTGGCCTATCTGTTCTTATCTTTAATCGCAACTTTTCCATTGACTCGTCCTTCCTCTGAGCGTTGATGATTCTTTCTCTTAAATCTGGTGTAGCTTCTAACGCTGCTATCTGACTTGTTATCGTAACTGGCGTGTCAAGCACTCTGATATCCATCTTCTCGAATTCTCGTACTAAAGTTTCTTCTTTTACAAAAAGACATCCTAACTTCGTTGGAGCCTTGCGACTCAATGCGTCTGCTACCACATTAGCCTTTCCTGGATGATAGTTGATTCCGCAGTCATAGTCCTTGACTAATTCGAGCCATCTTCTTTGTCTCATGTTCAGTTCTTTTTGCTCGAAAAAGTACTTCAAGCTCTTGTGATCGGTGAATATCTCAACCCTTACACCATAAAGATGGTGTCTCCAAATCTTTAACGCATGCACTACGGCTGCGAGTTCTAAATCGTGGGTTGGGTACTCAACTTCGTGAGGTCGAAGTTGTCGTGAAGCATAAGCTATTACTCGTCCATCTTGCATTAAGACACAACCTAATCCATTTTTCGATGCGTCGGTGTAAACCACATACTCTTTGTTTGTGTCTGGAAGTGCTAGTACTGGCGCTGTGGTTAACTTCTCCTTAAGAGTTTGGAAACTCTTCTCACACTCATCCGTCAATTTAAATTTGGTATTCTTCCTGAGTAGCTGCGTCATCGGGCGAGCGATCGTAGAAAATCCCTCAATAAACCTTCTGTAATAACCGGCTAATCCCAAGAAACTTCTGATCTCATTCTGACTCGTAGGTGACTTCCAGTTGTGTACTGCTTCTACTTTTTCTGGGTCCACCTTGATTCCTTTAGCCGATACTATGTGCCCAAGGAACATTACTTCCTTCAGCCAAAATTCACATTTACTGAATTTGGCGTAGAGTTTCTCGGCTCTTAGTGTTTCTAACACTATTCGTAGATGTTCCTCGTGCTCCGTCTCATTCTTAGAGTAAATGAAAATGTCGTCGATGAATACTAAAATGAATTTGTCCAAGTAGGGGTGGAAGACTCTATTCATCAGACCCATGAATATGGCTGGAGCGTTGGTTAAACCAAATGGCATCACTAAAAATTCGTAATGGCCATATCGGGTTCTAAAAGCGGTCTTCAGTACGTCTTCAGGTTTGATCTTGAGTTTATGGTACCCTGATCTCAAATCTATCTTGGAGAAAACTCCTACACCCTTGAGCTGATCGAACAGATCCTCGATCCTTGGCAAAGGATATTTGTTCTTAAGCGTGATCTTGTTCAGTTCTCGGCAATCGATGCACATTCTCATTGATCCGTCTTTTTTCCTAACAAATAGCACGGGTGCTCCCCAAGGTGAGACGCTTGGCCTGATTAAACCAAGGTCTAGTAATTCCTGTAACTGGATTTTGAGCTCTTCCAGTTCCTTCGGTGCCATCCTGTATGGGGCTTTAGACTTAGGAGCTGCTCCTGGTTCTATGTCGATCGTGAAGTCTACATGACGATCTGGTGGCAATCCTGTTAACACTTCTGGAAAGACATCTTCGTATTCATTCGCAACTTTTACGTCTCGGATGGTCTTCTCGGCTCCTGGCTCTCCGACTAGGTACACAAGATAAGCTGTGGTACCTTTCTTCTTCATAAGTTTTGTGGCTTGAAGGGCTGATATAATCGGTACGCCTCTTCCCATTGAAATTCCGTGGGATTCGGTTGGTTCTTTTCCCAGCGGTTGAAAAGAGATTTTTCTCTCGTTGCAGAGAATTGTGGTGTAATTCTCTGACAACCAATCCATTCCTAGGATTATATCTACATCCCACATTATCATAACATTTAAGTTGTTCGCTATAACCTTATGAGTTCCGATTCTAGTTCTAGGTTAGAGCAAACATGAGTAGAAGTAGTGATCTCTCCTGAAGGTGTGGTTACTCTCATAGGATGTTCAGCTCTTACAGGCCTGATGTCTAAGTTATCGGCACACGAGCCAGCAATGAAAGAATGCGATGCGCCAGTATCAAACAGTATCTTAATGGGGGTGTTGTGGAGTTTTCCCATACCTGCGAGATTGCCTTTTCCTTTGCGCTGACCACCCTGTTTGATAGCGCATGCCCTCGCATCCTGTTGCTGCTGTGCATACTGCTGAAACTGCTGCTGGTTCATTGGTGGCTGCTGCTGCTGTGCTTGGATGGCTCGGAGAGGTACGGCTTGAAGCGGCTTCGGGTAGTCCTTTTTCATGTGCCCTTTCTGTCCACAGTTGAAACAGTTTGGGGTGCCTATCTGGCAGACTCCGGGATAGGCTCGGTTGCACTTCGGGCAGACAGGGACGGTAACCCTCCCTGGGTTATTCACTCCCTGGTTGAAGTTTCTCTGTTGCCCCTGCGGCTGGTTCTGCTGATTATTGCCCTTCCACGGCGAGCTCTGCTTATTCCCCTGAATGAACAACCCCGATTGGTTGTTTCCCTGCCACGGCCTCTTGTTGTTGTTGTTGTTGTTGTTGCCAGGCTGTTGATATCCCTGTTGGTTTCCCTTTCTCTGTCCTCCCTGGTTGTTATAACCCAGATTGTAGCCTCCGCTACCTCCTCCGTTCCATTTTCTCTTACCCTGATAGTTGCTACTATTGTTGTTGTAGTAGCCTCGGTTCTGACTCTGTGCTGGTGCTGATGCAGTTGGTACAATCTTCTTCTCATCAGGCACAACGGCCTCCATTTCTAGTGCTCTTCCCAAAATATCCGTATAGCCTAGTCCTCCATGACTAGCTAAAGCGATTCCTAGCTCATGTCGTAAACCCTCTTGAAATTTCTTGGACAGCTTCTCTTCGGTATCCACCAAAGTCGGTGCATACCTTGACAGTTCGTAGAACTTGGCGTCGTACTCAGTCACGGTCAGCTTCCCTTGCTTCAGATTATAAAACTCAGCTTCCTTCTGTGCCCTATACATCTTGGGGACGTACTTATCAAAGAAGATCTCCTTAAACTCTTCCCAAGTAAAACGAGCCAGATGCTCTGCAGGTATCACCTTCTGTCTTGCTTTCCACCAGTAATCTGCCGATCCCGTCAGTTGGAATGTGACACAAAGCATTCTCTCCTCATCAGTGCATCTGAGGAGCTTGAAAATCTTCTCGGTGGATCTCACCCATAGCTCAGCATCGCTAGGGCTACCGTTCCATTAAACATTGGAGGGTTCCTCTTGAGGAAGAGATCCTCAATATCTCTACGGGGCGGTGGTGGAGGTGGTGGTGATGGGGGTGGTGATGGGGATGGAGATGGGGATGGGGTGGAATTCTGCTCATATTCTTGTTCTTTGTTGTTTTCCGGCTGACGTCTACCATGTCCTCTCGGCCTTCTAGGTCCTCGACCTCTCCTGTTGTTAACATTACTCGGCGGCATTTTCTTTAGTCTAAAGAAAAATTGAAATTCTCATTAGTTCTCTTCTGTTAATTACACTTAGTACTTACTAGCTCGTTCTCAACTTAATCAAGCTCACAGAACAACATATCGAACATAGCTTCGATATTATTTCATTAATCTTTTAACTTTCGAGTTAAACTCAATTTCTCGATATACAAGTTCATTTGACATTCTGATTTTAATTACTCGATTCATAAGAAATTTTCTTGATTAAAAAACCTCTTCACGGGTCATGTATATATATATACATCAAAAAGAATATTAGTTCTGCCTCCAACGAGGACTTATACAAAACGGTTAGACTACTACTAGTCTAAACTAGGCTGACTGCCAACTATTTACCGAGTGCACTAACAAGTTGTAACTCCGTATCTACTAACGTACTAGAACGGAAACGATTCATAAAATTTCGTATCCCCTAGAGTACAACAAAAACTAACTAGTTACTGACCCGACTTTATACAGGACAAAGAGCTACTACTACTACTGATATTTACCCGCGTCAACAACGCTCTGCTCAACTAAACTGCAGTCGAGTCCAAAAACTACCCCCCTATGGCCTGCAAAACCCTAAGAGTCCTCCTCTGGGTCCTCCTCCGGGTCCTCCTCCGGATCCTTCTCCGGGTCCTTCTCCGGATCCTCGTCCGGGTCCTCATCCTCGGACTCTGAACAAAAAACAAGCTATAGTGCCTCGTCCACCCTCAGGGTAGAACCGTCGTCAAGTGTAAGCAGGGTGGGCGAGGGTGCCTCTGAAACCGTCTCCTTCAGGTCGGAAACCAAGTAGTCCTCGCTGACCTCTATCGCACGCTTCTTCAGGGGAAGAAGGTGCTCGGGAACTGAATCTGAACCTGACTCGAAGTCCTCTCTAGAACGGACCCTGAACGGTCCTGCCTCCATCCGCTCTCTGACTATTCCCCACTTCGCACAGATCTCCTCGAGCGGCGTGAGTGGAGAAGGTAACTCTAACAAGGCGGCAAGCTCCGCGTCGGTCTCTCGGTGGTCTGGCTCTTCCCTGTACAGTCTCGTCTCCAACGGTCCCCTGACTCTAACACAGACGTCCGACACAAAAGGTGAAGACAACCCTAATAGCGCGGCTGTCTCAGCGTCAACCTCCACGAATCCCGGCCCTGGGATCAACTCCTCGATCTGCTGACCGACTAGTGGTGACTCAGGTGTAACTGCTGTCTCCTCGTCCTCCTCCAGCTGTCCTAACTCCGCGCTCTCCTCTAACTGCCCGGACTCTGCATCCTACTCTAACTACTCGAACTCTGCGTCCTCCTCTAACTGCTCGGGCTCTGCATCCTCCTCCTCACTTGGTACACCGTCTGGTGGCAACTCCAACAGGGCGACAAGCTCTGGGTCTAAGTCGAGGTGCTCTGGCTCTGTCTCTGCTGGAAACTGACTGTAGGGAAGGTGTGGCTCTAATGGGAGGGGAAACATGAATCTGCTCTCGAAGAACCTCCTGTGTATACACAGGGCAAATCCGGTGTAGTTGCCAGTCGGCTCAGTGTCGTCGCTGAAAATCCCTAAGAAGTACCACGCTGCACAGTGCGCCCAACCGCGCCACTCGTCCGGTAGGTGAACAATCAGGTCTAGAATTGCCTGACTCTCCCGGATGAAGTGTCGCACTGGTTAGTAAACTGAAGAAAAGTTACTAACAATCTATCCTACGTCCTCCTCTCCGTAGTCTACCTTGAACTCGTAGTACTCATCCTGCAGCATGTCTACTATAGTGCGCTCGCACGAGGCCAAAGGCTGGCTCTTCCGAGCCGTGACACGAGTCCTAGCCATCCTACAAAATTTTTAAGGAAACACGGATCAGTAACAGGTAGGGAAAAATAACTTATCTCAACGAAAAATTTAAATTACAAAATGAATTTTCCTTATTCAATTGTAATTTCATCACCTAAGTCAACCACTTATCAAGACTTCTAGCAATTCAAGAAATTGCACTTAAACAACATACATAATTAAAAGAAATCAAGATTTTATTTCCATTCTCTATTTTACCAAATTTTTACTCATTTTAATTCTTTATTTCTTCCTCAACACACTCCTTAACGACTCTCACTTATTAAAAACAAAGTACGTTTACTTCGTTCATGTTACTTATTCAAAAGTAACATCCATTTACAAAAGAATTTGTCGTTTACGACTCTTGATATTCATACTAGTTGTAGTCGTCGCTCAAAGGCGAAATATGGAATTAAATTCCAAAAGAAAAATGGAGTATAACTTAAAGAATAACTTTCTGGAAACTTAAGTTCCAATTGTCGTCGCTAGAATCGGGCGATCGATGGAAAAATTTAATCAAGCTTCGTGCTCGACTTCTAATAATCTATGCGATTTTTCCTTGTAGAGTTCGATCGAAGCAAACCCTATTGGAACACGAAACGAGAAGAAAACGGGATGACGTGACACGAATTGACGTCATTTACATTACTTACAAGTAAGTAACGTTCACTTATTTCCTTTAGCTTTGATTCCCTTTACTTGATCTTCGTCGTCTCGTTCATATACTTCTTAACTCGAAGCCGAAAGCTTCTCAAACGTCTAATCGCTCCCTTCGTTTACTAATACGATTTATCGAATCACTTTTATTTCTTTTTTTTCCTCGCAGGAAATTCTTAGAAAACAAGTTCGACTTTGCCGAATCATCATTCATGTCACTTAACGCACGTGACATTCATCGGTGGAAGTCCTTCTCGCGCTGGGGATCTCCTTTCGAAATCATTTCATAACAACGTTTCTTAAAAACGTCTAAATTCTCGAAGAACCGGAAAGATCTTAGGTTTCAAGTCTACGTTCTCATTGATCCGAGAAAAATCCCTAAAATCCGACTATATTCTCGCATCCGCATAATTCTTCATAAAAAGGAAATCATCGCGCAAATAATTTCACATAGGATAGTACTTGTACTATCGCATAATCATATAAAGTATAAAAAAAATTATACTTCTGTAAAATTCTTATTTTAAAACACAACTCATTCTCATTCTCAATTTTACTGAATACTTGCTCATAAAATTTCTTATTTAAAAGAAATCACATCATAAAATTCTTTCCTTTTCTTCGTTGAGTCGACGTAACGGGCGGTTGAGTTGACATCTACGTTCTCAATCTTAGTATTAGAGTCTAACTCTTATCTTATATTTGGAAAGACGACTCTGATCCAGAGTATATACAAATATTCTGCCTTATGACTCGAAAGAAGACTCGATATAGAGTACAAATGAATACTCTATACTATTACTCGAAGGAAGACTTATATACGAATATCACTTGGTGATATTACTAGAAGGAATGACTCGTATTAGAAAAAGATGACTCATAACCAGAGCAGGAAACAACTTACTGCTGCGTTACCACTTCGTGGTATTACTGAAAGAATGACTCAGTCTAGAAGACTGACTCGCAACCAGAGCAGAAAACGAACTTCTGCTCAGATACCACTTTGTGGTAGTACTAAAAGAATAACTCATACTAGGAAAGTGACTCAAACTAGAAGATTGACTCATAGTCAGAGCAAGAGACGAACCTCTGCTCTGATACCACTCTGTGGTATCACTAAAAGGAAGGACTCATACTAGAAAGTTGACTCATAATCAGAGCAGGAAGCAAGCCTCGCTCTGATACCACTCTGTGGTATCACAAAAAAAAAAATGACTCATACTCAGAGCAGGATACAAGCCTTGCTCTGATACCACTCTGTCACAGCCCCAAATCCCGAGGGACGGCCGAAGCCGGGGTTCGACTGGGGTTGGATTAAAGAAGCGGGGAAGAAGGGGGCTAACTGACTAACATACGTAAAAGACATCAATCAATCAATGAACAAGACTTGAATATAACGAGAAAGAGTTAATCACGAGTGATTACTCGACAAAAGTACAGGATAGTATCTAAGTTCAAGTTTACATACTTAAACTACAGAGTTTTGTTCAAAAGACAGGTTCTCAAAAGACTTAGAGTTTGGCAGCGGAAGAGTCCTAACTAAAGCATCCTATCTTTTCAACTCAACTTCAACCGTTGCCACTCATGTCGCTTCAACCTGCACATTTAGAAAACAATGCAGGGCTAAGTACAAAAGTACTTAGTGGGCACGATGCCGAAATCAATATCATAAGTATAGATAATATGGCATTTCATAATTTGTAGCACATCGGGGTTTTATTGAAAGAGGCCCGTGTCTACTAAACATTTTTTGACTCTTTTCTCAAATTAGCTTGCAAGCATTTTTCTGGTATGTTACGTTCAATATTGACCCAAACTCATTCACCGTGGCTGGTACCCCTCAACGGGATATCACATACACCACAGGTTACAAAGTGCACTAACTCTGGAAAGCACTTAGCAGCTAATTCAGAGCCGATCGTTGGTTAACCTAGTTAGATTAACTCTAAATCTCGAAAACACGAATGTTAACTCAGATAGGTACAGGAGAACTCACATAAATCATCAAACAGTTCATGCCATAATATCACTTTAAAAATACAGATATCAAAGCGATAAAGAAAGATTTTCCGAGCATTGCTCGTTTTATTTTGTATATAAAAGCCCACCTCGTAATACAGAACTAAGAAGTACTAGCTTCCTGTAATGCCCCGTAAATTCCTTACGTTCTTAAAATTTTTAAGTTAATTAAATAAATGGCTTTGCACGCCTTAGTTTACGATTTTGAATTCTAAGACTAACGGTCGAATCCGTTTCTGAAAATAAATTACGGAAGTCAGCTAGACGACTACTGTATTTAGGGTTAGCGCGTACGAAAATTTTTTAGTTCGTGAGCTCAGAATGGAAAACCGTCTGATTTTTACATTCACGAAATCGCGATACGAACTCGCCCGAGAAAGTTCGTTTTTATGATTTTCCGGACGAAACTCGGACTTTGTCGTCCCGAGTTTTTGTCAAAATAAATTTTGTAAATTTATTTTCCGATTAAGTTTTGTACGTTAGAATTTGCGGTCAAATCGGATCGCGACGATTTTGTGCCGAGCGATGTTCTTCGTCGTTCGATTTCCGTAACGTCGCATCGCGCCGGAAAAACACGTAGTTTTCTTAATTTTCTTGCTATGACCAACATCTACCCTTTAGTGTTAAATTTTTGTGTTTTAATTAGTTTTATAAGTTACACCTATGGTTTTACTATTTACCTTTCCACCTTGCACTCTTATCTCCTAAGTTAAACAATTAAAACAACTCCCTCCCTCCCATTTCTTACACAAAATCGGCAGCACCCCCCATTCCATCTTCTTCTTCATTTCTTCCATCCTCCATTGAAGAGAAGCTCCAAGAACAAGAAGAAAAACACAAGTCTCAATCCTTCCATTCAAACTCCATACTTCATTCATTAATTCTCAAGGTAATTACCTCCTCTTAACATCTATCCATCCACCCTTCTCTTCTTTCCTTTTTCATTTATTGATCGAAAATTTAGAGTATTGGAATGGATGATTTGATCTTGGAATAATGAAATTAGATGTATTAGATAGGATAATTAGGGATTAAAATTGAAAAAAATAAGAACCCTAATACCTATATTAATACCGAAATTTAGGGCATGTTAGTAGGATTTTTAATTTTCTTCAATTGATGATTGATTCATGCTTAATAGATGTTTAATTAGTGATTAGAACGAAGAGGAATCGAAAGCCCTATGTTTTTTTGTGAAATTCAATTAGGGTTTGAGTAATGAAATTGGGGGTTTTTGCATGTTAGTTGGAAATTGATTTGCATTTGATTAATTGATGATATAAGAGGTTGATTAGTGAATAAATGTAGTTAATTGGAGAAGAAAAACACCCTCTTAATATATGCATGAAAACCGAAAATTATAGGGTGATTAGGGGTTTCCATGTGTTGATGTTAATTGATGATTTGTTGATGGAATTATGTTGCAAATGTTGTTAATGGATTATAGAATTAAATTGAGAATTTTCTAAAAATATTTAATGTAACGTAAGAGACGAAGATCACCTTATAAGTTGAAATATAAAGATGTTATGACATGATTGCATGCATGAAAGTGATTCACGTTAGACGTAGTTTAACGTCGTAAAATTTGAACGGAATCCGACAACTTTGAAAAACGCGTAAGAGACGAACCTTTAGTCGTAACTAATAATCGAGAAGTCGAATGAGAATTCTAATTTGATATTATTGTCTATGTTGGACTTGAGAACAACTTTCTAGTTGATGTCATAAGCTTTCGAGTTGTTATAATATGAGCTATAGTTATAATCGAGAACTAGAACGCGTTTTGAATATTTTGTTGGTTTAGTAATTGTTAGTTAAAATCCGACGTTTAGAACGTCATGCTTTTGAGCGAGTTTTGAGAAGGAGTTCGTCACGTACGGAAGTACGTGATGACTGCCTTAAGGGCCCAGTTTCCAAAGAAATTGAATTCGAGAACTTAGAACGAACCTAAGACGTTATACGTCGAACCTATCGAGCAATTAGGGTTTTCGAGGCAGTTTTGCGACCCTCGCCGGAAACTGGAATAACTTTTAGCTCGTTTATTGGATGCGATCCGTAAATTGGAGCATGAACTAGACATCCCAATCTTTCCAGTGGTACAGGGCTCATCCCCTGTTTCCAAATCCTCTGTTCTGGACAGCCTCCAGAGTTACTGGATTGCGCAGTGAAATTTCAGTTTCTTGTTTTCTAAGTTGTTTAGTTCACAACTTAGTTTCTTTCGATCGTTTAAGCCGTTTTATCTAACAAATATCTCCCTACTGACCCTAGAGTCAAGTACAGGACCTCGAGTGATGAAAACCAATCGAGATCTTATCTCTTATTCGTTCAAGTAAAGAAGTAGTTAAGTGAGAATTTCATAAGTCGTGAAATGAACTAAAACGTAAATCGCCTAAGTTGATTCTTTCCAACTTAGCTCCTTATAATACTACTTAAAAGATCATAAGGAACTAAGTTGGAAAGAATCAACTTAGGAAAATAAGTTTTAGTTCATTACGACTTAGACAATTCCTCGCTTAACTAAACTTCTTTACTTGAACGGATAAGAGGTACCAACTCGTCTCGGTTAGCACTCAAGGCTCCTTTCTTGACTCTAGGGTCAGTAGGAAGATAGTCGTTAGTTATTACGGCTCAAACGATCGAAAGAAAACTAAGTTGCGAACGAAACAACTTAGAAGAAAGAAAACTGAAATTTCACTGCGCAATACAGAAACTCTGGGACTGCCCAGAACAGGGAATCTAGAAACAGGGGACGAGCCCTGTACCGTTGGAAAGTTTGGGATGTCTAGTTTACGCTCCAATTTACGGATCGCAAATCCGATAAACGAGCTAAAAGTTATTACAGTTTCCGGAGAGGGTCGCAAAATTGCCGCGATAACCCTAGATGCTCAATAGAAACGACGTGTAACGTCTTAGGTTCGTTCTAAGTTCTCGTATTCGATTTATTATGAAACTTGACCCTCAAGGCAGTCAACACGTACTCCCATACATGATGAACTCCCTCTCAACACTCGTCCAATAGCACGACGTTCTAAACGTCGGCTTTCAACTAACAAGTACTAAACCAACAAGTTATCAATTTCCCGTTCTAGTTCTCGACTATCACTATATCTCATATTATATTAGCTCGAAAGCTCATGACATCAACTACAAATTTATTCCCAAGTCCATCATAAACGATATTATCAAGTTAGAATTCCCATTCGACTTCTCGGTTATTAGTTACGACTAGTGGTTTGTCTCTTACACAATTTTCAAGGTTGTCGGATTTCGTTCAAATTTTACGTCATTAATCAACATCTAACTAGAATCGATTTCATGCATATAATCACTTCACATCAACACTATATTTCATCTTACGACGAGTTCTTCGTCTCTTACATCCCACCAAATAATTTTAGAAAATTATCAAATAGATTCCTAACATCAATTAATACCATTTACAACATTATTCTATCAACCAAACATCATCTAAATCAAACACATGAAAACCCCTAATTTCCTACTCATTTTCGGTTTTAATACATAGGTTAAGAGGGTGTTTTTCTTCATCAATTAACATCATTTAACTCTTAATCATCCTATTATAACATCAATTAATCAATTCAAGTCTAATTACACATCAACATGCAAAATCCCCAATTTCAAACACTAAACCCTAAATCAATTTCAAACAAACAAAGGGCTTTCGATTTCTCTTGGTTCTAATCACTAATTAAACACTTTCTAAGCATAAATTTAACAGCAATCGAAGAATTCCAAAAACCTACACAATAGCCCTAAATTTTGGTACTAGCATGTAGTTAGGGCTTTTGATTTTTCTTCCAATTTTGATCTTAGAAATCACATCCAAACACAACTAATTAAACTAATCAAAGATCAAAACATCTAGTTCTTCACCCCTAAATTTTTGATCAAAAAGAAAATAAAGAGAAGAGGATGTTGGATGGATAGAAACATAGAAGAGGTGAATACCTTGATCTTTACTAAAGAAAATGATAAGTTTTTGATGGATGAATGAGGGCTTGTGTGATTTTCTTCTTCAAGAGCTTGGAGATTCAACAATGGTGGAAGAAGAAGATGGGAGAGAGGGAGAGGGAAGGGCTGCCGATTTTTTTTGATGAGGGAGGAGATGTGATTTTGTTTGATGCAACATAGCTATATATATATTAGGTTAAAGGGAATAGTGAATAGTGTTTGAATAGTAGTAGGTATATAAAATAATACTACATGGAAGAAATAAGCTATAATGCTAAAAATGGGAGAGAAAAATCGGTTATGAGAGGGAAGGGAGGAAAAATACGCGCTTTTCCGACGCGATACGACGTTACGGAAATCGGACGACGAAAAACGTAGCTCGACGCAAAATTGTCACGATCCGATTCGTCCAAAAATTCTAACGTATAAAACTTAATTGGAAAAAAATAAAATTTATAAAATTAATTCTGACAAAAACTCGGGACGACACAGTCCGAGTTTCGTCCGGAAAATCATAAAAACAAACTTTCTCGGGCGAATTCGTATCGCGATTTCGTGAATGCAAAAATCAGACGGTTTTCCGTTCTGAGTTCACGAACTAAAAATTTTTCGTACGCGCTAACCCTAAATACAGTAGTCATCTAGCTGACTTCCGTAATTTATTTTTAGAAACGGAATCAACCGTTAGTTTTAGGATTTAAAAATCGTAAACTTAGGCGTGCAAAGCCATTTATTTTATTAACTTTAAATTTTGAGATCGTAAGGAATTTCCGGGGCATTACATCCTACCCCCCTTACGAAAATTTCATCCCGAAATTTGCATACCTTCTGCAAAAAGATGAGGATATCGCTCCTTCATCTTCTCCTCGAGTTCCCACGTGGCTTCTTCTTGCCCGTGGTGGTTCCATAGCACTTTAACGATCGGAATCGATTTGGTTCTCAACTCTTGGACTTTTCTATCCAGAATCGTTATCGGCTTCTCTTCGTAGCTTAGGTCAGATTTAAGAACTACGTCTTGCTGACTAATGACGTGCTTAGGATCGTAAACATATTTTCTCAACTGAGAAACGTGGAAAACGTTGTGGACGCTTCCTAGACTTGGCGGCAAGGCCAATCTATAAGCGACGGGTCCTATTCTCTCGAGGATTTCATAAGGTCCTATAAACCTGGATCTTAGCTTACCCTTGACTCCGAATCTAACGATTCCTTTGGTCGGTGATATTTTAAGGAAAACCTTATCTCCTATTTCAAACTCAAGATTGGTTCGACGATCATCGGCATAAGACTTCTGTCGGCTCTGGGCCTCTTTCATTCTATCACGAATCTGCCGAACTATCTCAATCATCTCATTAATCGCATCTGGGCCTAGGTTCTTTCTCTCACCTACTTCGTCCCAATAAAGCGGTGATCTACATTTCCTTCCATACAAAGCCTCAAACAACGCCATTCCTATCGTGGCCCGATAGCTGTTGTTGTAAGCGAATTCGACTAAGTGTAGAATTTTTTTCCAATTCGCACCTCGGTCTAAAACCACTGTTCTTAACATGTCGACTAAAATCTGAATCGTCCTCTCTGACTGCCCATCTGTCTGTGCGTGAAACGCTGTACTGAAATTAAGCTCTGTCCCCAATTCCTTCTGCATCGTAATCCAAAACCTCGAAGTAAATTTGGCGTCTCTATCTGACACTATGACCTTCGGTACTGCATGCAGACGTACGATCTCTCTGACATACAACTGAACTAGTTTCTCTGATCCATAGGTAATCTTAATCGGTAAGAAGTGCGCTGACTTCGTAAGCCTATCTATTATCACCCAAATTGCTGTGTTTCCTCTTCTCGACTTAGGCAAGCCTGTGACAAAATCCATAGCTATGCCTTCCCATTTCCATTCTGGGACATCCAATGGTTGTAGCAATCCATATGGTCGTCGGTGTAAAGCCTTAACTTGCTGACATGCTAGGCATCTTTCTACAAACGAGGCAATGTCTCGTTTCATTCCATTCCACCAAAAGTTTCTTCTCAAACCTTGGTACATTTTCGTACTTCCTGGATGTGCTGTGTAAGGCGTATCGTGAGCCTCACTCAAGATCTCGTTCTTCAGTTCGCGATCGTCATCAGGAATACAAATTCTACCTTCAAAAAGTATCGCATTGTCTGGTGCTTCGGAAAATCCTTCTGGCTTATCTGTTCTTATCTTTAATCGCAACTTTTCCATTGACTCGTCCTTCCTCTGAGCGTTGATGATTCTTTCTCTTAAATCTAGTGTAGCTTCTAACGCTGCTATCTGACTTGTTATCGTAGCTGGCGTGTCAAGCACTATGATATCCATCTTCTCGAATTCTCGTACTAAAGTTTCTTCTTTTACAAAAAGGCATCCTAACTTCGTTGGAGCCTTGCGACTCAATGCGTCTGCTACCACATTAGCCTTTCCTGGATGATAATTGATTCCGCAGTCATATTCCTTGACTAATTCGAGCCATCTTCTTTGTCTCATGTTCAGTTCTTTTTGCTCGAAAAAGTACTTCAAGCTCTTGGGATCGGTGAATATCTCAACCCTTACACCATAAAGATGGTGTCTCCAAATCTTTAACGCATGCACTACGGCTGCGAGTTCTAAATCGTGGGTTGGGTACTCAACTTCGTGAGGTCGAAGTTGTCGTGAAGCATAAGCTATTACTCGTCCATCTTGCATTAAGACACAAACTAATCTATTTTTCGATGCGTCGGTGTAAACCACATACTCTTTGTTTCTGTCTGGAAGTGCTAGTACTGGCGCTGTGGTTAACTTCTCCTTAAGAGTTTGGAAACTCTTCTCACACTCATCCGTCCATTTAAATTTGTTATCCTTCCTGAGTAGCTGCGTCATCGGGCGAGCGATCGTAGAAAATCCCTCAATAAACCTTCTGTAATAACCGGCTAATCCCAAGAAACTTCTGATCTCATTCTGACTCGTTGGTGACTTCCAGTTGTGTACTACTTCTACTTTTGCTGGGTCCACCTTGATTCCTTCTGCCGATACTATGTGCCCAAGGAACATTACTTCCTTCAGCCAAAATTCGTATTTACTGAATTTGGCGTAGAGTTTCTCGGCTCTTAGTGTCTCCAACACTATTCGTAGATGTTCCTCGTTCTCCGTCTCATTCTTAAAGTAAACGAGGATGTCGTCGATGAATACTAAAACAAATTTGTCCAAGTAGGGGTGGAAGACTCTATTCATCAGATCCATAAATACGGCTGGAGCGTTGGTTAAACCAAATGGCATCACTAAAAATTCGTAATGGCCATATCGGGTTCTAAAAGCGGTCTTTAGTACGTCTTCAGGTTTGATCTTGAGTTGATCGTACCCTGATCTCAAATCTATCTTGGAGAAAACTCCTGCACCCTTGAGCTGATCGAACAGATCCTCGATCCTTGGCAAAGGATATTTGTTCTTAAGCGTGATCTTGTTCAGTTCTCGGTAATCGATGCACATTCTCATTGATCCGTCCTTTTTCCTAACAAATAGCACGGGTGCTCCCCAAGGTGAGATGCTTGGCCTGATAAAACCAAGGTTTAGTAATTCCTGTAACTGGATTTTGAGCTCTTCCAGTTCCTTCGGAGTCATCCTGTATGGGGCTTTAGACTTAGGAGCTGCTCCTGGTTCTATGTCGATCGTGAAGTCCACATGACGATCTGGTGGCAATCCTGGTAACACTTCTGGAAAGACATCTTCGTATTCATTCACAACTTTTATGTCTCGGATGGTCTTCTCGGCTCCTGGCTCTCCGACTAGGTACACAAGATAAGCTGTGGTACCTTTCTTCTTCATAAGTTTTGTGGCTTGAAGGGCTGATATAATCGGTACGCCTCTTCCCATTGAAATTCTGTGGAATTCGGTTGGTTCTTTTCCCGGCGGTTGAAAAGAGATTTTTCTCTCGTTGCAGAGAATTGTGGCGTAATTCTCTGACAACCAATCCATTCCTAGGATTATATCTACGTCCCACATTATCATAACATTTAAGTTGTTCGCTATAACCTTATGAGTTCCGATTTCTAGTTCTAGGTTAGAGCAAACATGAGTAGAAGTAGTGATCTCTCTTGAAGGTGTGGTTACTCTCATAGGATGTTCAGCTCTTACAGGCCTGATGTCTAAGTTATCGGCACACGAGCCAGCAATGAAAGAATACGATGCACCAGTATCAAACAGTATCTTAATGGGGGTGTTGTGGAGTTTTCCCATACCTGCGAGATTGCCTTTTCCTTTGCGCTGACCACTCTGTTTGATAGCGCATGCCCTCGCATCCTGTTGCTGCTGTGCATACTGCTGAAACTGCTGCTGGTTCATTGGTGGCTGCTGCTGCTATGCTTGGATGGCTCGGAGAGGTACGGCTTGAAGCGGCTTCGGGCAGTCCTTTTTCATGTGCCCTTTCTGTCCACAGTTGAAACAGTTAGGGGTGCCTATCTGACAGACTCCGGGATGGGCTCGGTTGCACTTCGGGCAGACAGGGACGGTAACCCTCCCTGGGTTATTCACTCCCTGGTTGAAGTTTCTCTGTTGCCCCTGCGGCTGGTTCTGCTGATTATTGCCCTTCCACGGCGAGCTCTGCTTAATCCCCTGAATGAACAACCCCGATTGGTTGTTTCCCTGCCACGGCCTCTTGTTGTTGTTGTTGTTGTTGTTGTTGTTGTTGCCAGGCTGTTGATATCCCTGCTGGTTTCCCTTTCTCTGTCCTCTCTGGTTGTTATAACCCTGATTGTAGCCTCCGCTACCTCCTCCGTTCCATTTTCTCTTACCCTGATAGTTGCTACTATTGTTGTTGTAGTAGCCTCGGTTCTGACTCTGCGCTGGTGCTGATGCAGTTGGTACAATCTTCTTCTCATCAGGCACAACGGCCTCCATTTCTAGTGCTCTTCCAAAAATGTGCGTATAGCCTAGTCCTCCATGACTAGCTAAAGCGATTCCTAGCTCATGTCGTAAACCCCCTTGAAATTTCTTGGATAGCTTCTCCTCGGTATTCACCAAAGTCGGCGCATACCTTGACAGTTCGCAGAACTTGGCGTCGTACTCAGTCACGGTCAGCTTCCTTCTGTGCCCTATACGTCTTGGGGACGTACTTATCAAAGAAGATCTCCTTAAACTCTTTCCGAGTAAAACGAGCCAGATGCTCTGCAGGTATCACCTTCTGTCTTGCTTCCCACCAGTAATCTGCCGATCCCGTCAGTTGGAATGCGACACAAAGCATTCTCTCCTCATCAGTGCATCTGAGGAGCTTGAAAATCTTCTCGGTGGATCTCACCCATAGCTCAGCATCGCTAGGGCTACTTGTTCCATTAAATATTGGAGGGTTCCTCTTGAGGAAGAGATCCTCAATATCTCTACAGGGCGGTGGTGGAGGTGGTGGAGATGGGGGTGGTGATGGGGATGGAGATGGGGATGGAGATGGGGATGGGGTGGCATTCTGCTCATATTCTTGTTCTCTGTTGTTTTCCGGCTGACGTCTACCACGTCCTCTCGGCCTTCCAGGTCCTCGACCTCTCCTGTTGTTAACATTTCTCGGCGGCATTTTGTTTAGTCTAAAGAAAAATTGAAATTCTCATTAGTTCTCTTCTGTTAATTACACTTAGTACTTACTAGCTCGTTCTCAACTTAATCAAGCTCACAGAACAACATATCGAACATAGCTTCGATATTATTTCATTAATCTTTTAACTTTCGAGTTAAACTCAATTTCTCGATACACAAGTTCATTTGACATTCTGATTTTAATTACTCGATTCATAAGAAATTTTCTTGATTAAAAACCCTCTTCACGGGTCATGTATATATATATACATCAAAAAGAATATTAGTTCTGCCTCCAACGAGGAATTATACAAAAAGGTTAGACTACTACTAGTCTAAACTAGGCTGACTGCCAACTATTTACCGGGTGCATTAACAAGTTGCAACTCCGTATCTACTAAAGTACTAGAACGGAAACGATTCATAAAATTTCGTATCCGCTAGAGTACTACAAAAACTAACTAGTTACTGATCCGACTTTATACAGGACAAAGAGCTACTACTACTACTGATATTTACCCGCGCCAACAACGCTCTGCTCTACTAAACTGCAGTCGAGTCCAAAAACTACCCCCCTATGGCCTGCAAAACCCTAAGAGTCCTCCTCTGGGTCCTCCTCCGGATCCTTGTCCGGGTCCTCCTCCTCGGACTCTGAACCAAAAACAAGCTGTAGTGCCTCGTCCACCTCAGGGTAGAACCGTCGTCAAGTGTAAGCAGGGTGGGCGAGGGTGCCTCTGAAACCGTCTCCTTCAGGTCGGAAACCAAGGAGTCCTCGCTGACCTCTATCGCACGCTTCTTCAGGGGAAGAAGGTGCTCGGGAACTGAATCTGAACCTGACTCGAAGTCCTCTCTAGAACGGACCCTCGACGGTCCTGCCTCCATCCGCTCTCTGACTATTCCCCACTTCGCACAGATCTCCTCGAGCAGCGTGAGTGGAGAAGGTAACTCTAACAAGGCGGCAAGCTCCGCGTCGGTCTCTCGGTGGTCTGGCTCTTCCGTGTACAGTCTCGTCTCCAACGGTCCCCTGACTCTAACACAGACGTCCGGCACAAAAGGTGAAGACAACCCTAACAGCGCGGTTGTCTCAGCGTCAACCTCCACGAATCCCGGCCCTGGGATCAACTCCTCGATCTGCTGACCGACTGGTGGTGACTCAGGTGTAACTGCTGTCTCCTCGTCCTCCTCCAGCTGTCCTAACTCCGCGCCCTCCTCTAACTGCCCGGACTCTACGTCCTCCTATAACTGCTTGGACTCTGCGTCCTCCTCTAACTGCTCGGGCTCTGCATCCTCCTCCTCACTCGGTACACCGTTTGGTGGCAACTCCAACAGGGCGACAAGCTCTGGGTCTAAGTCGAGGTGCTCTGGCTCTGTCTCTGCTGGAAACTGACTGTAGGGAAGGTGTGGCTCTAATGGGAGGGGAAACATGAATCGGCTCTCGAAGAACCTCCTGTGTATACACAGGGAAAATCCGGTGTAGTTGCCGGTTGGCTCAGTGTCGTCGCCGAAAATCCCTAAGAAGTACCACGCTGCACGGTGCGCCCAACCGCGCCACTCGTCCGGTTGGTGAACAATCAGGTCTAGAATTGCCTGACTCTCCCGGATCAAGTGTCGCACTGGGTAGTAAACTGAAGAAAAGTTACTAACAATCTGTCCTACGTCCTCCTCTCCGTAGTCTACCTCGAACTCGTAGTACTCATCCTGCAGCATGTCTACTATAGTGCGCTCGCACGAGGCCAAAGGCTGGCTCTTTCGAGCCGTGACACGAGTCCTAGCCATCCTACAAAAATTTTAAGGAAACACGAATCAGTAACAGGTAGGGAAAAATAACTTATCTCAACGAAAAACTTAAATTACAAAATGAATATTCCTTATTCAATTGTAACTTCATCACCTAAGTCAACCACTTATCAAGACTTCTAGCAATTCAAGAAATTGCACTTAAACAACATACATAATTAAAAGAAATCAAGATTTTATTTCCATTCTCTATTTTACCAAATTTTTACTCATTTTAATTCTTTATTTCTTTCTCAACACACTCCTTAACGACTCTCACTTATTAAAAACAAAGTACGTTTACTTCGTTCATGTTACTTATTCAAAAGTAACATCCATTTACAAAAGAATTTGTCGTTTACGACTCTTGATATTCATACTAGTTGTAGTCGTCGCTCAAAGGCGAAATATGGAATTAAATTCCAAAAGAAAAATGGAATATAACTTAAAGAATAACTTTCTGGAAACTTAAGTTCCAATTGTCGTCGCTAGAATCGGGCGATCGATGGAAAAATTTAATCAAGCTTCGTGCTCGACTTCTAATAATCTATGCGATTTTTCCTTGTAGAGTTCGATCGAAGCAAACCCTATTGGAACACGAAACGAGAAGAAAACGGGATGACGTGACACGAATTGACGTCATTTACATTACTTACAAGTAAGTAACGTTCACTTATTTCCTTTAGCTTTGATTCCCTTTACTTGATCTTCGTCGTCTCGTTCATATACTTCTTAACTCGAAGCCGAAAGCTTCTCAAACGTCTAATCGCTCCCTTCGTTTACTAATACGATTTATCGAATCACTTTTATTTCTTTTTTTTCCTCGCAGGAAATTCTTAGAAAACAAGTTCGACTTTGTCGAATCATCATTCATGTCACTTAACGCACGTGACATTCATCGATGGAAGTCCTTCTCGCGCTGGGGATCTCCTTTCGAAATCATTTCATAACAACGTTTCTTAAAAACGTCTAAATTCTCGAAGAACCGGAAAAATCTTAGGTTTCAAGTCTACGTTCTCATTGATCCGGGGAAAATCCCTAAAATCCGACTATATTCTCGCATCCGCATAATTCTTCATAAAAAGGAAATCATCGCGCAAATAATTTCACATAGGATAGTACTTGTACTATCGCATAATCATATAAAGTATAAAAAAAAAATTATACTTCTATAAAATTCTTATTTTAAAACACAACTCATTCTCATTCTCAATTTTACTGAATACTTGCTCATAAAATTTCTTATTTAAAAGAAATCACATCATAAAATTCTTTCCTTTTCCTCGTTGAGTCGACGTAGCGGGCGGTTGAGTTGACAAGAATGACTCAGTCTAGAAGACTGACTCGCGACCAGAGCAGAAAACGAACTTCTGCTCAGATACCACTTTGTGGTAGTACTAAAAGAATAACTCATACTAGGGAAGTGACTCGAACTAGAAGATTGACTCATAGTCAGAGCAAGAGACGAACCTCTGCTCTGATACCACTCTGTGGTATCACTAAAAGGAAGGACTCATACTAGAAAGTTGACTCATAATCAGAGCAGGAAGCAAGCCTCGCTCTGATACCACTCTGTGGTATCACAAAAAAAAAATGACTCATACTCAGAGCAGGATACAAGCCTTGCTCTGATACCACTCTGTCACAGCCCCAAATCCCGAGGGACGGCCGAAGCCGGGGTGCGACTGGGGTTGGATTAAAGAAGCGGGGAAGAAGGGGGCTAACTGACTAACATACGTAAAAGACATCAACCAATCAATGAACAAGACTTGAATATAACGAGAAAGAGTTAATCACGAGTGATTACTCGACAAAAGTACAGGATAGTATCTAAGTTCAAGTTTACATACTTAAACTACAGAGTTTTGTTCAAAAGATAGGTTCTCAAAAGACTTAGAGTTTGGCAGCGGAAGAGTCCTAACTAAAGCATCCTATCTTTTCAACTCAACTTCAACCGTTGCCGCTCACGTCGCTTCAACCTGCACATTTAGAAAACAATACAGGGCTAAGTACAAAAGTACTTAGTGGGCACGATGCCGAAATCATAATCACAAGTATAGATAATACGACATTTCATAATTTGTAGCACATCGGTGTTTTATTGAAAGAGGCCCGTGTCTACTAAACATTTTCCGACTCTTTTCTCAAATTAGCTTGCAAGCATTTTTCTAGTATGTTACGTTCAATCTTGACCCAAACTCATTCACCGTGGCTGGTACCCCTCAATAGGATATCACATACACCACAGGTTACAAAGTGCACTAACTCTGGAAAGCACTTAGCGGCTAACTCAGAGCCGATCGTTAGTTAATCTAGTTAGATTAACTCTAAATCTGGAAAACACGAATGTTAACTCAGATAGGTACAAGAGAACTCACATAAATCATAAAACAGTTCATGCCATAATATCACTTTAAAAACACAGATATCAAAGCGATAAAGAAAGATTTTCCGAGCATTGCTCGTAATACAGAACTAAGAAGTACTAGCTTCCAATCTTCGGATCTTCCGTCCTTTCTTTACTGCTGGCTTCCTCCTTCATCGTAAAATAATATTACTTAAACTCGGGTCGTAAAAGATAATCGATCAAAGAAAGTCGAAATAGGTTTTTGTTGTTTCATTCTTTAGGCATTTGCACGCTTACTAGATTCATTTTACTTAAACGGTTCCCGTTTAGAACTTGAAAGGTCTCATACTCGACTCTTAGGTCAGTAGAGAGGGTAGTCGATAGCTTAATACAACTTAAAAGATCATAAGGAACTAAGTTGGAAAGAATCAACTTAGGAAAATAAGTTTTAGTTCATTACGACTTAGACAATTCCTCGCTTAACTAAACTTCTTTACTTGAACTGATAAGAGGTACCAACTCGTCTTGGTTAGCACTCAAGGCTCCTTTCTTGACTCTAGGGTCAGTAGGAAGATAGTCGTTAGTTATTACGGCTCAAACGATCGAAAGAAAACTAAGTTGCGAACGAAACAACTTAGAAGAAAGAAAACTGAAATTTCACTGCGCAATACAGAAACTCTGGGGACTGCCCAGAACAGGGGATCTGGAAACAGGGGATGAGCTCTGTACCGTTGGAAATTTTGGGATGTCTAGTTTACGCTCCAATTTACGGATCGCAAATCCGATAAACGAGCTAAAAGTTATTACAGTTTCCGGCGAGGGTCGCAAAACTGCTGCGATAACCCTAGATGCTCAATAGAAACGACGTGTAACGTCTTAGGTTCGTTCTAAGTTCTCGTATTCGATTTCTTATGAAACTTGACCCTCAAGGCAGTCAACACGTACTCCCGTACGTGATGAACTCCCTCTCAACACTCGTCCAATAGCACGACGTTCTAAACGTCGGCTTTCAACTAACAAGTACTAAACCAACAAGTTATCAATTTCCCGTTCTAGTTCTCGACTATCACTATATCTCATATTATATTAGCTCGAAAGCTCATGACATCAACTACAAATTTATTCCCAAGTCCATCATAAACGATATTATCAAGTTAGAATTCCCATTCGACTTCTCGGTTATTAGTTACGACTAGTGGTTTGTCTCTTACACAATTTTCAAGGTTGTCGGATTTCGTTCAAATTTTACGTCATTAATCAACATCTAACTAGAATCGATTTCATGCATATAATCACTTCACATCAACACTATATTTCATCTTACGACGAGTTCTTCGTCTCTTACATCCCACCAAATAATTTTAGAAAATTATCAAATAGATTCCTAACATCAATTAATACCATTTACAACATTATTCTATCAACCAAACATCATCTAAATCAAACACATGAAAACCCCTAATTTCCTACTCATTTTCGGTTTTAATACATAGGTTAAGAGGGTGTTTTTCTTCATCAATTAACATCATTTAACTCTTAATCATCCTATTATAACATCAATTAATCAATTCAAGTCTAATTACACATCAACATGCAAAATCCCCAATTTCAAACACTAAACCCTAAATCAATTTCAAACAAACAAAGGGCTTTCGATTTCTCTTGGTTCTAATCACTAATTAAACACTTTCTAAGCATAAATTTAACAGCAATCGAAGAATTCCAAAAACCTACACAATAGCCCTAAATTTTGGTACTAGCATGTAGTTAGGGCTTTTGATTTTTCTTCCAATTTTGATCTTAGAAATCACATCCAAACACAACTAATTAAACTAATCAAAGATCAAAACATCTAGTTCTTCACCCCTAAATTTTTGATCAAAAAGAAAATAAAGAGAAGAGGATGTTGGATGGATAGAAACATAGAAGAGGTGAATACCTTGATCTTTACTAAAGAAAATGATAAGTTTTTGATGGATGAATGAGGGCTTGTGTGATTTTCTTCTTCAAGAGCTTGGAGATTCAACAATGGTGGAAGAAGAAGATGGGAGAGAGGGAGAGGGAAGGGCTGCCGATTTTTTTTGATGAGGGAGGAGATGTGATTTTGTTTGATGCAACATAGCTATATATATATTAGGTTAAAGGGAATAGTGAATAGTGTTTGAATAGTAGTAGGTATATAAAATAATACTACATGGAAGAAATAAGCTATAATGCTAAAAATGGGAGAGAAAAATCGGTTATGAGAGGGAAGGGAGGAAAAATACGCGCTTTTCCGACGCGATACGACGTTACGGAAATCGGACGACGAAAAACGTAGCTCGACGCAAAATCGTCACGATCCGATTCGTCCAAAAATTCTAACGTATAAAACTTAATTGGAAAAAAATAAAATTTATAAAATTAATTCCGACAAAAACTCGGGACGACACAGTCCGAGTTTCATCCGGAAAATCATAAAAACGAACTTTCTCGGACGAGTTCGTATCGCGATTTCGTGAATGCAAAAATCAGACGGTTTTCCGTTCTGAGTTCACGAACTAAAAATTTTTCGTACGCGCTAACCCTAAATTGACTTCCGTAATTTATTTTTAGAAACGGAATCAACCGTTAGTTTTAGGATTTAAAAATTGTAAACTTAGGCGTGCAAAGCCATTTATTTTATTAACTTTAAATTTTGAGATCGTAAGGAATTTTCGGGGCATTACACACCCACCACGGGTAGTCTCATGGACTGAAGAAGTATTTATTACTATATTAAATTGCAGTCACACATCCCAAGATGAAGAAGTAACTGTGGTAGTCTTTTTTTTTCAGATCTTATTTTGTATTTTAATTTTTTCTGCATTTATTTACTTAAAGGGACGACGTTTGACCCAAAAACATTTAAATAAATCTGTAACCATTCAAATTAAAGACTAATATTTTTTACCAAAGGTGGAAATAATAGTAATACTACATACATAAAGTCCTGCGCATCAGCGCATGAGCATTCTGAGAAGCATACATGTGATCAGAATTCGAATGAACGTAGATTCAGAAAATTACTTGAATTAACCGTACTGATGATCAGTAATTAAGGTAAAGTGTATATACTCATTTTTATTATTTAAAGAAAAGATCAACTAATAGGGCTAATATATTAGTGTGGTGCAGCAGCTTTTTAAACGTCTCAAATATTGTGATTGCAATTAAGCTGACTCTATAAAATATAGGGCCGTCGACTTTTGCTGCAGCGCACTTTCAACTTGTTGTAGTTTTGTCTCTCTTTTTTAGAGTAGGTTTTTTTTTTTGGCCTACATGCAATGCTTGCTGAAAAACCCTCTTAAGACAACAGTACAACCAAGTCTTGTTCCTATCACTACGAGAGAGAGAGAGAGAGAGAGAGCGCTAAGTTCTGCACTGGCCGGGTGGACGGGTTCTTTTACTCAGTGGAATATTGCGAAATTGTTAGCAATAGTCTATAATAGTGGGCTCGGGGGCGGATACAACGTTAATCTCATCCGTCAATGTTGATAATGGTCTGAAATAATATTTTAGTTTATAAAAATAATTATTAATTATAACAAGTGGTTTTGAATACCACTCTTTCCTATTTATATCTCTTTCAATTTATTTTCTCTCTTTCTCTCATCTCTCTTTCTAAACCCACCGTCATTTTATCTCACCCATCTCTTATTTTTGAGTTTCTACTAATATGCTAAATACTAATGATATGCTATGTTTGATTTTTTTTTTTTTGTATCATCAATAGAAGAATAGAAGAATTATCTAATTTGTATTTTAGAAGTAACTTATAATTTTTTTAATTAATAGATTATATCGAAATAAAAGTGAAATACTTAATTTAGTTGATTGTCATTTTTGCTTAAATAGATTTGAACAAGTACGACTCATGATTTCCACTTTTTTTTTTTTAATTCTTTAATTCTAGGAATATATTGTTTTATTTTTGTGTGTAATAAGATTGTTAGTATAATAATTTAATAAATATGAAATTGTGGACATTTATTAATTTACATAAATATAGATAAGATAACAAAAAATGCAATATAGGGACAATATATTAATTTACAGTACTCAAAGGGAGTTTACACAACATTATATAACAACCACATTAGCATTATGTAGTAATTTCACAAATTTATACATTGGAATTGTATATTTTACTAAATTTCTTTTTTGTAATCATAACTTAAATTGATGTAATTTGGTAAGAATAACTATATATTAGTGTATTATTTTTAGATTTTAAGAATAATTTGATAATTAAAAAATCTATACAACTTGTCGCGTAACAATTTTTTCCTTAGCGTAATAGAAAAGCTCCAATGTAAAGCAAATTTAGAGTCAACGTAACAACTTGATACAGAAGTTTAATCCAAAATTTTCAACTTATTCAATTTGTTGAATGATAATTGCATAAGGTTATGCACTAAAAATCAATAATCAATCAAATTAAACACAAATAAAATTATGGCATTGCACTAACAAGTAACAACTTATTGATTTTTTATCTCTCCCCTCTATATATGTTATACTATTATAACAAGTCACAACTTATTTATAATTCAATCTTAGTATGAGTAAAAAAATATTATGATACTTTATTTTGCATAATATAAGCTACATAATAACATGATATGTTATCTAGAGCTTGCCTAATTAAGAAATAGATCTTTTATTAATTATTACAACCGAATAGAATAAAAATTTTAACACAACGCAAGGAGATATATTTTTATAGTGTAATCGATAAGGTACAACATAATTGCTTTCCATGCAACATGACCAATTAAGCTTTGGAAGTCAGTTACGCTAGGCAAAGAAGTGGTCACGTACGCTGTTCTTCGTCCCTTGTTACGCTATGCTTTCTTTTTCATGCAGTTTATGTTGCTTCGTTATTTTTTTTTCACTTTAATTTACTCGAAACCCGCGGCTCAAGCCTTTTTTTTTTTAATAAACATTCTCTTTTCTTTAAATCTTTTTTTTTTCATTTTTTTTTCCAATTTTTCTCTAAATCTATTAATAATAATATTTGCTCAAATTTTTTGTGTTGAGTCATTGTTCATAATAATAGATGATGTATATATCATTATGTTGGGAAATTTATTAGTAAGAGTTTTGATGAATTCCAAAACCGACTGACCCCAACCGAGTAGATGTTGCCAGAACCTAATGTTAGAATTTAGGCTCGCTGTTTGAGCAAAGTTAAGATTTTATCTTTACAGGTCTCCAACTGAAGATGGCAACAAGGCATCACTCAGACAGAACATCAGTTATGATGAAAGACAACTGAGAGTTCATTTGTTCAGATGGAATGAGGGGGAAGTCTTCAGAACATCAGTTGTAAAGGAAACCAACTGAGGGTTCGTCAGATGAGAAACAGTAGAGAGGAAGAGAACATCAGATGAAAAGGAAGTCATCTGAAGTTTCAAACTCAACTGAGTAAATACAAGGAAGACAACTGAGGGTTCAGTTTCAGAACCTCAGTTGTAGAACTCAAACAAAAAGATCAACAGCATGAAGTTCAAAGTCAGCTGAGAGTTCAACGGTTCAGTCAGAACATCAGCTGAAGACCACTCAGATAAAGATCAAGATTTTCAACCGACTAATCAAGGTTGACTTTTAGAAAGGTTTAAGATTTGAATTTCAAAAGGAAGTCACATGAGGGTTTGACCGTTCAGTCATTACCCCATTTAGCCCAACACAAGGCTGTCTCAGATGGAAAGCAGAAGAGCACAGATGCCATATCGGGAAAGTCTGCAGAGATGAGAGACAAGCCATCGCTTTCAATGATCAGAGATCAACAGCTCCTCCAACGGCTAGTTGATACTCTCCGCCTATAAATAGAGGCATTCTCTCATTCGAGAGGGAGACGAGACAAGAGATAGAGAAGTGCAATCACAAGAAAAACAAGCGCAAGAAAAATCTGCAAAACTCATATTCTAAGAGCATCAGCAGCTGAGAGTTCAAGAGTGATAGAACATTAGTAGCTGAGGGTTCATAGAGTTATAATCTGTCTTAGATCTTAGTTTGAGTGTTTATTCGTTCAAGCCATAGATCCAGCTCTCATTCGTGATCGAGCTGTAGTTGGAAAATCCACCCACATACACACCTTAAAAAGTGTCTGTTAGGATCATACTCTTCCTGTAATTGAGTAGCTAGGTCGTCAGGTACCCGCAAACTTGACATAGGTTGTTAAGTACCCGCAAACTTAACTGTAAAGGTTGATAAGTACCCGTAAACTTATTGCAACGGTTGCACAGCCCGGGTAAGCTGTGTAGAACTGTCCAGAAGAACTTGGACTGAGGTGTGAGGATTTACATCTCCCCGTGGACGTAGGAGGGTTATCTCCAAACCACGTTAAATCCCGTGTGTCTGTGTTTATTTTTATTCAGTTGCTTATTGCATTCTTATCTGATCAAACTAACCAGCATACAAACTGCATTTTTGCATATTCAACTGTTTTGGTTTTTGACCAACCCTGCACTAAAAAGCGTGAGTTGCTTTAACGAGTTTTAATTTCCACCACATTCCGCACAGCCTCACTCTTCCAGCTAAGGTTGCTTACTCAGCTGTGAGATTCCAACTGAGTCCGTTTTACTCGGTTGAAGTAATTTTTAAGGGTTAAGTTTTAAAATCCTAACTGGTGTATTCTCCCCCCCCCATACACCAGTAACTCGTTTCGGGACCATCAAGTGGTATCAGAGTGGTGGTTCAAAAGACTGCTGACTCTATTTGACAAGGTGTGAATTCGAGAAATTTTCTTCAGTGGTCAACTGAACAGATCTTTTCACGCTAGTGCATATTTGCTCGCATTTTTGTCCTGTTTTTTTTGTGCATATGGACGTCAAGGACAAGATCGTCGTCATATTCTCAGTAGTCAATTATACATCATGGAGAACTCGAATGAAGAAGATCCTTCTGTCAAAGCATCACAGGATGCAACAAGTTCTCTCTTCCGAACCAATCGCCATTAAAGAAAGAATAGTTCGCACTCCCACAAATCCTAATGATGGAGATACAGTGGTGGAGTATGTAGAGAAACAGCCAGAAGACTACTCTCCAGAGGAGGCCAAGGTGAGCCAGTTGGATATCTGGGCTCATAGCATAATAATGTCCACAGTTGGACAAGATTATCTGCCTTGGATAGAGGAGTGTGAGACTGCAAAAGAGATGTGGGACATCCTGGCATCGCTAAGTGAAGGAAGCGACGAGACGAAGGAAAACAAGTTCTCACATGCATGTCAAGATTTCGACAACTTCAGTGTGCGACCTGATGAGACTATCGATCAGCTAGAGCTCTGGTTTATGGACATCATCAGAAGAATCCAGTCCATCCAGAGAGAAAAATACACACTAAGAGAAATTAACCTCAAAGTGTTGCAAGCTCTACCGGCTGAGTGGGATACTTTCACCAATACCCACGAGAGCCGAGCTGACCTTGGTGAAATGGGAACTGAAAGATTGTTCTCAATCTTGAAAAGAAATGAGTATAAGGTCAACAGGAGGAGATCGCAGCCCTCAGGTCAGACAAGTAGAATTGAGGATGTTGGCTCAGCCTCAAAGTCAGTTGCTCTCCGAGCTGACTACTCAAAATCGAGATCATCAAGGCCAACCAGATCAGCTGACACGACTGCAAAGGAGCCAAGCAGAGAGGAACTGCAACAGAACATTGCAGCTTTGTCAAAGAAGCTAGCCGACATGGACACTCGATTCGGCAAATATAAACGTTTCTATAAATCAAACCGAACTCGAGACAGTTCTAAGCCAGTCACCAATGGTTGCTTCGAATGTGGCAAGGAAGGACATTTCAATGCTGACTGCCCAGACCTCTCAAACAAGGAAAGAGAAGCGTTGAGGGCCAAGCAAACTGCAAAGAACAAGGCCATGGTAGCAGAAGAAGCAGCTGACAACATGGACATCTTCACAGACACTGAAGATGAGGATGAACTGACCTCTACCAACAACGTCATCAGTCAGGATCAATGCCTCATGGCAGTTGGAACCGACCAAGATGATATTGAGGTACAATCTAATTCTGCTCGCTTAAATTCTTCCAATACTTCTAACATGCAGGAATCTCTGAACGATGAGTTGGAACCCTCCTGGAATGATTTTCAAGAACCCAGTGAGGAACTGCATCAGCAGTCGGTTAAGTTTAAGAGTCTTCAAGCTCAGTTCGCCAAGCTTGAAGATTCCTTAACCGAAAAGGATGATCTGATCACTAGCCAAACTCAGGAGATTGAAAATCTCAAGAGTCAACTGAATGAGGCTAAGACTCCAACAGATGAAGAGTTGACAAAACAGATCTGGAAGCAGCAAGATCAGTTGAAAAATCAAGAGGCTCAGATCGATCAGCTGATAAAGGAGTCAGATGGTAAAACCAAGCAGATAACCGTCCTCCTCAAACAGTTGCAAACTGAGAAGGACAATCTAATCAAGCTGTATCAGTCATCCAAGATCATCGAAAACCTTTTAAGTTACAGCAGACAGATGGATGACGTGTCAGGACTCGGTTATGATATTGTCAAGGATACTGGAATTCCACCAGCTACCTTCATCAAAGCTGTAGAAGTCACAGCTGTCGAGCCTAACACAGCTGAGTCTCCAGAAGCTAATTCAACCTCCACCTCTCAGCAAGTTCAACCGACCAATAGAATCACAACTGAGAAGGGAAAAGGAGTAGCGGATGTAGGATAGAATGTTCCATCAGTTGGGACATCAACCAAGGGGAAATGTTCCAAAAGTCAGAAGAGGAATCAGAGGCGTCGAATGCATAACCGCAACCGAACTCAGAATCCGAACCGACCTCTGCATCAAACTCAAAGTCAAAATCCAAAGAAATGGAACCGACCTCAGAACAGACAGGGGTTCAATCATCTGAATCAACCGAGGTTCCAACATCAGCTCGACCAAAGGTTCCAACCGAGTCAACCAATGAGGAACTGGTCAAACAACTGGAGATATTCATGCCATAATATGAATCATCATCAGGGCATGAATAGGTACAGACAACCCTCAGGAAGTTGGAATCATAATCAGCCACAAAGATTCCAACATGGCGTCCGACCTCACAGACAAACTCAACAAGATAAGAATCACCATCAAAACAGGGGGAAAGCCTCACCTCCTAAAGCTCAACATGTGAGAAATCCAACTCCTCCCAAGAAACAGAACATCACTACTAACAACAAGCCTAAGGATAACCGAGGTGTTGTTATAGTTGATGATGAAGGAAAAGTAATCTAGAATGATAAATCCATCCGAGTTTACAGGGAAAAGCGACGCACAGTTCCAACGGGAAAAGGTTCTAACCCTCCAGGACCCAACTGAAATTGGGGACCTAAGCGAGTTTCTCTTTGCAGGTGCAGGAGAAACAACTGAGGAAGAAGAAGGCGTCTGCTACAATGCGGGTGATGGATAGTGGATGCTCGAAACACATGACGAATCTGAAGGATTTGCTTGGAAGTTTCGTGGAGAAAGAAGGTCCATCAGTTACTTTTGGTGATAACTCAAAAGGTTATACCAGAGGTTACGGTACCCTTGAAACCAATCATGTTTCAATTTCTAATGTCTCTTATGTTGATGGATTGAAGCATAACCTGCTCTCTATCAGCCAATTCTGTGATAATGGTTTCTCTGTCAAGTTTGATGCACAGGGTTGCAGGGTTAAAGATGTCGGATCAAAATAGGTGATATTGTTGGGAAATCGATCACCAACAGGGAATGTCTATTACGCTGACTGGAACAGCAGCCTCCCTGACACTTGCCTGTTATCAAAGAGCAGTTCCGATGTGAGCTGGCTGTGGCACAAAAGGCTCAACCATCTAAACTTCAAGACGATGAACCGACTCGCCAGACAAGAACATGCAAGAGGCATACCTAACCGAGTGTTTTCAACAACACACATCTGCAGTGCATGCCAGCTGGGAAAGCTCGCTAGATCCTCCTTCCGGTTGAAGTCAACTCCCTCAACCGACCGAGTGTTACAGCTGATCCATATGGATCTCTTCGGGCCAGTTACACCAAAAAGCATAAATGGCAACGAATATACATTGGTTTTAACTGATGATTACTCGAGGTACACGTGGACCATTTTCATGCGTCACAAGAGTGAAACCGAGATGAGCTGCCCAAGCTGATGGATCGGATATCGAACCAACAAGAGATGAAGATCATTTCTATCCGATGAGATCGTGGAACTGAGTTTCTAAATGAAACCATCATCGAGTATTGCGAGAAGAATGGAATAACTCATCAAACATCAGCCGCGCGTACTCCGCAACAGAATGGCGTAGCTAAGCGAAGAAACAGAACGCTGAAGGATGCAGCCACATCCATGTTAGCGAGCTCAGCTCTACCGAAGAGATTTTGGGCTGAAGCGATCAACACAGCATGCTACACTCAGAATCGATCTCTTCTCACCAAGCGGTTGGGAAAGACACCCTACGAGCTGTGGAAACGCAGAAAGCCAGATATTTCTTATTTTCGCGTTTTTGGGTCTAAGTGTTATATTCACAAAAATGGGAAGACTCAGTTGAAAACTTTTGATGCCAAAGCTCCGAAGGGCATATTTCTTGGATATGCAGCTCGGATCAAGGCATATAGAGTTTTCAACAACAGCTCTCGTGTTATGGAAATAACACCTCATGTTAGTTTTGATGAATCTACCTTTGAGTGCAGGGAACAGGTTAAAGGACAACAAGCAGATCCAACTGTTCCACCAGTTCTCACCAGATCGCAAGCTCTAAGGGAAAAGAACCTAGCTAAACCACTGGTTTGGGCAACTGAGGATGAGGATCCATACTCCTCTGAAGATGAATGCGAAGACCCCAGCACATCCCAAGGGGGAACTTCAACTGATGTTCCTCCAACTGCTTTAGTATCCGAAGCCCAACCGAGTCCGGTTCAACCTAATACCAATGTTGAGGATCCAGACTCAACAGCTGATCAATCACCAGCTCTAAAGACTCCAACTCAGATTTCAGAACAGCCACAGTTGGAAGAAGAAGGAAGACGCAACCGAAGATGGTGTGAAGTTCATTCCACTGACAACATCATCGGCGATCCAATCGAGGGTGTGCGTACAAGGAGCCAAGTTGCAAATCCAGAATCAACTGAAGGAAACTCCAACACTTACGCCCAGTATGCTGAGGAGTTGGCAGTTCTAGAGGAGTTCGAGCAAGCAGGAGATGTTGCCATGATTTCTTGCTTTGTAGCTGATGTACCAGAACCGAAGAATGTTGGGGAAGCTCTCAACTGTGTTCACTGGAAAACAGCCATGCAAGAAGAAATGAATGAGTTTCTACGCAACTGTGTATGGGAGTTGGTAGAAAGACCAAATGGTGTCAAGGTGATTGGATTGAAGTGGATTTTCAAAAACAAGAGAGACGCCATTGGATTCATAGTGAGGAATAAGGCAAGGTTGGTAGCTCAAGGATACTACCAACAAGAAGGAATAGACTTTGAAGATTCCTTCGCACCAGTTGTAAGGCTGGAAGCCATCCGAATCTTTCTAGCTTATGCCGCATATCACAAGTTCAAAGTGTATCAGATGGATGTGAAGTGTGCATTCCTCAATGGAGATATCAAAGAAGATGTATATGTTGAACAGCCTCCTGGTTTTGAGACTGGAGATGGTAGAGTGTACAAGCTGAAGAAAGCTATCTATGGTCTAAAGCAAGCGCCAAGGGCCTGGTATGACACTCTTTGTGGATTCCTTCTGAACTCGTGGTTCAAACGAGGTTCAGTTGATAAAACTCTGTTCACCATCAAAGTTGGAGAAGATATACTTGTTGTGCAAATTTACGTCGATGACATCATTTTCGGCTCCAAGTCGGAGGAGCTGTGCAAGAAATTCTCAGATCTCATGAAGGAGAAGTTCGAGATGTCAATGATGGGTGAGATGAATTATTTCCTTGGATTACAAGTGAAGCAGTCACCTGAAGGGATTTTCATCAACCAGTCCAAGTATACAAAGGAGCTCATCACCAAGTTCGGATTGCAAATAAGTAAGACCACAAGGATCCCAATGAATACTAACTGGAAGATTGAACCCGGAGCTGAAGGAAAGCTCTTAGATGCCAGCCAATTTAGAGGGATCATCGGTTCGCTGCTATATCTAACTGCCAGCCGACCAAACATATCATACGCAGTTGGAGTGTGTGCTCGATTCCAAGTTCAGCCAAGAGAAGCACACATGTTGGCAGCAAAGAACATCATCAAGTATCTGAAGGGAACTATTAATGTTGGATTGTGGTATCCAACTGACGACAATATCCAGCTGACTGGATACTCAGATGCGGACCTAGCAGGAGATCGGTTGGACAGGAAGTCTACCTCTGGACACTGTCAATTCATGGGAAGCAAGCTGGTTTCATGGTTCTCCAAGAAATAAGCATATGTTGCAACCTTTACAACCGAGTCAAAGTATATGGCTGCCGGAAGCTGTTGCATGCAAGTGTTGTGGCTGAAGCAACAACTGAGAGATTATGAAGTTGCAACTGGACAGGTTCCCTTTCATTGTGATAGCTCGAGTGTCATAGCTATCTCTCTGAATCCTGTTCACCACTCTCGAACAAAGCATATCGAAATTCGTCATCATTTCATCCGAGATCATATTGAGAAGAAGGATGTGTCCATGGAGAAGATCCCAACTGAGATTCAGAGAGCTGACATCTTCACCAAACCTCTTCCTGAAGCTCGGTTCAAGATGTTGTGTGATCTTCTTGGACTATTGGATCCATCGGATGAAGAGTCATCCGAGCTGGAGAAAATCCATCTGAGCTAAAGAATCATCCGAGCTGCAGAGGATCCATCCGAGATGAAGTATCAGATATCCATCTGAGGGGGAAGATCAGATGAAGGGGGAATCTCATATACGAATTGCCAACTGAAGACATCAAACATCAGCTGAACAGACGAACTCGAGTCAGCTGATGGTATGCTGCAACAATGGATCAAACGTCAGCTGAACAGACGAACTCGAGTCAGCTAATGGTATGAGGCAACTGAGGAACTCAACTGAGGTATACAGCTGATCTCGACATCAACTGACATGTATCATTTATGACTGAAGGTGTTATGATATTAAATGAGAATGTTTGAAATAAATTCAAACATTCCTGAACATGTCAGCTAAACTAAACAAGCAATCATATCGCATTTAATGTAAAGTCTGGCTAAACTCCTATAGCCTTACTTTATAGTGCGACTGGGCTGACACCTTAAACTATTCACCTTCTCACTCGCGCGCATGAAGCATCAGTCAAAATTACTCAACAGTCGCGCAATCCCAGCCGTTGAAAAATACACGCCATTTTACCCCAGCCGTTGATATTATCCGAGTCAAAGATTATATAATACGGCAAATCAGGAAGTGATCCTTACCTTCTCTTTTCGTGCATATCTTTACTAACTATTCATCATCCTCTCCACATTTGTTTCACCATTTTCAGTAAAGATTTTCCTTTTTCTTTGCATATATATCTCTTTGAGATGGCGCCTAAATCTAAAGCTTCCAAGAAGATGGTTTCCGCAGAGCCTGCTACATTCCAGGAATCTTTCGACATGGTGATGTCGAAGATTCATTTCGAACAGATTCTTTCCAGGGATGCCCTGACCTCGCCGGAACTCGCACCAGTCGCTACCATTCTTTCCGACCACAGTCTGCTCGACTGGGCAACCCTCTCTCCATCCAAGTTGCTCAGGAAGCAGGTTGTACATTTCTACAGGAATCTGCAGCGAGTTGCAGAAGACGGGCTTGTCACTATCATCCCGTGCAAGCAAAGAAACACAACTTCCCGGACGATAGAAGACACCGCCGTGGAAATAAAAGTATCCAAGGAACTGGAGAAGATCATCCCCAGAAATCGCGAAGCCACAGATTTGCTGGGGAACTTCACCGATAAGGAAGCTGATGCCTTCCTTCAAACAATCCTTCTTGTTCCCGAACCATTGAAGGGGAGCATGCAAAGGACGAAACTGAAGCCGGCGCACCGACTTCTTTTCGACGTGATCTCTAAATGCGCCTTCACGTATGGAGGAGCGTTCGGTGACATTAGCCGACCGAAGCTCAAGCAACAGAAGGCCCTGGAGGAACAGCACCAGGTCGATTGGCTGGGCTATCTTGAAAGCCAGCTGTTGATGGAGAAGCAGAAAATCTCTGAGACATCAGCTGAGTCCGGAGAGTAGCTGTTGAGTATCAAGGGGACACTCAACTTCGGCACAAAAATCTCTGCCCTTATCCTCCAAGCCACAAAGGGACAACAGCTGACCTGGGAAGGGAGTGAGGACCCGCCGCTCAATAAGCTGATGCTGTTCCCCACAGCGAAAAAGGCCAGGGACGTTGTGGAGGCCGTTTACACTCCCAAGGGTACCCCCAAGCCAGCTGTGGAGTCAGTCTCAGCAGCTCGACGCCCTTCTCGGTCCAAGCCTGCGAAGCGCCAGCTGGAGGAGGTGGCTGAGGAAGAGGAAGATGATGAAGAAGAAGAAGAAGAGGAGGAACCCCTCCAGAAGAGGCCCAGGATTCGCATCATCCAGCTAGCGGCTCAACCATCTACAACAAGTCCAGTGGTGGTAAAGCCAGCTGAGGAGAAGGAGTCAACCGAATCAAGCTAGTCGGTTGACCCAGCTGGGTTCGTTCTTCAACCTCGTCAGGAGGAAGTGGCTGAAGGAGTGGAGATACACGTGGAGAAATCCAGCTCCTCCTCAGATGAGTCTTCTTCATCTGAGGAGTCCCACGACAGTCCGATTGGAGCTGATACCAGCCAGGTAATCCCACCTGTGTCTGAGGAAACACATGAGCCAGCCGACTTACCACCCAAAGAGGATCCAGTTCTCTCAACTGGTCCTCAGTCAGATATTCCGAGCCTCTCTCTCGATGCCAACGTTGTGACCATTCCTTTGGCCAACGTTGATGAAACCATCGAACCCGTTACCTTCGATATTGACCCCCCTCCAATTGATGAAGAAGCCAACCGCCAGGCGATCTTGGCTGAATATGAAGGAAGGCTAAGCTACTGCTTCAGCAATCTGATTGGTATGTTCCCCGAGGCAGCCTCGATGCCCATATTTGCCGTACTCGGGACGGAACTGCTCTACCAGTTCAGCGTCATATTCAGCTATTGGTACGTCAAGGAGGAAACCCTCAGAATCCATGGTTGGGACAGGTTGAAGGTCGAAGAATCCAACCTGAGGGTATACTTCGACTACCAGAACCTGGAGGTGGCCTACAACCAGAAGGTGGCTGTGCTACGTCGTCGTCTGGACAAGAACATCCAAGAAGGGACAGACACCAGGGAGCTGTGCAACAATCCTGGAGCTGTTCAGTTTCTTGAAGATATGCTGGCCAAGAATGCCAACTGCATGGAGGATGTCAACGCAGCTGAAGAGGCGGCCAAGAGGGAAGAAGAAAAGCTCAAGGCCTACCTCGCCAGCCGATCTGCCCTGGTTGTCATGGAGCCAACTGCCCAGCCACAACCACAACACCTGCCTGGACCCTCAGATCAGCCAGCACTCTCAACCGATGCCATCTGTGAGCTGATCTCCGAGAGGGTCAACCAGCTGAGGCAGGAAATGTTGTCCAAGATCCAGCTCAGCAAGGAGGAGGATGCTGATAGGATGCATCAGCTGATGGCAGAGAATACCAGCTTGAAGAATCAGCTGGAACACCTTTCCTCTTCCCTGCAGCAGAAGTTCGAAGATCTCTCCACTTCTTCCAGCTCGGAGGTCACGGCTCTAAGGAAGGCAGTTCAGGGCCTCAGCTCGGACTTCAACGTTTTCAAGACCGTTGCTGAATCTGATCTGGCAAAGTCCCAGCAGACTCAAGACCAGGAGTGGATGTCTCAGTTCGCAAATTTTCGAGCTGAGTTCGTCACCCTCCACAAAGAGGTCTCTGCGACATTTGTAGCCTTGCAGCGAGCTGAGCAGGAGCACCAAGACCTGGAGTTGGCCAAGAAGGTGGAAGAGAAGGATGTTGTCGACGAACTCTTTTCCCGCGTTCAACAGGCTGAGGCCAAGCTGACCCCCCTAGATGGCACTGTTGCCACCCTTTTGGATGATGCCAAAAAGGGGGAAGACAAGGAGCCAGCAGCTGTTGCTGGACAAGGGAAAGTTGTTCTTCAGCAAGGGGAAGGAGTGCCAGCTGAAGCTGAAGGAGCAGCTGAAGGATCGCAGCAAGAACTGGAAATCTCCCACGACCTCGTAGTCGAGCTTACGGTCGAGCTCGATGCCGAACTTGACGGGATATCTGTTGAAGACTGCATCGAAGCTGCCAAAGCTATGGGGGAGTCCAAGGAGAAGTACTTGAATCCCTCTTAGATCAAGAAGTTCGCTGCCGATCAGGCCAAGAAGGTGGCCAAGTTCGAGAAGAAGCTGACCAAGGTGGAGAAGAACGTCGACAGAAATAAAGCCAGCCGGAGCGTGCGAAGAATCAACAAGCACCAGATGAAGGCTGAGGCTAGGAAGTCGACTCAACAGTTGCAGAAGAATGTCCCGCTCCCGTCTCGGTTCCCACATGTTGACAAGTGGATGAATGCTGAGTGGAACGATGACTGGGAGCAGTTCAAGCATGAATTCATTAATGACTTTTACTACAGGAAGACCTACTCGACTGAAGATCCAAGGCAAGCCTTCAAGGAAGCCCTGTGGGAGCTCAGATCTGGAGACCCTGGAATGTTTAGTCAGTTCAAGCGAGCCATGCTGAATGCTCAGCTCGATCCCAACACCATTCCAGTTCCGCAGATGCTCAGATATCGCCCTCAGATGATCAAAGGCACAAACACTCCGAACAGAAATGTGATCATGGCTGAGGCGAGACAAGTCTGCAAGGAACATGATGTCAACACTGGGATTGAGTCACCTGCGAAGAAAGAGATCTTTAACCGTATCTTCAGCAAGTACGATCAACAGTATTTTTGAGCTGATCTAATTTTTTTTTTTTTTTTGTCTTTTGAGCTGATGTAGTTTTTGGAGCAACTGTTGTATCTTTATCTGTTCTGTGCTTAACCCTGTAATCTTCAGTTGTAACAAAAACTTCAAAGTATATATAAGATTCACCTTGATGAACAATTCCTCATTGTCCAAGCTCTGAATTACAAAGTCTTTTAAATACCATGTTATAACTATGCTAACCCTTTGATGTTTTATCTTATAGACTATCTAAAATTTCAGCTGAGAATTTAGATAAGTTAGTGAGGCTTAGATCAATAGTGGTTTAAAGTTGTAAGTGGTTTTGGCATCATCAAAAAGGGGGAAATTGTTGGGAAATTTATTAGTAAGAGTTTTGATGAATTTCAAAACCGACTGACCCCAACCGAGTAGATGTTGCCAGAACCTAATGTTAGAATTTAGGCTCGCTGTTTGAGCAAAGTTAAGATTTTATCTTTACAGGTCTCCAGCTGAAGATAGCAACAAGGCATCACTCAGACAGAACATCAGTTATGATGAAAGACAACTGAGAGTTCATTTGTTCAGATGGAATGAGGGGGAAGTCTTCAGAACATCAGTTGTAAAGGAAACCAACTGAGGGTTCGTCAGATGAGAAACAGTAGAGAGGAAGAGAACATCAGATGAAAAGGAAGTCATCTGAAGTTTCAAACTCAACTGAGTAAATACAAAGAAGACAACTGAGGGTTCAGTTTCAGAACCTCAGTTGTAGAACTCAAACAAGAAGATCAACAGCATGAAGTTTAAAGTCAGCTGAGAGTTCAACGGTTCAGTCAGAACATCAGCTGAAGACCACTCAGATAAAGATCAAGATTTTCAACCGACTAATCGAGGTTGACTATCAGAAAGGTTTAAGATTTGAATTTCAAAAGGAAGTCACATGAGGGTTTGACCGTTCAGTCATTACCCCATTTGGCCCAACACAAGGCTGTCTCAGATGGAAAGCAGAAGAGCACAGATGCCATATCGGGAAAGTCTGTAGAGATGAGAGACAAGCCATCGCTTTCAATGATCAGAGATCAACAGCTCCTCCAACAGCTAGTTGATACTCTCCGCCTATAAATAGAGGAATTCTCTCATTCGAGAGGAGACGAGACAAGAGATAGAGAAGTGCAATCACAAGAAAAACAAGCGCAAGAAAAATCTGCAAAACTCATATTCTAAGAGCATCAGCAGCTGAGAGTTCAAGAGTGATAGAACATTAGTAGCTGAGGGTTCATAGAGTTATAATCTGTCTTAGATCTTAGTTTGAGTGTTTATTCGTTCAAGCCATAGATCCAGCTCTCATTCGTGATCGAGCTGTAGTTGGAAAATCCACCCACATACACACCTTAAAAAGTGTCTGTTAGGATCATACTCTTCCTGTAATTGAGTAGCTAGGTCCTCAGGTACCCGCAAACTTAACATAGGTTGTTAAGTACCCGCAAACTTAACTGTAAAGGTTGATAAGTACCCGTAAACTTATTGCAACGGTTGCACAGCCCGGGTAAGCTGTGTGGAACTGTCTAGAAGAACTTGGACTGAGGTGTGAGGATTCACATCTCCCCGTGGACGTAGGAGGGTTATCTCCGAACCACGTTAAATCCCGTGTGTCTGTGTTTATTTTTATTCAGTTGCTTATTGCATTCTTATATGATCAAACTAACCAGCATACAAACTGCATTTTTGCATATTCAACTGTTTTGGTTTTTGACCAACCCTGCACTAAAAAACGTGAGTTGCTTTAACGAGTTTTAATTTTCACCACATTCCGCACAGCCTCACTCTTCCAGCTGAGGTTGCTTACTCAGCTGTGAGATTCCAACTGAGTCCGTTTTACTCGGTTGAAGTAATTTTTAAGGGTTAAGTTTTAAAATCCTAACTGGTGTATTCCCCCTCCCCCATACACCAGTAACTCGTTTCGGGACCATCACATTAAAAAAAATAAAAATTTTAAATCATACTAATGCATCTAAATAACCCGTAGTAAAGGCAGGACACCTCCATTATTAAAAAAAAAAGTTATAGTTCTACGGTCCAAATTAATTGATATATAAATTTCTGAAATATTACTACAAAATGCTTATGCAATTATTCTTGTAAGTTGTTATGATTTGCCCCTTCGCTAATTTTCTCTGTATTTCTTCTTTTCTTCTTGTCAAAGTTGCAGGTTTAAGTTTCTACGGTAGTAGTGGTCGAGTGAGCACTACTCGATAGTGGATTCATCGAGTAGTGGGCAGTCATCGAGAAATGTTGGCCCTTTTGTAATTTTTTTAGTTTAATATTGTTAAATCTTTGTATTTTGATATTGCAGGCTAATTTATGAATAATTATATATTTCTCTTCTTCGCCACTGACCGAAATTCACTGAATGTACAAGTGTCGTATTTTCGAGCATTTGAGTAACTTCTTATTTTCGAGCATTAGAGTAAGGTAATTTTTAGCATTAGAGTAACTTTATATTTCTAACTAATGCTTGAATGCTCGAGTGTCATATTTTCGAGCGTTCGAATAATATATATAATTCTAACTAATGCTCGATTCATGAGTGTTATATTTTCGAGCATTCGAGTGATTATGTATTTTGAAGTAATGCATTTTTGAGCATTCGAGTAACATATTTTCGAGCATTCGAGTAACTTCATATTTCTCACTAATGCTCGAATGCTCGAGTGTCATATTTTCAAGCATTCGAGTAATTATATAATTCTCACTAATGCTCGAATATACGAGTATCATATAATCGAAGAAAATAAAAAAAATATTAACACAATGTAACAAGATATAATTACAGTGTAATGGATGAAGCACAACATAACAATCATTAATTACATCGTAACCATTAAAAAATAAAGTTTGTTCATAACAATCATTAATTACATTGCGGAGTGATATCGACTGTGCTATCCCTGTAGAGCTGCAGCTGCAGAGTGACGAGGCGGGTCCGAAATCCTCTTGTGTCTACTAGAAACCTCTGTAGAGTGACGGTGTAGCTCAGGGCTCCTCCTGTAGCTCCCAACAGACTGCTATAGAGGGCTCCTAGATCGTCCGTGACTCGGACTGAAATACTCCTTCACCTAAACAAAGAGCTTCCAGGATAAGGTAGCAAAGAAGCCCTTGTCAGACTCGTCCATCAAGACCGCCCTCAACTGGCGATCGATGTAGTAGTCTCTGTCGTCCTTCGCGTGGTGAGGACAAGGACGTCCGTGGACACAACACACTCTATCTTCTGGTCTCTCCTGATAAACCGCCTATGTTGTCTCAGCTGTATGTCACAGCCGGATGTACTTGTGGTAGGGTGCTCTGTCGGCGTCGTTTGGGGATTTTCTGTGCCGATGAGGTCAGTTTAATTATCTTCCCCACAAGAATAGGCATCGGAATATGTATGACAAGACCCAAAACAAGTTATGTAAAATTATTATTAGATCACAAATTATACATGTAATATAAATGATAAAATATTATAAAAATAAAGACACGTACCTCTCTCTCAAAGAACGTGCTGAAATCTACCTTGAAGAGTCTCGTAGTCTACATAAAACATCGAGAAACTCTAATGGCGGTTGCTCGGGTTCCACAATACTCTCCCAACAAAGGAATACACTTGTAAGACCAAATTTGTAAAATCCAAACCGGTCAGTAAAAATGATAAGTTCCTATGTCAAGTTGGTCGGGTTTCCTGGCGGTGTTGTTGATGTAGTAAGTGAATGTCTGATATGTGTAATCACCCCAAGGAAACTGTTCCCAACGTTCTGGATCCTCAACTAATGTCCATGCCCATTCCTGGACCTCCATATCACTGTCCCGACAAAGGAGAAATAGGTAGTAAACCAAGAGCTTGGCTATCTTCACATAGTCTGCGAAGTCGTCTCCCAACTTTAAGGCGGTGAACATATCGCGCATGTCTCTGACTTTAGTTTTGTGACCTTTGAATACTCTATGGAAAAGACTGTCAGGCCGGAGGAGATGTCTTTCATTTGGATCGAGATCTGTCCTCCCAAAGTTCAATCCAGTAATGCACGCATAGTCACGTGCGGTGAAGCGGAGGGTACACCCGAAAATTTGGAACCACGTCTCATCCGGGGGGGTCTCAGGACCCGTCACCTAACGGGCCAATAAGTGATGTAGAGCACTGTTTGTACTTCCAAGTCTCTTATGTTTAATGTAACGACCAACAACTCCCGCCGTAAATTCATTATACACTTTTTGATACCGTACTGGATTGACCGTAAAGTGCCGAAATACCTTCGTTATTTCTTTAAATATGACCTCACGACAATATAAATTCAATAATTTGTTGTGATGATGCAATTTAGGTCTCATCCAATGACAACCGGGTTGCAATATAAACATACAAATCATAAGGAAGGAAGTTCGATCGCTCAAACCAACAAAATCACAAAATACAAACTAGTAAAACAGTCTCGGGTCAACCCACGACGGGGGCTACCCACGATGAGGCTGCCCACAACGGGGGCTACCCATGATGGCTGCCACCATGGGTACAAAAACACCCACCGTGGACAGCCAGTTTCTCACCTTCAAACCCCAATTTTTATCGACAAATCTTAGATATAACACTACTAATGCTCATAAAATCATGTACATTGTTCTCGTATTCAATAAATCGAACATAAACACACATTTCGAAGCATACATTTTTCAAACCTAAAATTCAATTTCGTGTGGAATTTAAGCACTAACCGGTGGTTCGTTGTCGACGAGTGGTACTTCCTCCTCGCCGAAATTAAATGTCGACGTCGTTGACTCCCCATCGTTGTCCGATTGGTTGCTCATTGCCAGCGTGTGTGTGTGCCGTCGAGGGTTGAGAGGGAGAGAGAGAGAGAGAGAGAGAGAAAGTGATGTGTGGGGTGGGGTAGTGAGGGGGACCGATAGAAAGTGATAGGGGTTTTTTTAATTTTTTTTTTTGTCTTTTTCTTATTTTTTTATTTAAAATAAAAGTATTTGTATATAAAACTTATACTCTTATAAAAGAATGCAAACACTTCTACCTTTTATCAAAAGGTATTTAAAAAGAGATTGTCCTTATATTATTATAATTTGGTGCACTATATAGTTGATGATGGGAACTTAAATTTTTCTTTCAATTATATATCCCAAAGTTCCTTTTATTTTTAAAAAATTTGAGCTACGCATATTTTTCTGTTGTCGCCCGCATATGCAAATCCGGCTTCGAAAAATTAGAGGCTCTTTAAGTGAAGTTTCTGCAAAGTTTAGAGTTCTCCAAAAATAAATGAAACTTGAGACTATAATTTAAACGTCTTCAAGGATCGGTTCATAAAGTATACTCTTTCCGTTCATAAAAAATTGTTTATCCCATTTATAAAAGTAGGTCTCACATATTAGAGCATTCACTAAGGGGATCCATCACCAGGGTCGATCCCCCATCGACTTCACTTTCCTTCGACCTTGCGAGGTCTAAGCCATAGTGGCTCTTAGACACATCGATGTCGATCATGCAGGATCGACAGTGGTGTCGATTTATCGACACTGCTCTCGACCTCACTCTCTACCTACTTCAGTCCACGTGGCTTCACACTATTGGTTCGATTTAATTTTTTTTTACTTTTTCTGATTAAAAATAAAAAAAAATTATAATTATAATTATAGACCCGGGATCTTACTCAACCCTACCATTTTAGAAATTTTTACCAGGGTCTTACTCAACCCCAGCAATCATTAAAATTACGCTTCCCAGCGATAGACCCAGGGTCTAACTAGACACCCGTAGTGGATGCTCTTATACTATACTTTTATAATTAGGGCACTGAAATATGGACAAAAAACAGGATCTTGGATAAAAATGACAATTGTTTATGTACATCCGCCACATATTATACACCCACTTTTTGTCTTTAGTGTATTTTGTCATCAACTGTTTTTTCTTTAGTGCTTTTTATCCTTTTGTTTCTTATAATGTCTTTTTTCTTTTTTTATTTCTAGATTTTTTTTTTAAGTTTTCAGAATTTTTTTCGCCTCTTCTCTTTTTGTTTGTCTCTTCTTCTTTTGTCAAGATTCGAGCGAAGGAGCCGAAGGCCTCAGAGCGAGCCAAAGAATCCAAATTATTGTCACTATGATTATCATTATATTAGTAATCAGAGCGAAGGCGGAGCCGTAAAATTAGAGCCGAAGACGGGGAAAAAAACTTGAAAATTAAAAAAGAAATTAGAAAAAAAAATTAATAAATAAGGCGCGTGCACAACACGCATCGCGCGTGGAGGCGCGCGCCATACGCATGAGGCATGGTATACACTCGTTGCACATAAACACGCCTCAATAAAAATAACTACTCCCTCCGTACGTGAAATAATGCCCTACTTACCCCCTTTTTTTGTACGTGAAATAATGCCCTGTTTCACTATGTTGTACATTTATACCCCTAAAAGAACACTCATATTACATTAAATTTCATTGTTAGACCAACCCACTAATTTTAACCTAATTTAATTATGGGTTACTAATCCTATATAACCCATTTTCATTAAACTGCATAATCCTAATCAACCCAACCCATAAACAAAACCCAGCCCAAAACTCACAAACCCTACTTTCTCTCTATCTGCGCCGACTCCACACTCATTTCTCTCATTTCTCTCTAATGTGACGAAGAACCCTAAATCGATTTGCAAGCTTCTACATCTCATTTCTCTGATTTCTCTCTGAAATTGAAGAACCCTACATTGAATTGCCGATTCTATTTCTCATTTCTTGCCATTGCCTCTGTTGTTGAAGAAGCCTAAATCGTTGCTCCAATTCTATCTCTCATTTTCGCGAGAACTCCTCCAATTGCCGATGGATCCACAGGCCAACAGTCTTGATTTAGAGGAGTTATGGGTTCCACCGAGGAAGGAACCAACCCCAAGCCCGGTGGGCTCTGAGCTCCGCCGTGATTCGTCTGAGTTTTTGTCAGATTTATGGGTTCCATCCGGGTGGGAACCAACCCCTACTCAATCAGATCCGGCGATGAAATGGGATGAAGTCATGCCGGAAACTCAGTTTCATAGAGGCGCTGACATGCCCATCCTCGACCCCTATCAGACTTATTGCGCCGCCAAGCTCGCCGGCGACTTCGAATCTGATGTTGAATGGGATGGTGAATCTGATGGTGAATTAGATTTACCCCCTTCTATTCCTATGATGCCTATACTATCAAATATAGGTCTAGAAACCATGCATATGAACATGATCTTATCAATGTGAGTCTTGGATTTGCAAGTTCTGTGGGGCTCTACTTCACCATCTACAAGGTAATACCTGCCTTTGGTTTTGGTTAAGTTGAACCATTTTTCATCCATATGAATCACATTATACATTGGCTTAAAAGGTATTTTCCCATCTACACTTAAGTTTCTCAGCTGTGTTAGGCTGAAATGAAGTCTGGTCAGCATGTTTTTCTGACTTAGAAATTATTTTATAGCATTAGTATGAGCCTTTACCTTATTATCTTTAATCCACTCTTGTACAAGCCTCTTACTGACCCCAAGGCTCAAGGCAAGCTTCCTGACTGTTTGCCTCTATAAAATTGATAAAGATTTGATTTTTTTTTGCATCAAACAGTAATGTATCCTTATGTTTTGTTCCCTTTTTCTTTGAAATGACTAAAACATGACCTCCCAATGCAAGCTGTGGAGAAGCAGATTTCCAAATCAATTTTGAAGAGCCGTGCAGCTTCATTTTTTGCTCCATGGTGAAGCTTACAGTCTGTACTGTGATGGATAAGCCACTGCATCACGTTATGGCGCTCTAAATCTGTCAGATCCGGCCTCCTTTTCATCTTCTTAATTGCAGCTGGTGTTTTTTTTTTTGTTGTATTGGAAAGAGAACCTCCTAATATGTAATGAATGATGGAATTAGCATTGAATGTTGCTACTTATAGCACTTAGGCTTCTTAGGTGTTGTTTAAATTTTCCCCCAAAAACTTGGCTCCAAATTTTTAGTTTTAGTGGGAAAAATTTTATGTAATTGCTCCTTTAGTGATGTGACTCTTATGTTGATAAATTTATTTCTTGAATTTATTTAATGGAGTAGCAGATTCCTTCCTTCTTCCTTCTTCAATTTTATTTCCTTAATGAAAATGATTGATTAAATGAGAAATCAGAAAAAAAAAATTAAATCTGCTTGATTAAATGAGAAATCAGAAAAAAAAATCAATATGCTCGATTGAATGAGAAATAAAAAAAAAAATCAATGTGCTCGATTGAATGAGAAATCAGAAAAAAAAAAACTGTTAAGTCTATTAGACTAAATCAGGAATAAGGAAAAAAAATTAATTTCTCTCCATATTTTTAAATTTAAAGGGAATTAAATTAAATAGAGTGTAAAAGAAATGATAAAAGTCACGTCCATTCACTATCTTTAATTTACAATTAACAAACTAAACCTATATCATTATTACTATCCCTACTTTCTAACTTTTACCCACTCAAACTAACTTTATCAACTTTTTTATTCTACTTGCAAAAACTCAAATGAAGCGTTATTTAATATACGAGGGAGTACTAATTAAGATCAAGCGCAAGAGATGATGGTGTTCAGACATGATCATAGGTTAACTAGACCTTAGTCCTCTTCTGTCTGTTTGTTGCCACACAGCTACAAAGAGTTGACCTGCCAATTGGAGAGTAGCCATATAGTATTTGTTTCTTCACATCCTATTTTTTCCCTTGTAGTTGCCTCAATCTTCGTCTGCAGCTTTAATTTGAGCCCAATTTACTTGATTCTCTCTCTCTCTCTCTCTCCACATACGATTATTCAGTATTTCTAGAGAACACTAAGAGCATCTCCAACAGGCTTGGCGTAGCCCGGGCGAAGCTGCTGAAGCCCGGGCGCAAGGAGGGCTTTCGCCGTTGGCGATGGCGAGGGCGGACGATGGCTTCGGAGCCCTGGCGCGGCGAAGGCCGGGGGCGATACGAAGAAAATGGAGGGGAGGAGGGACACGCGTCGCCTCCTCCCATTTTCTGATTTTTTTTTTTTTTTTTAAATTCTGATTTGTAATTTTTTTTTAAAAAAGGTAATAACGGTAACAAACGGCTATTTGAGTTTTTTTGCTATAAATATGTCATCTATCTCCTCTCAAACATCCACACCTTCTCATTCTTCATTCTCATTTCTACATTCCAATTACATTCTCTTATAATTTTATTTTTTTTCTTAAAAAATGGGAGATGATGAATTCATTGAGTGGTTCTCCAAAAATTGTCCACAAAACCCTCCTCCCTCTTCCCAATCGCCCAATCCAATTCCCTCACGACAATTATTCACCGGTAATAGTCCGTCGTTTTCAACCCAGCAACCTACTGGATATTCACAGTACTCCTCGCCTGGATTTGGGCAGTACTCGCAATCACCGGGCTTCAGCCACTTCAGTCACTCGCCGCCGCTGTCGGGTGCATTCCAGAAATTCTCGTCACCGCCTGGTGGCTACCAATCTTTCCAGACACCTCCGTCTGCATATCGCCAGTTTAGAGGAATCAACCTCAATGACGAGGACGACCATGTCCCTGATGAGGATGAAGAAGAGATTGAGGAAAACGAGGAGGAGCCGGAGCCGGAGCCGGAGCCACGTCGCAGAAAGGGAAAGGCCGCGGCCAAGGAAAAGGCACCGGCCAAAGGCAAGGGAAAAGGAAAGGTTGCGGAAATGAACTACGGAGCTCGAAGCGGGAACTACACGCCGGATGAAATTGAGTGGGTTGCCAAGTGCTATGTTGATATCGGGCTTGATGCGGTAAATGCAAACTATCAAAAGCTTGATAAATTTTGGGAGAGAATTGCCGACAAATTCAACCAGTTTATAGTTCCTCAACCACCTCGTGGTGTAGAAGCCATTCGGTCGACGTGGAAACGCGCCAAGACCGAAATTGTGAAATTCAACGAGCAATACATCAACTTCGAGAGAGAAAATGCTAGTGGGCGGAGCGACCACGACCTCTACAAGCTAGCCGCCGATGGTTATCATGCAACCCGTGGCAAACATTTCATCCATCAGAAGGCGTGGGAGGTCGTGAAGGATATTCCCTCCTTCTGCAATCCGGATAAAAAGACCCAATCGAAGCGCTCCAAGACTAGTGAAGATGGTGGCTACACAAGTCATTCCAGCAACTCCGCATCTGCAAACGAGGCCTCGTCGATGCTAGCCCGCCCGACCGGCATAAAGGCGGCGAAGAAGGGAAAGGGAAAAGTCAATCCGAAGGCGGCGGCCGTGCAAACAATGGGCGGCATCCAGGAGTGTATGGTCCAAATGGTAGCTAATCAGGAATTTAAGCAGGCCTACGACATCTACACGAGAAAAACAAGCGAAATGGACCCGGAACAATTGATGCGCCACCGTGAAGTGTGCGCATTTCTCAAGCAAAAATACGGGTTTCCGGATGTTAGTATGTAATTTTTAATTTCGTGTTTTTAATTTGTTGTTTTTAATTTGTACTTTTTAATTTGTATTTTTTAATTTCTAGTATTTAATTTGTAGTTTTTAATTTGTATGAATTGTATTGTAATTTTCCAATGTTTCAATACAAGGTCGTATTTTATTATTTTTATTGTCATCAAAAATAGAAAAGTTAAATTAAAAAAAATCAATCATTGCATAGCCCTAGGGGTCGAGTTTCACCATAGTGAAAATTTCAAACCCGGGCTATCAATCATTGGGACCCCACCAAAATACCCTTAGCCCTAGGGCTTCGGAGCCCACTGTTGTGGGTGCTCTAAGTTAATTTTGTATGTTCGTATCACTAATTAGCATGTGGTAACAATTCAAAAATCTGTTGTACAATTGGCAATTACTATATTTTAATGTCACAATGTTTGAAAAGACATCACAAATGTACTTTATGTTTGATGACATTTTTTTAGAATAAAACAAATATGGTTGCATGACATTAATTGTTTATGCGTATATAAATTTAGAGTTAATTTAAAACAGTCAAATTATGTGATAATATATACTCCCTGCGTCCTATTCAATAAGTTTCATTTGGAATGTGCACGTAGATTAAGAAAAAGATAGTTAGAGTGTGATTAAGGTAGTATTTTATTGTTAATGTTAAAGTGTGCTGAGTGAAAAAGCATTGTAGAATAAAGTAAACAACATTATTAACATTTGAGTGTGACATATAGTGAATTTTAATGTTTTAATCTTTGTCAAATAAGATTTATTGAGTGGGACACCCAAAATGGCAAAACAAGACTTATTGAATGAGACAGAGGGAGTAGTATTGACCCTAAAATCTTTTTACACGATTATTGTAATATAATATAGCACTGGTACGTATGTCAAATTTATTGCATATGGCCCCTTACATATCATTTTTGTTAACAATGCTTGCATGCATCATTATTGCGTGACACTTTTGAATTTCAATCTTTGGTTTGTAATGGATAAATCTATCTTGATGTGTTGGTCGGATGGTTTTATATAATTAAGTTTAAGACAGTCTAATATAATAGCACAACACTCGTCAAACAATATCCAATTAATACTGAGTTTGGATCCAATCATATATAGTAAGTACATATTTAAAATCTGAAAATCTTCTTTAAAAATTAATTAGATTTCGATCTTGACTCGTCAAACCGCTGACACAAGATATACTTTTCAATAAGGTTTCCATTAACGTTAGCAACGGCAACGAATTAACTCCCCATCATTCAGATTTCTCGAGCGAACAGGTGACCAATCGCAGGGTGATAGCCAGAGCAGCGGCGATTTCCTCACCATGATTGCTCGTGGAACAATCTCGAGCGATCTCGCGCTTGTAACTGTAAGTGCAGAATTTCTTACATGGGTGTAGATGTAATATACCCACCCCTCAAAAGTAAATATTTTATAAAGAAAAAGAGTATTGAGTATAAAGAAAGTGTTTAGTGTAGTGTGAATGCAATATTTTATAATTCTAATAAAGTTATAAATGAGATGGTTGAGTGTGTAGTGGGAGTAGGTTAGTGGGGTTTAGATGGGATGGTGGGCCATGTATATAAACTAATTGTTTCTATTAAAGGAAACATGCCAAGTATAGTGGAACGTCTCAAAATGGAAAATAGGCCGTATTCGGTGTGACGGAGGGAGTATTAATTAAGCATATCTAGCGTAGTGCAAACTTTGTGGCTTTGCTATAGCATTACTCCTCGACTGATTAGAATTGTCATGTTATTGTTCGACATAAAGATTAAGAATAAAGATAAAAAAATAGAAAATGGGTAGATCCAATCACTTTTGAAATTTTTTAAAGGATTAAAACTTTCCTTATTTAGAAGATGATGATATGAGTGAGCCGGAGGAGTATAAATTTTCGTTCCCTTTATTGGGTTGAGCCTGACTTTAAGTTGTGCAGGGTCTTCAGTCTTACTAGTACTCTTTTGTTGTGCTTAGTATAATTTTCTTTCTTAAAAATATTAATAGTACTAATACTTATCTTATACTCCTTCCGTTTCTGATATATCTTCCTATCTTTCTTTTTTTGGGTGTCCCCCATATATCTTCCTAGCTATTTTTGGATATCATTCCACAACAAATTATTACTCCATACCCTTACTTTATCAACTTATTTATCTAAAATATAACATATGGACCATCACTATCTTAATTAATTAATATATCACCACTTCAATGTGGGATCCTTTCTCCACTCAATACAAACTCAACCACCTTTTATATACCCACAATCAACTCATCAACATTTTTTTTTAATCTTCGTGTCACTCCCTCTAGGAAGATATATTAGGGACGGAGGGAGTATAAGAAAATACATTTTCTTTTTATGATAAGGCTTCTTTTTCGTCTTTAACCTTTTTATTGTTTCATGTAAAACACGAAATGCAATAAATTAAGACTAATAGACTACAAGCTCTCATCCGTTCACAACATCAAAGTAGCAATATTTTCTCTAAAAAACAAAACTTAAAATTAAAACACTACATGATATATATAATCTTGAATTAATCTCAGATGAAATTGCCAATGTGTTTCCTTAAAATAATAACCATCTGCACCGATCTTTTTGTTTTTAACATTTTTTTCTGATACTAGCTATATGTTGGAAAAAGAAAATATAAAGAAATTAAAGTGATGATTTCCCCAGTTGAAGACAAAATGAGATGTGAATCATGAATGTGAGAGCTCAAAAATCCTCCAAAGAAAACCCAAAATTTATTAGCCTTGAAGATTTGTCAGCTTGTTTGGATTCTTTCTGATTGAGGAAGAGAGAGAAAGAGAAAGAGAGAGAAAGAGAAAGAGAGAGAGTGAGCATACACACTCACTCTCACTCTCCAACAAAATAATACTAGTACTATTTGAAAAACACAGAAAAACAAAATAAAAGAATCCATCTTGATACCGATTGATCAAACATATACGATCCAAATGTTTCTCAATCTTGTCCCTTTCTAGCTACCTCCGGCCCCACCTCACTCCTTCCTCTATTTGATTCTGCAGGGATACGTCTCTAACACCTCCACCTCCACCTCCACCTCCACCTTCACCTCCGCCACCACCGCCACCGCCGAATCCCTGTCCCACAGGCGCCCCGACGCACGTGTAGTTACTCCCTTCCCCTCCGTAGCTCCCATTCGACAGCACATGCCCCACGAAGTAATCGCTCACCGGCGCCGCCGACGCTGGATATTGAGAGTGGAAGGACAGCACCCGCGGGGGAGAAGCGTACATGTATTGAGGCTGCGGCGGCGTCGGCGGCGGAAACAATCTCGAAGGAGGATACATTGGTCTGAAGGGCAGCCCCGTATCGCCCAAATTTGCTCCTTGAGGTTGAGGAATCGGCTGCCCGCTGCCCATATAATTAAACACACACACACACACACACACTCTCTCTCAGACTAAATTTGTAAAAATATTAAATACAGTAAGTAAATGATTTGTAAGATTGAGACCGTACGCTGAAACATAACCTAGGTGTGTTGTAGGAGCTAAATCATTAGTGAAAACCAGTTGACGCGCCTTGTTCAGCGTCTCCGTCTCCCTCTCTGATAGATCGATCATAATTTTAATTAATTTCATGTAAAAATATTCAAAATTGAATTGAAATTGAGTAGGTAAATAACGATTGCAACTTGCCTTGACGGTGGCGGTTCATGTGACCGCCGAGGGCTTGAGATTTGCAGAATTTGAGGGAACAAAACCTGCACTCGTAGACCTTAGAGTTAGAGGCCTCATCTTTTTCTTTTGCTGCTTCCTTTCCACCGCCGCTTTTCTTTTTTCTGTACACTGCTGCACCCATGCCATTGCCAATTAAAGCAACTTTGATAAGACTAATCCTATGCCTTGCTAATTCCTAAACCTACCTAAGCCCTTTCTTTTCCTTCATTTCATTTCTTCCCTCCTGTCTTGTCATTTTTACTTTCTAGGGTTTCGTTCTCATACTCCACAAACCAATTTTATGTAAAAAATTAAAACAAAAAACCTAAAGTTTTAATAAGTTGGGAAATGAAATATATTTATATAGAAATGGAAATAACTGAAGTTTTAACATTTAACAATTTTATTTTATTTTTAGTTTTTTTATTTGCGGGAATTTTTAGTTGAAAGTATATATGATGGAGAAGAAGTAATTAATAAGAGTGAAAGAGAAAGTTAAGTACCAGCAGCAGAAGAAGCGGTGTCCTCAGAGGTAATTTTGACATCTCTTGCATAATCCTCAGGTAAGTTGTTGAGGTCTAAAGGATTTCCTTCTGTTCTCCTGGAATATATACAAACCAAATTAATTTTCGCAAGAAAAAAAATTAGTAGGAAAAAAGAAAAGACAAAAATAACAAGAAGAATAGAAGATGATCAAGGAATTGAACAGATAAAGAAAGAGGTGGTGTTTGTGTGTGTGTGTGTGTGTGAGAGTAAAGTTTTGTGGGGTTGAGGCCTACTTACATGGAACCGACAGAGAAAGACAGATATATGAAAAGGAGAAAACAAAAATAAAAAATAATTTTGGAGGGCGATCAAAGAGAAGTAAAGCTTGGGGGAAATTATAAGACTTCAGTTTGGGACTGAAATGTAGAAGCCAGTTCAAGTTGAGTGATGTTGAAGAAAGGAGGCTTGAAAGTTCTCTTTCAGTTTATATTATCTGCCAGCTCCCCTGGAGACATCTCTCTCTCTCTCTCTAAAATTGAAACAACTAGGTCTCGTGACTTAAAAAAGGAGAGGATGAAGAGAGGCTTTCCCATTCGGTTCGGGTTGAGAGAGAGAGATAGACCTATGTTTTTCTTGGTACGTATATAGATAGGTTATTGCCCTACTTCTACTAGACTCTGCATAACACAAAAAAAACACACACTACATTATACTAAACACACACATTATAATGTAATACTCGAAGCTGCCTTAAGTTTCAGAGTAATGACCATAAAACATGCATCTTATTGGTGCAGATAGCATCAAACCCTTTTTCATTCATTTTTATTTAGTTATCAGAATTGCCACTACATATACATAGAGATAGATATAGATATATAATGCCCTAAGAGCATTGAAGACAAAGGCTTTGCCTTTTAGACATGACTGTGCAGTTGTGATCAATTTTGATGTAAAGAAGCATGCTCAAGATCATGTATATATTAATGCTTAAAGTTCCAAGCCTAATGCAGATGGGTAACAATCAATATAGTACTTGCAGTCCAAGAAAAATTAGAGAAAGCCCTAATTTAAAAAAAAAAGAATTTATCTCTTTTTGTAATTATAACAAATTAATTGTCATCTGACCATATATATTCAGTGGGCAGATTTTTTGGTAGTACTGTTTGTCTTAGCCTTTTGAATTTGCATGGTAAGTGTAATTAATTGGATGTATATTACCGCAGTTAATTAATTAAAGGGACTGCACATGAAGGAAAGCAAATGGAGTGTTATGTTGTGGTCCTCATTTCCAAAGACATAGTCTTGTTATGAGGGAGATTTGGTTTCTTCCATCTAATTAGTCTGGCAGTTATCTCTTCCTTAGTTTTGTAGATATTCCACATCAAGAAATCATGTGCTCACAGTCACTGCTCACTTCACATCTCAGTAAGTCATACCTGAAATCAATGGCTATATATGACTATTCAACTATATTTAATATCTATATATATCATCTATGACAAAAACTTGGGTGCATATTCTCTACCGTGCAACACCCGACCCATTTGACCCGACCCGCCCCGTTTTGACCCTGATTTGACCCGGTCAAACCCCCATTTGACCAGTTTTTTTTTTTATTTAATTTTCCAGTTTTTTTTTCCATTTTTTTTTTTGTTTGCCGCTTTTTCTATAGTCAAGATGCGAGCGAGGGGAGCCGAAGGCCTCGGAGCCGATTATCCTTATTTTAGTAATCGGAGCCGAAGGCTTCGTCGAGAAAAAAAAATCTGAAAATATTAAAAAAAATCTGGAAATAAAAAAAAAAAAAAAAAAAGCTGTAGCGCGTGAGACCCATGCGCGGCGCGTGGATCTCACGCGCGGGTCAAATTGGGCGCGTGGGCGGGGCGGGTGCCATCTGCACCGTGGAAGTCTCCACAGGAGACTCACTCATCATCTATATATAATTAAAAGAGAATTGTACATGTCACTACAAAGGAAATGAACGACGGACCAGGCCACGAAACGAACTTGCCTCAAATCTTTCACAATTTATATAGCAATAATGTAATTTTGTTTTGTGAAGGTATAGTAAAAATTTGTTTATGATACTACCATTCCTTTATAATTAAGTTGATATATTTAGAGGAAATAGTCGATTGAAGTTTGCCATAATTTTTGAAGCAAATGTGATCATCTATTGCCTAATTGTGCTTCATCTCTATTACATACTCTGTCCCGTTCAACTTATCTCATTTTGTCATTTCGGGTATCCCGTTCAACTTGTTCCATTTCCTTTTAAGGAAACAATTAAGAAATCACTTTATTCACTTTATATCACTTCAAAACCATTTTATAACTTTGTCACTTCAAAAATACTTTATATTACTTTATCAATTAAAAAATACTTTATATCACTTTATTCACTACACTAAACACACTTTTTATCATCTAATACTCTTGTTCTTAATTTCTGTGTCAGTCTCAAATGGAATAAGTTCAACCGGACGGAGGGAGTATATGTTAGATTTGCAACATGTAACAATTTTATAATTATACTAATAAGGTAAGTAGGATTTATTCCACCTAATTAGGGTATATATCATTAGAAAATCACCACATATCATATAAATTCTAACGGATGTAATAGAGAATTTACTTTGTTTTTTACGGCATGCCCGTATTATCTTATTAATTTTATTGTTTTTCTTTCCAGTTTTTTTTTTTGCATTTATAATTTATAATTTATAATTTTTCTTAAATTATCCCAATTCAGACTTACTAGTTCACGCACAATTGGAATTATTAATCTGCTTAAGGTTTATTAATTTTAAACTAAAATTTATTAATTCATTTATGATTCATTAATATGCAGATTAAATTTAATTAATTTCAATCAGTAATTTTAAATTTTTAAATAAAAGTAAAAAATATGTTTTGAGAAAAAGTCAACTCTAGACGTATCACTCACGTATAATCTAAAGAAAAATTATTTCCTTCCAATTAAGTTTCTCTATTTTATATTGTGTTAAATTTTTTGCACTGATTTTAATATACACGAGTTAAAATACATTAATACTCCCACCGTCCACCACTCGTTCATCTCCCCTTTACTGGCATTTGTTTTAATAAAATAAAATGGGTTGATTTATTGTTATTGTAAGGTGTATAAGAGTAAAGGATCTCACTTGCGAAGTAATTCTAAATAATAATAAATTAGTGTGTAGCTGGTCGAAAATCGACGGAAAATTATTACTCCCTCTGTCCCCATTTCAGTGCCCCATTTCATGTTTTTCACACATATTAAGAAAGTTGATAAAGTTAAAATGTAAGGGTAATGGTATTGACAAAAAAATAGTGGTAATGACAAAAAGGTAGTAGTATTGACCAAAAAGTAAGAATAAAGTTGTTGGAAAGATAAAAATGTAGGAATTAAGTTATTGTGAGGTGGGGCCATCAAGGGTAATAATGTCCAAAAAGCAGAGTAGGGCATTGAATCCGGGACACTTTTTGAAGGCCAAACAGGGCACTCAATTGGGGACGGATGGAGTATTTAATAAAATTAATAAAATTTAATATGTGATAGTATAAAAAAAAAGTATTGCTTGTTGTTGGAAAAATTATAAAGGTTTCGAAAGATGCCTAAAATCCAACTGACTCTGACCGAGTAGATGAATGCCTTTAGTCTGTTTAGCTATAGCTCACTGTGTGAGCGTAAGGATTTTATCTTTACAGGAGTCAAGCAGAAGAAGTTAGCCGGACAAGAGAAGCAAGTTCGTGAAGAACTCAACTAAGGCTTAAACTCAGTTGAGGTCCAGACTCAGCTGAGGGATCACACTCAATTGAGACTCAAGGTCAGTTGGGACATCAACCCCAACTGAAGCACGGACTCAATTGGACAACAGCTCAGTTGACTCACAACTGAACCACGTAATTGAAGGCATACAGTTGGTGTGAAGAGAAGTTGTGACGGCAGAGGAGCTGCAGTCCAGTTCGTAAATCTACTCATGAGTACAAGAACATTCCATAAATGGGCCGACAACAGCGACGTGCAAAAAGCATGAGTGTAGGCACTGTTTCTGAAAAGTTACCAGTAAAGCACGTCGAGTGCTACACTTTTGGCAGAGGTCAAACGACTCTTTCCAACAGCTGTCTTTAACTTTTCCTCTATAAAAAGAGGTCTCCACAACAAGGTTAAAACGAGGGTTTTCGATACAAGTAGATAAAAAGCACTCCAGAGTGCTGAGAGACAACACAAAGAGTGAAGCGACGCAAACAGCTTTTCACCTCTCTCCTCGCCACCCCAAATCCAAACCCAAGTTACTTGGAACCCGTAATCCAAGCAGTGGTCCCTTGGAACCATCCAATACCAGGTTGCTTGGAACCCGTAATCCAAGCAGTGGTCCCTTGGAACCATCCAATACCAGGTTGCTTGGAACCCGTAATCCAAGCAGTGGTCCCTTGGAACCAGTAATCCAATACCAGGCTGAACACTTGCCCGAAAAAGTGTTAAGGGGTCTTGTTTGAACCCGAAATTGAACTGGTTAGGTTTACTTGGAACCCGGAATTCAAGTGGGCGTTTGGTGAAGCACGCGTAAGCTTACCTAGTGGATTGCTTCTCCGAAAAGGAAGTCGTGGACGTAGGAGGTTGATCTCCGAACCACGTTAACATAATGTGTGCATTACTTTCTGTATCTTTCATTCAGTATTTTAATTTCTGTACTCAACCTGCTAACATTTCATGTGCTCTGCACTAACTTGGAAGTTTAACCCTCCCCTTTCACTAAGGTTTCAGTTTATGTAACAAGCTTATCTCTCACCATCTTCTGCATTGCATAACTATTTAAAACCTCAGTTGGTGCAATCAACTGATCTTCAGACATAAGAGTCAGCTGAGCTACCGACTGTGTGATTGGCAGTATATCTCTGTGGAAAGACGTTAAGCAAAAAAAAAATTGCTACTGGTGTATTCCCTCTCATACACCAGTTACTCATTACTGGGACCATCAAATGGTATCAAAGAAGTGAATCAAAAAACTGATGCTTCTGATTCACAAGGTGTGAGTCGAGTATTTCTATCAGTAGTCAACTGAACAGATCTTTATCTTTTTTGAAATCGTTAATGCATTCTGATGCATATCTTTTTGTTTGTCTCTTGTGGTGTGCAGGAAAGATGAACCCGACAATATTAGGGAGCTTGCCGGAGTTCTCCGTGGATGATTATCCTACATGGAGATTTCGCCTTAGAATGGCTCTAACTGCCAGACATTACAAGATGTAGGAAACCATTGAAAATGTTCCCATTTCGGTGACTCAGTCAGTGCTGGTAACTCCCATCGCTCCAGGAAAAGAGAGATGATGAAGGAGGAACCTAAAAGCATCCACTAGTACACTAAGGAAGAAAGAGACATCACGCAACTAGATGACATCGCCAAGAGTATCATCTTTTCCACAGTCGGTAAAGCTTACTTGCCGAAAATTATCAATTGCCTCACGTCAAAATATATGTGGGAGTCTTTAGCTGCACTCTATGAGGGCTCTGACGAGATTAAGGAGAACAAGTTCACCTTAGTTTGTCAGAAGTTCGAGAAATTCTCTCAGCTTTCTAGGGAATCCATCGACAAGATGGAGCTGAGATTCACAGAGGTCCTCATGGACATTGAGAGTATTCGGAAAGGAAAATACTCTCAACGAGAGATGAACCTCAAGGTTCTTTCCACGCTAGACAATGACTGGACAGTCTATAAAGTTGTCCACCAAACTCAGAGCGACCTCAGTTGTTTTTCAACTGAAAAGCTGTTCTCCATACTCAAAGCAAATGAGTATCATATCCTTCGACTGAAGCTTTGCAAGCTTCAGGAAGCAGCACAGACCGAAGAAGGCTCAGCTGCCAAGACCTTAGTGCTTCAAGCTGAATCGGGTTGGTCCAAGTTCACCCGACCCTCACGGTCCGCTGTCTCCTCAGCTAGGGATTGATTGAGCAGGTCGGAGCTCGAGAAGAGGGTCGAAGAGCTGACCAATCAACTCGAGGAGATGAAATACGATATGGACAAGCAAGGGAGGATCAGCCGGAGCAGGCGGCGCTCAACTGATTCATCCTCAAAAATTCAAAGCAAACGGGGCTTTGAATGTGGAAAGTTAGGACACTTCAGTGCCAGCTGTCCTGACCTCTCCATGAAAGAGAAGGAAGCCCTCCGAAGAAAAGCCAAGGTGAAATCCAAGGCTATGATCGTTGAGGAAGATATAGAGGATACCGATGTGTTCTCAGAGTCAGAAGGAGAAGAAACTGACTCGTCATCTAGTCCAGGTAGAACAGAGCAGTGCTTCATGGCCATGTCTGAAGAGTCAACTGAAGAAGACCTAGATGAACTGAGGAAAAGAAGAGCCGCAAAATCCATCTGGGTGTTGGACAGCAGATGCTCCAGACACATGATACTCTAGAGGAATCTTCTCAAAGACATCAGGCTTTGAGAAGGATGTATAGTAACCTTTGGTGATGACTCTCAAGGCAAAACCAAAGGATCCGGTACATTCAAACTCAGCTTGTGTCCATAAGAAATGTGTTGTTGGTAGACGGATTGAAGCATAACTTGCTCTGCGTTGGCCAACTGTGCGATAATGGTTTTTCTATGAAGTTTGATGCAAAGGGGTGTAGGGTGAAAGACGTTAAGACCAAAAAAGTTCTTCTATTTGGTAGACGATTTTCATCAGGTAGAGTTTATTACACTGATTGGTCGAGTAGTTCACCAGAAACATGCCTTGTATCCAAGAGCAGATCTGAAACAAGTTGGCTATGGCATAAAAGACTCAACCACCTCAACTTCAAAACTATTAACACACTAGCTCGCTAATAACATGTAGTTGAAATACAGGACTTGAAATTCAGTCTGACGCACCACTGTAGTGCCTGTCAACTCGAGAAATTGACTAGAGCACCATTCCATCTCAAAGTGTCCCATCAATGGATCAAGTTCTGCAACTGATCCATATGGATCTGTTCGGTCCTGTCACTCATGAGATCCTTAATGGAAATAAATACACTCTTGTTGTTACTGATGACTACTCGAGGTACACATAGGTGATCTTTATGGCACACAAGAATGAGACCAGAGAAGAGTTGCCTAAACTGATGCATAGACTTGTAAATCAGCAAGGAAAATCTATCGTCACCATCAGATCTGATCGCGGAACTAAGTTCCTCAATGAATCTATCATTGAGACTTGCGAGAAGAAAGGCATAACTCACCAGACCTCAGCTGCAAGGACTCCACAGTAGAATGGAATAGCTGAAAGGAAAAATCGAACGCTGAAGGATGCAGCAACTTGCATGCTCACCAGCTCAGCTCTGCTAAAAAGATTTTGGGTAGAAGCGGTCAACACAGCGTGCTATACGTAGAGCCAATCCTTCCTCACAAAACGGCAAGAAAAGACTCCATACGAACTGTGGAGGAACAAAAAGCCAAACATTTCCTACTTTCGTGTGTTCGGTTCTAATTGTTATATCCACAACAATGGAAAGGCTCATTTGAAAACCTTCGAGCCGAAAGCTGTCAAAGGCATATTCTTAGGATATGCTGCAAAGTCTAAAGCTTAAAGAGTTTTCAACAGCAGCTCCAAAATTGTGGAAATAACACCTCATGTGTTGTTTGATGAATCTGCTTTTGAGTGCAGGGAACAAGTAAACTGGCAGACTGATGAGTCCATATTTTGTGTCCTTTTAGTGTTGGTCTTAGGTAGTTTAGATCGAATCTTTTTGTGTGTTTTGTCTAATTTCTATGTCTGGGAGGACATATTTTGGGCAGGAGGATGTATGCTGCCTTGCAGGTGGAAATTGGGCAATTCAGGGAAAAAAAAACAGCAATTCAGGAAGCAGGTCAGGGAGAGCCATATTGGTCAAGACAGATAGGAGGATTGTTTTAGTCAACAGGCGAGTTTCTCTCCTAGGTTTAGAAGGATAAGGAAAAGATGATTTAACTTAAATATCTTTCCTTATCCGACTAGGTTTAGGATCCGCAAGAGATCTCTTAGAGATAGACGTGATTTGCCTTGTTGGGGTCGAGCTTATAAAGTGTTACTTGCATCCCAAGGTAGCTCGTGGATTCCTTCCATGTTAAGGACTATGGGGCCTAAACCCTAAGCACTCGTCAATATATATCGAAGCCATGCTGCTGCAATCATACGCCATCTTTTATGCTTATTTTCCCTGTAATTTCATCGAGAGTTTGTGAGGAGAAAAACAAGTCCTACGGGCATACTTTTATTCGTACTTTGTTATTCGGCACTTTTGGCCGTGTTTAGTTTCTGCACGTACTTCGTAAGTTTTAATATAGTATTTATGATTTTCTTCAATTCGAATGTTTGTTACTTTATGATTATGTCTAGCTAAGCTTTTATACTTAGTCTGGGCAAGATAGTTAAGTGTTAACCTATGCTTGAGAGGTCTAAATTGTGCTAGATAATTGCATGCATGTGTTACCATAATGTTAATGAGCTTGTTCAAATATGAGATAATACGAATAAGAGGTTAATAGGCCGTTAAGCACTTAGGACATATTAGATCACCAATCATTGAGAAGTAGGAGTGTTTTCCACATCTTCTTAGTTAAGATCGATTAGCATTAGAGAAAGGTGTCTACCCTATTGGCTAGACGTGATGATTCCTTGTTGGGCCTTCTAGAGATAAATGCTCCTTGGGCCAGAAACTGAACGATGACTCCGACAGAGGTATTACCCAAGGTAGGGAGCCGGCGGTGCGTCACCAACTAAGTAAGGATAGGTAAGGGAAGAGTTTGTTGAGAGCGTGACGAGTAAAAAGGGATCTCGGCATTCAAGTCCCATAACTAACGATGCATGCATGTGATGAATATATTTGCACCAATGACCAAGCTAGGCTTTTCACTTAACAATGTCTAGGTCCATACCAAGTCTCTTTTATTATTAATCAAGTTCTCTGTTTACTTTTCAGTATTTTATTGAGTTCTCGAATTGGGCAAGAGAGCCCTAGTGACCAAGATAGCAAAACCAACTTTTCTGAACTGGTGGACGAGGTTTCAAGAGATAGTGACATTCAACTCCTTGTGGATCGACCATGTACTTACTTGCTAATTATATAGCTATGAGGATAGGCTACAAATTCATTTTGAGAGTGCGAACGACAGCTCGTCAAAATTGGCGCCGTTGCCGGGGAGCTAATTTTGTAACTGTCTCTTGAGGGAGAGACCCTGTGCATGTTTGGATCGACGGTGAATTGAAGTACCATCCTGAATCGGAGAAGTACCTCAAGGTACAGAAGAAACTAAAGAGGGAAGCTGAGAAACAAGCACGAGCGGAGGAACTGGCGAGTGATGAGGAGAGGTCACCACCAAATTTAGATCACGAGCAATCTGAACAAGAGGAGATCATGTTTCCAACGGATGTCAATCTGAACCCAGTAGGTATCACTTTGCCCGCTATCCCTAACAGTTGGGAGCTGAAGCACTCTTTGATACAGATCTTGCCCAAGTTCAGTGACTTGCCTGGAGAGAATCCACAGTGCTACTTACAGGACTTTGAGATGGCAATGCGTACCATGCACACTCTTACTGTGGAAAACACACTGAGGGAATACATTCGACTCCTGACGTTCCCATTCTCACTTCAAGATGGGGCAAGGGAGTGGCTTTACCACTTACCCCAAGACAGTGTAACGTCTTGACAACAAATGCAGCAGAAGTTTCTTGAACAATACTACCCCTTTGCCCGTATCCAAAATGCTAGAGCTGCAATTCAGAACATAAAGATGGGCAATGGAGAATCTATTTATGACTACCATTCAAGGTACAAGAAGCTAATTGCAAGGTGCCCTCAACATGGTTTGGGTGACAAGGATTTGATTAATGCTTTCATGAATGGGCTGAGGCAATCTGAGCGGGACTGGATCAATGCAGCCTGTGGAGGCAACGTGATCAACAAACCACCCAGTGAAATCTTTAAATTGTTTGCTGAGATGGCAGACAGAAAGAGAAACCAAGATGAGACCATCATGCCCAGGACGCATGAACCAACCAGCAGTGATCCTAAATTCGATATCCTAGTATCTATGATGAAGGAGATGATGAACCAGAACAAGAACAATGCTACTGAGAACCCTGGACAGATTCTCAGGAAGAGGGTTATGAAGTGTGAACTTTGTGCTGCCAATACTCACCCCACTGATCGATGCCCGTCATTGTATAAAGATGAGGAAGTTAATGCAGTAGGGCAACCATACCAGCAAGGAGAAGTAGGGCAGCGAAGGATCTTCAACAATGGACCATGGAGGCCCAATGACAATTTGAGGTATGGGAACAACAACTACTTAAAAATGCACCTCAACAAGGGCAACCACCACAGCAACCATACGTACCTCCACCCAATCGAGATCAGCCAAGGGATATCCTATGGAGTGAAGTGGAGAGACTTGCGGCGGAAAAAAGGGAGGGGTATCAGGAATTGGACAGTTTTCACATGGAGACAAGATGAGGCATGAGAGATATCAATGGCACGTTGAGCCATTTGGTAGAATCAATCTCCCAGATCAAGTTAATGTTGAATGGAGGGATAGGAGAACTTCCATCTCAAGTGGAGATAAAGAAGGCTCAAGTTAATGCTATCACATTGCGTAGTGGAGCTAAGTTGCCTGAAGTAAGAGTGCCTGACCACTATGAACCTCAGAAAGTTGTATCTGGGCAACAACAGTCTCTCGGGCAAGATGCTGATCTGGAACAAGAAGAAAAGGCTGAACCAGAGAAGTACGAAGAGGCACCCATGGGATTAGGTGATGTTGAAGAGCTATGGCAAGAATTGTTAGTTGAGAAAAGGGCACAGGTTGAAAGAGAAGCAGCGGACATAAGAAGAAGAGTTGAACTCGATGCAGCCGAAATCAGAGCCAAAGCAATGAAAGAGGCTGATAATGTGGCCAAGTTCAAACCCTATGAGCCAAAAGCCCCTTACCCAGGACGATTTGCAAAGGATAAAGAAGCACATGAGATGAAGGAGCTAACTAAGATGTTTCAAAAGGTCGAGGTCAACATACCCCTCTTGACCGTTTTACAATCGATGCCCAAGTGTGCTAAGTTTCTTAAGGAATTATGCACAAGGAAGATCAAGTATACAGACGATGCAAGGTTCTAAGTGAGTGAGAATGTATCTGCAGTGTTGCAAGATACACCCATGCCGACCAAGTGCACTGACCCTGGGATGTTCTACATTCCATGCATCATTGGAGATATGAAGATAGAGAAGGCCATGTTAGATCTTGGAGCATCAATCAACGTCATGCCCAAGTCAATGTATGATGATCTAAGGATGGGACCACTCAAACCTACAAGGGTCGCAATTCAACTAGCGGATAAGTCAACTGTTTGGCTAGAGAGAATTCTAGAGGACGTATTGGTCAAGGTCAGAGATTTAATCTTTCCAGCTGATTTCTACATCCTGGATATGGGGAGATGATCACACAAGGCACCAGTAATGTTGCTAGGAAGACCGTTCTTGAAAACAGCTCGCACTAGAATCAATTGTGATACAGGGAAGCTAACATGTGAGTTCGGAGGAGAAGTAATGTCATTCGACATCTACAACTCCATGAAATAGCCTAGTGATGCAGAGATGGTGCACAATATTGATCATATTGACCAGATGGTGGATGAGTTTTGGCCAGAAATAGCAATTGAAGATAGGCTGGATGTAGTCTTGCAAATTGGCCTAACGGAGGTTGTGTTGCCCAAGATGGGTGTGTTGAGCTAGTTGAAGCAGTTCACCTTTTTAGAGGAGAGGCAGAACCAGTAATGAGGGTGGAACCATTGGTGATACCTACATTGAATCAAGAGGATAGATTGATGCCATCAATCAAGAAATCACCCAAGTTGGAATTGAAGACCTTACCCAGCCACTTGAAATACATCTACTTGGGAGAAGAAGAAACACTACCGGTATCATAAGTGCGGAGTTGTCCATTGAGGAAGAGGAGCGAGTGAAAGGAGTCCTGATGGAGTACAAGTTGGCCATTGGCCGACATAAGGGGCATAAACCCCACTGTGTGCAGACATCACATCTTGCTTAAGGAAGACGCTGTGCCCATTAGAGATCCTCAAAGAAGACTGAATCCAGCAATGAAGGAAGTAGTAATGAAAGAAATCTTGAAGCTGTTAGACCTGGGAATCATCTACCCGATCTCTGACAGTAGATGGGTTAGTCCAGTGCACGTCGTGCCCAAGAAGTCTGGAATTCAAGTGGTGGAGAACGAGCAAAGAGAAATAGTCACAACCAGGTTGCAAACAGGCTGCCGAGTATGTATTGACTACAGAAAGCTGAATCAGAAGACCAAGAAGGATCACTTCCCGTTACCTTTCATTGATGAGATGCTCGAAAGGTTGGCGGGCAACAAGTACTTTTGTTTTCTTGACGGTTACTCGGGCTACATGCAGATCTGGGTCGCGGAAGAAGACCAGGGCAAGACCACCTACACATGCCCATTTGGTACATTTGCGTATAGAAGAATGCCGTTTGGTCTATGCAATGCCCCTGGCACATTTCAAAGATGTATGATGAGCATATTCTTAGATTTGCTCGAGACATGTATAGAGGTGTTCATGGACGACTTTACTGTCTATGGATCATATTTTGATAAGTGTCTATACAATTTGGAGATGGTGCTGAAAAGGTGTGTGGAAAAGAGTTTAGTTTTGAACTATGAGAAGTGCCACTTCATGGTCAAGAAGGGAATAGTCCTTGGACATATCATATCGGAAAGAGGGATAGAGGTCGACAAGGCCAAGATAGACATCATTGCCAAGTTTCTTTATCCGAGCAATGTGAAGCAGTTGAGAGGTTTCCTTGGACATGCAGGATTTTATAGGAGGTTCGTCAAGGACTTTGCTAAGATCGCGCAGCCCATGACTAGATTATTACAAGGAGAAGTGGAGTGGAATTTTAATGAAGATTGCAAGAAGACATTCCACACACTTAAGGAAATCTTAGTGTCAGCACCTATCATCCAACCTCCAGATTGGAAAATGCCATTTGAGGTCATGTGTGATGCGAGTGACTACACAGTAGAAGCGATTCTTGGGCAAAAGAGAGGAAGAGTGAATCATGTCATATACTACACATCAAGAACTCTTAATCCTACCCAATGCAATTATTCCACGATGGAGAAGGAGTTACTAGCTGTGGTGTTCGCTGTCGAGAAGTTTCAATCATACCTGCTCGGGGGCAAGACCATAGTCTACACCGATCATTCAGCCCTGAAGTTTCTCATGGCCAAGAAGGAAACCAAGCCTAGATTGATAAGATGGATCCTATTGCTTTAGGAATTCAATTTGGAGATCAAAGACAAGGCTGGAACCCAGAACTTGGTGGCTGATCATCTCAGTCGCATCATTCAACAAGAAGAGATCGAACCAATCAAGGAGACGTTCCCAGACGAGCACCTGGCTCTTGCCCAAGACAACTTACAACCATGGTACGCCGACCTATGCAACTATATCATTTTGGGAAGACTTCCAGGTGATCTAAACCCTTATCAGAGGAACAAGGTAAAGGTGGAAAGTCGATACTACATATGGGATGAACCATACCTATGGAAAATGTGTACTGACCAAGTCATCCGCAGATGTGTTGATGAGAAGGAACAAGCAAGCATCCTCGCCCATTGCCATTCCAAGGTATGTGGGGGACATTTTGGACCTAAGAGGAAAACAAGGAAGATCTTAGATTGTGGGTTTTATTGGCCCAATATATTCAAGGATAGCTTCGAGTGGTGTAAACGATGCGTCCAATGCCAGAATGAGGGAAACATTGGCAAGAGAAACGAGATGCCCATGACACCAGTTATGCCCGTGGAGACATATGAGGCATGGACTTCATGGGGCCATTGCCCAACTCTAGAGGGAATCTCTACATATTATTGGCAGTAGACTACGTGTCTAAATGGGTGGAGGCCAAGGCAACATCAACCAATGATTCAAAGGTGGTTCTCGAGTTTCGCAAGAGCAATATCTTTAGCCGGTTTGGTGTGCCAAGGACAATTATCAGTGACCAAGGAACGCATTTCTACAATGGAGCTGTAAAAGGATTGATGAGTAGATATGGAGTACACCATAGGATTTCGAATGCTTATTATCCTCAAGCAAATGGGCAAGCTGAATTGTCTAATCGTATTGTGAAGGCTGTCTTGAGGAAGACAGTTAGTCCAACGGGGAAGGATTGGAGTTTGCGTCTTGAGGATGCATTGTGGGCATATAGGACAGCGTTCTAAACCCCATTTGGCATATCACCCTACAGAATGGTCTTTGGCAAAATGTACCACTTGCCCGTTGATGCGTCTTCGACTTTTGGGCCGTTTGGCCCTATTTTTCATGTCTTTTTATGTCATTAGAGTCTGTCCAGGGGAAGGAAACTGTTGTTCGAAGGAAGGAAGCTCAATTCAAGGCAAACAGAGGAAAGGTGGTCAGAATGAGCAGAACTGGAGCAAATCCAGTCAGTTGCAAGAACTACGCAAAGGAGTATGCAGGGCAAGAGATGAATTGAAGCAAGAGACGAGGTTGAAAGGAGAATTCCATGTGAACCGTGAAGCTAAGTTGTTGTCCATCATTCGCATTCGTGGTATCAACGCAATGCACCCAACAACAAAGAAGATTTTGCAGCTGCTTTGCCTACGAGGAATTCAACCATGAAGCATGCAACCAGTTTGACCACTACAAAGATTTCCAGTCTGTCACCAAAGCTCAAGAAGGAAAGCTGCGTGGAGAAGATTCGACAATACCTGCCAAACATCCATGAAAGGAAGAATTTGGAGGTCAGCGCCCTACCTTAAATCAACAAATCAATCGGAGATCGCCAATCATCCATCAAACCAATCGCAGATATTCAAAATCTCGCTCAACATGGAAACTGCCAATCATGCCATTTCAATCCACCCGCCTAAGGTTTTGCTCGCTGCCACTACAGCTATAAAAGTCCAGCCAAGGCGGCTGGCACAATGTTGGAGATTTTACCAGTCTACAGTACTTAGTCCGAAGAAAACACTTTTATATTTTCGGTTCAAAACAATCTTTATCTGCTTTCATTTTACATTCCGCTGTGAAGAACAAATCCAAGGCTGTTGCCTTAGGTACTTTTAATCCGAGTATTTCATATTTCTTTTATTAATGTGTTCTCTTTCGTTTATCATTATATATTTATTTATGTGTGAGTAGTTTATTTGGTGAGATTTGGGTATGGAAAATGATTGACTGTTGATATGTGAAATATTCGTGAGGCACTTGTGCCATCGGTTGAGTCAAGTAGTTCCGGAAGGACTGGAGCAGAACTCATGGGCAGTTCTAACCTAACGGGTGATCTCCGTTCGGTTGGAGCTGTACCATGTAAAACAAAGGCAGGGCATGACAAACGGCAGCGTTTGAGGTGCCAGGACCGAGTAGCTAAGCAGCACCTGACATGGTGCTGTAGATCTGGATGGTGAGGATTGGACAAGGGGATACTGCGTCCTTCTTCAGTCTTGGGCTTCTCTAACAATCACCCATCAACTGTGACGAGGCATCAAGCCATGGTTATCGACCAAAGGACTCATCTCGCGTATCGTAGGCATTGCAATGACCGGTTGGACGTGGTCCCGGAAATGAGTATCCCGCGAGTGGTGTCTACTCTGTAGGTGCGGACATGGAGAGTTTGGAGGAGAAGGTTGGTGAGGGTCATACTTGGAGAGATCGGGTATGACTACTATCTAAGGAGGAGTGAAGCACGGCCTTGTGACCGGGGTGAAGCGTGACCTTCGGACCAGGACGACAACAAGGGATTCAACCATCCTAAGTGTGGAGTATGAACTCTTGAAACGCCCCAATGTCTTTGGGCCACGCCTTGAGTTTATATGAAGCATGGACGGATCTTTAGTGTGCCCATGACCGAATAAACATATCAACAATGATCATGACCTACCCCAAATCTTACCCCCTTTTATATTTGATTTCCGTCTATTTTATTGTGCAGATACACAGATTGAGATCGTGACAACTCGATTTGTATACTGAAGAGTAAAGTGGTTCATCACTCCCCGTGGGATCGACCCTAGCTTGCCGCTAAGACTAACTAGTCCGGTAGTGGGCATAGAAGCGTGTACTGTCCGTCTGGGGCATACACAAGTATTTTGATTGTACCATACAACGGGTGCGTGTCAAAATTGGTGCCGTTGCCGGGGAGTGACGCGCAACAATTTTACTCTTCTCATTCTATCTTCCACTATTAGTGCATGCGTGGAACTCGTCGAGTACAGAGAGTATTAACTTTTGATCCAGATATTGAACGAACTGAACGACGACTACGCGCACTTACACGAATAGCGAGACGCGACGCTATGGTTGACCAACCACAGCCGCAGCAGACCCTCAAGCAGTTGGCTTACCCAACTAATCTGAATCTCAGGCCGAACGGGATCACCCTACCGACAAATCCTTTCGCGCCTGAGCGGTTTGACTTGAAACCTGCATTAATACAGGTCTTACCGAAATTTAATGGATATCCAGGAGACGACCCACATACCCATCTTCAGGACTTCGAAATGACAGTGATGCATCAGTCCAATGAGAATCAGCAAGAATATGTGAAACTGGTTCTTTTTCCGTTCTCATTAGTGGACAGCACAAGGAGATGGCTGTACAATCTACCGCAAGGAAGCGTTACCACTTGGGCAGAAATGCAGCAGAGTGTCTTGGAAGAATTTTTTCCAGCCACAAGAGTTGAAAGGATGCGATGGGACATTCGAAACATTAAGCAAGACGGACTGGAAACCTTTTATGAGTATTGGACTCGTTTCAAACGGTTGTTAAGCAACTGTCCTCACCATCAGATCACTCCAAAAGATCAAGTGGAAAGCTTCATAAAGGGCATGCGGAGAAGTGATCGAGGACTGGTATTGGCTGCATGCAACGGATCACTGCTGAGCAAAACACCTCAAGAGATTTTCAAACTCTTGGGAACAATGGCAGAAGAATCCAGAGATGATGGACATGGAAGAAGCAGAGAGATACTAGAGAGAGGAGAGGAAAAAGATAAGCTGACAAATCTGGAAAAGGAGATGAAGGAAATAAAGACATTGCTGAGTGGTCTGACCATGCAGAAGAAGGTTAGACAGTGTGGCCTATGCGATGCAGTGGGGAATCAATCTGAAAATTGCCCCAACTTTGGTGAAGATATAATGGACGTAAATGCCATGGGGGGAAATGAAGGATTTCAGAGGAAACATGACCCGTTTTCAAATACGTATAACAGAGGATGGAGGGATCATCCTAACTTTAAATGGAAACAGGATGGTCAACCACAACAGAACGGTGCAGGTCTACCGGGATCATCTCAATCATTTGCCCAGCACCAACAACAAGGACAATATCAGGGAGGCCCACCACAACAACAACACTACTAGCCACAACAGCAGCAGATGTATCAACCACCTCATCAGAGGAGAGCACCATGGGAAGAAGCCATGGAGAGCATGGCTAAGGAAAGTGAGAAGTTCCGCAATGAAATCCGAGCTGGTATGAATCAAACCAACGTGCAGATTGGTCATCTGGCAAAGGCGTTGGCAAAAGTAGAAGAAAATACAGGGAAACTTCCATCTCAAGGGATCAATCACAAGGAACAGGCACAAGTAATAATCACAGAGATGGATGATGAGCAAGCTGAAAAAATTTTGGCAGAAGCAGAGGTTAACCGGAAAAGAGAGGAGGGAACCAGCAACAGAATTTCAGGAAAAATAGGTGGTGATGAGCAGACCGAACCCCCTTATCCGGGTAGACTTCGACAGAAAGCCAAAGAGAAAGAAGCCAATGATATGATGAAAATCTTTCGGAAGTTGGAACTTAGCCTACCCCTACTGGACGCAATTAAGCAAATCCCAAAGTATGCCAAGTTCCTTAAAGATCTTTGCTCGAGGAAGGTGAAGATTGATGAGGATGTTTGATATGTCATGGGAGAGAGTGTGTCAGCCATCATACAGCAGAAACTGCCACCGAAGAAGAAAGACCCGGGGATGTTCACTATCCCTTGCAACATCGCAGGAAGGAACATGGACAAAGCCATGATGGACTTGGGGGCATCCATAAACGTTATGCCCCTGGCAGTTTTCAACAGGCTCAACTTGGGGGAACTACGAAACACCCGGGTTGTCATACAACTAGCAGACAGGTCAAACGCGTACCCAGAGGGCGTAATCGAAGATGTGCTTATCAAAGTAGGAGAGCTGATTTTTCCTGCTGACTTCTACGTGTTGGATACCGGTTTGGAAGCAAAGGAGAACTCCATCTTGTTAGGCAGACCGTTCATGATGACTGCAGGAACTAAATTGGACATGAAGACTGAAATTCTATCGTGTGAATTCGATGGTGTAGTGGAAGCATTCAGCATTTATGAAGCCATGAGACGGAAGCCCGATTTAGAATCTGTAGAGATGATTGATATATTTGAACCATTGGTACAAGAGCAAAACCTGTCATTTAGCTCAAGTGACATCACAGAAAGGGTTATACAAGCCGGTCTTACTGATCGAGATGCTGTACAAATGGAGGACCTTGAGATGAAGGAGACCATCATGGAGTTGTATTCTTTAAAGGAAAGCACCTTGGAAGCAGCAGTGGAAGTTGACAGGAAGATTAAAGATATTATCTTGGAAGTGTACTCCATCGGAGGATCGGGGCAGGGCAAACCGGAGTTGTTCTCTCAGTATGGGGAACACGAGAAGCTGATGCCCTCGATTGTGAAAGCCCCAGTCTTGGAATTAAAAAAACTGCCGAAGCACTTGCAATATGCCTACTTGGGACCGGAGGAAACTCTTCCAGTGATTATCAGTTCTGATCTAACCCTGGTGCAGGAAGAAAGACTTGTCAGAGTATTGAGAGAGAACAAGGAAGCCATTGGTTGGACCCTGGCAGATATAAAGGGTATCAGTCCAACAGAGTGTATGCATCATATATACTTGGAGGAAGGAGCACGACCAGTACGGGATTCGCAAAGGAAAATGAATCCTGTTATGAAAGAGGTGGTACTCAAGGAGATTCTAAAGCTTTTGGAGTTGGGTATAATCTACCCTATATCCGATAGCCAATGGGTCATCCCGGTTCACGTCGTACCGAAGAAATCTGGAGTACAGGTTGTGGAGAATGACAAAGGCGAGCTTGTTCCAACAAGGCTACAAACTAGGTGGCGAGTCTGTATAGACTACCGGAAGCTGAACATGGTCACACGGAAGGACCATTTTCCATTGCCCTTTATCGACCAAATGCTGGAACGACTAGCTGGTAATGCCTATTACTGTTTTCTGGATGGATATTCAGGATATATGCAAATATTCGTAGCTCAAGAAGATCAAGAAAAGATCATGTTCACTTGTGTGTACGGGACGTTCGCATACCGAAGAATGCCATTTGGTCTTTGTAATGCACCCGGAACCTTCCAACGGTGCATGATGAGCATTTTTTCAGATTTGTTGGAAAATTGCATAGAGGTGTTTATGGATGATTTCACGGTATATGGTGATTCGTTCGACACATGCCTTAATCATTTGGAACTAGTACTGAAAAGATGCGTGGAGAAAAGCCTGGTACTCAATTATGAGAAATGCCATTTTATGGTGAAAGAAGGCATCGTACTGGGCCATGTCATATCAGAGAGGGGTATCGAAGTGGACAAGGCGAAGATCGATTCCATTGCCAAGTTGCCATATCCAACTACGGTCAAGCACATACGGGCATTTCTTGGTCACGCAGGATTTTACCGCAGATTCATTAAGGATTTCGCAAAGGTTGCTCAACCTATGACCCGTTTGTTGCAACAAGATGTACAATTCGACTTTGATGACGACTGTAAGGAGGCATTTCTGAATCTACGGGATAAATTAGTATCAGCCCCTATTATTCAACCTCCAGATTGGGAGACACCATTCGAAATCATGTGTGATGCCAGCAATTACGCGGTTGGAGCAGTACTGGGACAGAAGAAAGGTAAGGAAAGCCACGTTATATATTACGCCTCAAAGACTTTGAATCCAGCTCAGTGTAGCTACACCACAACTGAGAAAGAATTGTTAGCAGTAGTTTTTGCCATCGAGAAGTTCAGATCATACCTTCTGGGCACAAAGGCAATCATTTACACTGATCATGCCGCTTTGAAGTACCTCATGGCGAAGAAAGAATCAAAACCACGACTTATCCGGTGGATATTGCTGCTCCAAGAGTTCGACTTGGAAATAAGAGATAAGAAGGGAGTAGCCAATCTAGTAGCTGATCATCTAAGCAGGCTACAAATGGGAAAAGATAATGGCGAACCAATAGAAGATGCTTTTCCGGATGAAAAGCTATACGCCATACACGATCATATGGAGATGGAGACTCTGTATGCTCTAACCGAGAAGGAGCCTTGGTTTGTAGACATAGCAAATTATCTTTTCACCAAGGAAGTACCACCAAGGAAGATCAAGTTCGAGAAACAGAAATTGGTAACACAGAGTCGCTCCTACTTTTGGGACGCACCGTATTTATGGAAGATTGGTACAGATCAAATCATACGGAGGTGCGTTCCAGAGTTTGAACACGCTCAGATATTAGAAATGTGCCATAGCACAGCATGTAGTGGCCATTTCGGCGGGAGGAGGACAGCACAAAGAATACTGGAAAGTGGATTCTATTGGCCTACCATCTTTGCTGATGCCAAGAAATGGGTACAGGGCTGCCCGAAGTGTCAGATGGTAGGGGGTATTACCGCAAGAGATGAAATGCCTCAGATGCCTATTATGCCTGTGGAAATCTTCGATGTATGGGGAATCGATTTTATGGGACCACTCCCTAAGTCAGAGAATTATGAATACATTTTGGTGGCAGTCGACTACGTATCCAAATGAGTCGAGGCAAAGGCTACAACCAGTAATGATGCTCATACGGTGGCTGAATTTTTGAGAGAGCAGGTGTTTAGTAGATTCGGAGTTCCAAAAATCCTCATCAGCGACCAAGGATCTCATTTCTGCAATGCCACCATTAGACCACTAACCAAAAGAATGGGGATGAAACATAAAGTCACGACTGCATATCACCCTCAGGCCAATGGGCAGGCTGAAATTTCTAACAGGGAGATCAAAGGCATATTGGAGAAGGTGGTTCATCCCAATCGTAAGGATTGGAGCAATTACCTGGGAGATGCGTTATGGGCATACCGCACTACCTACAAAACTCCGATTGGCATGTCACCATTCAGGCTTGTGTTTGGAAAAAGATGCCACTTACCAGTAGAAGTGGAACACAAGGCTTACTGGGCGATCAAGAGAATCAATTTCAGTATGACTAGAGCCGGAGAAGAAAGGAAGTTGCAAATGAATGAATTGGAGGAACTTCGGTTGGAGTCATATGACAATGCAGTTTTGTACAAGGAAAGAACAAGGAGAATCCACGATGCCAAGCTTAGGAAGAAGGAATTCTGGTCTGGCCAAAAGGTGTTGTTATTCAACTCTCGATTTAAGTTGATGAGTGGGAAGCTTAAATCAAAATGGGGAGGACCATACATCGTGAAGGAGTTATTCCCTAATGAAAGTGTCGAAGTTTATGACTTGAATGGAAAGGATACTTTTGTGGTGAACGGTCATCGTTTGAAACCGTACTTTGATTATTCAGAGTTGAAGAAGACCAAGGAGAAATGCTCTTTACTGGATCCTATTTATCAGTAAGAGCAGAAGCTGGAAGTCGAGCTCAAGACATTAAACAAGAGCGCTGACTGGGAGGCAACCCAGGAGTGGTCGTCGGTAAGACCACAACCACTTTCTCTTTAATTAGTTTTTAATTAGCTGTCTTGAGTAAGTGAGTATTTGGCTAAGTTAGAACTGGAGAACGTGGGCCAAGTTTGTTTCTAAAAGTCTATCTTGGAGTTTGAACCCACTTTGCGTTGCAAATTGTGTAGGTGGCAGACCGATGTGTGGAATGGAGACGGTCTAACCAAGGAGTGACGTGGAGGCGCATCTGACAAGGACGGCTGGTATAATTGCGGCGCTTGGGATTTCGCACGAAATTTGAATTTCAAAATTTGGTAATGATTTTATTCCCTTGATTGTTTCGACTTCCCATAATTGTCACTTCGCCTCTACATCAGTCAGAAAGAGAAAACCCTCCTCCATTAACCTTCACAACCTCCACAACCGCCCTACACTCAGCCACTTCCTCCACTCCGCCATAACCGTTGCCCACAATCTGCCATTTAAGCACAGAAACCCAGTTTTCATCCCACATACTTCACCAACCTCGCCGTTTTTCTGAAAACCCTAAAATTCCAACCGTCACCATGGTCAGAATCAAGAAAGCCGCTCACAAAAGAACCGACAAAAGAGTCGTCGGCCCCAGTACTCAAACCAAGAGCCCAACCGCTACAAAATCTGTACCGGTGGGGGAGAAGAGGGAAACTCGCAGCACCACATCGGAGGAAACGCCGGTGCACAGTTCAGAAAAGACCACACCTACTAGGGGGGTGGACGAAGAGGAACAAGGAAGGATTCCCTCACCGGAGAAGCCAGCCACCGGAGAAGGAGGCGCTGCGGGTGAACAGGAGCAAGTACAGGTCGAGGAAGAACCAGATGTCCAACCGCCTAGGAAGAAAGAGAAGAAGAAGCCTGCGGTCAAAGGCACCACTACTGCAGCAGCAGCAAAGAAGAAAACCACCGGAAAGAAAGCAGCTAGCCCTCCACCAAAGGCGCCTACTCCAGTTCCCAGTTCTTCCCGTTCTCAATCTCAATCGAAGGAGGGTGGTCTGACCACTTCTGACCACGAGGAGAAGGAACGAGAGGAGGAGGCAGAGAAGAGACGGGTGAACTTTGGGTTCGTGGCAACGCAACAGTTTCAGTTTGGAGTGACCCATCACAACAAGTTCCTCTCACTCTGCCCTTTGGCGACGATTCTTGCAAAGAATCTCACCAATTTCGAATTGGAGAAGCCAGATGATCTCGCAGCTGCTGATACAAGGTTTCTGGACCAAGGGCGCTACGTGAGGTGGAGAATTGTTGAGGTGGACGAGCATGGAAATTACTCGCTGGTTTATCCAGAAATTGTAGCAGGCAGAGCAGAACCGAGCAAGGCGAATGAGCAGGCGGTTCCGCGCCGCTCGAACAGCGAGATGGTTGCTATACTGGCAGAGTTGAAGGAGCTACGTATAGAAGTAGCGACGTTGAAGGCGGAGATGACGACAATCCATACCAACATGAAGAAGGGCTTTGAGAAGTTGATGGCGAAAGCAGCTGAAGAGGAGGAAGATGCCTCCGACCAGGACGAATAAGTTTCCTTTCCCCTATCTTTAGTTTAGGTTTAATTTTTCTTTTTTGTTCTTTTCGTTTCTGTTTTTCTTTTATGTTTTGTATCAGTTGGAGTCTAGTGTACATTGAGTCTTGAGTCTGTGTGTGTGCTCGATATATGGATCAGGGAATGTGTGCATGTTATTTGGTTTGACTGGTTTGAATGGTATGCTGAGCATGCATCACATGTATAGCAGTAGAAGAAATGCAGAAATCCACACCTGTGAGAATTGAGCCTAATTGCTTCTATCTTTTGTGTGTTCATGCTGTTTAGTAATCCTAGAACTTGTTAGTGGATTTTAGCTGGTGGTGTAGATTAAAGGATAAGGGCAGTTTATTTGTGATTAGAAGCCCCAGAGTTTTTTATGCTAAACACTATGATCCATTGCTAACCACTTTGAGCCAAAATGATTCTTTCTTTCATGAGCCCTTGTAATGACATTTGATTAAGAGTGTGTCTCCCACACCATACAAAATAAGAAGGGTACATAGCTGCTCTAAGAATCAAAAGTGGAAGAAGGGCAATAAGAAAAAAAAAAGAGGGGGTAGTCAATGTTTAAGAAAAGGGGCAGAAATGAAAAGAATGAAAATTCTAAGTACGATCAAAGATCAATACATGCCTCAGGAAAATATATACCCCAAAGAAAGAAAGGAGTATTGGGATTATTGGGAGCACCTATGTTGAAAAAGCAGTCCATGTGGCTGGAATCAAGTCTTAACCCACTATCCAGAAAATTCTCACCCTGCTCCGTATGCCCCATTACAGCCAAATAAAGACCTTTTGATAATTTGCACCTGATTAACTAATAGCCATAAATCCTCGAACAAGCTAATAGGAAAGCTAATGCAGCATGAAATGAGAGTAAACACTAGCCAAACACTTGAGTGGGTGTGAGAAAAACTGCAAATACGATCATGTGGTGTAATTGCTCAATGGGTTGTGGAATGTAACAGGTGGATACATGCATGCACAAACTGATTCATTTGATTGCGCACTTTCGTGTCTTGTAGTTTTATTTCTTTCTTTTTCGTTCATCTTTTTCTTGGTGTCATTGTGAATCCATCAACATACTTGAGGACAAGTATGGTTTAAGTGTGTAGGTGTGATGCGTCTTCAACTTTTGGGCCGTTTGGCCCTATACTTCATGTCTTTTTGTGTCATTAGAGTCTGTCCAGGGGAAGGAAACTGTTGTTCAAAGGGAGGAAGCTCAATTCAAGGCAAACAGAGGAAAGGTGGTCAGAATGAGCAGAACTGGAGCGAATCCAGTCAGTTGCAAGAACTACGCAAAGGAGTATGCAGGGCAGGAGATGAATTGAAGCAAGAGACGAGGTTGAAAGGAGAATTTCATGTGAACCCTGAAGCTAAGTTGCTGTTCATCATTCGCATTAGTGGTATCAACGCAATGCACCCAACAACAAAGAAGATTTTGCAGCTGCTTTGCCTACGAGGAATTCAACCATGAAGCATGCAACCAGTTTGACCACTACAAAGATTTCCAGTCTGTCACCAAAGCTCAAGAAGGAAAGCCGCGTGGAGAAGATTCGACAATATCTGCCAAGCATCCATGAAAGGAAGAATTTGGAGGTCAGCGCCCTACCTTAAATAAACAAATCAATCGGAGATCGCCAATCATCCATCAAACCAATCGCAGATATTCAAAATCTCGCTCAACATGGAAACTGCCAATCATGCCATTTCAATCCACCCACCTAGGGTTTTGCTCGCTGCGACTACAGCTATAAAAGTCCAGCCACGGCGGCTGGCACAATGTTGGAGATTTTACCAGTCTACAGTACTTAGTCCGAAGAAAACACTTTTATATTTTCGGTTCAAAACAATCTTTATCTGCTTTCATTTTACATTCCGCTGTGAAGAACAAATCCAAGGCTGTTACCTTAGGTACTTTTAATCCGAGTATTTTGTATTTCTTTTATTAATGTGTTCTCTTTCGTTTATGATTATATATTTAATTATGTGTGAGTAGTTTATTTGGTGAGATTTGGGTATGGAAAATGATTGACTGTTGATATGTGAAATATTCGTGAGGCACTTGTTCCATCGGTTGAGTCCAGTAGTTCCGGAAGGACTGGAGCAGAACTCATGGGCAGTTCTAACCTAACGGGTGATCTCCGTTCGGTTGGAGCTGTACCATGTAAAGCAAAGGCAGGGCATGACAAACGGCAGCGTTTGAGGTGCCAGGACCGAGTAGCTAAGCAGCACCTGACATGGTGCTGTAGATCTGGATGGTGAGGATTGGACAAGGGGATACTGCGTCCTTCTTCAGTCTTGGGCTTCTCTAACAATCACCCATCAACTGTGACGAGGCATCAAGCCATGGTTATCGACCAAAGGACTCATCTCGCGTATCGTAGGCATTGCAATGACCGGTTGGACGTGGTCCCGGAAATGAGTATCCCGCGAGTGGTGTCTACTCTGTAGGTGCGGACATGGGGAGTTTGGAAGAGAAGGTTGGTGAGGGTCATACTTGGAGAGATCGGGTATGACTACTATCTACGGAGGAGTGAAGCACGGCCTTGTGACCGGGGTGAAGCGTGACCTTTAGACCAGGACGACAACAAGGGATTCAACCATCCCAAGTGTGGAGTATGAACTCTTGAAATGCCCCAATGTCTTTGGGCCACGCCTTGAGTTTATATGAAGCATGGACGGATCTTTAGTGTGCCCATGACCGAATAAACATATCAACAATGATCATGACCTACCCCAAATCTTACCCCCTTTTATATTTGATTTCTGTCTATTTTATTGTGCAGATACACAGATTGAGATCGTGACAACTCGATTTGTATACTGAAGAGTAAAGTGGTTCATCACTCCCCGTGGGATCGACCCTAGCTTGCCGCTAAGACTAACTAGTCCGGTAGTGGGCATAGGAGCGTGTACTGTCCGTCTGGGGCATACACAGGTATTTTGATCGTACCATACGACGGGTGCGTATCACCCGTGGAAATAGAACATCGAGCGTATTGGGCAGTTAAGAATGATGAATTACGATTGGGAGCTTGAGGAAATCAGACTAAATTCATACGATAATGCCGTATTGTATAAAGAGAAGATGAAGAAGACTCACGATGTGTTGATCAAGGTCAAGAAGTTTGAACCTGGGCAACAAGTGCTTCTATACCAGTCCATGTTCAAGCTTATATCAGGGAAACTATCGACCAAGTGGGTTGGTCCATTCGAAGTTCATGCCACATATCCAAATGGGGCTGTGGAAGTGAGGAATGCAAGCTCGGGCAAGATTTTCAAAATCAATGGAGAAAGACTAAAGGCCTTCTATGGCCAAGCTTTGGAGAAACCAGAGGAATACTTGAAATTCCTCTGTGACATGGAGCCCTAACTTGGGCAAGAAGGACGTCGTGCCTACGACAGTAACTAGGGCGCTGGCTAGGAGGCAACCTGGTATGTTTTCTTTTCAGTTTTCTTTAATTTTGCATTGTTTCCTTTCTTTCAAAAAAAAGGGAGATAGAGATTAAAATAGCCATAATTTTAATGTTTTCCATCAAACTTAGGCATATTTTAATTCCATTATGGGTAGAAATGTCTAACCATAGGATTTAGTGCTTTTTCCTTGTGCATGGGAGTGTGTTGGTGAGTTGCAGGAAATAGGTACTGGGCAAGAGGAAGAATGAGGATTGGACACTTTGCCTTGAGCAAAGTGTGTGCGCAGGAGGGCAAGAGAGACGCTCTGGGCTAAGCGAGTGACTTGGGCAACACATCTGAAGAGGTAGTAACTGCCATATCACGTGCGACGTGACAGCCGCACTCAATACCTACCCCTAGCCCTATAATCGTCTGCCATCCAACTACAACCCTCTCTGCAACTCTTCCACTTCCCCACGTAAAACATCAACTCAACTGCCATAACACCACTTTCCATCCTCAACTCCCCCAATTTCGGATTCTGCAGATTTCCTTCCCAAATTCAAACCCTAAAATCACAATGGTATCAACTCGCCCCAAAAACAAACTCAATAAAATCCCTCACGGCACCTATATTGATCTCAACGAACCAAAAATGCCGCCGTCAGAAACCCTTTGTGCTGAAGCAAACCAATCACTGTGGGTGGTACCCTACCCCCTCACAGCCGAAGTAGAAGAATCCATCAGCAATGCTCTTGCTGAAGCCATGGCGATACCAAAGAAAGCGCGAGAAGAAGCAGCGACATCGGAAGAGAAGAACTTCGCCACACCGGAAGGAACTGTTGAGGGAGCTGCGAAGGAGACCCCGGAGAACACATAGCAAGCACCGGAGAAGAAAGAAGCGCAGCCAGACGACGACATAGAGATGGAGGTGCTGGAGGAAGAGCAGGAAGGATAGGAGAAGAAGGAATCCGATGATTCCTTCGACAAGCTCTACGAGGAGGTAGAGCGAAATGCTAAGAAGGAGAAAGAGAAGGGGAAGAAGAAGGAAACCAAGAGGAAGAAGACGACGAAGGCTATCGCGTCTGAGGCTGCCTCGTTATTGGGAGGAGAGTCATCTACAGAAGAGAAAAAGGCCGCCACGCATTCGTCCAAGAACCTAGGAAAAAGGCAAAGGGTGGTGGAGTCGGAAGACGATGACGATGTCCAGATAACAGGGGAGAGAATCACAAGGTCAGCCGCTCGGAAGGTAAAGAAGGAGGATTCCGAGTCAAGAGGAAAGAAGAGGCCCAGGAAGGCGGAAGACTCATGTTTGCTATTTTTCTTTAACACGCCGCAAGTGCACTGGTGCTATTGTGTATATGGAAGCAAGGTCGTATTCCACAAAGACTGATTTAACTTAGCAAGTACTACTTTCAACTATTATCCTCTATTTAGACTACGAACTTTAATTTTTGGGTTTTTAATGAAACTAATTAAGAAAACAAAGAGCAAATAAAAGAAACAAAAATATGTAAAGATTCAAATAAGAAAAAGGTATCCTAAGGCTTTGATTTCAATGGACAAATAAAATTCAAATCTCAATCAATCAATCAAATAACACTGGGACTCGACTCTTCTTAGAACAATCACAAAGTTAGCTTAAACCTACTCCCGTAGCGAATATACCGTTGATCACATGCAAGGGTTTTCGTTCCCAACAAACATCATATGCATGAAACTCTCTAAAGATCCTAAGATTAATGCTCTCACACAAGGCTCGTCCCCTCCCGGTTATTTTGCAATGTGTGTCCTATGTTCCAATTCATGTATTAATCCTCATCTCCCGACTATTGAATTAACACAACTAATATGCAAAATTGGTGGCCAATCAATCAAGCATGCAAGACAAATCAAGAACATAAGAAAGAAGAGAAGGTCGTAATTGATTAATTGATTAAGAATAAAAAATTAATTATCCATCTACTCTCTAACCCTAGGATACAAGAAAATTAGCTACTCATAATTAAAGCAAACACACAATTAAAAGAAAAGAATTCATAAACATTAAATAAGAAAAATTGTAGTCGAAACAAATCTCGTCTTGAACTCTTGAACAAGTCTTCAAAACTCCAAGTCAAAGCTAAAAGAAAATAAAAACTAAGAATAATAATAAGAGAGGGGTGTTTAGATGTGTTTTGGAGGACATATATATAAAGGTGTGGGGAGTATAAGGTTGTATCCTACTAGGAGTAGGAAATAACCAAAATAGGAAAAAATAACCAAAAATAGGATAAATCTAGAAAATTCACGTGCTGTCCGCGTGTATACTGGGCCTGCGCGCGACGTTTTTGTTTTGGCCCGTTCTCCTTCGTTATTACTCCGTTTTTTGATCCGTTTTGGCCTACGAACTCCTATCAGACTGTACTTTCATCCTATCATGCTCAATTTGCATAATATTAACTCCAAATTTCTGCAAAATCAAACAAAGTACGAACGAGCATCATATTTCACAAATTAACAATACTTAAGCACAAAACTCATTACAAACATGATTTTCCCATTCAAATTGACATCAATTAAGCTTATAAAGATGAGAAAATCCATATTTAAAGCGAAGTTGTAACTCAATCGGCTTCAGAAATTTTCAAAAATATGATTCATGCAAAAACTCAATCAAGATCAAACACAAACGAACAAACCAATCATTCTAGTCTCATTTAAACTCCTCACGGCATGGAAAGTATTATAGTAAACTCTCAACACTCAAGTGTATAAGATGGAAAGTGTATACTCTCAAATCAAAACATAACATGCAATCTACCATATGCTTGCCAATTATCTAACTTCGCCATCGTTCACATGTATGCTTCAAACTATGATCAAAAAGGACTTTATTTTGGTTGTAATGTTCGCTCTTTGGTGAGGTAGGGAAATTTAGGCTAAGTGACTCAAATCAAACAAAACCCCAACTTTCAAAATCATCACAAGCCCTTTCATCTTAACAAACACTTCTACCCTTATTTAACTTTTCACCCATAACACCACAAACTTTACTAGCACCAAATTATCAATCAATCACCCTTTTATGCTCTTATTTTTTCCTCTTTTTTTTTTCTTTTTCTTTTCTTTCCTTTTTTCTCTTTTTTTTTCAAACTATAACTTTTCTATCTTTTATGAGCTTATAAGGGCTACAAAAATCAAACTTTCAACTCAATGTGCTCTTTCAATTCTTCCTTGCATTTATTCTTTTAAGCACAACCAATTTTCTAGACAGATCTACCCCAATTCACCATTAGTTTATCAAAGAAAAGGCTCAAAAGCTCAAAGTGGCAAACTAGGATAAATTTAGCAATTTGGACAACAAAGAGGGGAAAAATTGGCTAACAAGGATGGCCTTAAATCATCTCCTAACTCTTAGCACACTAACACAACCTTGAGGAAGATTCATGGAAAGTTCTAGAGATTAACATGCATGCTTGACAAATCACACAAGAATGAAATAGACTATGAAAATATAATAGTCATGGCTCAAATCTCATATAGGCTATTTTTGAGTCTAAAGAGGCTAAAACAATCAATCCATTAATTAATGTTCAATCCCTCATGAAATTCTCACACTCATCAATTCACAACTCAAACCCACAATTTCATTATTAGCCAAGTCACACATTCACTTAAAAACATGCATTTTTTATTTTTTTTAAATAAAAATTGAAAAACAATTAACTAAACTAAAACATATAACTAGCAACAAAATTAATCAACTAAGAAAGCAAAATAAAAATATAAAGCCATCAACCCTCTTCTCCATCCCCCCAAACTTATTCAACAACAAGGAAGAATAAGTTTGTAAGTAGAAGTGGAGGTTGATTGGAACAAACTCACCGAATCAATACGGGGAAAAACAATGCAAAGAACTATCTCGTCCCCCCGCTCTCTCGCCCTTTTTTTCCGTTATTTCTCCTTTTTTTTTACCTACAAAATAAAAATAAACAATAAAAAGGAAAAGGAAATAAAAACAAAATTAAAAACTAACCTCGTTGGGTTGCCTTCCAACTAGCGCTTAGTTTAACGTCGTTAGCTCAACGTAGCCTAATAATCACAACTCATCAAGGAGGATGATACGTCCACGGCCGACCATAGATTTTGTGGGATGAATGCCTAGGCAAAGATTCCTTTGTCGTGTGTTGATCGCCCTTATCAATGAGAGGATCCAATTCCACAACTTTATGTTCTTCAAAATATTTGGAACCTTCATCTTCATGGATCTTCAAAGTTTGATAAATGGAGAAAGTGTGCATCTCATCATTGACTCGAAGGGTAAGCTCTCATTTTTCCACATCAATTAAAGCTCTTCCTGTCGCTAAAAACGGGCGTCCAAAAATTAAAGGAATCTTCTCATCTTTATCTATATCCAACACCACAAAATCACAAGGAAAAATAAACTTACCCACTTTGACCAAAATATCTTCAACAATCCCCCTTGGATAAGCAATCGAACGGTCCGCCATTTGAAGCACAATATTGGTGCGTTTAAGAGTTCCAATTCCCAATTTGTGGAACAAAGACAATGGCATAAGATTGATGCTAGCTCCCAAATCACATAACACCTTTTCAATTTGAAGTCCACCAATAGCACAAGGAATATGGAAGCTTCCTGGATCTTTCATCTTGGCTGGAAACTTTTTTTGCAAGATGGCACTACACTCCTCACTAAGATAGACCGTATCAAAATCCTTCAACTTCTTCTTCTTCAAAAGCACATCTTTCAAGAATTTAGCACAATTAGACATTTGTTGCAATGCCTCCACGAGTGGAATGTTGATATGGATCTTCCGAAATATCTCAAGAAACTTGGAGAATTGTTCCTTCATGCTCTCCTTTTTGTGGCGTTGAGGAAACGGCATAGGAGGACGATAAGGAGGAGGGGGGCAATAAGGAGGTGATTTTTGTGTTACCTCCTTCTTTTGACTTTGATTTTCTTCTTCCACCGCTTGAGTATCTTTAGAACTTTCACTTTTGGCTTCTTCAATTGGAATCTCCGGCTCTTCATATGAAGTTCCATTCCTAAGCATGACGGCCATGCATTGCTCCTTTGGATTTACCACCGTATTGCTAGGAAATTTCCCTTGTTGATGTTGGCTCGTCAAGGTATTAGCAATATGACCCATTTGTTTCTCCAAGATCGATATCCGTGTCTCCATATCCTTCTTGTTAACTCACTTGCTTGCATGAGTTTAGCAATTATCTCCTCCAGCTGTGGTTTCTTCTCCTCCACAATTTCACCGTTTGAAACAACAAATCCAGGCGGTGGTTGCAATGCATTATTGAGATTTGCATAAGAAAGGTTAGGATTGGTCCAATTACCTTGGTATTGATTTTGAGGCCTTTGCGATGTCCCATAAGCTGCTCCAGGAAGGTACCCATACGGTTGCTTGTAATTCTCATAACCCAGTCGATTGACATAATTTACATCCGCAATCCTCGATGCTTCTCCTTGAGATAATCCATGCCTTTGATTCAACATGTCCTCCATCTTAGTCATGAAATTTGACATCTGAGCAGTCAACTTGGCTATGGGATCGTCGTTTGTTAGAATCGCCACATTCTTCGGTGCACTCCTCGAATCCGGCCATTGATGATTGTTTGCTGCTAATTTCTCAATGATGTCCGTTGTAGCTGCAGAACCACGCTCCAGAATATCTCCTTGACCGGCAGCATTCAATAGATTCTTGACCTCTCCGGTGCACCCATTATAGAAAATCAACACCTTCTCATTGGCAGAAATCCCATGATTAGGACACTTTCGCAGCATCCCCTTGAACCTCTCCAAAGCCTCATAGAACGTTTTTCCATCAAATTGACGGAATTGTTGAATCTCTGACCTTAGCTTCATCGTCTTGCTTGGAGGGAAGTATTTGTAGAGGAAAATCTCCACGAAATCATTCCAAGTTGTAACTGCAGTCGGATCTAAAGTATGGAACCAAAGCTTAGCCTCATCTCGTAGAGAGAATGAGAAGAGGCGTAACTTGATTGCATCATGTGGAACCCCATTCATTTTGACAGTCTCGCATACCTCCAGAAACTGACTCAGATGTGCATGAGGATCTTCAGCCGGTCTTCCTCCAAATTGATTGTTCTGCCCCATAGCAATAAGTGCTGGTTTAAGCTCAAACGTGTTGGCATTAATAGCTGGACCAAAGATTCCTCTCTGCTGCACTACAGGTTGAAATTCAGCCTTGATAGGGGTTTCTTGTCTGGCTGTTTGTGAGGCAATAAGTTGCTGAAGCTGTTCTTGCATAGCTCTAATCACCGGATCAATTGGTGGATTTTGTTGTTGATACCCCATGTTTTGATCTCGCGCTCTTCTTATCGCATTGTTGCGACGACAAGTAGCTTCAATCTCCGGGTTTAAAGGCTCCAAGGGTAATCCTTGTGACCTTCTTTGCATGCACTACCTGTAAATCACAACAAGAAAAATTAAAAATTAGTATAATAATATAATATATGTCTAAATTAGTCTCAAACAATCTAATCGTAATATTGCTAAAATTAAAACAGTCCCCGGCAACGGTGCCAAAAACTTGTTCGCTATTTTTCTTTAACATGCCGCAAGTGCACAGGTGCTATTGTGTATATGGAAGCAAGGTCGTATTCCACAGAGACTGATTTAACTTAGCAAGTACTACTTTCAACTATTATCCTCTATTTAGACTACGAACTTTAATTTTTGGGTTTTTAAAGAAACTAATGAAGAAAACAAAGAGCAAATAAAAGTAAACAAAAATATGTAAAGATTGAAATAAGAAAAAGGTATCCTAAGGCTTTGATTTCAATGGACAAATAAAATTCAAATCTCAATCAATCAATCAATTAACACTGGGACTCGACTCTTCTTAGAACAATCACAAAGCTAGCTTAAACCTACTCCCGTAGCGAATAAACCGTTGATCACATGCAAGGGTTTTCGTTCCCGACAAACATCATATGCATGCAACTCCCTAAAGATCCTAAGATTAATGCTCTCACACAAGGCTCGTCCCCTCTCGGTTATTTTGCAATGCGTGTCCTATGTTCCAGTTCATGTATTAATCCTCATCTCCCGACTATTGAATTAACACAATTAATATGCAAAATTGGTGGACAATCAATCAAGCATGCAAGACAAATCAAGAACATAAGAAATAAGAGAAGGTCGTAATTGATTAATTGATTAAAAATAAAAAATTAATTATCCATCTACTCTCTAACACTAGGATACAAGAAAATTAGCTACTCATAATTAAAGCAAACACACAATTAAAAGAAAAGAATTCATAAACATTAAATAAGAAAAACTGTAGTCGAAACAAATCTCGTCTTGACCTGTTGAACAAGTCTTCAAAACTCCAAGTCAAAGCTAAAAGAAAATAAAAACTAAGAATAATAATAAGAGAGGGGTGTTTAGATGTGTTTTGGAGGACATATATATATAGGTGTGGGGAGTATAAGGTTGTATCCTAGTAGGAGTAGGAAATAACCAAAATAGGAGAAAATAACCAAAAATAGGATGAATCTAGAAAATTCACGTGTTGTCCGCGTGTATACTGGGCCTGCGCGCAACATTTTTGTTTTGGCCCGTTCTCCTTCGTTATTACTCCGTTTTTGGATCCGTTTTTGCCTATGAACTCCTATCGAACTGTACTTTCGTCCTATCATTCTCAACTTGCATAAAATTAAATCTAAATTTCTGCAAAATCAAACAAAGTATGAACGAGCATCATATTTCACAAATTAACAATACTTAAGCACAAAACTCATTACAAACATAATTTTTCCATATAAATTGATATCAATTAAGCTTATAAAGATAAGAAAATCCATATTTAACAACTCATCCGCTAGGAAGATTTTCGTGCCCGCGGAGGTCGATTTTAGCGACCTGGACATTTTGGGCATAACATGTGAAGTGAGGAACCTGTACGAGGGATGTGGCTGGGGAAGATTTCTGACTCTACCCTGCCACATCTATGAGGATTTGGTGAGAGAGATGTACGGCTCATTGGAGTTCATACTGGATGGAGAAGGAAACTCGGCCTCGATCAAGTTTGCATTGAATGGGCAGCCATATGTGGCTGGGCTGAATGACGTGAACCAGATTCTGGGGTTCGCCACAATAATGGAGCTGCAAAGGCCGGAGTTCAGAAGGGCAGTCAAGAAGGTGCCAGTGGACTTGTCCAAGGAGGAGTGGATCCGGATGTGGAAGGAAGTCAGTGTGGGGACAGAGTTCAAGTCGAGAGACAACAAGGCTTCTGTTCTGAAGACGCCAGCCCTACGCATTGCCCATAGGATCCTTGCCTACAACATGTGTGGCAAGGGAGATAGTGGGAATTCGCTGGCCAACAAGGAGGTGTACATACTATTCTGTATGTTGACCAGGAAGAGGCTGAACTTTGCAGCCTTCTTGATGGAGCAGCTGAGGGCAGTAGTGGCCAAGGCAAGTCAGAAGTACTCATGTGGGCACTTTGTGACGGCCTACATTGAGGGACTGGAGCTCCATGACTAGGTGAAGGATTTTGATGTGACACCGGCTGACGTGCTCAACATGGAGAGGTTGAGCAGGATGAAGGGGGTGGTCAAGCATGGGAAAGGATGGCGCCTGCTGGAGGCGCATGAGAAGGATGGACCAGTCTCAGCTCGCCTGCCGCCCAAGAAGTCAGCCAGATTGGCCAAGAAGTCTGAAATCGAGGAATAAGAAGAAGATGACGAGGAGGAGGCTGAATCATTCTCCACCCAGCTGAAGGAAGTACTGGAGAGGTTGGGCAAAACGGAGGAATTGCTCAAGGAGCTATGGAATGGGCAACTGACCATGCAGGCCACTCTCAACAGCCTTGCCCGCCACCTGAAATTAGGGTCAGCCTCTGATTCTTCTGCTTAATTATGTCCTCCTATGTTTTTTATGCTTTAGTTTTTTGTTGTTGTTTATTTTTTGCTTTATGTTAGAGTCTTAGTGTTTTATTTGTCGGTGTCTGTGGAGTTATTCGAATACCTCACCCACATTTTGCTTTGCAAAATGTGTGGTGAGGTAGGCGAATAACTCATGTTTGTTAGTGTCTTGACCTTCTTACGTCCATTACTTTGCTTTCAGCAAAGTGTGTGCGTAGGAAGGCCATCAGTTGGTCAAAAAGTTTGTTGAGTCCTAGGTTGAGGCCTCCATGGATGGACTTTTCTATAAGCAAAGTGTGTGCGTGGGATGTTTGTGCCATGTGTTTTTATTTATGAAATTGTGTTGATTAGCATGGAGTTGTTGGGCAAGATAGTATGATGATTTGTGAGCTTAATTGATGCTTGTTGAACAGTAATAAGTTTTTGCATGCTAGAAGATGACTTGCATGATGGATTGAGTTGTGAACATACCCTGTGAGGATTTTGAGCTTAACTGAATTCATTCTTGTATGAGATTAAAGACATCTTGATTAGGAGGAACTAGAACTTGCCTGTACTTTGGTTTATTATCTCTGAACTTAGATGATTTAGGCCATTCTTTCATTAGCCCATTGAGCTTGAATTGACCACCTTGGATCATGATCCTTTGATAACCCTTTTGAACCGAATTGATTCTTTCTATTACCTAGATACTGCCTTAAAAAGATGTTTATTTGGTTGGGAGAACTTGGGCAGTATAAAGAGGATAGGGGCAGGAAGTTTTGTGTTGATAGTTGGGTTATGTCTCAACTAAGAAAGAATGAAAGAAATAAGGGGAGCAAAAAATTAAAAAAGAGAAAAATAAAACAATTATAAGTTCTCCAGAAAAAAAAAGAGTTAAAGCTTGGGCCTGGAAAATAAAGGCGAAGAATTGAAAAGAAGTTGGGAACTCCTGTTGCCCAATACGAGTTTAAACTGTCCTTAGCCAAGATCTGAATACTTTCTACCTATTGCCTTAAGCTTAAAACCTAAAAAGTCCTAATGATGAGTTCTAAGATTTGAAATAAGAGCTTTAGATTTAAAGGGCAAGCAAGTCTATGGTGATACCGAAGTCAAGATGGTCTATGAGTGTAAAAAAAAGAGCCTAAACACATGAGAGATGAGTGTGGAAAGGAGATCCTAAAAGTTCACAATTCTATCTTGACTTGTTTGATAGCATGACATTCTCTTTTCCCTTCACTTGCATATTATTATGAAAGATTGTTGTATTGTCTTGACTAACTTTTCTGTGTTGATTGTGTTTTGAGTCTTTTATTCTTTTGTTTGTGTCTTGGACAAGTTGTTTGTGCACACTTGAGGACAAGTGTGGGTTAAGTGTGTGCGCATGATGAGTCTATATTTTGTGTCTTTATAGTGTTGGTCTTAGGTAGTTTAGATTGAGTCTTTTTATGTGTTTTGTCTAGTTTCTATATCTGGGAGGACATATTTTGGGCAGGAGGATGTCTGCTGCCTTGCAGGTGGAAATTAAACAATACAGGGAAAAGAAGCAGCAATTCTGGAAGCAGGTCAGGAAGAGCCATATTGGTCAAGACAGATAGGAGGATTGTTTTGGTCAACAGGTGAGTTTCTCTCCTAGGTTTAGAAGGATAAGGAAAAGATGATCTAACTTCAATATCTTTTCTTATCTGACTAGATTTAGGTTCCGCAAGGGATCTCTTGGAGATAGACGTGACTTGCCTTGTTGGGGTCGAGCTTATCAAGTGTTACTTGCATCCTAAGGTAGCTCATAGATTCCTTCCATGTTAAGGACTAGTGGGCCCAAACCCTAAGCACTCGCTTATATATATCGAAGCCCTGCTGCTGCAATCATAGGCCGTCTTTTATGCTTATTTTTCCTGTAATTTCATCGAGAGTTTGTGAAGAGAAAAACAAGTCCTACGGGCATACTTTTATTCATACTTTGTTATTCGGCACTTTGGCCGTGTTTAGTTTCTGCACGTACTTCGTAAGTTTTAATATAGTGTTTATGATTTTCTTCAATTCGAATGTTTGTTACTTTATGATTATGTCTAGCTAAGCTTTTATACTTGGTCTGGGAAGACAGTTAAGTGTTAACTTATGCTTGAGAGGTCTAAATTGTGCTAGATAATTGCATGCATGTGTTCCCATAATGTTAATGAGCTTGTTCAAATATGAGATAATACGAATAAGAGGTTAATAGGCCGTTAATCACTTAGGACATATTAGATCACCAATAAATTGAGAATTAGAAGTGTTTTCCACATCTTCTTAGTTAAGATCGATTAGCATTAGAGGAAGGTGTCTACCCTATTGAGCTAGACGTGATGATTCCTTGTTAGGCCTTTCTAGATATAAATGCTCCTTGGGCAAGAAATTGAACGATGACTCCGACAGAGGTATTGCCCAAGGTAGGGAGCCAGCGGTGCATCGCCAACTAAGTAAGAATAGGTAAGGGAAGGGTTTATTGAGAGCGTGACGAGTAAAAAGGGATCTCGGCATTCAAGTCCCATAACTAACGATGCATGCATGTGATGAATATATTTGCACCAATGACCAAGCTAGGGTTTTCACTTAACAATGTCTAGGTCTAGACCAAGTCTCTTTTATTATTGATCAAGTTTTCTGTTTACTTTTCAGTGTTTTATTGAGTTATTGAATTGGGCAAGAGAGCCCTAGTGACCAAGATAGCAAAACCAACTTTTCTGAACAGGTGGAGGAGGTTTCAAGAGATAGTGACATTCAACTCCTTGTGGATCGACCCTGTACTTACTTGCTAACTATATAGCTGTGAGGATAGGCTACAAATTCATTTTGAGAGTACGAACGACAGCCTCGTCACAAACAGCTGAAGGAAGTGCACCGACCCAGCTAGCTAAGACAAGATCTCAAGCTCAAAGATTGAAGAATCTAGCAGAGCCGATTATTTGGTCAGTAGAAGTCAAAGAATTGTACTCTTCTGACGATGAAACTGAAGATCCCGCCTTAATTCAAAGGGGAACTCCAGAGCCAACTGACCAAGTGCTAACTGCAGCTGAAGCTCAGTCAGGTGATGCAACTAAGTAGCCATCAGGTCCAGTACATCCCAGTCCAAGATCAGCCAGGTCCCCAATTCATCCTTCATCTCCAACTGAGGATGGAACTGTACCAGAAGCAAGATCGCCAAGATCGGTGCCTCCTACATCTCCAAGACCGAACTATTCCATCACGATGCTCAACTCAGCCAAGCAAGCTAGGAAGCACAAATGTTAGTATGAAGACCACATTAATGACCCCGTGATAGGAAATCTGCTGGCCAACATCCGGACTAGACGTTCAACTCAAGTTGATGATACCTCAGTTTATGTTCCGACTCAGTCAGGAACCTCAGCTGATGATGAATCAACTTTAGAAGGACAGTATGCTGACGAGCTCAGGATACTAGGAAAGTTGGAACAAGCAGGAGATGTAAGCCTGATGGCATGTTTTGTTGCAGATGTGCCAAAACCCAAAAGCATCTTGGAAGCTTTGAGATGTATCCACTAGACCCAAGCCATGCAAGAAGAGCTCAACGAGTTTCTTGGAAACTCTATTTGGGAACTTGTTGAAAGACCTGAGGGGGTCAAGGTTATTGGGATGAAGTGGATCTTCAAAAATAAGTGTGACGCCATTGGGTGTGTTGTGAGAAACAAGGCTAGACTGGTAGCTCAAGGTTACTGCCAGCAGGAAGGAATTGACTTCGATGATTCCTTCGCTCCAATTGCTCGTCTGGAAACAATTCGGATTTTCTTAGCCTACACCGCTCACCACAAGTTCAAAGTTTATCAAATGTACGTGCAGTGTGTGTTTCTCAATGGCGACATTAAAGAAGATGTTTATGTAGCTCAGCCTCTTTGTTTTGAAACTGGTGACGGTAGAGTCTACAAGCTGAAGAAAGCCATATACGGGACTAAAACAGGCTTCGCGCGCATGGTATGAAACCTTGTGTGGCTTTCTACTTTAATTAGGGTTCATTCGAGGTTAATTTGACAAGACCCTTTTCACCATCAAAGTTGGAGGAGACATCCTGGTGGTGCAAATCTATGTCGACGACATCATCTTCCGATCCAAATTTGAAGATCTGTGCAAGAGGTTCTCCCATCTCATGAAGAATAAATTTGAAATGTCCATGATGGGAAGATGAATTATTTCCTTGGGCTACAGGTGACGCAGTCTGTCACACCCCGACTCCCGAGGTGTGACTAACGACACTAACACTACTAACCATCTGTCAACTCAACTCAAATAAGGGATTCATGTTCGGGAAAAATAAGGGAATATTGACTGAAAGCGATAACAAATAGAATGTCACAGCCCCAAATCCCGAGGGATGGCAGAAGCCGGGGTGCGACTGGGGTTGGATTAAAGAAGCGGGGAAGAAGGGGGCTAACTGACTAAACATACATGAAAGGCATCAATAAACCATGAACAAGACTTGAATATAAATAAGAAAGAGTTAATCGCTAAGGATTACTCGACAAAGGTACAATGTCGAAACTAAGTTCATATTTACAGACTTAAACTACAGTGTATTGTTCAAAAGATACATCTAAAAAGATTTAGAGTTCTGTAGCGGAAGAGTTCTAACTAAAGCATCCTATCTTTCAACTCAACATCAACCGTCGCCGCTCACCGTCGCTTCAACCTGCACATTTAGAAAACAATGCAGGGCTAAGTACAAACGTACTTAGTGGACACGATGCCGAAATCATAATCATAAGTATAGATAATTATGGCATTTCATATTCATAGCACGTCGGGGTTTTATTAAAAAGGACCCGCGTCTACTAAGCATTTTCTTTTCTAATAAATCACTCACGCGAGCATTTTCTGACTAATGTTACGTTCAATCTTGACCAATTCTCATTCACCATGGCTGGTACCCCTCAACAGGATATCACATACACCACAGGTTACAAAGTGCACTAACTCTGGAAAGCACTTAGCAGCTAACTCAGATCCGATCATTAGTTAACCTAGTTAGATTAACTCTAAATCTGGAAAACACGAATATTGACTCAGATAGGTACAAGAGAACTCACATGAAACATAAAACAGTTCATGCCATAATATCACTTTGAAAACACAGATATCAAAGCGATAAAAGAAAGATTTTTCGAGCATTGCTCGTTTTATTTTGTATATAAAAGCCCACCTCGTAATACAGAACTAAAAGCACTAGCTTCCAATCATTGAATCCTCCGTCCTTTCTTTACAGTTGGCTTCCTCCTTCATCGTAAAATAATAATACTTAAAAACGGGTCGTAAAAGATAATCGATCAAAGAGAATCGAAAAGTTTTAGTCGTTTCATTCTTTAGGCATTTGCACGCTTACTAGTTTCATTTTACTTAAACGGGAACGAGACTCGTACTAATCCCGTTTAGAACTCGGAAGGTCTCATACTCGACTCTTAGGTCAGTAGAGAGGGTAGTCGATAACTTAATACGACTTAAAAGATTATAAGGATCTAAGTTGGAAAGAATCAACTTAGGAGAATTATGCTTTAGTTCATTTAAACGACTTATGAAATTTCTCGCTTACTACATCTTTATTTGAAAGGATAAGAGATAAGATCTCGACTGGTTTTCATCACTCAAGGCCCTGTACTTGACTCTAGGGTCAGTAGGGAGATATTCGTTAGTTATTACGGCTTAAACGATCGAAAGAAACTAAGTTGTGAACGAAACAACTTAGGAGAATTGAAACTGAAATTTTACTGCACAATACAGTGACTCTGGAGGCTGTCCAGAACAGAGGATTTGGAAACAGGGGATGAGCCCTGTACCATTGAAAAGTTTGGAATGTCTAGTTTACGCTCCAATTTACGGATCACAAATCCGATAAACGAGCTAAAAGTTATTACAGTTTCCGGCGAGGGTCGCAAAACTGCCGCGAAAACCCTAGTTGCTCGATAGATTCGACGTAAAACATCTTAGGTTCGTTCTAAGCTCTCGTATTCGATTTCTTTAGAAACTGGACCCTCAAGGCAGTCATCACGTACTCCCGTACGTGACGAACTCCTTCTCAAAACTCGTCCAATAGCACGACGTTTTAAACGTCGGTTTTCAACTAACAATTACTAAACCAACAAGTTATGAAATTCGCGTTCTAGTTCTCGACTATAACTATAGCTCATATTAAAATAGCTCGAAAGCTTATGACATCAACTAAAAAGTTGTTCTCAAGTCCATCATAGACAATAATATCAAATTAGAATTCTCATTCGACTTCTCGGTTACTAGTTACGACTAATTGTTCGTCTCTTACGCGATTTTCAAAGTTGTCGGATTCTGTTCAAATTTTACGACATTAAACTACATCTAACGAGAATCACTTTTATGCATACATTCATTTCATAACATTACTATATTTCAACTTATGACGAGTTCTTTGTCTCTTACATTACATAAAATATTTTTAGAAAATTCTCAATTAAATTCTATTATCAACTAACACCATTTGCAACTCTATTCCATCATCAATTCATCAATTAAAACAAACATATGAAAACCCCTAAAACTACTATAAATTTCGGTATATGTATATATATTAAGAGAGTGATTTTCTTCTCCAATTAACATCATTTACTCATTAATCATCCTACTATAACATTAATTGAACAATTAAAATCCAATTTCATACCAACATGCATAAATCCCCAAATTCAAACTCAAACCCTAATCGAATTTTCACAAAACATGGGGCTTTCGATTCCTCTTTGTTCTAATCACTAATTAAGCATCTCTTAAGCATGAATTTATCATTAATTGAAGAAATCCAAAAACCCTATAATTATCCCTAAATTTTCGGTATTTAACAAGAGTTAGGGTCCTTAAATTTTAATCAATTTTCAACCCTAGAATTCACATCCTAACACTTCTTATTTCATTAATCCAAGATCGAATCATCTAAATCAACACTCAATTTTCGATCAAAAAGAAAAATGAAAAGAAGAGGATGATGGATGGATAGAAGTATAGATGAGAGGATTACCTTGCTAATTAATGAAGAAAGTATTAAGTTTGGATGGATGAATCAAGACTTGTGATTTTCTTCTTGGAGTTCTTGAAGCTCTCTTCAATGGAGATGAAAAATTGAAGATAGGAGATGGAGGAGATGGTGCAGCCGAGTGTGTGTGTTGGGAGGGAAGGAGATGTGATTTAAAAGTATAACCTAATGTTCTAAACATATTAAGAGGTAACATGTGTAAAGGTGCAATAGTAAAACAATAGGTGTCCCTTAATATAACATATAAAACACAAAAATCTACTTAAAGAGAGGGAATGAGGTCGGTTGGAATGAGAGGGAAAAGAAAAATACGCGCTTTTCCGGCGCGATCCGACGTTACGGAAAACATTCGACGAAAAACATAGCTCGGCACAAAATCGTCACGATCCGATTCGACCGTAAATTCTAACGTACGAAACCTAATCGGAAAATAAATTTACAAAATTTATTTTGAAAAAAACTTGGGACGACACAGTCCGAGTTTCGTCCGAAAAATCATAAAAACGAACTTTCTCGGGCGAGTTCGTATCGCGATTTCGTGAATGTAAAAATCAGACGGTTTTTCTGTTCTGAGTTCACGAACTAAATTTTTTTCGCTCGCGCTAACCCTAAATACAGTAGTCGTCTAGCTGACTTCCGTAATTTATTTTCAGAAACGGATTCGACCGTTACTCTTAGAATTCAAAATCGTAAACTTAGGCGTGCGAAGCCATTTATTTAATTAACTTTAAAATTTTAAGATCGTAAGGAATTTACGGGGCATTACATAGAACATGCTTCCAAGTCCCAACTAAAACATCAAACGAGCATGGATAATTTACATATGAAGTCCAAACGGAATAAGGATATCAAGTTCACAAGAAACGAGAATTAACAAAAGCCATAAATTGTATCGAGCGCATCGCTCTTAATCAACAGAATATCAAAGTATTGATTCAAAAACATATCAACAGGCATCATTATCATAGCATTGCAGCGGAAATCTCGACTCGATCCCAACAACTACATGTATGAGGACATGTAATTGCCAGTCCACTTTCTACTCGACAATAACAAACACACCACACCACCAAGCTGCCCACGCCATCCACATCCCGCTAACCTGCACGTTTATAAATACATGCAAGGCTGAGTACTTCGTACTCAGTGCACACATGCCAAAATATTTGAAAACTTGCTCTTAGAGCTATACAATTGAACTTGTCTTGCCGATGCATCACAAGTATTTATGCAGTTAAAAACGTTTACTTGTGAATGCAAAAACATTTTCTTTTTTGAATAGACTGCGCAGTCAAAATATATACTCAACAAAAGGCATGTATCATCTACCACTTTAACTCTGTGCCGAGAAGTAGGCCTCCATCTCAAACACTATGACCGCTAAACCGAAGTTAAGCTCACAGTCACCTCAAACCATTCAAATACCACATGTGGGTTTCTGTCTTTCACAGGGCATTCATATCTTAAGCAGATGATAAAGCATACGAAAAACTCATATAAAATCAGCAAGTCAATCGAACTTCAAAACTCACATAATAATACTCAATAATCATACTAGCTAGGCGGCTTACTTTTGACTGTCCTTGCTATTTGTCCGTCCCGCTCGGTCTTTTACAATTTGACATCGATAAAAGAATAAGACTCGACGCGAAAGACGTAAAGTAGATTTTGGCTTTGACTGAAGGACTTCTATTTGACTCGACTCTTTATTTTTATCTTTTCTAATTCGATATCCTTTCTCGACTTTCTCGTTCTCAACTCGTCAATTCTACTCGGTTACTAATTACTCGTCTCGTATTGTTGCTTCTAAATTACTTCTACTTAGCACTTCTCACTAGTTAAGAAGATATTACTTTTCTCTGCAGGTTCGAATTTTTCCAAGGGCGATAATTAGTCATTGATGGGGGGAAAGCACTTTTGCAATAAGCTTTTTGAGAAGATCATGAAGAAAAATGGGATTACACACAAGGTTGCTACTCTTTACCATCCACAAACATCCGAGAATGCCTAGACGAGTAATAAACAGATTAAGGGAATCTTGGAGAAGACTGTGCAACCATCTCAGAAGGATTGGTCCTCAAAGTTGAAAGATGCTCTTTGGGCATATCGCACTGCTTATAAGAGTATTTTGGGGATGAGTCCGTACTGTTTGGTGTTTGCCAAGAATTGTCACTTGCCTGTGGAGATTGAGCATAAGGCATATTGGGCAATTCAGGCTGCTAGTCTCGATCTTGATGCTGCGGGAAAGCAACAGATGTTGCAAATGTCTGAGTTTGATGAGCTTCGTAATGAAGCGTACGAAAATGCCAAGATTTACAAGGACCGGGTGAAGAGGTTGCATGACCGCCGGATTTTATTTAAAGAGTTGAAGCTAGGGATGAAAGTCCTTTTGTTCAAGTCAAGGTTGAAATTGTTTCCGGGAAAGTTAAAATCTCGTTGGATTGGTCTGTACATCATTGAAGAGGTTCTACCTTTTGGTACGGTTCGTCTACTTAATGAGCAAACTCGAGAGTCTTTTCAAGCTAATGGGCATTGAGTGAAGCTGTACAATGAAAGAGAGACGAAACTCAAGAAATGGATTCAATCTGGCTCGTGGATCCGGAATGCTGACATCTCTCTTATCGTCAAGCTAATGACGTTAAATAACCCCTGCATGGGAGGCAAACCACGAATTGGTTTTTGGTGTTTATTTTTAGTTTGGTATTTTCGTTTGGTGTTCTTGTGTACAGAGGAAGTGTCGTGGTGGAAGGAATTTGGATTTGTCGAAGAAAGGATTCCGCATCTTGAGTTCAGAATATTTATCCAAGCTATTGCTCAAGAGGAGAGACGATCTCTTGATGTTCTGAAGCTTTCATGGAGAATTCTGAGACTAGACCAAAGCGATCGCTCGGATGCTGAGTGACCGCTTCAAGGAGGTGGAATTCTCGTGCGAACCCAAGCAATTGCTTAGACCCCGAGCGATCTCTAGGGGGAAGAAATTGTTCGTGGTTAATGTCTTAGGGTGAACCCGAGCGATTGTCTCGCGTCCAATTTTTTTCCTTCCATTTAAATTGGCCCATTAAACCCTAATTGTTCTATATTCACTCCATCGCCTCCATTCCTATCTTTCATCCCTACGCTAAAAAAAAAACTCCATTGCCACCATTCTCATCTTCCTCCACTTTCACCACACAAAAGTTAATGTACTCCATCCATTCTCTCTCGCTCAACCGCCGCGCAACCGTATGCCTGCCGATTATTGTTGTACCGTTGTTTAGACCGCTGCGCGAGCGTCCTGCTCCAACCGGTTGCTTCTCCTGCTCAAGCACCCGCTCTGTCGTTTATTTCATTCTTACAAGTGGCCACTCCACTCCGATTGTGTCTCTAAATTCGTTGCCTTCGAAAAAAATGGGTAGGACCAAGAAGGCCAAAATTAGCCATGATTCTTCGAAGCCGCCTGAGTAACCAGAGGATCTTTGTCGTACCTATGGGGCCACTTTTCCAATCTATACTGTGGAGTATGGTCAAATTTATTCTCGTTTTCTTTATAAACATGCCCCTGTTGCTCATTACCAAGATTGGGAGGAAATTGCGAAATTTGGTGTGGATAAGTTAGATAATTACCTTAAAGTGTTAGGATTGTATAAGTATGCTCATTCGGAGTGGGATTGTTTTGCACATCTATGCCTAGAATTTATTACTACCATAACTTTTGAAGATGGGTTTCAATGTATCTCTTTTCGACTGATGGGGGAGGAATGTAGAGCTAGACCTACTATTATGTATCAAGTGTTCGGGTTTAGAATGGCAGGAGGAGTGCAGGCCGTGTCTTCGGATTTTGATGCTCCTGCTGCATGGAGGATTTTGACTGATTTTGATAACTAGAGAACTGGGGGAACTTCTAGTGGATTCATTCGTAATCCGGCAATGTACATTTTGCACAAATTTCTGGTGTATAATGTTATTGGTCGGGAAGATTCTAGTAAGGTTTACACCTCTAAGCTCTTTCTACTGGATTGTGCAGCAAGGACAGTGCCGGTCTGTCCTGCTCAGTTCATTTATGCTACCTTGCAAAACATCAAGATTAAGTCGTCTGTTGCGGCTGCTCTACCTCAATTAGCCACTGCTTTGGCTTATAAACTCAAAGTTCTCTGCACAAATTTTCCTCCTTCCCCGTATACTACGTTGGAAGTTAAGTACTTGGGGTACTATGAGCTGAAGCATGCTTTTCTTGCATTCAAAAAAGGAGGACGTCGAGTTTTGAAGACAGGACGGAAGACAGAAGGTTAAAGTTGTTCTGTAAACGATTGAGGTGCGCTTTTCTATCAAAATAAAATGAGCATTGCTCGAAAGTATTTATTTATTGCTTTAATAAGTGTGTATTAAAGTAACTATCAGTGCATGATGAATTGTTTTATGTGAATTCTCTTGTGCCTCTCTGAGTTAGCCCACAGAGTGCTATCCAGAGTTTTGGATTCTGAGTTAGCCCACAGAGTGCTATCCAGATATTCCAACTAAACGATCAGATTCTGAGATAGCCCACAGAGTGCTATCTAGAGGGACAGATTCTGAGTTAGCCCACAGAGTGCTAACCAGACAATCGGATTCTGAGTTAACCTTCAGTGTGTTATCCAGAATTAAGTGAACAACAGTATAAGCCTTACGAGTGTTTGTGAAAAGATGCATGACTAATCTATACTAAGTATGATATGTTTTCGGCAATATGCCCACTAAGTGCTTTATGTACTTAACCCTGCATGTTTGTTTTTAAATGTGCAAGTTGAGTGACGAAGGCGGAAGAGGTTGAGTAAAAGTCGTTTATAAGAAAGAATTTTTATCATTTGAGCCTCGATTTCACATTTGAATTGTGTTATCATTTTACGTTTTTCCGCTGCAAACTAATACACTTTTTGTTGTGTAATCTTTTCGGTTTAAGTTGTTCACACTTTAAACCTAGTCTTCTCTGATCACAACTTGTTCGAGCGATCTTTCGAGATTGACTCTCTTTTGTCTAATAAGAATCAGTTCATAGTATATTATCTTGATTATAGATGTTAATTTATTCATTTATTCAGTAATTCCCCTTTCTTCCCCGCCTCTTTAGTCCAACCCCTAGTCGCACCCCGGCTTGGCTGTCCCTCGGGATTTGGGGCTGTGACATGATTGTTATTGATAAAGGAACGATATTGTAGTTGATGATATTTCCATCCGAGATACGAGATGATTTGAGTTATAGTTAATAAACGAGAAGTTGTTGAATGAAATAGAATTTGAAATTTGATTTGGTATAGTAATTGGTTAGTTGAAAATGACGAGGAAATGCTCGTCGTTTGTTTAATCAAAAGACGTGATTGTGTACCCGATTAAGGGACATGCATGTAGACTGTATTGAGATGAAAATTTCTTAAGAATAAAAGTGGAATCGCATAAACCGAACCTAGAAAGTCGTGCGTCGAGTTAACGAAGCACTAGGGTTCCACACGGACTGCTTTGCGATGCGTTACGAAAACTGTTATAACTTTTAGCTCACTTAACGAAATCGAGATCCGTAAATTGGAAAGTAAACTAGACATCTGTGGCTTTCTTTTGGTATAGAGAACATCCCCTGTTTTGAAATATTCTGTTCTGTGCGAACTCCAGAACCACTGACTTGTGCAGAAAGTTTCCAAAACTTAATTTCTTAAGTTGAATCCTTTTCAACTTCGTTCCTTGTGAACTTTTAAGTCGTTATAAGTTATCGACATCCTTTATCTACTGACCTAAGTGTCGAGTAATGAGCCGAGTCAGTTTGTAAATGAGAATTGATCGAGTCTCGTTTATTAGTTAATCAAAGAAAGTAGTAAAGTGCAAAAGCCTAAAGGCCTAAAGGACTTAACCGATTCTGAATTTTTGTTTTCTTTTTAACGTCTCGACCAAATACTAAAAGTGTGATTATTTGCATTTAAAGAAGGAGGACGTCGAGATTAGAAAACAGGACGGAAGACAGAAGGTTAAAGTTTGTTCTGTAAATGATTGAGGTGGGCTTTTCTATCAAAATAAAATGAGCGTTGCTCGAAAATGTTTACTTGTTGCTTTAATAAGTATGTATTAAAGTAACTATCATTGCATGATAAATTGCTATATGTGAATTCTCTTATGCTTCTCTGAGTTAGCCCACAAAGTGCTATCCAGAGATTCCAACTAAACGATCAGATTCTGAGATAGCCCATAGAGTGTTATCCAGAGGGACAGATTCTGAGTTAGCCCACAGAGTGCTAACCAGACGATCGGATTCTGAGTTAACCTTCAGGGAGTTATCCAGAATTAAGTGTACAGCAGTATAAGTCTTACGAGTGTTTATGAAAAGATGCCTGATTAATCTATGCTAAGTATGATATGTTTTCGGCAATGTGCCCACTAAGTGCTTTATTTACTTAGCCCTGCATGTTTGTTTTTAAATGTGCAGGTTGAGTGACGAAGGCGGAGGTGGTTGAGTAAAGGTCGTACTTAAAGAAGTAAAGTTTAGTTGAGCCTCGATTTCACATTTGATATGTGATATCATTATACGTCTTTCCGCTGCAATCTAATACACTTTTTGTTGTGTAATCTTTTCGGTTTAAGTTTTTCATACTTTAAACCTAGTCTTCTCTGATCACAACTTTGTCAAGCGATCTTTTGAGATTGACTCTCTTTTGTCTAATAAGAATCAGTTTATAATATATTATCTTGGTTATAGATGTTAAATTATTCATTTATTCAGTAATTCTCCTTTCTTCCCCGCCTCTTTAGTCCAACCCCTAGTCGCACCCCGGCTTGGCCGTCCCTCGGGATTTGGGGCTGTGACATTATCGGATTTTGGAAAACGAATTATGCTTTCCGAGTAAGTGAATTATTTCTAATCTAATGGTCGAATTAGATTTCGTAAAAAATATAACCGTCTAGGAAATTAATTTCTCGATTTATATACGCCGTGTTAGACCCGTAAACGAGATATTTTCGACTAAAAATATCCCCCTAAACCGCCACATAACCCCCATGAGTCATACCTTGTTAGATTTCTCCTACTTTATGCTAAATATCATCTTAACACCTCATCACTTCTTCTCTCTCTGCCTCCCTCAATACCGCCACTCCTCTCTCTCTTTTGTTCTTCATTCCTCCATTGAAGGTCCCAAGTTCTTCAAGCTTTCAAGCTCCACAAGTTATTCATCTTCCGATCGATCTTAATTCCGAGTTCATAACCGTTAAGGTAAGAGCTTCCTCTATAGTTTGAACCGAACAAAACTTCATTCCTTCAAGTATAGTTATTTTCGAAAATTTCAAGTAGATGTAGGATGATGTTCTAAGTTTAATTCACGTTATTTCATGCTTAGGAATGGATTTCATGGATAGAAATTAAGTAGAAATCATCCTTCTAATTATTTGCTAATAACCGAAATTTATATAAAAATTGTAGTTGATGATTAAGTTCGATTTTGGATGATTGATTTGTGGATTATTGCTCTATGTATTAGTAGATGTTTGGATGAATTAATTGGTAATTTTCTAAAAATAGAAACCAAGTTGTAAGAGAGAAAGAATTAGGGATTTGATGGAGTAATTGTTATGATTTGGATGATGTAATATGATTTATGAGATGTAGTAAGTGTATAGTTCATCATATAATTTAATTAGAATTTTCTAAACATAAAATAGAAATCGTAAGAGACGAAGAACCGATAATAAGTTAAGATTCGATAATAATTTGAGTATATGGTTTTCATATGGGTAAATCTTAGTAGTTGTTGAACGTAATTGGAAAGTTTGAGCGAATTCGGAGAATATTGAATTTCTAGTAAGAGACGAAGAATCATCGATAAGTTTAGTATAGATAATGATATAGGTTTATGGTTTGAATATTCGCTAATCTTAGTAGTTAAGGAACGTAATTGGAAAATTTGAACGAATTCTAAGAAAGTCGAGTTTTAAGTAACAGACGAAGAGACGAGTTTAATTGTTAATAGGAAAGTCGAATGAGGAAACTAATTTGATATTAGTGTTTAATGTTGATAAATAAACAAGATTGTAGTTGGTGATATTTCCATTCGAGAAATGAATATAGAAGTTAGAAGATTGAAATCGAATTTGAATTGGAATTTGGTTTAGTAATGGATTAGTTGGAAAAGACGAGAAAGTGCTCGTCGTTTTGTTAATCAAGAGACGTAAAGGTATTCGCGATTAAGGAATATGTGTCTAAACTATAATTTGATAGTAGTTTCACACGCATAAAGGTTGTATAGCATTGATCGAACCTAGGGAATTGTGCGTCGAGTTTTATCGAGCATTAGGGTTAACTCGGACTGATTTGCGACCCTTTACAGAAACTGTCATAACTCTTAGCTTGCTTAACGAAATCGAGATCCGTAAATTGAACAGTAAACTAGACATCCGTAGCTTTCTTTTGGTACCAATTTTGTCCCCTATTTCGCAGAATTCTGTTCTGTATGAACTCCACAACTACTGTCTTGTGCAGAGAAGTTCAAAAACCTATTTTCTTAAGTTGAATTCTTTTTAACTTCGTTCTTTGGGAACTTCTAAGTCGTTATAAGTTATCGACTTCCGTTATTAACTAATCTAAGTGTCGAGTAAGGAACCGAGCTAGTTCTAAATGAGACGTGTTCGAGTCTCGTTTCCTTGTTAATCAAAAGAATTTAGTTAAAGTGCAAAGGCCTAAAAGTCTTAAACCGAATTCGATTTTCTGTTTCTTTTATCGTTGCGACTAAGTACTAAAGTTGATTTATTTGCGATAAAGGAGTAGGTCAAGGTTAAAGATAGGACGGAAGACCAAAGACGGAAGCTCGTGTTTAGTTCTGTAATCGCCTAAGGTGGGCTTTTCTATATATATCAAATCAAATGAGCGATGCTCGAAAATGTTTACTTATCGCTTTATAACTGTGTTTTAAAATGATTATCATGGCATGAAAATACTTTGTTTTATGTGAGTTCTTTTGTGTCTTTTTGAGTTAGCCAAAGGGGGCTAACTAATCGATCGGACCGCTGAGTTAACCGTAAGGGTTTTCCAGGGTTTAGTGTACACGGTAGCCGGTGTGTGTGGTACTCTGTTGAGGGGTAGCCAGCCGCGGTGAATAGAACGTACGCGGAAGAAGTTAACTCTTCCCCGGCGTTGAAACAAAAGTTGGGCAAGTTGAACGTAACATCTGTAAAGGCTTGCGCAAGCTATTGTGAAAAGAAAAAAATGTTTAGTAGGCATGGGCATTTGATGAAAAATCCCGATGCGTTACTTTTAAGATGCCTGATTTAATCTATACTTATGATATGTTTTCGGCAATGTGCCCACTAAGTATGTTTATACTTAGCCCTGCATATGTTTTATAAATGTGCAGGTTGAGTGACGGGAGCGGTGGAGGTTGAGTAGAAGGTTGTGAAGAGGAAGAAGAACAGTAGGGTTCTAGTTCTACGTTTTCCGCTGCCAAACTCTTTTTGTGTCAATGTATATCTTTTGGTCTAAGTCTCGTACTTTGAACTTAGTTTCTTTGTGAACAACTCTGTCGAGTGATCCTTTGAGATCGACTCTCTTTTATTCAATAAAGTCAAGTTCATAGTAATTATATTGTTTATAAATGTCAGTTTATTCAGTAACTCCCCCTTTCTTCCCCGCCTCTTAAATCCAATCCCTAGTCGCACCCCAGCTTTGCCGTCCCTCGGGATTTGGGGTTGTGACAATTCATGCCTTGCTTTAGATGACATTGGATGCTCATCAAGTCGAAAATCTCACAAAATAGAATATGAAAGAAATGGAATTACAATCATATCACAAAAAATAGTATGGGAAAGCTCAAAATTACTCATGAAAATTACAACACGACAATCCTCATAACTTTTCAAGTCCACAACTCCCGCGTGAAATTGGCTTCACCATAACAAACAAATACATTGAAATATATCATCTTCATCACAGATTTGTGATAACAAAAAACTACGAAATCAATTACTACAAACTAAAACAAAACAGTGGAAATAGCAATTGCAAAGAAAACATAAACAGGGCAGACAAACAAATTGGAAAAAAAATACCGAAAAAAATTGTAAAGTGGGAAATAACTTGTAAAAAAAATTGGGAAATTGTTTCAAAATTGTTGAAAAATAGAACTAACCGTTGAAGATTCTGCCATGGTTGTTCTTCTCGATTTGCTTCCCCCTATTGCACTTGTTGTTTGTGTATGGTGGCCAAGAACACAATTTCAGTAGATTCTGGCGATTTTTAGACGGACAGGAACCCTCGCCCAGTCCGGCGGCGGATGCAAGAGTGAAACATAAAAATCCCAGACGTTAGAAGAGAGAGGCTAGGTTAATGTAGTAAGTAAAAATATATTCACGTATCTTAAATATTTGTAATCTTGGTAATTTAGATTTAGATTTACTGAAAATAAATAAAAACAAAATGGCTGGGAATATGTACACAAAAAAAGAAGGGTATATTAGTCTTAGATTGCTAGTATTTGATACTCTTAAAAACTACTGCTATAATTGATAATATAATCCTAAAAAATGCTATTTCTGCATTCTTCCCTTGATTTTATGTATTTATATAGATTCTTTAAGAACGAAGTTTTATTGAAAGCCGATGTGGTTTTGAATTTTTTATAAAAAGAACTAAAATATAGTAAAAGCATGAATTAAAAAACTAAAAAAAAAAAAGCACGATTCACTATAATAAACAAATAGTAAAAATTTTATCATAAAAGAGTAGGATTTATGATATTATAGCCCTATGATCCAAGCAACAATTATTTTAAAATATATGGAAAGAACTAAAATATAGTAAAAGTATGAGTTAAAAAACTAAAAAAACATGATTCACTGTAATGAACAAATAGTGAAAATTTTATTATAAAAGAGTAGGATTTGTGATATTATAGTCATATGACCCAAACAACAATTATTTAAAATATATGGTAACTTAATATTCTCTTTCTTTATTTAATTACAAAAATTTGGAGAACATATGATATTAAATAATAATAATTAAAAATTTTATAAAATGAGAATTTAAGATAAATAAGAATACTGAATTATGGTTCTGTGTAATAATAAGAATAATAATATATAGATATAGATGATTTTTTTTATCGGCCAAAGCAAATTATTATGTGGTGAAATTAAATAAAAACTATTTTAATTTATGTAATTGGCCAAATTAAAATTTCCAATAAATATAATAATTTGTTATTTGGCTTGCTAATTAGTTTATTGGCCAAATTAAATTGGTAATGCTAGCTAAATGTGATATGAGAAAAATACCTATTGATGTTGAGTATTTATACATGTATTTCAATAGTGGAGATTTATTAGAAAACAATGTGGGATACAGACTTTCATTCTCTGAAAGACCAACTCTATGTGACCGTTCTTTATGATTATAATATGACATTTAATTTATGAGGGATTTTAAAAGAAAACGGTTCATTCTTAATAAAAATTACAATATTATAATATTTATATGTGTTAATCTTGGAAGTAATCTTGGAAGATTTTTATTTTATACATATTTTTGGAAAATATTGATTATATATGAATAAAAATAAATATATAAATAAAAAGTGTTCAAATAAGAATTTAAAATAAATACGAATACCGAATTGTGATTGTACCATATAGGATTTAAAATTAAAGGGAGAGGTTGAATCAACATTAGTTTCAATAATATATATAGACTAAAAGTAAAATGAGATACGTGAGATGGAGTACTAATATAAACTTCCTTATATTTTCTCTGGTATATGTGCTTTTGGAAATCCGTAGCAATACCGACCCAACTTCATTTTTGAAGTTAGCCCCAGTTTCCTAGCCCACCGGCTGGGCCCAAGCATTTGCAAAATTACTTAACCGGGTCCATGCGAATCTATTAAATTTTAATTGCAAAACTACCAAAAGAAAAATTGATATAAACGTTGTTGGGAAACTATGATATATCGAAAAAGATGGTCACATAAATTAAAACAAATTCGTCGCGTAAACAATTTCATATTTTACATTTGCGAATGTAAATTTGCGCTAAACATATTTTGTGACACATATAATAAGTACTCGGTTACCTTATAAAATCCCCTTATATCTAATACATACTACTACCCTTAAATCAAATGGACGAGTGATATTATAGGTAAATTAAATTTAGTGAAACAAAAATAGATGATTGATTCTTTTTATGTATGTTATTGACTAGATGAAATAAATCAAAGAGGTGAAGAGTTGTATACTGAAAGCAAGCCTTTTATATTTGTATACATTGATACCTTATTTCCACTGTTATTCTTCTATCTGAAATATTGCTATTGCATGATCATATTATTGTCCAATTATCTCAAACCTAGATTATATGGTGTGTGGTTTATTACAGAAGATCTTATACTCGGTACAGTTGAGATAGAAGTCATGTTCATTGTTGAGACAACTTCGGACGAGTTGTCGGTTTAGACTGTAGCATAAACGGAAAATAGTTTGTCTTGGTTATTTATTTATGCTAGTACATTTGTGTATTGAACGGATCACAGTGAGATGTATTCTTATATTCTGACTGATTAAGAATCAAGATCTCGGAGACTTAAATGATCTTAACCTTAATTGAATTAGTCGATGTGAATGATTGATTGTCTATTGCTTTGATTTATCAAGGGTGAGAGATATACTCGATATCTTGGGTGATACCGATTGTTGTTTGGCATGCGATTGAATTGCAATAAGGATCTGTATCCCTGCTGATAACAGGCTTATAATATCCTCTCGAGGAACTTAATAAGTTTATCGTATTAAACCCTGCAGGTGGAATTAGTTCCGATATGATAATAAGTTTAAGTGGTAGCACTCGAGATGTCGTTTATTATTAAATGATTGATTAATTAATTAATTAATTGACCGTCAGATGAATTAATTAATGAATGAATATTGAATATCTTAAACGCGGAGATTAATTAAGTCAAACACTAGCCCCGACTCACCTAACAAATTTAATGGTAATTCAGTATTAATATTCTAGTGGAATAAATTAATACTTTTGTCTCGATTTATATTCTTGAGCTAAATAAGGAAATTGAGCACTGGGAGGCCAATATTTTATTCGAGCTAGTAGATCTCAGTTTGGCCAAATCAAGGCCTAGCTTCTATTGGTCTAGCCGCCCCTACTCAAGTAATAAGCCTTTGGGCTTAAGTTAGTTTAATTGCTAATGGGCTTCTTATTAGGTATTTTATATACCAAATATAAATGGGTAATTCTAAACATAGCCCCCTTTTAACTCTCTATAACCCCTCAATTATAAAAATAATTAAAATTATAATAAATGTAAGGTATTACCCTCCTACTCCCAAATTAAACTACCAATCTGTATATATATGAATTTTAGTGCCCCTTAAATTTTATCGTCTTCTCCGATATCCCATAAGCAGTCGGCCAACAAAAAAAAATCAAAAATGAGAAAAGCAAAAAGAAATGAATAACCAGTTTAATTATGAAGGAAGATTCAATTTCCTGGGTAACCGGCAAGAATCCCTAATGATTCCTAATGAATACAACTCCATTTATTTAAATAAAAATGAACATAACTCCATTTGATATCTCGTAAAGCCTGCAACCTCAGATTAGTCATGATGGCAGATGAAGCCAACTAAATCAAGCAAAGAATCAACCTAATGCGTGGAAGGATTAGGGAAAAACTATTGGAAGAATAGACAGATTCGAAAGAAATGAGGTTATATACACTAGGAGATTAGTTTCTGGCAGCAAATTGTATTTCCCAACATGTTCATCTAGTGAGTACCGATTCTTCATTCGTTTTGTTTTTCTCAATTTCTTATTTTTGTTGAGTGTGTTAAAAGCGAGAAGAAGATGAAATTGATTCGGTTGTACCGCTGTAGTATTGATTTGTTTAATTTGGGGGCTATGAGGGTAATACCGTACATTTATTATAATTTTAATAATTTTCATAATTGAGGGCTATAGAGAGTAAAACGGGAGCTACGTTTAGAATTACCCAATATAAATAACAATGATTGCTCATTATTTTGTACACTAGTAATTCACGTAAAGAATTAAGTGAGCAAAAAAAACTTGAGAGAGTTTGAGACCGGCAGCTGTCCTAGAGTGAAGAGAGTTCGAAGCTCCTTGCCACCCAACGTCGAACTTTGCCGTGGGAAACAAACGAAAGATCAACTCTGGAGTCGTTAACCTCTTAGTTCGCACGTATCCTTTTTTTCTTATTTCTTTAAGAGCATGCTTAGGAGAGGATTTTGTATGTATTTGTTAGACAACCGGAATGGTTCGTGGGCACACGAACTGGCCTTCAAAAGTCGGTTCCTACAAGAGGAATATTTGTTCAAGAATGAAATCTTATGTATAAACATGAACAAAAAAAGCGATGCAAAATAAATAAGCTAAAACGTAGTATAACAAAGACACAGAGTAGATAGGAAAAATGAAATTGAACAATCATGCATGTACAAATAGGCTTCAATTAGGAAAATGGATTCAAAGAGTCGGAATTATGATTTCAAATTCATCTCAAAGAAATTAAATGGGAAGTTTGAAGGGGTTTCTTGAAAAAGGCAATTTTAGAATGCACATATGTATTGTCCTTAGGAAATTGAACCCATAGATTCATGAAATAAAATGGGATAAGGTGATGATCACCTCCCAGAATTTTACCTCCCAGAATTTTACTCATTTTGCTAGTAGGTCATCAACATTCGATTTTGGACATTCGACCCCTCAACGTCTTAAAAATGGTGCAAGTTAGTACATTGTTAATGGAAGTATTAACTGCTGTTAAAGAGTTTACAATCGTTTCAACTCTTTCTCTCATGTCGGCCAACTCTTTCTCTTTCTCACTCAACACTCAATCGCTACCACCTCCACTGTTCACCACTACCACAAGCTAGGGGCGACCAGAAAATTTTCTTTCAGGGGCCTCAATATTATATGATAGAGAGACATTTTTTTTGTCAATGTATTGTATCAAACTCAAATTTTCCATATGTGTTGTTAAGAGACATGATAGTTTTCCCTAAAAATAATTCTTTATACTCTATACGCAATGAGGCTGATAGCATAATTTATATCTTCACAATTTTTAAAAATATAAACAATATACACTTATTTAATATTTATATTGGGGGTGCCGGATGTAGAACCCCAAAAATTCGGGCCTAAAAATTTCGCCCTAATACAATAGAACAAGAATAGAAATAATTAAAATAATAGTTAAGTCACTTATTCCCGATCAATATTAAATTTCTAAATCATATAAAATTTAGATGTTATATGCATGACATAAAGGCGAGCATTCATATTATGTGAGTTAAGTGAAAAATATCGATATGATTGTTGTTTATACAATATTGTGAATAATTAGAAATAATTAATCAAAAGATGAATTATAAATTCATATATATATGAAATACTTGTCTATTTAATTTTGAAGAGAAATTTCTACATGAAATAATATCGATATTGGTCTCGTTGATACCGAAATAAATAATTATATAAGTATGCTAGATCGAAACTTTGATTCGAATGACGAATATCGTATAATGGAACGAAAGATGAAATATCTTACAACAGAAAATTGTATAATATAATAATATATATTATATATGTAAGTGAATGTGTGTGCGTGAGTTAAGTGTATGTGTATGCGCGTGAGTTGTGTATGTATGCGTGTTATGGGTGTGATTAGGATAAGGATTTGCATGATAAAAATAAATAAGCTAATTAAGTAATTAGGGATTGGGGAAAGAGAGAAAGCCAGACAATAGAATTAATAAAAAGAGATATGACGGCTACGAAGGGGGAAAATCTCAAACACAATGATTATCCTTTTTCCTTCTTCCAAAACCACCGCCCATAAAAACCCAATCACAATTCAGTAGAGAAATCATAACTCTAAATACCTACAAATTCTTCCTATCAAGTCACCAACGTAAATCTCAGAAGAAAATTCACAATCTCCTTCATTCTCTACAACAATCTACTCCACTTCCACAAAAAAAATTCTAGACCCAAATCTCCACCACCTTGTAGCCACCTTCTTCTACCACCTAACCGCCGCTGCCGGCCACCATCGGAGGAGAGGAGACGATGGGAATCCAGTGAGGCAGAGAGGGAGGAGTTGGGTAGCGAGAGTAAGGGCTGAAATCGAGTGAGAGGGTAAAGGAAAATCGAAAAAGAATGAGGTACAATGGTTTAACTCTCTTTATTTTCGTTTTCTATGAATAAGGTGGCGAAAACTTGATTAGAATGATATACTTCTACTCCAAGACATGTTTAATCATGTTCATATGAGTAAAGATGATGTTATATGTGTTTTAAACTAAGTTGTGTTCGTTTCTATAAGAATATGCTAGTTGAGAGCATTAATATTGCACTTGTGCGTGAATCAAAGGCTGATATCTCACGATCTACATATTGAAAATCTATGAATCCACTTGTTATTGAAAGCCTTGAATGTTGGCCATATGAAAATCAGCCTCTACTTTTGAGTATAAGTAAGTCAAATTGCTTGAGTTTATAACTTGTGCAGATGCTGTCAAAAACTGACTAAGTAGGATAGATGTCATAATAACTTGAAAACGATTAAGAGAACGATAACATGGCTTGTTGGAGTGTGTTCTAGATTTCTTTAGTTTCTAAAATGATAAGACTCACTTCCATAGGATGAAAACTCGATTTTAAAACGATTTTACGACGAACAACTACATGCTGCAAATTTGCAGAAGTATGATAATATGTGTTAAGTTATGATGTTTATGCTTAAACGGTTAGGGATGATTATAAATGTGTTGCATATGTGAAAACATGATGGAATATGATTAGTTATGTGTTTGATGATGATCTCATCAGATTTGAATGTGGTAAATGGATTCATGATGGCGTGAAGATAAAAATGATTAAGATTATGCTTGAAAACTTGTTAGCAAATCTGTCACCCTTTAAAGCCCGAATTATTTAAAATATTTGAAGGCATAAAATTGATGTTAGGTCAATTTATTATGAATTTAGAGATCCTCCAGAAGTCATGGTTTTAATCTCATAATTTCCTCATGCAGGTAAGAAACCTTTAATGATTTTATAAGAAAATTCAGTGGCAAAACTCCAATTTTTGCATAGGTGTTTGAAAATCTATTGTAGAATCCTTAGTATTTCGAATTTTCATGAATGGCCTTTTGGAGATGAAAATAGACTTCCTAAGATATTTTGAATGAAGAGAAACTCAAAATTTAATTAAGAACTCGAGCCTTGGTGATTTAATCTTTATAAGCCTTTGTGCAGTCAAGACTTAAGAATTCCAGATTTTTGTCAAAAAGTATGAGTTAATTTAAGGTTCTTAAGTACAAGATAATTCGTGATTAGTATTTTCAGTATTAAGTTTGAGGGGTTAAATATACTCAGCCCAAAAATTAATTCCATTGAAGGTGTATAAGTATTTTAATAAATTCACGGATTGGTACACTGCATATAAGGGAAAGATCCGAAAATGGGCTTTTGATAATATCTTAATTAATTTCGGTTTAGGCTTTAATTTAAATATTGTGGGCTTAGCTAAATATGTTTAAGGTTGTATAAAATAAAAGCTCAATTTATTATAATGTATGAAATCCAATATGTTATGGACCCTTATGTATGAGCTCTATGTGTTACAATTAGTTTGGCCTAGACTATTTTTAAATGGGTTATATCCTATGAAAACTGAATGAGCTTAGTAAATTAATAAAATTGATCCTATGTTATTATAATGGTCTACTATGTTGTTGGGTTGGACTATTCTAAATTAATAAAAATGAAATGAGCTTAGCCTTATATGATTAATGAATTTATAATGGTCCAACATAAATTGTTACGTGTAATATGGACCCTTAGTCTATATCTATATGTAATTAAATGTGAAGTTATTTATGCATGATTAATTTCCACTATTTAATTAATTAATTAATTATTTCTTTAAGAATTTATTAATTCAAAATTAATTAATTATTAATTATTAATTATTAATTAGTTATATGTCTCTAATAATTAATTTAATGATTAATTAATTATTAATTAATTAATTATATGCCTTCATTAATTAATTAATTCATTAATTATATGTCTTTAAGTAATTAAGTGATTCGTAATTAATCAATTAAAATGATCTAAGTCAATTGAATAATTGTTATATATTCAATAGTCAAGAATGCATTACATGTTTTAACGTGTGATCTTATGACATGAGATATGTGATTACTCAATGACACATGCATTAATATGATATGATATAAAACATATAGTATGTAGAAGACATCTATGTGATTCATGTGACATAACATACATGTTATAACTCGGGAATAAACTTGAGCTAGGATACTAAGACTTTGGACAAAATATGCTTGTGAACCTAAGTGTTAAGATAACTCTTGTAGGACCAAGCAACTCTTAAGTTTCAAGGACTATTCGAGTGAATCCGAATCAAGGTAGGTTATCTTATTTTGAAGTGTGGGTTAGATTCCCACGACGTAACATTTCGGGTTATTAAGTCCAAAAAGCTTTTTTACTTGATATGCATGCTTAAATGTTTTTATGCTCAATTATTTGTGGTTGACCAAGTATGAGACATGTTATGTTAACGGTCAGCCTTGAGCTCCAATCAAACCAAGGTAGTGCGCACAAGAAGTTATGATGGTTCGGATAGAGGGAGTGGCTCCCCTCTATTTGAACCGGGAAGGTAACCCAAGAATGTGACAAGCTTTGATACGAGTACTTATGTTTACATTCAAATTGTTTTGCTTATGTGAATGGTGTTTTTACTAAAGTTGTCATTTCCATATGAATTGAAGCATGCAATATCTTTAAAATGTTTTTCAAAGAGGGGCACGGAACCACTGAGTGCTTTTGTACTCAGCCCCCTGCATTGTTTTCCCTAATGCAGGTTGAACGACGTGGAGGTTGAGGAGGTGATGTCGGTGTAGTCAAATGTATGTTGGGTAACGACCTTGCGGGTCGTCATCAATGGCTTTCTTTATGTCTTTTATTGATCTAAGTGACTCTGTTTGTATTCTCGTTTGAACCCTTAAACTTGTTACCTTATTATGGTCTCAACTATCTCGTTTGAACGCTTCCGCAGTGCGGGACCGGTGTCCTCATACATTGACCCCAGTTATGTTAAGCTAGGGCAATATTGTTTCGAATAAAAACTCACCTCAACTCTTTTGTCTTATCATTCGATTAATATCAATAACCAACTCTTCCGCTCTCAATTATATTTAGTTCGAATTCATATCAAGTTATGTCTTTTCGGTTTCATCCACCCTCGTAGCGGCCCGCCCAATCCGCATAGGCCCGGATGACGGGGCGCTACACCGGAACCACCCTACTGTTATAGGGTGGTTCCACCCACGAGCAGCATGTGATGGCAACGAGTTAACTGGTGTATTGAGGGAGGGGGGAAGGGGTGGAGGGAATACACCAGTAGGATTTTTAAACTTTTTTAATTCTTTAAACTCTGTGGGCTCGACAAATGTGAAACTCAGTTTGAGCAGTTGCTCGGTTAGGGTTACAGTTGACTTATTTGACCGAGGGTCAACTATATTGACCTAACTTAGGTTTTTCAGAGTGTGCAAAATGTAGTGGAAGATGTTTTTACTCGTTACTTAGCCGAAATTCCTTTTAGGTGCAGGTCAGTTTGTAAGACTTGGTGCAGTTTTTATAAACTCTTGTTTATGCAGTTAGTTGGTTAGTGAAGAACTTAAACTGAAACATAAAGATAAGCATTTTTACGTGGTTCGGAGAAGACCTCCTACGTCCACGATCAACTTTTCGGGTTGGTAATCCACTAGAGAAGTTTATGCGTATTTTCAAAATGTTGAGTTGGTTTACGGGCACTAAATAGCCTGAACAGTTCGTTTGCAGGTACGAACAACACCTACAGCCCTATTGCGGGCTAGAACAATGTTTGTCCTTACTTTACGGATACTAAGGGACCTAGTTTCTCCAATTACAGGTTCGAAGGGACCTAGAAAGTGGTTGGGATTTTCTTTCCAACTAATGAAACCTTCTACTATTTGATAGTGAATATTTTCTTCTAAGACTTAGAGAATCTAACTATTACAAGGAGTCTAGTTAGGAAAAACAAAGGTGTATACTTCTAGACTTGATCAAGAAAGACTTCTGAGAGAATAGAAGGAAGCACAAAGAGGATGCTACTCTACTTCAAACACTTAGAGAGAGAGGTCGAACTACCCATTGAAAAGATCCGTTTGACCTCTACCATGAAAGTGATGGTAACTGTGAGTCCTGCTTTTCAACATGTCTTCATTGTCGGTCCAAATGAGGAAAGTTCTAGCCTGTTTGTACTTTGTGCTATTTGAATTTTGAATTCGAGTTCGGTATTCTCTTTAGACTTCCATGTCTTCTTCTTCAAACTTCCCAGACTCATGACTGCATTACCAAGCAAGGTTGGATGACTAATTGTATCGTTTTGCTGCTGAATTGGGGTCAATTAGGTTTTGGTATAAATCAAAACCTTACTAATTTTCCCAAAATCATGTGTGTTACCTCATCTCTCTCTCATCTTACCTCCGCCATCTCTCTATTTTTTCTAAACTTGAACGTCATCATGTCGTGTTGCTGCTGAATCAGAGTCAAGGGCTGTCCAAATAGCTATAGGAGTTCGCGGCAACGAACTATGAGGTGCTCGGCGGTGCAGAAATAGAGCCGATTCGTGTTTCGGTTTGAAGTGCCGACGTGTGCAAGAGATCTATGAAATGTCATGGCTGCTACTGTGTGAAACCAAAACCATGACTCCAAGTTCTGAATTAATTATGCATACAAATTAATAGAAAAGAATATGAAAAATATTTTAAGTGGGTAAAACAAGATTCGCAACTTTGTTTTATTATATTGTACGCAATATTATTATGTATAGTAAAATATCTATAAATTAATAGTCTACAAATTAATAAACTCTTTAATATAATAAATTTCTCCGGCTCTGACTCGGGTCATTGCAAAAAATATCAAGATAATAATACAATAAGTTTTTCTAAAATTTATGATGCCTAGAGACAAGTACGGAGTGATCGCCAGTGCATATGGCACGAACAAGGAGTGGGTCCGATACGAATTCCAAGCTAATGGGGCATAAATGAATCGGAATATGCCCGAACGAAAGGGATTCCTAGAATATGTCGAAATGGGACGACATAAACGAGGAGAGCTTAAAGGAATTAATAGGTGCTACTTATACCATTAAGATGCTTCTTCTTTACTAGAGGCTATCATGGAAGAACTCTGAGGTTAAGCGTGCTTGGCCTGGAGTAATCATAGGATGGGTGACCTCCTAGGAATTTTTCTCAGATTGTGTGTGAGTGAGGACAAAGCACGCTAGAAAAGACTTGTGATGGTTTGTGGAGTCAGCCGTCAATCTGGGAGTTGGGCTGTAACATGTGGTATTAGAGTCGAATCTCTCCCAATACGGTGTGGTTCGGGGAGGAACAAACGGAAGTTGTTGGGCCTGTGACACCCGGGGTCAAAGTATGAAGTGATCGCCGGTGCACAAGACATGGACAAGGAGCGGCTCCAATAAGTACGGAGTGATTTCCAGTGCACATGGTACAGAAAACGAGCGTCTTTGATAAGACTTTCAAGCGAATGGGGCAAGAATGAACTGGAACACACCCGAACGAGAAGGATTCCGAGAATATGTTGGAATGAGATGACATAAACGAAGAGCTTAAAGGAACTAATATGTGCTACTTATACCATCAAGATGCATTTTCTTTTCTAGTGTTTATCGTGGAAGAACTCTGAGGTTTGTCTGGAGCAATTCTAGGATGGGTGACCCCCTGAGAAGTTTTCTTAGGAAATATTCGAGCATGGACAAAAAACATGCTAGAAAGAACTTGTGATGGTCTGTAGAGTCAGTTGTTAATACGAGAGGCGGACTGTTACATAATTCCCCTAATAAGTAGTATATATGCCCCATATCCATATTATAAATTACTCCCTCCGTATTTTTATAAATGTCCTACTTCACCACTTCTGATGTATTTTTATAAATGTCCTACTTTATTTTTTGTACCATCATACCCTCCATACTTTTTAAATTTACTACCCTTTGCCACTTATGACTTCACCTCACATCAACTTTATTTCTACCTTTTTATCATCCAACAACTTTATTCTTACTTTTTGGTCAATACCACCTCTTTTTTGTCATTACCACTGTTCTTTTGTCATTATCCCACTACCCCATACTTTCTAACTTTTACCCTACTTTTCAACACTTTACCAACTTTCTTAATTCTCGTGCGAGGTTAAACTAGGACACTTATATAAATACGGAGGGAGTAGTAATTATTAAACTATTACAATTATATTTATTATGATATGTTGGAAAAGTTAGTAAAGATTTTGATTTATCCCAAAATCCAACTAACCCCAACCGAGTAGATAAAGCCATCAGTCTGAACTTAGCTAGAGCTCACTGTTTGAGCGTAGGGATTTTCTCTTTACAGGAGCAAACAGAAGAAGTCAGCCAGACTGAAGAAGGCAGTTCAAGAGGAACTTGGTCAGTTGGACTACAATTCAACTGACTCTATAACTGAATCATGCAGCCCATGCATGTCAAGCAGTTGTGTCAAAGTCAGACGTCCCAAAGCCAAGAAGAGATGACTTAGAAGACATTGAAAGAAGAAGAGTTGAAGTTCAAATTCAAATCTACTCGGAAGTACAAGACAGCGTGTAAATTCCATAAATGGACCGACTACGAAGACTTGCATAAAGCAAGGGTCGCAGTTACCATTTTAGAAAAGTTTGCAGTGGAGTAGTTGGAGTGCCATACAGAGATCAAGCGGCTCTTTCCAACGGCTAATTTGATCTCCCTCTCTATAAATAGACATCTCCCCATCGCGAGCATGATACAGAAACCTCACACGAAAAAGCAAATTAGAGATTTGAAGAACTCATCCAAAGCGAAACAAGAACAACTTTCTGTCGAAGAACGTGTAGAAGTTGAGTGTTTATACCTCCTCCTGTTCTTCCATGTAGCCTCTGAGAATCCTCATTCTTTGATTGAGTCTAGATTCATAGGTTCTTGTATAGTTTCTATGCAGACTCTCTGTACTAGATTTGAGTCTCTAAGCCTTAGGAAGAAGACTCCACTTTTCTAAGTGTAGAAGACTTCATAGTTGGAAAAATCCCCAACCCCAAACCTAGGTCTTTCTTTGAACCCGCAATCAAAAAAACTAGGTCCCTTAGAACCAGTAATCTATGTTAGGCTGTACATTTTCCCGCAAAAGTGTTGTAAGGTTTTGTTCGAACCCGTAATCGAACTATTTAGGCTGTTCGGTGACCTGTAATACCCCGTATATTTATAACCCTAATTAATCGTCCTAAATATGATTATGTGTGATTTAGTGCTTTTGAAATATTATTATATGTGATTATGTGTGATTCTATGAGATAAAATTTCCGAGGAGAAATTTTCTCGTGAAATTACCAAAATGCCCCTTGAGGGTAAAATAGTAATTTTATCATTTCAGAAACTCGAAACAAAGATGAGATGAGTTATATGAGTTTAAAAATGTGAGATTTAGTTTGAGTTTGAATTTCAGAAAATTTCGTGACGGTCAACCGTTCGATGAATAGTAACTTTGACCAAAAAGTCAACCCTCGTCAACGGACCCCGATTTCAGTTTAATCTGTGTCATTAGAATTTAAAATTATTTTGAGACCAATGATACGAGTTTGAGAATTTTCTGAGGTCATTTGAGTCGAGAATAAATTTATTTTGAAAACGCGACTAAAGTGAATAGTAACTTATCGCGTCATTTTACGACATTTTGATTAAACAGGATTTTTTCCTGAAACTTGAGTGTTTTCAAATCTAAAAATTATTTCATGACTAATGATGCAATTTAGAGAAAATTTCAAGATTTAGAAATTGAGTTTTGAGCTACTTTTAAGTCGGTGACGAGCGCACACGATAGCGATTTTCCTACTTTCTTCGTTTTTGAGAATTTTATATGAAATTTGGTATCTTTAGAATCCATAAATTATTTTATGAGTAATGAAACGAGTTAGAGTGAAATCCGATGCTTAGAAAGTGCCGGAATGGGGGAATAAAGTTTGACGTTAAAAAGGGAAATATTAATCGGATAAAATCTTTTCTACCAAGAATTTTTAACAGATAAAAATCTGATTTTATCCCTTTATTACCAGCCATTCTTATCCTTTTCCCTCAGCTAATTTCTCTCCCACTCTCACTTAGAGAGTGTATTACACTCTCTTGTCTTTTCTTAAGTGAAGTAGCACGCAAGTTTTCATTTTCTCTTCATTCATGCATCTAACCATTTCTCTCTCTCTTCATACAGTTTCATCATCATCTTCCTCACCAACATCTCTCTCTCCTTCAACCTTCATAGCAGCAGCTCCCAAGCTCCTCCAACCTCCATAACTTTCGAACAAAATCAAGAAAAAGAGATAGAAAATCCAAGGGTTCAAGATATGAACCCTAATACTTGAAAAATACAAGGAAAAAACGAAAGTTTCCTTCCTCCATGATCATGGCTGCCGTGAGCTCCTTCCCTCCATGAGCTATCACTTTTTTTCCATTAAACCTCAAGAAAATCGATGAAAAGGGAGCTAGAGTGTCAGAGATCTAAGTTCTATCATTTTTACTTCAAATATTCAAGTAAGAACCATGATTCTCTTCCTTTTTCTTCCATGACCATCAGTTGCTCCTCATGCTTATAACCTTCATATTTTTCTTTGTTTTGAGCTCATGAAGGATCAAAGAGTAGCAAGGAGTTGAGTTCCAACTCTTATTCCTTCAAAAACCTAAAGAAAGATAAAGAAATCCTTGATTTTCTTTCCCTTCTTGATCGATTATTTTCTTGAGTATGAGAAGAAGATTTGATCCTTGAATCTTTAAGTTTAAAACCATGAGTATTCATGCCTTCCATGCTAGAGAAACAAGAAGAAAAATCCATGCTATACATTATATATATATATATATATATATATATATATATATATATAACCTACAGTTTTTGATAAAAACAAAAAAAAGGAATTTTTGATGTCTTGATTGAATTATTGATTTTGATGATATGGATGAGTTCTAGAATTATTTCTAAGCATGTTAAGATGATTGAGTGAAGAAAATAAACAAATATGCAAGAAAACATATAAAAATCGAAGACTATGCCTTAAAAATGATTTATGTGAGTTTTGATTGATTTTTTGAGTTTGAAGCTTTATATGAGTTCTATGATGATATATGAGTATGATGAAGTGATTAAAATGAAGAAATAAGCATGTTGTTAAGAAAAGATAACTTGGAGAAGATGATGAATAGTAAATATTTATTTTTGATATATATGTTCTATGATGAATTTGAGGATGAATTTAATTAAATCAAGAGATGAGGAACATGAATAAATAGAAGCATGAAATTTTTCTATAGATGTATGTTGAAACCGTGTATATGTGTGTATGTGTATATCTATATGATTTTGTATTTTTATGAGTTTATTTGATGAATTGGTGGATTAAAAATAAAATTAAACAATATTTATGGAAGAAAAAACCACCAAAAGAAACAAATGAGTTCAAATAAATATTTATACATTTTCGTGATAGATATATATATAGAGAAAATTTGGATTTTTAATTCCTATGAAATTTTGGAAGAATTGGTGATATAAAAATAAAAATTGAGATGAAAAGAGCTTAAATTTAAGAAGGATTGAAGAAATAAAATCTTATGAACAAATTATGAAAATTCGAAGAATATAAAAGAGAGGAAATTGTGCTTTTAAAATTTTTAAGCACAAATTGATGAATTAGATGAAAAATAAAGAGATTAAAAATATTTTGGAGTAGAAATATCTAATAAATTCAAGAGTTGGAACATCAAAGGGAAAATCCCCATTTTATTCGAAGATATTAAGTCATGAAAGAAGACTTATAGTATTTTTGAGTTTAAAAGAGATAAAATGAGTTGAGAAAAAGAAATTAGAATTTATTTGAGTATAAAGAAGCATTAAAAATGAAGGAAATAAAATTCTATAGAGAAACCCTAAAATAATCGAGTAAAATAGGGTACAAATATAACTCTTGAGTATTTGAAGTTAAAAGATGAAATTAATGGAGAAATTGAGTAATTGAAATTTTTTTGTGAGTTCAATAGAACTTTGAATTAGTGAAATCGAATAAGAAATGAGATGATTCTCAATAAATCAAAGTATATAAGAAGATAAAAATGAGAATTTATGATTTTTAGTTCATATGGATCAAATGATGTTATAAGACATCAATTGAGGTAATTTTGAGTATGTTAGAACTTAAAATTATTGAGAAAAAGCAAGAATAAAGAAAATTAAAGAGTGCAGTAAATTTCCAAGGAAAATGAATGAGATTTCATTGAGTAAAAGATGTAATCGATGTTATAAACATAAATTTGAGAGAAAAACAAGTATAATTTTTTTGAATAGTAAATATATTTCTCGAGAAACGTGTCAAAAAGTTACTCGAGAGATTTTTATCTGAGAAGTCGGAATGGAAAATGGAATTTAAAATTTAATTCCTTTAATTTTTCTATAAAAGACGAAATTAAGTTTGGTGAAATTGAGAAATATTATTTTAACTTGAAAACGAGCAGTATGATATATCTGCGATATTTGTTTGAGAATATTTGATGTGACTGTGAAATGATACAGTTGTGAAGGAGATATGAAATATGTGAACGAGAATAAATCTCTTGTTTATTTGAAAATAATTGATTTGAGAAAAACGAGATAATTAAGTTTAAAGAAATAATATATTATTAATAATTGAGTGCTCGATTATATTTACCAATGATGAAAATGCCAAGAAGTCTGTTGGTATAGTACTTGGATAGAACTTAAGAATCGAGTGTTCGAGAAGTTAAATTGAGAAGTTAAAAACCCGAGTCGAATTGAGAATTTAGACGAGTAAAAATCCAAGGATTTAAGCTTCGCTGTTTTCGAAAAAATATAAAACTCGCCCTTATATAATATTATTTTGAAAGGCGCGAGTGGAGTGGAAAAAGTAGGACGGCGAGCAGAGAAAGAGTATTTGAGTTAAGCCACATTCCAGGTGGGCTTTCTGAACCGAAACTCAACGATGAATGCGCAATTTATTTTTATAAGTGCGCTTTTAATTTAAAATTAATTGACTTGCCCGAGCTTTTATGTTTTGGTATGCAATCCTCTACTTTATATTGAATTGAGTGAGTCCTGTGGACGCACGGGATAAAAGTCCTGTTGATGCGGGACCGATGCATGCATTGTATTGAGGTAACTGTGAACCTTACTTCGGTTAGACCGGTTACGATGTTCGAGGAGGAGGCCTACTTCTCGACACACAAATTGACGTAACGCGTAGATGGATTCGTACCCGAGAAAATGACCGGTCGATTTTAGAAAACAACGAAAAATGTTTTAAGCTGCCACAAGTCAAAAAATCTTTTAAATAATTATTTATCTAACACTTGTGGTGCAGCTAAAGATGCAAGTAAAATCATATAGCTCTAATGAGCAAAGTTTCAAATTATTTTGGTATGTGTCCACTGAGTACGAAGTACTCACGCCCTGCATGTTATTTCTAAAATGTGCAGGTTAGCTTGGATGAGGCAGGTTGCGGTGCGCTTGGGCTGCTCGTTGTCAATAAAATCCAAAATTTGAGGTTAAGCTTGAGGTTATGTGTCTTCACACATATATTCTTGGGATTTCTAAGCCGATGTCTATATTCCGCTGCAACGTTATTTATTTGCTTTAATCGAGCCTTGCATGTTCGGTCCCAATACCCTAAGAGCCTATGTGCTTGATCAAAGCCTTTAAATCCTTTCCGAATTCCATTCAGAACGAGTTTTGATTACCTAACGATCCAATTCTGCTTCATCATCACTTGATGATTAAAAGTTTTAAAAAGTTGGGCCACACTTTGAATGCAACTTCATTTAAACAACCAAACCTAATTCCTTGATGAGTTTAACATTCATAATCTTATCAAATATTTGTTTCTTGGAAAAGTATTTGATTGATAACTCACATTATTGTGAGCTTGATTTGATAATTAAGATTATTCCTAAGTCATTGAGCATGTTTTATAAGTTGAAGTTTAGTTGTTTCACCTCACTGCCCCTTGTATTCTAGTCGTTTCAATACCCTAGAAGTCGGGCTGTGACATGACCGCAAACCAAAATGAACGTTTGACAAGCACGCATAAGCTTATCTAGTGGATTACTTCCCTAAAAAGGAAATCGTAGACGTAGGAGGTCAATCTATGAACCCCGTAAAAATACTGTGTTCTTTATTTTTCAGTATTTACTTTCAGTTTACTAACCAACTGACCTCGCATACTTAATTGGGTTTGTGAAAATTGCACTAAGTGTTTAAGGAAATTGACCTTTCCCCATTTCAAAGGATCTCAGTTTAAGTAACGAGTTTAATTCCACCAACTTCTGCATTGCTTAACACTTTGAAACTTCAGTCAGATTACACAGGTGATCCTCAGCCAAAGAAGTCAGTTGTGTGCCTAACTGTGTGATCAGCTCCGACTGTCTTTCTTAGTCGTCGAGTGAACTGAACTGAGCAGTTTAACTTAGTAGAAAAGTTTTAAATGAAAAATCTCTACTGGTGTATTCTCGCCCCCATACATCAGTTACTCATTACCGGGACCATCATGATACTTTATAAAATATGAATCATTGCTATGTGTTATTGTTGAAATTCAAATTTAAGTGGTTTTCATCTCTAACTTTTCTAATTACATCCAAAATAATGAGTGTTGAGTTCCCATATTGAAATTTAAATCTAAGTTGATTACATTTTTAACTTTTCTAATTGTATTTGATTAAAAACTTCAATGTCGAGTTCTTCAATTGAAATAAAAAGTTAAGCGTTTATGGTCTCGATACGATTTAACTTGTATATGGGGTGGGGGGATACACCAGTACGTATTTTTAATTAACACCACTTTGTTTACTCGACAACTGTAAGACTTAGTTCGAGTACACAGCTAGTTAGGAATACAATTGACTTATTTGACTGAGGGTCAACTGTATATCAACCAACTGAGGTTTTAAATGCGGTCCGGAAGTTTAGTAGAAAGGTTGTTAACTCGTTTTTACTAGAAAATCCAATGCGAAGGCCAAGTTCGCAAAACGTTTAGTGCAAACTTTGAAATATGTTAAGTGTTAGTTCTCGGTTAGTGATAAATAAAAACTTAAAGACAATAACACAAAGAGAATTTTACGTGGTTTAGAGTTGAACTCCTACATCCACGACCAACTTCCCTACTAGTACTCCACTAAGTAGTTTACTCGCACTACTAAAGCATTTCCTATTAGTTTGCGGGTAGCAAACAACCTATTACAGTTGTATTACGGGTACTACAAGACCTAACCTTTCTATTTGTGGGTATAGAAGAACCTAGAACCTTTTGAATCGGGTAAGGGTATGAAAAGAGTTTTTAGGGTTTTTCCAACTAAGAAAATCAACACACAACAAGTGGTGATTCTCTCTTCCAAGACTAAACTTTGGGAAAGTCAATAGACTTAGGAATACGAAACTGAAATTCTTAGGCTCGATCTAAGAAAGGTTTTCTCAGAGAGCTAAGGGAGCTAAGAAAGCAAAAAGCTTGGAGAGAGTTTATGTTGCTTGAATGCTTTAATCTTTTAAGTGTTGTATAATCCCAATGATTTCAGTAGAATCAATAGTAATTTCAGTAGTCTTCATGTCGAGAGTGCGTCTCTATTTATAGGCGGAGATGTCGAACTAGCAGCTGGAAAGAGTCATTTGACCTTTTCCATGAAAGCGATGAGCTCTTCTCACACGTCTGCAGTCTTTCCTAAAATGACAACTGTGAAGCTTTGATGTTCCCGGTAACGAGTAACTGGTGTATGGGGGAGGGGGGAATACACCAGTAGCAATTTTCGTTTTGCTTAACATCTTTTCGCTGAGATATCCTGCTCAGGTCAGTTTACTCAACAGCTGGAAGAGACAGTTGGATTAGCTCATCAACTGAGTTGCTCAGTTGGAGCCAATCACACAGTTGGTAGCTCAGCTGGCTCCTATGCCTGAAGTTCAGTTGAATGCACCAACTAAGGTTTTAATCAGTTTTGCAATGCAGAAGATGGTGGAAATTAGACTCGTTACAAAAACTGAAACCTTTGTGAAAGGGGAAGGCAAAGTTCCCAAATTAGTGAAGTTTGATAAATCTGCTATGCATATGCTAGGTCAGATGGTTAGGTGCAGAATTTAAAATACTGAATGTAAATAGCAGAAATTAAGTACACATTATTTTAACGTGGTTTGAAGATCCTCCTCCTACGTCCACAACTTCCTTTTTGGAGAAGTAATCCACCAGATAAGCTTAAGCGTGCTTACCAAATGCTACACTTGGATTTCGGGTTTCAAGCAAACCTAACCATTTCGATTCCAGGTTTGAACAAGACCTTACAACACGTTTTTGGGCAAGTGCACAGCCTGGTCTTAGATTCCGAGTTCTAAGGGACCTGTTCTTGGATTCTGGGTTCCAAGGCTCCTGTTCTTGGATTCCTGATTCTAAGGGACCGGGTATTAGATTACAGGTTCAAAGGGACCTGATGACTTTGATTCCGAATTCAAAGTCAGACCTAAGGTTTAAATTTGGGGAAGAATCCAACAAGGAAGCATCAACACTTTAGGGGAGTGGAGGCTTCAACCAAAGGCTACGAACTCAATCTCTCGAAAGAGAGAGTCCGAGGAGATACAAAATAAACAATGACCAAATCTCTAGTCTCAATTAGGAAGGGGAACTCCTGAGAGGCTAGGGGAAAGAATAGGAGAGAAATCACTCTACTCCGACTGAACTTCACCGGTCTTTTTGTTTGGAGAGAGAGAGAGAGAGGTGACAAGCTGCTTACGCTGCTTCACTCTTTGTGTTGTCTCTAGCACTTCGACATACTTTTTCTCTGCTTGTATCGCCCTCACTTAGCTTTGGTGTGGAGACCTCTATTTATAGAGGAAGATCAAACTAGCCGTTGGAAAGAGTTGTTTGATCTCGCCAAAAGCATGGCATTCCACATGCTTTACTAGTAACTTTCCAAAAATGGTAACTACGACCTTTGCTTTTTGCATGTCGCTGTTGTCGGCCCATTTATGGAAAGTTTTCCAACTGACTTGTGCTCCCAGAGTAGATTCAAAATCTTGGCTGCAACTCCTCTGTCTTCAGCGTCTTCTCTTCTCCGCTTCACGACGTCCTAACTTCGACACAACTTCTCTTCAAGCTAGACTTTATGCCTTCAGCTACATAGTTTAGTTGTGGAGTCAATTGAGCTACTGTCCAACTGAGTCCGTGCTTCAGTTGAGGTTGATGTCTCAACTGACCTTGAGTCTCAACTGAGTGTGATCCCTCAGCTGAGTCTGGGTCTCATCTGAGTTTGAGCCTCAACTAAGTTCTTCACGAACCTCCTTGTTTAGTCTGGCTAACTTCTTCTGCTTGACTCCGATAAAGATAAAAATCCCTATGTTCAAACAGTAAGCTCTAGCTAAGAACATACTAAAGGCATTCATCTACTCGGTTGGGGTCAGTTGAGGTTTTGGTATCTTTCGAAACCTTTACTAATTTTCCCAACAATTTCCCCCTTTTTGATGATGCCAAAATGCTAACTGACATCACCTATCTTTCCTAATTGATATTAAAAGCCAGTACCAGTAAGATTACAAGATAAACTCTATTTTAGTCTATAAGAAAAAAGGGTTAGAGCACAAGAAAAAACAAAAAAAACATTAAAGCTGACCTCGAACTTAGACAACGAGATGGTTGTCATCAAGTACAACCGAAGACCTTTAATAACCAACAACTTGTTATAACAGATAACAAATTAGGGAGTGATTACAGTTACAACTGAGTTCTTGCTAAACTACAGTCCTAACTTCTAACCTACTCTTGGTCTTCGTCTCCACCACCTTCTTCTTCCTTTGAAGAAGGGTCTTCTTCAACAGCAAGGCTGAAGGCTGAGGTCATCCCTTCTTTGACCTTTGACAGTCTTTCCTTCAACAACCTTGTCTGTCTTTATCAAGGCCGACAGCTGGACTTCTCCTCTCCAGCCGCCTTTCCTTCAACCTTGATAACCAAAAAAGAGTTTTTCTTCTTCATCAAGAAGGTCTTTGTTTTAACTCCTTCCTGCCATGGCTGGAGGCTAAGGCTACATGCATTTTCTAGAGCCTTCAACAGCCAAACAGGATGTTCACTCCCGCTTCAGTTCACCTGAGGTGGCATCAACAAAGATGTGTTGACCTAAGCAAGACCTACAAGGTGACTGCCTGTACTCCTTCCCCCTTTTTGGCATCAACAAAAAGAAGGTGAAATGCAGAATGACCACGAGGGCACTTTCGGCAGTGGCTCACGAGGAGACGAAGAGCTCGCCATTATTCCTTCCACTTCAAGGTAAGGAAGACCAGTTGCAGGGCTGAACAAACATCAGCGACTCCTGGTGCTTCTCTTCGCAAAACGACTGCAATGGTAAAGGAAGGTAGATCAACTGAGACAAGCTTGAGAACAGGGAAAAACCCTTCATAAACCCATCTCAGGATCAAGTGCTTAGAACCGCTCGGGACTGGTGATGGACAGGTAATTAATGACCTGTTCATGTGACGTGGGATTGTAGATCTTCAACCCAACATGCAATTCGAAGAGCATTTCAGGGAGCTGTATTAGCTAGTTGACACCACGAAGCACTCACATCATCAGTTGACCTTTGAGGCATCTACGTCTCATGTAGCCATGAACATAGCATTCTTGTTGAACCAATTGTTTCACAGATTCAGGGCTTGTGGAAGGAAAGAACCGCTTTGCAAAGTGGTAAGGCATATTCTCGATCTGGGTAGGAGTTTCTGAAGAGGAAGATAACCCTAGCTAGAGAGAAACCACAAGGAAAAAATTTCATGAGAGAGGCAGAAATTTTTGGAGTAGTTGAGATACGAATCCTGGTTGATATGCAAAATAAATTGAAAGGCCCCTAATTTATAGGGGGGTTGAGATCCAAATCAACGGATCAGATCAACTCGTGAAGTTTCTTCGAGATAAATAGCTCATTTTAAGGCGTTGTTTAAGAAAAAGCTGCTCCAGGAATGACGGTGATGAAACACATTATGATGCGGTGTAGAACACTCGAGCGCGTGAGAAGGGTAGGTTACACAATGTCAGCCGAATCGCAATCTACAAGCATAGTCTAAGGGACTAGACCAGCTTTCCAAAGAGGTGACCGCTTGGCTAATTCAATGCGAATAACTTGTATTAGATGCTTGGATTGAATTCAAAACACCTACCTTAACAGAAGGAACAAGTTGACATAGTGCTGCTCAGTCGGCGTGGATCTCGACTGACTCCTCTACTCAGCTTGTACTCAACTGACTCAATTCGTCAGTTTAGTTGGGGTTTGACTCCACCGCTTAGCTGAACTGAATGGGGAAGTGTACTCGCTCAGTTCCCCCTCAAGTTGAGATTTTTCCTCAACTTGTGATCTCCATCTTCATGGCTTCTTCTTCGGTTGGGTTGAACAATCCAAGAAGTTGACACAACATCTTGAATCGAGCTTCCACCAAAGTCTTTGTGAAGATATCAGCTCTCTAAATGTCAATGTGAATTTTCTCAACAATGACGTCCTTCTTTTTGACATGATCACGGATGAAGTGATGTCGAATGTCGACATGCTTAGTCCTGGATTGGTGAACTGGATTCACCGTGATGGCTGTAGCACTTGAGCTGTCATAGAAGATGGGTACATGGCCTGTCTCCACTTCGTAGTCTCTCAGCTGCTGCTTCAGCTAGAGGACTTGCATGCAACTTCTTCCTACTACCATGTACTCCAATTCAATTGTCGAGGTGGCGACACATACTTGCTTCTTCAAGAACCAGGAAACTAATTTGCTTCATAGGAACTGACAATATCCAGAGGTTGATTTCCTATCAACTCTGCCTCTGGCTAGATCTGCGTCTGAGTAGCCGGTCAGTTCAATGTTATTATCAGTTAGGTACCATAGTCCCATGTGGACTGATCCCTTGAGGTACTTGATGATATTTTTTGCTGCATGCAAGTGAGCTTCCCTAGGCTCAACCTGAAATCTTGCACAAACTCCAACTGCGTAGGAGATGTCTGGTCGACTAGTAGTTAGATACAACAGTGAACCGATGATCCCTCTGTACATCTTGGCATCAACGAGCTTCCCTTCCTAGCCCGGGTCTATCTTCCAATTTGTATTCATTGGGATCTTCATTGTTCGGCTAGAGGTCAGTCCGAATTTGGAGATGAGCTCCTTTGTATACTTGGACTGATTGATGAAAATTCCTTCTGGCGACTGCTTCACCTGCAGCCCAAGGAAATAATTCATCTCTCCCATCATGGACATCTCGAACTTATCCTTCATGATCTGGGAGATTCTCTTGCACAAATCTTTGGATTTGGATCTAAAGATGATGTCATCAACATAGATTTGCACCACCAGGATGTCTCCTCCAACTTTGATGGTGAAAAGGGTCTTGTCAATTAAACCTCGAATGAACCCTGATTCGAGTAGAAAGCCACACAAGGTTTCATACAATGCGCACGGAGCCTGTTTCAATTTGTATATAGATTTCTTTAGCTTGTAGACTCTACAGTTATTAGTTTTAAAATCGGGAGGCTGTGCTATATAAACATCTTCTTTGATGTCACTATTGAGAAACACACACTTCACATCCATCTGATAGACTTTGAACTTGTGGTGAGTGTCGTAGGCTAGGAAAATACAAATTGCGTCCAGACGAGCAACTAGGGCGAAGGAATCCTCGAAGTCTATTCCTTCTTGCTGGCAATAACCTTGAGCTGCCAGTCTAGCCAGCCTTGTTTCTCAGAACACACCCAATGGCGTCACGCTTATTCTTGAAGATCCACTTCATGCCAATTACCTTGACCCCCTCAGGTCTTTCAACAAGTTCCCATACAGAGTTTCTGAGAAATTCGTTGAACTCTTCTTGCATGGCTTGAGTCCAGTGGATACATCCTAAAGCTTCCAAGATGTTTTTGGGTTCAGGCACATCTACCACAAAGCATGCGATCATGCTTACATCTCCTGCTTACTCCAACTTTCCTAGTATCCTGAGCTCGTCAGCATACTGAGCTTCTAAAGTTGGTTCTATCTCAGCTGAGGTTCCTGACTGAGTTGATTGAGTCGGAACGTAAGCTGTGGAGTCGACAACTTGAGCTGATCTCCAAGTTCGGATGCCAGTTTTTGGGTTTTTAATCACGGAGTCATTAACGTGGTCTTCATACCACCGTTTGTGCTTCCTTGCTCGCTTAGCTGATTTGAGCATCATGATGGAATACTCCGGTCTTGGAGATGTTGGAGGTGCAGATCTTGGTGATCTTGCTTCTGATGCAATTTGATCCTCAGTTAGTGTTGAGGGATGAACTTGGGAACTGACTGGTCTTGGATTGGATTGTCTTGGACTGGATGGCTACTCTGTTGCTGCTTCTGGTTGAGCGTCAGCCGTGGTTGGCACTTGGTCAGTTGACTCTGGAATTCCCCCTGGAACTGAGGCGGGATCTTCAGTCTCGTAGTTAGAAGAATAAACTTCTTCAACTTCAGTTGACCAAATAAGTGGCTCTGCAAGATTCTTCAATCTTTGAGCTTGAGATCTTGTCCCTGCTGGCTGGGCTGGTGCACTTCCTTCAGCTGCCTGCAAGTTAGCCTGTTCCCTGAACTCAAAAGCAGATTCATCAAACAACACATGAGGTGTTACCTCCACAATTTTGGAACTGGAGTTGAAAACTCTATAAGCTTTTATCTTCGCAACATATCCTAAGAATATGCATTTGACAGCTTTCGGCTCGAAGGTTTTCAACTGAGCTTTCCCATTGTTGTGGATATAACACTTAGAACTGAACACACAAAAGTGGAAAATGTTTGGCTTCCTGCTTCTCCATAACTCATATGGAGTCTTTCCTTGTCTATTCGTGAGGAGTGATCGGTTCTGCGTGTAACACGCTGTGTTGACCGTTTTTGCCCAAAATCTCTTTGGCAGAGCTGAATTGGTGAGCATGCAAGTTGCTGCATCCTTCAGCATTCGATTTCTCCTTTCAGCTACTCCATTCTATTGTTGAGTCCTTGCAGCTGAGGTCTGGTGAGTTATGCATTTCTTCTTGCAATACTCAATGATTGACTCGTTGAGGAACTCAGTTCCGCGATCAGATCTAATGGAGACAATATATTTTCCTTGCTAATTTGCAAGTCTATCCATCAGTTTAGGCAACTCTTCTCTCATCTCATTCTTGTACGCCATGAAGATCATCCATGTGTACCTCGAGTAGTCGTCAGTAACTACAAAGGTGTACTTATTTCCACTCGCACTTTCTAGCATGGCGTGACTGGACCGTATAGATCCATGTGGATCAGTTGTAGATCTCGATCCCTCGATGGCGTAAGCTTAAGACGAAATGATGCTCTAGCCAACTTTTCGAGCTGACAAGCACTGTTGTGGTGCGTTGGACTGATGAACCCATATTTGTGTTCATTTTTAGTGTCTTTTTGTTGTGTCTTTATGTCTTTTTCGAGTCTTTGTGTGTCTGGGAGGACACAAGTAGGAAGAAGTGGGTGCATTGCAGAACAGGTGCGATTGTCGGCATAATCTAGTGGAAAACTGCTTTTCTGGCGTTGGGTGCAATATGGGCATAGGGCTAAAGTCTGTAGCTGGGAATGAAGAGATACATCTTGAAAAAAGCTATAGTTGAAGGAGTACCTCACCATAATCTTATGGCCAAAGCAGCGAGTGTCCAGACTAGTGTGCCTTGAGGCCAAGACTGAAGCTGACGTAACCAAGACAGTAAGATGAAGCAGAGGGCAGCGGATGATACTTGTGCGCTAAGGAAGAGGATAAGGAAGGCAACTTTACTCCTTATCATGGAGAGATCGGTCAAATCCAAACTTAACAAGGAAGAAATCCGATGCCGAGCCAAAGAATGAAACAAGGCCAAAGAAGGAATGAGTCCAGCCCATGAAGGGAACTGGCTCTACCTCTCTTTGATGCCTATATATATGGTTGCTTGTTCTCTGCAAAATCACCGTTCAACCCTAGCATAATTTTAATACTGTTCTTGAGAGTTGGTGAGGAGAAAAACAAGTCCTACGGGCAAAGCTTAAATTTTGCTTTAGTTTATTTGCTTTAGTTTTCTGCTAGCTTTCTGGCCAAGACGATTTATTTTGTTTCATGGTAATATAGTTCTTATTTAGTTCCAATTATATTTGTCTTTATTTCTTTTATTTTGTTTACGTTTGAATTCATGTCTAGCTAATTACTTTTACTTGGATTGAATTAGATGATTTGAATTATTAGTACTTTGATTACTCGTGATTAAATCGCGATCTTTTAAATCGTGATCTTTTATTACCGAAATACTTAGGGCTTAATACTAGATTTGGGCAAGATAACTAATTTCTTGATCATGAATAAGTTAAGGAGTCTAGATCGTCAATAGAGTCGAGGTCAACACGAGAGTGTCTCTTATGCTCGAATAGATATTAAGTATTGGAGAGCAGTCGATGTCTTGGGCATCTCTTGGCTGATTTGGGTCTAAAAGATATTATAGCCTCTTGGGCAATACACCTGCTAGAGGGTCTTTGTGGGTGTGTTGATCAAGAAAGGAGTCTTGTCTAGAGTGTCTCTGGCATACACGAATTTAAAGGGATAGATATAAGGATAAAGTATTATTAGTCGTAACTTCGTGAGCATAGTGAATGAATTAATTTATCCTTTAAACTGAATGGTAAAAGAAAGCGATTGAATATCATTGTGCCCATGATCGAGTAAAAAGTATTAAGGTTCGTTGATTCGAAATCCAGTCAAAGTCTCTTTTATTATTTATCTAATCTACTTTTAGTTTCAGCTATAGTTTTCAGTGCTTGTTGACTAAGATAAGTGAAGTTCAGATCAAAATCCTTTTTGTGACAACAGTTCGTGGAAGAGAGACTACACCAATTCCCTTGGGTACAACCCTTCTTACCGCTGGCTATTGCCTACTGTGGGCATAGAAGATTACAAATTTATTTGCGCGAAGTGTAAACGACAGCTTCATCAAACTGGCGTCGTTGCCAGGAAATCGGTTCCAAGATAGTTAATCTTCAAGTTTTGAGTTCGGCTTATGCCCAAAACTAGAGCGATAGAAAGACAGTTGATCTACGTTGAGGATCCTGAGCGTGAGGCTAGGGCTTTACAAGCTCAGAAGATGAAAGAGACTCTGGTAAGTGGAGTAAACGAACATGAAAAAGATCTTAGCTTGTTAGGAGAGAAAAGTGTTGAGCAGGACGATTCTTACTCTGACCAAGAGAGCGAAGAATTAAAACCAACAGAAAAGATGGCGGAGAAGACCATAAGGGAAATTATGTTCCCTGATGACAAGGGCATGAAGCCCTCAAGCATCAAGCTACCCGAGATCACTGGAAATTGGGAGCTTAAGCATTCATTAATCCAGATCTTGCCTAAGTTCAGCAATCATCTAGGGGAAGATCCACAAACTCACCTTCAGAATTTTGAGATAGCATGCAACACTGTTAGGGTCACTGACCCTCATGAGAGATTTGAGGATTACGTAAGGTTGCTCACATTTCCCTTTTCACTACTTGATGGGGCACGTAAGTGGCTTTATACCTTGCCCAAAGGGAGTATGGACACATGGAAGAAGATGCAACAGACATTTCTAGACAAGTATTTTCCTGTTGGTCGCATCCAAAGCGTGAGGAATGCCATTATCTAAGTCAAGATGGGAGCGCATGAGAAACTATATGAGTACTATGAAAGATTCAAGAAGATGCTGTCGCGTTGCCCACAACACCAGATTGAGGAGATCGACCTTGTTGAGTATTTCATGCGTGGATTGCGAGCTTCAGAGAGAAAATTATTATAGCCGCTTGTGGAGAAGGAATTGTCGATCAATCTCCAGCTGAAGGTTGAATAAGATAGTTGCTATGTCCAAGCAATCGAGAGATGAAGATGATATCCCTAGAGGGGGTTTCCATGATCATAGTGTAAACAAGGGTGCTTTGGTCAATACAATTAAGGAATTTATGGCTAAGATGGATGACAAGATGGAAGTTTTGAGCAAGAAAGTGGATGGGAAGGAAGTTACCATAAGGAAGGCTATTAAAAATTATGAAGTGTGTCAAGCTTTGACCCACATCACTTCAGACTGTCCTAATTGGTTCATCAATGAAGAAGAAGTCAAGGCAATGGGGCAGAATCAGCAATGAGCCCCTGGGCAACAGAGATTCGGTTTTGGGCAAAACAACAACTTTGGATATCGCCAAAATGAGAATTTGAGGTATGGCAATAACCAACCTCCACATCAACAACCTCAACAACCTGCCCAATAGCAGCAACAACCATATATTCCTCCCATTGTGACTAGAATAGAGGGGGAATTTATGAAAGACGCCCTTGATCGCTTTCGGAAGGATTTTGAAAATTATCACATAGAAAGTAGGGGGACGTCTAACAACTTGAAGCTCAATTGACTCACATCACAGAAACATTGTCAAAGCTTGTAGAGGAGACGAGTGGGCAACTTCCTACCCAAGTGGAGATAAAGAAGGAGCAGGTCAATGCTATGGCCTTAAGGAGTGGAATAACATTGTCTGAGGTAGTACCCAAGGTACCAACAGAGGAACCTGAGAGGATGGAGGAGACCAAGATGGGTTCAGGAGATTTAGATGAGATATACCATGAGTTGGAAGCTAAGCAAAGGGCGGCCAGCTTGGCCAATGACAACCCCATTTTTAGCTCAAATAAGGACGATGCATTGCTCGAATCCCTTAAAGCTGAAAGAGAAGGAATGCTATTGGCTAAGAGAACCTGTACTAAGCCCAATGGTCTACCTCCACCATATCCAAGGAGATTTACCAGAGATAGAGAGCAACAAGAGATGAACGAAATGCTCCAAGTTTTTCGAAAAGTGGAGATAAATCTTCACTTGTTGGTGGCATTACGCTCAATGCCCAAGTGTGCCAAGTTCTTAAGGGAGATGTGTACAAAGAAGAAAAAATACCCTGATGATGCCAAGTTCCATGTGTCTAACGTTTCAGCAATCATGAATCCACACTTGCCCATAAAGCAAAGTGACCCATGGATGTTTGCTATACCATACACAATAGGCATGACCATGATACCAAGGACAATGCTCGATCTTGGAGCATTGATCAACGTCATGCCCAAAGCCATGTTCGATGAGATGAGGTTTGGACCTTTAGCTCCAACACGTATTGTTATTCAATTAGCAGACCTATCAACAGTCTACCCTGATGGAATTTTGGAAGATGTCTTGGTCAAGGTGGGAGGTCTTATATTTCCCGTTGATTTCTATGTAATGGATATGGGAAAGCAGATAGCCAAGTACCCTATAATTTTGCTCGGGGGACCATTCTTGAGGACAGCAAGAACAAAAATTAATTGTGAGTCCGGGAAGCTAACTGTCGAAGTAGGGGGAAAAGTGGTGGAGTTTGATGCCTACAGGCACAACAGATATGAAGAGATAAAAACTACTAATAGCCTCTACTTTCTCGAGCAGGATATGGAAGAGCTCAATACTCTGAAGAAAATTGAAGAAATGGATGAAGAAGACCCAATTCAAGAGGATTATGACCATGACGAGTTTGATGAAGACTTCCCACAAGATTGGTTCGATGAGATTATTGAAGAATATTGGGGGGTTGAGGCTCTTGAGCAGCAGATTGGAAAAGACCTTGGTCAAGACGATGAAGGTCATGACAAGGAAGCCACGGAGGAATTGAGTTATGTAAGGAACGAGGGCAATGTGCAGCCCGGCTTTGAGCAACACAGTATTCCAGAATTGAAGCCTGAAGATAGGTTGGTTTCCTCACTCTAGCAGGCATTTAAACTTGAATTGAAGTCATTGCCCAAGCACCTGAAGTACATTTAACTTGGAGAAAACGAGACCTTGCCCGTGATCATTAATTCAGCACTTACGAGCAATGATGAGGAGAAGGTATGTGAACTTTTGGGCAGATACAAGGAAGTAATTGGGTGAACGCTGGCTGAGATCAAGGGCATGAGCCCAATGGATTGCATGCATCACATCTTGCTCGAGGAGGATGCAGTCCTGATCAGAGACCCACAAAGAAGGTTGAACCCTGCCATGAAGGAAGTGGTCATGAAGAAGATCCTGAAACTCCTAGATTTGGGCATAATCTATCCAATTTCAGACAGTCGATAGGTGATTCCAGTGCACGTTGTGCCCAAGAAGGTGGGGATTCAGGTGGTCGAGAATGATAAAAAGGAGATGGGCCATGAGATGTCAAACTGGATGGAGGGTATGTATTGACTATCGTAAGCTAAACTAAAAGATAAAGAAGGATCACTTCTCTTTGCCCTTTATTGATAAGATGCTGGAGAGGTTAGTAGGTAACCAATATTATTATTTCCTTGATTAATATACTGGGTATATGCAAATATGGGTGGCTGAAGAGGACCAGGGCAAGACGATTTTCACATGCCCGTTTGGCACTTTTGTCTATAGAAGGATGCCATTTGGATTATGCAATGCCTTGGGCACGTTTCAGCGATGTATGATGCACATTTTTTCTGACCTCTTTGAGGAGTGCATTAAAGTATTCATGGACGACTTCACCGTCTATGGAAAGGATTTCGACTCGTGTCATAAGAATCTTTGGAGAGTTATGAGGAAATGTGTTGAGAAGAGCCTTGTGTTGAACTATGAAAAGTGCCACTTCATGGTCAAGGAAGGGATAGTCCTTGGGCATGTTATTTCAGAAAGAGGAATTGAGGTGGATAAGGCTAAGATTGATATTATAGGGAAACTGCCATATCCCATCAATGTCAAGCAACTTGAAGGGTTTCTTGAGCATGCTGGATTCTATCGATAATTTGTGACGGAATTTGCCCAGATAGCTCAGCCCATGACCATGTTATTGTAGAATTATGTACATTGGGATTTTGATGAAGAGTGCAAGAAGACATTCCACATTTTGAAGAACAACTTGATCACAACCCCAATCATACAACCCCCCGATTGGGGTATGCTATTTGAGATTATGTGCGACACTAGTGGATACGTCGTGGGAGCCGTTCTTGGGCAAAATAGAGGAAAGGAGAGATATGTTATCTACTATGCCTCGAAGACGTTGAATGCTGCCTAATTGTAATACCCTCATTTTCTAAGTCTTAATTAATCGTCTTAATTATTATTAAATGTTCCTAAGTACTTATTAAAGGAGTTTATAAGTGATTATGTGCGAAATTATGAGATAAAATTTTGAGAAATAAATTTCCTTGCAAAATTACCAAAATGCCCCTAAAGGGCAAAAATGTAATTTCTCATTTCGGTGATTCGAAACGAAGATATGAAGAGTTATATGAGCATGAGAATGTGAAATGAAGTATGTGTGTGAATTTTAGAAAATTCTGAGAAAGTTGATTTTTCAATGAATAGTAACTGCCAACGAGAATTCACTTTTCATAGAATATTTTCGAATTCCATCAAATTAGTGTTTTTTGAGTCTAAAATTTATTTTAAGACCATTGATGCATGTTTGAGAATTTTCTTTGATCATTTGAGACGAGTTTGAAATTTTTATTTCGATGGGAACAAATATGAATAGTAAATTTTTACGTTTTCTTCGTTATTCGGAATTTTGATCCGAAAATTAGATTTATAGTATTCTTGATTTATTTAGTAAAGAATGAGACGAGTTAGAGTGAAATTGGACGTAGAGAAAGTGTCGTGGTGAGTTTTGAGTCGTTTGAGAGTTAATCGATTAAAATGGGGATATTTTGCACCGGAAAACTTTACTTTCCGGTGATTTTTATCGCACAATCTCTCACATGTGTGCAGCCACTCTCCTTATTAATCCTCCCCCACTCTCACCTATCTCTCACTCTCCCTCACTCTCTCAATCTCACGACAACTCTCTCTCACGCTACGCTCTCTCTCTCTCCCATCTCTCTCTTCCATCTTTCTCTCTCATTTCTCTCACAATCAAACACACACCAACCTCCATGGATGCAGCTGGTATGGAGCTCGAAAATTTCATGAGAGTCAAGCCAAATCCATCAATCTTTTGGATTTAAGTAAGGATTCTTCATCTTCACAACATAGTGATCATTCTTAGCTAAGAAAATCACCAATTTTCTCTCCCTTTTTGATCTAGAATTTTGAGTCTTAGAAAAGGAGTTTTGATCTTTAATTTTTCGAGTATGATTCTTTGTTCTTAAGAGTTTTCATACATGAAAATAAGAAAGAAAGTCCAAGAACAATATATATGTATATGCGTGTGTGCTGAAAATTCCCTTTAAATTTGGGAGTTTTCACACCTTGATTTTGATCATGATTTTTATGATGGATTTGAGCTCTATCAATTAATCTAAGAAGTTTTATATGATTGATTAAATGAGAAAAATTTTCTTCCATTGTTCTCTCTTGAACAACCGATGGAATAGGGTAGGAAAAATTAGAAGTTTGTTGTGATGTTCTTGATGAATGAATCTATGATGTTTGAATATGATATGTGTAGTATGAAGCATGATGACTTAGAGAGTGTGAATTGTTTCCTTTATTTCTGATGAAGGACCGTCGTTACACTCGTCACACACATAAATTTATAAAACACCTCTTGCCCAACAAGGTAGTAGTTAATGGCAAGTGGGGTCGATCCCAAGGGACTCGGCATAGATCTGCTCTTCAGGTAGTTCTCAACAAAAGAGGTTATGGTCAAGATGTATCTCAATATAATGTAACTCAACAAATGAAATATCAAATAACAAAGAAGTTTGGATTGAGTTTCGAATCAATGATCCTAATTACTCATTACACGTTCATTGGTGCAAAGATATTCAATTACTTGATTTCATTACTTGGTTTAAGACAAAGATTAGTTTATACACTAATGGTCACGAAGTCACGATACAAACACACTAAGCCTATGTCTATCCAATTTTACAGATCTTGACTAGAAAGAAAGATCTCTTCTTTTGATAAACAAAGTCACGAAGACACTTCAGTAATGATGTTGCCCAAAAGGCATTAAGAATAAACAAATCCAAGACAGTCAAGAGGTAGGTCAATACCGACTGCTCTCCAACACTCTTTATATCACACCCCGACTCGCGAGGTGCGACTTACGAACAATAACACAACTTAACCATCTAACAATCAACTCAAATACGGGGAACATGCTCGGGAAAATATCAAAGAAAAGCAATAGCACTCAAATAAAGCTATCAAAGACATAATGAAGCAATAACCGAGCATTTTAAATTACATATCAACGAGAATATGGTAAGTATATCAAGTCAACGAGAACAAAATTCAACAAAACATTAAAAATCATCGAGCACATTGCTCGGAACCAAAAACAAGTATCAAGTATATATTAACAGATTTCCATTTCAAAAGGGGTTGCAGCGGAAACTCGACTTAAATTCCAACACTCACACGTATGAAGACGTGCAAATGCCAGTCTGACATTCGACTCAACTAAATCAAACAGACCACACCATCAAGCCTTTCCTGCCATCGCCATCATGCTAACCTTCACGTTTAGAAATACACGCAGGGCTGAGTACTTCGTACTCAGTGAACATATGCCGAAAACATTTGGAAAAGATGCTCTTAAAGAAAAATAAATTGAACCTACCTTGCCGAAGCATCACAAGTACTTAAGCAACTTAAAATGATTTTACTTGTGCATGCTAAAAGCATTTTCTTTAAATAGACTGCACAGTCAAAACATAATATATACTCAACAGTATGCATCATCTGTCACGAATTCTCTCACTGTGCCGAGAAGTAGGCCTCCTTCTCGAACACTGTGACCGGCCCAACAGAAGCAAGGCTCACAGTCACCTCAACATTTAACATACCACACTTGGGTTTCCTGCCTTTCACAGGATAATAATAACTCAAACAAACAGATGATAACACATACCAAACTCAATAAAACGGCAAGTCAATTGCATTTTAAAAATCACATAATAATACTCAATAGTATGATAGCATTCACGATAGTTTTGGTTTAGAAAAGCCCACCTGTCTTCCGACGTTCTAGCTAGGTGGCTTACGTGCTATCTGTCCTCGCTTATTTCTCCGTTCTGCTTGATCCTTCACAGTTTGACATCGATAAAGAAGATAAGATACTACGCGAAGACGGATATTAAACGTTGGTCTCGACTGAAGGACTTCTACTTGACTCGTTTCTCTCTATGTTATTCTTTTCTAAATAAGTCTCGCATTCTTGATTCTCGTGCATTCTCTATCAAGTCTCGCATTCTCGCCTTTAGGTCATTAATACTACTCGATAATTGGTTAATGCTACTAACCAATGTCTTAGCACTTCTCGCTTTAATTATGAAGCGTCGTCTATTTAAACTCTATTACTCGAGTTTTCATTTATATTCTAAATCAATTCTCGATTTAATTATCAACTTAATAACTTAATTGTTTTGCATACAAAACAAACTCAGTAATCTTTCACGTCATCATCAAATAATATCATTCACTTAAGCACGTTAATTCAATTGCATAACAATTCCAAATAAATCAAACACATTGTCTCGAATTAAATTACATTTTAAAACACGTTAATATCTACTCGATTTTTATTTTAGAACTTATTCCAAATACGAATTCCTTTTTATAGAAACTCAAATAATAAAATTTATCTTTCTCGACTCATATACAACACTTTTCCAAACTCATTGTCTTATGAAACATTTTATAAATCTTTACTCAATTAGTAAAAATTCTTCTTATTTTCTTTAAACTCTTATTTCTAACTCGATTCTTATTCTTGACTTAAACTATTACTTTTTAGATTATTATCTCGACAATTCTTCTCAGTTTATTCTTAATCCATACGGTTTGAAAAACAACTTACTTAATTAATTTAATTAATTACTTTCAAAATCATTACTCGATATCTTACTCGTATTTTATTCCATTATTTTCTTGATTAAACTATACGAGTATTTAAACTTAACTCGTCTAATACCTTTCCTCGACTTGATTAAATCTTTTCTTCGCCTTCTTATTATTTTATTCTCTTTATTTTAACTCGATTTTCTCGACTCTTACTTATTTAATTAAGAAATTTCTTTTCCTCTTTTATTTACTAATTTAAGACTCATTTCTTAATTAATACATGTTCTCCTTTATTCTTCAATTAATTGTTTTATTTCAATAAATATCTAGATTATTTTATTAATTTACTTACTAATTTCCTTTTTGATTTAATTTAATTAAATCTCAAATCTTCAAGTTTCATCTCATGAACACTTAGAACACTTAGAACACCTACTAGATGTTATTTTCTATGTATTTTTAAATTCTTAACATTTTTAAAGCTTAAAACTTCATTCTTTCACCACATTAAATCCTATCTTCATCTAGGATTCAAATTAATAATCTAATACACATCAATAACATTATAACATCAAGTTCATCAAATTTTCTAAATCATCACAAAATTATTTTCTTCAAAAACCTCATGCATATGTCGATTTTTTTCACACTTAACAACATAAAAGATTAAATCATCACATCTCATAATAATCTCATGCTCAAAACATCAACAAATTATCATGCAAAATCATCAAAATAATTTCTTCTCCAAGGTGTAAAACTCACGGCATTAGGGCCAAAAATTAGGGCAATTTATTTCTCAATTTTTCATGCACAACTCATTCAAAACATACTCAAAAACATAAATCAAACATCAAATTAACAAAAACTCAAGAAAATCATATTTTCTCTTTTTTCTCCTAAATTTTCGGTATTAACAATTTTTTTAGGGCTTTTATTTTCTTTTTCTCTCTTAATTCATAGATTAAATCCTATAGTTCGATTCTCCTATCGATTTCTCCTCACTCGATCCTCACATCGATAACCCTAGTTTGCCTAAACATAAAATAAATATCATGCATGCATGTTTTCTTTCTTTTAGGGCTTATAGGGATACATATATACAAGAAATCAAATGAATATCATACTTTTAGAAATTAAATTCGATCTCCTCCTCTTGATCTTCTTAGAACCAAAAATGATGGGGAAATGGGGTTCAACTCCTAGCTTGGATTTATCTTGCAAGAACTCATCTTGAATCCCTCAAGAAAAAGAAACAATAATTAATCATCCATTTTAGGGCTTATTAGCCGAAAAATTATGAAGAATAGGGGGATGATTATTGGATTTCAAACTCAAGAACTTGGAGAATTATTACCTTTCAATTTAGGGTTTGAAAGAACTAGGATGATGATGATGATCTTCTCTTGATCTTCATGAAATTGGAGCTTGAATATAAGCTTTAATGGAGGAAATCTCCAAGTGTGTGTAGTGTGTGTGTGTCACGGTAATTGGGAGAGAGGGAGAGAGAATTTTTCTTCCTTGTTGTTTGATGGAGAGTTTTAGAGAGAGAGATAGGTAGAATGAGAGAAATGTTTCTCTTGAATGGATGAAGTGATCGAGAGAGAGAGATAAATTTGTGTATAATGCATGCACTTCATCATTGTATTAGATATGGTTAGATATTCTCCCAACATTGAGAATATTAATGATGATAAGGTGTTGGAAATTGGATTGAGAGAGAGAGATAGATGGATTTGATGGATGGGATGAATGCATGCAAACTTTACTACACAATTTACTAAGATTTTATTCTTACTTAAAGAATATTCATGATGAAATCTAGGTGTAGACTTTGCAAATAGGTTTGGAGAGAGAGAGATTAGGGAGAGAGAGAGAAATGATGGTGGAGAGGGGGAGAGAGATGAAAGAGATTTTCTCAATATTTTATTACGGGTATTATTTACCCGGTCATAAAAGTTTTCCGGATAAAAAGTCCGTATTATTCCATTTATGCTACAAACGGATCTAGTCTCTCCTCGTCTCGTTTCCGACACTAAAATCATCTCAAACCTATTTAACATCTCGTTAAATAAATCAAGGATTCCGATTATCAAATTTTTAGGTCTAAATTCCATATAACGAAGAAAGCTAAAAATTAGTCGGCTTATTAATCCTTTAAAGATTAAATTCTCATAACTCTCTTAAATAATCTCGAATAAGCTTCTATCTTATCTCAGTGATCTTAGAATCAATTCTAGGTTCAAAGATTCTAATTAAAATATATTCTATGTTTATCGGTGAATAGCGATTTCTCGGTTATCAACACCATTCACTTCAAATCAAAATCCTCGGAAATCTCTGAAAATCATACTCGTACTCATTCTCATATAAATAAGCTCAATATATGCATCACATTATCATTTCAAGAAATAGAAACAGATAATCTCACGTAAAAACACATAAGGGCATTTCAGTCATTTTACTCATTTATATATATTTAGAAAAAAATTTATTCCTCAAGTCTCGCCATTTAAACTTATAAGGTTATTTAATACGCTCTCTAATGTCATAGAAGCTCGGGGTATTACACTTTACCTTCTTGGGCACGAGAGACTCTCTCGAGTTTAATCCCAAATCCTGTTAATGACTTAATCTCAATATCTAGATGGTGATCAAGCATATGTCAATATCAATTAAGTCTAGAATTATTCCTAGTGTTTCGGGAATAGAATCAAATAACGAGCTTACACAATTCGACCTCACAAGTTTAGAACGAGTAATTAAGATCACGTCATCAACATCCAACCCAAACAATAAATTTAGCTAGACATAATCTTAAATAAAAATATAAAACATATAAAGAAAATCATACTTGAAATTAAAATGGAAGCGGTTGTTCCTCAGAAACGTTAGTCAACAATTAAGATCTTGGCTTCGAGCCAACAACTAAGAACTAGTGCAGAAATATTAAAAATGAAATGTAAAAGCAAATTCGCCCGTAGGACTTATTTTTTCCTCCCTTTCACTCAATCTAAAATGCAGAACTAAGCCAAAAAACTCTCTCTAAACTCGAACTCAACTCTCACACGTTACAACATGAAATCGGCCATATATATAGGCGATGGAATTAAGGTTATGTTAGAATCCTTGTTGGTTAAGGACTCTTTCCATCCTTATCCGCCTCTCTCCTTGTCTATCCGGCTGCGATTTACTTCCCTTCCGTGGTAGATATCTTCATTGATTAGGTTTAGCTAGAATAAGGAAAGAAATCTTTGATCCTTATCCTCTTCCTTGGAGAAGAAGAAATCTACAGCAGCTCCGACTTACATCTTGACTTCGATGTCTGCATCCTGTATCACTTCCTATGCTGATCAAGATCTTAGCTCCTCCAGGTACTCTGTCTGTTGGCTTCAAAAATATGGGGAGGTGTTTCCTGACTTGTAGATTGAATAGAACGTTGTTGCCCAGCTACAAGCCTCAGCCCTATGTCCATTTGCATTGTATCGCCATCTCAGCATCTCAACAACAGATTTTTACCGGTTTTGCCCAAGATCCCATCTGTTCTTCCCTGCACACCATCTCTCGACTTTGTGTCCTCCCAAACACACTTTGACTCGATAAAGACTAAAAAGAACAAGAAAAATACCAGAAAAGATGGACACAAATATGGGTTCATCACACCCACACACTTGAATTACACTTTCCCTCAAGTGTATAGTTGCGATTTTTCCCAAGACTCAAACACAGAAAAGACAAATCAAGAACACAGACTCAAAAGATCAGCACATCAACATGTTAGTCAAAACAGAATATGAAATATGTAAGCAGATATCGGCATCAAACAGGTCAAGATAGAGTTATTGGGCAACAAGGGTATCCTCACCAGCACTCAACTCTCAAGTGTATATGGTTAAGTATATACGCTCTTGACTAATATCAACAATGTATTTCCATAGGCTTGCCTGCCCTCTACATCTCTACTTCTTTGAACAAATTTATTACTTATCCTTAGGTCTTTATCGGGTTGTAATGTGGCTTAAGGTAAAAGGTAGGAAAAGATAGGAACTGGCTATGTCTAGATGAACTCAGTTCTTGGGCAACAAGTTGCCCTTGACTCCTTACTCCTATCAAACACCACATCGGCCCTAGCACACTTATTCTTTCAGGACTTTTATATATATATATATATATATATATATATATATATATATATATATATTTTTCCTCTCTTTTTTTTTTGTTTTGTTTTTAGTCCTTAACCCAACACCTCTAAAATAGGTGATATTGCCCAGCTAGCGCTACCCAACATTTTCCTTTCATCCCTTCTTCTTCTAGACCTGAGTTCTTGACCGGGAAGGCTTATAAATTCAGGCTACTATAAGTGAATCGAAAGAATTATCAGCAAGCTCAAAGGGGCTAGCAAAGGATAAATGTCAAGGTAGGGAATTTTGGCCATGGGCTAATCCGAACAAAAATGCCTAATTCATCTAAGCAATTCGACTAAGTTACATGAAGTTTCAATAAGAAATGCAGGCAAGTTCTAGATTAACAAGTCTCAATTGGTCATTATCATACAAGATGGAAATAAATGTTGTACATATATATAGCATTCAACAGCTCAAAACCTCACAGTTCTTGCCCAATATCTCACTCCGTCCTACCTATCTACATATGGCAACAACATACCTATTCTGACCTACCATGCCAACATAATGATCAACAACTTAAACACAATTTAAAAACACACAACACAGACCTACTTCCCTACACCCACACACTTTGCCTTAGGCATAGTGAGTATGATGTTGGGCAACAACAGAAATAAAAAAAAAAAAAACTGACTCAACAATTAAATCAACAACGATCCCACCCATACACTTTGCTTTCAGAAAAGTGAGTGAGATCGTGACCAATATAAATCAACAATTATTTTACAAACAAAGCTGAGAAGAGAATTCTAAGGCCTTCACCACACAATTTGCTGGGAAAATTGTGGGTGAAGGCAATAAGAACACCTTCTCGACCTACAAGACACAACAGAAAATAGAACACTAAACAAGACTCGACAACAAAAAAACAAAAACAATAAACCTAAACTAAAACAAAAATGGGAGGAACATAAAATCAAAGAGGAGATTCAGGCGGATACCTGAATCCTTGGTGTGCAAAGAATGCTAGCTGAGCATCCCTAATCTCGGTCAACAACTTCTCCATGTTGGCCAGCCTAGTCTCGACCTCGATGTTGGGCAGCACCGCCATACTGGTGCTTGCCTCCTCCTTCTTGACCAAGGGCGGATGTCTGGTGGATTTTGACCTGCCGTAGTCGATGAACACAAACTTGTCGTTCCTCAACTCGATGTCATTCATCTTCTTAAGAGCCGCTTCTTCCAACTTGCCGACTTCCATCATAGGCTTTTCCTTCATATTGTCATACACATTGACTCCCTTCGCAAATTCCATCACGAAATGCCCACACGTGCACCCTAGAGCTTGCTTGGCCAACACCGTTTTGAGCTGCTCACCAAAGAAGGCTGCGAAGTGTACCTTGGTCTTGGTGTGCATACACCAAAGAAGATACCTCTCCTTGTTGCTCATGGTGTTGCCGCTGTCGCTCTTGCTGTACAGGTTGTAGGCAAGAATGTGATGGCACATCCTCAACGCATAGGTCTTCAACTCCGTGCCCTTGTTGTTACCTCCATTGTACGGTGCTCCGTTCTCAATCTCTTTCCATTGCTCCTGATAAGCAATGTCTCCAGGGGGTACAATAACCGCCATAAGCAGGTGTAGACCAGCGACTTGGTTCATGCCCAAATCCTCTGCTCGACACCCCAACTTACTTCTCCATCGTGGTTTCTGACCTACAACCTGTATCTTGCTCAACATCTTCTGCACACTTTAAAACAACAAATATACTCCAAAAACAAACTCTTTCCTATGGTTAAACTAGAATAAAAAATACTTCAAAATAAAATACCTTAAGCAAAAACCAACTAAATTTTTTTAAATTTTCAATAATTTTTACAAAAATCAAAACTAAAAACAAAAAGATAAAAATAAATAGAAAATACTAACCAGGTTGTCTCCTAGACAGCGCCCCATTTAAGGTCTTGGGCACGACACCCCCCTCCTTTTGAAGTCAGAGGTTTTCCTCGACAGGGAACCTAGATGGTTCCTCCTCAACAAGTTGTTGTTGCCCAAAATAGGCCTTCAAGCTCTGGCCATTGACTTTAAAAATCTTCCCATTCTTGGGATCCTTAGCTTGCACTTCATAAGGTCATGCCCACTTAGTTGAGAGCTTCCCCGAAGAAAGCTTAAATCGAGTATGGTACAACAACACTTGTTGCCCAAAATAGAACTCCTTCTCTTTAATCAAAAGATCGTGGGTCTTCTTCATCCTTTCTTTGTAAAAACCGGCATTATCATAGGCTTGGAGCCTTATCTCGTCACGTTCTTCGATCTCAAGCTTCCTTGCTTCACCCGTCTCATTTTTCTCGTTCTCAACAACTTGGATTCCCGACTTATTGGGCACCACGTGCACAGGGCTCACCCACCGGCTGTCAGACACGGGGTAGATGATCCCCAAGTCAAGAAGCTTAAGTATCTTCTTCATCACCACTTCTTTCATGGTGGGATTTAATCGCCTTTGAGGATCTTTCACGGGAACAACATCCTCCTCAAGAAAAATGTGATGAACACAATCCATAGGGTTAATGCCTTTGATGTCGGCCAATGTCCACCCTATTGCCTCCTTGTATTTGCTCAGCACCTCACCAACTCGGACCTCCTCCATGCTAGATAGCTCGGAAGATATGATCATGGGAAAAGTCTCGTTCTTGCTAAGATATATGCACTTCAGGTGCTTGGGCAAAGGTTTCAGCTCCAAAGTAGGTGTCTTTTGCAGTGATGGCACTAACCTGTCCTCCGACTTCAGCTCAGGGATATTGAGTGGTTCGAATCCCTGAGGTTGCATGTTACCCGAAATCCTGGCATAATTGCATTCCTCCACATCTACTGGTTCATCGTTCTGGGCAAGATCCTCTTCTGTTTGCAAGCTGGCATCCTGCTCAAGAACTGTCTGTTGCCAGAATTCCTCCACTATCTCCTCGGTCTAATCATGGGGTAGTTCCTCGAGTTCCTCATCAAACTCGTTGAGGGGCTTTTGCTCACCTTCATCGCCAAAGAAGTTATTAGGAGTTTTGCACTCCTCCAACTCCTCATCCTTGAAGTAGTCTTCGTCGGTGGAGTAGTCAAAACTATGCCCATGGACTGACTCCTCCTAGAAATCTTTATCATTTCCGTACTCATCATCTTCGAAAAATTCCATCGTGGCACCCGCTCCCTCATTATCCTCATACTGGTCAAGATCCAGGTCAAGATCCTCAATGAGATCAAGATCCGCCTGGATTATATCCTCGTTGTCTTCAAATAAACATCTTAAATTGTTCAACGTCTCCACTAGCTCACCACATGCATTGAGGGTGTTGAGGTGCTCCATGGCATTATTCTGATTTTGCCTATAAGCATCAAACTCTACTACTTCTCCAACTACCTGAACCATCAACCTCCCAGTATCACAATCGATCTTGGTGTGTGCTATCCTTAAGAACGGCCTCCCGAGCAAGATCACTGGATTCTTGGTTGCTTTCTTTCCCATGTCAAGAACATAGAAATCGGCTGGGAACAGAAGATCTCCCACCCTAACCAATACGTCCTCCAAAACTGCATCGGGGTAGACTGTGGATAAGTCCGCCAATTGAATGGCAACACGGGTAGGAGAAAGAGGTCCAAACCTCATCTCATCGAACATGGCCCTCGACATTACATTTATCGAGGCTCCGATATCCAGCATCGCCTTGGGTATTGACGTAGTACCTATTGTGCATGGAATAGCAAACATGCCAGGATCCTTCTTCTTGATCGGGATGTGGGGATTCATGAGTGCTGACACATTCTCTATGTGGAAACGGGCATTATCAGGGTACTTGGTCTTCTTTAAACACATCTCTCGCAAAAACTTTGCACATTTTGGCATGGATTGTAATGCCATCAATAGTGGAAGGTTGATTTCCACTTTCTTGAACACATCTATCATTACCTCCAACTCTTTCTGATCACGATCGCGGGCAAAACGTCTCGGGTACGGGGCTTTTGCCTTAGTAGTGGGAGGAACGGTCCTCTTGGCCAAAGCCTCTGCCTCTTTTTCAGCCTTCAAAAAGTCCAACAACTCATCATCTTTATCGAATCCCAGCCTTGATCTCTCCATCTTCACGTAATCAAACAAGGCTTTATCCTTCTCATTATCGAACACGGGATTCTTATTGGTCTTTATCCCTTCTTCACATTTTGCCTTCAGCTTCTTGTAGATGTCATTGATATCTCTCGTTCTCATCTTGGTTTCCTTTAATCGAATAGGTTTCTTGGGTTGGATCTTGGGCAACAACTCTGGCAACACCTTCCCACTTCGCAAAGTCACATCATTTACTTGCTCTTTGTTGATCTCCACTTGGGCAGGAAGCCTTCCATTCTTGTCATCTACAAGCCTTGACAAGGTTTGGTTTATGTGAGTCAATTGAGCTTGAAGGTTATTCGACTGACCTCGACTTTATAGTTGAAAGTTCTCAAAATCCCTCCTCAGCCTTTGGTTCTCGTTGGTAAACCGATCAATGGTCTTCTTCATGAACTCTGTCTTGGTTGGTTCTCGATGTGGAGGAATATAGTTATGTTGCTGTTGAGGTAGTTGTTGAGGTGGAGGAATATATTGATGTTGCTGCTGAACCGGCTATTGCGGTTGTTGGTGGGCAAGAGGTATTTGATAGTGGTTGTTGCCATACCTCAGGTTCTCGTGTTGGTTCGGCCTATAGCCGAAGTTGTTGCCATAGTTATTGTTATTGCCATATTGGAACCTTTGTTGCCCACCGCCTTGCTGGTTCTGACCTATTTCCTTCACCTCATCTTCTTCTTCCACGAATCAACTGGGACATTCCACGGTGGCGTGGGATGCTGCCTGACATACTTTGCATTTCTTTATGGCTCTTTGAACTTCCTTGCCATCTACCTTCTTATTCAAGGCCTCTATTTGACCATCTATCTTGGCCATGAATGCTTTCATGGTATTGACCAAGTTGTCTGAGCTGCCTTTGTTGCCTTCATACCCCCCTCTCGGAATATCATCTTCATCTCGTGATTGTTCCACCATTGCTCCGATTCTCTTAAACACCTCCAAAGGTGGTTGATCACATATTGCTCCTCCACAAGCTGCAATTATCCATTTCCACTCAGATGCCCTCAATCCTTTTAAAAAATGTTCAATCAAGTCAATGTCCTCAATTCTATGTTGAGGGCATCTTGCTATCAACTTCTTGAATCTTTCACAGTAGTCATACAGCGACTCACTTCCACCCATCTTGAACGAGGAAATGGCATTCCTCCCACTTTGTATTCAGCCAACGGGTATGTACTTGTCAAGAAAAGACTGCTACATCTTTTTCCAGGTGTCAATGCTTCCCTCTGGAAAAGTGTAGAGCCACTCACGTGCTCCATCTAGTAGTGAAAATGGGACGTGAGTAACCTTACATAGTCGGGAAACGTATCTCGGATAGCATCTCGTTCTCGGGCAGCATCTCGGGTAGGAGGGGCATTGTTCCTTACAGTGCTGATTGCCATCTCAAAGTCTTGAAGATGGATCTGAGGGTCTTCTCCGGGATGATCGCTCAACTTGGGCAATATCTGTATCAGCAAATGTTTGAGCTCCCAGTTGCTATTGACAGTGGGCAACTGGATACTTAAAGGTCTGATTCCCTTGTCGTCAGAGAACATAATCTGACAGATGGTTTTCTCTTGCTTTACTGCCATGGTTGTTGATGTCTCTGCTTCTGAACTGGATGTTGACTCCTCGATGTCTGCAAGAATCGTCTTCTTGCTCAATATCTTGATCTTCTATCAAGCACGGGGGCTCTGAAGGTTTGTTGATGCCTTCCTCCAGACCTTTCTTCTCTTGCATAGTTCTGCTCGATTTCTTCTAGCTATCACCTCCGGACATACACTGTGATCTTGTGGATCTCCGTTACTCCGTAGATGTGGCTTGGGCATAAACCGCGCTCAACTCAAGCTAGAAGAGCACACTAGCTTAAAATAAATTCCCCGACAACGGCGTCAATTTAATGAAGGGTCGTCGTTACACTCTTTGCACAAATAAATTTATAAAACACCTCTTGTCCAACAAGGTAGTAGTTAATGGCAAGTGGGGTCGATCCCAAAGGACTCGGCGTAGATCTGCTCTTCAGATGGTTCTCAACAAAAGAGGTTATGGTTGAGATGTATCTCAATATCCTGTAACTCAACAAATGAAATATCAAATAACAAAGAAGTTTGATTTGGGTTTCGAATCAATGATCCTAATTACTCATTACTCATTCGTTGGTGCAAAGATATTCAATTACTTGATTTCATTACTTGATTTAAGACAAAGATTAGTTTATACCTTAATGGTCACGAAGTCACGATATAAACACACTAAGCCTATGTATATCCAATTTTACTGATCTTGACCAGAAAGCAAGATCATCTCTTTTGATCAACAAAGTCATGAAGACACTTCAGTAACGATGTTGCCCAAAAGGCATTAAGAATATGCAGACCCAAGACAGTCAAGAGGTAGGTCAATACCGACTGCTCTCCAACACTCTTTACCTTCTTGGGCATGAGAGACTCTCTCGAGTTTAATCCTAAATTTTGTTAATGACTTAATCTCGATATCAAGATGGTGATCAAACATATGTCAATATCAATTAAGTCTAAAATTATTCCTAGTGTTTCGGGAATAGAATCAAATAATGAGCTTACACAATTCGACCTCACAAATTTAGAACGAGTAATTAGGATCCCGTCATCTACATCCGACCCAAACAATAAATTTAGCAATACATAATCTTAAATGAAAACACAAAACATATAAAGGAAATCATACTTGAAATTAAACTGGAAGCGGTTGCTGCTCAGAAACGTAAGTCAACAACTAAGGTCTTGGCTTCAAGCCAACAACTAAGAACTAGTGTAGAAAAATTAAAAACGAAATGTGAAAGCAAATTTGCCTGTAAGACTTATTTCTTCCTCTCTTTCACTCAATCTAAAATGCAAAACTAAGCTAAAAAACTCTCTCTAAAATCGAACTCAACTCTCACACGTTACAACATGAAGTCGGCCATATATATAGGCGACGGAATTAGAATTAGGTTAGAATCCTTGTTGGTTAAGGACTCTTTCCATCCTTATCCACCTCTTTCCTTGTCTATCCGGCTGCGATTTACTTCCCTTCCGTGGTAGAGATCTTCATTGATTAGGTTTAGCTAGAATGAGGAAAAAAATCTTCGATCCTTATCCTTTTTCTTGGAGAAGAAGTAATCTGCAGCTGCTCCGACTTACATCTTGACTTTGATGTCTGCATCCTGTATCACTTCCTATGCTGATTAAGATCCTAGCTCCTCCGGGTACTCTGTCTGTTGGCTTCAAGAATATGGGGAGGTGCTTCCTGACTTGTAGATTGAATAGAACGTTGTTGCCCATTTGCATTGTATCGCCATCTCAGCATCTCAACAACAGATTTTCACTGGTTTTGCCCAAGATCCCATCTGTTCTTCCCTGCACACTATCTCTCGACTTTGTGTCCTCCTAGACACACTTTGACTCGATAAAGACTAAAAAGAACAAGAAAACACCAGAAAAGATGGGCACAAATATGGGTTCATCAATTTCTTGAAGAAACCGAAATATATATGTAGAGTTGATGATTTTGTTATAATCTTGAGAAGATGATGATAGAATGATGAGAGTTAGGATTATTTGAGCATGTATAAATGAATAATTGAGAAGTACAAATTTTTATGAATTTTTCTTTGAAAAATTCGAACCAAATGAATAAGAAAGTTGATGATTTTGAAGTTGTGAAGCTTTGATTGTTAGTTTGACGTTTGACAAGTGAAATCTAGTATAATTTAAGCTTAGGTTTGAGAAGAATCGAAGAAAGAATTTCATTTAATTAAAAGCTTGAAAAATTCGAACTATATGAGCTATAGAATTGTGATTTTTGATGATCATGTGTTCTAATTGATAGATTGATGTTAGATTAGTGAAATTAGAATTATTCTAAGTATGATAGAACTTGAAATTTATGAAAAAGATCAAGTCTAAAGATTTTTATTTCGTGCAGAAAATTTCAAAAAAAAAAAAACTGGAAAAATTCTGATGAGGTATGATGTAAATGATGATTCCAAGATGAAATTGAGATTAAAACAAGTATGTTAGCCTTTTGAATTTCTGACTTTGGAGTTCGTATGAAAAAGTTATGCCAAAACGAAGTTTTTGTGCACTAATGAGTCGATTATCTAAAATTTAAATAAAGTTAAGTGAGATTATGACTTTAATGAGCTTAGATAATTAAATCGAACATGTTAGAATTTCAATCGAGTAAAAACGAATCCTTATGCACGAAAAACGATAGAATTCGAAAGTTATAAAAAATTTGAGTAAGGATTTTCTCGATTCATAAGTCGAGAGTTAAAAATTAATTGAGTAAATATTCGATTAGATTTATTTTAAGCTAATCGTGAAAGTTTGAGAATTTTTAGTGCATGTGCACGTTTTTCGAGACAATAGTGTCTTACTTTATTCCGAGAAATTTTGCATGAGGATTTTGATTTCGAGTCCGATTCTATTTTTGGATTCGTTGAATTTTTATAAGAGAAATGAAACTGTTTTCATTCAAAACCAAGAACTTTATTTTTAAGTTTAAAAGTCGAGCAGTATCGAGTTAGCATGAGACATTGTTTTGAGTCTTGAATGAGTTTCTGAATATGAAATTAAGTTTGTATGAATATATGTGAATTTCTGGAAATTTTCTAGAATATTTTGAGAAATTTGGAAAATTTATCTTTTTCCCACTATTTATCGAAGTCGATCGTTTATCTATATGTGAATACTTGGTTTGTGATGTGACCACTTGAATGTGAATGAATTGTGTTTAAAGTGATCAAGATTTAATCTCGTAATTTTCTGAAGTCGTTTGATGTGTGAAATCGAGAAATTCCGAGTTTATAGAATGAATAGTGAATTCTCGATTTTGATTATTTAAATAAGTTTCAATTTGTTTGATGAACCGAGTTTGTTGAGTATAAATGTTTGAGTCTGAGGAAAGTCTGTTGGTATAGTACTTGAGTAGAGTTAAGAGTCGAGAAAATTCGATTAGTCGAGCCGAGAAAAGTTAGAAATCCCGAGTCAAATAGGAATCCGAGTAAACGAGTTTAGATTTCGCTTTTATTCGAGAAATAAAACTCGTCCTTATAAGAATGTTAACCTTGAAGGAACGAGTGGAGTTCGATAGTAAGAAACGAGTGGAGTTCAGAAATAAGGTGGACTTTCTAACCAAAACAAATCGATGAATGCGATATTATAAGATATTATGATTATCGTATTATGTGAGTTTTTAAATTAATTGGCTTGCCAATGTTTGAGCTTTTATTGTATGTTACCATTAACTTGAAAAGAACGAATTTGGTTCTGTGTGAGACAGGATTTTTGTGTACACATTGAGGTGATCGTGTACTTTCCTTTGGGTTAGCCGGTCACGGAGTTCGAGAAGGAGGCCTACTTCTCGACACCCATATGTGATAGTAGAATTAGTACATGCATAAGTTATATATTATTGTCTGTACAGACATCTTTGAAAAGTGAAATGATTTTATTGCATGCACACGTAACTGTCTTATAACTCTAACACTAGTGTTGCAGCAAGAAAGGCAAGTTCAATTATATAGCTCTATCGAGCAAGCTTTAAATTATTTTGGCATGTGTTCACTGAGTACGAAGTACTCAACCTTGCATGTTATTTCTAAAACGTGCACGTTAGCTCGGATGATGATGGTGCGGTGTGCTTGGTGGCGTTCGTTGTTTCAAAATCGAGTATGTTTTGTAATACCCCGGAAATTATAACTGTCTCTAAAAATGAAATTAATAAATAAAAATGGCTTTGCACGCCTAAGTTCATGAATTTGAATTCTAAAACTAACGGTGAAATCCGTTTTCGAAAATAAATTACGGAAGTCAGCTAGATGACTACTGTATTTAGGGTTATCGCGTATGATAAGTTTTTAGTTCTAGAACTCAGATCGGAAAACCGTCTGATTTTTACATTCACGAAATTGCGATACGAATTCGCCCGAGAAAGTTCGTTTTTGTGATTTTCCGGACGAAACTCATATTGCGATGTCCCGAGGTTTTGTCGGAATTTCTATTTTTAATATTACTTTCCGAGTAAGTAAAATATATCGGAAGTTATGGTCGAGTCGGTTTTTGACGGAAACGAGCCGAATACGTATTTTATTTATCGATTTCCGTAACGTCGTATCGCGCGGGAAAAAGCGCGTATTATTCCTAAATTTCTAGAGGTGGCCGACCTCCACCCTCTCTAATACAACTTTGATATTCAATTTTATATAGTATATACTTTATGACTCATGTCCTTTTTCCTCCCAACACTTTACACCTAAGTTAGTAACTATTTCATTTAGCTAAGTCATCATCTCTCCTTCTCCACCTCTTGGAACCGCCACCTCCCATATCCCACATACATTTCATTTCTTCTCATCACCATTGAAGGAGTTCAAGTTCTACAAGGAAGAAATCTTCACAAGTCATTCATCTTCCATCATTTTCATTTCCTTTCTTCATTAAAGCTTAAGGTATTCATCTCCTCTACACTTCTATCCAATTAGAATTCATTCTCCTTTTATTATTGTTGTACCGATTTTGTAGAGGAATTAGGAAGATGATTCAATCTTTAATTTTATGCTTTTAGATGGTTAATAATTGATATTCTAAGGTTTAATTGATGAGAAAACAAAAGCCCTAAATCTTATGCTTGGACCGATTTTTTTGGGGTTTAGGTTAGGATGGATTAATTCTAAAATTGATTTCATAATTGAGCTTGGGAGATGATTAATTGAGGATTAGTGAAAGAACAAATGAAATCACCTATCAATTGAAGTGGTGCCCGATTTAGGGTTAGGGTTTCAAGGTTGGTTTTTCAATTAATGATGTTGTGGGATTAATCAATGGATAATAGATGTTGTAGTAGTATGAATAATGGATTAATGGAGTTAATTGAGGAAGAAAAATCATTTCCCCTATTTTATGTCAAAACCGAAAATGAATGAGAAAAAGGGGTTTCATGTAGTTTGATTTCTAATGATGATATAATGATAGAATAAGGTTCCTAATGATGTTAGTTGATAATAGGAATTATTTGAAATTAATAAAAATTATATTGTGTTTATGTAAGAGACAAAGGTTCGATTATTAGTTGAGTTTGAGTAAGGATATGAGGTGATGATATAGATAATAATGAATCTCGATAGATGAGGTTTGATAACGTAGAATTTGATCGAAATCCGATGACTTTGGAAAATCCGTAAGAGACGAACAAATGTACGTAATTAATGATAGAAAAGTCGAGTAGAAAAGATAATTGGATATTAATGATCTTTAATGATGAGGGAACAAAATTGTAGTTGACGTCGTGTTAATCCGAGCTATAAAATATTGAGTTTATGTTATAATCGAGAAGTTAGGACGAGAAATGATAACTTGTTTGGTATAGTAATTGTTTAGCCTTAAACGGCGAGTTTTTAAACGTCGTGTCTATAGACGAGTTTAGGAAAGGAGTTCTTCACGTACGAGAGTACGTGTTGACTGCCTTGATGTGATATTTTCGTGAGAATGTAGGTTCGATAACTTAGAACGAACCTAGGAAGTCATACGTCGATTCTATCAAACAATTAGGGTTAACCTCGGCAGTTTTGCGACCCTCGCTGGAAACTGTAATATCTCTTAGCTCGTTTATCGGATTTGAGATCCGTAAATTGGATCGTAAACTAGATTTCCATGGCTTTCTAACGGTACAGAGAACTTCCCCTGTTTCCAGATACTCTGTTCTGGGCAGTCCCCAGAACTACTGCATTGCGCAGTGAATTTTCAGAACTTAGTTTCCTAAGTTGTTTTCTTCTCAACTTAGTTTCTTTCGATCTTTTAAGTCGTAATGAGTTAACGACTATCTATTCTACTGACCTAAGAGTCAAGTACAGAGTTTGAGTGTTAAAATGAGATATGATTGTATCTCGTTTCCGATTAAATAAAAGAAATTAGTTAAGCGTGCAAATGCCTAAAAGTTGAAACGTAAAAGACTAAATCGAACTTGTTTTCGATTTCCATTTTCATTTGTCGTCTCTATGAGCTTTGATAACTGTGTTTTCAAAGTGATATCAGGCATAAATAAAATGTTTTATGTTTTATGTGAGTTCTCTTGTACCACTTCTGAGTTAGCCGTCGTGCTTTTCAGAATTATATGTTACCCTTTAGGTGTTAACTTAACGATCGGCTCTGAGTTAGTCATTAGGTGTTTTTCAGAGTTAGTGCACTGTAGCCTGTGGTGTATGTGGTATCCTGTTGAGGGGTAACCAGCCACGGTGATAATGGCTGGTCAAGATTTGAACGTAACATCTATGGAAAAATGCTCGCGCGAGCTACTTATTGAATGAGATAAAAATGTTTAATAGGCACGGGCTCTTTTAAATGAAAAGCCCGTTGCGCTATAAAATGAGACGTCTGATTTTCAATACTTATGATTATGTTTTCGGCAACGTGCCCACTAAGTACTATCGTACTTAGCCCTGCATATGTTTTCTAAATGTGCAGGTTGAAGCGACGAGAGAGGAGGAGGGTTGAGTTAGGATTTGAAGTCGTCTTTAGGAGAAGACTTGTACTATGTCTCACTTTTTCCGTTGCCAACTCTAGACGTTTGAAACACTTTTGATGTTATGTAATTATATCACTGTAGCTAAGTTATGTTAATAACTTAGATTTCTTTTTGAATACTTTATTGAGTGATCTTCCGAGATCAACTCTCATTTCTTGTATATATTATAATCGAGGTCTTGTTCATAGAAATTATGTAGTCATGTATGTATGTTTATTCAGTCAGTCCCCTTCTTCCCCGCTTCTTTAATCCAACTCCAGTCACTCCCCGGCTTCTGCCATTCCTTGGGATTTGGGGCTGTGACAGAGTGGTATCAGAGCAGTGGTTCCTGCTCTGGTCATGAGTCATTTCCCTAGTATGAGTCATTCCTTCTAGTGATACCAGAGAGTGGTATCAGAGCAATCGTTTCTGCTCTGCATACGAGCCTTTCTTTCGAGTCACGAGATAGAGTACTTGTATGTACTCTAGATTAGAGTCTTCTTCCAAGTAAAGTTAAGAGTTAGAGTTATGACATTAAGGATTAGAGTATAGATGACAACTCAACCTCCCGCTACGTCGACTCAACGAGGAAAGAAAGAAAGGAAAGAGTTTTCAGTAATGTAATTTCTTTTAAAAGAAATTTTTGAATGAGTATTCAATGAGAATGAAATTTACGTGCCAAGAATAAGAATTATTTTTGCAAGTATATATTTATACTTTGCTTGTTATGTGATTATGTGATAGTACGAGTACTATCTTACGTGAAATTATTTGCGTAATAATTTCTATTATTTTTAAAGATACCTTAGCACGAGAATCTAGAATGATTCTAGGGATTTTTCCCGGTTCAATGAGAACGTAGACTTGAAATCTAAGGTCTTTTTCTGAACCCTCGAGAACTTAGACGTTTTAAGAAACGTTTTATCAAATGATTTCGAAAGGAGATCGTGAAACGAGAACAACTCCTTCAGGCGAATGTCACGTGCGTGTAGTGTGACATGAGCAAGACTCAGCAAAGTTGAATCTTGTTTTTATACTTAGGAGCCGGTAATAATTTCCTTCGAGGAAATGAGATGAAAAATGACGGGATGAATTAACTTGGTGTCAAGTGAACGAAAGAAACGAGTAAACGTACGAGAAACGTTGGCTTCAGACCAAGAAAGATATGATCGAGATGAAGAGGATAAAATAAAGAGAATCAAAGGCAACGGAGATAAACGAATGTTACTTACGGATAAGTAACAAGAACAACGTCGTTCACATTACGTTGTTTCGTGCCGCTTCGTTTCGTTTTAGCGGAGTTCTCTTCATTCGAACTTCGAGAAGAAAAATGTTTTATTATTGAGAATCGATCACGAGGTTTGATTAAATTTTTCCAACTATCGATCGTATCCAACGACGATTGGAACTTATGCCCTAAAAGTTATTCCCCAATTAATATTCCATTTTCCTTTGGAATTTATTTCAATACTTCGTTTTTAAACGAGAATTTCGACGAGTACGTGTATCAAGTGTCGTAAAACGACAAGTCTTTTGAGAATGAATGTTACTTTTTGAAGGAGTAACATGAACAAAGTGGACGCACTTTGTTTTTAATGAGTGAGAATCGATAAGAAATTCCTTCGGGGAAGGAAGTTTATGAGAGAAATCAGGAAGGAATAAAATGAATAATAGGATAACGAATGGAAATAAAATCTTGAAATTTTATTTCTATATATTGATGTTTAAGTACAATTTCTTGAATCGCTAGATGTTATGATAAGTGGTTGTTTAAGTGGTGATATTACAATTGAATAAGGAATATTCATTTGTAATTTGAGTATTTACGTAAGATAAGTTATTACCTTACCTATTACTGATCCGTGTTTCCTTAAAACTTTTGTAGGATGGCTTCTAGTAGTGACATGACTCAGGAGAGTCAATCCCCACCACAGCGTACCTTAGCAGACCTTTTACAGGACGCTTATCACAGTTACGAGGCAGATTACGATATGGAGGATGTGGGGCAGATAGTGAGCAACTTCTCGTCAGTTTATTTTTCAGCACGGCACTTTATTCCGGAAAGTCAGGCGATATCCGACCTGGTTGTACGTCTACCGGACGAGTGGCGCGGTTGGGCGCACCGCGTGGGGTGGTATTTTCTTAGGATTTTCGGCGACGACATCGAGCCGACGGGCAACTATACGGGATTCGCCCTATATATACACGGGCGGTTCTTTGACAGCAGATTCATGCTTCCAGTTCCTTTTGAGCCGCATCTCCCCTATAGTCACTTCCCAGCTGGTACCGAGCAAGAGCACCTAGACTTGGACCCAGAGTTTTCCGCTTTATTGGAGATACCATCAGACTTTGTACCGAGTGAGGAGTCTGACGCGGAGTCAGAGCAGTTAGAGGTAGACGAGGAGCCTGTAGTTACACTAGAGTTACCGCCAGTTAGTACACAGATCGAGGAGTTGATTCCAGGGCCAGGATTAGTAGAGGTTGATGCAGAGACAGCCGCTTTGTTGGGGTTATCTTCACCGTATATACCTGACGTTTGTGTTAGAGTCAGAGGACCTTTAGAGACTGGACTGTTTCGGGCAGAGTCAGAGTACCGAGGGATTGACGCGGAGCTTGCCGCCATGTTAGAGCTACCATCTCCACTGACACCGCTTGAGAAGATCTATGCGAAGTGGGGCATAGTCAGAGGTCAGTTAGAGGCGGGACCATCCAGAGTCCGTTCTAGGGAGGAGTACGAGTCGGGTTCAGGTTTCGGTTCTGTTCCAGAGCACCTTCTTCCTCTGAAGAAGCGTGCAGTAGAGACTAGTGAGGACTACCTTGTTTCAGACTTAGAGGAGGCAGTTTTAGAGGCACCGTCACCACCTTGGCTTACACTTTCTGACGGCTCTACTCTGAGGGAGGACGAAGCCCTCCAGCTCGTCTTTGGTTCAGAGTCTGAGGAGGAGGACCCGGACGAGGATCCTGAGGAGGAGGACCCAGACGAGGACCCGGAGGAGGACCCAGAGAAGGACTCTTAGGGTTTTTACAGGCCGTAGAGGGTAGTTTGGACTCGACTGAAGTTAGTTGAGCAGAGCGTCGTAGACGCGTGTTAATATCAGTAGTAGTAGTAGTTTCTTTTGCCCTGTACATAGTCGGATCAATAACTAGTTTTCTAGTACTCTAACGGATACGAAATTTTATGAATCGTTTCCGTTCTAGTACTTCCAGTAGATACGGAGATGCAGCCTGTTAGTGCACCCGGTAAATAGTAGGCAGTCAGCTTAGTTTAGACTAGTAGTAGTCTAACTTTTTGTATAAGTCCTCGTTGGAGACAGAATTAATATTCTTTTTGATGTATATATATATACATGACCCATGAGAGGGTTTTTAATCACAGGAAAAGTTTCCTATGAATCGAGTAATGAAACCTGAATGTCAAATGAACTCGTGTAACGAGAATTGAGTTTAACTTGAGAGGTTAACAGATTAATGAATTAATATCGAAATTATGTTTGATTTTCTTTCTACGAGCTTATTTAAGTTGGAAAGAGGGTTAGTAAGTAAGCGAATGATTAAGGAAATGGGCTAATGAGAATTTTTGTTACCTATAGCTTAAGGAAAAATGCCGTCAAGAAACGTTAACAACAGAAAGGGACCTGGTAGGCCCCGTGGACGTGGAAGACGTCAGCTAGAGGATGAAAGGGAACAGGAGCAGGAACATCATGATACCCCACCACCATCACCATCACCACCACCTCCACCACCACCCCGTAGGGATATTGAGGACCTCTTCCTCAAGAGAAACCCCCCGATGTTCAGTGGAATGGGCAGCCCTAGCGATGCTGAGCTATGGGTGCGGTCTACTGAGAAAATCTTCAAACTCCTCAGATGTACTGATGAGGAGCGACTACTATGTATTGCATTCCAACTGACGGGATCAGCGGACTACTGGTGGGAGGCCAGACAAAAAGTGATACCCGCGGAGCGTCTAGCTCGTTTTACGTGGGAAGAGTTCAAGGAAGCCCTGTTTGACAAATATGTACCCAAGACTTATAGAGCTCAGAAGGAGGCTGAGTTCTATAATCTAAAACAGGGAAAACTGACGGTAACTGAGTACGACGCTAAGTTCTGTGAGCTTTCTAGGTATGCACCTTCGCAAGTCGATACCGATGAAAAGATATCGAAGAAGTTCCAAGGGGGACTACGACACGAGTTGGGAATTGCCTTAGCTAGTCATGGAGGACTAAGCTATACTGATATTTTAGGAAGAGCTTTAGAAATGGAGGCCGTAGTGCCTGATGAGAAGAAAACCATAACAACCACACCAGCTCCAACACAGAACCAGAACAAAGGCTATTATAGCAACAATAATAGCAATTTCCAGGGAAAACAAAAATGGGATGGAGGTAATCGCAGTGGTAACAATCAGAACTACAATCAGAATCAGGGGAATCAGAGCAATAATAATCAGCAAGGCTATCAGCAGCCTGGTCAGAACAACAACAAGAGACCGTGGCAAGGAAACAACCAGTCGGGGTTGTACCTTCAAGGAAATAGGCAGAATGGATTAGGGAGAGGTACCGGTCAACAGAATCAGCCGCAGGGACAGCAGAGGAACACCAACCAGGGAGGAAATAACCCAGGGAGGGTTAACGTGCCTGTTTGCTCTAAATGTAACAAGGCGCATTTTGGTGTTTGTCAAATCGGCACCACCAATTGTTTTAACTGCGGGCAAAAAGGGCATATGAAGAAGGACTGCCCTAGACAACTTCAGGCAGTACCTTTGAGGGCTATACAAGCGCAGACACAGCCACAACAACCGATCAATCAGCAACAATTCCAGCAGTACGCACAGCAACAACAGAATGCGAGAGGATGCGCTATCAAACAGGGTGGCCAACACAAGGGAAAAGGCAATCTCGCAGGTATGGGAAAACTTCACAACATCCCTATTAAGATACTGTTTGATACCGGCGCATCGCATTCTTTTATTGCTGGCTCGTGTGCCGATAACTTAGATATCAGACCTGTAAGAGCTGCACACCCTATGAGAGTAGCTACACCTTCAGGAGAGATCACTACTTCTACTCATATTTGCTCTAACCTAGATTTAGAAATCGGAACTCTTAAGGTTAAAGCGAACAACTTAAATGTTATGATAATGTGGGACGTAGATATAATCTTAGGAATGGATTGGTTGTCAGAGAATTACGCTACGATTCTCTGCAATGAGAGAAAAATCTCTTTTCAACCGCCGGGTAGAGAACCAACCGAATTCCACGGAATTTCAATGGGTAGAGGCGTACCAATAATTTCAGCGCTACAAGCCACGAAATTGATGAAAAAGAAAGGTACTACAGCTTATCTTGTGTACCTAGTGGGAGATCCAGGAGCAAAGAAGACCATTCAGGATGTGAAGGTCGTAAACGAGTATGAGGATGTTTTCCCAGAGGTTTTGCCAGGATTGCCGCCAGATCGTCACGTGGACTTCACGATCGACTTAGAGCCAGGAGCAGCACCTAAATCCAAAGCCCCATATAGGATGGCACCGAAAGAGCTAGAGGAACTTAAAATCCAGTTACAGGAATTGTTAGACCTTGGTTTCATCAGACCAAGTGTCTCACCGTAGGGAGCGCCAGTATTGTTTGTTAGGAAGAAGGACGGTTCAATGAGAATGTGTATAGATTATAGAGAGCTGAACAAGATAACCCTCAAGAAAAAATATCCTTTGCCAAGGATAGAGGATCTTTTCAATCAGCTCAAAGGTGCAGGAGTCTTCTCCAAGATAGATTTGAGGTCAGGGTATCATCAGTTAAAAATCAAACCCGAGGACGTACCTAAAACTGCTTTTAGAGCCCGTTATGGCCATTACGAATTCCTAGTAATGCCATTTGGATTAACCAACGCCCCCGCAGTATTCATGGACCTCATGAATAGAATTTTCCACCCATACTTAGACAAATTCGTCTTAGTATTCATCGACGACATTCTTATTTACTCCAAAAATGAGAAAGAGCACGAAGAACATCTACGGATAGTGTTGGAAACACTTAGAGCCGAGAAACTCTACGCCAAATTCAGTAAATGCGAATTTTGGCTGAAGGAAGTAATGTTCCTAGGTCATATAGTTTCGGCAGAAGGAATCAAGGTGGATCCTGCCAAGGTAGAGGCAGTGCACAACTGGAAGTCACCAACGAGTCAGAATGAGATCTGAAGTTTCTTGGGTTTAGCTGGTTATTACAGAAGGTTTATTGAGGGATTCACTACGATCGCCAGGCTGATGACGCAGTTACTTCGGAAGGAAACAAAATTTAAATGGACAGACGAGTGTGAAAAGAGTTTTCAAACACTCAAGGAGAAATTAACCACAGCACCAGTATTAGCTCTTCCAAACTCAAACAAAGAATATGTGGTTTACACTGATGCCTCGAAAAATGGATTAGGTTGTGTATTGATGCAAGATGGATGAGTAATAGCTTATGCTTCACGACAACGTCGATCTCACGAAGTTGAATACCCAACCCACGACTTAGAACTCGCAGCTATGGTGCATGCGTTAAAGATTTGGAGACACCATCTCTATGGTGTAAGGGTGGAGATTTTCACAGATCACAAGAGTCTGAAGTACTTCTTCGAGCAGAAGGAACTGAATATGAGACAACGAAGGTGGCTCGAACTACTTAAGGATTACGACTGCGGAATTAGCTACCACCCAAGAAAGGCGAATGTAGTAGCTGACGCATTGAGTCGCAAGGCTCCAACGAAGTTAGGATGCCTTCTTGTAGAGGAAGAAACTTTAGTGCGAGAATTCGAGAAGATGGATATCAAAGTGCTCGATACCCCAGCAACGATAACAAGTCAGATAGCCGCATTAGAAGCTACACCAGATTTGAGAGAAAGAATCATCAGTGCCCAGAGGAAGGACGAGTCGATGAAGAAACTTCGACTAAAGATAAGGACGGAGAAACCAGATGGATATTCCGAAGCACCAGACAATGCAATCCTTTATGAAGGCAGAATTTGTATCCCTGACGACGATAACGAACTGAAGAATGACATTATGAGTGAGGCTCACGATACGCCATACACAGCACACCCAGGGAGTACAAAGATGTATCAGGATTTGAGAAGGAACTTCTGGTGGAATGGACTAAAACGAGACGTTGCCTCGTTTGTAGAAAGATGTTTGGCATATCAACAGGTTAAGGCTTTACACACACGACCGTATGGATTGCTGCAGCCATTAGATATACCAGAGTGGAAATGGGAAGGCATAGCTATGGACTTCGTCAGAGGCTTGCCCAAGTCAAGAAGAGGAAACACATCCATTTGGGTGATTATCGACAGACTTACAAAATCAGCTCACTTCCTACCGATTAAGACTACGTATGGATCAGAAAGATTAGCTCAGTTGTAGATTAGAGAGATTGTACGTCTACATGGAGTACCGAAGGTCATAATATCAGATAGAGACGCCAAATTTACCTCGAGATTTTGGATTACGATGCAGAAAGAATTGGGAACAGAGCTTAACTTCAGTACAGCGTTTCACCCACAGACAGATGGACAGTCCGACAGAACAATTCAGATTCTAGTCGATATGTTAAGGACAGTGGTATTGGACCGAGGCGCGAATTGGGAAGAAATCCTACACTTAGTCGAATTCACTTACAACAACAGCTATCAGGCTACGATAGGAATGGCACCGTATGAGGCCTTGTATGGAAGAAGATGTAGATCACCACTTTATTGGGACGAAGTAGGTGAAAGAAAGAACCTAGGACCTGATGCGATTAACGAAATGATTGAGAAAGTTCAGCAGATACGAGATAGAATGAAAGAAGCCCAGAGCCGACAGAAGTCTTATGCCGATGAACGTCGAACCAGTCTTAGTTTCGAAGTAGGTGATAAAGTTTTTCTTAAGATATCACCGACCAGAGGAATCCTTAGATTCGGAGTTAAGGGTAAACTAAGACCCAGGTTTATAGGACCTTACGAAATCCTCGAGAAAATAGGACCCGTGGTTTATAGATTGGCCTTACCGCCAAGTCTTGGAAGTGTCCATAACGTGTTTCACGTTTCTCAGTTAAGAAAATACGTCTATGATCCTAAGCACGTTATAAGTCAGCAAGACGTTGTTCTTGAATCTGACTTAAGTTATGAAGAGAAGCCGATATCGATTGTGGATAGAAAAGTTCAGAAGTTACGAACCAAATCGATACCAATCGTGAAAGTGCTATGGAATCACCACGGGCAGGAAGAAGCCACGTGGGAGCTCGAGGAGAAGATGAAGGAGAGATATCCTCATCTTTTTGCAGAAGATATGCAAATTTCGGGACGAAATTTTTTCCAAGGGGGGTAGGATGTAATACCCCGGAAATTATAATTGTCTCTAAAAATGAAATTAATAAATAAAAATGGCTTTGCACGCCTAAATTCATGAATTTGAATTCTAAAACTAACGGTGAAATCCGTTTTCGAAAATAAATTACGGAAGTCAGCTAGATGACTACTGTATTTAGGGTTATCGCGTATGATAAATTTTTAGTTCTAGAACTCAGATGGGAAAATCGTCTGATTTTTTACATTCACGAAATCGCGATACGAATTCGCCCGAGAAAGTTCGTTTTTGTGATTTTCCGGACGAAACTCAGATTGCGATGTCCCGAGGTTTTGTCGGAATTTCTATTTTTCATATTACTTTCCGAGTAAGTAAAATATATCGGAAGTTATGGTCGAGTCGGTTTTTGACGGAAACAAGCCGAATACGTATTTTATTTATCGATTTCCGTAACATCGTATCGCGCGGGAAAAAGCGCGTATTATTCCTAAATTTCTAGAGGTGGCCGACCTCCACCATCTCTAATACAACTTTGATATTCAATTTTATATAGTATATACTTTATGACTCATGTCCTTTTTCCTCCCAACACTTTACACCTAAGTTAGTAACTATTTCATTTAGCTAAGTCATCATCTCTACTTCTCCACCTCTTGGAACCGCCACCTCCCATATCCCACATACATTTCATTTCTTCACATCACCATTGAAGGAGTTCAAGTTCTACAAGGAAGAAATCTTCACAAGTCATTCATCCTCCATCATTTTCATTTCCTTTCTTCATTAAAGCTTAAGGTATTCATCTCCTCTACACTTCTATCCAATTAGAATTCATTCTCCTTTTATTATTGTTGTACCGATTTTGTAGAGGAATTAGGAAGATGATTCAATCTTTAATTTTGTGCTTTTAAATGGTTAATAATTGATATTCTAAGGTTTAATTGATGAGAAAACAAAAGCCCTAAATCTTATGCTTGGACCGATTTTTTGGGGGTTTAGGTTAGGATGGATTAATTCTAAAATTGATTTCATAATTGAGTTTGGGAGATGATTAATTGAGGATTAGTGAAAGAACAAATGAAATCCCCTATCAATTGAAGTGGTGCCCGATTTAGGGTTAGGGTTTCAAGGTTGGTTTTTCAATTAATGATGTTGTGGGATTAATCAATGGATAATAGATGTTGTAGTAGTATGAATAATGGATTAATGGAGTTAATTGAGGAAGAAAAATCATTTCCCCTATTTTATGTCAAAACCGAAAATGAATGAGATATAGGGGTTTCATGTAGTTTGATTTCTAATGATGATATAATGATAGAATAAGGTTCCTAATGATGTTAGTTGATAATAGGAATTATTTGAAATTAATTTAAATTATATTGTGTTTATGTAAGAGACAAAGGTTCGATTATTAGTTGAGTTTGAGTAAGGATATGAGGTGATGATATAGATAATAATGAATCTCGATAGATGAGGTTTGATAACGTAGAATTTGATCGAAATCCGATGACTTTGGAAAATCCGTAAGAGACGAACAAATGTACGTAATTAATGATAGGAAAGTCGAGTAGGAAAGATAATTGGATATTAATGATCTTTAATGATGAGGGAACAAAATTGTAGTTGACGTCGTGTTAATCCGAGCTATAAAATATTTAGTTTATGTTATAATCGAGAAGTTAGGACGAGAAATGATAACTTGTTTGGTATAGTAATTGTTTAGCCTTAAACGGCGAGTTTTTAAACGTCGTGTCTATAGACGAGTTTAGAAAAGGAGTTCTTCACGTACGAGAGTACGTGTTGATTGCCTTGATGTGATATTTTCGTGAGAATGTAGGTTCGATAACTTAGAACGAACCTAGGAAGTCATACGTCAATTCTATCAAACAATTAGGGTTAACCTCGGCAGTTTTGCGACCCTAGCCGGAAACTGTAATATCTCTTAGCTCGTTTATCGGATTTGAGATCCGTAAATTGGAGCGTAAACTAGACTTCCATGGATTTCTAACGGTACATGGAACTTCCCCTGTTTCTAGATACTCTGTTCTGGGCAGTCCCCAGAACTACTGCATTGTGCAGTGAATTTTCAGAACTTAGTTTCCTAAGTTGTTTTCTTCTCAACTTAGTTTCATTCGATCTTTTAAGTCGTAATGAGTTAACAACTATCTATTCTACTGACCTAAGAGTCAAGTACAGAGTTTGAGTGTTAAAATGAGATATGATCGTATCTCGTTTCCGATTAAATAAAAGAAATTAGTTAAGCGTGCAAATGCCTAAAAGTTGAAACATAAAAGACTAAATCGAACTTGTTTTCGATTTCCATTTTCTTTTGTCGTCTCAACGACTCATCGAGATTATATTTCATGTACGATGAAGGAGGAAGACAGCACAAAAAAAAGGACGGAAGACTAAAGACGGGAAGCTCGTTTATTAGTAGTTCTGGACAACGAGGTGGGCTTTCTTATATAACAAATAAAATGTGGGTTTTTTTCCACATCTCGAAAGTGATTCTCTATGAGCTTTGATAACTGTGTTTTCAAAGTGATATCAGGCATAAATGAAATGTTTTTTGTTTTATGTGAGTTCTCTTGTACCACTTCTGAGTTAGCCGTTGTGCTTTCCAGAGTTATATGTTAACCTTAAGGTGTTAACTTAACGATCGGCTCTGAGTTAGTTATTAGGTGCTTTCCAGAGTTAGTGCACTGTAGCCTGTGGTGTATGTGGTATCCTGTTGAGAGGTAACCAGCCACGGTGATAATGACTGGTCAAGATTTAAACGTAACATCTATGGAAAAATGCTCGCGCGAGCTACTTATTGAATGAGATAAAAATGTTTAATAGGCACGGGCTCTTTTAAATGAAAACCCCGTTGCGCTATAAAATGAGACGCCTTTCAATACTTATGATTATGTTTTCGGCAACGTGCCCACTAAGTACTATCGTACTTAGCCCTGCATATGTTTTCTAAATGTGCAGGTTGAAGCAACGAGAGCGGAGGAGGGTTGAGTTAGGATTTGAAGTCGTCTTTAGGAGAAGACTTGTATTATGTCTCACTTTTTCTGCTGCCAACTCTAGACGTTTGAAACACTTTTGATGTTATGTAATTATATCACTGTAGCTAAGTTCTGTTAATAACTTAGATTTCTTTTTGAATACTTTGTTGAGTGATCTTCCGAGATCAACTCTCTTTTCTTAGATATATTATAATCGAGGTCTTGTTCATAGAAATTATGTAGTCATGTATGTATGTTTATTCAGTCAGTCCCCTTCTTACCCGCTTCTTTAATCCAACCCCAGTCGCTCCCCGGCTTCTGCCGTCCCTCGGGATTTAGGGCTGTGACATGTTTAACCTTGGGTTAAATGTCTTCATACATATAACTTTGGGACTTGATGTATTTTTCCGCTGCAACTCAGATACTTAATCGCGTTTGACATACTTTCAACTTTGATATTTAATTAATGAGCTTCATGCTAGACACTTTATTTTGATATCCTCTCGACTCTTAAATAATAAACTTATTTCATTGTGCTTTTAAAATGGGTAATTGAAAGCAAGTAGATTAATTATTTTCGCTTTCAATAAATAATCCCACGTATCTGAGTTCGTTCCTTTGTTTATTTTCTATTGTTTCACCTTCATTGTCTAATGATTTCTAGTCGTTTTATACGTTAGAAATCGGGCTATGACACCACTGCAACTATGTAACTACGGAGAAGGAGCTGTTGGCCGTGGTCTTTGCTTTTGAGAAGTTTTGTTCCTATCTTCTTGGGGGCAAGACTACAGTCTATACTGACCATGCCGCACTAAAATACCTTATGAACAAGAAGAGACCAAGCCAAGAATAATACGGTGGATCCTTCTTCTACAGGAGTTTGATGTGGAAATCAAGGATAAGAGTGGTGCCCAAAACTAAGTTGCTAACCACTTGAGCAGAATACTCGAGAAAGAGGACAGGAATCCGATCAAGGAGATGTTTCCCGATGAGCATCTGAGTTATGCGCAGGACGAGCCATGGTATGCAGATATGATAAATTATTTGGTGATTGGGACAATACCTGCGGAGTATGGGAGATATCAAAGGAACAAGCTCAAGGCAGAAAGTCGATACTATGTGTGGGATGAACCTTACTTATAGAGAGAGTGTTCCGATAAGATCATAAGGAGGTGTGTTGAAGATCGTGAGCAGAAGAGCATATTGGAGCACTTCCATAATAAGGAATGTGGAGACCACTTTGGGCACCAGCGAACATCGAGAAAGATTTTGGAGTTTAGTTTCTATTGGCCAACGCTGTTCAAAGATAGCTATGAATGGTGAAAAGTTTTGATCGATGTCGAAAGAAAAGAAATATAAAAAAGGAGGAATAAGATGCCCATGATGCTAATCCTCCCGGTCGAGGTGTTTGATATATGGGGCATGGACTTTATGGGTCCTTTTCCCAGCTCTCGTGGAAATCAGTATATTATTTTGGCGATGGACTATGTGTCTAAATGGGTGGAAGCTCGAACAACACACACCAGTGATTCGATGGTGGTTGAGAATTTTCTAAGAACTCAGATTTTTAATAGGTTTGGTGCGCGTCCCTCGAGCTATTATCAGTGACCAAGGCTCACACTTTTGCAATGCTACACCACTGTCTTATTCAAGAAGTATGGAGTTCACCACCGAGTATCTACTGCTTACCATCTTCAAGCTAATGAGCAAGCTGAGTTGTCCAACCGTATCATCAAAACCATCTTGAGGAAGTCTGTGGGCACTATGAGGAAGGATTGGAGCATACACCTTGATGACGCGCTATGGGCGTATCGAACTGCATACAAGACCCTATTTGGGATGTCTCCTTATTGCATGGTTTATGGGAAGAGATGTCACTTGCGTGTTGAGCTTGAGCATCGCGCCTATTGGGCAATAGCTCAATTGAACTTTGATTGGAATGAAACGGGTGAGACAAGAAAGCTAGAGATTCAAGAATGGAGGAGATAAGGCTTCAGGCCTATAACAATTCCAGCTTGTACAAGGAACGTATGAAGAAAACCCATGACCTATTGATCAAGGAGAAGGAATTTGACTTTGGGCAACAGGTGTTGCTTTATCAGACGAGGATTAGACTCAAGTCGGGGAAGCTATCTACTAAGTGGGTAGGTCCATACGAAGTTCAAGTCCAATACCCAAATGGAGCAGTTGAGATCAAGGATTCCAAGAGTGGAAAAATTTTCAAGGTTAATGGTCAGAGGATTAAGGCCTATCATGGGCATGAAAAGTAGGATGTTGTGAAGTCATCTGGATTCCTGACAAGGAGAAGCAATGACCAGAATGTGTGACGTCGTGCCCAAGACGATGAAACGGGGCGTTGACCAGGAGGCAACCTGGTATGTTTTCTTTTCGTTTTCATTTTTTATTTTAATTTTATTAAGAAAATACAAAAGAAATAGAAAAATATAAAATACAAAAATATTTATTTATTTTTAAGTATTTTAAATTTTGTTTAGTAGTTTATAGTTGACCATAGGATAGAGTTAGTTCTTCGCATGTATGTTTGTTTGTTGAGCATAGTGCATGATGTCATGGGCGATAGAGAAAGAGTTACTGCAAAACGACGAAAGTTGTACGAGTGATTTTGGGCATGATGCAGAGCGTTGGGCAATAGATCGGATTACGCTGTCAAATTAGTTGTTAGTTTGTGTCATAACCTAAAAAGCTGAATCCATTACACCCATAACCCACGTTTTCCCCTCAATCTTCAACCGCAACTCTGCAACTTCCCTTCTTCTCTCTCCCTCATTTCCCCTTCACCATTACAACCTTTAGTGTTCTCTATGGTAGCCACTAGAAATAACAACAAATTAAACAAAATTACCTCCGGCACCCATATTGACCTTGAGCAGTTGCCGCCAAAACCAACAACCAAAAAAGGCACACCTATGGAGGAAGTACCAGCAACCCCATGAAGGTCCTCCATGCCTGCTGACAGCCCACCATCGGTGGATGTGGAGTTGATGCTGAGTGACAAACATGATTTTTCTATGCTTTAAGGGTGCACTTGATGCCATTTCTTTCAAGAAAAGCATGCTTTGTTTGAGTATTATTGCATAAGTGTTGTTATTGTGAAGTTGTTACACTTGGTTGCTTGTTTCATTCAAGTTTCAGGAAAATGGAGTTATAATTGGAGAAAAATAATCTTGGAATCAGAGAGAGGAGCTCGATACGAGTTCGTAGAAAAAATGGAAGGTAAATCGGAGTTCGGACGAGAGAGAACGAGCAAAAATAAAAAGGTCGCGCATCCATAAGCAACGTGAGCGCGAGCGCGCGAACAAAGAACAATAAAAGCCATTTTGAGTGGGTTGCTTGGTCTTCATAAGCACCTGCTTCTGAGAGCTATTTTCATGAAGTCCATAAGCAACCCGCATGAGCACCCGCTTGCGGTGCACTTCTTTCCTCCAAAACACGATTTATTCCATTGTTTCCTCATATTTTCAGATTTTGAACTTTCTAAACTTGTTCACTACTACCAACACTATATATATCTCTCTAAACACAAGCCCTAGCCAACCATCCACATACAAACCCACCTCCTACACACACCAACACATTTTTTCACACACTACTCCATTTTCACCATTGTTAGAGCTTGGAGCGTGGGGAAAAAGGAGACAAGTGAACAACATTGAAGATTATGAACATGATTAGCTAAATCTCTTAGTTGGTTCTAGGGTATTGTTGAAACTCATAGATGATGATGGTGTTAATCTATTAATATTGTTTTGCCTTCCATTTCATGATTGTGGTTCTTGGTGCTTGATTTTCATGTTAGAATAGTAGGCCGCTATGCTATACATGCCAAATATTCGTATAAAGTCATAACTGATTTATATGTTCATTGAATGCAAGAACTATCAATATGCAAGCAATTGAGACCTAGTGGAGATATTTGCAAGCATAAAAACCTTTAATCTACTTGTGCCCTTTGGAGATAGTTGATTGTATCGAGTCCTAATCGGAGAGAGCTTTTTACTAATCTACTTTTGTATTCTCATCGAGAGGTGGAATGTAATTACTTGTGTGATTGTTCCTCGTGTTTTGAATTAAAATTGGTTGAATAGATTTATAGGATTAGACCATCATTGTTACCGAGTGGAAGCATTCCCTAGAATCGACCCTTTTCTTTCTTGTACCTTGCATATTTTTCTTTGTTTATTATTGCTCTTCTTGTTTAATTGTCAATTATTTCTTACTAGTAAATCACCTCAAATTCTGATTAGTCTAAATAGAGTTGAATAACTTAGTAATAGTAATCATAAGAGTTAAAAATTAGTCTCCGTGGATACGACATTGCTTGCCACTATCTATACACATACTGTACACTTGGACATTATTTGTGCTAATTAAAAGGCGAACAAGCTTTTGGCGTCGTTGCCGGGGACTAATTGATTTACTACTTGTGATATTATAAACCGTTGTGATAATCTAGATTAGACATTATTTATGTTATTTTGCAATTTTGATTTATTGTGCTTAGCTTGTTGTTGACTTGTTACTTTGTTGGATATTAGGTAGTGCATGAACGTGTGGTCTAGGGGATAACCAATTGATCCTTTAGACCCTAAAATCGAAGCATCTTGCCGGCATAATCACACAAGGGCAAGAAAAGAACGAGAACTACAAAGAACAATAGCCGACACGAATTTAGTTCGGGAACTCAAAGAGCAATTGGATCCTTGCAAGCCCAATTGAGAGCACAAGAAGAAGCTCGAGAGGCGGAAAGAAATAGGGTACCTCTCCCTATTCGAGATGCCTTCAGGCCGGAATTTTATTATAGAAGTCATCATGGTCCAAGAATCAATGCTAACAACTTTGAGCTCAAACCTGCCTTAATCTCCATGGTTCAACAAAATACTTTCGGAGGACGTCCACAAGAAGATCCCAATGACCACTTTATCCAATTCTTGGAGATGTGTAGCACCACAAAGATAAATGGGGTGTTGGATGATATTATCAAGCTTCGTCTATTTCTTTTCTCTCTTAGGGATAAGGCGAAGTAATGGTATCAATCTCTTGAGGATGGAAGTGTACAAACATGGGATGACATGGTGGAAAAGTTCCTTTTAAAGTTTTTCCTACTGGAGATGTCTATAAAGTTAAGGAATGAAATTATGCAATTCCAACAAATGGATCAAGAGTCCTTCTATGAAGCATGGGAAAGGTTTAGGGAGCTATTGAGAAAATTCCCAAACCATGGTTTCAACCAAGATTCTCAAGTGAGTCTCTTCTACAATGGATGCAATGGTGAGATGAAGAATTTTTTAAATGCATCAGCAAATGGAGACCTACTTAAAAAGGGGTATGCAATAGTTTTGAAGATTATTGAGAATTTGGCTAATACAAGCTTCCAATGGCCAACGGAGAGGACAATATTGAAAAAGTTGGCTTCCACTTCAAGTTCGGATCCTATTGCTCTCTTGGAGGTGCAAAAGTCTACCATGAATAGCAAGATTGATTCTATGGCAAAGAATGAGCCAAGAATGAAGGAGTCATCGAAGATAGAAGATGTCAACTACATGAACAACAACCGAAACTTTGAAAACTATCAACCTCAACAAGGTGGTTATCAAGATGGAAATCAATACCATCAAGGATATCATGAAAATCGGGGGCATCCTAATCTATCATATGGGAACCCCAACAATGCCCTTTACTCTCCACCGGGATTTTCGGTGACAAATGGAGTTATTAATGAAGAGAAGAAGCTGAGTATGAATAAAATGCTCATGAAGTTTATGGAGACTACTCAAGCTCGAATGGAGAAAAATGAAGCCATTGCGGAGGCTCAAGGGACTCAACTCAAGATGATTGAGAAACGATTAGGGGAATTGGCTACTTCAATGAGCAATCAACACCAACAAGGAAATTTCCAAGCAACACCATTGTGAATCCTAAGGAACAATGTATGGCTATCAAGACTAGAAGTTGGACTTCACATGAGGATCTCAAAGCACAAAGTGAAGAGCATCAAGCCTCCAACGAGAAATCTCATGAGATAAGGAAAAAGGTATTCAAAATTTCTCCTCCTTATTGTCCTCCTATCCCATTCCCTCAACGCCTCACAAAAGAGATGATGAATGAGTATTGTAAAGCCATGAATCTTAGGAGTGGATAATCTTATAAAAGGCCCAATATGACCAATGAAGAAGGTAAAAATGTGGGACTTGAGATGGAGAGCATTGAAGAAAAACATTCAAGAGAAAGTGGGAAGAACAATGAGATTTCTCATTCCTCTACTAGCTCACATATTCCGACTTCTAAAGTTTCTAAAGAGCAAGCTAATGAGAAAGAGAGTGAGGTACACAATGCTCTACCTCCTTATTTCCCTCCCATTCTATTTCCCCAAAGACTTCAAAAGAAGAAAACGGATGAGCAAATCTCTAAATTCCTCGATATTTTTAGAAAAGTGCACATCAATATTCCTCTAGTTGAGGCATTGCAACAAATGTCCAACTATACAAATTTCTTGAAAGATGTACTCTTAAAGAAGAGAAGATTAAAGAATTTTAAAACGGTGCATCTCAATGAAGAATGTAGTGCTCTCTTGCAAATGAAGCTACCCGTCAAGATGAAAGATCCGGGAAGCTTCACAATTCCTTGTGCTATTGGCGAAAAATACTTTGGAAAATCATTGTGTGATTTAAGAGCAAGCATCAACTTGATGCCCTTGTCAATCTTTAACAAGTTAGGAATTGGGACCATCAAGCCTACTACTATTGCACTTCAAATGGCGGATAGATCGTTTACTTATCTAAAAGGAATTGTTGAAGATATATTGGTGAAAGTGGGTGATTTTATCTTACCCATGGATTTTGTGGTGTTAGACATGGAAGAAGATACAAATGTTCCCTTTACACTTGTGCGTCCATTTTTGGCAACGGGTAAACCTTTGATCGATGTGGAAAATGGAGAACTCACGCTCCGGGTGAATGATGAGAGCCAAACTTTCTTTATCTATCGACCTATGCAATCTATTGAAGAGATAAATGATATATGATGATTGTAACATTTTAAATGGAAACTCTTTCTTTGATACGGGAGATTGTTACACTATGAGTGAATCATTGGAGAGTCGTTGCTTTGATAATGGTCATCTTGGACCATTTGGTTTTGCTGAAATTGAGAAGATGCATACTTGGGGAAGGCCGTCGCTTCACCATCTTCCTTGACTACGCCTTGAAACCACTTGTGAGTTCGAGCTTACTAGACCAATTCTACTTCGTCCAAACTTATTATCTCTTGGTATCGAATAAGTTTGGGGGAAGAGAGAAGTGTGTTTATTTTGCTCGATTTTTCTTATTTATTGCTTTATTTTATTTTCATTGCTTGTTTTTGTCTATTTGGTTATTTTGGTGTTCTTTGAGTTTTTAATGTTTAGTTGACTCTTTAATAAAGCTTATGTTGGGTGGATTGTGGCATGGCTAATGATGAGAATGAAAAATTGGTTTTTATGAAAATTGTTGCCTTTGTACTTTGATCGATTGGTTGGATAAGCTTTGATGAAGTGGGAGTTGGGCTCTTAGATTGTGGATTGAATGAACCTATGTGAGATTTGAGCCTTTGACTAATCATTGATTTTAGTCCTTGTTTCTTATGTGTGGAATGTTTGAGCATGCATTTGTATCTCTAGAACTTGCCATGGTTCTTCCCTTGACAATGAGTATATGTGCTCTAGATGTTGACATGATTAAAGGCCTTCTTTGTTAGCCAAAATCTCCTCATTTTCTTGACCAAAAACGAATTGCATAATCCTAGTTGCCCTTTTGAGCCTTAGCTTATTCTTTGATTTAACTTAAATTGAAAAGGGGTAGAACTTGTGAATTTAGGAGATTGGTGAGTAGAAAATGATTGAGGTTGTTTTGATTTGAGCATAATGTGAATTAGAAATAGCTAGCCCTTGCTCAAAAAAATAAAAAAAATAAAAAAAATCTTGGAAAATGTTGAGATTTGGAAAGAGCATGAAAAGGTAGCAATACCATTAGTTCGAAGCCCGAGCAAGAAATGAAAATAAAAGCAAAACAAAGTGAATGTGGATTTTGATTGTTTGTGAAAAATTTGGCATTTGTGAGTTGTCGATTATTGATATTGTCATATCTTTTGCAAAGTCACTTGGCCCAAAAATCACTCACCCACCAAAGAGCCTTCTTACAACCCTTGAAAAGTCCTTTTTGATCTTTATTTGGAGCACTTTGAGCTATAGATAAGTTAGATTAATGGCAAGCTTATGGTAGAGCTCATGCATGTTGTCAAACCGAGGTAAACACTACCTATGCATACACTTAAGTGTAGAGTGCTTCTTTTGTTAAAGTCGTTGTGCGAGAATCCAGATTTTCTAAGAGGTTGATTACTTGACTTTGCATGTTCGACCTATTGAAGATTCAAGACTAGGATTTGATTTCTCTACTCCTATTTTCTTGTATTTAAGATGTTTAGCTCTCTTGACTTGGGTATTTTGTTGATTATGAACATGATTAGCTAAATGTCTTAGTTGGTTATAGGGAATTGTTGAAACTCATAGATGATGGTGGTGTTAATCTATTAATATTGTTTTGCCTTCCATTTTATGATTGTGGTTCTTGGTGCTTGATTTTCATGTTAGAATAGTAGGCCACTTTTCTATACATGCCAAGTATTCGTATAAAGTCCTAACCGATTTATATGTTCATTGAATGCAAGAACTATCAATATGCAAGAAATTGAGACCTAGTGGAGATATTTGCAAGCATAGGAACCTTTAATCTACTTATGCCCTTTGGAGTTAGTTGATTGTCTCGAGTCCTAACCGGAGAGAGCTTTTTACTATCTACTTTTGCATTCTCATCGAGAGGTGGAGTGTAATTACTTGTGTGATTGTTCCTCATGTTTTGGATTAAAATTGGTTGAATAGATTAATAGGATTAGACCATCATTGTTGCTGAGTGGAAGCATTCCCTAGAAGCGACCATTTTCTCTCTTGTACCTTGCATACCTTTCTTTGTTTATTTAATTGTCAATTATTCCTTACTAGTAAATTACCTCAAATTCCGATTAGTCTAAATAGAGTTGAACAACTTAGTAATAGTAATCATAAAAGTTAAAAATTAGTCTCTGTGGATACAACCTTGCTTGCTACTATCTATACACACACCGTCACTTGCGGATTATTTGTGTTAATTAAAAGGCGAACACTGAGCAAAGGGGAGATTCTTTCTCTCCTTGAGCAGGAAGAAGTAGCAGCGAGAAGGGCTGGAGAGTCTAGGCAGAATGAGTCAGAAGGGGGTGGTTTAAGTGCTGTGGCGGAGGAGGAACAGAAGAAGGGAGATGAGGACGAAGAAGTAGAAGAGGAGGAGAAGCCCGTTGAGCAACTAACGAGGAAAAAGAGAGTGGCGAAGAAGGAGAAAGTCGTTGCCGCTACCCCATCAAACAAGGTCAAGACGGTGGCCTCCGATGCCGGATCGACTCGGTAAGGGAAGTCTACGGACACGTCTGCCCCTACCGAGTCTACATCCAAATCCCAATCTATGGGCAATGAGGAAGGAGAGGGGACCATAACGGTTTTTGATGTAGCTTCGATCAGCGTTTTCAAGGGCAAGAAACAGGCCAGCGTGGGCACAACAAGGAAGAAGAAGCCCATCCTGCCCCCAAGCCCTAGCATCGCAAGGGGAATGGCAAACCCCAGGGTGTTGGATGTGACCCTGTACCAAGAATTGGGGGTTTTGGATGAGGTCAAAGAGCTGTTTGAGGGCATAGGATGGGGTAGGTTTTTGGAGTAGCCAGTGGTGGTCTATGAGGAGTTAGTTCGGGAGATGTACAAGGATGTCAAGGTGATAATCCATCCAGAGAGTGGGCCTATGGCCATCAAGTTCAAGTTGTTGGGCAACGAGTATGAGCAGTCTATCAACGAGATGAATCAGTTGTTGGGCATGATAGGGGTGAAAGATACTCAGAAGCCGGAGTACAAGAATGTGGAGCGTGGGGTTCCGAGTTATGAGCAGGATGAATGGAAGGCAGCGTGGATGGAGATTGGGAATGGTGATTCATACAAGTCGCAGACGAACAAAGGGCATCAGCTTAAGAGTCATGCCCTCAAGATCTGTCATCACATACTTGCCTACAATCTTTATGGCAAGTCGGATAGTGGCAACTCTGTGGCCAACAAGGAGCTTTACATCCTTTGGGCAATGAAGAACAAGGTCAGACTCTACTTTGGGTCATTCTTGGCGGAGCACATTAAGTCAGTTATCACCAAGCCTGGGCAGCGCTACTCCTGTAGGCACGTGATCATAATCTATGCCCAGGAGATGGACTTAATGGAGAATATCTCTCACCTGGGTAAGATAGTATTCATTGACTATCTACCCAAGGGAAAGGAGGTTGAGGTCAAAGCTGCCAAGGAGTTGAAGCCTGTCATTACCCGAGGAAAAGTTGCTACTGCCGTGCCCGAAATTGAAAAGGATGTACCCAGGATGGAGCGGATGGAGAAGATGCTTAAGGAATTACTTGACAGATAACGTGCCTACTTTGCCCACCAGAATTTTAGGTACACACCTGAATCTTCCTCTTAAGTTTGTTTCCTCCCAGTTTGTGTTGTAGTTTAGGTTTTCAATTTTTTTTTTTTATTTTGTGTGTTTGTTGGTCAAGAAGGTTAGGGTATTGCCTTTACCCACAATTTGTTATGCAAATTGTGTGGTGAAGGCATTCCAATTCCCTTCTTAAGTTTTTGAGTCTGTTGGTCATGACTTTACCCACTTTGCCCAAAGCAAAGTTTGTGGGTGGGGTCATTGTAATTTGTTTAAGTCTGATTTGTGTTAGTGTAGTGACCATTACCTGACCCACTTTGCCTAATGCAAAGTGTGTAGGTGGGGGTTATCGTTGTGTTTAAATGTTTATTTTGTGTATTGATCAGCATGTTTAGGGTCTATGTCAAGGTCAAGTATGATTATATGCTATGATTGAGTATGTTGTATGTAGATAGGTAGGAAGGAATGAATCTATGAGATACCTTGAGAGGATATGAGCTTTAAATTGTTGTATATATCATATGCAGTATTGTTTTTTTTTTCTTGTGTGAGATATGACCATGAGGCTTGATGATCTAGAACTTGCCTGCATTCTCCTTGAGCTTAATTAGCTTGATCGACGCACTTAGATGATTTAGGAGTTTTTTGTTCATTTAGCCCAGAACCTAAAAATTCTTACCTTTATTTTCATCCTTTGACTAGCCCCCTAGAGCTTGAAATTAATTCTTTCGATACACTTAAATAAACGTGAAATTTTAGTCGTCCTAATCATGAGAACTCAGGTTTAGAGAAGATGAAGGATGAAAGGAGGGCAAGGGGTACACTATCTTGGGCTAGACAACTAGTTAAGGTGTTGTAATAAAAAAAAAGGAAAAAAAAAGAAAGAAAAAAAGAAGAGAAAAAATATATAAAAAAAGTTATAGACAAATAAGTGTGTGCTAAGGCCCGAAGCTATTGGAAAGGAATGAAGAATCTGGAGCAAGTATTGCCCAGAACTGAGTTTGTATTGGCCATAGCCAGTTCCTAAATATTTCCTACCTTATGTCTTAAGCCCCATTATAACCTAATAAAAGTCCTATTTATAAGTGTTTAGATCATGAGAATGTAGAAGGCAGGCAAGCTTAAGGAAAGTCAAGTTAATGTTGGTCACGAGCGTAAACACGTAGCCTAATACACTTGAGAGAAGAGTGTTGTGAGGAATATCCTTATGCTCATTGATTCTATCTTGACCTATTTGATGGCTTAACATGGTTTGTATTTATGATTGTTTACTTTAACTAATGACCGTAATGTGCTGAACTTGTGTTGAGTCTGTGTTTTATTTTGTTTTTTCCGTGTTTTGAGTTTTGGGCAAGTTGCAACTACACACTTGAGGACAAGTGTATTAAAATGTGTAGGAGCTATGAACCCATATTTGTGTTCATTTTTAGTGTCTTTTTGTTGTGTCTTTTGTGTCTTTTTTGAGTCTTTGTGTGTCTGGGAGGACACAAGTAGGAGGAAGTGGGTGCAGGGCAGAGCAGGTGCGATTGTGGGCATAATCCGGTGGAAAACTGATTTTCTGGCGTTGGGCAACGATACGATGCAATATGGGCATAGGGCTTAAGTCTGTAGCTGGGAATGAAGAGATAAATCTTGAGCAAAGCTACAGGTGAAGGAGTACCTCCCCATAATCTTATGGCCAAAGCAGCAGAGTGTCCAGACTAGTGCGCGTTGAGAGCAAGACTGAAGCTGATGTAACCAAGACAGTAGGATGAAGCAGAGGGCAACAGATGATACTTGTGCGCCAATGAAGAGGATAAGAAAGAAAATTTCCATCCTTATCATGGAGAGACCGGTCAAAGCCAAACTCAATAAGGAAAGAAATCTGATGCCGAGCCAAAGAAGGAAACAAGTCCAAAGAAGGAAGGAGTCCAGCCCATGAAGGGAACCAACCGCCTCTACCTCTCTTTGATGCCTATATAGATGGCTGTTTTTCTCTGCAAAATCATCGTTCAACCCTAGCATAATTTTAATATTGTTCTTGAGAGTTGGTGAGGAGAAAAACAAGTCCTACGGGCAAAGCTTAAATTATGTTTTAGTTTATTTGCTTTAGTTTTCTGCTGGCGTTCTGGCCAAGGCGATTTATTTTGCTGCATGGTAATATAGTTCTTATTTAGTTCCAATTATGTTTGCCATTATTTCTTTTATTTTGTTTACATATGAATTCATGTCAAGCTAATTCCTTTTACTTGGATTGGATTAGATGATTTGAATTATTAGTACTTTGATTACTCGTAAGGCCTAAGCGTCTTAATCAAATCGTGATGTTTTATTCCCGAAATACTTAGGGCTTAATACTAGATTTGGGCAAGATAACTAATTGCTTGATCACCAATAAGTTAAGGAGTCTAGATCACCAATAGAGTCGAGGTCAACACGAGACTGTCTTTTGTGCTCGAATAGATATTAAGTATTGGAGAGCAGTTGATGTCTTATGCATCTCTTGGCTGATTTGGGTCTAAAAGATATTAAAACCTCTTGGGCAATACATCTGTTGAAGGGTCTTCGTGGGTGTTTTGATCAAGAGATGGGTCTTGTCTAGAGTGTCTCTGGCATACTCGAATTGAAAGGGATAGATATAAGGATAAAATGTTCTTAGTCGTAACTTCGTGACCATAGGGCATGAATTAATTTATCTTTTAAACTAAATAGTAAAAGAAAACGATTGAATATCATTGTGCCCATGATCGAGTAAAAAGTATTAAGGTTTATTGATTCGAAATCCAGTCCAAGTCTCTTTTATTATTGATCAAATCTACTTTTAGTTTCAGTTATAGTTTTCAGTGCTTGTTGACCAAGACAAGTGAAGTTCATATCAAAACCCTTTTTGTGACAATAGTTCGTGGAAGAGAGACTACACCAATTCCCTTGGGTACGACCCTGCTTATCACTAGCTATTGCCTACTGTGGGCATAGAAGATTACAAATTTATCTGCGCGAAGTGCAAACGACAGCTTCCTCACGGACTGAACTTCAAATCCAGTATTCCAACTGTGTATTGTTGGGGAGCTAGCTTGTTCATAATTTTGAAGTTGAGGTAGTTGAGTCTTTTATGCCATAGCCAGCTTGCTTCAGAGCTACTCTTGGATACAAGGCATATTTCTGGTGAGCTACTCGACCAGTCTGTGTAATAGACTCCATGTGATGAAAAACGTCTAACATATAGAAGAACTTGCTTGATCTTGACATTTATCACCCTGCACACCTATGCATCAAACTTTACGGAAAAACCATTTTCGCACAGTTGGCCGACGGAGAGCAAGTTGTGCTTCAATCCATCTACCAACAACACATTTTTGATAGACACAAGCTGAATTTTGAATGTACCGGATCCTTTGGTTTTTACTTGAGAGTCATCACCAAAGGTTACAATACATCCTTCTCGAAGCTTAATATCTGTGAGAAGATTTCTCTGAGGTGTCATGTATTTGGAACATCCGTTGTCCAACACTCAGACGGATATGTCGGCTCTTCTCTTTCTCAGTTCATCCAGGTCCTCTTCAGTTGACTCTTTAGGCAAAGCCATGAAGCACTGCTCTTTTCTATCGGGACTGAATGGCGAGTCATTTTCTTCTCTTTTTGACTCAGAGAACACGTCGGTATCCTCGACGTCTTCCTCAACGATCATAGCCTTGGATTTCTCCTTGGATTTTCCTTGGAGGGCTTCCTTCTCCTTCATGGAAAGGTCAGGACAGTTGGCTTTGAAGTGTCCTGGCTTTCCGTACTCAATGCAGCCTTCGCTTTAATTCTTCGAGAATGGATCAGTTGAGAGCCGCCTGCTCCGGTTGATCCTCCTATACTTCTCGACCTTGGAGTTCATCTCCTCGAGTTGCTTGGTCAACTCTTCAACCTTCTTCTCAAGTTTCGACATGCTCAGTCGATCCCTAGCTGAGGAGTCAACGGACCTTGCTCGGTCTATTCTAATTTCTGATAGCATACTCAGTTGTCATCGAACTGAGGTCACTCCGATTTTGGTGGACAACTTTATAGACTGTCTAGTCTTCGCCTAGCGCGGAGAGAACCTTGAGGTTCATCTCACGCTGAGAGTATTTGCTCTTCCTAATACTCTTAATGTCCATAAAGACCTCTGTGAATCTCAGCTCCATCTGGTCGATGGACTCCCTGGATAGCTGAGAGAAGTTTTCGAACTTCTTACAAGCTAAGGTGAACTTATTCTCCTTAATCTCGTCAGAGCCTTCACAGAGTGCAGCTAAGGCTTCCCACATATCTTTTGTCGTGAAGCAATTGATAATTTTGGCATGTAGGCTTTGCCGATTGTGGAAGAGGTGACGCTTTTGGCGATGTCATCTAGCTGCACAATGTCTCTTTCTTCCTTGGTGTACTGGTGAACGCCTTTGGGTTCGTCCTTCATCACCATCTCACCAAAATGAATGTTATTTGCTTTCTTTGGTAAAGAGAGAAATAAGAGATGGAAATGGGTACAACAAAATGAAAGAATGTATTTAGTAGAGAATGAGGGGAGGGATGTCGGCTGTAAGAGGGATTAGAGGGAGAATAAATATCTTGTTTTATCTGGCAAAAATTTCGCCGGAAGAAAAAGTTTTCCGGTAGAAAATATCCCTATTTTTCCGTTAACTCTCAAAACATCTAAAAAACTCTCCTCGACTCGTTCCCGACATCGAAAACACCTCTACTTCATCTCATATCTCACAAAATAATTTAAGGAATCGAAATATCAAATTTTTAAATCAAAATTCCATCTAACGAAGAAAAACTTAAAAATTGCTCGGTTAATTAAACCGTAAAGAAATAAATTTTTAAACTCCTTTCATATGATCTCGGATAAACTTCTAATATATCTTAAAAAGTCTTAGAATTAATTCTAGATTAAAAAGATACTAATTAAAATAAATTCAGAGTCCGTTAGTGAATAGTGATTTCTCGATCTTCGTTACTATTCATCAAAAAGTAAAAGTTCTCAAAATTCTCCGAAATTCATACTCATGCTCATTCTCAGATAATAATGCTCAATCAATGCATCACATACTCGATTCGAATAACCGAAACAAAGAAAATCACATCAAAGCACGTAAGGGCATTTTCGTCTTTTTACAAGAAAATTTCTTTTCTTGAAAATTTTTATCATCAAGGCACGTTATTTAAACATATAAACGCATTTAAAACGCACTCAAAGACTTATAAAAGTTCGGTGTATTACACTTGCTTTCGAACTGTACATCTTCTGTGTCGGCTCAAATCAAGAAATAAAAATCTGACAAACTTTCATATTACCTTATGCTTTTTGAATTTGAATTCTGATCCAAGTCTTCGATTCAAACTTCTTCTCACTTAAGATTGGCACGAATCCGAGTACAGCTGATGAGTTAACTGTGTTACTCAAGTTCCAGAGTCAACTGTGATTCCTTCTGACTTGATCAGATGGATTTCATCTTCAATCTTCCTCTCAGTTCGATAAAAATCTGTATGCTCAAACAGTGAGCCTATCTAAAAAATTCTAAGGTACATCTACTCGGTTGTGGTCAGTTGGATTTCTGCATTAATGAAAACTTTACTAATTTTCCCAATTAGCGTGATCGTCACATTCGATATTTTCTTTCGCGTTAAAAGTTAATCGATGCATGAATATATGTATACATATATAAAAAGTGCCTTATTGAAAAACTTTAGTTTAATTATTTTATCCTTGTTAATATATTTAATATTGGGGGAAGGCAAAGTTCCCAAATTAGTGCAGTTTGACAAATTTGCTATGCATATTGCTGGGTCAGATGGTTAGGTGCAGAATTTAAAATACTGAATGTAAATTGCAGAAATTAAGTACACAGTATTTTAACGTGGTTCGGAGATCCTCCTCCTACGTCCACGACTTCCTTTTTGGGGAAGTAATCCACTAAATAAGCTTAAGTGTGCTTACCAAACGCCTCACTTGGATGTCGGGTTCCAAACAAACCTAACCAGTTCGATTCCATGTTCGAACAAGACCTTACAACACTTTTCCGGGCAAGTGCGCAACCTGATCTTAGATTCCGGGTTCTAAAGGACCTGTTTTTGGATCCCTGGTTCCAAGGGACTGGTTATTGGATTACAGGTTCCAAGGGACGTGATGACTTTGATTTCGGGTTCAAAGTCAGACCTATGGTTTGGATTTTGGGGAGAATCCAACAAGGAAGCCGTCAACACTTTAGGGGAGTGGAGGCTTCAACCAAAGGCCACGAACTCAATCTCTTGAAAGAGAGAGTCCGAGGAGATATAGAACAAGCAAAGACCAAATCTCTAGTCTCAATCAGGAAGGGGAACTCCTGCGAGGCTAGGGGGAAGAACAGAAGAGAAATCACTCTACTCCAACTGGACTTCACCATTCTTCTTGCTTGGAAAGAGAGAGAGGTGATAAGCTGCTTACGCTGCTTCACTCTTTATGTTGTCTCTCGGCAATTCTGCGTACTTTTTCTCTGCTTGTATCGCCCTCACTTAACTTTGGTGTGAAGACCTCTATTTATAGAGGAAAATCAAACTAGCTATTGGAAAGAGTCGTCTGATCTCTGCCAAAAGCGTGGCACTCCACATGATTTACTGGTAACTTTCCAAAAATAGTAACTACGACCTCTGCTTTTTGCACATCGTTGTTGTTGGCCCATTTATGGAAAGTTTTCCAGCTGACTTGTGCTCCCCGAGTAGATTCAAAATCTAGGCTGCAACTCCTCCGTCTTCAGCGTCTTCTCTTCTCCGCTTCGCGACGTCCTGACTTCGACATAACTTCTCTTTAAGCTAGACTGTATGCCTTCAGCTGCGTGGTTCAGTTGTGGAGTCAACTGAGCTGTTGTCCAATTGAGTTCGTGCTTCAGTTGAGGTTGATGTCTCAACTGGCCTTGAGTCTCAACATAGTGTGATCCCTTAGCTGAGTTTAGGTCTCAGCTGAGTTTGAACCTCAGCTGAGTTCTTCATGAACCTCCTTCTTTAGTCCGGCTAACTTCTTCTGCTTGACTCTGGTAAAGATAAAAATCCCTACGCTCAAACAGTGAGCTCTAGCTAAGAACAAACTAAAGGCATTCATCTACTAGGTTGGGATCAATTGGGATTTTGGTATCTTTCGACACCTTTACTAATGTTTCCAACAAGCTTGCTTTCGAACTGTGCATCTTCTGTGTCGGCTCAAATCAAGAAATAACAGTCTGACAAACTTTCACATAACCTTGTGCTTTTTGAATTTGAATTCTGATCCAAGTCTTCGATTCAAACTTCTTCTCACTTAAGATTGTCACGAATCCGAGTATAGCTGACGAGTTAACTGTGTTACTCAAGTTCCAGAGTCAACTGTGATTCCTTCTGACTTGATCAGATGGATTTCATCTTCAATCTTCCTCTCAGTTCGATAAAAATCTGTATGCTCAAACAGTGAGCCTATCTAAAAAATTCTAAGGTACATCTACTCGGTTAAGGTCAGTTGGATTTGTGCATTAATCAAAACTTTACTAATTTTTCCAATTAGCGTGATTGTCACATTCGATATTTTCTTTCGCGTTAAAAGTTGATCGATGTATGAATATATGTATACATATATAAAAAGTGCCTTATTGAAAAACTTTAATTTAATTATTTTATCCTTGTTAATATATTTAATATTAGGGACAATTGTGTAATTATATGTGTTTTATTATCAATAGATATATATTAAAATTATATATTCTCATTAACAATAAAATATAATTGCGGTACATTATATTCTTCTACAAGGAAACACTTGTAATTATATAATATTCATTAACTATATATTAAAATAATATATTATCATTAATAATAAATAAAAGTCTTTAGTTAGATATAGTTCTTTATCCATGAGATATATCTAATTCTTATTCTTAGAGCCTATTTGGTAGGGGTTATAAACCCATACTAAATTAATTATCCGGATCTACCTTCTGTTTGGTAGCACAGAGTAATAATATATAGAGCCCGTTTTAATTGTTCGGCTCGTCTTTATCCGACTGTTCCTTCAAGAGAAATAATATCACCTTCTCCCTTATTATTTAACACTTGTATCTATTCCCCAATACCCCTCCCAACGTCGACATTCTTCCATTGCTACTCGATTTCTCCAGAAATCTCCACAGCTAAGAAGCCCCAAATCGTAGTATATGTTCGAATCTTCTCTTCCCCGAGCCGATCTTGTCTTCTCCATCTGAAATCTCCTCCATTTCTTCATCATCTTCTCTATTTCCGCCGGTCATTCCTCTATCGATTCGAGCCGATTCTGCCACCAATTCCGCGTAATAATTCAAGGTACTTATCTATGTTATATCCCTGAGCAAGGGTTTTGTATAATTTATAACATTTTTGTATCTGCCGTAATTTGTCGCTCATTCGCAGAAGCCAAAGCTTGTCATTTCCACTGCAGAACTGGTGATGAAAACGAACTGATAGATAACGAACTGAAAACTAGTGATGAAAATTAACTAACAGAAAACAAATTGGGCTGAAAACTGCAAAAAATGACATCAATCTTCCTGACCTTGTTGTTGTGTCGAGCTCATGTCTCCAGATTTTTACGAAATACACCAATTTGGGCGGAGAAAAAATTCCAGAGTTGAGCTACGATATCTTCTCCTGTGAGTTTATGTGACTGCCGTGTGCAGCTACTATATATATATATTGGAGTTAAGATTGGAAAGTGCAAAATTAATATTGGGTGTAAGCTTTGATACCAAACGGACGAGTAGATTTAATCTAAAGTCTAATAAAATGTACCAAACACCCAAACAAAATAAATAATGAGCTCTAGATCTGTATTGTTTATCTACATATTATTTAACCTTGCTTATCCTACCAAACCGGGCCTTATATTCTAACATTTGTTTTTTAATATAAAAAAGAAAATGATTTATCTTATATTCTTGTACGATAAAGTATGAATACAGCTAAGGCGATTATCGAGCTAGAGCTTACTATTACTATGTGCTAGGTTAACAGACTACGGCAGTGGTGTAAGCTATTTCGATTTACTATGGAAAAATGAGGGAAAATACATCTTTGTACTTATAAATTCCTCATTTTCTATAGCAAAAAAATAAAAAAATCACGCTCTATTATCCTTCATTTCACTCCAAATAAGAAAAATATTATCACATCATAGAGAAAATCATCCTATAAGGAAAAGACGATGAAACAGTCAATCATTAATTTACAAGGAAAAACAAGGCAAAATGAAAACAATTGCAACAATTGGTGAAGTATTTTCGTATAAATACAATGGCTAGACTTTAGGAAATTAAATCGGTACTATTTTGTGTTAAATTTAAATAATCCCTTTTCTTTTACATGTGTTTAATACCAAGGTTTCCGTCCAAAAATGGAAATAATTAATTCTTCAGAAGCTGTGAGACATACCACTTTTTATCTTTTTACTTTTATTTCTCAATATGTGTGCCTAAAATAAAATTGACCTTGCTATTGAACGGAGGGAGTATAAGTTATACTTCATCCACAATAAGTGTCTTATTTCTTTTGGGCACGAGAATTAATGAGAAAATTGATTTAAAAGATAAAGTGATAAAAATGATGGACACACCTTATTGTGGGATAGAGTTGTCGTTTCATAAAACAAAATGGCACACTTGGATTGGACAACCCAAAGAGAAAAGTGAGACACTTATTGCAGGACCGATAATTATTAACTACTATATTGTATTATGTTTAGTATAATCATCTGACTTACGTGCAACACATGTAATGTTTGCTGGTTTAATTAAAAATACATAAAGTTATATATTTTCAATACAATTAAACAATTATATATACAATAAATTTCTACTCACGATCTTATATATACTACATTTATTAAAATTAAAAATTCACACTTTTAATTAATAAATTATAATTTACCAATATATTTTAGTATGCTTCTAAATTAATAAATATGATGGTCCCGAGCCAGGCTATAGTAATTTATACTCACAATATGTGGGACCCTTATTCCACTCATAATAATTTTAACTCTATTTTATTTTTTTCACTCACAACAAGTGGGACCTTTATTCCACCCACAACAATTTTAACTTCCAATCCACTTCTTCCACTCTCAATAAGTGGGATCTTAACTCCACTCACAACAACTTTATCAGTTTTCTTAATCTCCGTGCTCAGCACACAATGAGACTTGTTTTCACGAACAGAGAGGGAGTACAAGATAAATGGGAGACACTAAAATAAATATGTTATATGATAAACGGGCACAGAATAGAATTAAAGTTTTATTTGATATCTTGTTACATATGCGACAGAATGATGATGCATTGATTGGGGGAGTCTCCGGGACTTAGAATACGACAGAGAGCAGACAAAGCCAAAAAGGTATAAGAATTGCATGTCACCTGTTAATTAATTAATCAAATCAATCTTCCAACAGTGGCTCTTAAATAAACCAGAGGGGCGTTCATTTTATGTACATGCAAATTTATTTAGTTCATCACAATCTATATTTTCTTTTATAATACAGTTCATGTTCACATTTTCACAAATTTTAAAAACAAGATCCAGAACAAAATTTATGCATCGCGCGTGGGTCGAAGCAACTCATGCCGCGGGTCGAGAAAAAACAATACACGTCATACAAGCTTCCAAAAAATTCTCGAGTTCTCTTTCTTGGAACATTAATGCTACAAAAGAATATAATAAAATACATGTAATGTAAAGAGAGAGAGAGAGAGAGAGATGAGGTGGGTTGTAGCTTGTTATAGCCTACGCAAAAGCAGGGGAGCACCATGCTGCGGTTGGAGAGTGATGATCAAGAATGGAGCATGCAAATAAGAGGGCGACAACTCAAATGAGAATCTCTGTAATATCATTGCTAGACATATTTTGGCCTCAATCACCCCCAAGTTCTGCCCTATGCATACTCTTGGCCCTGAGCTAAACGGTATGAAGGAGGATTGCTTCCACGGCATTCCCTCACTAAATCTCTCTGGTTTGAACTCACTCACATCATCTCCCCATATCTTCCCATCATTATGCATCAGCCCTATCAACAGCATCAAATCCACCCCAACCGGCACCGTCATGTCTCCCAGCTTCACTGTTTTTGTCGCCGCCCGAGCTATCAACGGCGCCGGCGGATACATCCTCAGAACCTCATTCAGAATCATCGTTACCTGCACCAACCAGTGGCGGACACAGAAAATTTCACTTGGGATATAATTGGTATTTGGTATATATATCTCTGCATCTGCCCCTTCATTTATGTATATATATAGGAAATCGATCTTACGATTTTAAGGCGATTTAGGCCGTCGTAGGATGGTTGACTCTGTCCGAAGATTTGTAAAACCTCTTCTCTGGCACGTGCTTGCCATTCTTGATGCTTGCTGAGCATCACCATTGTCCAGAGGAGCAGAAGCGACGTCGTTTCCGATCCGGCGAAGTAGAACAGTTTGCATTCTGTGATCACATCGTCGATGCTCATTTCATGAGTTTCCCTGCGATTCGACTCCATTAGTGTGCCTAGCAAGTCCCCATCCGTGCCTTCTTCTCTCTCTATCGCTTTCTCTCTCTGCTTCACGATGCTCCTCAGCAGTGACCGGATTTCTTCCGTCATTGCTTTCATTCTTCTGTTGGCTCTCGTCGGAACAAACCTGCAACAAGACATGACTCATCTGGCATCAAAACTCGTATACTAAGAAAATTGAGAATTTTTTACATTCAGAATAGGTGCAAAATGAAAAGTTTGACATTATTTTTAACTAAATTCCTAAATAAAACACATATTAGGAGACTAGGGTTTTATGTTTTTTTTTTAATCTGGTACTTATTCGAGGACGGAAGGAGTATGGTATCGTCACCTCCAGCCTGGGATGAACATGAACTGCATGAGCTCCAAAACGAGCTTCACCTGCTCTTTTTGGAGCTCAAAGATTCTTTTTCCTTGCTCATGGCTGCTACCAAATGCCGCCCTCGAAATTACATCGCCGGAGAAATCTTCAATGAAAGGCCACACATCGATCTCCACGGCCGGATTGCCGCCATTACTAGACAACAAAGCTTCCCATTTCGCCATCATGTTTGAGCAGCTCAAACCAATTGCCGGCACCATATTCTGCACACTCAGAAAAACATTATAAACACGCAAAAATAGTAGAAACATAATTAAATCATCATACATCTGTATATAGAAATTGTCACCTTCAACTTGTCTGTATGAAAGGCAGGGTTAATGATTTTCCTGTGTTTAACCCATTTTTCACCCTCGAGAAACAGCAGCCCCCCAGCAACGGTTTGGCCAATCGGGTCGGGCTGCGGCTTCTGGAAAATATCTGGTTTTGCAAGAATCTCTTTCATAAGATTTGGATCACTGATCATCAATCTCGGCGACGGTCCGAACCATATGAAACTATTTTCACCTACAATGTGTGTGTATGTGTGTGAAGTTTACAAAATATACATGTCAAGAAGAAGATGAAGTTAAATTTCTCTCTCTCTCTCTCTGTCACTAGTGAAGATGGTACGACTTACCGTACTTGGTAATGATTCGATGAAAATAAGGAAAAATGTGGGGCGGAAGGTTGTCGGAAAGTTGGATGGGTTTGAACTGTTCTTGCTTCACTACTGAGATCAAGTCTTTCATGTCTCCGAGGAGAAGTCTGTAGGAATTACCGTTGAGCCCCTGCTGCCGCAGCAACTTCTCCAGCTTTCTCGGCCTGAACCAGACCCAATTCAGTAATTTTACTACCCATGATATCAATACAGCAAGCAGGGTTGCAGACACGATAGAGCTTAAATTCATTTTGAATCGTTTCTTGAAATTTCAGCAGCACTAAATTAATCGGAATATATCAAGGGATAGGAGATGCATGTGTAGAAGTCGATATTTGAATATTGTAGTAATTAAATTAAATTGATAGTAGTATTATAATGCATGTGCAAGTTGCATGTGAATGGGCACACTACACTGGATTTGAGATGACAGAAGAGTCAGGGACAGCGCGACCAAATATTTCGACATCTGCCAAGAAATTGGAGCCTTGCTTCGTGTTTGGGATTAATAAATCATTTTCGGCTCTTGTTGGGTGTCCCATTTTCAATTTTCTATTCACAAGAAAAAACAAAAAGACGATGAGGCTTAATTGGTTAGTTTCAAGAATATGGAAAAATTCACTATACACCTTCATATTTGAATTTTATCATTGCTATATATATACTCCTAGGGTGAATAAACGGGTACCCATTGATATCTATACCCATATTTGTGGGTATCCGTATCTAAATAATCAAAAAATAAATACTTATACCCTTTCCATTTTAGCCGAACGGGTACCCAATACCCAGCCAGGTATACCCGACCCAGGTATAGGGTACCCGGTGTACCCGTTTAGCAAATAAAAAAAAGACAAAAATATGGTAACTTTTCACCCGCTCGATTTTTCGATAATTTTCAACGATAAATTAATAATCAACTATGTAGCAACAACTAGACGACAACAACAAATCAATACTAAACGTAGTTTAAACATTTAAGTTCAACAAATAAATTACTAAGAATATATATTATTCATAAGTTATATTTAGAGTTCTGTTTAAGTTTAGGTTTTAGCTTAAAAATGAATATATATTATGAATATATATATATATATTTATAATTTATAGTATAAAATTAGTAATTATATATAATAAATAATGGTATATTGTTGACCGGGTGTTTGATTGGGAACCCAATACCCTAACGGGTATATCCGTTAGAGTATTTTCTAAAACTCTTATACCCATATCCATCCAATACCCGCAAATTACGGGTATTAAGTACCCAATACCCGGCCAGGTACAGATAGGGTATGGATAACTCAAAAATCCGCTTTTCATACTTTCACCCCTATATACTCCAACATACTTTCTCTTATTTCTGAATAATCAAGCGGTCAAAATTCTTGTCATCATGGAAATGTTATACTTTAGCTTTCTATGCATGGCCAAATTATCATCTTAACTCTTAAACTCAAGGCGTTAAAAAAAAATTTCTCAATTTTCAATGCGGTAATAAAAATAAAATGCGCTTTTTTTTTTCAGTACTATCTTGATCTTTATTCGATGGAGAATGTATATCGATAAATACACTAAAATGCATAACAAATACTACCTCCGGTCCCCAAGTCTCTTCCTAAGAGGAAGTGACACGGGTATTAAGGAAAATGTTGTTGAGTTAGTTATGAGTAGAGAAAAAGTGATTGAATTTATTGTGAGTAGAGAAATGATCCTACATTGAGAATAGTGATATATTAATTAATTGAAATAGTGGTGGGCCATATGTGGTATTTTAGGTAAATAAGTTGATAAAGTAAGGGTAAAAGATAATAATTTGTTGTGAGGTAGTGTCCAAAAGTAGCTAGGAAGAAACTTGGGGATCATCCCAAAAAGAGAAAATAGGAAAATACTTGGAGACCGGAGATAGTAAATTTTATTTTTTTTAAAACTATTATATACTAGCTGCGTTTCATATATAACCTTTTAACTAACATTATTAATTTATTATTATTGAAGACAGAAAAATCAGTTAGAATTATAAATGTTTGGGCACAGATTTTAATAAATATTGTTGTTATTATTATTTTAAGTGAAATAATGCGCTCGAGATCCTTTATCCCCAAATTTGACGTCCCATGTTATTTATTTTTTTCAATTTTGATCTATAATATTTAAGTATAATTTTACAATTATACATAGGATTCATCCATCCCAATAAAAATTATATATATATTTTTATTTAATTTGCACTTTTTGATTTTTTAATTAATTACTCCCTTTGTCCCCCATATTTATTCATAGTTCTGGTGCGCACGAGTTTTAAAAAAATCCTGAAAAGTGAGATGTAAGTTGAGAAAAAGTAGGTGTAAGTTGAGATGGGGTCCCACATTATAAGGGTAACAAGTAAAATATTTATTTCCTAAAATGGAATATGGATAATTTTGGGGGACATATGAAAGGGAAAACTATGTATAAATATGGGAGATGAAGGGAGTATTAGGGTTCCTTATACCGAAATTAGGGTATATGATGGTCCTGGTAACGAGTAACAGGTGTATGGGGGGGAGGGGGGAGTACACCAATAGCAATTTTTCTTTCAAAACTTTTCAACTGAGTTTAACTGCTCGGTTCAGTACGCTCCACGACTGAGAAGGACAATCGGAGCTGATCACACAATCAAGTGCACAACTGCCTCTTTTTTACTGAGATCAGCTATGTAATCTAATTGAGGTTTCAAAGAGTTAAGCAATGCGGAAGTTGGTGGAAAATTAAAGCTCGTTACTTAAACTGAATTGTTTGAAATCAGGGAAGGTCAAGTTCTCAAAACTTAGTGCAATTTTCACAAACACAATTTTGTAGGCAAAGTAAGTTGGTTAGTGAACTGAATATAAATACTTAAAAATAAATAACATAGTATTTTTACGTGGTTTGGAGATTGACCTCCTATATTCACTCGATAAGCTTCTGCGTGCTTATTAAACGTTCAGTTTGGTTTGCGGGCACCAAACAGCCTAACCAGTTCGATTACGGGTTCGAACAAAATCTTACAACACTTTTGCGGGCAAATGTACAGCCTAACTTAGATTACGGGTTCTAAGAGACCTAGTTTCTTTGATTGCGGGTTCAAAAAAAGACCTTGGGTTTGGGGGTTGGGGGTTTTTCCAACTATGAAGTCTTCTACACTTAGTATAGTGGAGGCTTCTTCCTAAGGGTTAGAGACTCAAATCTAGTACAGAGAGTCTGCTTGGAAATTATGCACGAACCTATGAATCTAGACTCGATAAAAAAATATGGATTCTGAGAGGTTAGACGGAAGAACATGAGGAAGAATGAACACTCTACTTCTATTGAATCTTCAACTGACTTGTTCTTGCTTGGAGAGCGTGATTCTGCTTGAATTCTCTTTTTGCTTCTTTGCGAGTGTATGCTCTCCTTTCTTTGTTGTGTTGTGGAGACCTCTATTTATAGAGAATCAAGCTCAGGTTATCTGCTGTGAGATATAAGATATTATCTATAGTAAATGCGTTACTATGAATGTAGTTTATACCTATAATACAATAGTGCAAAGGAAATATTTGTTGGAGTTTATTACTATAATCAGTAGTATTACCAACTTATTCTCTTCTCATTGGTGGTAACTTTGGCATAGTCCTCCATATAGAAGATAGATTTCAAGGAAATTTCTTATAAAACTGAGATACAGAATTTTTTTTTTTTTTTTTTTTTAACAACATTGTAAGAAAATTTAAATACCGCGTGACGGAGGATTCGAACCCGTGACCTTTGGCCCGGGCATTAACCTCACTACCACTAGGCTAACACACACACACAAAAAACTTGTTGCAAAGGGGACTCGAACCCACCCCCTTCAAAGATAAATGAACTAAAGGACGAATGCCTACCACTAGGCTACATCTAATTTTCAGAATTTTACTGAGTGCTTGCAATCTAATGATTTGAATGCTCTTAGAATGGTGGAGAATGAATTCTCTTGGTGCAATAATCAAACTAACGAGGATAGAATTTGTTCCCTCATTGATAGGTACATAAGTAATACTTTATGGCAGACTGAGTTTGCCATAGTAGTAGTTGAACTCGTGGAGAGAGGGATTTCAAAACACTATCCTTAATTGATAAATTTAGGAGTGAGTACTTCCATAGAGTTGCCCCTTTCAAATTCTTGAATGTGTTAGCTGAGCATAGAGATTTTAAAGAGATTTCGGTTGGACTCAAAATTGCCATTCTAACAAGCTCCTTAATATTTTGGTATATAGTGAAGCATCTGAAAGGCACTTTGAAACAGCTTAGTAATAGAAATATTCCCGAGAAAATAGTTGAGGCAAGACCTAAACCAAGTGAAGTTCAGAATAAAGTTGACACTAATAAGTTGAATAATAACTTGATCTTGGAGGAGAAACAGTACTTGGCAGAGACTGAGAAATGGTTGAAGAGAAAATCTAGTTGCAAAAGGCTAGATCAACTGATTGGGTAAAGCTTGGTGATCCAAACACCAAGTTCTTTCATGCTTATACTAAAGCCAAGCAAGGTACAAATGCTATCAAATTATCGGTAAAGGCTGATGGAAATAGGTGCACCACTCAACATCTCATTAAGCAAGAAGTTTCAAGTAGCTCAAGAAGTAAATAATCAAATAGCTAGCGTGCTATATTGTGCTATGCGCGACGGACAAATAGCTATGAGAGCGCAAATTGCGCTCGCCAAATGTAACCATGCAGTGGATCGCATTTTGTTGCAATGCGATGCGCGACCCTCGTGATCTGCATGATTAACAACTATGATTCCAATCATAGCTACCTAAATAAAAGTGAAAGGAAGAACTATGATTTGGACACACTATAATCAATCACACAAGGTAAACAAAAAGCAATATATATTTTAATAAAAGAAATATATACTAATTGGAGTATCATAAACCCTAAGTGAAAATTTAGTTATTTCCATTTTCAATATTAATTTTTTCTTAATCGTGTGTGGCCTGATAACTTTATTATTTTGATAAATACTACATGATTGTGCTTTAATGTTTACTATGTAAGTCTTCATTAAGCATGGAGCAATTAAAGAGATATAGAAGTGAACACAATGAGTACAAATTTAGAAGTATTTGAAACAACACGCCATTATCAAATTTGGAAGCGAAAAGTAAAAATTTCAACAACTAACAATTGAGAAAAAATTTATCAATCTACCAACCTATTCTATTTTCAGGTCAATCCTATGTTGAATTGTCGGGTTATTCAATTCGGGATCATCATACTGAATTTTTCAAGTTGAAATATTTGCTATCATATCATACCAATTTGTCGGTCTATTTGAAACGACTCATTAATTTTAGGTCTAATCGACATTCATACATGCATACTGATGGTCCCGATAATGAGTAACTAGTGTATGGGGAGGGGATATACCAGTAGGGATTTTTTAAAACAATCAAAAATCAAGTTAATGATTCTTCAAGAACTATGTAGTTCAATTGACAGTTGGAGGATTCACACAATTGGATGAACAACTAACTTCTTTGATTGAGGGTCAGCTGTGTAATACCAACTGAGGTTTTATCAGAGTTATTACATTGCGGAATTTGGTGGATTAACTCGTCACATAAACTGAAAACCTTTTTAGAGGGAAGGTCAAGTTCCCTAAAACTTTTTTAGTGCAAGTTAAACGTTTGTATGCAAGTCACTTGGTTAGATAATTGAAATAGAAAATACTGAAAGTAAAGAGACGCAGTATTTTAACGTGGTTTGGAGATCAACCTCTTACATTCACGACTTCCTTTTCGAGGAAGCAATCTACTAGATAAGCTTATGCGTGCTTATCAAACGTTCCACTTAATTTACGGGTACCAAGCAACCTAACCAGTTCGATTACGGGTTCGAACCAAACCTTACAACACTTTTACGGGCAAGTGCACAACCTACAATTCTTTTCCGGGCAAGAACACCTCCTAAACACTTTTACGGGCAAGTGCACAACCTATTCTTAGATTACGGGTTCCAATGGACCTAGCTCTTAGATTGTGGGTTCAAAGAAACCTAAGGGTGGGTTGGGGTTTTTCCAACTACGATGTCTTCTATACTGAGCACTGTGGAGGCAACAATCTAAGGCTTAGAGACTCGATCTATTACAGAGAATCTGCTTAGAAAAGCAAGAACTATCTATTCTAGACTCAATCAAGAAAGGACTTTTCTCAGAGGCTAGACTGCGGAACTGGAGGAGGGGTGAACACTCTACTTTTACGGTCCGTCTTCTGGTTCTTGCTTGAGAGAGATGTGCTCTGAATCTGCTTGATAGCTCTTTTGTGTGTGCTCTCTCTCTCTCTCTCTCTCTCTCTCTCTCTCTCTCTTGTAAATGGGGTGACCTCTATTTATATAGAGGAAGGTAAACTAGCCATTGGAAGTAGTCGTTTGACCTTTGCCAAAAGTATGGTACTCCACCTGGTTTTCTGCAATATTTATTAAAATGGTAACTTCGACCCTTGATTTATAGAAGTCCTCTTGGTCGGTGTATTTATGGAAAGTTTCCAGCATGTCTTCGCGCTTGTGATTACATTTGAATTTCAAACGCTAACTGCACTTTCTTCTCTGTCGTCAAGGTCTTCTCTTCTTGACTTTGTGACGTCTGACTTTAACACGTGATCTCGACATGCATGAACTACACAGATACTCAACTGTGGAGTGACACGCACCCGTCGTGTGGTATGATCAAAATACTTGTGTATGCCCAGACGAACAATACACGCTCCTATGCCCACAACCGGACTGGTTAATCTTAGCGGTTAGCTAGGGTCGATCCCACGGAGAGTGTAACAGCCCGCTACCCGGCCTATGCGGATAACCGGACTGTCACTTGAAACCATAGAATAAACCGTTGACTTACATAACTTGACTTTACAAGAAATGGGGATTTTCAAACAAGCTTGGCTTCGAAGGGAACCGAGAAGACTTCGTCAACTTAACATTACCCTAGCTTGATCGTCTTGGGGTCAAAGTATGAGGACTTTGGTCCCGCACTGCGGAAGCGTCGATTAAGACTAACCGTAATCGGATTAGTCGAATTTGAAGAAATGTTGAGCTTGAGTTTGTAAGTTCACGTGCATTAAATGGAAAGGGGGATGACGATCCAAGTGATCGTCATCCGGAATATTCTTTGATGCTAACACACCTCCATCACGATCGTCACTCAACCTGTTTTGAAAAGAAAATATTTTGGGTTGAGTATCTTTTGATACTCAGTGAGGTTCGTGCCCCTTTTTGAAAAATATTTTTACAGAAACATTTGAAAGATAAGGCATGCTCATTTCACATACAAGGGCAATAACTTTTAAAAAGAAAACATTTAACCCATGCATACGTAAAAACATTTTAACTTTACTTTGCAGGCATTTTAGCTAGCCTACCGTGTTACCTTCCCCGGTTCTTCGAGTGGGGAGCCACTCCCACTCTTTGAACCGTCATAAGTACCTATGTGTGTACTACCTTGGGGTGTACTGGTCCAAAGGCCAATCGAAGCCAATAACATCATATATGGTAAACACAAGTAGTGAGCAAAAATATTTAGCATGCATTATCACTTTTCATGAAAAGCAGTTAGAGCTTAATAATTCGAAAAGTTACCTCCGTGGGGCTCATAACCCACAGTTTGAAAATAGAACCCACCTCTTGTCCTTGACGTGGATATCCTCTTGCGTCCCTAGCTCTTGGTGTCTCCTACAAGACAATCTAGATTCTTAACATTTGACTCTAAGGGTCGATTAGCCTATCGATAATCCTAAAAGTCAACTTATTCCCGGTCTTTATCATTTGCAATTGAAAATCCATTAAGGCATTGCCTTGGGGTTTTATAGAAACCGTATCATCGATCCTTTGTCAAGACATGCATCTTAGAAGTAAATCAAACTTGATTTTGAAAATACGTTGTGTATGAAATGTCATGTCATGCTTTGTCATGATTCTTATAAGTATGCGCATGTCACATAATTAACCATGTATGATATCATACCTTACTTATATAGTTAAACTCATGCATACGTGTAATCATGTCGCATTTAATTAGCATGTTTCAACAAGTATACTTAAGCAATATAGAATATACTTTTCATCATATTCTTAGTTAATTAATCTCAATTAATTAACACATACTTAGGTAATTAACCCACTCATGATTAATTATCACATAAATAATTAATTAAAAGAAAATTAATTAATTAATAACATAGAAATAATTAATTAATAATTAATTATTAATCCAGATTATTTAAGTCACCACATAAGTACATGCTAATTATTGAAACATAAGTTAATTAAATAACTTAATTAACCTTTAAGACATTAAATCATAAATGACTGGTCTTGGACTATTTAATAATAAATCAAATAAATTGGTTTGACAAAAGTGGCCCAAGGTCCAAACACATAGGTTCAAGAAATAAATATTAATCTTATTGAGCTTATTAATCATAAGTATATAAACAATCATGTAAAATGGGCTGACACATAATAATCATATTGGGCTTCCTTAAATAAATAAGATATGAGTCCATTAGTCACCAAATTAATTTAATCTTGGCCCAATAATAAATAATTGAATAGGTTGGGCCTCCTAAGGAAAAAAAATAATAAATAGGAAAAACATGACCCAAACTTATATTGAATTGTTCAAATCTGGTCAGGCCCAAACCACATAGTCCACATGCATAAATAATTAATTTGGCCCAACAAAAGACATAATAATAAAATCTGAAAAATTCGGTCCAATAACTTCTAGTCTAATTCATAAAATTATTCTGACTCAAACTTAATTACCAATTTAGCCCAATTTAGTAATTAAGCAATTTAGTCTAAGAATAAATCTATAAAATTTCTAATTAACTCATAGTTCATTAAGTCACCATAGGAAATTCCTTAGCACGTTACTGGGGCTCACATACGTATTTATTTTAAACATTAAAAACGAATTTAGGCATAAAAAGATGATAAAATATTTTTCTGAAATTTTCGGTGATACACCTAGCACCGTAAAATCCGAAATAAATAGCAAACGATATCTAATCATCCTAAGATTTCTACTGGAGACTCCTAACATAATCATCTTAATCCAGAAGTTTTCATAATCTAAAAATATTAGATTTACTAGCCCAAACGGGGCTCCGTTTACAGAACAGTGAATCTGCCAAAAATGAGATTTCGCTGCAAATCTGTCCGCTCGTAAATTCATTTTTAAATCACTCGTTTACCCAAAAATTGAGTTTAATAACAATAGAGAAACTTCAAGATGTCTAGTTTCATATTCAAAAGGTGGATTTTAAAGATTTTGAAAGACAAGGAGGCTACTGCCCCAAAACATAATTCTGCGCAGATTTTTGGTTCTAACATAGGTCAGATTCGAAACAACTTCACCGAGGGAGCTACACTCATTGGATTAACCTGATTTTCGGATATGTCTACGCTAATACACTCAGGAACAACATGTCAAAAGATGAGATTCAAATTCGACCTCTAACTCTAAAAAAAAACAATTCAAGGGCAGATTTACGTTTTTGCATGAAATTCACACAAGGTTCAATTATTTTAACTAAACTCGACTCAATCGACATACCCACTCATAAACAGGCCTAAACATACTCATAAATCAAATATAGCACTCATATAGCCACCTACATCTACATCATTAATCATAAATCTATCCAAGAATGCCAAAAACGAGCATACGATCAAGGCAAGCAACAAATACACACAAACTCGAACGTGGCTAACACGTGCATCACGAAATTCATCAAAACATCGTCTCTTTACAAAAATGTAGAGGTTTCCAATGTTTCCAACCCCAAATCGTGCTAAACTTTTGAAGGAAAGAAAGGAGAAAACATGAATATAAGGGGTGAAATCGTATACCTAGCTTCCTTCTTCATTTTCCCTTCGATTCCTCCCTCGTTTGTGACTGCTCCCTCTATCGAACAGCTCGAACAACTTCTACCCTCGTCCTGCATGGCGGCTGCTCCTCCGAGGTAGCTCCGGCGGCGGCGGACGGCTAGGGTTTAGGAAAAACCCTTGTTTTCTCCCTTCTCTTTCGTTTCTCACTCCCTCTCTCGACTGTCCCCTCTCTCTGGCCTCCCTTGGACTACTGCTCCGCCTTCTTCTCCCAAGGTTTGTGCCGGCGGTGGTGGTGGTACGAGGCGGCGACAGCGGCGAGTGAAGGATGGTGGTAGGGCAGCGGCTTTGGTGGTCCCTTGCCTCTATCCTCCCTCCTTGTGCAATGGTTGGTCCTCCTTGATGCCCCTAATGGCGATGGCTGCCGGTGGGAAGGGAAAGATGGCGACGGCTGCCGGTGGGAAGGGAAGGATGGCGGCAGCTGGTGGTTTTCTCGGCTAGGGTTTGGAAAACCCTAGTTTCTTGGATGGAAGGAGATGAAGAATGAGAATGGAGAGTGTGGCTAATGGTGGTGGCGTGAAATATGGGGGAGAGGAAGGGTTGAGTGTGTGGGAAGAAGAGAATTGCAGAGAATGATTGTTCTCTGCGGGTTTTCATTGGGGAAGAGGTTTGGCAGATTTTGATTGGGATTTTCTCTCCCTCTCTTCCACGCGTTCCCTTCTCTCTCTCTCACACACACTCACGCTTTTTATCGCGATATATCAACAGTCTGGCTCGTACGCAATGTAGCCCGATAAAATTTATCGAATCAATTCTAATAATTTACCTTAACTATAAATCATATAAATAATTATAAATTATTTATTTTCTTTAAGCTCTCCTAAATATTTAATGCGACGCCGAAATTTTACTTCGTACAGTTGAGCTTAATTGACCGGCTCCATAATTACGCGACAATAAATTTGCAGATAATTCACATCAATAATTTATTATCATCTAGAATGCAACACGTAGGATGCCATGCAATGAATGCAGAATTTATGTTTGTGCTCGTTTTAAAAATATGCTAAATGAAATTATTCGAAAACGAATTTAGATTTTATTTTAAATAAAATTCCTTTTTGACTTTATGATTAAAGTCTTCATCTTCTCTTAATAAAATAAATTATTTTCTTCTGAAAATCTTTGGGAATAAGGACCTATTTTAAAAAGTTTTAATTTATTCGGATTTTTCATAGACCGGTCTTTGAGGGTTTTACAGAGAGTGAGGAACTACTTTACTCTTTAGGTGCACAAGTTTGGTTGTCACGATCCAATCCTATTTTTCTGCACAATAAACTTAAAAGGCAATCAAATATAAAAGGGGTAACATTCGGGATAGATCATGATTGTTGTTGATATGTGTATTCGGTTATGGGCATACTGAAGATCCATCCATGCTTCGCATAAACTCAAGGCATGGCCCAAAGACATTGAGGCGTTTCAAGAGCTTATACTCCACACTTATGGTGGTTGAGTCTCTTGTGGTCACTTGGTCTGAAGGTCACGCTTCACCGCAGTCACAAGGTCGTGCTTCACTCCTCCTTAGATAGTAGTCATACTCGATCCCTCCAAGTATGACCCTCACCAACCTTCTCTTCGAAGATTTCCGGCTCCGCACCTACAGAATAGACATAACTCGCAGGATATCCATTTCTGATAACACGTCCAACCGATCATCGATATATCTACGATGCGTGAGGAGAGTCCCTTGGTCAATAACCATGGCTTGATGCCCCGTCACAGTTGATGGATAGCTATTAGAGAAGCCCAAGACCGAGGAAGGACGCAGTATCCCCTTACTCGTTCCTCGCCTTTCAGTTCTACAACACCATTGAGGATACTGCTTAGCCTCTCGGTCATGGGCATACTGAACATTGATGTCTATCATGCCCTGGCCTTTGCTTTGAATGGTACAACCCTAACCGAGCGGAGATCACCCGCTAGGTCAGGGTTGCCCAATGGATTCTGCCTAGATCTTTCGGGAACCACTTGATCCAATCAAAGGCACAAATGCCTCACGAATATTTCACATATCAACAGTCAACCCTTTCCCCCACCCAAATCTCACCAGTGGAATTACTCACACATGTTGAAAGGCATAATCATGAAGGTAAATAAACACATGAATAGAATAAAATACGAAATTGTGACGACCCGCAACCCGGCCTATGCGGATCTGTCCGAGCCGCCACGCAGTGGGTGGGGTGAAACCATATAATCATGATTCATAAATGATAACAAATAGTTATTTATTGAAAAATCGAAATAACAAGTGTTTGGGATAATAAAGGAAAGGTGGGTAATTGTTCAAAATCGATGCCCTAGCATAACATAACTGGGGTCGATGTATGAGGACACCGGCCCCGCACTGCGGAAGCGTTTCAAAAGATAACCATCTATAAGTAGATGATTAGAACATATGAGGTAACATGAGTTTGGTGGCATAAGCCTTATTGAAGACACAACCATGGTCGTAATGACCGACACGACAAGTATTTGAAAACAAACAAACGGACAATAGCGACATCGACATCCCCTTCCTTCGCCTCCACATTGATCAACCTGCATTAGGGAAAACAATGCAGGGGGCTGAGTACAAAAGCACTCAGTGGATTCTGTGCCCCATTTTGATAACAATTTTTCAAAAGATATAGCATGCTTCATTCTTATGGAAGGGGGTTACTTTGGTAAAAATATCCTTCACATAAGTTTGTTTTTTTTAAACAGTTAACGGTTCGAACCATAGAGCATCTCACATTCTTGGGTTACCACCCGGTTCAATTAGAGGGGAGCCACTCCCTCCAACCGAACCGTCATAACTTCATGTGTACACTACCTTGGCTTGTACGGAGCACAAGGCCGATCGTATTATAAAACTTTCAACATAGGTAAACCACAAGCAATTGAGCATAAAACATTTAGCATGCATATCACACTTTGAAAGCATTGGGTTTAATAACCCTAAAGTTACCTCAGTGGAAGTTTGTAATCCCACAGTTTGAAAATAGAAACCCACCTTGGTTCAGGTTTTCTTGACTAGTCCTTGGAAACCCACTTAGGTTCACGAGCATAAAGTTGTCTAAGGTCTTAGCATCCTAAGTCAAACTTATTCCCGAGTTATAACATGTATGTCATGCATGTTATGTCATATGAGTCACCTAAATGTCTTATGCATACTATATGCTTTACATCGTATCCCACCATATGCATGCGTTCTTAAATAATCACATATCTCATGTAATAAGATCATACTTTAAGACATGTAATACATCCATACTTGACTATTGAATATATAACAATTATTTAATTGACTTAGATCATTTTAATTTATTAATTAAGAATCAATTAATTACTTAAGGACATATAATCAATTAATAAAGAATTAATTAATTATTAAAGACATATAATTAATTAATAAAGAATTAATTAATTAAACAAAAAGGATATAATTAATTAATAAATAATTAATTATTAAAGGTATATAATTAATTAATTAATAATTAATTATTAAAGGCATATAATTAATTATTAAAGACATATGATTAATAGCTTCATATGGTGCCATTCCTATGGTTGCTTGGTAATTGTTATTGTAGGCAAACTCGACTAGTGGTAGATACATCTCCCATTGTCCTCCTTGATCGAGGGTTACAATTCGTAGCATGTCTTCCAAGGTCTGGATAGTCTTTTTGGACTGTCCGTCAGTCTGGGGATGGTAAGCGGTGATAAAACGCAAGCGCGTTCCCATGGCATTTTGCAGACTTGTCCAAAATTTTGACGTGAACCTTGTATCTCTATCGGAAATGATCATGGCCGGCACACCACGTAGTCGTACTATCTCCTTAACGTACAGTCTAGCTAAACGATCTAAGTTCCATGTCATTTGCACTGGCAAGAAGTGTGCAGATTTGGTTAAGGTATCAACTACGACCCAAATCGCGGTGTTTCCATGATTTGATTGAGGTAAGCCTACTACAAAGTCCATCGTGACGCGTTCCCATTTCCATTCTGGTATCTCTAATGGTTGAAGAGTCCCATAAGGTCGTTGGTGTAACGCTTTGACTTGTTGGCAAGCTAAGCATCTCTCAACATATGCAGCTATATCTCTCTTCATGCCTTCCCACCTGAAGTTCTGTTTCAAATCTCGATACATTTTGGTACCGCCGGGGTGGGCAGTATAAGGTGTATCGTGAGCTTCACTCATGATTTCTTCTCTTAAGCCAACATCATCGGGTACACATAATCTTCCTTTGAATGTCAGGGCATTGTCCGGTGCTTCCTTATATTCAGACTTGTCATCGGTTCTTGCCTTCAAGGGCATTTTCTCATTGACGTTGACTGTTAATGATTCGATCACGAAGGTCAGGTTTTGCCATAACAGCGGCTATACGGCTTTGGGTTGTCTCGGGAGGGCAAATCTCCTCTATTCTCAATTGCTCTAAATTTCTCACGAGTTCTTTTTCTTCGGTCAACAATGATCCTAGCTTCGATCGAGGTTTTCGACTTAAGGCATCGGCAACAACGTTGGCCTTTCCAGGGTGATAACTAATCGTGATGTCGTAGTCCTTGACTAGTTCAAGCCATCTTCTTTGTCTCATGTTAAGTTCCTTTTGCTCGAAGAAATATTTCAAACTTTTGTGGTCAGTGAATATCTTGCACTTGGCTCCATAGAGGTGGTGTCTCCATATTTTCAATGCGTGTACAACTGCTGCTAGCTCTAAATCATGTGTTGGGTAGTTCACTTCATGCGGTCTTAATTGACGTGATGCATACGCCACTACCCTTCGTCCTTGCATTAGGACGCATCCTAAGCCCAATTTTGACGCATCCATGTACACGATGTACCCTTCATTTCCTTCTGGTATGGTGAGAACTGGCGCTGTCGTTAACTTCTTCTTCAACTCTTCGAAACTGGCCTCACATTCAGGAGTCCATTTGAAAGCGGTATCTTTCTTCAGTAGTTGCATCATTGGTTTTGCTATCTTAGAAAAGCCTTCGATAAATCGCCTATAGTATCCAGCCATTCCTAAAAAGCTACGGACTTCTGTTACAGTAGTTGGAGCTTTCCAATTGTTCACAGCTTTGACTTTTGCAGGGTCGACTTTCAATCCCTCGGCTGAAATCACATGGCCTAAGAAGATTACTTGGTCAAGCCAAAATTCACACTTGCTAAACTTGGCATAGAGTCGTTCTGATCTTAAAGTTTCCATCACTATTCTCAAGTGTTCTTCATGTTGCTTGTTATCCTTTGAATAGATGAGTATGTCATCTATGAACACTAACACGAAATTGTCCAAATATGGGTGAAACACTCGGTTCATCAAATCCATGAATACGGCTGGCACGTTGGTTAGACCAAACGGCATCACTACAAACTCATAGTGACCGTATCTGGTTCGAAAAGCTGTCTTTGGAATATCCTCTTCCCTGATGTTCAACTGATGATATCCAGATCTCAGATCTATCTTTGAAAAGATAGATGCTCCATTGAGTTAATCGAATAAATAATCTATTCTTGGCAACGGGTATCTATTCTTGATAGTCAACTTGTTCAATTCCCTGTAATCGATACATATACGAAGTGATCCATCCTTCTTTTGACGAAGAGAACTGGTGCTCCCTAAGGTGAAGCACTGGGTCTGATGAATCCAAGATTCAATAATTCTTGTAGTTGCACTTTTAGTTCTTGAAGTTCCTTCGGTGCCATCCGGTACGGCGCTTTGGATATTGGTGCTGCTCCTGGTTCGAGGTCTATTGTGAATTCCACTTGTCTATTAGGCGGTAGACCGGGTAACTCTTCTGGAAATACATCGGGGTATTCTCTCACTATCGACACTTCCTCGATTTTAGTCTTGACTTTTGTGTCACCTTCCAAACTAACCAAGAAAGCTTGGCTGTTGGGAAATTTATTAGTAAGAGTTTTGATGAATTCCAAAACCGACTGACCCCAACCGAGTAGATGTTGCCAGAACCTAATGTTAGAAGTTAAGCTCGCTGTTTGAGCAAAGTTAAGATTTTATCTTTACAGGTCTCCAGCTGAAGATGGCAACAAGTCATCACTCAGACAGAACATCAGTTGTCAAGAATTACAACTGAGAGCTCATATGATCAGATGCAAAGAGGGGGAAGTCTTCAGAACATCAGTTGTAAAGGAAAAACAACTGAGCGTTCATCAGATGAAAAACAGTAAAGGGGAAGAGAACATCAGATGAAAGAAAGCCATCTGAGCGTTCGAACCCAACTGACCAGATACAAGGAAGACAACTGAGTGTTTAGTTTCAGAACATCAGTTGTAGAACTCAACCAAGAAGATCAACAGCTTGAAGACGAAGTCAGCTGAGAGTTCAACTGTTAGTTGTCAGATAGAACATCGGCTAAAGAACAAGCTAGCTAAAGATCGAAAGTCTTAACCGACCACTCCTTGTTAGAAGTCTGCTGTTAAGATTTAAATTTCAAAATGGAAGTCACGTGAGGGTTTGACCGTTCAGTCAGTACCCCATTTTTGGCCCAACACAAGGCTGTCTCAGATGGAAAGCAGAAGAGCACAAATGCCATATCGGGAAAGTCTGCAGAGATGAGAGACAAGCCATCGCTTTCAAAGAACAGAGATCAATAGCTCCTCCAACGGCTAGTTGATACTCTCCGCCTATAAATAGAGGCCTTCATTCATTCGAAAAAAGAAAAAGACACACACGCGGGAAGAAATTTGAGAGCGAAAAGAAAAGAGAAATATTCTTCACGAGCTAAACTGAATCTCTTAGAACATCACTTGTTGAGGGTTCTAGAGAGAGTTAGTTTTTTTGTGTCTTTAGATCGAACCTTGAGAACATCACTTAGTGAGAGTTCGTAGAGAGTTAGATCATAGCTCACATCCCGTTCGAGCTTTTAGTTGGAAACACATTTTTCTTTCACCTACAAAGGTTTAGGATCCTACTCTTCCTGCAACTGAGTAGTTAGGTCGTTTAGTACCCGTAAACTAAACTGTAAGGTTGATAAGTACCCGCAAACTTATTCATAACGGTTGCTCAGCCCGCGTAAGCTGAGTGGTTTGTCCAGAAGAACTTGAACAGAGTTGTGTGGACTCACAACTCCCCGTGGACGTAGGAGGGTTATCTCCGAACCACGTTAATTCTCTGTGTGCTCGTGTTTATCTTTATTTAGTTATTTGTTGCACTCTTAACTGTCTGACTAACCAGCATACAAACCTAATTTGCACAGTCTCAACTGTTTTTGTTTTTGACCAACCAAGCATAAAAGCGTGAGTTGTTTTAACGAGTTTAATTTCCACCAAATTCCGCACCGCACAACTCTTCCAGCTGAGGTTGCTTACTCAGCCGTGAGATTGCAACTGAGTCTTTTTACTCGGTTGAAGTATTTTTCAAGGGTTAAGTTTTAAAATCCTAACTGGTGTATTCCCCCCCCCCCCCATACATCAGTAACTCGTTTCGGGACCAGCAAGTGGTATCAGAGCAGTGGTTCAAAAGACTACTGACTCTGTTTCACAAGGTGTGAATTCGAGAAAGTTTTTTCAGTGGTCAACTGAACAGATCTTTTTCACGCTAGTGCATATTTTCTTGCATATTTGATCTGTTGTTGTGTGCAGATGGACGTCAAGGATAAGATCGTAGTAATGTTCTCGGTTGTAAATTATACATCCTGGAGGACACGGATGAAGAAGATTTTACTGTCGAAGCATCATAGGATGCAACAAGTTCTTTCTTCCGGACCGATCATCATCAAAGAAAGAATAGCTCGGACTCCTACAAATCCCAATGATGGGGATACAGTTGTGGAGTTTGTGGAGAAGCAGCCGGAAGACTACACTCCAGAGGAAGCCAAGGTGAGCCAATTAGACATCTGGGCTCAGAGCACAATAATGTCCACAGTTGGACAAGATTATCTGCCTTGGATAGAGGAGTGTGAGACTGCAAAAGAGATGTGGGACATCCTGGCATCGCTGAGTGAAGGAAGTGATGAGACGAAGGAGAACAAATTCTCATATGCATGCCAAGACTTCGACAATATTTGTCTGAAGACAGATGAAACAATTGATCAGCTAGAGCTCCGGTTTATGGACATCCTCAGAAGAATTCAGTCCATCCGAAGAGGAAAATACACACTAAGAGAAATCAATCTCAAAGTGTTACAAGCTCTACCGGCTGAGTGGGATACTTTCACCAATAGCCACGAGAGCCGAGCTGACCTTGGTGAAATGGGAACTGAAAGACTGTTCTCAATCTTAAAGGAAAATGAGTATAAGGTGAACCGAAGAAGATCTCAGTCCTCGGTTCAGACGAGTCGACTTGAGGATGTTGGTTCAGCCTCAAAGTCAGTTGCTCTCCGAGCTGACTACTCAAAATCGAGAACATCGAGGCCAACCAGATCGGCTGACACGACTGCAAAGGAGCCAAGCAGAGAGGAACTGCAACAGAACATTGCAGCTCTGTCAAATAAACTAGCCGACATGGACACTCGGTTCGGGAAATACAAACGATTCTACAAATCAAACCGAACTCGAGACAGTTCAAAGCCTGTCACCAACGGTTGCTTTGAATGCGGGAAGGAAGGTCATTTCAAGGCTGACTGCCCCGATCTATCGAAGAAAGAGAGAGATGCGTTAAGGGCCAAACAAGCTGGAAAGAATAAGGCCATGGTTGCAGAAGAAGCAGCTGACGACATGGACATCTTCACTGACACTGAAGATGAGGATGAGCTGACTTCCACCAACCAAGATGATATTGAGGATGAGCTGACTTCACTGACACTACCGGTCAGGATCAATGCCTCATGGCTCTTGGAACCGACCAAGATGATATTGAGGTACAATGTAATCCTTCTCAGTTAAATTCTTCCAATACTTCTAACATGCAGGAATCTCTGGACGATGAGTTGGAACCCTCCTGGAGTGATTTTCAAGAACTCAGTGAGGAACTGCTTCAGCAATCGGTTGAGTTTAAGAGTCTTCAAGCTCAGTTCACCAAACTTGAAGATTCCTTAACCGAGAAGGACGATCTGATCAAAAGCCAAACCGAGAAGATTGAAAATCTCAAGAGTCAACTGAATGAGGATAAGACTCCAACAGATGAAGAGTTGACGAAACAGATCAAGGAGCAGCAAGATCAGTTGAAAAGTCAAGAGGCTCAGATCGACCAGTTGATAAAGAAGTCAGATGGAAAAACCGAGCAGATAACTGTCCTCCTCAAGGAATTGCAAACTGAGAAGGACAATCTAATCAAGCTGTATAGTCATCCAAGATCATCGAGAACCTCATCAGTTAAAGTAGACAAATGGATGACGTGTCAGGAATCGGCTATGATGTTATCAAGGATACTGGAATTCCACCAGCAACCTTCATCAAAGTGGCCGAAGTCACAGCTGTCGAGCCAAACACAGCTGAGTCTTCAGAAGTTAATCCAACCTCTACCTCTCAGCTAGTTCAACCGACCAATGCAACCACAACTGAGAAGGGAAAAGGAACAGTAGATGAAGGACAGAATGTTCCATCGGTTGGGACATCAACCGAGGGGGAATGTTCCAAAAGTCAGAAGAGGAATCAGAGGCGTCAAAGACATAATCGCAACCGAACTCAGAATCAGAACCGACCTCTGCATCAACCTCAGAATCAACAACAGAAAGAATGGAACCGATCTCAGAACCGACAAGGGTTCAATCATCTGAATCAACAGCGGTTCCATCCCCAGTTCAACCAAAGGTTCCAACCGAGTCAATCGATAAGGAACAGGTCGAACAGTTGGAGATACTCATGCCACAACATGAATCATCAACAGGGCATGAACACCTATCAACAACACTCAAGAAGTTGGAATCAGAATCAGCCACAAAGATTCCAACATGGCGTCCGATCATCCAGACAAATCAAACAGGATAAAAATTGCCATCAAAACAGGGGGAAAGCCTCACCTCCTAAAGCTCAACATGGGAGAAATCCAACTCCTCCCAAGAAACAGAACATCACTACTAACAACAAGCCTAAGGATAACCGAGGTGTTGTTATAGTTGATGATCAAGGAAAAGTGATCTGGAATGATAAATCCATCCGAGTTTACAGGGAAAAGCGACGCACAGTTCCAGGGGGAACTGGTTCTAACCCTCCAGGATCCAATTGAAATTGGGGACCTAAGCGAGTTTCTCTTTGCAGGTACAGGAGAAACAGCTGAGGAAGAAGAAGGCGTCTGCAACAATGTGGGTGATGGACAGTGGATGCTTGAAACACATGACGAATTTGAAGGATTTGCTTGGAAGTTTCGTGGAGAAAGAAGGTCCATCAGTTACCTTTGGTGACAACTCAAAAGGTTACACCAGAGGTTACGGTACACTTGAAACCAATCATGTTTCAATCTCTAATGTCTCTTATGTTGATGGATTGAAGCATAACTTGCTCTCCATCAGCCAATTCTGTGATAATGGTTTCTCTGTCAAGTTTAATGCACAGGGTTGCAGAGTTAAAGATGTCGGATCAAAGCAGGTGATATTGTTGGGAAATCGATCACCAACAGGGAATGTCTACTACACTGATTGGAACAGCACCTCCCTGACACCTGCCTGTTATCAAAGAGCAGTTCTGATGTGAGCTGGCTGTGGCACAAAAGGCTCAAACATCTGAACTTCAAGACAATGAACCGACTCGCCAGACAAGAACATGCAAGAGGCATACCAAACCGAGTGTTTTCAACAACACACATCTGCAGTGCATGCCAGCTAGGAAAACTCGCTAGATCCTCCTTCCGGTTGAAGTCAACTCCCTCAACCGACCGAGTGTTACAGCTGATCCATATGGATCTCTTCGGGCCAGTTACACCAAAGAGCATGAACGGGAACGAGTATACCCTGGTTGTAACTGATGACTACTCAAGATATACGTGGACCATCTTCATGCGCCACAAGAGTGAAACCCGAGATGAGCTGCCCAAGCTGATGGATCGGATATCGAACCAACAAGAGATGAAGATCATGTCTATCCGATCAGATTGTGGAACGGAGTTTCTAAATGAAACCATCATCGAGTATTGCGAGAAGAATTACCCATCAGACATCAGTCGCGCGTACTCCGCAACAGAATGGAGTAGCTGAGCAAAGGAACAGAACGCTTAAGGATGCAGCCACATCCATGTTAGCCAGCTTAGCTCTGCCAAAGAGATTTTGGGCTGAAGCGATCAACACTGCATGCTACACTCAGAACCGGTCTCTTCTAACCAAGCGGTTGGGAAAGACACCGTATGAGCTATGGAGACGCAGAAAGCCGGATATTTCTTATTTTCACATTTTTGGTTCTAAGTGTTATATTCACAACAATGGGAAGACTCAGTTGAAAATTTTTGATGCCAAAGCTTCGAAAGGCATATTCCTTGGATATGCTGCTCGAATCAAGGCATATAGAGTTTTCAACAACAACTCTCGTGTTGTGGAAATAACACCTCATGTTAGTTTTGATGAATCTACTTTTGAGTGTAGGGAACAGGCTAAAGGACAACAAGCAGATCCAGCAGCTCCACCTGTTCTCACCAGATCGCAAGCTCTAAGGGAAAAGAACCTAGCTGAACCACTGGTATGGGCAACCGAGGATGAGGATCCATACTCCTCTGAAGATGAATGCGAGGACCCCAGCTCATCCCAAGGGGAAACTTCAGCTGATGCTCCTCCAACTGCATCAGCATCCGAAGCCCAACCGAGTCCAGTTCAAACTAATGTCAATGTTGAGGATCCAGACTCAATAGCTGACCATTCACCAGCTCTGAAGACTCCAACTCAGATTTCGGAACAGCCACAGTTGGAAGAAGAAGGAAAACGCAACCGAAGATGGTATGAAGTTCATTCCACTGACAATATCATCGACGATCCAACCGAGGGTGTGCGTACAAGGAGCCGAGTTACAAATCTAGAATCAACCGAAGAAAATTCCAACACTTATGCCCAATATGCTGAGGAGTTGGCAGTTCTAGAGGAGTTCGAGCAAGCTGGAGATGTTGCCATGATTTCTTGCTTTGTAGCTGATGTACCAGAATCGAAAAATGTTGGGGAAGCTCTCAACTGTGTCCACTGGACAACAGCCATGCAAGAAGAACTGAATGAGTTTCTACGCAACTGTGTATGGGAGTTGGTAGAAAGACCAAATGGTGTCAAGGTGATTGGATTGAAGTGGATTTTCAAAAACAAGAGAGACGCCATTGGATTCATTGTGAGGAATAAAGCAAGGTTGGTAGCTCAAGGATACTGCCAACAAGAAGGAATCGACTTTGAAGACTCATTCGCGCCAGTTGCAAGGCTGGAAGCCATCCGAATCTTTCTAGCTTATGCCGCACATCACAAGTTCAAAGTGTATCAGATGGATGTGAAGTGTGCATTCCTCAACGGAGATATCAAGGAAGATGTGTATGTTGAACAGCCTCCTGGTTTTGAGACTGGAGATGGAAGAGTGTACAAGTTGAAGAAAGCTATCTATGGACTAAAGCAAGCTCCAAGGGCCTGGTATGACACTCTTTGTGGTTTTCTACTGAACTCGGGATTCAAACGAGGATCAGTTGACAAAACCCTGTTCACCATCAAAGTTGGAGATGATATACTTGTGGTGCAAATCTACGTGGATGACATCATATTCGGTTCCAAGTCAGAGAATCTGTGCAAGAAATTCTCAGATCTTATGAAGGAGAAGTTCGAGATGTCAATGATGGGCGAGATGAATTATTTCCTTGGATTACAAGTGAAGCAGTCACCAGAAGGGATTTTCATCAATCAGTCCAAGTATACAAAGGAGCTCATCACCAAGTTCGGATTGCAGACAAGTAAGACCACAAGGATCCCAATGAATACTAACTGGAAGATCGAACCCGGAGCTGAGGGAAAGCTAGTTGATGCCAGCAAGTACAGAGGGATCATCGGTTCGCTGCTATATCTAACCGCCAGTCGGCCAGACATATCCTATGCGGTTGGAGTGAGTGCTCGGTTTCAAGTCCAACCGAGGGAAGCTCACATGTTGGCAGCGAAGAACATCATCAAGTATCTGAAGGGAACTGTTAATGATGGATTGTGGTATCCAACTGACGACAATATCCAGCTGACCGGATACTCAGATGCGGATCTAGCAGGAGATCGATTCGACAAGAAGTCTACCTCTGGACACTGTCAGTTCATGGGAAGCAAGCTGGTTTCATGGTTCTCCAAGAAATAAGCATGTGTTGCTACTTCTACAACCGAGTCTGAATATATGGCTGCCGAAAGCTGTTGCATGCAAGTGTTGTGGCTGAAGCAACAGCTGAGAGATTATGAAGTTGCAACTGGACAGGTTCCCATTCATTGTGATAGCTCGAGTGCCATAGCTATCTCTCTGAATCCTGTTCACCATTCTCGGACAAAGCATATCGACATCCGTCATCATTTCATCCGAGATCATATTGAGAAGAAGGATGTGTCCATGGAGAAGATCCCAACTGAGATTCAGAGGGCTGATATCTTCACTAAACCTCTAGCCGAAGCGTGGTTCAAAATGTTATGTGATTTACTTAGATTGTTAGATCCACCTGATAAGGAACCAGCTGAGGTAAAGAGACAGACATCTATCTGCGGGGAAACTCAGATGAAGGGGGAATGTCAGATACGGATTGCAAACTGAAGACATCAGACATCAGCTGAACAGACGAACTCGAGTCAGCTGATGGTATGCTGCAATAATGGATCAGACGTCAGCTGAACAGACGAACTCGAGTCAGCTGATGGTATGCGGCAACTGAGGAACTCAACTGAGGTACACAGCTGATCTCGACATCAGGTGGCAGGTAACATTTATGACTGAAGGTGTTATGTTCTTAAATGAGAATGTTTGAAATAAATTTAAACATTCCTGAGCTAGTCAGTTACATTAAAATAGCCATCATGTCGCATTAAATGTAAAGTACGACTGAACATCCATAGCCTACTTTATAGTGCGACTGGGCTGACATGAAACTGTACACCTTTCTCATGCGCTAGTTGGAACTCAGATCAAAACGTCAAGTCAAAGTTAGTCAACAGTCGCATAATCTCAGCCGTTGATGGATTCGCGCCATTTAACCCCAGCCGTCGATCTCATCCGAGTCAAAGACCTATATAAGGCGAAAAATCAGGAAGATATCTCCTACTTTCCTCATTTGTGCTTATCAAATTTAACTATTCATCGTCTTCCAGTTTTTGCCTAACCCGTTTCTGCAAAAAGATCTTCTTTCCTTTCCTATATATATTCTCATTGCAGTGATCTTAAATGGCCCCAAAAAGTAAGAAGATGGCTTCATCCGGACCTTCCCTCGTCCCCACCACTTATGAAGAATCATTCGATATGTTGGTATCGAAAATACATTTCGAGCAGATCCTCTCCGACGAGGATTTGGAGTCGCCGGTCCTAGCTCCGCTCGCCAACACTCTCTGTGAGAACGGACTTCTGGAATGGGCCAAGCTCTGCCCCTCCCACTTGCTCAGGCGCCAAGTCGGAGAATTCTATGTCAATCTCGTTTGCCCCCTTGACAGTTCGGAGGGAGTTTCTACGGAGGTGTCGTGCCGTCAAAGAGATGTTCCGGCAAGGACGATACGTCGTGTCTCCTTCCCCATCGACGTGTCCGATGTCCTCCGGCACATCATACCAATCAACCACACCGCCACCGAGTTCCTGGAGAATGTTACTGACGAACAGGCGGATGAATTTCTACAGGATGCTTTGATCGAGCCGGAGCGGTTGAGGAGCAACATGCAACGGACAAAGCTGAAGCCGGAACACCGCCTGCTGTTCGACGTCGTGTCAAGGTCGTGTTCAGATACAGTGGCGCGTTCGGCGACATCAGCCGACCCAAACTAAAGCAGCTGGTGGCCCTGGAGCACCAACACCAAATCAACTGGTTCCAATATTTCTTGAACCAGTTGATGGTGGAAAAGTCGAAGATCTCCGAGACTTCAACCGAGTCTGGAGAGAAGCTGTTGAGTGTGAAGGGCACACTCAACTTCGGCTGTAAGATTTCCGCCCTCATCCTCCTCGCAACAAAGGACCGCAACATGGTCTGGGCTGACTGCGAGGAGACGCCGCTGAAGAAGCTGTTGCTGTCCCCGACAGCCAAGAAAGCACAGGAGGTGCTGAGGAGTGTCTACACTCCTAAGGACAAGAGGGAGTCGGGAAAGCCAGCTAAGTCAACAGGTGAGGGGGAACAAGCCGCTGCTCGCCCCACTAAATCCAAAACTTCTCGTCGCCGAGCTGAGGCTGAAAAGGAGTCGGTTGACGAACCTGCCCAGAAAAAGTTAAGGGTAAGGTTCAAGAAGTCCCCCAAGAAGGCAGCTGAGGTGCCAGCTGATGAGCCAACTGATGTTCCAGCTGATGAGTCAGCTGATGAGCCAGTTGAGGTTCCAGCTGAGGAGCCAGCTGAGGAGCAAGCTCCAGCCAAGGAGGGAGTGCAGGTTGAGTCAACGCCTGCTGAGGAGCGTTCCGAATCCAGCCGCTCAGCTGAGGCCGCATCATTCAAGGTCGTACCTCGAGCCCCCGGAGGTAATGAGGTTGAGGACATGGAGACGTCGGATGCATCCTTCTCATCTGAGGACCTCGAAGATGTTACCACCTCCCCCACGGCAGGAGAGAATGTCGTACCGCCCCCAGAGCCTCTTGCTCTTTCTAACCAAACCGAGCCAGAAATTCCGAGCACTCTGCTCGATGCCAACATCGTGACCGCTCCTTCGGCCGATGTTGAGGAAACAATTGAACCCTCTTCCCCAACTGAATCCTAAATTCCGAGCTCTCAGCTCGATGCCAACGTTGAGACCGTTCCTTTGGCCAACGTTGATGATACCATCGAACCCATTGCCTTCGATATAGACCCCCCACAAATTGATGAAGAAGCCAACCGCCAGGCAATCTTGGCTGTGTATGAAGGCAGACTGAACTACTGCTTTCGCAAACTGATCGGCATGTTCTCCGAGGCCAGCTCGATGCCCATCTTCACCATGTTCGGGACTGAACTGCTCTATCAGTTCAGCGTGATATTCAGCTACTAGTACGTCAAGGAGGAAACCCTGAGGATCCACGGATGGGACAGGTTGAAGGTGGAGGAATCCAACCTGAGGGTGTACTTCGACTACCAGAACCTCGAAGTGGCCTACAACCAGAAGGTGGCCGTGCTCCGTCGACGCCTGGATCTGAGTCAACAAGAAGGGACAGACACCAGAGAGCTGTGCAACAATCCTGGAGCCATGCAATTTCTTGACAGCATGTTAGCCAAGAATGCCGACCATATGGAGGAGGTCGATGAAGCTGACTTGGCTGCCAAGAGGGAAGAAGCAAAGCTTAATGAGTACATGGCTAGCCGAACAGCCCTGGTTGTCGTGGATCCAACAGCCCAGGCACAACAACAACAACTGCCTGGACCCTCTGATCAACCAACACACTCAACCGATGCCATCTGTGAGCTGATCACTGAGAGAGTCAACCAGCTGAGGCATGAGCTGTTGTCCAAGATCAAGCTCAACAAAGACGAGGAAGCTGACAAGATCAATCAGCTGATGGAGGAGAATGCTTCCTTGAAGAATCAGCTGGAACAACTCTCCACCTCCCTACAACAAAAGCTGGAAGGCCTCTCCACTTCTACCAGCTCGGAGGTCAAGGATCTGAAGAAGGCGGTTCAAGGACTCAGCTCGGACTTCAACGTCTTCAAGTCAGTTGCTGAATCTGATCTGGCAAAGTCCCAGCAGACACAAGACCAGGAGTGGATGTCTCAGTTCGAAAATTTTAGAGCTGAGTTCGTCACCCTTCACAAAGATGTCTCTGCGACCTTTGCCGCCTTGAAGAAAGCTGAGCAGGAACGCCAGGACCTGGAGCTGGCGAAGAAGGTGGAAGAGAAGGATACTGTGGACGAACTCTTTTCCCGAGTTCAACAAGCTGAGGCCAAGCTGACCTCTCTGGATGGCTCAGTTGCCACCCTTTTGGATGATGCCAAAAAGGGGGAAGTAAAGGAGCCAGCAGCTGTTGCTGGACAGGGGAAAGGTGTTCACCTTCAGCAGGGGGAAGAAGGAGGGCCAACTGAAATTCAAAGGGAAGAAGCTGAAGGATCGCAGCTGAAAGAGTCGGAAGAGCAGGAACTTGAAATCTCCCACGACCTCGTAGCCGAGCTTACAGCCGAGCTTGATGCCGATCTTGACGGGATCTCTGTTGAAGATTGCATCGAAGCTGCAAAAGCTATGGGGGAGTCCAAGGAGAACTACTTGAATCCCTCTTGGATTAAAAAGTTCGCTGCTGATCAGGCAAAGAAGGTGGCCAAGTTCGAGAAGGATTTGGCTAAAATTGAGAAGAACGTTGACAGAAATAAAGCCAGCCGGAGCGTCCGAAGAATAAACAAGCATCAGATGAAGGCTGAGGCTAGAAAGAAAACTCAGCAGCTGCAGAGAAATGCCCCGCTCCCGTCACGGTTCCCACATATTGACAAGTGGATGAACGCTGAGTGGAACGATGACTGGGAGCAGTTCAAGCATGAATTTATCAATGATTTTTACTACAGGAAGGTCTACTCAACTGAAGACCCAAGGCAAGCCTTCAAGGAAGCCTTGTGGGAACTCAGATCTGGAGACCCTGGAATGTTCAGGCAGTTCCAGCGAGCCATGGTGAAGGCTCAGCTCGATCCCAACACCGTTCCAGTTCCGCAGAAGCTCAAATATCGCCCTCAGATGATCAAAGGCACAAGTACTCCAAACAGAAATGCGATCATGGCTGAGGCGAGACAAGTGTGCAAGGAACATGGTGTCAACACCGGGATCGAGTCAGCTGCGAAGAAAGAGATCTTTGACCGTATCTTCATCAAGTACGGTCAACAGTATTTTTGAGCTGATGTAGTTTTTGAGCAACTGATGTATCTTTAACTGTTTTGTACTCTTTCCTGTAATCATCAGTTGTAATGAAAACTTCAAGTATATATACGATTCAACTTGACGTACAATATCTCATTGTCCAAGCTATGAATCGCAGTCTTTTAAATACCATGTTATAACTGTGCTAACCCTTTGATGTTTTATCTTATAGACTGTCTAAAATTTCAGCTGAGATTTTAGATAAGTTAGTGAGGTTTAGATTAATAGTGGTTTAAAGTTGTAAGTGATTTTGGCATCATCAAAAAGGGGGAAATTGTTGGGAAATTTATTAGTAAGAGTTTTGATGAATTCCAAAACCGACTGACCCCAACCGAGTAGATGTTGCCAGAACCTAATGTTAGAAGTTAGGCTCGCTGTTTGAGCAAAGTTAAGATTTTATCTTTACAGGTCTCCAGCTGAAGATGGCAACAAGGCATCACTCAGACAGAACATCAGTTGTCAAGAATTACAACTGAGAGCTCATAATGTCAGATGCAAAGAGAGGGAAGTCTTCAGAACATCAGTTGTAAAGGAAAAACAACTGAGCTTTCATCAGATGAAAAGCAGTAAAGAGGAAGAGAACATCAGATGAAAGAAAGCCATCTGAGCGTTCGAACCCAACTGACCAGATACAAGGAAGACAACTGAGTGTTCAGTTTCAGAACATCAGTTGTAGAACTCAACCAAGAAGATCAACAACTTGAAGACGAAGTCAGCTGAGAGTTCAACTGTTAGTTGTCAGATAGAACATCGGCTAAAGAACAAGCTAGCTGAAGATCGAAAGTCTTAACCGACCACTCCTTGTTGGAAGTCTGCTGTTAAGATTTAAATTTCAAAATGGAAGTCACGTGAGGGTTTGACCGTTCAGTCACTACCCCATTTGGCCCAACACAAGGCTGTCTCAGATGGAAAGCAGAAGAGCACAGATGCCATATCGGGAAAGTCTGCAGAGATGAGAGACAAGCCATCGCTTTCAACGAACAGAGATCAATAGCTCCTACAACGGCTAGTTGATACTCTCCGCCTATAAATAGAGGCCTTCATTCATTCGAAAAAAAAAGACACGCACGCTAGAAGAAATCTGAGAGCGAAAAGAAAAGAGAAATATTCTTCACGAGCTGAACTGAATCTCTTAGAACATCACTTGTTGAGGGTTCTAGAGTTAGTTAGTTTTTTGTGTCATTAGATCGAACCTTGAGAACATCACTTAGTGAGAGTTCGTAGAGAGTTAGATCATAGCTCACATCCCGTTCGAGCTTTTAGTTGGAAACACATTTTTCTTTCACCTGCAAAGGTTTAGGATCCTACTCTTCCTGCAACTGAGTAGTTAGGTCGTTTAGTACCCGTAAACTAAACTGTAAGGTTGATAAGTACCCGCAAACTTATCCATAACGGTTGCTCAGCCCGCGTAAGCTGAGTGGTTTGTCCAGAAGAACTTGGACAGAGTTGTGTGGACTCACAACTCCCCGTGGACGTAGGAGGATTATCTCCGAACCACGTTAATTCTCTGTGTGCTCGTGTTTATCTTTATTCAGTTATTTGTTGCACTCTTAACTGTCTAACTAACCAGCATACAAACCTCATTTGCACAGTCTCAACTATTTTGGTTTTTGACCAACCAAGCATAAAAGCGTGAGTTGTTTTAACGAGTTTAATTTCCACCACATTCCGCACCACACAACTCTTCCAGCTGAGGTTGCTTACTCAGCTGTGAGATTACAACTGAGTCTTTTTACTCGGTTGAAGTATTTTTCAAGGGTTAAGTTTTAAAATCCTAACTGGTGTATTCCCTCCCCCCCCACATACACCAGTAACTCGTTTCGGGACCATCATTGGCAGTTTCCTTTCCTCAACATCTGGACTGCTTTCATGGCAGAAATTATTGGTATTTGACATCCAACTTCGACTCTTGCTCCATAAAATCTTGTTTCTTCTTTTCTGGAAGGTTGAAAGGAAATTTCTCGGTCTTAACAGTGAATCATCGCACTATTGGCCGAAAGCCAATCCATTCCCAATATGATATCGAAATCAAACATATCTACGACATGGAAATTTGCCTTGTGGAGTGATCCTTCTAAGTCTAACTCTATGTTCAAGCACTTATCCTTAGATCTCATAGTTTCTCCTGACGGAAGTAGTACTTCTAAGGTTTGACTAGAGCTTACTGGGCTTAGACTTAATTTGTGGCATGCTTCCAAAGATATGAAAGAATGTGATGCTCCAGTATCAAATAAGGCTAAAATTGGTTTTCCAGCAACGTTGATCATACCTGCCAAATTTTCTTGCTTCTGTGCTGCTTCTTGTTGGTTTATGGCATAAGTTCTAGCTACTTGAGGCTGCTTCCCTTTCTGATTGCCTCCCTGATTCTGATTCGGTCTAGGAGGGTTTGGCGGAACTTGCCTTAGTGGCATGGGTAAAGGATTTTTAGGACAATTCCTCTTGAAGTGTCCCGGCTGTCCACACTCGAAGCATAGATTGGTTCCTAATTTGCACTGTCCAGAGTGTTGTTTCTTACATTGAGGGCAAGGTTGTTTTTGCGGTGGAGGTAATGCTTTGAATCCAGGTTGAGGTTTTGACTGGGCATGCTGGTTTGGTTCTTTCCACGGCCTTTTTCCCTTGGGGTTGTGCTGATTATGACCACGCTAGTTGAAATTCATGTTGTCCCATTTCCTCTTGTGCTCTTGAGTAGAGTGAGCAACTTTCTTCTCTTCCTTGGGCAGGACTGCCTCCATATTGAGTGCTCGACTGAGCATTTCGGAGTAAGTAAGGTGTCCATGACTAGCCAACGGTAGTCTAATCTCCGCTCTCAATCCTTGACGAAATCTGAACGCCCTCTTTTCCTCAGTACTTACCAGATGTTGAGCATAACGTGACAGCTGGTTGAATAGTCGATCATATTCAGTCACAGTCTTCGTTCCTTGTTTCAAGTTCCAGAATTCGTTCTCCTTTTGATGACGGTAGGTTTCAGGAATAAATTTCTCAAAGAATATCTCTTTAAACTGGGTCCATGTCAGACCCCTCAAGGCTTCGGGAGTCATAGCATTCTTCTCGGCTTCCCACCAGTGGTCAGCTTCATCAGTCAACTGAAAAATGGCACAGATTGCCCGTTCATTAGGGTTAAGCTCTATGAAATCGAATATCCTTTCTAGGCTACGCGCCCACTTTTCAGCTTCCGGAGGTTCAGCGAGTCCTCCGAATGTTGGTGGATTTTGCTTCCTAAAACGAGTCTTGAAACGTTGCTCAAGAGGTAGAGGTGGCACATGTTCTTCATGATCTGATTCCTCATTTTCGGGACCGGGGTTTGCCCGTCTACGACCTTGTCCACGGCCACGGCCTCGTCCTCGTCCTCGACCTCCTCGTCCTTGGCCTTGGTCCTGTTCTTGCTCGAATTCTTCCTCTTGCTCGTGATCATCCTCAAACCTTTCTTCATGTTGTTCCGCCATTCGGAAATGGTTTCTATAGTTGAGAAAACAAAAATCTGACTCTCGATTTGTTTGAGGTACGCACACTTAAAAGAAAAAACTCGATATTAAACTATTAGTTGTACGCCTCTCATTATTGCCTTATCATTCTATTTCATTGTCGAATGACTATCATATCTTATTTTGGCTTGTCTATCAGGACTCGTCATTGTTACAATAAGATAAAAAACTTTTTCGGCCATAATGTATTATGAATTGTCTTGTTCGTTCATTTCAATATCATATCATCATATCATATAACATTATAGCATTTCATTTCATATAACATCATAACATTTCACTTTATGTTGATCATATCACATCACATCATAACATAACATTGTAAAAAGCTTTTCATAACATGTCATACCATAGCATATCATAAGTTTGCCCAAACAAAGGGCCATCATGAAAATTTGCCTCATACAAGAGGTCTCATGTCAACAAAAATGCCTCAAACTGAGGACTTATGAAAACAACATAACCTTAAAAGGTCTCATAAACATGTCAAAATGTGCCATCATAACAACAAAATATGGACTCATGAAGGAAACATAAAAGTGCAACAACATCATCATATCAAAACATGAAATAGTACAACAATAACAACAAACATATCGACTCTCTCTCTCTAACTCTCGTCCTCATCATCGTCCTCCATTGGCTCCTCCTCAGGGTCCTCCTCGGGATCCTCCTCGTTTGTGAATGAATCTCCGGACGGGTTAGTCTCGAGGCCCTGTCTAGCTCTCTCAATCAACCGGTCAAGATCCCTAAGCAACTTTTTCTCCGGCTCCTCCTTCCTTTGAATTTTCTTCTTCACGATGTACTTTGAATACCACATGCTAGGTCCTCGTAAGCAACTGCTAGTCTCATGGGCAGGGGAGTCGGGTAGAGGTGGCTGCTGGGGACAAGGTGGAGAAGTAGGTGCAGCTAAAGGTACATTAGGAGTGTAAATATGTGAAGGTGGCAAGGAGCTCGGGGTGTAAGTAGGGGACTCTGGTGTGTAGGAGGGTGAAAGTGGTGTGAACTGAGGTGGGTGAGAGGGACCGGCCTCTCTGTCGTGTCGCCCTTTGGGGGCAGTATGGTCACTGAAGTAGAGATAGTCTGAGTCGGTGTCTGAGTCAATGGTTAAGTCGACAAAAGGCCTCTTCGTCCCGGAGTGAGGCTGGACTGCACTAGGTGCTTGAAGAACAAAAGTAGATCCATCCCTCGCCGGGGAATGGATCCTAAGAGGTGGAAGTGGGTGTTGAGGTTGCACATGAAAATCAGCTGGGAAGATTGGAGGGATATAACCCGGGGGTGGTTGAGGTATCGGGTCGTACGGGCCTGGGGCAGGTGGTCCTACCGGGTCTTGAATCCAGCGAATTAGGATCAGTAGGGATAGGTCATTTAGGCTTGCCATTGGCCGACATTGAAGGCCCTCCATCTTCATCAATTCTAACTCTTGTCTTGCCCAAACGCCCCAATTCAAGGGCAACCAATAGACCATGATTCTACAGCTTTCATAATTTGTCCAGCGACCTCCTCCAACTAGGCGACTCTCTTCCAAGAAACGGGTTACGAACTGTCTCACTGACTCATCCGGGTACCTCCAGATAGCATGGAAACGCTGTAAAAGCTCATCGTAGGTTGGTCCGGGATATCCTGCCATCTACAAGAACAAAAAAAAGAGTGGTTCTATTAGTACATATCTTACAGTGAAAATCTTAAAACAGCTAAGTTCAGGACTGTGGTTTAGGATCGGTTTGAGTCCTCTCGACGTTCTAAGAGATTCCGACCTATACAATCTAGTCTCGGCGCACACTCGTCAGTCAACTCGGGATTCATATCCCAACTCATGACTGTAAATGATCATCGAAGGTTGGCGGCCCTCATACGAACGAATTTGCGCAAAAGAAATAAAATTGCACGTAATTTGAGCAAGTAAACATGTATTGACACACATAGCATGATATGAGCATAGTATATGCAAGGGTAAAGTTCATGAGCATGAATTCAAATATCAAACACAACAATTTAATAACCCACATAAGAGTTCAAGTATAACTTTCCATTTTTTTTTCAACCGACGTGGAGAGATGGAAGGGATGTCATGAGAAACTTAGCATTGAACTTGAAGAGTTCCTGACTTTGGTTGGTTTATATCTATTGACTCTAAGTAGAAAGAATGATTAAGGCTTCTAGGGCTCAGAGCGAACGAACTGCTCTGATATCATGTCTGTGACGACTCGCGACCCGGCCTATGCGGATCTGTCCGAGCCGCCACGCAGTGGGTCGGGTGAAACCATATAATCATGATTCATAAATGATAACAAATAGTTATTTATTGAAAAATCGAAATGACAAGTGTTTGGGATAATAAAGGAAAGGTGGGTAATTGTTCAAAATAGATGCCCTAACATAACATAACTGAGGTCGATGTATGAGGACACCGGCCCCGCACTGCGGAAGCGTTTCAAAAGATAACCATCTATAAGTAGATGATTAGAACATATGAGGTAACATGAGTTTGGTGGCATAAGCCTTATTGAAGACACAACCATGGTCGTAATGACTGACACGACAAGTATTTGAAAACGAACAAACGGACAATAGCGACATCGACATCCCCTTCCTTCGCCTCCACATTAATCAACCTGCATTAGGGAAAACAATGCAGGGGGCTGAGTACAAAAGCACTCAATGGATTCCGTGCCCCATTTTGATAACAATTTTTCAAAAGATATAGCATGCTTCATTCTTATGGAAGGGGGTTACTTTGGTAAAAATATCCTTCACATAAGTTTTTTTTTTTTTTTTTAACAGTTAACGGTTCGAACCATAGAGCATCTCACATTCTTGGGTTACCACCCAGTTCAATTAGAGGGGAGCCACTCCCTCCAACCGAACCGTCATAACTTCATGTGTACACTACCTTGACTTGTACGGAGTACAAGGCCGATCGTATTATAAAACTTTCAACGTAGGTAAACCACAAGCAATTGAGCATAAAACATTTAGCATGCATATCACACTTTTAAAGCATTGGGTTTAATAACCCTAAAGTTACCTCAGTGGGAATTTGTAATCCCACAGTTTGAAAATAGAAACTCACCTTAGTTCAGGTTTTCTTGACTAGTCCTTGGAATTAAAGAGTTGCTCGGTCCTACAAGAGTTGTCTTAAACACTTAGGTTCACGAGCATAAAGTTGTCTAAAGTCTTAGCATCCTAGGTCAAACTTATTCCCGAGTTATAACATGTATGTCATGCATGTTATGTCATATGAGTCACCTAAATGTCTTATGCATACTATATGCTTTACATCGTATCCCACCATATGCATGCGTTCTTAAGTAATCACATATCTCATGTCATAAAATCATACTTTAAGACATGTAATACATCCATACTTGACTATTGAATATATAACAATTATTTAATTGACTTAGATCATTTTAATTTATTAATTAAGAATCAATTAATTACTTAAGGACATATGATCAATTAATAAAGAATTAATTAATTATTAAAGTCATATAATTAATTAATAAAGAATTAATTAATTAAAAAAAAGGATATAATTAATTAATAAATAATTAATTATTAAATGTATATAATTAAGTAATTATATACCTTATCACTTTATCACTTTTCTTAATTTCGTGCCCACTATGAAATGGGACTTTAAATTAGGGATGGAGGGAGTAATAATTTGTAGTGAGGTAGGTATATATATATATATATATAATATAATATAATTAAATAATATATATAATGATATTGATTTAAGTAAAATAACATATATGTGACATTCTCATGCCATGTTTGGTAGGCCATATTAAGCCATACTATATTATTAATATGGGTTAATACATTGTTTGGTAGGAAAAATTATTAATACACCAAACCCGTTAATAGAGTAAAGCCCGGTATTATAATACTACAATGGGCACTTAAATAATTGGACCACTTGGGTTATACAATTAAAAGACCAAATTACCCTCTCTTTCCTATCTTCTTCACCTCTTTTCTCTCGTCTGACTCTTCACCTCACCTCCCTCTTCTCTCTTCTGCAACCCCTCAATCTTCAACCTCACATCCAAAATTTCCTAGTAAATTGGCAAAGCCAACGACATCATCGATATCAATCCTGGGAATCTCGACGAAGACGACGACAATCTTGAAGCCTTCGCTTGTCGCCATCATCAAGATGGTGCGAATCGGCTGTGGCGGCGCCGCCTTCATTTCTTCCACCATGAAAACTCTATTCATCCTCTGCTCCGCGTACATCGGCCAACCGATCATCGAAACCCCATTTGCCACCGCCTCCAAAACCGAGCTCCGCCCACAGTGAGTCACGAATCCGGCGACGGCGTCGTGACTCAGCACCTCCTTCTGCGGCACCCACGTCTTCACCATAAATCCCCTCTCCGTAGTCCTCTCCAGAAACCCCTCCGGCAGAAGCTCGTCCAGATCCGGATCCGTCGTCGGAGAGTTGCTCTCCGGTGGATTTCACACTGACCACAGAAATCTCCCCACTCCTCACCTTCCTCTCCGACTACACCCCCTCCCAACCCAACCCCGACCCACTCGGAGTCCCCAATCCATGGCCACCACCGCTGCCACCGTTGCACCACCACCCCACACGGCGGAGGACAGCTCATGCTCAATCCTTTCATATGAAGATCTCACACCTCCGGCCAGTGAAGGAACAGAGGAAATGAAGTCAGAGATGATAAGAGATGGTGATGGTGAATAGATGGGGAAGAGGAAGAAGTTGGTGGCGGCGGCGAGAGAGAGAGGGAGAGGGAGGCGGCTGTGAGATGGAAGAGGGAGAGAGAGAAAGATGAGGTTTTATGTGTAATTTTTAAATTAAGGTAGAGATAAAATAGAAAAATACAAGCTAATATTGATTTTAATATAGTGTACCAAACAATAAATTAATACTAACAAAATTCTTATATTTTCTACCAAACACACAAATAGAATAATTTATCATAGCTATCCATATTATTTATCTCAATATTATTTATCTTAATATTATTACTATATCCTACCAAACGTATCCTCAATGTCATATGATATACCAAATTGCTATAACAATAATAAAAGTTGAGTAAGCAACAACAAGGTTTGGTGGAGAAGTGGTGGAGCTCCTAGACTTGTATCCAAGAGGTACATGGTTCAATTCTCCATAAAAGTATTTAATTTTTACACTTAAACTGAGAACCGGCCGGTTCTTCAAACCCGCTGGTTCTTGCCAGTTTGGACGGTCTAATGGCGGTTTTTTACCACACCGGTTCAATAAGTAGTGACCGGACCAACATCGGTCCTGGTTCCCGATTCGACCGGTTGAACCGACCGGTCTTAGACTTGTATCCAAGAGGTACATGGTTCAATTCTCCATAAAAGCATTCAATTTTTACACTTAAATTGAGAACCGGCCGATTCTACATAACCGCCTCCGGTTCTTCAATCCCGCTGGTTCTTGCCGGTTTGGGTGGTTTAATGGCGGTTTTTACCACACCGGTTCAATAAGTAGTGATTGGACCGGCATTGATCTAGGTTCCCAGTTCGATTCAACCGGTCCGGTCCGGGTTTTAAAACATTGGTTTTTGTTCCATCAAGAAAAAGAAAATGAAGAAAGAAATAGTTTAGTATAAGAAACTAACCATTATAATAATCAAAATACGAATTCTAACCACTTATAATAAAGTTAAAGATCAAACCTAACAACTTTTTAGGATTTTTTTTGTAATGTGACTTGTATTTTTACCTTCTTAATTGCGTACATACTAACGTGTATCATACACAACTACCTTACAAAGTTAATCACATATGATAGTTATGTATGTGAATACATTAATACATGCCTTATCAATTCAATTTGATGCCCATCATATGTGATTGGTCATCTAAGGTAGTTGTACTACATATGATGTAGGTCAGTAGGCTTTAGTGTACAATTTAGGGGTTCATTTGTATTCACATACATATCCATCATATATGGCCATTGTGTTATTGATCCTGTGTTGCAGTCGTGTACGACGTTCATCAGTAAAATCTTAGAAATAAATGTCGGTGGAATTTACATTGAAAAGCAAGGAAAGAAGAACACGCTGGTAAAGTGGTTGAGTTTGATTGTTATCATCTTAAGATGAGATTGGTGAGATGGACCGGATGACGGAATGAAATGATTATTTCTACCTTTGTCTCATTTCTTTGCTTGGTATGTATTATGATCGGGAATCGTCATTCCTTCCAGAATCACCATTCCACTCTCAATGGGAATAGTCATTCCATCCTAAACCTATGGTATTAACCATTTGTAATCCTCAATTATATGTATTATTTTATATTTCATAAAAAATATTCAAATAAATTTTACTATTTCAACAAATATAAATTTTATAAAGAGAGAAAAATTCAAGAAAGAAAATTTTAGAGTGATAAAAACTTTTACAAACAAAATATTATAGAGAGCAAAATTTAAGAGAGAAAATTTCGAAAGAGAAAATTTTTTAAAGATAGAGAAATTCTAGGCATAGAAATTTTTTAGAGTGAAAAATTTTCTAAAGAGAGAAAAAGTTGTAGAGAGAGAAATTTATAGAGACAAAAAAATTCTAGAGAGATAAATTTTCTAAAGAAAAAAAATTCTAAAGAGAGAAAGTTGTAGATAGAGAAACTTATAAAGAGAAAATATTTAGAAAGAAAAAATTTAGTAAGAGGGAAAGTAGTAGAGAGAATAAAATTTCTGGAGATTGAAATTTTTAGGAAAAAATTTCTTGACGGAAAGTTTGAAAGAAAAATTATAGGGAGCTTCATATTTCATCTTTCCAACTTTTTCTCTCTTTAGCACTTTTATTCTTTTAGATTATTTTGTTGAAATTTATCTTCCCAATATTTTTCTTTAATCCACTTTCTCTCTCTAAGATTCTCTCACTAGAAATTTGTCTCTCTTGAATTACTCACAATAACATTTTTCCTATCTCCATATTTTTTTCTCTCTATAATTTTCTTTATTCGAAATTTTCTCTATATACATTTTTTTATTTCTAAATTTTTATCTCTCTATGTAAATGATATAAAATGGTAAATAAATAACTTGTTTATATCAAGCAAAAGGAATCAAACAAGGTTCGTCCTTCCATTCTTACCTTTATTTCATTTCTACCTTCATGAGCTATTCATACTTCAGTCCATTCCATTGTACTAAATCACCTCGTTAGTGGTTAGAATTATCTTTCAATTTTTTTTTAAATTGGTTAGTTTCACTTTACCATTAAAATAAATGTGCGTCACCGTTGAAGATTGCAATTTAAAGCTCTATATGTCTAATTAATTATCAATGGAAACTAAAACTAGGACAAAAATAATTAATTTCATGGTTTTTATGTTTCCATGATCTATACATTTGAGACTATCCACCCTAATTAAATTTCATACTTTGTGCGACATGAAGGTTATATTAGTATAGAGTCAACTTTTGAAATAACCATTATGGGCATTAAAACCCAAATTTTGGTCTAACCTCTTAAAAAACATAAATTTTGGCCATTTTTTTGAATTTGAGACAAAAATATCCTTAATGAATCAATTGTTCCAAGTTGGTACAGTTGGTTCGAAGTTCGAAGAAAGTCCATTTGTACGAAAAGTACCAAGTTGCGACAACAAGCTCAAACACACGCATCAGAAAAAAGCTCCAGTGAACAACGCGAGGCACAATATTAAGGAGACCTTAATGGTGGTATCGGAAATAGAAAAAACGACCAATGACGGTGATGGAAAAGCCCTATAAATTGAATCATGGTCCGATTTTTTCCAAAATTCGAGCAATTTGGACAAAATTTGGGTGAAATTGATCGGAATTAACTTCCTAAGGTCATTAATGGAACATAAAAGTAATTAAATCACTAGAAACGGAGGAATCATTTGAGGGAAATTTTTTTGGTGCAATTTGCAAACGACTCAGTTTGAACCAAATATACCAACAGTACCATAATGTTGATACCTGCCCGTGAATCGAGCCGCGACCCCCGACCCACGCCCCTTCCCTATTAAGGATAAATCCATCCCAAATTTTATGTTTATAAAGAGGGTAGACCAATATATGAATTTTAATCACATTATAGCTATATAAATGTGTATTCTCATAGGTATATATCTCAGTAGAATTTAATTGCAATTAGAATCCTAGGTGTCCTAACAAGAAAACAGAGTTTTTGAAGAAGAAGAAGAGCCTCTAAAAATATTGAAATAATAAGTCAAATAAATTAAAGCACATAGAATCAAGAAAAGTAAGGCTATCCACAACGGGGCTCGAGCGAGGGTGCTCGAGCCCGGATTGAGCAGGGGGTGGCTCGAGGAGGCTGCGTGGCGGGGCGGAGGTGCTCGAGCACAGCTCGAGCGGAGGTGGGGCGGGGGGGGGGGGGGGAGGTGGGGGGGGTGGGCCCGAGGTGAGAGGGGAGGAGGGGAGGAAGGGAGGAGGGGAGGAGGGGAGGGGAGGTGGCGGCGGCGGCGACGGGTGTGGCGGTGGGGTGGAGGAAAGGAAGAGAGGAAGAAGAAAGAAGTCCACCACTTGTTTTTTTTTTTTAATATATATTTAATAGATTTGATTAATTTATTAGTTTTATGTAGTGTTTTTGTTTTTAATTATGTAGTGTTTTTTTATTGTGTGCGGTATGTAATTTTCCAATTTTCAAATATTAATGGAAAATTCGTATTATATATTAATTAGGGTATTTTAATTTATTTACAAATAGAAAAATTAATTTAACAAATAAAAATGGGGAATTGTTTAATATTAAAGATAGAGCACCCTTAGAGCACCTTGGGTTGCAGGGGTAGAGTGCTCTAAGGGTGCTCTAGTGCTAAAGCACCCCTTAGAGCACCCTAAACGTGCTCTAAGGGTTGTGGATAGTCTAAGAGCCTAAAACGAAACCTAGTGAATTTATATATAAACTCTCATAGATTGAAACCTAAACACAAACAATTGATCCTTCTCATCCTAAATCTGTATCTTGTGCAACTAATTAAGATGTTGCACCTGCACCACCCTAATACTCTAATGACCACACCATTCCGGCTAAGCTTCCCTGTCGCCGTCACTGCCCAACGCCTTCCACAGCGGCTTCCGCCACAGATTAGGAGTTTCCGTTGTTTCGCTTTTGATAGCACCGCGGGAGGCAAAGGGTACTTGATATGTCTTCAAATACGCATGCATATTAAATTAGTGTAAAAATTATCAATAGTTGAAATATTTCGTTTAATTTTCGAAACCTGATTTTGGTGGTTTGACAAGGATGAGTTGGTATCATGAAATGGTACTACAACTTCGCGAGTATGAGTTGAATGAATTTGGAGTTGTGAAAAATGCTGCTTATTCCAATTATTGCGAGTATGGTAAGAGCACTACTCTAATTAAAATATATTATCATCAAAATATTTTTTGCGAAACACTTGCTACGAAGAAAATCATTTAATTTAATTAGTTTTGAAGTTATTGAAGAATTTATATGTATAATGTATATTATCCCCTAGAAAGAGAGAAAAATGTATATGTATATATGATATAATATAATTATTTTGTTGTTATCGAACAGGTATCTCCCAAACACTAGACAAGATTGGTTATAATGATGATACATTGAACCTCGCACTCTCGGAAACGTCATACAAATACATTGCGCCATTAAGGGTATGATATATAATTAGCAATTTTATAAAAGAAAGGAAAAGAGAGAGAAATAACCTAAACTAGTTGATCACATGTCGATCGACTAGTTTAATGGTACGAAATATCAAGTAAGAAATGTACTACCTCCAGTTTCCAAGTTTATTTTTAGAAGGAAATGGCACGAGTATTAAAGAAAAAGTTGATGAGTTGATTATTAGTGGAGAAAAAATGATTAAATTTATTGTGAGTGGAGAAAGGGTCCCACATTGAGGGTAGTGATATATTAATCAATTGAGATAGTGGTGGGCCATATATGTTATTTTAGGTAAATAAGTTGATAAAGTAAAGGTAAGAGATAATAATTTGTTGTGGGCAATGTCCAAAAATGGCTAATAAAAAACTTGGGGATCATCCCAAAAAAAAAAAAGATAGGAAGAAATTTGAGGATCTGAGATAGTATTTGTTATGCCATTGAATTACTGAAGTTTACCGCTATAGGTTTTTTGTTGTGCAGTAACTTGAGCTTTGACTTTTTCTTGTTGAATTCAGCCATCAAATTGTTATTTTCAGAGTTAATAGCTTATTAAATAAATTACATTAAAGAAAAAGTTTCAATAGGATTTTCGGTTTGTAATATATTAGTCATCCCTAATTCTCAACTTCTAAGTGAGAAAAAAGTGATACATGCACAAGTATATTCCAATATGAGTTTCTCTACTAACCATTTATAGGGTTATACACATAGTAGTTAATGAAAATATAACCACAATGAAATTAAACTTCTTAAATGTGACTCATCTATTTCCTAACCGAACTTTAAAAAATTACAACCTTCACACATATATATTATGCGGTTTATGAATGAGAATATATGGTTGGAAAAATAAATTTGACTCATAAAACTAAAACAATAAAGGCCGGGAACTTTATTTGATCTCCAAGAGTTTTAGTTTTTGATTTCTTTTTAATAAAATGAAATATCAGAGTTATATTAGATGAAAATCGAAGTTGATGTAAACTATTAATACTCTATGAATTATACTCACAAAAGACTATTAATTTGTTTGACACTTAAGGTTTTATAAATTTATATCCTTTTGATTTTTAATTTAATTGTGATAACAGATGAAAGAGAAGCTCTTATTGAAATTTAGAATATATGACTACTCTGCTGCACGGTTGTATTTTGAAAACTTCATCTTCAAGCTACCAAATCACGAGGTTCGCACTTTTTGTCTAATCTCCTCCTTTCTCCTCATTTTTTTTATGGTAGTGTATTTTGAATTCGTAATATCTTTAATTCAAAAAAATATATATATATATGGAGCTATAGTAGAATTGTTTCTTTGGGGGTTAGTTCTGTTCCATGTGATTTTCTTAATCAAACTCCTAAGATGATATCCATATCCAAAGGGATGATATGATGCTATATCATCTCTAGTGAGCACATGTGGGCACCATTCAAATGTTGTCCACCTTAATATTATTTTTTAATTATTTTTAGTCTAATACATTAAAATTATCAAATATATATATATAATACATAGAAATAAAGTTCTCTTTTTTTTTCTGGAACCAAAAACAATTATAGGACATTAACTTATGCCAGATCATAAATATATGACAATTTCATTTTGCGCTTGCAATTTGAGGCTAAATTTTGAAAGAATAAGTGAATACAAGACAATCCATCGGGCCGGGCTTAATATCACGTGAGCTGACGTGTGCATCCCGAACTTTTTGTGGCTGCCACATATCCACCTAATCTGCTATTAACTTATGTAAAGGAAAAAGGCAAATTCTCCTACGAGATCGGTCTCACATTGTGAGACCGGGTTGACTCGATCCGGATCCGGGTTGATCCGGTCAATCATTGACCTTTTTTTAATTTTATTTTCGATTTTATTTTTATTTTTTTTGCCAATAAGTTCATATGCACATCATCATATATTCATATGCACTACACTTTATGTTGATATGCACCAACTTTTTCCAATTTTATTTATGATTAGATCATATGCACTTCAAAGTATATCCACATGCACAACCATGTCCACCGATATGCACCACGTTGTATTTGCATATGCACAACCAATTTTTCGATTTTTGTTTTTTAAATTTTCAAATTTATTTTGCACTCCTTTCTTTTTTGTTTGCCTCTCGTTGTTTTGTTTGCCGCTTCTTCTTTGGTCAAGATTCGAGCGAGGGAAGCCGAAGGCCTCGGAGCGAGCCGAAAAATCTAAATTATTACCCGACGATTATCCTTATATTAGTAATCGAAGCTGAAGGCTCCGTCGGAAAAAAAAAAAGAAAAAAAAAACTGTAAATAAAAAAAATGAAAAAAAACTGGAAAAAGTTGGTGCATATCGATACTCTTCGGTATGCATATGAATATATGGTGGTGTGCATATGGACTTATTGCAAAAAAAGGGCGCGTGCACAACACGCGCGCGTGCAGTGCACGTGCCACGCGCGGTCTCACTTATTGAGACGCGTATCATCAGAGACCAACTCAAGGAAAAATAAAAGGAAAAAGAAAGTGAATAAAATTGATAAGTTACTTTAATAGACATTGAATAAACAATAAAAAGAACAATTAAGATTATTCCTCATTCTCGCCTAAATCTGTAAAGAATTACCACAGAATTAGGAGACACACAGTCTATAGGGAAATTCTCAAAATCGACCCACATTTGCAAATCAACTCATTTGCGAAGAACCTTTGCCCCAAAGTTTTATTCGACCATGATGTGACTTCAGGATCTAATTTCACGGTGACAAATATTGTCTGATAATCTTCGCATGCTCATGAAAAACATCTTCGATCCAGATTTCGCAATATCTGAAGTCTATTTGGTAGGATTTTTATCTGTGGTGTGTTTTAATGATTTTCAAATGATGTGAGTGGGCTGATTAGGCGGATATGCGCCAGCCCATCGAATTCGGATTGTACGCATCAACTCATGTCACATTTATCCCGATCAGATTATAAGAGCGCTTACTTTTTTAAAATTCTGACATTTAATTACGTGCCAGAAAATAAAAATTGGTCTCCAATTACAAGGCCTAAAAAACTTGTCCTATAATTGCAACATGCCCTCAGTTATTGTTCTATAATTATTTTGAGGCTCCACAAGAGGTAACTAACATATATGATTCCTCCCCATATCCATGATTCCATATTGCATTTTTATTAAAACCTTATCGATAAATAGTATATAATTAAATCCAATTAGGATATTCAATTCAATTCAAAATTGGAATTTATTAATCTTCAGTTTTTTAATTAGAATTTATTAATTTATCAATTATGATTTTTTGTATTTGATCAATTATGATTTATTAAAAATTAATTAAGTTAAATTGATTAAAAATTAAAATGATTCTAATCATTAAGAGGTGGACCATAGTCCATACCGCAAGGGAGTACTCTAAACTAGTTGCTTGTAAGATCAAAATAGCAATTAACGGAAGATATTATTAAATACTCTAAGCTTTTTCATTTTACTTATCTATATGACTATAATAAAACAGAATAGCTTAGAGAGAAGTTTTTCGGCTAAAATTGTACTCTAAATTTTATATATTAATTAATTAATTTTCATCTATCTATTTCGCAAACCAAAGTTGTGAACTGAAAATTTTCTGCATAAATTAGTGCATGTTTAATTTTCCAAATTTTTTTTTCTTAAATGAAAATATTTGATTAGTTTCTTAACTTTTTAATTTTCTTCTTAAACAAAGTTTCGTTAAAAACACCGAATACCGATATATATAGACTTCATATACATTAATAATGTGAGAATTCTGCTCTTTACTTTTGTGGCTATTACTAATATATTTTGGAAGTTATAATTCTATTTTGTCACGTTCTTTAGTCTATGTTGAGCAGATTATATGTGATTTTGGCTGTTTGCTCCACTTATATGTTCCAAAATTTAACTAATAGTATTAAATTATTATGTTTATATAGAACAATTCCAATAAGTTTTACATTAATTTCTTTTCCAATTAATTTAAAAGGGTTTTTTATGCATTTAAATATAACTAATTAACAAGTAGTGTTAAATGAAAAAAAAAATCTCATAATGTCATAATATATTATTTTGTACTAATTGCAAAATTTGACACAATGTTTATATCATTTTATAATTTTCATATAATTTTTTCATAGTTGCAAGTTAAAATATCATGTTTACACCTAATTTTATCGGACGAAAATCATATATGACATCTTTGTACTAAAAGAAATTATCTCCCGTGCAATCGCTCTGGCACAATACTAGTATCTAAAATACAGATGATTGTTATTATATATACATAATAAACAAAAAGTATAGATTAATTATTGTGCAGAACACAGCTTACCTGGCATTGTTTATTTGTTTGATTAATAAAAATACTCCTAATTGTTTTTTAAAAAGTTAGTTTTGTAAATATATTGCGGACCAAACCTTTCAAAAAAAAAAAAAACAAACATATTGCAGATTATGATCAGGAAAACCAAGGTACACAATTTAAAAAGCACTTTTTCATAAGTTAATGAATAATCTAAACGTACAATTAATTAATGATCATTGTGTGGTCTACACTAGTGATAACATTTAATATTATTGTACCTATAGTATAGACAAGTAGTATCATAAACATTATCATATACACAAAAAAGCATTATTATCGTAAAATGATATAATCATATACTAATTTATGCATGGCTTCTAAGTTGAATCCCCGAGAACAAGTTTTTATGTTAATAATAATGTTCCCTCACCTGATTGCACTCAACCGACTAAATTTGTGGTTAGAATTGATCTTTTGGATCAATAATCTCTTAGGCTTAGTACAAAATTGGGTCATATATGATTTTCGGAATTAGGTGTAAACATGATATTTTAACTTGCAACTATGAAAATTTATATGAAAATTATAAAAAGATATAAACATTGTGTCAAATTTTCAAATTAGTACAAAAAATTATATTATAACATTATGAGATTTTTTTCATTTATAGACAAGTAGTATATATAAAAACATTTACTTAAAATATTATTATATATATATATATATATATTAAATAAAAATTCAGTATTCATAGCAATTGAAGCTTAAAAAATTATCTACCCGAATTTTAGTATAATCAATTATTTGAAGATTTCACATCCGAACCAAAACTTATTTGGGCTACACTTATTTAGAAGAAAAAAATTGATTTTACCCCTTATTTTATTTGCAGCCAATTTTGGAGTGTAAAAGCACCATAGTTTTACTTGATAAGCGTTGGCGTGCAGTTCGTATTCCTGCATCCCTGATATCCAACATTGATCAATTCTCTCACAGAGGAAAACAAGGGAGATTTATTAAGTAACATTTGTAGTAGATTCATAGTTTTTAATTCTCTAGATAATCTAAAGACACATGTTTATTATCTTATGTTGTGAGTGCATATATATTGGTGAGAATAAAAAATAAGGGAGAAATTAATCTTTTATAGTAATATGTTGTCAACACGCGCGAAGATTTGCATTATATCCTTTTCATATGATTGTTTGTGAAGATAATTGTTGACTTCGTTGGATATGTTCTATGTTCTGTCGAGTTGACGTAGTCAAAATTACAGTTGAAAAACAAAAAATTAATGTATAAGTGCGTTTTCAGCAATGTTCTAAAAATCAGACCGGAAATCGAACCGGCAAGGCTTCCAAGTCATGGTTCAATCGGTTCAACCGTGATTAAACCGTTCATTTGAACCGTTCAATAAATAAATAAAAATATTAAATAAATAAATGATAAGTATTAAAATATATTTTACTTTTACATATAATGCAAATATAATTAAGAATCGAATAAAGAAAGAGAGCTAAAATTAGAGTTTGGACATGTTATAACTAAATATAATAATATTAATAGTCAAATTAGTGACAAAAGCTTTATTGGTGGAGTGGTAAAAGTCCTTAGGCTTTGCTTGGAGGTCCCATGTTCAATCCTTCTACCCAACAATTTGAATTTCGGTGTTGACCTTGGCGGCGAAAATCGGCGTCAGTTTTCGGTTCCGAGCGATTTTTACCGGTTCGAACGGGTTGTTACCGATTTTGTGTTATGGCTATGTTGGTGGAGCTGATTGGGAAGAAATTGTGAATTGAAGAAATTGTTGGTGATTTTGGGATGAAGAAGGAAATGCAGTCGTTTCGATCCAAAGTTCAAAAAATATGGTCCTGGCTTCTCCACGTGGCTGAGGGAATTATGTTTCAAGAAGTGGGAATCGCGATTTCCATTAATTAATGCCTATCTGTTATTTCATTTCCTTGTTATTGTATTTTCCGTTTTTTAGTCTGAGACCATAGTATATTAGGACTCTTGTTACCCAAGAAACATTAAGAAATGAATTATCAATTTCCTTCTCAATTTCTCTCTATATTCTACCTTATCCTCTAACTCTATCTTCTTCACTATTGATTTGCGAATTATCCATAAAATACACAACAAATTAAGTGGGCCCATTACAATTGGTATCTAGAGCCAAGTCTCGTCATTGTGAGCATCATTTCTGGTGTAACTATGGCGGAAAACACTCGCCTCAAGGACCTGCAAGAAGCCCAAAAGAAACTGGATCAGATTCTACAAACTGAAACAATGAAGAGAACTGATGTTGAGGAGAAGATCCAAGAGCAGATCTCTAATATTGATGAGAAGGTGGAATAAAAAATGTTGGGAATCGATCATAAATGTGAAGCTCTCACCAATCTGTTAGCAGACATCCAGTTGCAATTGAAAACTATGAACAAGGAGAAAGGAATTCTGGGAAAATCACCACATTCTTTCTCATCTAAGAAAGGTAACCCTTCTTCATCCATGTCAGCTTACTCTTCTAAGTTTAAACCTGATAGTGTCGGTTCTGGAAACTCCTTTCACAAGGTCGATTTCCCAAAGTTTAATGGATCTAACCCTAGATCTTGGATTATTAAGTGTAATACCTATTTCAAGCTTATTTCTGCCATGAGTGATGAGCACATGGTTCAACTAGCAATTCATAACTTTGAGGGTAGGGCACTACAATGGTTTCAGAATTTTGGTTATGAAAATATTTTAGATGTTAGCTGGAGTCAGTTTTTGGAGGTTGTTGCTACGAGATTTGATGATATTAGTGATGGAAAAATTATCATGGAATTTAAAAACCTTAAACAGATTGGAATGATGCTCAATATGTTGACAAATTTGAGGAGTTAAGATCTTGTCTAATGTTGAGCAATCATATGACATATTCTGAGGAATACTTTGTAGCTAGTTTCATCAGTGTCCTTTCTGAGGAAATGTAGAGTTTCTTAATGTTGTTCAAACCACAAACATTATAGGATGTTATTGATGTGGGGCAACAACAATGATTAACACGGGATGCCCTAGCTAGAAGAGTGAAACCTGGACCTAAGGTTTTCAATAATTCTAATTCCAGTTACAAGAAATCTCAGGGAATGGTGACACACAAGCCTAACACACCCACCAACACCAAGATTCCATTGAAATTACTTACTAATGCAGAGATGGCAGCTAGGAGGGAGAAAGGACTGTGCTATAATTGTGATGAGCCTTATGTCTATGAACACAAATGTAAGCCTAAAGTTTTCTACATGGCTATGATAGAGGAGCAGGAGTTGGCTCAAGAGCAACATGATGTTGAGTTTGTGGATTTAGTTTTGGCTGAGAATAAACCAATAGAAGAGTCAGAGGTCTCAGTTATTGCCCGAAATGGTTCTGTTGGATCTCAAACCATGAGGATTATTGGAGAGGTTAATGGACATAGAGTGCAAATACTTGTTGACACTGGGAGCACTCTGAGTTTCCTCAGGAAAAGTACAACTACTCTTTTAGAATGTCACATTGACACTGATAATCCCATACTGGTGAAGGTAGCAAATGGCCAACAACTAATAAGTACCCAAATTGCTACTTATTTATTCTTGGAAAGTTCAGGACCATGAGTTCATATACTCACTCAGGTTATTACAGAATGAAGGCTATGATATTATCCTAGGCAGTGATTGGTTGGAACATTGCACTCCTATCATCTTAGATTATAAGAAGATGACTTGCACAGTTGAAGAGGGAAGAAAAAAAAATTAAAATGCAAGCAATGACTAAATCCACTCTGTGTCAATTCATTTTAGGCCCTATGTTACATTCATTGGTACATAAGAATATGGATCAGATTGAAGAAATTTATCTCATCACACCTCATGTTGTGGAATCTGTGCAGATTTTCCAGCTGTTGTCACACTTTGAAAAATTTGATGATGTATTTGCAGATCCTCAAGGCTTGCCACCTGTGAGAGGAGTGGAGCATCAGATAAGATTGAAGCCCAATAGTGAGCTAAAACATCAACATCCTTATAGAACTTCTCATGCACACAAGAATGAAATAGAAAGGATTGTTAAGGAACTATTGAGGGATGGGGTGATTCAGCACAATAATAGTTCTTTTGTTGCACCAGTATTCTTAGTTAAGAAGAAAGACACCACTTGGAGGAAGTGTGTATACTACAGGTACCTCAATTCTTTGATTGTGAAGCATGACTACCCTATTTCTATTATAGATGAATTACTGGATGAATTGCATGGAGCACAATATTTTTCTAAGTTAGACTTGAGATCTGGGTATTTTCATGTAACACCCGAAAAAATCGGTCTAAGAAAAACCCGAATAAAATAAAACTTTTTAAGATAGGTCCTTATTCCTGAAAATTTCAAAGGAAAATTTCTTATATTAAGGATGATGAAGACTTTATTTATAAAGTCAAAAGGATTTTATTAAAATAAAATCTGCATTCGTTTTTGAATAATACCATCCTCTGATGGTCCCGATACGAGTTCTGGTGTATGGGGGGGGGGAATACATCAGATAAGACTTTTTAAATCAACCCCCTAAAAATAACTCAACCGAGTAAAGAAGCTCAGTTGGAATCACAAGTGAGTAAGAAACACTCGGTTGGAAGTGATGTGCTGTGCGGAATGTGGTGGAAATTAACTCGTATAAATTTACTCACGCTTTTATGCACGGTTGGTCAATAACCAAAACAGTTGATGAAAGAATGCAGTTTGTATGTAGGTTAGAAAGACAGTTGAATATGCAATAAGATAACTGAAAATAAACACAACACACAAAGATTCAACGTGGTTCGGAGAGAACTCCTACTTCCACGGGGAGTTGTGAGTCTACACAACTCAGTCCAAGTTCTTCTGGACAAACCACAAAGCTTACGCGGGCTTTGCAACCGTTGAGATAAGTTTACGGGTACTTATCAACCTTACAATTTAGTTTTCAGGTACTAAACAACCTATCTACTCAGTTACGGGAAGAGTAGGGTCCTAAAACCTTTTCAGGTGAAAGAAAGGATGGGGTTCCAACTAAATAGCTCGAACAAGAAGTGAGCTATGATCTAACACTCTACGAACTCTCACAAAGTGATGTTCTCAAGGTTGGATCTAAACACACTCAGACAGAATTTAACACTCTAGAACTCTCAACTAAGGATGTTCTAAGAGAATGAATCTAGTTTAGCTTGTGTGAGAAAATTGGTTCTTTCTTTCGCTCTTTGCACTTGTCTGTCTCGTCTCGTATGTGTCTTCTATCTTGTGAGTGAATGAATGTCTCTATTTATAGGCGGAGAGAATCAACTAGCCGTTGGAAGAGCTGTTGATCTCTGTTCTTTGATAGCGATGGCTTGTCTCTCATCTCTGCAGACTTTCCGGATTTGGCAACTGCGTGCTTCTACTTTCCATCTGAGACAACCTTGTGTTGGGCCAAATGAGGTAATGACAGAGAGTCAAACCTTCACGTGACTTCCTAATTTTGAAATTCAAATCTCAACGTCAGACTTTCATCAAGGAGAGGTTGGTTGAGATTTTCGATCTACATCTGACTGGTTCTTCAGCTGATGTTCTGTCTGAATGCTAACAGTTGAACTCTCAGCTGATCTGAACTTCATGCTGTTGATCTTCTTGGTTTGAGGTCTTACAACTGATGTTCTGAAACTGAACACTCAGTTGTCTTCCTTATATCTGATCAGTTGGGTTGAACGCTCAGATGACTTTCTTTCATCTGATGTTCTCTTCCCCTATCTACTTCTTATCTGATGAACGCTTATTTGTCTTCCTTACAACTGATGTTCAATTGCAATTTTTCTTGAACGTAACTTCCCCCTTTTTCAATGCTTAGATGACTTTTGCATCTTCCACTTTGAACGCTCATCTTATGAACGCTCATCTTACGAACGCTCAGTTGTCTTCCTCACAACTGATGTTCTATCCGAGTGAGGCCTTATTGCCGTCTTCAGCTGGAGTCCTGTAAAGATAAAATCTTAACACTGCTCAAACAGCGAGCCTAACTACTAACATTAGGATCTGGCAACATCTACTCGGTTGGGGTCAGTTGGTTTTGGAATCAATCAAAACTTTAATAAATTTCCCAACATCCTCATATTCTCAAACGAGCACGAACATAGCATTTTTATTTGACTACACTACATACTATGTGTTGCATATCATCCCAAGAGATGATAAATCCAATTTGCAAATTATTTGATAAATAATTGCTATACGATTTTAGAGTTAATTGAATAAGCTCGATTATATGAAATTAAGTATATAACGTCGTGCCATGTGAAATAGATGAGCTTAAAGTGAATAAATAACTTATATGATTATTTATTTGATTTATTAAAGGCCCATTTAATTGGGAGTTAACTGAAAAAGAATTACTCGGGCTAAAATATACGTACCGGACTAGCTAATATATCGCGATTAGTAAAAAGAAATAAAAAGAAATCAAATTTGAGAAAAGAAAGAGAGTAATGTGTGTGAGAGAGGGAGAGAAGGAAAAGAGAGTGTTGGGAAATTAGTAAAAGGTTTCGAAAGATACCAAAATCCCAACTGACCCTAACCGAGTAGATGAATGTCTTTAGTCTTATCTTAGCTAGAGCTCACTATTTGACCGTAGGGATTTATCTTTACAGGATTCAAGTAGAAAAAGTCAGCCAGACTGAAGAAGGAAGTTCATGAAGAACTCAACTGAGGCCCAAAGTAAACTGAGACTCAAATCCAGTTGAGACATCAACCTCAACTGAAACACGGACTCAGTTGGACAGCAGTTCAGATGACTCCTCGATTGACCCATGCAGCTGAAGGCATACAGTTCAAGCGTGAAGAGAAGTTGTGTCGAAGTCAGACGTTGTGAAGTGGAGAAGAGAAGACTTTGATGATGCTGAAGACAGAGGAGTTGCAGTCCAGATTTGAATCTACTCGGAAGCACAAGTCAGCTGGAGAACTTAGCATAAATGGGCTGACAACAGCGACGTGCAAAAAGAAAAGGTTGCAATTACCATTTAAGGAAAGTTTCCAGAAAAGCAGGTGGAGTGTCATACTTTTGGCATAGGTCAAACGACTCTTTCCAACGGCTAGTTTGATCTCCCTCTATAAATAGAGGTCTCCATACTAATGCTCGCAAGAGACACTGATGAACCCATATTTGTGTCTATCTTTTCTTATGTTTTTCTTGTATTTTTTAGTCTTTATCGAGTCAAAGTGTGTCTGGGAGGACACAAAGTCGAGAGATGGTGTGCAGGGAAGAACAGGTCGGATCTTGGGCAAATTCGGTGGAAAATCTGTTGTTAAGATGCTGAGATGGCGATACGATGCAAATAGGCATAGGGATGGAGGCTTGTAGCTGGGCAACAACGTTCTACACACTCTACAAGTCAGGTTGTACCTCCCCATATCCTTGAAGCCAATAGATAGAGTACTTGGAGGAGCCAGGATCTTGGTCAACATAGGAAGCAATACAGAATGCAGACAGAGAAGACAAGATGTGAGTCGGAGCAGCAGCATCAGCGGATTTCTTTTCTTCCAAGGAAGAAGATAAGGATCGAAGATTTATTTCCTTATCCTGGACAAACCTAATCAAAGAAGATATCTACCATACAAGGGAAGTAAATCACGGCTGCATGGGTAAGAGAGAAGGCGGATATGCATGGAAGGAGTCCTTTTCCAACAAGGAAACTTCCCTAACCCTAATTTCCATCGCCTATATATATGACCGACTTCACATTGTATGAAGGAGAGTTCGAATTTGGTTTTTATTAGCTTAAGTTCTGCATTCTAAGTTTGAGAGAGAGTGAGAGGAAGAAACAAGTCCTACGGACAATTTATTTTATGTTCATTATTTTCTGCATTAGTTTAGTTGTTGGCTTGAAGCCAAGACCTTAGTTGCTGACGTACGTTTTTGAGCAGCAACCCTTTCCAGTTTTATGTTAAGTATGATTTACCTTATTTATTTTGTGTTCTTATTTAATATTATATCTGTCTAAATTTATTGTTTGGGTTGGATTTAGATGATGTGATCGTAAATTACTCGTTTTAAACTCGTAAGGTCTAACTGAGTGAGTTCGTTATTTGATTTTATTCCCAAAATACTTAGGATTAATTCTAGGCTTAATTGATATTGATATATGATTGATCACCATCTAGATATTGAGATTAAGTTATTAACAGGAATTCGGATCAAACTTGAGAGTGTCTCTCGTGCCCAAGAAGGTAAAGAGTGTTGGAGAGCAGTCGGTATTGACCTACCACTTGGCTATATTGGGTCTGTTTATTCTTAATGCCTTTTGGGCAGCATCGTTACTGAATTGTCTTTGTGACTTTGTTGATCAAGAGAGGAGATCTTGCCTTTCGGTCAAGATCTGTAAAATTGGATAGACATAGGCTTGGTGTGTTTATATCGTGACTTCGTGACCTTTAGGGTATAAACTAATCTTTGTCTTAAACCAAGTAATGAGATCGAGTAATTGAATATCTTTGCACCAATGAACGAGTAACGAGTAATCGAGATCAGTGATTCGAAATCCAAACAAAACTTCTTTGTTATTTGATATTTTACTTGTTGAGTTACAGGATATTGAGATACATCTAGACCAAAATATTTTCTATTGAGAACTACCTGAAAAGCAGATCTACACCAAGTCCCTTGGGTTCGATCCTATTTGCCATTAACTACTACCTTGTTGGGCAAGATGTGTTTATAAATTTATTTGTGCGAAGAGTGTGACGACAGCGCTTCGTCAAATTGGCGCCATTGCCGAGGACTTGGTTTTAAGCTAGTTTGCTTTTCTTGCTTGAGTTGAGCATGGTTTATGCCCAAGCCACATCTACGGAGTGACGTATATCCTCAAGATCACGGTGTTTGCTCGGAGGTGATAGCTAGGAGAAATCGAGCAGAACAACGCAAGAAGAAGAGAGATCTGGAGGAAGACATCAACGAACATTCTGAGTCGCCGAGCTTGACAGAAGATCAGGATATTGAGCAAGAAGACGATTCTTGCTCAATAGCGAGTACAGACAGAGAGACATCAACAACCATGGCAGGACAACAAGAGAAAACCATCCGTCAGATTATGTTCCCTGACAACAAGGGAATCAGACCTTCAAGTATCCAGTTGCCCACTGTCAATGACAACTGGGAGCTCAAACATTCGCTGATACAGATACTGCCCAAGTTCAGCGATCATCCCGGAGAAGACCCTCAGACCCATCTTCAAGACTTTGAGATGACGATCAACACTGTAAGGAACAATACCCCTCCTGCCCGAGATGCTGCCAGAGACCAAGATGCTGCCCAACATACGTTTCCAGACTACGTAAGGTTACTCACGTTTTTGTTTTCACTACTAGATGGAGCACATGAGTGGCTTCACACCTTGCTAGAGAGAAGCATCGATACCTGGAAAAAGTTGCAGCAAGCTTTCCTTGATAAGTACATACCCGTTGGCCGAATACAAAGTGGAAGGAATGCCATTTCCTCGATCAAAATGGGTGGAAGTGAGTCGTTGTATGGATATTATGAAAGGTTCAAGAAGTTGATAGCAAGATGTCCTCAACATTGAATCGAGGACATTGATTCGATTGAACATTTCTTAAAAGGATTAAGGGCATCTGAGAGGAAGTGGATCATTGCAACTTGTGGAGGAGCAATAGTCGATCAATCGCCAGCTGAAGTGTTCAAGAAAATAGCTGCTATGGCCGATCAATCACGAGATGAAGATGATATCCCAAGAGGGGGGTATGAAGGCAGCAAGGGAAATTCCGATAACTTGGTCAGCATCATGAAAGACTTCATGGCTAAGATGAGTGGTCAAATGGAGGACTTGAAGAGGAAGGTAGATGGCAAGGAAGTTCACAAAGCTGTGAAGAAATGCGAGGTGTCAGACAACATCCCATGTCACCTCGGAATGTCCCAGTTGGTTCGTGGAAGAAGGAGAGGAGGTGAAGGCAATAGGTCAGAACCAGCAAGTTGGTGGGCAACAAAGGTTCCAGTATGGTAATAACAACAACTATGGCAACAACTTCGGCTATAGGCAGAATCAGCATGAGAACCTGAGGCATGGCAACAACCACTATCAAATGCCTCCTGCCCACCAACAACTACAGTAGTCTGTTCAACAACAATATGTGCCTCCACCTCAACAACAGCCTCAACAATAACATAACTATGTTCCTTCGCATCGAGAACCAGCAAAGACGGAGTTCATGAAGGAGACCATTGATAGGTTTACCAATGAGAACTAAAGGCTTAGAAGGGATTTTGAGAACTTTCAGTTAGAAAGTCGAGGCCAATCGAATAACCTTCAAGCTCAATTAACTCACATAAACCAGACACTGTCAAAGCTAGTAGATGACAAGAGTGGAAGGCTTCCTGCCCAAGTGGAGGTTAACAAGGAGCAAGTCAATGCTGTGACTTTGCGAAGTGGTAAGGATTTGTCGGAGGCGCTGCCCAAGACCCACCTCAAGGGACCTGCTCGAGTAGAAGAAACTAAGATGAGCTCAGGAGATATCAATGACCTCTATGTAGAGTTGAAGGCAAAGCGTGAAGAAGGGATAAAGGCCAATAAGAACCCCGTCTTTGATAACGAGGAGGATGAAGCCTTGTTTGATTATGTGAAGATGGAGAGATCAAAGCTGGGGTTTGATAAAGATGACATCTTGTTAGACTCTTTGAAGGCTGAAAAAGAAGCAGAGGCTTTGGCCAAGAGGACCGTTTCTCGCACTACCAAGGCAAAGATCCCGTACCCAAGACGTTTTGCCCGCGATCGTGATCAGAAAGAGTTGGAGGACATGATGGAGATGTTTAAGAAAGTGGAGACAAACCTGCCACTATTGATGGCATTACAATCCATGCCAAAGTGTGCAAAATTTTTGCGAGAGATGTGCTTGAAGAAGACCAAGTACCCAGATAATGCCCGTTTCCATGTAGAGAACGTGTCAGCACTAATGAATTCCTACATCCTGATCAAGAAGAAGGATCCTGGCATGTTTGCCATCCCATGCACAATTGGTACTACGTCAATACCTAAGGCGATGCTTGATCTAGGAGCTTCGATAAATGTAATGCCAACGGCCATGTTCGACGAGATGAGGTTTGGACCTCTTTCTCCTACCTGAGTAGCCATCCAATTAGCGAACTTATCCACAGTCTACCCCGATGGAGTTTTGGAGGACATGTTGGTCAAGGTGGGGGATCTTCTGTTTCTAGCCGACTACTATGTTCTTGACATGGAAAAGAAAGCAATCAAGAATCCAGTGATCTTGCTCGGGAGGCCATTCTTGAGGACAACATGCACCAAGATCGATTGCGATACAGGGAGATTAACGGTTTAAGTAGCTGGAGAAATAATTGAGTTCGATGCTTATCGGCAAAATCAAGATGATGTCCTAGAGCACCTCAACACCCTCAATGCATGTGGTCAGCAAGTGGAGACATTGAACAACTTAAGTTGCTTCTTTGAAGACAACGAGGATGCAACCCAGGCGGAACTCAATCTAATTCAGGGGCTTGACCTGGATCTTGACCAGCATGAGGATAATGAGGAAGATGGTGCCTTGATGGAGTTCTATGAAGGCGATGACTACGAAAGTGATAAAGATTTCTAAGAGGAGTTAGTCCATGGACATAGTTTTGACTCCACCGATGAAGACTACAACACGGATGAGGAGTTAGAGGATAACAACACTCCTAAAAACTTCCATGAAGATGAAGACGAGTTTGATGAGGAACTCAAGAAACTACTCCATGATGAGACCGAGGAGTTGGTAGAGAAATTTTGGCAACAGACAGTTCTTGAGCAGGATGCCGGCTTGCAGGCAGAAGAAGATCTTGCCCAGAACGATGAACCAACAGATGTGGAAGAATGCAGCTATGCCAGGATTTCAGGCAACATGCAACCTCAGGGGTTTGAACCACTCAACATCCCTGAATTGAAGCCGGAGGACAGGTTGGTGCCATCACTACAAAAGGCCCCTACATTGGAGCTGAAACCTTTGCCCAAGCACCTGAAATGCATATATCTCGGCAAGAACGAGACTTTGCCCGTGATCATATCATCTGAGCTATCGAGCATGGAGGAGGTCCGTGTTGGTGAGGTGCTGAGCAAATACAAGGAGGCAATAGGATGGACCTTGGCCAACATCAAAGGCATTAATCCTTTGGACTGTGTTCATCACATTTTGCTTGAGGAGGATACTGCCCCTGTAAGGTATCCACAAAGGAGATTGAATCCCGCCATGAAAGAAGTGGTAATGAAAGAGATACTTAAGCTTCTTGACTTGGGGATCATTTACCCCGTGTCCGATAGCCAGTGGGTGAGCCCTGTGCACGTGGTGCCCAAGAAGTCAGGAATCTAAGTTGTTGAGAACGAGAAAAATGAGATGGTGACCATGAGATTGCAAACCGGATGGCGAGTGTGCATAGATTACCGGAAGCTAAACCAAAAGACAAAGAAGGATCACTTTTCTTTGCCCTTTATCGATAAGATTCTTGTAAGGTTAGCTGGTAATGACTATTATTGCTTTCTTGACGGCTATTCTGGTTTCATGCAGATCTGGGTTGCTGACGAGGATCAAGGCAAGACCACCTTCACGTGCCCGTTTGGCACATTTGCATATAGGAGGATGCCATTTGGGTTGTGTAATGCACCAGAAACATTTCAAAGGTGTATGATGTACATTTTTTCAGACCTTCTTGAAGAGTGCATCAAAGTCTTCATGGACGACTTTATCGTCTACAGCAAGACCTTCGAATAATGCCTCAACAACCTAGATGGAGTTTTGAAGAGATCTATTGAGAAAAGCCTCGTATTGAACTATGAGAAATGCCACTTCATGGTGAGAGAAGGAATTGTTTTAGGACATGTCATTTCGGGGAAAGATATTGAGGTGGACAAAGCCAAGATCGACATTATTGCCAAGTTACCATACCCAAGATCTGTGAAGGAATTGAGAGGGTTCCTAGGGCATGCTGGATACTATAGAAGATTTGTCAAGGACTTTGCCAAGATCGCCCAACCAATGACAAGACTACTTCAAAAAGATGTACCATGGGAGTTCAATGTGGATTGCAAGAAGGTGTTCCACGCCTTGAAGGAGAACTTGATCACAACCTCCATTATCCAACCTCCAGATTGGGGGATGCCTTTTGAATTAATGTGTGATGCCAGTGGTTATGCCGTGGGAGCAGTTCTTGGGCAAAAACGAGGGAAGGAGAGCTATGTCATCTATTATGCTTCCAAGACGTTGAACCCAGCCCAATGCAATTATGCCACAACGGAGAAGGAGTTGTTGGCTATTGTCTTCGCCTTTGAAAAGTTTAGATCCTACTTACTTGGAGGCAAAACCATAGTGTACACGGATCACGCGGCGTTGAAGTACTTGTTGAGCAAGAAGGAGTCCAAGCCAAGATTGATCAGATGGATTCTTTTATTGCAGGAATTTGACATAGAGATCAAGGATAAGAGTGGTGCCCAGAACCAAGTTGCTGACCACCTAAGTCGAATTCTCCAGCCTGATGATGGGGTGCCGATCAAGGAGACCTTTCCCGACGAGCACCTGAGTCTTGTCCAAGATGAGCCATGGTACGCTGATATCGTGAACTACTTGGTGACTGGAGAAATACCCTCCGACCTTGGACATTATCAAAGAAACAAGCTTAAACACGAGAGTCGTTTCTATATTTGGGACGAGCCATATTTATGGAGGGAATGCACGGACAAGATAATAAGGAGGTGTGTCGAGGATAAAGAGCAAAGGAGCATTCTTGAGCATTGCCACAACAATGAATGTGGAGGACATTTTGGGCATCAACGCATTGCAAGGAAGGTTTTGGAGTGTGGCTTTTATTGGCCAACATTGTTCAGAGATTGTTATGAGTGGGTCAAGATGTGCGAGCTGTGCCAAATGGAAGGCAACATTACAAGAAGAAATGAAATGCCCATGATACTGATCTTGCCTGTGGAGGTGTTCGACATATGGGGCATGGATTTTATGGGACCATTGCCGAGTTCCAAAGGCAACAAGTACATCATATTGGCAAAGGATTATGTCTCGAAGTGGGTAGAGGCTCGTGGTTCCAACAAGGATGATTCTAAGGTGGTTTCCAATTTTTTGAGAACTCAAATTTTCAATAGGTTTGGTGTACCTCGAGCTATAATTAGTGATCAAGGTTCTCATTGTTGCAACGCAACGGTGACCACCTTGTTCAAAGGTTCTCATTTTTGCAACGCAACAGTGACCACCTTGTTCAAGAAGTATGAAGTTACTCATTGTGTGTCAACAGCCTACCACCCACAAGCCAATGGACAAGCAGAATTGTCCAATTGAATAATCAAGATGATCTTGAGGAAGACTGTGGGCACCACAAGGAAGGATTGGAGTATGCGCCTCGATGATGCCTTGTGGGCGTATAGGACTACCTTTAAGACACCTTTTGGCATGTCCCCTTATCGCATGGTCTATGGCCAGAGATGCCACTTGCCCGTGGAGCTGGAACACCGAGCACATTGGGCTGTTGCCCAACTCAACTTTGATTGGAACAAGGCAGGTGAAGCAAGGAAGCTCGAGATCCAAGAAATTGACGAGATAAGACTCCAAGCCTATGACAATGCCGGGTTATACAAGGAAAGGATGAAGAAAACCAACGATCTTTTGATTAAAGAGAAGGAGTTCTATTTTGGGCAACAAGTGTTGCTGTACCAAACTCGATTTAGGCTTTCTTCGGGGAAGCTCTCGACCAAGTGGGCAGGACCCTTCGAGTACAAGCTCGATTCCCAAATGGAGCTGTTGAGATCAAGGCTCCCAAGAACGGGAAGGTTTTTAAAGTTAATGGCCATCGCTTGAAGGCCTATCTTGGGCAAGAACAGTTTGTTGAGGGGGAACCATCTGGGTTCCCTGTCGAGGAGGACCTCTGACTTCTAAGGAGGGGGTGTCGTGCCAAAGACCTTAAACGGGGCGCTGTCCATGAGACAACCTGGTTAGTATTTTCTTTTTAGTACTTTCTATTTTTTTTAATTCATTTTTATTTTTGTAAAAATTAATGAAAATCCAAAAAAATTAGTAGTTTTTATTCATAATATTTTATTTTGAAGCACTTTATTTCGAGTCTAACCATAGGGAAGAGTTGTTTCGGAGTATATATATGTTTTGAAGTGTGCAGGAAAGGTTGAGCAAGATGCAAGATGTTGGACAACAACCATGATGGAGAAGTAAGTGGGGTGTCGAACAGAGGATGTGGGCACGAACCAAGTTGTTGGTCACCGACTTTCAAAGGCGGTTACTGTAACTCTTAAAAACTGCGCCCTATATACCTATCGCAGCACGTCTTCACCACCCCACTACTTAATTTGAATTTACCTCTGCAACTTCTCATCTTCTCTCTATTTCTCTCTCTATCAAAACACCAAAATCCTCAACTATGGTGTCTACTCGCCCACGGAATGAAAGATTCAACAAAATCCCCACCGGAACCAACATCGATCTCACCAGTGACAACATCGCCACCACTACCACGAAACTCAAAACCACCACCAAAAGAAAAATTTTCATCGATCCCGCCAAACCTTCTACTGATCAAAACCCCTCCGTCACCATCGGGTCGAGCGTGCCCAAGAGCCCGCCGGTTGACGTCGCACTCATGATGAGTGACGATAACCCAAGTTTGATGGACGAGGCGGTGAAGCATCCGGAGGAGGAGACTCAATCGAAGCCCGTGCTTGAGAAGGAAGAACTGGAAGAAGAAGATCATGAAGAAGAAGATGACGGAGAGGAAGGAGATGATAAAGATGGTGAAGGGGAAGACGACAATGATGAAGGCGATAATGGTGAGGACGACATTGATGATGTAATTGAAGTAGTAGCGGCAAGGCTAGCGGCGGAGGCAAAGACCAAGGCCAAGGAAAGCCCAACGAAGAAGAGTGGTCTGACGGTCGGTAAGCGCCCCCACACTGGGAAAGATGCGCCGGCAAAGAAGCATAAATCCACCGCTTCGGATGCTGGGTCTATCCAGCCATCGATCTTGAAGGGGACAGCCGCCGGAACTCCGTCCACGGGTAATGAGGAAGAAAAAGGGGTTGATGCTGAGGAAGAGGATGACAACCAATCAACACTGACAAACGGCAAGATCAGGAAGAAGAAGAAGGGCACCACGGTGGTGACGTGTAGGAAGCCTAGGGACTGGAAGGTGACTGCACCCAGGGTTCTTGACTTCAAACTATATGAGGACCTGGGTGTTGCCCAAGAAGTGAGGAAGCTGTTTGAGGGGATTGGTTAGAGTCAGTTTTTGGAGTGGCCGGTGAAAGTTTATGAGGAGCAAGTCAAGGAGGTGTACAACACATCAGTAGTCAAGAGTGATCCTGAGTGTGGGGTGAGCACTATCTCCTTCTCGCTTTTGGGTGAGAAGTATGAGTTTCAAGTTAGTTTCTTAAACCAGATCTTGGGGACGGTAAGTCTAAGGGACCTGGCCAAGAAGGAATTCATGGAGGCCAAGAAGGTGGTACCACCTCCTGGAGATGCAGCCTATCTGGAGCAGTGGAAGGAGATTGGAAATGGAGCACCGTACAACGGGGGTAACAACAAAGGGACGAAGTTGAAGACCCATGCTTGGAGGCTTTGCCATCGCATCCTTGCTTACAACTTGTACGGAAAGAATGATAGCGGCAACGCTTTGAGCAACAAGGAGAGGTACCTTCTATGGTGTATGCACACCAAGACCAAGGTCAACTTCGCAGCCTTCTTTGGGGAGCAGCTCAAGACGGTGCTGGCAAAGCAGGCTCTAGGATGTACGTGCGGACACTTCGTGATAGCTTTGCGAAGGGAGTTGGTGTTTATGACGAGATGAAGGGGAAGCCGGTGATGGTGGTCAACAAGTTGGGAGAAGCTGCCTTGAAGAAGATGAATGATATTGAGTTGAGGAATGGCAAGTTCATGTTCATCGACTACGGCAGGTCAAAATCCACCAGGCGACCACCCGTGGGCAAGAAGGAAGAGGCAAGCACCAGTGCAGCGGTGCTGCCCAACATTGAGGTCGAGATAAGACAAGCCAACCTCGAGAAGATGTTGACTGAGATCAAGGATGCTCAGCTGGCATTCTTTGCACACCAAGGATTCAGGTACCCGCTTGAATCTTCTCTTTGATTTTATGTTCCTCTCACTTTTATGTTAGTGTAGGTTTTTGTTTTTTGCTTTTGTGTAGAGTCTTTGATTTGTGTTTTATTTTATGTTGTGTCTTGTTGATCGAGAAGATGTTCTTATTGTCTTCACCCACAATTTGCCCAGCAAATTGTGTGGTGAAGATCTCAGAATTCCCTTTTCAGCTGTGTGTGTAAATTTTTGTTGAGTCAGTTTTTGTTTTATGTTTATGGTTGCCCAACATTGTACCCACTTTGCCTAAGGCAAAGTGTGTGGGTGTTGGGGCATTGATCTGTTTGTAAGTTTTTAAAGTTTGTTTTAGTGTTGATCAACATGTTGGCATGATAGGTCATAATAGGTATGTTGATGTAAATGATGATGATGCCATATGTAAATAGGTAGGACGGAATGAGATATTGGGCATAAACTGTGAGGTTTTGAGCTTTTGAATGTTATATACATATGCAACATTTATTTCTTTCTTGTGTGATAATGACTAATTGAAACTTGTTGATCTAGAACTTGCCTGCATCTCTTAATTAAAACTTCGAGTAACTTAGTCAAATTACTTAGATGAATTAGGCAATTTTGTTCAAATTAGCCCATGGCCAAAATTCCCTACCATAACATTTATCCTTTGTTAGCCCCTTGAGCTTGAATCGAATTCTTTCTATTCACTTATAGTAGCCTGAATTTATTAGCCTTCCCAGTCAAGAACTCAGGTCTAGAAGTAGAAGGGATGAAAGGAAAATGCTGGGTAGCACTTGCTGGGTGATATCACCTAATTAGAGGTGTTGGGTTGGAAAAAAAAATATTAAGTTTTTGAAGAATAAGTGTGCTAAAGGCCGAAATGGTGTTTTGGGGGAGTAAGGAGTCGAGGGCAACCTATTGCCCAAGAACTGAGTTCTTCTTGATATAGCCAGTTCCTATATTTTCTTACCTTTTACCTTAAGCCACGTTACAACCCAATAAACACCTAAGGATAAGTATTTTGATTTTGTTCAAAGAAGTAGAGATGTTGATGGCTAGCAAGCCTATGGAAAAACGTTGTTAATTTTGGTCTAATGCGTATACACTTAACCATGTACACTTGAGAGTTGAGTACTGGTGAGGATACCCTTGTTGCCCAATAACTTTATCTTGACCTATTTGATGGCAATATCAGCTTACATATTCTATTTGGACTAACATGTTGATGTGTTGATCTATTGAATCTGTGTTTTTGTTTTGTCTTTCCAGTGTTTGAGTCTTGGGCAAAGTTGCATCCGTACACTTGAGGGCAAGTGTAATTCAAGTGTGTGGATGTGATGAACCCATATTTGTGTCCATCTTTTCTTATGATTTTCTTGTGCTTTTTAGTCTTTATCGAGTCAAAGTGTGTTTGGGAGGACACTAAGTCGAGAGATGGTGTGCAGGGAAGAACAGGTGGGATCTTGGGCAAAGTCGGTAGAAAATCTGTTGTTGAGATGCTGAGATGGAGATACGATGCAAATGGGCATAGGGCTGGAGGCTTGTAGCTGGGCAACAACGTTCTACACACTCTACAAGTCAGGAAGGACCTCCCCATATCTTTGAAGCCAACAGATAGAGTACCTGGAGGAGCCAAGATCTTGGTCAACATAGGAAGCAATACAGGATGCAGACAGAGAAGGCAAGATGTGAGTCGGAGCAACAGCAGCAGCGGATTTCTTTTCTTCCAAGGAAGATGATAAGGATCGAAGATTTCTTTCCTTATCCTAGACGAACCTAATCAAAGAAGATATCTACCATACAAGAGAAGTAAATCACGGCTGCATGGGTAAGAGAGAAGGCGGATATGCATAGAAGGAGTCCTTTTCCAACAAGGAAACTTTCCTAACCCTAATTTTCATCGCCTATATATAAGGCCGACTTCACATTGTATGAGGGAGAGTTCGAATTTGGTTTTTATTAGCTTAAGTTCTGCATTCTAAGTTTGAGAGAGAGCGAGAGGAAGAAGCAAGTCCTACGGGCAATTTATTTTATGTTCGTTATTTTCTGCATTAGTTTAGTTGTTGGCTTGAAGCCAAGACCTTAGTTGCTGACGTACGTTTTTGAGCAGCAACCCTTTCCAATTTTATGTTAAGTATGATTTCCCTTATTTGTTTTGTGTTCTTATTTAATATTATATCTAGCTAAATTTATTGTTTGGGTTGGATGTAGATGATGTGATCGTAAATTACTCATTTTAAACTTGTGAGGTTTAACCGAGTGAGTTCGTTATTTGATTTTATTCTTGAAATATTTAGGATTAATTCTAGGCTTAATTGTTATTGATATATGATTGATCACCATCTAGATATTGAGATTAAGTTATTAACAAGAATTGGGATCAAACTCGAGAGTGTCTCTCGTGCCCAAGAAGGTAAAGAGTGTTGGAAAGCATTCGGTATTGACCTACCTCTTGGCTGTCTTGGGTCTGTTTATTCTTAATGCCTTTTGGGCAGCATCGTTACTGAAGTGTCTTCGTGGCTTTGTTGATCAAGAGAGTAGATCTTGCCTTCTGGTCAAGATCTGTAAAATTGGATAGACATAGGCTTAGTGTGTTTATATCGTGACTTCGTGACCTTTAGGGTATAAACTAATCTTTGTATTAAACTATGTAATGAGATCGAGTAATTGAATATCTATCCAATGAACGAGTAACGAGTAACGAGTAATCGAGATCGTTGATTCGAAATCCAAACCAAACTTCTTTGTTATTTGATATTTTACTTGTTGAGTTACAGGATATTGAGATACATCTGGACCAAAACATCTTCTGTTGAGAACTACCTGAAGAGCAGATCTACGCCAAGTCCCTTGGGTTCGACCCCACTTGCCATTAACTACTACCTTGTTGGGTAAGAGGTGTTTATAAATTTATTTGTGTGAAGAGTGTGACGACAGTGCTTCGTCAGACACAAGTAGAGAAAAAGCACGCAGATGTGCTAAGAGACAACATCAAGAGTGAAGCAGCAACAACTCATCACCTCTCTCTGCAAGCAAGAATACCTCAACCGAAGTCCAGTTAAAGTTGAGTGTTCACTCCCCCTCCTGTTCTTCTCTCTAGTCTCTCAGAAATCCCCCATCCTGATCAAGTCTAGAGAATTGGTTCTTGCTTGTATTGTGTCTCACCGGACACTCTATCAAAAGATTGAGTCTGGCGCTTGAGGTCGAAGCCTCCACTTCCCCCCCTGTGTCGAAGGCTTCCTTGTTGGAAATCCCCCAAAATCCAAACCTTAGGTCTGACTTTGAACCTGAAATCAAATTCATCAGGTCCTTTGGAACCCGTAATCCAAGACTAGGTCCCTTAGAACCCAGAATCTAAGAAACAGGCTGTGCACTTGCCCGAAAAATTATTGTAATGTCTTGTTCGAACCCGTAATCGAACTGGTTAGGTTTGCTTGGAACCTGTAATCCAAGTGGGGCGTTTGGTAAGCACGTTTAAGCTTATCTAGTGGATTTCTTCCCCAAAAAGGAAGTCGCAGACGTAGGAGGTCAATCTCCAAACTACGTTAAAATACTGTGTAATTTATTTTTTGCATTTACATTAAGTATTTTAAATTCAGTTTATCTAACCAACTGACCCAGCATATTGCAAACTAACTGCATATTTATCAAACTGCACTAATTTGGGAACTTGACCTTCCCCATTTTCACAAAGGTTTCAGTTTTTGTAACGAGTCTAATTTCCACCATCTTCCGCAATGCAAAACTGATTAAAACCCCAGTTGGTGCATTCAGCTGACCTTCAGGCATAGAAGCCAGCTGAGCTACCAATGATCAGCTGCAACTGATCAACTCAATTGTAGAGCCACTCCAACTGACTTTTCCAGTTGTCGAGTAAGCTGACCTGAGCAATATAACTCAGTGAAAAGACATTAAGCAAAACGAAAATTACTACTGCTGTATTCCTCCCCCCCATACACCAATTACTCGTTATCGGAACCATCAAAGGGTATCAGAGCAGTGGTTCAAAAGATTGGTGTTCCTGATTCACAAGGTGTAAGTCGAGTAGATTTTTTAGTGGTCAACTGAACAGATCTTTTTGGAAATAATGCATTCTACTGTATATTTTTGTGTCTATCTCTTGTGGTGTGCTGGAAAGATGAATCCGATGTTGCTAGGAAGCTTACCGGAGTTTTCCGTGGATGATTGTCCCACGTGGAAGTTTCGACTGAAGATGGCGCTGACTGCCAAGCATCACAGGATGTGGGAGACCATAGAAACTGGTCCCATCCAAGTGACTCTATCAGTGCTGGTCCCTTTGCAATACTCCGATCTTTTATAAGTCTTTAAGTTCGTCTTGATCGTGTTATATGCCTTGATAATGTGCTTGTGTGTGATAAAAATTTCTGAGAAAAGAAATTTTCTCGTGAAATTACTACAATGCCCTTGAGTGGCTTTATGTGATTTTTCTCATTTCGATTATCTCGAATGTGTGATGAATTGATTGAGCATGATTATACGAGTTTGAGTCTGAGTTTGAATTTCGGAGAATTCTGAGAAGTTTTGTTTTCCTATAAATAATAACTTTTCCCGAATTTTCACTATTCATCGAGTTTTTCCGAATTTCATCTAATTAGTGTATTTTGAGTATAAAAATTCTTTTAGAAGCTTTGAAATATATTTAAGAGTCGTTTGAAATTGTCGGAGTAAGATTTGAGTTAATATTTCAAGAACTCTAATATGAATAGTGATTTCCGAGATTTTATTCGTTACTCGAAATTTTGATTTGAAAACTGGATTTCTGGATTGATTTATACGGTGAGATATGAAACGAGTAGAGAGCTTCTCGATGTCGAGAAAGAGTCGTGGTGAGTTTTAAGTCGTTTGAGAGCTTAATGAAAAAGTAGTGTTAAATTGCACCGGAAAACCTTTTCTTCCGGCAATTTTCGTATGGCGTTTTTGACTAACTAGTGCAACCTAAATTCTATTTATTCCTATCCTACTATCATCTATCCTCACTCTCTCTCCACGCGCTCTCTCTCTACGCGCTCTCTCTCCTCTCTCTCCCTTCCCTTCGCCGACCTCCTTACTCCCATCTCTCTCATCTCTCTTCGACGCACATACACACAAATACATACACAATTCCTCCATTGAAGAAGCTTGGATGGAAGCTTAAAGTTGCGTAGAATAGAGTCCTCTTATCAATCGAACCTTCAATCTCACATAAGTTCATGATCCTTGTTCGATTTTGTTGAGTTTAAGTCAAGAAAATCTCCCTATCTCTCCCTCTGTTGTTAGACCGAATTGGCCCGTGGAGCAAGGGATTGAAGCTTTTTCTTCTAGCCTTGATTCTTGAACTCTTGAGTGTTTCTCATGAAAAGAAGAAGAAAACCCTTTGATCATCAAGTTGTAGAGAGTGCCGATTTTTATAGTTAATTTTAGGGGTTTTCATGTTCTTATTTATAGCATGAGATTGATGGTAAAATAGAGTCCAAGAAATTAATCTAAGAGTGTTGATGTGATCAATTTAATGAGCAGAAATTCCTACCCTATTTATCCATGAAGAAGTCGAAACTTTTAGGGTAGAAATTAAGATTTTTGTTGTGTTGTTCTTGAAGATGAATTGATGATGTTAGTGATTAATTTAAGTATTGAGATGCATGCTAAATTGAAGAAATTAAAGAGTATGAATTGTTTGCCAAAATTCTTGAAAAACTCGATATATATGTATGAGGAAAGTTGATAGTTTTGTATTGATTTAGATGAGAACTGATATATTTAGGAGTTAAAGGATGATTTAAGGATGAAAACCCAAAGGCGCTCACCAGTACATTGACACGCACCCGTCGTATGGTACGATCAAAATACCTGTACATGCCCCAGACGGACAGTACACGCTCCTATGCCTACTACCGGACTGGCTAGTCTTAGCGGTAAGCTAGGGTCGATCCCACGGAGAGTGAGGAACTAGTTTACTCTTCAGGTGCACAAGTTTGGTTGTCACGATCTAATGATGTTTATCTGCACAAAATAACTTGGAAACAATCAAATATAAAAGGGGTAAGATTTGGGATAGGTCATGATCATTGTTGATATGTTTATTCGGTCATGGGCATACTGAAGATCCGTCCATGCTTTGTATAAACTTAAGGCTTGGCCCAAAGACATTAGGGCGTTTCAAGAGTTTACACTCCACACTTGGGATGGTTGAATCCCTTGTAGTCACTTGGTCTGAAGGTCACGCTTCACCCCGGTCACAAGATCGTGCTTCGGTAGCGCTGCGCGTCTTCCTCTTTCCCACTGTCAGCGCAGGTTTTGCAGCAGGAGTACTTTTTCTCCCCGTGGTGCTTGCATGCTGCCGGAGGTGGCGTTGCTCTTGGTACTTTTTCTATTCACAGGTAATTTGACTCTAGCCATGGTGAATGCGAAGGTTGGAAAATTAGGGTTCTTGGATTGTGAGTGATTGGGTGTATGGAGAAAGCAAAATTAACTTCTTAAATTGAGTATTTCGAATGGCGGTTGCAGCGAAATGGGGAGAGTGGGTGTAATGTGTAGCAGTTATGGAGGATGTGGTGGTTTAATGAGAGAGTGTTTAACCGATGAGAAGGTGGATATGGCAGTTATGGAAGCTGAGGAATGATTAAGGAATGAAATCATTACCATATTTAAAATTCAGATATTGTGCGAAACTCGAAGCGGCGCAGTCACTTCCCACACAGATTGTGTCAGACGCGCTTCCACGTCACTCCTCGATTAGATCTCTCCCAGATGAAACAATACCATGGGCCTCCACCTACACACTTTGCCTTGGGCTCCATTTTCTCTGGCCCATTTTCGCAAAGCTCTGATTCAGCCTAAGATCACTTAATAAAATAAAAATCTCTAATTAACGGATGAATATAGCAGTTGTGGTCATATCGACGACCACTTCTGGGTTGCCTCCCAGTCAGCGCTCTTATTTATTGTCTTGAGCTCGACGTACCCAAATCTAGTTTACTGGTAGACAGGGTCTAGGAGAGAACATTTCTCCTTGCTTTTCTTCATCTCAAAGTAGTCGAAGTAGGGTTTCAAACGGTGACCATTCACAACAAATGTATCACTTCCATTTAAGTCGTATACCTCGACACTTCCATTTGGAAATATTTCTTTCACGATGAATGGCCCTCCCCATTTGGATCTGAGTTTCCCACTCATCAACTTAAATCGAGAATTGAAGAGTAGTACCTTTTGTCCAACACGGAATTCCTTCTTGCGAATTTTTGCATCATGAATTTTTCTTTTCCTCTCCTTGTATAAAACTGCATTGTCGTATGACTCCAACCGCAATTCCTCTAACTCACTCATCTGCAATTTCCTTTCTTCTCCAACCAAAGTCATACTGAAAATTATTTTCTTGATGGCCCAATATGCTTTGTGCTCCACTTCTACAGGTAAGTGACACCTTTTTCCAAACACAAGCCTAAAGGGTGACATCCTCTATTGGGATTTTGTAGGCAGTTCGGTATGCCCATAACGCATCCCCCAAATAATTACTCCAGTCTTTTCGGTTGGGTTAGACCACTTTCTCCACTATGCCCTTGATCTCTCTCTTCGAGATTTCAGCCTGCCCATTAGCTTGGGGGTGATATGCAGTTGTCACTTTATATTTCACCCCCATCCTCTTAGTGAGTGCCATGATAGTAGCGTTACATAAATGAGATCCCTGGTCACTGATAAGAATCTTTGAAACTCCAAATCTGTTAAACACTTGGTCCTTCAAAAATTTTGCTACTGTATGAGCATCATTACTTGTTGTAGCCTTAGCTTTGACCCACTTAGATACATAATCGACTGCTACCAATATGTACTCATAATGTCCAGACTTAGGGAATGGTCCCATAAAGTCTATTCCCCATAGGGTCAAAAATTTCCACAGGCATAATGGGCATTTGAGGCATCTCATCCCTTGCAGTAATGCCCCCAACCATTTGGCACTTCGGACAGCCCTGTACCCATCTCCTTGCATCGGCAAATATCGAAGGCCAATAAAATCCGCTATCCAAGATCCTCTATGATGTTCTTCTTCCACCAAAATGTCCACTGCATGCAGTACCATGGAACATTTCCAAGATTTGAGCGTGCTCATCCTCAGGAACACACCTCCGTATGACCTGATCTGTCCCTATCTTCCACAAATGCGGTGCTTCCCAAAAGTAGGAACGAGCTTGTGTGACCAATTTCTGCTTTTCAAATTTGGTCTTCCCTAATGGCACTTCTTCTGTAAAAAGATAATTTGCTATATCTGCAAACCCTTGCTCCTTATCGGTCAAGGCATACAGAGTCTCCATCTCTGTTTGACCATATACAACATATAACTTTTCATCAGGAAAAGTGTCCTCTATGGGTTCTCCATCATCCTTGTTCATTTGTAGCCTGCTCAAATGATCTGCCACAAGGTTGGCAGCTCCTTTCTTATCCCTTATTTCGATGTCAAACTCTTGTAGCAGTAATATCCATCGGATGAGTCGTGGTTTAGATTCCTTTTTCGCCATTAAATACTTCAAGGCTGCATGGTCGGTATGTATAATCGCCTTGGTGCCCAAAAGATATGATCTGAATTTCTCTATGGTGAACACCACTGCTAACAATTCTTTCTCAGTTGTGGTATAGCTGATCTGAGCTGGGTTGAGGGTTTTTGAGGCGTAGTAAATGACATAGCTTTCCTTTTCCTTCTTCTGTCCCAGTACAGCTCCAACCGCATGATTACTGGCGTCACACATAATTTTGAAGGGTATCTCCCAATCTGGGGGCTGTATAATAGAGGCTGACACCAATCTGTCCCTTAGATTAAGGAATGCTTTCTTGCAGTCATCATCGAAGTCAAACTGAACATCTTGTTGCAACAGTCGAGTCATGGGCTGAGCAATTTTTGCGAAGTCCTTGATGTATCGTCGGTAAAACCCTGCATGACCAAGGAATGCCCGTATGTGCTTGACCGTAGTTGGATAAGGCAGTTTGGCAATGGAATCGATTTTTGCCTTATCCACTTCGATCCCCCTTTCTGAGATGACATGTCCCAGCACTATACCTTCCTTTACCATAAAATGGCACTTCTCATAATTAAGCACCAGGCTTTTCTCCATGCATCTTTTCAATACCAATTCTAGGTGGTTAAGGCATGTGTCGAATTAGTCTCCATATACCGTGAAATCATCCATAAACACTTCGATGCAATTCTCCAATAAGTCAGAGAAAAATCTCATCATGTACCTTTGAAAGGTTCCAGGCGCATTGCACAGACCAAAGGGCATTCTTCGATAGGCAAATGTCCCATACACGCATGTGAAAGTTGTTTTCTCTTGGTCTTCTTGCGCCACAAAAATTTGCATGTATCCCGAGTACCCATCTAGAAAGCAGTAATAGGCATTACCGGCTAGCCATTCGAGCATCTGATCGATAAAGAGTAGTAGGAAGTAGTCCTTCCGTGTGACCATGTTCAATTTCCTGTAATCTATGCAAACTCTCCATCCCGTTTGCAATCTTGTGGGAACTAACTCTCTTTTATAATTTTCTACCACCTGGATCCCTGATTTCTTCGGTACGACATGGACTAGGCTGACCCACTGGCTTTCAGAAATAGGAAATATAATTCCTAACTCTAGAAGTTTCAAAATCTCCTTAAGCACCACTTCATTCATTACAGGATTCATCTTCCTCTGTAAATCTCGCACTGGTCGTGCTCCTTCCTCCAGGTATATATGGTGCATACATTCAGTTGGACTGATTCCCTTAATGTCTGCCAAGGTCCAACCGATGGCTTCTCTATTCTTCCATATGACCCTGACCAATCTTTCCTCTTGCACCATTGTCAGATCTGCACTGATGATTACTGGAAGAGTCTCCTCAGGTCCCAAATAAGTGTATTGCAGATGTTTGGGCAGCTTCTTTAGTTCCAAGATCGGTGCTTTCACAGTTGAAGGAAGTAACTTTTCGTGCTGTTCATACTGAGAAAATAATTCTGGTCTGCCCTCTGTTGATCCCCCAACTGAGTACACTTCCAAAATATTTTCTCTGATCTTTTTATCCACCTCTAACTCTGCCTCCGAGGTGCTCTCCTTGAGTGAATATAGCTTCATAATAGCCTCTCTTACCTCTCTTACCTCTCTTACCTCAACATTCCAAGCTTTGTTATTGTACCAGAGGTTCAAATATGTCGATCATCTTTACAGACTCCATCTCTGGTTTCCTCTTCATTGCTTCATAAATATTGAATTTTTCCACAACTCCATCGAATTCACAAGACAGTATGCCCGTCTTCATATCCAGTTTTGTTCCGGCAGTCATCATGAATGGTCTACCCAATAAGATGGAATTCTCTTTTGCTCTTGACCCCGTATCCAACACATAGAAGTCGGCCGGAAAGATTAATTCTCCCACTTTGATTAGCACATCCTCTATTACTCCCTCCAGATATGCATTTGACCGTTCTGGCAGTTGTATGACCACTGTAGTGTTCCTTAATTCTCCCAACTTAAGCCTATTGAAAACTGCTAAGGGCATCACATTTATCGAAGCCCCTAGATCCATCATGGCTTTATCCATATTTCTTCCTGCTATGTTGCAAGGAATGGTGAACATTCCAGGATCTTTACGTTTTGGGGGTAATTTCTGCTGAATCACCGCTGACACACTTTCCCCCATAACATATCGAGCATCTTCTTCCACTTTCACCTTCCTTGAACAGAGATCTTTCTGGAACTTAGCATATTCCGGAATTTGTTTGATTGCGTCCAGTAATGGTATGCTAAGTTCCACATTCTGAAACATTTTCATCATCTCGCTGGCTTCTTTTTCTTTGGCTTTCTGTCGCAGTCTGCCAGGATAAGGTGGTTCAGTTTGGTCATTACCAAGTTGTTCTCCAGTAAACCCATGACTGGTCCCCTCATCTCGTTTTCTATTAACTTCTACTTCAGCCAAAATTTTCTCAGCTTGTTCATCCTCCACCTCTGTTATTATCACTTGTGCTTGTCCCTTGTGATTAATTCCCCGAGGGGGAAGCTTTCCTGTATTTTCTTCCACTTTGGCCAACGCTTTTGCTAAATGACCAATCTGTACATTGGTCTGATTCATACCAGCTCGAACTTCATTTTGAAATTTCTCACTTTTCTTGGCCATATTCTCAATGGCCTCTTCCCACGGTGCTCGCCTCTGATGGGGCGGTTGATAAACCTGTTGCTACTATGGTTGGTAGTTCTGTTGCTGTAGTGGTCCTCCCTGATACTGTGGCTGTTGTTGGTGCTGGGCATACTGTTAAGAAGATCCTGGTATGCCTGTGTTATGCTGTTCGGGTTGACCATCTTGCTTCCATCTGAAATTATGATGATCCCTCCATCCTCGATTGTAATTATTAGAGAAGGGATCATGTTTCCTATGAAATCCTTCGTTTTTCCCCATAGCATTTACATCCATTATGTCCTCACCAAAATTAGGGCAATTCTCAGATTGATGCCCTGTTGCATCGCAGAGGCCACACTGTCGTACCTTCTTCTATATGGTCAAACCACTCAGCAGTGCTTTGATCTCCTTCATTTCTTGACTCAAAGTTATCAGTTTATCCTTGTCTTCTTTCTTAGCTGGCAACTCCCTACTGCTTTCATGTCCATCATCTCTTGATTCCTCAACCATCGTTCCCAATATTATGAAAATTTCTTGAGGAGTTTTGGCCATCAATGACCCATTGCATGCAGCTAACACCAATCCTCGATCATTCCTCTGCATGCCTTTTACGAAGCTCTCAACTTGATCCTTAGGTGTGATCTGATGGTGCGGACAGTTGCTCAGGAGCTGCTTAAATCGAGTCTAATACTCATAGAAGGATTCCAGCCCATCTTGTTTGATGTTTCTGATTTCCCATCTCATTCTCTCAACTCGTATTGCTGGAAAGAATTCTTCTAACAAGCATTGTTGCATTTCTGCCCAAGAAGTAACACTTCCTTGGGGTAGATTATATAACCATCTCCTTGCATGATCCACCAACGAAAATGGAAAGAGCACCAACTTCACGTACTCCTGTTGGTTTTCGTTCCATTGGTGCATCACTGTCATTTCAAAATCCTAGAGATGAGTATGGGGGTCATCCCCAGCGTATCCATTAAACTTCGGTAAGACCTGTATCAGTGCTGGTTTGCGGTCAAACCGCTCATGGTCGAAAGGGTTTGCTGGTAAAGTGATCCATTCGGCCTGAGATTCAGATTAGTTGGGTATGCCAACTGTTTGAGGGTCTGTGCTTGCTGTCGATCTACCATAGCATCACGTCTCGCTATCCGTGCAAGTGCGCGTAGTCGTTGTTCAGTTCGGTTAATATTTGGATAAAAAATCAATGCTCTTTGTACTCGACGAGTTCCACGCATACACTATTAGCGGAAGATGGAATGAGAAGAGTAAAATTGTTGCGCGTCACTCCCCAGCAACGGCACCAATTTTGACATGCACCCATCGTGTGGTACGATCAAAATACCTGTGTATGCCCCAGACGGACAGTACACGCTCCTATGCCCACTACCGGACTGGCTAGTCTTAGCGGTAAGCTAGGGTCGATCCCACGGAGAGTGAGGAACTAGTTTACTCTTCAGGTGCACAAGTTTGGTTGTCACGATCCAATCCTATTTATCTGCACAAATAACTTGGAAACAATCAAATATAAAAGGGGTAAGATTTGGGATAGGTCATGATCATTGTTGATATGTTTATTCGGTCATGGGCATACTGAAGATCCATCTATGCTTTATATAAACTTAAGGCGTGGCCCAAAGACATTGGGGCGTTTCAAGAGTTTACAATCCACACTTGGGATGGTTGAATCCTTTGTAGTCACTTGGTCCGAAGGTCACGCTTCACCTAGGTCACAAGGCCGTGCTTCACTCCTCCTTAGATAGTAGTCATACCCGATCCCTCCAAGTATAACCCTCACCAACCTTCTCTTCCAAGCTTCCCAGTTCCGCACCTACAGAGTAGACATAACTCGCGGGATATACATTTCTGGTAACACATCCAACCGATCATCGATATATCTACGATGCGCAAGATGAGTCCCTTGGTCAATAACCATGGCTTGATGCCTCATCACAGTTGGTGGGTGATTGTTAGAGAAGCCCAAGACTGAGGAAGGGCGCAGTATCCCCTTGCCCGTTCCTCGCTATCTAGATCTACAACACCATCGAAGGTGCTGCTCAGCCGCTCGATCATAGGCATACTGAACATTGCTGTCTGTCATGCTCTGGCCTTTGCTTGGCATGGTACAGCCCTAACCGACTGGAGATCACCCGTTAGGTCAGGACTGCCCATGAATTCTGCTCAGATCTCTCCGGAACCACTGGATCCAACCGAAGGCACAAATGCCTCACAAATATTTCACACATCAACAAGTAATCATTTCCCCCACCCAAATCTCACCAGGGGAATTACTCACACATAATGAAATACATAATATCGAAGATAAATAAACACATGAATAGCAGAAAATACGAAATACTAAATTAAGAGGGTACTTAAGGCAAACTGCCTTGGATTTGTTCTTCACAGCGGAATATAAAAGGAAAGCTGATAAATTATTTGATGCGTAAACTGTAAAAAAACTAAAAGTAAAAGTGTTTCTTGGACTGAAGATTGTTGAATGGTAGGGGTAACCAACGTTGTGCCAGCCACACTTGCTGGACTTTATAGCTAAGATGACGGCAGCCAAAACCCTCAGCTGGTGGACCAAATCGGCATGATTGATACTTTCCATATTGAGCTCGATCTTGATTCTCCGTGATTGAACATATTGATGATTGGCAATCTCCGATTGATTGATTGAGGGTGATAAGCTGACTTCCAAATCCTTCTTCACACAGATGCTCGGCAGGATATTGTGCGAATCTTCTCCACGCGTCTTCCCTTCTTTAGCTTCGGCGACTGAATGGTGACTTTAGTGATGGTCATACGGTTCATGCTTCGGTTAGTCTCGCACCAATGTTTTGTTCTTTGTAGACACAGCAGCTGCAAGATCTTCTTTGTTGTTGGGTGCATTGCGTTAGTACCATGAATGCGAATGATGAACAACAACTTAGCTTCAGTGTTCACATGGAATCCCTCTTTCAACCTTGTCTCACGCTTCAGCTAAATGAACTCCTTCTCCTGTGCTGCATACTTCTTGGTGTAGTATTCCTGCAACTGACTGAAAATGCTCTAATATTGCTCATTCTGACCATCATTCCTCTGTTTGACTCGGACGGAGCTTCCTTCCCACGAACTACAGCTTTCTTCCATATACAGACACTAAAGACATAGAAAGATAGGAAAAATAGGGCCAAATGGCCCAAAAGTCGAAGACGCATCATACACCAAGGAAGAAAGAGACATCGCTCAGCTAGATGACATCGCCTAAAACATCATCTCTTCCACAGTCAGCAGTGCATACCTGCCGAAGATTATCAATTGCTCCACAGCAAAATATATGTGGGAAGCCTTAGTTGCACTCTGTGAAGGCTCTGACAAGATTAAGGAGAACAAGTTCACCTTAGCTTGTCAGAAGTATGAGAACTTCTCTCAGCTAACCGGGGAGTCCATCGATAAGAAGGAGCTGAGATTCATAGAGGTCCTAATGGACATTGAGAGTATTATGAAGGGAAAATACTCTCAGCATGAGATGAACTTGAAAGTTCTCCGCATTAGGAGAAGACTAGGCGGTCTACAGAGTCGTCCATCAAAATCGGAGTGATCTCAGTTCGATGACAACTGAGAAGCTGTTCTCCATGCTCAAGGCAAATGAGTATGACATCTTCCGACTGAAGTGAAACAAGCTTCAGAAACCAGAATAGACCGAGCAGAGTTCAGCGGCCAAGTCAGTGGCACTTCGAGCTGAATCGGGCAGATCCAAATTAGCCAGACCCTCACAGTCCGCTGACTCCTCAGCTAGGGATCGATCGAATAGGTCCGAACTTCAGAAAAAGGTTGACGATATGACCAAGCAACTCAAGGAGATAAACTTCAGGATCGAAAAGTACAAAAGGATCAACCGGAGCAGGCGAAGCTCAATTGACCCCTCCTCAAAGAATCAAAGCGCAGGATGCTTTGAATGAGAAAAACTAGGACACTTCAGAGCCGACTGTCCTGACCTCTCCATGAAGGAGAAGGAAGCCCTCCGTGGAAATGCCAAGGAGAAAACCAAAGTCATAATCATTGAGGAAAACGTCGACGATACTGACATTTTCACCGAGTTAGAAGGAAAAGAAACTGACTCACCATCAAGCTCAGCTGGAATAGACCAGTGCTTCATGGCATTGCCAGAAGAGCCAACTGATGAGGACCAGGATGAACTAAGAAGGAGAAGAGCCGCAAAATCAGTCTGGGTATTGGACAACGGATGCTCCAGACACATGTCACCCCAGAGAAATCTTCTCACAGACATCAAGTTTCGAGAGGGAGGTATTGTAACCATTGGTGATGACTCTCAAAGAAAAACTAAAGGATCTGGTACATTCGAAACTCAGCTAGTGGCTATCAAAAATGTGTCCTTGGTCGATGGATTGAAGCATAACTTGCTCTCCATAGGCCAATTGTGCAAAAATGGTTTTTTTGTGAAGTTTGATGCACAAGTATGTAGGGTGAAAGACGTCAAGACCAAGCAGATTCTTTTATATGGTAGATGATTTTCATCAGGTGGAGTCTATTACACAGACTGGTCTAGTAGCTCACCAGAGACGTGCCTTATATACAAGAGCAGCTCAGAGACAAGCTGGTTGTAGCATAAGAGACTCTACCACCTCAACTTCAAAATCATGAACAAGCTAGCTCGTCAACATCACGCAGTTGGAATACCGAATTTGAAACACAGTCCAACGCATCACTGCAGTGCATGTCAGCTTGGAAAGTTGGCTAAAGCATCATTTCATCTTAAGATAACGCCTTTCACAGATCGAGTTCTGCAATTGATCCACATGAATCTTTTTGTTCTGGTCACTACAGATGGTGTGAGTGGAAATAAGTACACCCTCGTAGTTACTGATGACTGCTCGAGGTACACAAGGGTGATCTTCATGGCGCACAAAATGAGAGAAGAATTGCCGAAACTGATAGATAGACTTGTGAATCAGCAAAGGAAATTTATTGTCTCCATCAAATCTGATCGCAGAGCTGAGTTCCTCAATAAGTCTATCATTGAGTATTGCGAGAAGAAAGGTATAACACACCAGACCTCAGCGGCAAGAACTCCACAGCAAAATAGAGTAGCTGAAAGGAGAAATCGAATGCTGAAAGATGAAGCGACTTGCATGCATACCAGCTCAGCCCTGTGACACGCACCCGTCGTATGGTACGATCAAAATACCTGTGTATGCCCCAGACGGACAGTACACGCTCCTATGCCAACTACCGGACTGATTAGTCTTAGCGGTAAGCTAGGGTCAATCCCACGGAGAATGATGAACCACTTTACTCTTCAGTATACAAATTGAATTGTCACTATCTCAATCTGTGTATCTGCACAATAAAATAAACGGAAATCAAATATAAAAAGGGGGTAAGATTTGGGGTAGGTCATGATCATTGTTGACATGTAAATTCGGTCATGGGCACACTAAGAATCCGTCCATGCTTTGTATAAACTCAAGGCGTGGCCCAAAGACATTGGGGCGTTTCAAGAGTTCACACTCCACACTTGGGATGGTTGAATCCCTTGTTGTCGTCTTGGTCCAAAGGTCACGCTTCACCCCGGTCACAAGGCCGTGCTTCACTCCTCCGTAGATAATAGTCTTACCCGATCTCTCCAAGTATGACCCTCATCAACCTTCTCTTCCAAACTTCCCATGTCCGCACCTACAGAGTAGACACCACTCGCGGGATACTCATTTCCGGGACCACGTCCAACCGGTCATTGCAATGCCTACGATACGCGAGATGAGTCCTTTGGTCGATAACCATGGCTTGATGCCTCGTCACAGTTGATGGGTGATTGTTAGAGAAGCCCAAGACTGAAGAAGGACGCAGTATCCCCTTGTCCAATCCTCACCATCCAGATCTACAGCACCATGTCAGGTGCTGTTTAGCTACTCGGTCCTGGCATCTCAGACGCTGCCGTTTGTCCTGCCCTGCCTTTGCTTGACATGGTACAGATCCAACCGAACGAGATCACCCGTTAGATTGTAACTTCCCATGAATTCTGCTCCAGTCCTTCCGGAACTACTGGACTCAACTGATGGCACAAGTGCCTCATGAATATTTCACATGTCAACAGTCAATCATTTCCCATACCCAAATCTCAACAAGTAAACTACTCACACATAATTGAATATAAAATGATAGGCGAAAAAGAACACATTAATAAAAGAAATACGAAATACTCGAATTAAAAGTACCTAAGGCAACAGCCTTGGATTTGTTCTTCACAGCGTAATGTAAATAAAAACAAGTAAAGATTGTTTTGAGCAGAAAAGATAAAAGTGTTTTTCTCCGAACTAGGAACTGTAGACTGATAAATTCTCCAACATTGTGCCAGCCGCCTTGGCTGGACTTTTATAGCATGTAGTGGTAGTGGCAAAACCCTAGGCGGGTGGATTGAAATGGCATGATTGGCTGTTTCCATGTTGAGCGAGATTTTGAATATCTGCGATTGGTTGGATGGATGATTGGCGATCTCCGATTGATTTGATTATTTAAGGTAGGGCGCTGACCTCCAAATCCTTCCTTTCATGAATGCTTGGCAAATATTGGCGAATCCTTTCCATGCGGCTTTCCTTCTTGAGCTTTGGCGACAGACTGGAAATCTTTGCAGCGGTCAAACTGGTTGCATGCTTCATGGTTGAATTCTTCGTAGGCAAAGCAGCTGCAAAATCTTCTTTGTTGTTGGGTGCATTGCGTTAATACCACGAATGCGAATGATGAACAACAACTTAGCTTCAGGGTTCACATGGATTCCTCCTTTCAACCTCGTCTCTCGTTTCAATTCATCTTCTGCCCTGCATACTCCTTTGCGTAGTTCTTGCAACCGACTGGATTCACTCCAGTTCTGCTCATTCTGACCACTTTTCATCTGTTTGACCTGAACCGAGCTTCCTTCCTTCAAACAACAGTTTTCTTCCCCTAGACAGACTCTAACGACACAAAAAGACATGAAAAATAGGGCCAAACGGCCCAAAAGTCGAAGACGCATCACCCTGCCCAAATGATTTTGGGCTGAAGCAGTCAACACAGCGTGCTTCACACAGAACCGCGCTCTTCTCATGAAAAGAAAAGGAAAAACTCAATACGAGCTATGGAGAAACAGGAAGTCAAACATTTCCTACTTTCGTGTATTTGGTTCTAAGTCTTACATCCATAACAATGGGAAAGCTCAGTTGAAAACCTTCGAGCCAAAAGCTGTCAAAGGCAGATTCTTAGGATATGCTGCGAAAATAAAAGCTTACAGGGTTTTCAACACTAGCTCCAAAATTGTGGAGGTTACACCTCATGTTATTTTTTATGAATCTACTTTTGAGTGCAGTGAACAGGCTAACTTGCAGGCAGCTGAAGGAAGCGCACTGGACCAGCCAACTGAGACTAGATCTCAAGCTCAAGGATTGAAGAATATTGCAGAGCCGTTTATCTGGTCAATTGAAGAAGAAGAAGTATATTCTTCTGACGATGAGACTGAAGATCCCGCCTTAGTTCAAAGGGGAATTCTAGAAGCTCAACCTGGATCAACAACTGAGCAGCCATCCAGTCCCGAACGTTTCAAAGCAAGACCAGGCAACTGCCCAATTCATCCTACAACTCCAACTGAGGATCGAACTGCACCAGAAGTAAGAATACCAAGATCGGCACCTTCAACATCTCCAAAATTGGACTACTCCATCTCGATGCTCGAATTAGATAAGCGAGCACGGAAGCACAACGAGCTCAACGAGTTCCTCAAAAACTGCGTGTGGGAACTTGTTGAAAGGCCTGAGGGAGTCAAGGTGATTGGCATGAAGTGGATATTCAAGAATAAGCGTGATGCCATTGGATGTATTGTGAGAAATAGGGCTAGACTGGTAGCTCAAGAATACTGCCAACAAGAAGGAATAGATTTTGAAGACTCCTTCGCCCTAGTTGCTAGTCTGGAAGTAATTCGGATTTTTCTAGCCTACGCTGTCTTCCACAAGTTCAAAGTGTATCAGATGGATGTGAAGTGCGCATTTCTCAATGGCGACATTAAAGAAGATGTTTGTGTAGCACAGCCTCCCGGTTTCAAAACAGGTGACTGCAGAGTCTACAAACTGAAGAAAGCTATATACGGACTGAAACAGGCTCCGCGCACATGGTATGAAACTTTGTGCCGCTTTCTACTCGAATCAGGGTTCATTCGAGGCTCAGTCGACAAAATTCTCTTCACCTTCAAAGTTGGAGAAGATATCCTGGTGGTGCAAATATATGTCGATGACATCATCTTTGGATCAAAATCCGAAGATCTGTGCAAGAGGTTCTCCCAGCTCATGTAGTATAAGTTCGAGATGTCCATGATGGGAGAGATGAATTATTTCCTTGGGCTGCAAGTGAAGCAGTCGCCAGAAGGAATCTTCATCAATCAGTCTAAGTACACAAAGGAGTTAATCTCCAAGTTTGGACTGAACTATAGCCGAACGACAAAGATCCCTATGAACACTAACTGGAAGATCGACCTCGGCCAAGAAGGGAAGCTAATCGATGCAAAGATGTACATAGGGATCATCGGCTTGCTGTTGTATCTAATTGCTAGTCGACCAGACATCTCCTATGCAGTTGAAGTTTGTGCAAGATATCAAGTTGAGCCTAGGGAAGCTCACTTGCACGCAACCAAGAATATCATCATGTACCTCAAGGGATCAGTTCATATGGAACTGTGGTACCCAACTGATGATAACATCAAATTGACCGGCTACTCAGATGCAGATCTAGCTGGGGACAGGGTTGATAGGAAATCAACCTCAGGATATTGTCAGTTCATGGGAAGCAAATTAGTTTCCTGGTTTTCGAAGAAGCAAGTATGCGTTGCCACCTCCACAACTAAATCGGAGTACATGGCAGCTGGAAGCTATTTCATGCATGTTCTCTAGCTGAAGCAACAACTGAGAGATTATGAAGTGGAGAAAGGCCAGGTACCCATCTTCTGTGACAACTCAAGTGTTATAGCCATCACAGTAAATCCAGTTCACCACTTCAGGACCAAGCACATCGACATCCGACATCACTTCATTCGTTATCATGTCAAAAAGAAGGACGTCATTGTTGAGAAAATTAACATTGACATTGAGAGAGCTGATATTTTCACAAACCCTTTGGTGGAAGCTCGATTCAAGATGTTGTGTCAACTCCTTGGATTGCTCAACCCAACCGAAGAAGAAGCCATGAAGATGGAGATCACAAGTTGAGGGGGAATCTCAACTTGAGGGGGAACTGAGCAAGTTTGCCTCCTAGTTTAGTTTAGCTGATCGATGGAGTCATACCTCGACTGAACTAATGACTTGAGTTAGTTGAGTGTAAGATAAGTAGAGGAGACAATCGTGGTCAACGTCAACTGAGCATCACTATGTTAACTTGTTCTTTTTTGTTAAGGCGAGTGCTTTGAAATTAATTCAAGCATCTGTTACAAGTTATTCACATTGAATTAGCCAAGCGGTCACATCATTAGAAAGCTAGTCTAGTCCCTTAGACCATGCTTGTAGATCGCGATTGGGCTGACATAGTGTTACCTAATCTTCTCACATGCGCGAGTGTTTCACACTGCCTCATGACGAGTTCCATCACCGTCATTCTGGGAGCAGCTTTTTCTGAAACGACACATTAAAATTTGTCGTTTATCTCGAAGAAACTGCACGAGTTGATATGATTCGTTGATTTGGATCTCAACCCCTCCCCCAATAAATTGGGGGCCTTGCAATTCAATTTGCACATCAACTAGATTTCGTATCTCAACAATTCCAAGATTTTCTACCTTTCTCTCATAAAATTTTTTGCTTTGTGGTTTCTCTTTTGCTAGGGTTTATCTTCCTCCTCAGAAAAACCTATCAGATCAAGAATATGCCTTCCCACTCTGCAAAGCGGTTCTTTCCTGCCGCAAGCCCTGAATCTATGAAACAATCGGTTTAGCAAGAACGCTATGTTCATGGCTACATGAGATGCAGACGGTTAAAAGGACGACTGATGATGTGGGAGATTCATGGTGTCAACCAGCTAATGTAGCTCCTTGAAGTGTTCATCCAACTGCACATGAGGTTGAAGATCTACAACCCCACGTCACATATGCATGCCAATCTAAACCTGAACATTAGAAGTTCTGCTCCGCTTTCGGCACTCGATCCTGAGATAGAGTCATGAAGGGTTTTTTCCTGTTCTCCAACTTATCTCAGTCAATCTTTCTTCCACCAAAGTGATGGCTGCTGAATAAGTAGACACGCCAGGAGTCGCTGCTACTTGTAAAGTATTGCTGATGCTCTTTCTTGCCCTGGAAGTGGAAGGAATTTAGACGCTATTCCTGCCTCCTTATGGATCACTATCGAGTGTGCCCTCCTGCCAATCTGTGCTACATCTTTTTTTTGTTGATGCCAGAAAGGGGGAAGTAGTACAAACAGTCACCATTGAAGGTTTTGCTTGGGTCAACACATCTTTGTTGATGCCACCTCAAGTGAACTGAAGCAGTAATAAAGACCCTGCAAGGCTGCTGAAGGCTCAAGATCGAGCAAATATTCTTAGCCTTTAGTCTTGGTAGGAAGGAGTTGAAAACAAAGACCTTCTTGAAGGATAAGAAGGACTCTTTGTGGGTTATCTCGACCGAAGGAGAGACGGCAGAAGGAAATTCAGTCACCTCGTAATGTTGCTTGAGGTAACTGAGTCCAGCTGTCGACAAGGTTGAGGCTGATCAAAGGTCAAGAAGGGATGACCTCAGCCCACAGCCTTGTGGAAGAAGAAGACTTTTCGTCGAAGGAAGAAGTAGGTGGAAGAGACAAAGACCCTAGAGTAGGTTAGATGTTAGGACTGTAGTTTAGCAAGAACTCAGTTGTAACTGTAATCTCTCCCCAATTTGTTATCTGTTATAACACGTTGTTGATTATTAAAGGTCTTCAGTTGTTGATCTCACTTGATGACAACTATTTCGTTGTCCATGTTTAAGGTCAATCTTTTTATTTTTGTTATTTATTTTTCTTGTGCTAACCCTTTCCTCTTATAGACTAGAATTGAGTTTATCTTTAAGTCTTATTGGTATCGGCTTGTGGTATCAGTTAGGAAACTTAGGTAATGTCAGTTTAAGGTTTTGGCATCATCAAAAAGGGAGAAATTGTTGGGAACATTAGTAAAAGATTTTGAAAGATATCAAAACCCCAACTAACCCCAAACGAGTAGATGAATGCCTTTAATCTGATCTTAGCTAGAGCTTAATGTTTGAACGTAGGGATTTTATCTTGGGAGAAGTGCAAATATAGCCACCCCTGAAAAGAAAAGTGCTAATATAGCCACTTTTTTAAAAACGATCAAATATGGCCATGCATACACGACTAGCATACACGACCAGCATACACGACCTAAAATGGTCGTGTATACTAACCATGCATACACGACTAGCATATACGATCATAGCAATATACACAACAATGCACACACGACTAGCATACATGACTATATCAGCATGCACGACCTGAATACACGACTAGCGCACATGACTATATCAGCATACACGACCAATATACATAGTCGTGTATGCTGGTCGTGTATGCAAGTCGTGTATGTGTGGCCATATTTAATCGTTTTTAAAAACGTGGCTATATTAGCACTTTTCTTTTCAAGAGTGGCCATATTTGACTAATTCTCTTTTATCTTTATAGGATTTAAGTAGAAGAAGTTAGCCAGGCTGAAAAAAAAAGTTCGTGAAGAACTCAGCTGAGACCCAGCATCAGCTGAGGTCCAGACTCAACTGAGACTCAAATCTAGTTAAGACATCAACCTCAACTGAAGTACGGACTCAGTTGGACGCAGCTCAGTTGACTCCTCAACTCTCCCACGCAGCTGAAGGCATATAATTCAAGCATGAAGAGAAGTTGTGTCGAAGTCAGACATCAAGAAGCGAGAAGAGAAGACTTTGAAGACGCTGAAGACGGAGGAGTTGCAGTCAAGATTTGAATCTAGTCAGAAGCACAGGTCAGCTGGAGAACTTACCATAAATGGGCCGATAACAGCGACATGCAAAAAGCAAAGGTCACAGTTACCATTCAAGGAAAGTTTCCAGAAAAGCAGGTGGAGTGCCATACTTTTGGCAGAGATCAAACGGCTCTTTCCAACGGCTAGTTTGATCTCCCTCTATAATTAGATGTCTCCACACCAATGCTTATAAGAGACACAAGTAGAGAAAAAACATGCAGAAGTGCCAAGAGAAAACATCAAGAGTGAAGCAGCAACAACTCATCACCTCTCTCTCTCCAAGAAAGAATACCTCAACTGAAGTCCAGTCGAAGTAGAGTGTTCACTCTTCCTCCTTTTCTTCTCTCTAGTCTCTTAAAAATCCCCTCATCCTAATCGAGTCTAGAGAATTGGTTCTTGCTTGTATTGTGTCTCACCGGACTCTCTATCAAAAGATTGTGTCTAGCACCTTAGGTCGAAACCTCCACTCCCCCTTCCCCCCGTGTCGAAGGCTTCCTTGTTGAAAATCCTCCCTAAATCAAAACTTTAGGTCTAACTTTGAACCTGAAATCAAAGTCATTAGGTCTCTTGGAACCCGTAATCCAATACCAGGTCCCTTGGAACCCGAAATCTAAGACTAGGTTCTTTAGAGCTCGGAATCTAAGAAACAAGCTGTGAACTTGCCTGAAAAAGTGTTGTAAGGTCTTGTTCGAACCCGTAATCAAACTGGTTAGGTTTGCTTGGAACTCATAATGCAAGTGGGGCATTTGGTAAGCACGCTTAAGCTTATCTAGTGGATTACTTCCCTAAAAAGAAAGTCGTGAGCGTAGAAGGTCAATCTCCGAACCACGTTAAAATACTGTGTACTTTATTTTCTATATTTACATTTAGTATTTTAAATTCAGTTTACCTAACCAAATCACCCAGCATATTGCATACAAATTGCATATTTATCAAACTGCACTAATGTGGAAAATTGACCGTCCTCATTTTCACAAAGGTTTCAGTTTTTGTAACGAGTCTAATTTCTACCATCTTCCGCAACGCAAAACTGATTAAAACCTCAGTTGGTGCATTCAGCTGACATTCAAGCATAGGAGAAACTCAGTTGTAGAGCCATTCCAACTGACTTTTCCAGTTGTCGAGTAAACTGACCTGAGCAGTATAACTCAGTGAAAAGACGTTAAGTAAAACAAAAATTGCTACTTGTGTATTTCCCCCCTCCCCATACACCAGTTACTCGTTACCGGGACCATCATATATACTACTTTTTCATACTTGCACCCAAAGTCTCTCTATTAACCAATGAAATAAAAGAGAATTTAAACCACTCTACCCCAAACCTCCAAAACCAGCGGCCCCTCTCATCTCCCCAATAGAATTACGCAGACGACTAATCATTTCTCTGCAAACTCACAACCTACACCCCATATCCTCTCTATATCAATCAAGACATCACCATTTCTCCCTAATAAATTCATCTACAACCTCCACCATTCATGAGAAACAAGGGTTTTCTCAACTCCAAACCCTTGCCCCAAATCTGCCGCCACCCCATCATCCTCCATCCGTTGTTGTCGCCACCTTGTGCCATCGCCGCCACCATCAACCGCCCTTCAAGGGAAGAGAGAAGGACAACAGAAGAAAAATATGAGAGAGGGCAGATGAGAGCGGTAGGGAGGCCGTGACATAAAGAAGATCGAGAGGAAAGGAGGAGAGAGAATGGCTAGGTATAATTCTTCTTCATCTCCTTCATTGCTTCTTCTTTTCTCTCTTTGTTTAGAAGCATGATTAGGGCTGTCAAAGGAATAATTGCATGATATAGTTGGGATATGAAAGAGGCGGAGAGAGGGCAGCCTCGTGTCCCTCCCGGTGAGACCTCAAAGATGTTAATGCTTGGTGATTTTGATGTTCTTGTTGCTTGCTTTGAATATATGTTTGATCTCTACGTGTTCTAGCCAAGATTATGACCTAGGACTTCTTGTTTATATGTTAAGATGAAATTTATGATCATTACATGAGTGTTCTTGAGGCTATAACTTGTTTGTGTGATTTTATATTGGGATTTTGATTCGAAAATGTGAACCTTGTGTGAATTATGTGCAAAAACGTAAATCTGCCCACGTAGTAATTTGCTCTGTTTTTGGAGTTAGAAGACGAATTTAAATCTCATCTTTTAACATGTTGTTCCTAAGTATATTATGGTGGTCATATTCAAAAATCATCTCAATCCAACGAGCGTAGCTCGCTCGGTGGTTTTTCTTTCAAAGACTCTCCTGCTGCAAAATTCCTTTTCTAGTAAAATGTTTGGGGCTGTTTCCCCCTTGATCCTTGAAATTAGGAGTTTTTCATTTTAGAAAATGAAACTAGATATCCTAAGATTTCCAAGTTGGTATTGCCCATTTCTACGACCAAAGTAGTGATTTTATATCTATTTTATAAACCGACTAAATTGCAGAGGACCTTTAGCATTGACAGTTTTGTTGATCTGCAAACGGAGCCCCGTTTGAGCAAGTAAAACTTAATATTTTGGGATTATGAAAATTTCTGGAATAAGATGAACATGTTAGGAGTGTCCAATAGGAATTTCAAGATGATTAGAGATCGTTTGCTATTACGGTGCTAGGTGTCTCACTGAAAATTTCAGAAAAAATGTCTATTATCCTTTTTATGCCAAACTCGATTTTTATGTACAAAACAAATATATATGTGTGCCTCAATAATACTTTCTAAGATGACAATGATAAAGCATGACTATTTGGAAGTTTTATAGATTTATTTCTTATGTTAACGTATTTAATTATGAAAGTTGGACTAAATTACTAAGTTTTGGGCCAGAATGAAGTTTTATGAATTGGACTTGAGGTATTGGGCCAAATTAATTATTTGTGTGTGGACTATGTGGTTTGTGCCCTGACCAGATTTGTTAAACAATTCAATATAAGTTTGGACCATATTTTTCCTATTAAAGTATTTTTCCTTAAGAGGCCCAACCTATTTAATTAATTATTATGGGCCAAGACTACATTAATTATGTGACTAATTGACTCATATCTAATTTTATTTAATGAAGCCCAATATGATTATTATGTGCTAGCCCAATCTACATGTTTACTCATGTGATATATATATATATATATATTCATGATTTATGAGTCCAATAAGATTAATGTTTATTTCTTAGACCTATGTGCTTGGGCCTTGAGTCTCAATTCCTTTTTCCTCTAACCCATGACCATATGGATTATTCCAATTCACCTATGAATTGATGAAGCATTTTCCCATATAACCCACCTAGCACTGGGTAAGGACACTTCTTTAAGTAGTCTTATGGTTAGAAAAACAAGTTGTATATCAAGCAATTTCCTTGAAAACTTCAAACCCTTGTTATACTGAAATTTGTGCAGACATCTTGAAACCAGTAATTAGGGGATGTCAAAGTCCATGATCAAATTGTTCTGTATCACTTTAAGTTTCTTCCTTCTATGAAACATTCACCCTTAAAAACAGGCTGAATAGTGAGCAATGTTTTTCCTTGATAATGGATGAGTTTTTTCTAGAAGTATCAACTTTTCTGGCATTTTCATTTCGCCAAGTGTCGCCCTGATCTCTCGATCAAGGAGCCTGAAATGTCTCAACATTCTCAATTTCTTTGATGTATATTTTCTTCAAGTAATGATACGTGAATAAATCTTCTTCAAGGGTACGCAAGTACACTGTGAAATTTTTTGAAATCCTCAGAACTTGTCAACAGTATGAAGGCACCATTCTTCACACATCTTAGTAAGATGAAAGCTTGTGTTCCATGTCATATCCATTCGAAAAGTCCTCGCTTGACGCAAGTTATCCTCCTATGATATTACTTTACCCTTAGACAAAGCAGTCTTTATCCGATTTTCCCTAGACTAAGTCTCCGACTTAGATTATTTAGTACCAATTTTGTGCATCTTATGAAAACCTATTTGATCGATGATGATCCCCATTACAAAAGAATTCTTTCTCCATGTGGTCTTTATTATCCTTGACCCTATGATGAATTACGTGAGTTCAGAAAATAAATAGGTGAAAATCTACACGCATGATGATTCCCTTAACCTCGAGAATGTTATTCTCTTTTTAACACCTTTTATAGGGACTAGGACTAACTTTGAAAAGAAATATTCGATTGTTGTCAATGCTCGATGAAGTCCCAATTGCGACGAAAAAAAATATAGGCAAGTCTTTTTGCCACCGTGCATATGTATATTCGTGAATTCACGTTAAAGATAGATAGGCTACGGCCAACGAAAGACACTAATGACCAGTATACGAACGTTAAGCTAAGTCCCTTAACGGGAAATGATGATGGTCTATGACGCTATAGATAAAGTGCGACGGACCAAGATGCTAATTAAGTTTAGGCGACTAAGGTCGCAACTATGTTTAAGAAGACGAAAATAGTTCAACGTTTAGGGCCAACTTAAATAAGATCTAATAAGTCATAATCATGCAATAAGGATAGATAGTCATAGTATTTCAATATCCGTGTGAAGTTATTAGGCACCTAATCGATAGATTACTAGGACGTTAGTAGAATTAAGACTCGAAACCTTGCCAACGTCAATAAAGCTACACAAGAACGACACCTTCACGATACGACTGTAGAATTATCGAATTAGGATCCGTTAACCTTGTGTATTACCCTCTCAAGCAAACATTTTAACCGATGAAGAGACCCGCCTTAGGATGCACCAACTACAAACACCACGATTCAAAAGCAGGATTCGACAACATCCTATTACGTGCCAATGACATGACAACTAGTAAAAAGAATCACCCTTTAGGAAGAACGATCTACGATATGAAGGACGCAACGTGAAGCCATGAAAGTGCTAATCTACGTAAATGTGATAATGCGAAAGTTATAAAATAAGATATGAATACGAGACCCCAAATCAGTGATCATGCTTATGAAGGGAAATAAAGAATACAAAGTTAGCACCAATAGATAGAATTAAGATCAGAACGCTATTTTAGCATAACGACGAGACGCCATGAACCAGTCAAAGAAGACAACAAAGATCAAGAGATCGTCGCCGCCACGACAAAATCGACGAAATTGTTCTGATCATAGATGTGTTAATTAGGTCCGCTCTAGGACAATCGAAACCAATGAATGCCCGATGACGAATGAGTCCTCCCACGATATCAATAGGCACACTATTGCCAATACTATGCTACCGAGATTTATTTTGCAAACTCAGATGCTGATAAATGACAATGAAACTAGTTAAAGAAATGCTAGAATCCACGACGATGGTAGAAAGTGACTATTTATATGAAACTAGATCAACGACGAATGTACGTTAGCAAAATGCTAAGTCAAGTGAGCTATTCCGGGTCTAGATTGTGGTAAAATCTTTTGAGCCAAGCGTTAAGATATAGGATCATTTGGAATCCTTCTTAAGGAGGATAAACCCCTCTTGTATAAAGTAAATTACCTCCAGGTCATAGCAAATCTGCTAGGATGATTAGTCTTTGGAAAAGACTTAGATTAAGTGAGGTGTATTGGATTGAAAAGTTTGAAAGATTTTAAAGGAATATGAAATCCTGCGGTATTCGATTCACGGAGTTTGACAGATTTTAAAATCTATCAAATTCTAGCGGTATTGGATGCTTGGATTTCACACTCCATCAAATTCTCGTGGTATTCAATCTCAAGTTGATTTTTTACTAGATTTGTGAAACTTCATAGAATTCGACGGAGTTGGTGATGAAAAATACAAAGGATAAATTCCGACCTCTGGACCTCAGAATTCCATGGAGTTGGTATCAACGGGCGTTGATGACACCCGATCGCTGGAATTATGTAACGCCCATGATCGTGGCCATACCGCAGTCGCTGGTTAGGAAATAAATGAATACCTCCACCCGCAAACCAAACCAATTTTTCCTCAGCCCGAGCGAGGAACCCTCGTTCCTTCTCCTTCTCCATCTCCATCTCTGCGTTGACACTCTTGGATCACTGCTTGCTGCCACAGCTACGACTCTGCTTCATTTTCACACCTTCAAGGTCGGTTCTCTTACCTCACTATAATTTCTTTTGCACTTTGTTTGCTTTGCTTTGCTGCTGTTGCCTCTTCTACTTGCTCCTAATCTACTGTTATCTCTTTTGATTTCTGTTCAAAATTCAATCCTTCTTCTCAAATTGTTTCTTAGCTTGTTTCTCTATTTGATTTTATGAAGATAGATTTCACTGACTCGCTTCATGATTGCTACTGTTCCTCGCCTATGCCAAATTAAACCTTTAGGAGTCGAATAATTAGGAAATGTCTGAGTTGTTTCCAAAGAATGGTTCTGTTCAAATTAGGGAGGTTTGGAATGACAATCTTGAACAAGAGTTTGCTCTTATTCGTGATATAGTCGATAATTATCCCTATGTTGCCATGGATACTGAGTTCATTCAGTTGGGTCTTACATTCTCTGATGAAGACGGGAATCTCCCCTCGTGTATGTCCCGCTATCGCGGAGAGACCATCCGCGACCGAGAAAGACCCGCGATCGCGAGGATGTGGATTTGAAGTCGGCCCAACTCCTTAAAAATCTATGCCGAATTCCTCCAAAATTCACACTCAAATCTTATGAACTCCACCCAATTCCATGGAGTTTAACTCCATTAAAATCCCCCTAACTCTACAATCCAATACACCCCCCTAAAGTGTATATGATGGTCAGGATGCGCATGGAAGCAACATAGGCCCATAAAACCCTTAGACAAAAGAATAATGATGATGATGATCAAATAAGGAGCCACTAGTAAGAAATAGACCAAAGGAGTCTAGAGAAAGAAAAGACCTTCTACTCGTAGAAGTACCAAATTTTGAGGACAAAATTTATTTTAAGGAGGGTAGAATGTAACACCCCGAAAAAATTGGTCTAAGAAAAACTCAAATAAAATAAAACTCTTTAAGATAGATCTTTATTCTCAAAATTTTCAAAGGAAAATATCTTTTATTAAGAAAGATGAAGACTTTATTTATAAAGTCAAAATGATTTTATTAAAATAAAATCTGCATTTGTTTTTTTAATAATAACATTTTCAATTTTTTTAAAACGAGCACGAACATAGCATTTTTATTTGACTGCACTACATACTATGTGTTGCATATCATCCGAGAGATGATAAATCCAATTTGCAAATTATTTGATAAATAATTAGTATACGATTTTAGAGTTGATCGAATAAGCTCGATTATATGAGATTAAGTACATAAAGTCGTCCCATGTGAAATAGATGAGCATAAAGTGAATAAATAAATCATATGATTATTTATGTGATTTATTAAAGGCCCATTTAATTGGGGGTTAACTAAAAAAAGAACTACTAGGGCTAAAATATACGTACTGGATTAGCTAATATATAGCGATTAGTAAAAAGAAACAAAAGAAATTAGATTTGAGAAAAAAAAGAGAGTAGCGTGCGTGAGAGAGTGAGAGAAGGAAAAGAGAGACTACTTTTTCATACTTGCACCCAAAGTCTCTCTATTAACCAATGAAATAAAAGAGAATTAAAACCACTCTCCCCCAAACCTCCAAAACCAGCGGCCCCTCTCATCTCCCCAATAGAATTACACAAAAGACTAATCATTTCTCTGCAAACTCACAACCTACACTCCATGTCCTCTCTATATCAATCAAGCCATCACCATTTCTCCCTAATAATTCATCTGCCGCCTCCACCATTAATGAGAAACAAGGGTTTCTCCACTCCAAACACTTGCCCCAAATCTGCCGCCACCCCATCATCCTCCATTTGTTGTTGTCGCCGCCTTGTGCCATCACCACCACCATCAACCGCCCTTCAAAGAAAGAAAGAAGGGCAACAGAAGAAAAATGTGAGAGAGGGCACATGAGAGCGGTAGGGAGGCCACGAGAGAAAGAAAATCGTGAGGAAATGAGGAGAGAAAATGGCTAGGTATAATTCTTCTTCATCTCTTTCATTGCTTCTTCTTTTCTCTCTTTGTTTAGAATGATGATTAGAGTTGTGAAAAGAATAATTGCATGATAAAGTGGGGATATGAAAGAGGTGGAGAAAGGGCATCCTCGTCTCCCTCCCGCTGAGACCTCGAAGATGTTAATGCTTGGTGATTTTGATGTTCTTGTTGCTTGCTTTGAATATATGTTTGATCTCCACGTGTTAATATGAAAGTTATGATCATTATATGAGTGTTCTTGAGGCTGAAACTCATTTGTGTGATTATATATTGGGGTTTTGATTCGAAAATGTGAACCTTGTGTGAATTATGTGCAAAAACGTAAATCTGTCCACGTACTTATTTGCTCTATTTTTGGAGTTAGAGGACGAATTTAAAGCTCATCTTTTAACATGTTTTTAGGGTGGTCATATTCAAAAATCATCTCAATCCAACGAGTGTAGCTTGCTCGGTGGTTTTTCTTTCAAAGACTCTCCTACTGCAAAATTCCTTTTCTGCACAGTATAATGTTTGGGGTTGTTTCCCTCTTGATCCGTGAAATTTAGGAGTTTTTCATTTTAGAAAATGAAACTAGATATCCTAAGATTTCCAAGTTGTATTGCTTATTTCTACGGCCAAAGTAGTGATTTTATATCTATTTTACAATCCGACTAAATTGCAGAAGACCTTTAGCATTGACAGTTTCGTTGATCTGTAAACGGAGCCCCGTTTGGGCAAGTAAAACTTAATATTTTTGGATTATGAAAACTTCTGGAATAAGATGAACATGTTAGGAGTCTCCAGTAGGAATTTTCAAGACGATTAGAGATCGTTTGCCATTTATTTCTGATTTTACAGTGCTAAGTGTCTCACTGAAAATTCCAGAAAAATGTCTATTATTCTTTTTATGCCAAACTCGATTTTTATGTACAAAACAAATATATATGTGCTCTTCAATAATACTTTCTAAGATGGCAATGATGAAGCATGACTATTTAGAAGTTTTATAGATTTATTTTTATGCTAAAGCATATAACTATTAAAGTTGGACTAAATTACTAAGTTTAGACCAGAATAATTTTTTATGAATTGGACTTGAGGTATTGGGCCAAATTAATTATTTGTGTGTGAACTATATGGTTTGGGCCTTGACTAGATTTGTTAAATAATTCAATATAAGTTTGGACCATATTTTTCCTATTAAATTATTTTTTCTTAAGAGGCTCAACCTATTTAATTAATTATTATGGGCCAAAACTAAATTAATTATGTGAGTAATGGACTCATATTTAATTTTATTTAATGAAGTCCAATATGATTATTATGTGCTAGCCCAATCTACATGTTTACTCATGTAATATATATATATATATATATATATATATATATATATATATATACTCGTGATTTATGAGCTCAGTAAGATTAAAATTTATTTATTTGACCTATGTGTTTGGACCTTGGACCACTTTTGCCTAATAATTTAATGAATTGATTAAAATTAGTCCAAGATCATTATTTTATGATATGAATTTCTTAAAGGTTAATTAAATTATTTAATTAATTTATGTTTCAATGATTAGCATGCACTTATATTGTGGCTTGATTAATCATAATTAATAATCAATTGTTACTTAATTATTTCTATGTTATAAAATAATTAATTTACTTTTAATTACTTATTATGTGCTAATTAATCATAAATAGATTAATTACCTAAAATATACGTTAATTAATTGTGATTAATTAACTAAGTATATGACGAAATGTGTGAGTTAAATTGCTTAAGTATACTTATTGAAGCATGCTAATTAAACGTGACATGATTAAATGATATGACATGTATGCATAAGTTTAATTGTATAACTAAGATATAATATCATACATGGTTAATTATGTGACATGCATGACAAGGCATGACATGATATTTCATAGCTCGACATGATTTCAAAATCGAGTTTTGATTTACTTCTAAGATGCATATCTTAACTAAGGATCTACGATTCGATTTTTATAAATATAAAACCTCAAGGCAATGCCTTGATAGATTTTCAATTGCAAATGTTAAAGACCGGGTAATAGGTTGACCTTTAGGATTATCGATAGACTAATTGACTCCTAGAGTCAAATGTTTAAGAATCTAGATTGTTTTTAGGAGACACCAAGAGCTAGGGACGCAAGAGGATATCCACACGTCAAGGACAAGAAGTGGATTCTATTATCAAAACTGTGAGTTATAAGCCCCACGGAAGTAACTTTTCGGGTTATCAAACCCTAACTACTTTCATAAAAAGTGATAATGCATGCTAAATATTTCTTCTCTCTAATCATGTTTACCATATGATGTTATTGGCTTCATGCCATTTATTATCGGTCGTCCTTGGGACCCGTAAATCCTAAGGTAGTGCGCACACATGTACTTATGACGGTTCGGGCAGTGGGAGTTGCTCGTCACTCGAAGAACCGGGGAAGGTAACACGATAGGCAAGCTATGATGCGTGTAAAGTAAAGCTAAAATATTTTTGCATGTGCATATGGAATGAGCATGCCTTATCTTTCAAATGTCTTTGTAAAACATTTTCAAAAAGGGTCACGAACCTCACTGAGTACCAAAAGTACTCAGTCCAAAATGTTTTCTTTTTCAAAACAGGCTGAGTGACGTTGACATGTAGGTGTGTTGGCATCAAAGAATATTCCGGATGACGATCACTTGGATCGTCATCTCCCTTTTCATTGAATGCATGTTAATTTACAAACTAAAACTCAATGTTTCTTCAAACTTTGACTAAATCAATCACAGTTAGTCTCAATTGATGCTTCCGCAGTATGGAGCCAAAGTCCTCATACTTTGATCCCAAGACGATAAAGCTAGGTGGTGCATCGTTTTTCACAAAAAATAATCCGACATGCAGCCGGTATGCCAACACTGCACAGTACAGTGGTAAGCAAGATTGCCTCCCAAAGGACCAGTGAGAATTCTCCTAATTTTCAATCTGCAAAATACTTAACTAAAGGAAACTAAATGATAAATTTCGGAGTTTATAAACAAAGAAATTAAATTAACTAACGAACAAGAAATTAGAATTAAATAAAGATAATAAAGATTCCGGTTTCCAATTAACTCCACCCTAACTTGATTATTCCGATCCTCGATGCAATGATTACTTTAACTCCTACAAAAAAATTGGTTATAACCACCAAAGACACTTCTGACGCAATCTTATCTCTCATTAACTGTTCGATAATTGGGAAGACACTTCACTAATTATTTCTTTAATCGACTGACAACCGTAAGAGACACTCTATAGATTTAATGAGCCGACAACATTAACAATGAGAGAGACCCGATTCAAAACAAATAAGCTCTGACACAGGATTATCGAATTAAGACTGCTCTTCCCTTGATTCTGAAGAATTAATGTACCACAAATCAAATCTAAACCACAATTACGGATGACCGATTTAATTGGCTACTAATTAATTATGAACTACTAAATATTTGCAACTACCTAGCAGAATCGAAGCAATTAACAATATTAAACACAGAGAATCACAGATACTTGCATAAGAATTAAAAGGAGAAACAAATTAGATCTCACAGAAAATCATGTTAGGGCTTCATCAATCTTCACCAGAATAAAAGTGTCTAGCTTGAATTCATAGACAAATTTAAGCTAGAAGGAGAAAACAGAAAACTGTCGCTGTGAAGAAGAGAAGGAACGTAAAAACCTATTTAAATTTTGTCTGCTCCTACAAGGAGTATATATATAAATACCTAATAAAACTTATAATAATAAGGAAATAAAATATCTAATTCTAATCTAACTAGGAAATTAATTAAATAAATTTTAATAATAATAAAACCCTATAGACTAAGAGTTCAGGCCAAAAATATGGAGTAATCTCGTGTGTGGCCCAATAATCACGTGCAAATCAACCTTTAAATAATATCTCCAAACGCTCAGCTTCAACTCCTGTACATGTTGTGCGGTATGCCCATACCGCTTGACTTTCGTACATACCAGAACTTCCTCTCAACATCTTTAAGACTTCAAAAATCCTCTATAATCATGCATACTCCTCCAAATTAAGACCAACAACTACAATAAATCAAGAAATATCTAATTAATTCTATAAACATGATTAGGTAAATATTAAGAGCCAAAACGCCATAAAAATACTCCAAAATATATCACTAAAGCTTGACCAATCAAATCCCCCCTCCACATTTAGACAATGCTCGCCCTCGAGCATAATTTATTAAAAACAAGAAAAACAAACTGACACTAATCACGACACAAAACAGTAAGACAAAAACTTGGTAACAATTCAATAGACAAAAATCATAGCATAATCAAGATACAATCATCCTCAGTGCACCAACCATTCTCTTGATTCAAATATTGTGCAAACTCTCTTCATTCAAGTCAAAATCATGCAAAATAATCTGCCTCACCAAGTTTCAGTCCAATTCTCTCAAATAGAAAATAAGGACACAATTAATTCACACAAATCACAACTTGACACTCTCAAACATAGATTTTCCCATATGTCACTATCTTCATAACAAAAATGGAACTCATACATAAATCAAAAGGTCTTTTCAGCGAGTTGAATGGGGCTAAGGTGCATAGGCAGGATAAAAGAATAGAATGACTCATATAATGAAAACATGCAAGTATATCAGAACATCCTTTATTAACTTCATCATCAAATTCCCATAAAATGTACTACAAAAACTCGTGCTTATTTCCAATAATACAAGCATCAGAAAATTCAAACCAATAACAACAATCCTTCCCTTTCCATCTTCCTTCAATTTCTTCTCTCTTTTTTTCTTTTTTTTTCATTTTCTCTTTCTTTCTTCTTTTTACCAAAAGAAGAAAAACAAACTCCAACTTTGTAGCTCCCTTGCACAGAAAAACCTCAATAGAACTTGAGCTCATATCAGCATAGTTCAAATACAACTCACATGTTTTCAAGGGACAAAAGCAGGCCAAATAAGCTTAGGCTTAATGATATAGCGGCTGTTAATAATCAAGAAAGAAAGAATCAGGCACAAACGAACTCACTAGTGGAATGTTGAGGGTACAAATAATTTATTAAGGCCAAAACAATGGTTAATCCTAAATGCCTTAATCATTTTCATGCAAGAATCTCAAAAGTAATTTCAATTATGGCAACCGGGCAAACCAGAAATCAAGCATACAAGTCCGATACGCTCAACAAAGAAATAATAGAGCTTTCTCAAATTAGGCTCACAAGGCTCAGTTCTCACAATATCGAAGGCTTGATCAAAATATTTGATCATTTTTGCATTTTTTTCTCATCCAAGAATATATACGAGCATATGCACAATCTTATCACAAGAGAAAACAGCCATGCATTCCAAAATAATGTCTTAATCCCTCCTATTCAAATTATCCATCTCCAAGTTGCAAATGACTCAAAAGACAAAAACAAAACCAAAAAACAAAAGAAACTTTCTTTTAACAAAAGAAAACTTAACAAATAACCATTTTCTCCCCCCCCCACTTGGACGACACGGTGTCCTCACCGTGCGAAGGAAAAGAAGTAAACAAACACAAAACGTAATAAGATGCATAAAAAAATGAAAATAAAATAAAATAAAATAATAAACTTCTCTAAAACTGCATCAATCGTCTAGTGGCTTCAACTTTCGCTTTGGGAGTTTCACAATAGACGGTACAAACCGTTCAGAGTTGGTCAGTATGGCCATCCTGCTCGATAGACACGGAGCAAGAACTTCATTCATGATATCTTTTCTAACTTCTTCATCACCCTCTACTAGTACATCCTTATGTATCAACCCACTGAATAGAACATGCTCAAGTTTATCTTCTATAGAAACTTGCTTTATTTCCTCAATTAAGGGCAAGTTGATCTTTATCTCCTTAAATATCTCGAGGATCTCCTTTTCATCTTCTTCTTTATGGTATTTGGACGAAAAAAGGCTTGTCAGACTATTGCGCTTCTTTGGCGACTTCATCTTTTTGAGTAATTTCTTGCTTTTTTTTTTCCCTTTTCATCTTCCTTAGAATATCTTTCAACCAACTCCATCTCACTCACTAAAAACATAACATAGACATGCTCTATAGGATTTACTTCCATTTCGGATGGAAGTCTGCATTGATTGGCTTGCAATGTGTTCATCTGAGTAGCAAGTTGTGTGATCTGTGTGCCCATACTGTCCAATGCAGCTTGTGTCTCTTGCTGGAAAGTTTGTTGATTCTGCACTAGATTCTGAACAATCTCACTGCTCTCGGCAAGACTCTTAAAAATATCGCTCATACTTAGTTCTGAACAGTCATTATTGGCATACTGCTGAGCCTGTGGCTAATTTTGGACATACATTCTCGACTTATGATAGTGACTCCAGCTGAAATTGGGATGTCTCTGCCCTAAGTTATATATGTTCAAGAATGAGTCATACCACCTCTGCATTTGAACATCAAATTGTGCACTGCCATAACCATAACATGTTTCTTCGGGATGTGAATACATTTGGGTTTTAGCTGTAACAAAGCCTCTAACTAAAGAAGTTAGAGCTTCGATCTTATCGTTTACACTCAAACTATACGTTCCTTCTCCTCCTTTGGCAGACATGCAACTCGCATCATCTTCCTCTTCATATTGTTGGCCATTATTAACCATATCCAGAATGAGCTCTCTTGCATCACCCAAAGTCTTGTTGCTCAAAGAGCCTCCACAAGCAGCATCAACAATTTTCCAATCAAAATAAGACAAGCCACGATAAAAATAATTAGTGAGCAGTTGGCATTTTGAAAACCCATGGTCTGGACATTGACGGCACAATTGTTGAAATCTCTTCTAATAGCCAGCCAAGCTCTCTCTTTGCTTTTGCTTTATGCTACTAACAACCATTCTTAGATTCATAATCTTTGATTTGGAAAAGAACTTAAGCAAGAACTGATCCTCTAAATCATTCCGAGTATGAATTGATGCGGATGAAAGATCAAACAACCAATCTCTAGCTTTCCCTGTAATGTATGAGAAAAAGTCAGTAATCTCAAATTATTTTGAGTAAAACCTTGAGGGTGTAAAGTTGTCACAACCCGACTGCTAGGGTATTGAAACGACTAGAATGCGAGGGGCAGTGAGGTGGAACAACTAAACTTTAACTCAAGGAACATGCTCGATAAATAAGAATTCAATTCAATAATGGATTCATAATTATAATAAGGTGAGTTTTTAATCAATTGATCTTAAATGAATGAATACCCCAACAAGTTAAATATCGAAACCAACAACGCAATTACATTTGGTGATTAACAAGTATTGCATTCATAAGTGGGCCATCTTTTAGTTCCAATAATCGAATAGTGGTTAGGGAAATATGAGGATTTGTTAGAAGATTTTATCAATGTTTGAACATGGAATTCAGAAAGGATTTAAGGTTTGTACAAGCATACGGGCTCATTGTCAAGAATTTGAGCATGCAATCAAACATATTAGATTAACGGTGTTGCAGCGGAATTTAAAACAAATAGCATCAAATCCCAAGGCTGTATATATGAAGACAAATAACCTCAAGCTTAACTTCCAAAATGGATTTATATTAACAACGAGCTGCCCAAGCACACCGCAACCTTCTCATCCGAGCTAACCTGCACGTTTTAGAAATAACATGCAGGGCGTGAGTACAATGTACTGAGTGGACACATGCCAAAAACATTCTAAAAACTTGCTCTTAGAACTATATAATTGAACTTGCCTCTTCAGCTGCATCACAAGGGTTAGATATATATAATCGTTTTAAAAAGAGTTACCACTTGTGACAGCTCAAAAATCTTTTATTCTTTACTGAAATCGGCTAGCCATTTTCTTGAGTACGAATCCATCTACACGTCTTATCTTCTTGTGATGTCGAGAAGTAGGCCTCCTTCTCAAGCACCGTGACCGGCCCAATCAAAGCAAAGCTCACAACCTTTACATAACCTGCACAACCGAAGCAAGGCTCACAGTTACTTATCGACCGGCTAGGCTGTAACAAGGCTCACGGTCACCTAATCTAATGCATGCATTGTCACGTTTCAAACAGGAGTTCATCCCGTCCGTCCACATGACTCATTCTCATCACATAATATTAAGTAGAGGATTACATACCAAAACATAAAACTTAGACAAGTCAATCAACTTTAAATAAAAACGCATATATAAAATAAATTGCACATTCATCGTTAAGTTTCAGTTCAGAAAGCCCACCTAGAAATGGCGTAATTCAATCTATCTCTTTTATTTCGCTGCTTCTACCTCTCTTCTTCACTCGTACCTTTCAAAATAATATTTAATGAGGACGAGTTCGGGAAACAATGATTATTCATCTCTTTTATCGGACTTCTACATGACTTGGGCTCAAAACTCTCGATTATTCTATTTAATCGCTTGATTTCTATTTCCACTCGATATTCTAATCGAACGTTGAAACTCTCAGATTTCTTAAACTAAAAATAGAATCTAATTTCCAAAACTTATTGGAAATCGACATTTCACTACTTAGTAAACATAATCGAGCTATCATTTTTCCTTAGTCATTTTACTTATAAAATTCTCAACATTATTCACACAACACCTTTTTATTATAACATCAACTACACAACACTTAATCATTCATACATAACACGTAATTATTCATACACAAGATCCCCTACTTATAACATCAATTTGAAAAAGTTTCGGGTCTACGGGTAGGGTGGTCGGTCCGGGTCGGTCTGAGTTGGACTCGATGCACACCCATACTTATAACATCAATTTATCCAACTCCTCTTAAAAAAACAAGTTCCTAATTTTTACTAGCGAGTACTTTGAATTTTTATATTATTATTTTCTTGCTTAATTTTATTAATTTAAAGTCTTATTATACTTATAAAATTTTTAATTACATAACTCCTTGTCACAGCCCGAAATCCGGTGTGTAGGAACGACCAGACTCCATTGGAGTGTGAAGGTGAAATCATCAAAGAAACATATCAATTCTATTACAACTCAACTCGAAATGTAACAATACATTACCTCAATTGAAATAATAATGTGAAACCATCAAATAAAAATTGACTCAACAAGTAATCAAGCTCGGAAACAAGGGTTTGTCAACAAGGAACGTCAACTATATCAACATAGTTTTGGATGACTGGATAAAAATAAACGAGCACAAAAGACTTCGTCGGTTTAACATATCAAAATAAGCTTTTCAAATCCAAATCAAGCAGACATCAACAAAGAATAGGTAATTGGTTTAAGCAAAAGACTCGTTATGACATTAGAGGTTATCAAAAAGACATATCAAATGAGATTATCTTGCAGCGGAGACATCAACTCGCTCTCAACAACTACATGTATGAAGACATGCAATTGCCGACTCAAACTTTCATCTCAACGAGACACGCCACCAAGAATCATCCTCTCCATCCTCATCCTTAGCTAACCTGCACGTTTAGAATTACAAGCAGGGCTGAGTACTTCGTACTCAGTGAACACATGCCAAAAACATTTTTAAACATTGCCCATTAGGGCTATATAATTGAACTTGCCTTGCCACTGCATCACAAGTATTAGTTTATTTAAAAACATTTTCCTAGTGAATGCACAAATCATTTTATTTTTCTTTAAACAACAGCGCTGTCAAAACATATATAATAAAGGTATGAATCATCTACCACATTAACATTGTGTCGAGAAGTAGGCCTCCTTCTCAAACACTGTGACCGGCTAAACCGAAGTAAAGCTCACAGTCACCATCATCAATCAATTAACCACACATGGGTTCCTGCCTTACACAGGATAATATAACTCATGTAGATGATAAGCATACCAAACTCAGATAAATGGCAAGTCAATCAAACTTTAAAAGCTCACATAATATTAATCAATACGTAATAGCATTCATCGGAGTTTTGATTTCAGAAAAGCCCACCTGGCTTCTGGTATATTGAAGTCGAGGTAGCTTACTTTACGCTTTTGACAACTTCTCAGTCCCGCTCGGCCCTTCAATGATAATATTGAATAAGATCGAGTTTATCGACTCGAAAATCGCATAATAAACTTAGGGCTCAGCTGAAGGACTTCTACTTGACTCGTATTTCTCTTATCTTATTTAAGCTTTTCTATATCGATATCTTTATCAATTTCTTATTCTCATATCTTCGTCTTTTACTTGATTTCTAGAAATTTCTCAAACTCAAATTCTCGTTTCTAGAAAATAATATTTTAATCTCCACGCAAATCGATAAGTTACTATTCATCTCGTCTTTTACTTTTTAATTACTCAACTTACATGAACTCAGAAAATCATAACATCGATTTCTCAATTATCATCACAAGTCATTCATATCTCAATCAAGTATTCACTTCAATAATCAAACATCCACATCATATAAATGATTACTTCACAATTAAGTAGGTTAATTAAACACTACTTAAGAACATTAAAATCAATCATTTATATCACATCAAGTATTCATATTTAAGTAAATAGTTTACTTCACATATAAGTGGATTAGAACAGTTCCACTTAATCACATAATTCAATCAAGTATTGAACTCAGATAATTTATATTCCTAACACAATTAAGTGATAACTAGTTACTGCTCGACTCTTATCTTTCAAAAACTTATAACTTAGAACTTTTAACAAATATCATTTCGTTAACTTATATAATAATAATAATCATTTCTCATTTAATATTTAATATTCTATTTTGTATTTCTTGACTCAAAATACATCATTATTTTTCTCAAAATACGTATTCATATACGTAATCATTTTCCTCAAAATACGTACTCGTATACGTATGCAAACTCAACTAAATACTTTAATAAAATAATTATTATTTTATCTTTTTCTTTATTTAAAACTCAATTTTCTTTTTTATTTAATAAAAACTCGATTTTTCATTTCTAAACTTCCCTGCTCGATAACTTCTACATTTTAACTCCTTTTTAAGTTATTTAAAAAGCAAACTCGCTTAATCTTACTCAAATAATATCATCCAATCACTTAACACATCATAAAATATTAATAACTCATCATCAACGTATTATAATTCATCAAACTCGTTTTTCTCAAATAATCATGCATATCTGTTCGTTTTCCAAACTTTATAACTCTTTTTCACTCAAGTAATACTCCATAACGTCACTCAAACATATAAACATACTCAAAATATAAACGTCAATCTCATAACTCATATCATTCAATACTTTCAAATTTTCAAAGAAATATTTCGAATAAATTGAATATTCTTATTTATTATTTTTATTCTAATATTTCTTTGATTAACTTCTCAATCATCATATATAAACGAACTTAACTTCATATATCTCATCTCATAAACTCTTATACTCAATTTTTATGACATCTTCTTAAATAAAATTTTATTTTCTTTCATGCTAATTCCCTTTTATTCCTCAAATAAATATTAATAACAATATTCTATTTACTTTTACACATCTAACATTATACTCATGCATTTCATCTCTTATATCATCAAAAATCTTCACATTCTCAACAAAGAAGTATATTTCTTTGTTTTACTTAACTTACAACTCTATTTAATTATTTCTTCTTTCTCATTTTAATTTCTTTCTTTTATATATATATATATATATATATATATATATATATATATATATATATATATATATCAAACTCAAAATAAAATTCAGAGAATTTTTATATCTTTCTCTTTTATCTCAAACATGCTTAATAACTCATTTGCTCCTTAATTTCATTTTTATATAATGAAATTCCATCATTTTAATATATATATATATATATATATTTCGAATTCAATATATATTGAAATAATTAATTAATAATTATTTTAATTCATCTTTAAATCTTCATAATTCCTTCAAGAACATGATGAACACATCTTCAAAAACTCACATCAACTCAAGAACATCATATTTATTTTTATGTCTATTTTCTTAGATTTTCTTCTTGAAAAGTCCATAAAAATTACTAAAAATTCATATCTTCTCATTTTCTCAATTTCCAAGCTTGTAAACTCGTTCAAAAATTCATCTAACACATCTTGACATCATCATCATCATCAATATCATTATACTTCATCAAAAATCAACAAAAATCATTTTTGTTCACAATTGGCATATTTCGAATTATATGCCTAAAATCATAAAAATTCATATTTCATCATAAAACTCATCTAGATCGTATTTTCATGTATCATCATGCTTATAAACATCATTAAACTCATAAAATCTATTAATCATAATTTATTCGATTTTTCTCTATTTTTAATGAATTAAATCCATTAAAAATCAAATAAATTCACCAAAAATTCTCAAAAATACATATGTGCATATAAATCACATGGAAAATCACAATAAGCATATATCATCATCATATCACCAAATAAACATTAAAACTCATCAAGAACTTATTTTTCCTAATTTTTTTTCATTTAGCCGATTAAGGTTTAATTACCTATCTTAGGTATTTTCTTCATTTTAAACCCTAGTTCATGCTTTAATCCTTAATTTGATCATCATCTCATCATCACATCCCTAAGGTTTGCCTGAGTATAAATTAAACATGCATGCTTCCCTTTCTTTCTTGGTTTAGATTACATATATACACAATATGAATGAATGAAATTCATACTTAAAATAAAATACTTTAGCTCCTTCTTGGCTTGGCTTATTGGATGCTTGGAGGATAAATAATGATGGATTAGCAACTCCTTTCCTTGCATGAAACAAAACACAAGGAGATCAAGAACAAAAATAAGGAACAAACCCTTATTTCTTCTCCATGAAAATCGATGGAGATGATGTATGATCTAACCTTGTTTCAAGCTTGAAAAGAAAGGATTAGGTGGAGGCTTACTCTTTAGAAGATATAGGACTTGAAAGAGATGTAATGCCCCGTAAATTCCTTACGTTCTTAAGATTTAAAGTTAATCAAATAAATGGCTTTGCACGCCTAAGTTTACAATTTTGTTGAATTCTAAGACTAACGGTCGAATCCGTTATTAAAAAAAAATATAAATTACAGAAGTCAGCTAGACGACTACTGTATTTAGGGTTAGCGCGTACGAAAAGTTCTTAGCTCGTAAACTAAGAACGGAAAACCGTCTAATTTTTACGTTTACAAAATTGCGATTCGAACACGCCGAGAAAGTTTGTTTTTATATTTTTTCGGACGAAACTCGGACTATATTGTCCCGAGTTTTTGTCAAAATAAAATTTTGTAAATTTATTTTCCAATTAAGTTCTTACGTTAGAATTTTTAAGTCAAATCAAATCGCGACGATTTTTGTACCGAGCAACGTTTTTCGTCGTTCGTTTTTCCGTAACGTCGGATCGCGCCCGAAAAACCCGTAACCCTCTAAACCTTTCCCATGCAGCCGACACATCAGCCTTGTGAGTGGCAAACATGCATGTTGACTTGCTAATTGAATGACACCAAGCCTACACTTTACACATTATCAACATATTCATCATATCACACTACTTGAACAAAACAAAATCCTTTCTCCCTCTCTCCCTATCTCTCTCGGCAATTTTCTCTCTCTCTCCCTCAAACTTCATCTTCTCCACTTCTCCATTCTCCATTGAAGACACCTTCAAAGCTTGAAGAAATCATACAAGTCCTCAATCCATCCATTCAAACACCATACATCCTTGTTTAATTTTCAAGGTATGATGATCCTCTTTAATCCTATCCAATCTTTTTTCTTTTTCCTTTCTTTTCTTCTTTGATCGAAATTTTAGGTATTGATATAGATGTTTTGATCTTAGTATAATGAAATGGGATGTATTAGATAGATTAATTAGGGATTAAAATTGATCAAATCCAAGAACCCTAAATCCTATGCTATTACCGAAATTTTTGGCATTTTTGTAGGATTTTTGTTTTCCTTCTTTTGATCATGGATTCATGCTTAGTAGATGATTAATTAGTGTTTAGAATGAAAAAGAATTGAAAGCCCTATGTGTTTGTGATTTTTAAGTTAGGGTTTTGGATTGAATTTAGGGATTTTTGCATGTTAGTTAATTTTGGAATTGCAATTGGTTAATTGATGATATAAGAGATTGATTAGTAGATAAATGTTGTTAATTGGGGAAGAAAATCACCCCCTTAATATCTTCATAAAACCAGAAATTTATAGGGTGAATAGGGGTTTTCATGTATTGATGTTAAGTGATAAATTGTTAATGGAATATAGTTGCAAATCATGTTAGTTGATAATAGAAATTAAATGAGAATTTTCTAAAATGTTTAATGAAACATAAGAGATGATAATCACCCTATAAACTAAGTTATAATGATATTAAGATGTGTTTACATGCATGAAAATGATTCACGTTAGACGTAGTTTAACGTCGTAAAATTTGAATAGAATCCGACAACTTTGAAAAAATCGCGTAAGAGACGAATATTTAGTTGTAACTAATAATCGAGAAGTCGGATGAAAATTCTAATATGATATTATTGTTTATGATAAAATTTAGAACATCTTTCTAGTTGACGGCATAAGCTTTTGACTTGATATAATATGGGTTATAATTATAATCGAGAACTAGAACGCGTTTTGAAGTTTTTGTTGGTATAGTACTTGTTAGTTGAAATCCAACGTATAGAACATCGTGCTTTTGAGCGAGTTTTGAGAAGGAGTTTGTCACGTACGGGAGTACGTGATAACTGCCTTAAGAGTCCAGTTCCTAAAAAAATTAATACGAGAGCTTAGAACGAACCTAAGACGTTATACGTCGAACCTATCAAGCAATTAGGGTTTTCGCGGCAGTTTTGCGACCCTCGCCGGAAACTGTAATAACTTCCAGCTCGTTTATCAGATTTGTGATCCGTAAATTAGAGTGCGAACTAGACTTCCTAAGTTTTCTAATGGTACAGGGCTCACCCCCTGTTTCCAAATTCTCTGTTCTGAACAGCCTCCAGAGTTACTGGACTGTGCAGTGAAAATTCAGTTTCTTGTTTTCTAAGTTGTTTAGTTCACAACTTAGCTTCTTTCGATCGGTTAAGCCGTTTTTGTCTAACGAACATCTCCCTACTGACCCTAGAGTCAATTACAGGCCTTGAGTGATGAAAACCAGTCGAGATATTATATCTTATCCTTTCATTAAAAAAGTAATAAGCGAGAAATTTCATAAATCGTTTAAAGAACTAAAACGTAAATCGCCTAAGTGATTCTTTCCAACTTAGTTCCTTATAATCTTTTAAATCGTATTAAGTTATCGACTACCCTCTCTACTGACCTAAGAGTCGAGTATGAAACCTTCCGAGTTCTGAACGGGATTAGTACGAGTCTCGTTCCCGTTTAAGTAAAATGAAACTAGTAAGCGTGCAAATGCCTAAAGAATGAAACAACTAAAAACTTTTTCGATTCTTTTAATCGATTATCTTCTACGACCCGTTTTTAAGTATGTTTATTTTACGATGAAGGAGGAAGCCAACTGTAGAGAAAGGACGGAAGATCCAAAGTTGGAAGCTTTTGTTTTAAGTTATGTATTTACAAGGTGGGCTTTTATCTATATCAAATAAAATGTGGGTTTTTCCACAACTCGAAAGTATTATTTATCGTTTTGATAATTGTGTTTTCAAAGTGATAATCTTGGCATAAACTGTTTCAACTATTTCTATGTGAGTTCTCTTGTACCTATCTGCGTAAACCTTCGGGTTTACCAGATTTCTAGTTAACCTTCGGGTTTTCCAGACTTTTTAAGTTAACCGCTAGGATTGTTAACAATCGATCGGCTCTGAGTTAGCTATTAAGCGCTTTCCAGAGTTAGTGCACTTTGTAACCTGTGGTGTATGTGGTATCCTGTTGAGGGGTAGCCAGCCACGGTGAATTAGCTTTGGTCAAGATTGAACATAACATACTCTAAAAATGCTTGCGCAAGCTGCTTTATACAAATCAGTTAGAAAATGTTTAGTAGGCACGGGCCTTTTTAACAAAACCCCGACGCGCTACGTTTATAAAATACCAGATTATTTATACTTATGATTAGGATTTCGGCATCGTGCCCACTAAGTACTTTTGTACTTAGCCCTGCATTGTTTTCTAAATGTGCAGGTTGAAGCGACGGTGAGCGGCAACGGTTGATGTTGAGTTGAAAGATAGGATGCTTTAGTTAGAACTCTTCCGCTGCAGAACTCTAGCATCTTTTGAGAGTATGTGTATTGGACAAAACACTATAGTATAAGTCTGTAATCGTGAACTTAGATACCTCTGTGTACTTTTGTCGAGTAATCACTCGTGATTAACTCTTTCTTTATTACATTCCAGTCTTATTCTTTGAATGTTTGATGTCGTTTATGTATGTTTAGTCAGTTAGCCCCCCTCTTCCCCGCTTCTTTAATCCAACCCCAGTCGCACCCCGGCTTCTGCCGTCCTTCGGGATTTGGGGCTGTGACAATATCAAACATCATGGAATCCTCAAGCAAATAGCATGATTTCATCAAGAGAACTTGGGTTGCATGGAAGCATAAAAACTGTTGAAAAATCGCTGCTAATGTCCGGTGGATGAAATCGACTGTGCAGCTCGTTTTTCTTGGCTTTCACGACTTTGGGAGATGATGGATAGATAGTAGATGATGTCTAGTATGTTAGGGTAAAAGTTGATATGATTTGAAGGTGTGAAACGTGAAGTTTGGAGCTGAAACTCGCAGCACAGCAGCTGCTATGTTGTTCTCGGCAGAGAGAGTAAATGCGAGAGATAGAGAGAGAATAGAGTTGTTGCTTGTGGTGAAAGAGTGTTAGATGATAAGAATGAAGAAGGGGGGTGTATTCTTATCACATAAGATATGTAAGATGTGAGAGAGAGAGGAGATCGTGAGAGAGATTGGAGTGAGAAAAAGAATATGGTGTGTTGGCACACTAGGAGGGAGAGTGGCTCTCACTCCCTCTAATGAGAGTGGTTTAGGGTTTAGGGATAAGATTGAGGATAAGATTGCAACTTATTACTGCTAAATATACCCGGTTAATTAATTTTTCGGTAGAAATTATCCCCGTCGTCTCACTTTTAATCTCTCGATTCATTTAAAATCCTTCTCGTCTCTTTCTCATCGTCCAAATTCTCTCTAATTCATCTCATATCTCTTAAAATAATTTTAGGAATCTAATGATATCATTTTTATATCTAGATTCCATCTAATAAATAATTTATTAAAAACGGCCTGACTAAACGAGTCGTTAAGCAATTTACTTTTAAAGCATCATCAAATAATCTCGGAAAATTCTTCGACTTATCTCTAAGGTCTCAAAATAAATTTTAGTTTCAAATGAAATTAATTAGACTAAATTCGGAGTCGGTCGATGAATAGTGATTTCTCGTTTACATTACTATTCATCTAAAAATCAAAGTTCTAAGAAAATTCCGAAATTCATACTCAAGCTCAATCTCATATAAATAAGCTCAAACAATTCATCACATACTCGATTCAAATAATCGAAATGAGAAAAATCACATTAGTGCACATAAGGGCATTTTCGTCGTTTCACAGAAAAATTTATTTTTGCAAAAATTTTTAGCACTCGAAACTCATCATATAGGCATATTAATTAAGTTAATACGCACTTAAGAACTTAGAAAAGTTCGGAGTATTACATCCTCACCCCCTTAAAAAAAAATTGTCCCGAAATTTGCTAACGTTAAGAAATTAGCTCAGGATACTTCGCTTTCATCTTTTCTTCAAGTTCTCACGTAGCTTCTTCAAGATTGTGGTGTTGCCACTTGATATTAACGAGGGAAATTAATTTTGTTCTAAGATACTGAATCTTACAATCAAGAATTCGCTCGGTTTCTCCTCGTAACTTAAATTTAACTTTAAAGCTACGTCTTCTCGTCTAATTACGTTTTTCGGATTAAGAACATACTTTCGCAATTGCGATACGCAAAACACATTAAGCGAATTCCCAAAACTGGGAGGTAAAGCTAATCTATATGAGATAACTTCAATTCTTTCTAGGATTTCGAACAGTCCTATAAATCGCGGCTCTAGCTTTTCTCATACATCAAAACAATGTACTCCTCTCGAAAGGAATATCTTCAAAAAGGCTTTACTTCCTACTTCAAACTCTAACTCAATTTGTCGATTATCGGCATACGACTTTTGCCGACTTTAAGCTTCTTAAATTTTTTCGCGAATTTGACAAACATATTCTATCATTTCTTCGATCGCTTTTTGCTCTATAACTTTTCTCTCGCCTACTTCGTCTTAGTAGAGCGGAGATCTACATTTCTTTCCATAAAAGGTTTCGTAATGGCCATTCTAATTGCATTCTAATAATTATTGTTGTAGGCAATTCAACAAGAGGTAAGATTTTCTGCCAATTGTCTTATTTGTCTAACAACACAGCTCTCTACATATCCTCAAGAATTTGAATCATTCTTTCCGATTGACCATCGGTCCGAAGATAATAGACGGTATTAAATTATATTTTTCCAACTCTTTTTGGAAACTTTCCTAAAACGGGCGGTAAACTTTGGATCTCGATCGGAAGTGATCGTACTTAGTACATCATGTAATCGTACGATTTCTTTAACATAATTTGTGCCAACTTGTTGGATCCATAGATGTGTGGACTATATATAAAATGAGCGGACTTCGTCAATCTATCCACAACTACTCAATAACTATATTTCTTTTCCTCGTCCTTGGTAACCCGTCACAAAATCCATGGTGACACCTTCCCATTTCCACTTAGGAACTGGTAACCGCTGTAAAGATCCAAATGGTCTTTAATACAAGGACTTTATTTACTGACAAGCTAAGTATCTCTTTATGTACATGGCTACATCTTTCTTTATCTCTTCCTACCAGAATTGTTACTTCAAATCCTAGTTCATCTTCGTACTATCGGAGTGAACCGTATGATCTCATTCCTTAGCTTCTCATCATTTGGCACGTAAATCTTTCTTCTAAACAATACAACGTTGGTACTCGATTCTATAAAAACTTTACTTCTTATCTTTTAATTCTAAGTCTCAATTCTTCTAGTTTCTCGTATCTTCTTTAGCATTCTATGATACGAGATCATAGATCTGGCATTTCTACCAATGAAGTAATCTCTTGTTCTATCATCATCAAAGATAGAACTACTTTGATTCTCATCCTTCTAAACTCCTCAATGAGTTTTTCTTCATTAATTAGAAGAAAACCTAACTTAATTTTCTCAGAGTTTTCCAACTTTTCTTTTCTATTCAACGCATCAGCTACTACGTTAATTTTCCCGGGATAATGGGAAATTTTGGCACTCGTAATCTTGTACTATCTTAAACTATCGTCTTTGTCTCATATTAAGTTCTTTCTACTCGAAGAAATATTTTAGATTCTTATGATCTGAAAAGATTTCACTCTTAACACTATAAATTCTTCAGAGCATGTATGACGGCTATTACTCTAGATTATGCGTTGAGTACTTCTCTTCATAAGGTTTAAGCTATCTTAATGCATATGCATTCACTCTTCTATCTTGCATTAGTACACATCCTAACATTTGGATGATGCATCGGTGTAAATTATATAGTTTTTTCCCATTTCAGGGAGGCTAACACTAGAGCTAGATTGACTACAGCTCTCGGAACATTTTTCTCAATTTCTTCCGTCCACTTAAATTTCGATTCTTTCTTCAACAAAGTTGTCATCGGCCTTGCGATCTTGGAAAATTCATAGAAGGATTTGAATTTCCGATAGTAACCTATTAGACAAGGAAACTACGGGTTTCATATACTGATGTCAGGAATTTCCATTCTTGAACTGCTTTTACTTTCTCTGCTCCAACTTATATTCCTTCGGACAATCAACGGGTCCTAAGAAATTTACTTCTTCTAGCCAGAATTCATTCTTATTGAATTTGGTATTCCGCTTCTCCGATCTTAACTTTTCTAACACGATTTGCAGATGCTTCTCGTGTTCTACTCCATCCTTCGAATATACGATATCTTGGTATATTCATGATAAACTCTGTTTATTGAATTCATAAAACAGCTAGAGTATTTGTTAATTCAAATGGCATTACTATGGATTCATAATGTCCATATCTCATTCAGAAGATAGTCCTTGGGACATCTTCTTGTTTGATCTTGTAATATCCCGGATATTTCTTCTATCGCTAAAATAAAAAGTTGTTAATTAATTAAGGCTTTGCACGCCTAAGTTAAGAAATCTCAGTTTTAAGACTAACGGTGAAATCCATTTCTAAAAATAAATTCCAGAAGTCGTTCAACCGACTAATGTATTAGGGTTTTCGCGTCCGATAGAATTTTCGTTCGAGAACTCAGATCGAAAAACCATCTGAATTTACATTCACTTATTTTGCGATACGAGTCTTCTGGTAAAAGTCAGTTTTATTTATTTTTCTGGGCGAAATTTGGACTGTCATGTCTCAACTTTTCTTTGGATTTCGGAAATCGAATTATGCTTTCCGACTAAGTAAATTATTTCCAATCTAATGGTCGAATTAGTTTTCGTCGAAAACGTAACCGTCTAAGAAAATAATTAATCGATTTCAATATGCAGTATTAGACCCGTAATCGAGATATTTTGAATTAATTTTCCACCTCCAACCGCCACCTACACCCCCTTAGGCATCCTTCTCACTTTATGTTAAATATCATCTCTTAGTCATCATATTTCCCTCTCTCTTCCTCTCCAAAAACCGGCCCCCATCTCTCTCTCTCTTTTCCTTCTTGTTCTTCATCTTCAAGCAAGATCTTCAAGTGTGTTCATCAAATTCTTCAAGCATCCAAGCTTCATAACTTAATCATCTACCGATCGATTTCAAATCCGAGTTCATAGTTAGCAAGGTGAGAGCCCACTTACGGGTCATAAGTATATATATACACATCAAAAGAATACTGATTTTGCCTCCAACGAGGATTTATACAAAACCAGACTACGACTAGTATGACCTAGGCTAACTGTCTATCAATTATACAGGATGTACTAACAAATTGCATTTCTGAACCTACTGGAAGTACTAGAATAGAAACGATCCATAAAACTCCATATCCGCATAGTGTACTACAAAAGGAAGTCTACTTATCCGACTATGCACAAGACAAAGAGAAACTTCTACTACTACGCGTCTAAAACGCTCTGCTCAACAAGCTGCGGTCAAGTCAGTGTTGCCCTCTACGGCCTAAAACTCCTCGGGGTCCTCCTCTGGATTCTCCTCTGAATCCGTACAAAAGACGAGCTGAAGTGCCTCGTCAACTCTAATTGTGGAGCCATCCTAAAGTACAAGTGGTGGTGACGAAAGCACGTCCGTAACAGTCCTCTCTGAGTCGTCCAAACTGGTCTCTACTGTCCGCTTCTTCGGAGGAAACAGGTGCTCGGAAGGTGAACTAGGCACGTACGCCTCTGCAGAATGGGCCCTGGATGGTCCTGCCTCGAACTGTCCTCGGACCCTCATCCACTCCATACAAATCTCCTCAAGTGGTGTAAGAGGAGATGGTAACTCTAGCATAGTAGCAAGCTCTGCGTCCAACTCTAGGTATCCTGCTTCGGAATCTAAATCCTCACTGGGTGCAAGTACTGGTGGTATCTCCAATAACGATGCCGTCTCTGGATCCATTTTCCAAAGACTCTGGTTTGGGAGCTGCTGGAAAATGGAGGTAAGGAAGGTGCTCCTGAATGGGAACTGACACTATGTATCTGTTCTGAAAGAAACGCTCGTGCACGGCGAGAGCGAATCCTGAGAAATCACCTGTCGGCTCTGTGTCGTTGCCGAATATTGCAAGGAAGTACCAAGCCATATCATGTGCCCATCCGCGCCACTCATCTGGTAGTCGTACAATCAAATCTTGTCACAGCCCCAAATCCCGAGGGACGGCAGAAGCCGGGGTACGACTGGGATTGGATTAAAGAAGCGGGAAAGAAGGGGGCTGACTAATTAAACATACATAAAAGACATCATACATTCGATGAACAAGATTTGACTATTATAAAGGAAGAGTTAATCACGAAGGATTACTCGACAAAAAGTACTCGAAAGCATCTAAGTTCAAGATTACAGACTTATACTACAGTGATTCACCAAATGTACATAACGTCAAAAGTCTAGAGTTTTGCAGCGGAAAGTAGGTCTTAAGCTAAAGCATTCTTAACTTCTCAACTCAACTTCAACCACCGCCACTCCCGTCACTTCAACCTGCACATTTAGAAAACACATGCAGGGCTAAGTACGAAAGTACTTAGTGGGCACGATGCCGAAAACATAACATAAGTATAGATAATCTGGCATTTCATAATTGTAGCACATCGGGGTTTTATTGAAAGGGGCCCGTGTCTACTAAAACATTTTCTGACTTATTTTCACAATTTACTCGGCCGAGCATTTTCTGGTATGTTACGTTCAATCTTGACCAATTCTCATTCACCGTGGCTGGTTATCCCTCAACAGGATACCACATACACCACAGGTTACAAAGTGCACTAACTCTGGAAAGCACTTAATAGCTAACTCAGAGTCGATCGTGAGTTAACCTATTTAGATTAACTCTTAAAATCTGGAAAACACGAATGTTAACTCAGATAGGTACAAGAGAACTCACATAAAACATAAAACAGTTCATGCCATAATTATCACTTTGAAAACACAGATATCAAAGCGATAAAGAAAGGTTTTCGAGCATTGCTTGTTTTGTTTTATATATAAAAGCCCACCTTAGCGTTTACAGAACTAAGTACGAGCTTCTGATCTCTTGATCTTCCGTCCTTTCCTTACTGCTGGCTTCCTCCTTCATCGTAAAATAATAACACTTTAAATCGGTCGTAAAAGATAATCGAACATAGAAATTCGAATTAGGTTTTAGTCGTTTCATTTCTTTAGGCATTTGCACGCTACTAGTTTCATTTTAATTAAATGGGAACGAGACTTGAATAAATCTCATTTAAAACTCGAAAGGTCTCATACTCGACTCTTAGGTCAGTAGAGAAGATAGTCGTTAACTTATTACGGCTTAAAAGATCGAAAGAAACTAAGTTGTGAAGAAAACAACTTAGTTAAACAACTTCTGAAAATTTCACTGCGCAAGGAAGTAGTTCTGGGGACTGCCCAGAACAGGGGAATTGGAAATAGGGGATGAGCTTTGTACCATTAGAAAGCTTGAAAAGTCTAGTTTACGCTCCAATTTACGGATCTCAAATCCGATAAACGAGCTAAGAGATATTATAGTTTCCGGGAAGGGTCGCAAAACTGCTGCGCTAACCCTAGTTGCTCGATAGAATCGACGTATAACTTTCTAAGTTCGTTCTAAGTTCTCGTACTCGATTTCACACGAAATTTGACTCTCAATGTAACACCCCGCGTTTTCAATAAGCCTAATTTATTTTATATGGCTTATTTTTGCTTTTATAATATGGAATATTTCGACTTCTATAAGCTCGAATAATTTAGTTTGGACTTGAGGGAGTCCGTAGTTGCGCCCTAGTTAGAATTATGCTTTGATTTTTTACACTTGGGCTTAAAAGTGTATATTAGAATTTTGTTTGATGTTTTGGGCTAAAATAATAAGTTAAATATTAGTAAATATATCTTTCTAAACGTTGGGCTGCGGATGGTGGTTGAGAATTTTAAGGAATCAGAAATTTAATTCTTTTAGAATTTTGATAAGGAATCAACTGTGTAATTTATGGTTACTAACAAGTATATGGATATACATTAGGAGTTTTAGATTAGGATTTGATGTAGAGATTAACTAGAAATCTAATTTTACGCGAACCCTAATCCCCACGTTTTCCTATCCTATGATTTCAAACTCTTGTCAACCGATCTATATATGTATCAAACCTCTGCACAAGAGACTTTTACCACCGATTAGAAATTACTCAAAAGATCCCAAAGCTTCTCTTTACCACAAACTTTCGATCAAATTCTGCCATTTTGGTTGAACACTCATATTTACTTTTCCCTTCGTTCGCCGTTGCGGGAGACTACCTTTGTGAATAGAGATATTTTTCGGTAACTGTTTTTCATTCCAGAATTCTTTTCTATAGGTTTTAATTTTCTCTTCTTCTATTTAGCTAAATTGCATAAGAACGTTTGCAGTAGAGTTTTAAAATGGAATCAAACAGTTGTCAGTTGTTTTGTAAGTGTAAGGGTAAAATATGTATATAGTAGTTGTGAGGTGGATCGTAGTTAGATGCTTCTTGGAATTTTCGGTGTCTGTTGTGTCTTACGTGAAAAATGAAGGTAAATAGGATCTGTTCTTGTTGGGTTTCTTGTGATGACTAGAGAGACAGGGTGAAATCTAAATATTGTATTGTCTGTTCGAGTCGAGAGAATTTGGAAAGAAAGAATAATAACCTGATTATTCTTAGCTAAGGAGAGATAGAATCAACAAAGGATAAAGGTTGAGAGAGATGAGGTTTCTAGGGATATAGTATATGTGTGTGCGTACGTAGACGGAAAGTTAAAGAATGAAATTGTTGTTGCTGATTACATTAATGCTTAAATTGGTATAGATGTACATAGGTGTATACGTGTCACATGCATGAAGGTGGAGTATAGTTTAAATGATAATAGTTTAGTTTTCTGATGTTAATGAAGAAAAGAGAAAAGATGGTGATTTATATTAGAGTTTTGTTGCTGCTGTTTGTGGGTACACAGCAGGAAAAAATCGAGAGAGGGAGAAGTCAGAATAAAGATGAGTATTTATCTGCTATACTATGAGAAGTATTTTGGTTATCAGATTACGATATATATTCACCATCAAACATCGATATAGTATAATAATGTGGTAATTAAAGTTGTGGTTCTGTTGGTTAATTGATGGAATAGAAACACATGGTTTGGGAAATGAATTAGAAAAGGAATTCTATTATAATAATACTTAATTTCTATAAATATATAAAGGTATATTTTGTTTAATGTTTTGGCAGTAGATTTATTGTTTACTGAATTGGTCCTAAATAAATATTATTAAGTTAAACCATTATATCTTATTAAAGCTATTGAGTGCAGGTTTGTTGTTTAAAACCAAGAACGTGTCTTTAAGATTTTTTTTTAAAAAAAAAGGAATGGTACGATAATTGGTTTACGAAACTAGTCAGTTTTTAATAAGTTTGATTATAGGCCCTTGTTTCTTATTTTAAATATTTTTGTAATTAGGTGCGGCGCAACTAGGACCCTCGTCCCTTTCGTAATTGTCTTGGATTGTTTGTGCTCGAATTTGAGGTGGGTAAAACTTCTTTCAAACTTTAAAGTTGTGATTTGCTACATAATGTGGGTAAAGTTTTCTTTAAACTCAACAAAGTGATTTATGGCATGTGGTTTTAAATGTGAAAGTGAAATGTTTACAAATGTTTTATATGTCCAACATGTTATTATCATATGGAATGTGATGTGAAATGAGAAATGTGAATGTTGCATATAATCGCCTTGAATGCTTCGAGCTCTTGTGGGTTATATGTTAAAGGATATCCTGTGCACAGTGATTTGAGGTTCCTATAATCGCCTTGTATGTTTCGAGCTCTTGTGGGTTATAGATGAAAAGGTTATATGTTCTATATTCGCTTTGATGCTTCAAGCTCTTGTGGTTTATAGAAAAGAATGTTATATGTTACATCCTTTGATAATTATGTTGTTGGACAAAAGAATGAAAGTATCCCATGTATGACCCACCACTGAGTACGTTTTATGAGTACTCACCCCCATGTTTTTAAAATGTTTTCAGGTCAGTGAGCATGGAACCGCGTGGAAGGAAACGGGGTGTCAATAAAAATTTAAGTTTATTAAACCGAATTGATTTAGTTAGACTTTATCCGCAATTTATTTCCTTTTGAACAATGGTGAAGTATCGCATTCCTAGTATTATAGTTTTAATAAATGAGTGAACACACTATTATTGTTTGGAGTTATTTCGTTTGAAAATCTTGGATGTTATTTTATTAAGGAAATTTTTTTTTTAGTTCCGCATTTCTTATTGAAGAAAGAGTAGCATTCTAGTTTAGTAATTTAGGATGTTACACTCAAGGCAGTCAACACGTACTCCCGTACGTGAAGGACTCCTTCTCAAAACTTGCTTAGAACTACGACGATCTAACCTCGTCGTTTCAACTACCATTTACTATACCAAAATCAAGTTAACAAACTCTCGTTTCTAGCTCTCGACTATAACTACAACTCATATTATAATATTCCGAAAGCTCATGTCGTCAACTACAAAGTCGTACCTTAGTCCATCATAAACATTATTATCTAATTAGAATCCTTACTCGACTTCTCGATTATTACTTATGTCCACTCGTTCGTCTCTTACGAGATTTCAAAAGTTATCGGAATTCGTTCATTTTCTATGACATTAATCAACATCTAACAAGATTCACTATTATATACATCATCACCTCATATCATTACTTAAACTCAACTTAAATCGAGTTTTTAGTCTCTTATACTTTCATTAATATTTTTAGAAAATTCCAATTAAATTCCTAATATTACCTAATATCATTAGCAACATTAATTCATCAACAATTCATCAATAAAAACAAGCTACATGAAATCCTCCATTTTCTCATAATTTTCGGTATTATCATATAATTAAAGGGGATGATTTTCTTCATCAAACATCATCATTAATCCATTAATCATACTACTATATCATCAATTAAACAATTACAAGTCTAATTACACATTAAATTGAAAATCCCCAACTCAAACCCTAAACCCTAGAACTCGGTTTTCATCCAATACTTAGGGGTTTCGATTTCTTTTTGTTCTAATCACTAATTGAACACCTCCTAAGCATGATTATCCAACTAATTGAAGAATTCAAATAATCCTACACCAAGCCCTAAATTTTCGGTACTTACTAGAACTTAGGGTTCTTGATTTTATTTCAATTTTAATCATAGATCCATATCTAATCCATCTAGTTATATTAATTAGAGATCAAGACATCTAATTCATCTACCCAATAATTTCGATCCACTTGAAAAATAAAAAGAAATGGTTTTGGAATGGATAGGATTAGAGAGGAGGAGATTACCTTGAAGATTACTAAAGGAAGAATTAGGATTCGATGGTTGGATTAGAGACTTGTGTGAAAATTTCTTGTCCAAGAACTTGAGGTCTTCAATGGTGAAATGAAGAACAAAGAGAGAGATAGAGTATGTGTGTGTTTCAGTTTTGGGGGAGGGAGATAGTGAGGTGGAAGATGACTTCTTAGTTATGAAATATCTAATAAGACTTAGGTGTAAAGTTAGGAATTAAAAGGACATTAGTCACCAAGTTAATACTATAAAAAAAATGAAATATCTATGCTTGAGAGAGGGAGAAGTCGGTCATAGGGTAGAAAAAGAAGAAATTACGCGCTTTTTCCGGCGCGATACGACGTTACGGAAATTGAACGACGAAAAACGTAGCTCGGCACAAAATCGTCAAATTCCGATTCGACCAAAAATTCTAATGTATTAAACTTAATCGGAAAATAATAATTAAAAACATAATTCCGACAAAAACTCGGGACGACACAGTCCGAGTTTCGTCCGAAAAATCATAAAAGCGAACTTTTTCGGGCGAGTTCGTATCGCGATTTCGTGAATGTAAAAATCAGACGGTTTTCCGTTCTGAGTTCTAGAACTAAAAAGTTTTTGTACGCGATAACCTTGAATACAGTAGTTATCTAACTGACTTCCGTAATTTATTTTCGGAAACGGATTTCACAGTTGGTTTTAGAATTCAGAATCGTAAACTTAGGCGTGCAAAGCCATTTTTATTAACAACTTTAAAATTTTAAGACTGTACGGAAATTCTAGGGTATTACAAATCTTCTATAGCCTGACGCTTCGAAACAAAATGACGGGCTGCATGGTAGACTATTGCAAAGTTACTTACTATCTGTCCTATGTCGTCACTCGGGTCTACCTCGTAGTCATGATACTCATCCAATATCTCATCTGCCCAAGTACGTTGTGGTAGGGTTTGGCTTTCCTGGGCTGTGTTACGTCTAGAAGTCATCCTATAGGGTTTTAAGAGAACATGGATCAGTGACTGGTAGGTTAATAACTTACCTTAACGAATTCTTAAATTACAATTAGAATATTCCACTATTCAATTGTAATACTTTAACCACTTACAACAACTTATCTTAAGCATCTAGCAATTTTAAGAAATTGCACTTAAACAGTATACGTAACAAAACCATTTTCTGTGATTTCTTCCCATCTTTTTAATTTATTATCTTACTATCCTTTATTTTAATTCCTTTAAAAAGGAAACTCTTACGGCTTTCATTTATAAAAACAAGTCGACTCCAACGAGTCTGTGTTTATGTCACTTTATGCATGTGAATGCGTTTATTCACTTTGATTCCCTTTATTCTGTCCTTTCCGGTCCGATCATTTCTTGAATATTTCAAAACCAACGCTTCTTAAACGTCTATGTTCTTAATGAACCGGGAAGAATTTTAGAGTCATAGTCTAGGTTCTCATGCCAATATACTTCTCAAAATAAAGGAAATTATAGCTCAAATAATTTCACACACTTTCACAAAGTATAGTACTCATACTTTCACATAATTCACATAATATCTCAAAAGTATAACTCTTATACTTCAATCAAATTCATTCTTGGCATACTTATTCACAATCATACTTGCTTTCATACTTTAACAAAAATTCTTCTTAAAAGAAATCACACTTCTGAAATTCTTTCCTTTCATTCCTTCTTTGGTTGAGTCGACGTAGCAGGAGGTTGAGTTGTCATCTACACTCTTAAACTTAGTGTTACGACCTAACTTTTCTTGAAAGAAGACTTAGGTGTAGAGCATATTCTAATGCCCTATCGTACTACTGAAAGGAACTTGTATGCAGAGCTGAAACGATTGCTCTGATACCACTTTGTCACAGCCCCAAATCCCGAGGGACGGCAAAGTCGGGGTGCGACTAGGGATTGAATTAAAGAAGCGGGGAAGAAGGAGGAATAAAATAAATAAACACAATAACTAAACAACCACTGATATCTATGAACAGACTTTATTAAAAAGGAAGAGAGTCGACCTTGAAGGATCGCTCGACAGAGTTGTTCTCAAAAAGAAACTAAGTTCAAAGTACGGGACTTTTAGACCAAAAGATATACATTGACACAAAAAGAGTTTGGCAGCGGAAAACGTAAAACTAGAACCCTACTGTTCTTCTTTCTATTCACAACCTTCTACTCAACCTCCGCCGCTCCCGTCACTCAACCTGCACATTTATAAAACATATGCAGGGCTAAGTATAAACATACTTAGCGGGCACATTGCCGAAAACCTATCATAAGTATAGATTAATCAGGTATCTTAAAAGTAACGCATCGAGGTTTTTCATCAAATGCCCGTGCCTACTAAACATTTTCTTTCTTTTCACAATAGCTTGCGCAAGCCTTTACAGATGTTACGTTCAACTTGCCCAACTTCTGTTTCAACGCCGGGGAAGAGTTAACTTCTTCCGCGTATGTTCTATTCATCGCGGCTGGCTACCCCTCAACAGAGTACCACTCATACCAGGTACCGTGTACACTAAACCATGGAAAACCCTTACGGTTAACTCAGCGGTCCGATCGATTAGTTAACCCCCTTTGGCTAACTCAGAAAGGCACAAAAGAACTCACATAAAACAAATATTTTCATGCCTTGATAATCACTTTAAAACACAGTTATAAAACAATAAGTAAACATTTTCGAGCATCGCTCATTTGATTTGATATATATAGAAAAGCCCACCTGGCGATTTACAGAACAACTAAAGCTTCCGTCTTCTGTCTTCCGTCCTGTCTTCTAAACTCGACTTCCTCCTTTGAACGCAAATAATCACACTTTAATAAACGGTCGAGACAACAAAGGAAAAGGAAATCGAATTCATTTTATGACTTTTAGGCCTTTGCACTTTTGATTAACGAACAAAAAGAGACTCGAACATTTCTCGTTTATAAACTAACTCGGTTCCTTTACTCGACACTTAGGTCAGTTCATAATGGGAGTCGATAACTTATAACGACTTAGAAGTTCACAAGGAACAAAGTTAAAAAGGATTCAACTTAAGAAATTAGACTTACGAAAGTTTCTGCACAGAGCAGAAGTTCTGGAGTTCATACAGAACAGATTCCTGCGAAACAGGGGATGCAATTGATACTAAAAGAAAGCTACGGATGTCTAGTTTATTTTCCAATTTACGGATCTCGATTTCGTTAAGCGAGTAGAAAGTTATGACAGTTTCTGTGAAAGGTCGCAGTTCAGTCCGTGATTAACCCTAGGTGCTCGTATATCTCGACGCACCACTTCCTTGGTTCGACTAATGCTTTACCACCTTTATACTCACGAATTTTCAGTCTCATGACAGTCAATACGCACATTCTATCATGATGAACTCCTTCATATTTCTCGATTAAAAACACGACGTAAACTTTCTCGTCTTTTCCAACTACCAATTACTAAACCATTTCAATTCAAATTCACTTTCATTCTTCAATTTCTAGTTTATAAATTATAACTTATATCATCTCATATCTCGGATGGAAATATAGTCAACTACAATCTCGTTCGTTTATCAATGTTAAATACTAATATATCCGATTAGTTTCCTTATTTGACTTTCCTATCGTCACTTAGACTCGATTTCTCGTCTCTTACCAAAATTCCAACTATCTTAGAATTCGTTCAAATTTTCCGATTACGTTCCTTGATTACTAAGATTAATAAATATTCAAACCATAAACCTACATCATTATCCAATCTCGACTTATCGACGATTCTTCATCTCTTATTAAAAATTCAACGTTCTCTGATTTTGCTCAAACTTTCCAATATCGTTCATCAACTACCAAGATTCACTAATATGAAAATCATATACTCAAATTATTATCGAATCTTAACTTCTCGTCGGTTTTTTGTCTCTTACGATTTCTATTTTATTTTTAGAAAAATCTAATTAAATTATATAATCATCTATACACTTACTACATCTCATTTATATCATCACATCATACAAATCATAACAATTACTACATCAAATCCTTACTTCTTTCTCTCTTACATTTTGGTTTCTATTTTTAGACAATTCTCAATTAATTCATCCACACATCTTTCAATACATAGAACATAAATCCACAAATCAATCCTCAAAAATCAAACTAAATCTTCACCTATTTTTCTATATAATTTCGGTATTAACAAGTTATTAAGGGGGATGATTTTTATTAAATTTAACCATAGAAATCCAATTCTAAGCATGAAATAACATGTATTAATCATAGAACATCATCCTACTTCTTCATGAAAATTTCGAAAATAATAATATTGAGGGAAAAGAATTTTGTTCGGTTGGAACGGAAGCTTAGATCATTACTTAACGATTATGGACTCAGAACTAAGATTGATTGGTAGATGAACAACTTGTGGAGCTTTGAAAGCTTGAAGAACTCAACAATGGTGGATGAAGAACAAGAGAGAGATGAGAGAGAGAAAGCGGGGGGGGGGGGGGGGGAGGGGTGGCGGTAATGAGGGATGTGAGAGGGAAAGTGTGATGACTAAGGGTGTTGGATAATATTAACATAAAGTAGATAAAATCTAACAAGGTGAGTCATAGGAGGGTATGTGGCGGTTTTAGGGGATATTTTAGTCGAAAATATCACGTTTTACGGGTCTAATACGGCGTATATAAATCGAGAAAATAATTTCTTAGGCGGTTACGTTTTTGACGAAATCTAATTCGACTATTAGATTGGAAATAAATCTCTTATTCGGAATGCATAATTCGTTTTCCAAAATTCGATAAGAACTCGGGACTTCACAGTCCAAATTTCGTCCGGAAAAAAAAATAAAACTGATTTTTACTAACTTACTCTTATCGCAAAATAAGTGAATGTAAAGTCAGACGTTTTTTTTTATCTGAGTTTTCGAACGAAAATTTTATCGAACGCGAAAACCCTAATACAATAGTCGTTCAACCGACTTTTGGAATTTATTTTCAGAAACAGATTTCACCGTTAGTCTTAGAATTGAAAATCCTTAACTTAGGCGTGCAAAGCCTTAATAAATTATTAAATTTTTTATTTTAGCGACGAAAGAAATATCTGGGGTATTACAAAACTTGACACAACAAGTAAACAAGGAACGTCAACTATATCAACATACTTTTGGATGACTGGATAAAAATAAACGAGCACAAAAGACTTCGTCGGTTTAACATATCAAAATAAGCATTTCAAATCCAAATCAAGCAGACATCAACAAAGAATAGGTAATTGGTTTAAGCAAAAGGCTCGTTATGACATTAGAGGTTATAAAAAAGACATATCAAATGAGATTATCTTGCAGCGGAGACATCAACTCGCTCTCAACAACTACATGTATGAAGACATGCAATTGCCGACTCAAACTTTCATCTCAACGAGACACACCACCAAGAATCATCCTCTCCATCCTCATCCTTAGCTAACATGCACGTTTAGAAATACATGCAGGGCTGAGTACTTCGTACTCAGTGAACACATGCCAAAAATATTTTTAAACATTGCCCATTAGGGCTATATAATTGAACTTGCCTTGCCAAAGTATTAGCTTATTTAAAAACATTTTCCTTGTGAATGCACAAATCATTTTATTTTTCTTTAAACGACAGCGCTGTCAAAACATATATAATAAAGGTATGAATCATCTACCACATCAACATTGTGTCGAGAAGTAGGCCTCCTTCGCAAACACTGTGACCGGCTAAACCGAAGTAAAGCTCACAGTCACCATCATCAATCAACTAACCACACGTGGGTTCCTGCCTTACACAAGATAATATAACTCATGTAGATGATAAAGCTTACCGAACTCAGATAAATGGCAAGTCAATCAAACTTTAAAAGCTCACATAATATTAATCAATACGTAATAGCATTCATCGGAGTTTTGATTTCAGAAAAGCCCACATGGCTTCTGGTATATTGAAGTCGAGGTAGCTTACTTTACGCTTCCGACTACTTCTCAGTCCCGCTCGGCCCTTCAATGATAACATTGAATAAGATCGAGTTTATCGACTCGAAAATCGCATAATAAACCTAGGGCTCGGCTGAAGGACTTCTACTTAACTCGTATTTCTCTTATCTTATTTAAGCTTTTCTATATCAATATCTTTATCGATTTCTTATTCTCATATCTTCGTTTTTTACTTGATTTCTAGAAATTTTTCAAACTCAAATTCTCGTTTCTAGAAAATAATATTTTAAACTCCGCGCAAATCGATAAGTTACTATTCATCTCGTCTTTTACTTTTTAATTATTCAAGTTATATGAACTCAGAAAATCATAACATCGATTTCTCAATTATCATCACAAGTCATTCATATCTCAATCAAGTATTCACTTCAATAATCAAACATCCACATCATATAAATGATTACTTCACAATTAAGTAGGTTAATTAAACACGACTTAAGCACATTAAAATCAATCATTTATATCACATCAAGTATTCATCTTTAAGTAAATAGTTTACTTCACAGATATGTGGATTAGAACAGTTCCACTTAATCACATAATTCAATCAAGTATTGAACTCAGAAATAATTTATATTCCTAACACAATTAAGTGATAACTAGTTACTGCTCGACTCTTATCTTTCAAAAACTTATAACTTAGAACTTTTAACGAAAATCATTTTGTTAACTTATATAATAATAATAATCATTTCTCATTTAATATTTAAAATTCTATTTTGTATTTCTTGACTCAAAATACATCATTATTTTTCTCAAAATACGTATTCATATACGTAACCATTTTCCTCAAAATACGTACTCGTATACGTATGCAAACTCAACTAAATACTTTAATAAAATAATTATTATTTTATCTTTTTCTTTATTTAAAACTCAATTTTCATTTTTATTTAATAACAACTCGAATTTTCATTTCTAAACTTCTCTGCTCGATAACTTCTACATTTTAACTCCTTTTTAAGTGATTTAAAAAGCAAACTCGCTTAATCTTACTCAAATAACATCATCAAATCACTTAACACATCATAAAATATTAATAACTCATCATCAATGTATTATAATTCATCAAACTCGTTTTTCTCAAATAATCATGCATATTTGTTCATTTTCTAAACTTTATAACTCTTTTTCACTCAAGTAATAATCCATAACGTCACTCAAATATATAAACATACTCAAAATATAAACGTCAATCTCATAACTCATGTCATTCAATACTTTCAAATTTTCAAAGAAATATTTCAAATAAATTGATTATTCTTATTTATTATTTTTATTCTAATATTTCTTTGATTAACTTCTCAATCATCATATATAAACGAACTTAACTTCATATATCTCATCTCAAAAACTCTTATACTCAATTTTTAAGACATCTTCTCAAAGAAAATTTTATTTTCTTTCATGCTAATTCCCTTTTATTCCTCAAAAAAATATTAATAACAATATTCTATTTTCTTTTACACATCTAACATTATACTCATGCATTTCATCTCTTATATCATCAAAAATCTTCACATTCTCAACAAAGAAGTATATTTCTTTGTTTTACTTAACTTACAAGTCTATTTAATTATTTCTACTTTCTCATTTTAATTTATTTCTTTTATATATATATATATTATATATATATATATATATATATATATATATATATCAAACTCAAAATAAAATTCATAGAATTTTTATATCTTTCTCTTTTAACTCAAACATGCTTAATAACTCATTTGCTCCTTAATTTCATTTTTATATAATGAAATTCCATCATTTTAATATATATATATATATATATATATATATATATTTCTAATTTAATATATATTAAAATAATTAATTAATTATTATTTTAATTCATCTTTAAATCTTCATAATTCCTTCAAGAACATGAAGAACACATCTTCAAAAACTCATATCAACTCAAGAACATCATATTTATTTTTATGTCTATTTTCTTAGATTTTCTTCTTGAAAAGTCCATAAAAATTACTAAAAATTCATATCTTCTCATTTTCTCAATTTTCAAGCTTGTAAACTCGTTCAAAAATTCATCTAACACATCTTAACATCATCACATCATCAATATTATTATACTTCATAAAAAATCAACAAAAATCATTTTTGTTCACAATAGGCATATTTCGAATTATATGCCTAAAATCATAAAAATTCATATTTCATCATAAAACTCATCTAGATCATATTTTCATGTATCATCATGCTTATAAACATCATTAAACTAAGAAAATCCATTAATCATAATTTATTCGATTTTTCTCTATTTTTAATGAATTAAATCCATTACAAATTTAATTAATTCACCAAAAATTCTCAAAAATACATATATGCATATAAATCACATTAAAAATCACAATAAGCATATATCATCATCATATAACCAAATAAACATCAAAACTCATCAAGAACTTATTTTTCCTAATGGTTTTCATTTAGCCGATTTTGGGTTAATTACCTATCTTAGGTATTTACTTCATTTCAAACCCTAGATCATGCTTTAATCCTTAATTTGATCATCATCTCATCATTACATCCCTAAGGTTTTCCTAAGTATAAATTAAACATGCATGCTTCCCTTTCTTTCTTGGTTTAGATTACATATATACACAATATGAATGAATGAAATTCATACTTAAAATAAAATACTTTAGCTACTTCTTGGGTTGGCTTATTGGATGCTTGGAGGATAAATAATGATGGATTAGCAACTCCTTTCCTTGAATGAAACAAAACACAAGGAGATCAAGAACAAAAATAAGGAACAAACCCTTATTTCTTCTCCATGAAAATCGATGGAGATGATGTATGATCTAAGCTTGTTTCAAGCTTGAAAAGAAAGGATTAGGTGGAGGCTTACTCTTTAGAAGATATAGGACTTGAAAGAGATATCAAACATCATGGAATCCTCAAGCAAATAGCATGATTTCACCAAGAGAACTAGGGTTGCATGGAAGCATAAAAACTGTCGAAAAATCGCTGCTACTGTCCAGTGGATGAAATCGATTGTGCAGCTCATTTTTCTTGGCTTTCACGACTTTGGGAGATGATGGATAGATAGTAGATGATATCTAGTATGTTAGGGTAAAATTTGGGATGATTTGAAGGTGTGAAACGTGAAGTTTGGAGCTCAAACTCGCAGCATAGCAGCTGCTATGTTGTTCTCGGCAGAGAGAGTAATTTCGAGAGATAGAGAGAGAATAGAGTTGTTGCTTGTGGTGAAAGAGTGTTAGATGATAAGAATGAAGAAAGGGGATGTATTTTTATCTCATAAGATATGCAAGATATGAGAGAGAGGAGATCGTGAGAAAGATTGGAGTGAGAAAAAGAATATGGTGTGTTGGCACACTAGGAAGGAGAGTTGCTCTCACTCCCTCTAATGAGAGTGGTTTAGGATTTAGGGATAAGATTGAGGATAAGATTGCAACTTATTACTGCTAAATATACCTGGTTAATTAATTTTCCGGTAGAAATTATCCCCTTCGTCTCACTTTTAATCCCTCGATTCATTTAAAATCCGTCTCGTCTCTTTCTCGTCGTCCAAATTCTCTCTAATTCATCTCATATCTCTTAAAATAATTTTAGGAATCTAATGATATCATATTTATATCTAGATTCCATCTAATAAATAATTTATTAAAAACGGCCCGACTAAACGAGTCGTTAAGCAATTTACTTTTAAAGCTTCATCAAATAATTTCGGAAAATTCTTTGACTTATCTCAAAGGTCATAAAATAAATTCTAGTTTCAAATGAAACTAATTAAACTAAATTTGGAGTCGGTTGACGAATATTGATTTCTCGGTTTACGTTACTATTCATCTAAAAATCAAAATTCTCAGAAAATTCCGAAATTCATACTCAAACTCAATCTCATATAAATAAGCTCAAAAAATTCATCACAAACTCGATTCGAATAATCAAAACGAGAAAAATTACATTAGTGCACATAAGGGCATTTTCATCGTTTCACAGATAAATTTATTTTCGCAAAAATATTTAGCACTCGAAACTCATCATATAGGCATATTAATTAAGTTAATACGCACTTAAGAACTTAGAAAGGTTCGGGGTATTACATCCTCACCCCCTTAAAAAAAATTTCGTCTGAAATTCGCTAACGTTAAGAAATTAGCTCGGGACACTTCGCTTTCATCTTTTCTTCAAGTTCTCACGTAGCTTCTTCAAGATTGTTGTGTTGCCACTTGATATTAACGAGGGAAATTAATTTTGTTCTAAGCTAATGAATCTTACAATCCAGAAATCGCTTGGTTTCTCCTCGTAACTTAAATTTAACTTTAAAGCTACGTCTTCTCGTCTAATCACGTTTTTCGGATTAAGAACATACTTTCGCAATTGCGATACGCAAAACACATTAATCGAATTCCCAAAACTAGGAGGTAAAGCTAATCTATACGAGATAGCTTCAATTCTTTCTAGGATTTCAAACAGTCCTATAAATCGAGGCTCTAGCTTTTCTCGTACATCAAAACGATGTACTCCTCTCGAAAGGAATACCTTCAAAAAGGCTTTACTTCCTACTTCAAACTCTAACTCAATTTGTCGATTATCGGCATACGACTTCTGCCGACTTTAAGCTTCTTAAATTTTCTCGCGATTTTGACAAACAGATTCTATCATCTCTTCGATCGCTTTTTGCTCTATAACTTTTCTCTCGCCTACTTCATCTTAGTAGAGCGGAGATCAACATTTCTTTCCATAAAAGGTTACGTAAGGGGCATTCTAATTGCATTCTAATAATTATTGTTGTAGGCAATTCAACAAGAGGTATGATTTTCTACCAATTGTCTTCTTTGTCTAACAACACAGCTCTCTACATATCCTCAAGAATTTGAATCATTCTTTCCGATTGACCATCGGTCTGAAGATAGTAGACGGTATTAAATTACATCTATGTTCCCAACTCTTTTTGAAAACTTTCCTAAAACGGGCAGTAAACTTCGGATCTCGATCGGAAGTGATCGTACTTAGTACAACAAGTAATCGTACGATTTCTTTAACATAATTTGTGCCAACTTGTTGGATCCATAGATGTGTGGACTATATATAAAATGAGCGGACTTTGTCAATCTATCCATAACTACTCAATAACTATATTTCTTTTCCTCGTCCTTGGTAACCCGTCACAAAATCCATGGTGACACCTTCCCATTTCCACTTAGGAACTGGTAACGGCTGTAAAGATCCAAATGGTCTTTGATACAAGGACTTTATTTACTGACAAGCTAAGTATCTCTTTATGTATATGCCTACATCTTTCTTTATCTCTTCCTACCAGAATTGTTACTTCAAATCCTGGTTCATCTTCGTACTATCGGAGTGAACCGTATGATCTCATTCCTTAGCTTCTCATCATTTGGCACGTAAATCTTTCTTCTAAACAATACAATGTTGTTACTCGATTCTATAAAAACTTTACTTCTCCTCTTTTAATTCTAAGTCTCAATGCTTCTAGTTTCTCGTATCTTCTTTAGCATTCTATGATACGAGATCATAGATCTGGCATTACTACCAATGAAGTAATCTCTTGTTCTATCATCATCAAAGATAGAACTACTTTGATTCTCATCCTTTTAACTTCATTTTCTCAGAGTTTTCCAACTTTTCTTTTCTATTCAACGCATCAGCTACTACATTAATTTTCCCGGGATAATGGAAAATTTTGGCAATCATAAGAAATATTTCAGATTCTTATGATCTGAAAAGATTTCACTCTTAACACTATAAAGATAGTATCTCCAATTCTTCAGAGCATGTATGACGGCTATTACTCTAGATTATGCGTTGGGTACTTCTCTTCATAAGGTTTAAGCTATCTTGATGCATATGCACTCACTCTTGTATCTTGCATTAGTACACATCCTAACATTTGGATGATGCATCGGTGTAAATTATATAGTCTTTTCCCATTTCAGGGAGGCTAACACTAGAGCTAGATTGACTACAGCTCTCGGAACATTTTTCTCAATTTCTTCCGTCCACTTAAATTTCGATTCTTTCTTCAACAAAGTTGTCATCGGCTTTGCGATCTTGGAAAATTCATAGAAGGATTTGAATTTCCAATAGTAACATATTAGACAAGGAAACTACGGGTTTCATATACTAATGTCAGGAATTTCCATTCTTGAACTGCTTTTACTTTCTCTGCTCCAACTTATATTCCTTCGGACAATCAACGGGTCCTAGGAAATTTACTTCTTCTAGCCAGAATTCATTCTTATTGAATTTGGCATTCCGTTTCTCTGATCTTAACTTTTCTAACACAATTCGCAGATGCTTCTCGTGTTCTACTCTATCCTTCGAATATACAATATCTTGGTATATTCATGATAAACTCTGTTTATTAAATTCATAAAACAGCTGGAGTATTTGTTAATTCAAATGGCATTACTATGGATTCATAATGTCCATATCTTATTCAGAAGATAGTCCCTGGGACATTTTCTTGTTTGATCTTTAGCTAGTGTTTACTAGACCTTAAATTAGTCTTAGAGAAAATACTTGCTCTTTTAAACTGATCGAACAGATCATCTATCTTTGGCAAGGACATTATTCTTGAGCGAAATCTTGTTAAGCTCTTGGTAGTCTATGCTCATTCTCAAACTTTCGTCCTTCTTTTTCTCCAATAAGATTGGAGCTTCCCAAGGGAAAACATTCAATCGAATGAAACCTAAACCCAACAACTCTTGTAGCTGGATTTTTCATTCTTGGAGTTCCTTTGGAGCCATTCTATACGAAGTTTTCAAAATCGGGGCTGATCCAGGCCTTAGATCAATCGTAAACTCTAATTGTCTAAATGGAGGCAAACCAGATAAGACTTCGGAATAAAACATCTTTAAATTTTTCTCACATTTTACGTCATCAATATTTGGCCCATGCTCATCATCTTTACTCAATTAAACTTGATACACTTTTGTATCCTTCCATCTCGTGCCGAGATAATCGGCATACTCTTATTTACTCTTCTCAAGGCGGGTGAAATAAAATTTGTTTCTACTCGTATGAAATCGTCGCGAAATTCTCGGTTAACCCATCCGTTCCAAAATTATATCTACATCCCATATCTGGATTAGATTTAGGGATTTCGCGGATAATTTATGGCCTTTGAATTCGAGTTCGGAATTCGGATAAACTTGCGAAACTAACAATGATCTTCTAAAAGGGGTTGATACTCTAAGCACCTGGTTCAAATCTTCTACATTCAACCTAAGATTTTCTACGCAAATGCTAGATATAAATAAATGCAATGCTCCAGTATTATATAAAATGATAACAGGCATGCCTTAAACTTTCTCGTATTTGCAAGATTTTCCTTGGTCTTTGACTCAAGGTTTCTGTTCTATTGCGAACATTCATTGATAGTGCGTTTGTTCTTGCGGAGGAGTTTTCAGCTTTTACAGCTGCGCGTTACGTTAAGGCTGGGGGTACTTCTATTTTGGAATCGCTTTCACTGCTCTCATCTGAGAGGGTTGATACTGATTCGGCCTTCTACCGATCATTCTTTGCTGTTTACTTGGACACCGATTTAAGGAATGACCAAGTTGTCCACAAGTAAAACAAACATTACTCTTAGCTTTGCAGATGCCTTGATGCATCTTGTCGTACTTCGGACACGGAGGGAGTCATTAGGGTTCTATTGGTACGCCATTTCGATTAGCACACTGGACCTTCACCTTCTGAGATTGCTGAGATTGATGTTGTTTCTTCCACGACTTTTTGTTTGGGTGGGTACCGCCACTCCACTTTTCTTTTCTTTTTGCAAACTGACCTTGTTGAAATGGATATGAGGTAGCAACTGTCGTCGACTGGCTTTGAAATTAAGGATTCGCTGAGGATTGCGATCTTTTCTCTGGCTGCATTGCCAACTCTATATCCAAGGCTCAGTTAAAGGCTTCTGCGTTAGTCAGACTACTCTGACTTGCAAGAACAACTCGGATATCTTGTTTTGGATTCACTTAGAATAACTCATATGTTTTCTTGTTAGTATTCACCTTATCAGGTGCAAAACGAGCTAACTCATAAAATTCATGATCGTATTAAGCTACCGGTCTCTTTTCTTATCTCAGATTCGCAAATTCGTTCGTCTTTTGCTTACGATAACTGCAAGGCACATACTTCTCATACAGAGCTTCTTTAAATTGCTTTCACGTCAAATTCTCACGTTCTTCTAAAGTACACGTCTTCTGTCGAGCTTCCCACCATAATTGGCAGTTTTCTCTAGTTGATACGTCGCGATCATTACATCGATGGAATAAAAAAAATTGCTCTAAAGAATGAATCCAGTTCTCGGCTTTTGCCGGACTGCCTTTATCATCTAAAGTTGGGAAAAAAATTTAGCGAAGAAAAAGTTCTTCTATTCGTGTCTTATGTTAAAAAGGCAGTGGGATAAGATCTCGACATTCTTTTTCTTCAATTCTTTCAATTTTTTACTCTTAGTCATCTTGGCATTCTAAAAAGAATGCTAATGATTTGGCATTTCGGAAAATCTTCCGTTTAGCGTATTAATATACTCGAAATTTTCTCAACTTTTGAAAATTCTTCCTTTCTTAAGAGGAATTTGATTCTCGATTGATACTTAACATCATATAATGAAAAATTTCATATAAATCAATCATCTCACATAAAACAATCATCTCAGATACATCATTTCTCAACTCAAACATTTAAGCATTCATTGGCATGAACTTCAAAATTTCACATATTCTCAGATAAAATCATTCTCATCACTCAAGGTAATCATATACTCAAATATTGTCACATTTGACACATTTTCATCACTCAACATCAACAGTTATCACATACTGTTCATTCTCATATTCCAGATTTATACTCAATTATTTGTCATATAAATATGACACATCCTCATTACTCAATAATATATTCTCAGGAGAATAACTAATTTAATTATCTCAACTCTTACTTCTTCTCTTGCTCTTATCTCAGAGTAATTGGAATCTCAGATACTTAATATTATTATCAGCACTTAGGAGACTCAAAATTGATTTTAACAGCCTAACGACTTTATTTTCTTATCATCCGAACTGATGGCCTCTTGTGAAGACTTTATATCGAAGAAAAGGGATTAATACTAACATCGGAAAAATTATCCCTATACTTCGTCTCACGATCTACTCGTACTAGCGACGAGTTACTACTTCACATTCGTACTACTAGGTAGTTATGCATCAAGTTTATAATTTACATTACTGCATAAGGTAAAAGAGTTCAACTTTCATCATTTGCACCCTAAGCATGCAAATCATCGTTGCTAGGGTCATTTCTTCCATTCTATTCCTCTTCAGGATTCTCTTCTGGATCCTCACTGTTTTGAATCTCTGCTACGGCTAGCGCTTCTAAAAGGTCATCTTTGGTATACTTAGGAACATACCACAGATTTACCGTATATCCAATCTTCTCAGCTTCGTAACGAGATTCATCATCTTCTAACTCTAACTCAACCCACGGGGGAGTCTCGATACTATTCTTGTGACAGGTGTAGACACCAACGATGTCTAGATCTCTAGCTCTAGCTCCTGGTTACTCGTTGCTGCCAATGACTCAAGATCTACGTACGGAGAAACGTTACGATCATTTGGAATTGGTTGGAGGTAACCACGATCTACAGTAGCAGCGTCTATCGAATATTCTAAGGATTCATCATCTCTGACTCCTGCACATCTCGACCTAGACGACTCGGCTTCTAACGGCACTGGAGAAAAAGTGCGGCCTTTGCGTTTAAACTGCTCAAGATGGTCGTATGCATAGGGCGAGACACTGAAGAAATCATACGTACCATCCGGTTGTGTTATGACTAAACCAAACGAGGCAGAAAAGTCATAAAAAAATAAGAAGGGAGCACATTTCCCGAGTAAGAATTATACTGATAAGAAGTTCTCGACTCACGATGAGATGGAGAAGAATCTCGGAGTAGAGATGGCTTATTTTGAGACTAAGGTTGAGGATCAAGGGCGAAATCATCGGTCATAACCGGCACAATAGGGTTAAAGGGTCCGGAAGGCGGAACACTGTATATGATGAATTGCTCAAAAATTTCAGCAATGAAAGAGTTGCAATTGCCGTATATCATGTGGCTTGACACAAGTAAAGATGCCCAATCTCGCCACTCTCGAGGTAGTAAATGGGTCAGATGAATCATTCCATCTATGGCACTAACATCAAGGTATTTCACGACTTCCCACACCTTATGGAAATGGGCGAGAAATTCTGCAACGGTCTCGTCATCCATCTTTCTGATACATAGGTACTCGTACAACATCGCTTGATTCGTCTCGTCGTCCATCCTATACGTTTTAACAATGTATTAAACATACTATAACAAATATACGTATCTCACGTTTTGGAATTCCGACCTCCTCGTACTTGATTTTGCGTTTCAAAGAGATTTGATTGCTCGAACTACTTGGCAATTACATTTCTTTAAATCGTCTGCAAAATCGTTTCATCCTTTTCGTCTTCCACACCTAGGTATGAGAATTAGGGATAACATTCTAAAGCAACCTGGTTATTTAAGCTACTCGCTTCATAAATAGCTTCTAATTTTACACGAGCGTACATAACATGCTGAATAACTTTAAATCAATTGCATACTCAATACTTTAAAAAAATATTCGTACCTGGTAGTTGGATAAGATGGAGATGATTGGTGTGTCACTGACTCAAACAAGTCTAGGAAACAAGTCTAGACTCGACTTATCAAAGAAAGTTTAAGCTTCAGAGCAGACTATGAAATAGACCTGCTCTGTTACCACTTTGTCACAGCCCGAAATCCGGTGTGTAGGAACGACCAGACTCTATTGGAGTGTGAAGGTGAAACCATCAAAGAAACATATCAATTCTATTACAACTCAACTCGAGATGTAACAATACATTAACTCAATTGAAATAGTAATGTGAAACCATCAAATAAAACTTGACTCAACAAGTAATCAAGCTCGGAAATAAGGGTTTGTCAACAAGGAACGTCAACTATATCAACATACTTTTGGATGACTGGATAAAAATAAACGAGCACAAAAGACTTCGTCGGTTTAACATATCAAAATAAGCTTTTCAAATCCAAATCAAGCAGACATCAACAAAGAATAGGTAATTGGTTTAAGAAAAAGGCTCGTTATGACATTAGAGATTATCAAAAAGACATATCAAATGAGATTATCTTGCAGCGGAGACATCAACTCGCTCTCAACAACTACATGTATGAAGACATACAATTGCCGACTCAAACTTTCATCTCAACGAGACACACCACCAAGAATCATCATCTCCATTCTCATCCTTAGCTAACCTGCACGTTTAGAAATACATGCAGGGCTGAGTACTTCGTACTCAGTGAACACATGCCAAAAACATTTTCAAACATTGCCCATTAGGGCTATATAATTGAACTTGCCTTGCCACTGCATCACAAGTATTAGCTTATTTAAAAATATTTTCCTTGTGAATGCACAAATCATTTTATTTTTCTTTAAACAACAGCGCTGTCAAAACATATATAATAAATGTATGAATCATCTACCACATCGACATTGTGTCGAGAAGTAGGCCTCCTTCTCAAATACTGTGACCGGCTAAACCGAAGTAAAGCTCACAGTCACCATCAGCAATCAATTAACCACACATGGGTTCCTGCCTTACACAGGATAATATAACTCATGTAGATGATAAAGCTTACCGAACTCAGATAAATGGCAAGTCAATCAAACTTTAAAAGCTCACATAATATTAATCAATACGTAATAGCATTCATCGGAGTTTTGATTTCAGAAAAGCCCACCTGGCTTCTGGTATATTGAAGTCGAGGTAGCTTACTTTACGCTTCCAACTACTTCTCAGTCCCGCTCGGCCCTTCAATGATAACATTGAATAAGATCGAGTTTATCGACTCGAAAATCGCATAATAAACCTAGGACTCGGCTGAAGGACTTCTACTTGACTCGTATTTCTCTTATCTTATTTAAGCTTTTCTATATCGATATCTTTATCCATTTCTTATTCTCATATCTTCGTCTTTTACTTGATTTCTAGAAATTTCTCAAACTTAAATTCTCATTTCTAGAAAATAATATTTTAATCTCCATGCAAATCAATAAGTTACTATTCATCTCGTCTTTTACTCTTTAATTACTCAAGTTATATGAACTCAGAAAATCATAACATCGATTTCTCAATTATCATCACAAGTCATTCATATCTCAATCAAGTATTCACTTCAATAATCAAACATCCACATCATATAAATGATTACTTCACAATTAAGTAGGTTAATTAAACACTACTTAAGCAGATTAAAATCAATCATTTATATCACATCAAGTATTCATCTTTAAGTAAATAGTTCCACTTAATCACATAATTCAATCAAGTATTGAACTCAGAAATAATTTATATTCCTAACACAATTAAGTGATAACTAGTTACTGCTAGACTCTTATCTTTCAAAAACTTATAACTTAGAACTTTTAACGAAAATCATTTCGTTAACTTATATAATAATAATAATCATTTCCCATTTAATATTTAAAATTCTATTTTGTATTTCTTGTCTCAAAATACATCATTATTTTTCTCAAAATATGTATTCATATACGTAATCATTTTCCTCAAAATACGTACTCGTATACGTATGCAAACTCAACTAAATACTTTAATAAAATAATCATTATTTTATCTTTTTCTCTATTTAAAACTCAATTTTTGTTTTTATTTAATAAAATCTCGATTTTTCATTTCTAAACTTCCCTGCTCGATAACTTCTACATTTTAACTCCTTTTTAAGTGATTTAAAAAGCAAACTCGCTTAATCTTACTCAAATAACATCATCAAATCACTTAACATATCATAAAATATTAATAACTCGTCATCAACGTATTATAATTCATCAAACTCGTTTTTCTCAAATAATCATGCATATTTGTTCGTTTTCCAAACTTTATAACTCTTTTTCACTCAAGTAATACTCCATAACGTCACTCAAATATATAAACGTCAATCTCATAACTCATATCATTCAATACTTTCAAATTTTTAAAGAAATATTTCATATAAATTGAATATTCTTATTTATTATTTTTATTCTAATATTTCTTTGATTAACTTCTCAATCATCATATATAAACGAACTTAACTTCATATATCTCATCTCATAAACTCTTATACTCGATTTTTAAGACATCTTCTCAAAGAAAATTTTATTTTCTTTCATGCTAATTCCCTTTTATTCCTCAAATAAATATTAATAACAATATTCTATTTCTTTTACACATCTAACATTATACTCATGCATTTCATCTCTTAAATCATAAAAAATCTTCACATTCTCAACAAAGAAGTATATTTCTTTGTTTTACTTAACTTACAACTCTATTTAATTATTTCTAATTTCTTTCTTTTATATATATATATCTATCAAACTCGAAATAAAATTCATATAATTTTTGTATCTTTCTCTTTTAACTCAAACATGCTTAATAACTCATTTGCTCCTTAATTTCATTTTTATATAATGAAATTCCATCATTTTAATATATATATATATATTTCGAATTTAATATATATTAAAATAATTAATTAATAATTATTATAATTCATCTTTAAATCTTCATAATTCCTTCAAGAACATGAAGAACACATCTTCAAAAACTCATATCAACTCAAGAACATCATATTTATTTTTATGTCTATTTTCTTAGATTTTCTTCTTGAAAAGTCCATAAAAATTACTAAAAATTCATATCTTCTCATTTTCTCAATTTCCAAGCTTGTAAATTCATTCAAAAATTCATCTAACACATCTTAAAATCATCATAATCATCATCAATATCATTATACTTCATCAAAAATCAACAAAAATCATTTTTGTTCACAATAGGCATATTTCGAATTATATGCCTAAAATCATAAAAATTCATATTTCATCATAAAACTCATCCAGATCATGTTTTCATGTATCATCATGCTTATAAATATCATTAAACTCAGAAAATCCATTAATCATAATTTAATCGATTTTTCTCTATTTTTAATGAATTAAATCCATTAAAAATCAAATAAATTCACCAAAAATTCTCAAAAATACATATATGCATATAAATCACATGGAAAATCACAATAAGCATATATCATCATCATATCACCAAATAAACATCAAAACTCATCAAGAACTTATTTTCCCTAATTGTTTTCATATAGCCGGTTTAGGGTTAATTACCTATCTTAGGTATTTTCTTCATTTTAAACCCTAGATAATGCTTTAATCCTTAATTTGATCATCATCTCATCATCACATCCCTAAGGTTTGCCTAAGTATAAATTAAACATGCATGCTTCCCTTTCTTTCTTGATTTAGATTACATATATACACAATATGAATGAATGAAATTCATACATAAAATAAAATACTTTAGCTCCTTCTTGGCTTGGCTTATTGGATGCTTGGAAGATAAATAATGATGGATTAGCAACTTCTTTCCTTGCATGAAACAAAACACAAGGAGATCAAGAACAAAAATAAGGAACAACCCCTTATTTCTTCTCTATGAAAATCTATGGAGATGATGTATGATCTAAGCTTGTTTCAAGCTTGAAAAGAAAGGATTAGGTGGAGGCTTACTCTTTAGAAGATATAGGACTTGAAAGAGATATCAAACATCATGGAATCCTCAAGCAAATAGCATGATTTTACCAAGAGAACTAGGGTTGCATGGAAGCATAAAAACTGTTGAAAAATCGCTGCTACTGTCCGGTGGATGAAATCAACTGTGCAGCTCATTTTTCTTGGTTTTCACGACTTTGGGAGATGATGGATAGATAGTAGATGATGTCTAGTATGTTAGGGTAAAATTTGGGATGATTTGAAGGTGTGAAACGTGAAGTTTGGAGCTCAAACTCGCAGCATAGCAGCTGCTATGTTGTTCTCGGCAGAGAGAGTAATTTCGAGAGATAGAGAGAGAATAGAGTTGTTTCTTGTGGTGAAAGAGTGTTAGATGATAAGAATGAAGAAAGGGGATGTATTCTTAACTCATAAGATATGCAAGATATGAGAGAGAGGAGATCGTGAGAGAGATTGGAGTGAGAAAAAGAATATGGTGTGTTGGCACACTAGGAAGGAGAGTGGCTCTCACTCCCTCTAATGAGAGTGGTTTAGGGTTTAGGGATAAGATTGAGGATAAGATTGCAACTTATTACTGCTAAATATACCCGGTTAATTAATTTTTTGGTAGAAATTATCCCCGTCGTCTCACTTTTAATCCCTCGATTCATTTAAAATCCTTCTCGTCTCTTTCTCGTCATCCAAATTCTCTCTAATTCATCTCATATCTCTTAAAATAATTTTAGGAATCTAATGATATCATTTTTATATCTAAATTCCATCTAATATATAATTTATTAAAAACGGCCCGACTAACTGAGTCGTTAAGCAATTTATTTTTAAAGCTTCATCAAATAATCTCGGAAAATTCTTCGACTTATCTCAAAGATCTTAAAATAAATTCTAGATTCAAATGAAACTAATTAGACTAAATTCGGAGTCGGTCGATGAATAGTGATTTCTCGGTTTACGTTACTATTCATCTATAAATCAAAGTTCTCAGAAAATTCTGAAATTCATACTCAAGCTCAATCTCATATAAATAAGCTCAAACAATTCATCACATACTCGATTCAAAAAATCAAAACGAGAAAAATCACATTAGTGCTCATAAGGGCATTTTCGTCGTTTCACAGAAAAATTTATTTTCGCGAAAATTTTTAGAACTCGAAACTCATTATATAGGCATATTAATTAAGTTAATACGCACTTAAGAACTTAGAAAAGTTCGGGGTATTACACTCCTTCATCAATTTCATCTTTTAGCTATAGAAATGGAAAATTACTACTAACTTTTAGTTTTCATCGATTTTCTTACGGTTTTCTTAATTGATTTTTATTTCTTTCATTTAAATGCATATTTATATTCCAATAAATCCTAATTTTATTATTTTAGGATTATTTCTCCGTATTGAATTCAAGGACACTTAAAATCTTATTCTACTATCTTATTTCAATTTATTTTTAATTTTATTTTTCTTAGCTTAACTCTTTCATTTAGACTTAAGAGATTAAAAAGAACAATTTCTTATGCTTTAGTTTTACTCGAAATTTTCATCACTTATGCTAGGGAGGTTATTTCTTAAATTTTCTCATAACTTAATCTTATTTTACTTTTAATCTCTCTTTTAATAATATAATTAAAACATAAATCAATAAGAATAAAGTTCCTAACTTATTTCTTCATACTCTTGAATTTTTATACTCATCAAACTTATGAATTTATTTCTTTTGATTAATAGCAATTCATAATATACTCTTATCTTCATTTTTAATCCATCAATCATAACAATTATAATAAAAATTATAACTTATATTTTTGAACATTATTTTCGGTATTAGCATGCTTTTCACAATTAATTTCTTAGCTTCAAATTATTCATGTATTTATACTCCAGCATGCTTAGATTATAGATTTCTATCCTCAAATTAAACATACAAGTTATATATCAAATTTTCAATTCTACTATATATCATCTTCCTCAAGTGACCTTGTTCATAAACATACTTCAACGAAATAATGAAATCATGCTTAGATATCATCATCTATATCAACAAGATCATAAATTCAACAAAAGCATGCAAACCCTTATTCCTTCATAATTTTCGGTTTCTACTAGGGTTTTTCATCATGAATTTATCTTCTTTATTTCATCATACTATCATCTTTAACTCAGGCATGTACTCATAATATCAAGATCAAAATTTTAAAGCATGAAATTTCTCGATAACCCTAATCATAGTTTGAATTCCCTTCATTCTTTCCTAGTGCATGGATAGCATGTAAGATTATAGATATAAACCTTGAAAATCTAAGCTTAGAACTTCATAAAAATAGTGCAGAAAATTCAAAACTCCTAAGGTGGAAAAAGACATGAAAATCGAATGATAGAGGTGAAAAACCTTGCTCCTTTCGTGCTAGATGATACTAGACTCTATTCCACGCAACTCTAGCTCCTTCCTTAAGCTTGGAATGAACAAAAATGGAGGCTAAGGGGCTGCTGCTATTTTCGGTAGTTTGGAGATGGTGAATGGAGTTTTTTTGCCGATGGAAATGAGAGAGAAAGAGAGATAGAATGAAGTTGTGTGTGTTGTGTGAGATGAGAGTGAAAGTGAGAGTGGGGATTGTTCGAGGGATCCCACATATATTGAGGGGTGAAGCCGTGTGGGATGAGAGGGTGAGAGAGTGTGTAATACCCCAGACTTTTTCTACAGTCTTTAAAAATGAAAGTTAATAATAATCATGGCTTTGCACGCCTAAGATCATGAAATTAAATTCTAAGATTTACGGTAAAATCCGTTTCCGAAAATAATTTCCAGAAATCGGACGAACGACTACTGTATTAGGGTTTTCGCGTCCGGTAAGTTTTTCGCCCGAAAACTCAGAATCAAATTCCGTCAGAATTTACATTCACTTTTTCTTCGAGACGAGTTCACCGGAGAAAGTTAGTTTTTATGATTTTCCGGACGATTTTTGGACTGTGATGTCCCGACTTTTTCTCGGATTTTTGAAAACGAATTAGGTTTTCCGAGTACGTAAATTATTTCCAATCTAACGGACGAATTAGATTACGTCAAATCCGTAACTATCTAGGAAAGTATTTCTCGACTAAAAAATCAACGTTTAAGAGCCGAAAACGAGATTTTATCGTCAAATATTTCCATGCCATACGCATCCCTAACGAGTCACATTACTTTGTGGGATATTTCTCTTACTTTATGATTCACTACATGAGTCATCACCTTCTCCCCCTTATACCCCCTTTACCGCCACCCTCCATCACACATACACACTCTCTTTTTCTTCATTTCTCCTCCATTGAAGCTCAACTTCAAGCTTTCTTCAAGATCAAAACTCTTCCATCTACCGATCAAATCCATATCCGAGTTCATATTACGAAAGGTAAGAGCTTCGTCTATCATTTGAACCGAACAAATCTCTTTTCCCCCAATTTTTATTTTTTCGAAAATTTGAGAATTGAGATAGCATGTTGTTCTTTGATCGAATCATGTTCTAGGATGTTTAGAATCGAGTTCTACGGATCAAATCATGAAGAAAATCACACCTCTTTGTCTAGGGTTATTACCGATTTTTTTTAGAATTTGGGGCTTTGATCGTAGCTCGATTTCTTTGTTGATTGAATGATAGATTAGTGTTCCTCATGATGTTAATTGACTCTACGAATTGTTTTAGATTTTTCTAAAAATAAAATTTGAAACCTAAGAGACGAAGAAAGCTCGATTTAGGATAGTAAATGTTATGATATGTTCGATTGTTTAATGGAAATGAGATATACGATGCATGAGGATGATTATATTTTTTGTCACAGCCCCAACTTCCGAAGGACGGCAAAGACGGGGTGCGACTAGGGATTGGATTAAAGAAACGGAAAAGAAGAGAATAAATGAATAAAACACATTAACTTAACACTAATTACGATGAACTTGAATAAATGAGAGTCGATCTTGAAGGATCGCTCGTCATACTATATACAGGGAAAACTAGGTTTAAAGTAATAACAATTTAAACCGAAAGGATTTACATAAATAAGGGAACTGACTTTAATTAATGAAAGAAAGAGTTGATCACGAAGGATCACTCGACATAACTGTTCTTAGAAGAGACTAAGTTCAAGGAATGAAACTTAGTTCTAAAGTTATATACTAACTGAAACTAGTTTACAGAATTGGCAGCGGAAAAACGTAGAAATGATAACACATGTCGAATGTGAAATCGAGGCTCAATCAACATTACTTCTGTAAGACGACCTTTACTCAACCTCCTCCGCCTTCGTCGCTCAACCTGCACATTTAAAAACAAACATGCAGGGCTAAGTACAAAGGTACTTAAAGGGCACAATGCCGAAAATATTTTATATGTAACGCAACTGGGTTTTTCTTTAAAAGGCCCGTGCTTACCAAATATTAAATCAAATCATGCATCTTTTCATAAATACTCACATAATGCTTTTACTGAATAACATACTGTGGGTTTTAACTCACAACCGATCGTCTGGAAAGCGCCTGTGGGCTAACTCAGAATCTGTCCCTCTGGATAGCACCTGTGGACTATCTCAGAATCTGATCGTTTAGTTGGAATTATCTGGATAGCAGCCTGAGGGCTATCTTAGAATTCAATACTCTGGTTAGCACCTGAGGGCTAACTCAGAGAGACATAATAGAATTCACATAAACAATTCATTAAAGCACTGATAGAACTTTAATACTCACTTATTAAAACAATACGTAATCACTTTCGAGCAACGCTCGCATATAAATACTTTAATACTCATTTATTAAAGCAAAACGTAAACACCTTCGAGCAACGCTCGCATATAAATTAGGCAGTAATTGATACACTTTCGAAAAGCCCACCTCGTTCGTTTACAGAACCATTACTCGTACTTCCGTCTCTGATCTTCCGTCCTGTCTTCTAACCTCGACGTCCTCCTTCTTTGAACGTAAATAATAAAACAACGATAAGTTGTCGAGTCGATAGAAGAAAATGGAATTTGAAACTGAAATCGAATTAATCTTTTAAGTTCTTAAGCTTTAGGCATTTGCACGCTTAACTAGATTCTTTTAGTTAATCAAGAACGAGACTCGAACACATCTCGTTTAGAACTAGCTCGGTTTCTTACTCGACACTGAGGTCGGTGAAAAAATGGTAGTCGATAACTCATAACGATTTAAAAGGTCTTAAGGAGTTAAGTTGAAAAGAATTCAACTTGTGAAAATGAGTTTTGGAAATTCACTGTGCAGGTCAGTAACCATCACGCAGAACAGGGGATTTCGAAACAGGGGACGTGCCCTATACCAAAAGAAAGACACGGATGTGTAGTTTACTCTCCAATTCGCGGATCTCGATTTCGTTAAGCGAGCTAGGAGATATGACAGTTTCCGTAAAATATCGCAAAACAGTCCGAGTTTAAACCTAGGGCTCGATAACTCGGCGCACGGCTTCCTAGGTTCGATTTATACTAATCCTCTATTTTTCACACGAAATTATTGACTCAAGGCAGTCAACACGTATTTCCATACGTGGTGAACTCCTTTTCAGTTCTCGATTACTAATACGACGATTAAAACCTCGTCATTCAAAACTAGTTAATTACTATACCAAAGCAAGTTCATTTCTCGTCTCCACCCTCGATTACAACTGTCACTTAATATTTAACAACTCGGACGAACACACCGTCAACTATAAACTCGATCTCTTAATGGTAAGATTCATTAATATCTAAATAGAATCATTACTCGACTTTTCCTTCATTACTTATATTCATTTGTTCGTCTCTTACGTTAAATTCAACGTCATCGGAATTCGATCAAACTCTACCACATTATCCAACATCTATCAAGGTTCATTAATACGTATAACATTACCTCAAAACATTAACCAATCTCGATTTAATTCCAAATCCTCATCTCTTAGAATTTTTATTATATTTTTAGAAAAATTCCAATTAAATCATATAATCATCTAACATCAATGATAATACTAATCCATCATCATATCATCATTAGAACATCATTAATTAAGAATTCAAATTGGAACCCTAGCCCCTAAATCGGTCCACTCCAAGAATTTAGGGAATTAATTTCTTCTTTGCATTAAACATCAATTAAGCTACTCCTAAGCTCAGTTATCCAATCTATTGAGATCAAAACATCCTCCTACTCCAACCCCCAAATTTCGGTCATACCCTAGATTTAGGGTTCTTAAGTTTTCCATCAATTAAACCACAACAATCAATTATTATCCATCTAATTTCAAGAATTAAGAATTAAATCATCCTAATATATCAATCCATAATTTTCGGTCAAGATGAAAATTAAAGAAATAAATTTCCAAATGGATAGAATGATAGAGGAAGTTCATACCTTCAATAATATGTGATTGAATTAAAGTATTGTTGGATGATGAATGAGATTGAAGAAGAAATGCTTGAAGAACCTTGGATGAATAACAATGGTGATTTGGGAGAAAATGAAAGAGAAGTATATGTTTGGGTGTGTAACCGTGAGTGAGGGAGGATTGGGGAGAGAAATAGGACTTAATTTGTGATATTTTAATTAACCATGAGGTGTCCACTATTATATTATTAGAACAAATAGGATAGATGAGTCATAAAGCTAATATAGTATTAAAATTGAAATATCCTATGTTATCTAACAAGTGAATTCGGTCATACGGAGTTTAATTTCTCCAAATACCGTGTTTTCCGGCTCGTTACGACGTTATAAAAAATCGCGTAAATAAAAACGTATTCGGCTCGTTTTTGTCAAATTCCGATTTAACCAATAAATCCGGAATATTTTTCTTACTCGGAAAATAATATTTAAAACCTAAATTCCGACAAAACCTCGGGACATCACAGTCCGAGTTTCGTCCGGAAAAATCATAAAAACGAACTTTCTCGAGCGAACTCGTATCGCAATTTCGTGAATGTAAAAATCAGACGGTTTCCCGATCTGAGTTCTAGAATTTAAATTTTTATCGCCCGCGAAAACCCTAATACAGTTCTGTAATTTATTTTCTGAAACGGATTTCACTATTGGTCTTAGAATTGAAAATCGGGATCTAAGGCGTGCAAAGACATAATTTCTTATAAAATTTTATTTTTAGCGACAAAGGAAAATCTGGGGTATTACATTCTACCCCTCTAACGAAAAATTTCGTCCCGAAATTTGCTTACCTCCTTCGCAAAAAGCTCTCACGTAGCTTCCTCTTGCCCGTGGTAATTTCAGAATACTTTACTGATCGTTTCGGCTTACTTCATAACTATCGCACTTTTCGATTCTGGATCGATCTCGGTTTTTCGTTATAACTTGTATCTTAATCAAGAACTATGTCTTGCTGATGAATCACGCGTTTAGAGTCGAACACGTACTTTCTCATACGAGGTACACAAATATAATAACATTTCATAGACTTGGCAACACGGCCAATCTATACGTCATTTCAAATTCATCTTTCCCGAGATATCTGATACTTATAATAAGCTTCATTTAAGCTTATACTTAATGTGAATCAAATGATTCTTTTAACGGAGAAATCTTAAAGAAAACTTTATCTTCTTTTTCGAATTAAGTTCTGATTGTCGCATATACGTAAGACTTTCGTCTTCTCGAAACTTCTTTCTTCAATCTTCATACATCTTCATATTCCCTTGGTAAACGGTTTATGGCGTATCGTGAGCCTCATTCATGATATCGTTCTTCAATTCGTCGTCGTCCAAATACAAAAATCTATCTTTAATACGATCGCATTATCTGGTGCTTTGGAATAATCGTCCAGGTTATCCGTTCTTACCCTTAGTCATAGTTTCTCGATCAACTCATCCTTTCTCTGGACACTTATGATTATCTTTCGTAAGCTTGGTGTAGCTATGAGTGCTACTATTTGGCTGGTTATCATTTTTAGGTGAATCGAGCACCTCTAAATCTATCGTCTCGAATTCTCGTATAAGTGCTTCTTCCTCGATAAAAAGACATCCGAACTTGATTGAAGTATTGCGACTCTTCGCACCTGTTACCACGTTTGTTTTTTCTGAATGGTAATTGATACCATGATCATAATCCTTCTATCCCATGGATTATATCAAACGTTTCATTAACACTTACTTTAAGCCTACGATTTAGAAGAAATATTTTTACGAAGTCAGAGCCCACTCGCGGGGTCATATATATATATATATACGTCGAACGAGTATTGGTTTTCCACTAACGAGGACTTATACAAAAAATACTACTAGTCTGAATTAAGCCAACTATTTTCCTAGTGACCCTTGCCCTTGTCCTATGCTTCTGGCCCTGTTCTGGGTGGACTTACTTGAACTCTTTCGATCTTTTAAGTCGTTTCAAGTTATCGACTACCTTCTTTCTACCGACCTAAAGTGTCGAGTACAGAACCGAGTGAGTGTCAAACGAGATGCGTTCGTATCTCGTTTCTTTTTAACTAAAAGAGTTTAGTTTAACGTGCAAAACGTCTAAAGAACAAAAACTTAACTCGACCTTTTCGTATTCGTTTATCGTTTGCGACCGAGCTTTAAAGTATAATTTTTACGATGAAGGAGGAAGTCGACACCAAGGATAGGACGCAGACCAGAAGATGGAAGCACGGGTCTTATAGTTCTGTATTTAATCAAGGTGGGCTTTTATATATGAAACAAAACGAGCAATGCTTGAAAACCTTTTCTTTATCGCTTTGATAATCGTGTTTTCAAAGTGATAATCATGGCATGAACTGTTTTGGTATTTTATGTGAGTTCTCTTGTACCTTATGAGTTAATCAAAAGGGGTTAACTAACGATCGGCTTTGAGTTAGCTATTATGCTTTCCAAAGTTAGTGCACTTTGTAGCCTGTGGTGTATGTGGTATCCTATTGAGGGGTAGTCAACCACAGTGAATTATGACTGGTCAAGATTTGAACGTAACATCTATGAAAAATTCTTGCGCAAGCTAATTTATGAAAATGAGAAAGAAAATATTTAGTAGACACGGGAATTTGTTGAAAAACCCCGATGTGCTACAGAAATGAAATGCCTGATTATCCATACTTATGATTATGTTTTCGGCAACGTGCCCACTAAGTACTTTAGTACTTAGCCTGCATATGTTTTCTAAATGTGCAGGTTGAAGTGACGGAAGCGGCGACGGTTGAGTTAGAGTTGAATAGAGTTAAGGAAGACTCTTGTATATAGCTCACAAATCCGCTGCTAGACTCTAAACTCATTTTGATGTTGTGTAATAATCACTGTAGTCTAAGTTCTGTAATATAACTTTGAAGCTTTTGAAGTGCTTGTCGAGTAATCTTTCGAGATTAACTCTTTCCTTTCCTCAATAAAGTCTTGTTCATAGAAGATAAGTTGTTATGTATGTATGTCTATTCATCCATCCCCTTTCTTCCCCGCTTCTTTAATCCAATCCCAGTCGCACCCCAGCTTCTGCCGTCCCTCGGAATTTGGGGCTGTGACAGAGTAGTATCAGAGCAAACGTTTCTGCTCTGTATACAAGTTTCTTTCAAAGTAGTCATATGGAGTATTCGTTCATACTCTATACCTGAGTCTTCTTTCAAGTAAGATAGGGTCGTAACGCTAAGTTTAAGAGTGTAGATGACAACTCAACCTCCCGCTACATCGACTCAACGAAGGAAAGAAAGAAAGAAAGAAAGAAAGAAAGAAAGAAAGGAAAGAATTTCATAAATGTGTTTTCTTTTAAGAAAATTTTTTGAATACGTATTCCAAAAAGTTAAAAATGACAATGGTGCCAAAAAAGGAAATTTTGAAAGTATGAGAATCATACTTGTTTTCTGTTGTATGAATTACGTGAAATTATTTGCGCAATAATTTTTTTTATTTGAAAGTATGATGGCATGAGAATCTAGAATGATTCTAGGGATTTTTCCCGGTTCGCTAAGAACGTAGACTTGAAACCTAAGATCTTTCCGATTCCTCGAGAACTTAGACGTTTTAAGAATGTTAGTTCAAATGATTTCGAAAGGAGATCGTGAAACGGGAAGAACTTCTGTAGACGAATGTCACGTGCGTATAGTGACATGAACAAAGACTCGGCAGAGTCAACTTTTGTTTTTATAAAAAAAAAATCGATAAGAAATTCCTTTGAGGAAATAAGATAAATAATGATAAGGTACATTAATTCTGTACCAAGTAAACGAAAGAAACGAATGTTACTTTCGTGAAAGTGACATGAACGATGGCATTTTCAGTTGGAGTTCGCCTCGCTCGAACTTCAAGAAGAGATTGGTTATAATTACCACGAATCAAGTACGAATCTTAATTAATTTTCAACGATCGCTCGATCCGACGACGACTAGAACTTTGGTTCTAAAGTCATTTTCCAGTTATAATTCCTTTTCTTTGGAATTTATTTTATTTCATACTTCGTAATTAAACGAAGAATACGACAAGTAAGAGATTCAAGTGTCGAGAAGGACAAAATCTTTTGTAAACGGATGTTACTTTTGAATAAATAACATGAACAAAGTAGATGTACTTTGTTCTAATAAGTGAGAATCGTTAAGAAATTTTCCTTAAGAAAGAAATAATGAAAGAAGGTAATAAAGAATAAAGAAAGAAAGTTTATAAGGAAATGAAGTAAGAAATGTAAATAAATAATAAGATAAAGGATGGAAATAAAATCTTGAAATTTTATTTCTATATATTGTTTGAGTGCAATTTCTTGAATTGCTAGATGTTATGATAAGTGGTTGTTTAAGTGGTGATATTACAATTGAATAAGGTGTCACGCCCCGACTCTCGAGGTGTGACTTACGAACAATAACACAACCTAATCAACTAACAATCAACTCAAACACGGGGAAACATGCTCGGGGAAACATTAATGAAAAGCAATGCAATCGAATAAGGCTTTCAAAGACATAATGAAGTAATAACCGAGCATTTCAAAATCACATATACACAAGAATATGATAAGAATTTCATGTTGACGGGGTAAGATTTCAACAAAAATGAGAATGTGAAAGTATACCAAGTCAACGAGAACCAGATTCAACAAAACGTTTAAAGTCAACGAGCTCATTGCTCGGAAGCACAAGTCAAGAAGTTAAGAATTCAACAAGTATTTAAAAATCATCGAGCACAACGCTCGGAATAAAAAACGTAAGCATCAGAGTATAAGTATCAACAGACATCAATTCAAAAGAGTTGTAGCGGAAACTTGCATCAAATCCCAACACTCGCACGTATGAAGACGTACGAATGCTTGTCCGACATTCTATTCGACTCAATCAAAAATACCACACCACCAAGCGTCCATGCCATGGCCATCCAGTCAACCTGCACGTTTAGAAATACACGCAAGGCTGAGTACTTCGTACTCAGTGAACACAAGCCAAAATATTTGGATAAAGGTGCTTTTAAAAGCTATAACAATTGAACTTGCCTTGCCGAACATCACAAGTACTTAAACAACTTAAAACAGTTTTACTTGTGCATTTTAAAAATATTTTCTTTTAAACAGACTGCGCAGTCAAACATAACATATAATAATAGTATGCATCATCTGTCACAAACAATCTTACTGTGCCGAGAAGTAGGCCTCCTTCTCGAACACTATGACCGGCCTAACCGAAGCAAGGCTTACAGTCACTTCAACATTCAACATACCACACGTGGGTTTCCTACCTTTCACAGGATAATAACATCTTCACATAAACAGATGATAACACATACCAAACTCAATAAAAACGGCAAGTCAATCGCATTTAAAAATCATGATATTTAATAGCATAATAACTTTCATCGATAGTTTTGGTTCAGAAAAGCCCACCTGACTTCCGAAGATTCTAGCTAGGCGGTTTTAAGGGCTATTTGTCCTTGCTTAACGATCTGTCCGACTCGATCCTTCACAGTTCGACATCGATAAAAAAAATAAGATACGCAAAGACGGACAAAAAGGCGTTGGACTCAACTGAAGGACTTATATTTGAGTCGATTCTCTCTATGCTTTAACCTTTCTTAAAGATTTCGTATTCTCGTCTTTAACCACTAACTCTACTCGATAATTGGTTAATACTAACATCTTAACACTTCTTGCTTTAAATATGAAACGTCGTCTATCTACCTTCTATTATTCGAGCTTTCTTTTAAAAACTTAGTCAATTTTCGGTTTATCAAATTAATAGCTCAATCATCTTGCATACAAATAATTTAGTAATTCTTCACGTCACAATTAATATCATGCACTTAAACACTTATTCAACAATTACATAACAAATCCAAATAAATCAAACACACTTCAAGACACATTATCATTTATTCAATTTAAACATTAGAACTTAACTCGATTATGCATTTCTTTTCATAAAGACTCAAACAACATACTTTATCTTTTCTTAATTTATAGACAACGCTTTGTTCTAAATTCGTTATCTTATGAGGCATTTTTATAATTTTTACTCAATTAAAACAAATTCTCTTTAATTATTAATAAACTCTTATGAAATTAGAATTTCCTTTCCATTTCTAACTCGATTCTCAATTCTTAACTCGACTATTATTTTTCTAATTATTAACTCGACAATTCTTCTCGGTTTTTAACTCGCACGGTTTGCAAACAACTTACTTAATTAATTAACTTCTTCCAAAACCATTACTCAACATCTTATTTCATTATTATTTTGGTTAAACTATACGAGTATTTAACTTAATTCGTTTTGCATTTTCTTCTCGATTCAATTTAAAACTTCTTTTTACTTCTTATTAATTAATCTTTTTTAACTCGAATTTCTCGACTTCTTGTTTATTTATTTAATACGTTCTCCTTCTTTGTTCTTAACTTAAAACCATTTTCTTACTTAACAATTTCCTTTATTTTTCAAAAACATTTTTATAAAAAATTAGTTTATCTCATTAGTTTAATTATAAAATCTCCTTTTGATTTAGTTTATTAAAAATTCAAATCTTTAAGTTTTATTACAAGAACATTTATTAGCTATATCTTTTTATATACTTTTTAACATCTTAAAAACCTTTAAACTTCATTCTTTTTGTTACAAAAAAAATTCTCTTTTCATCTATGACTTCAACTAACACTTTAGCACACATTAATATTAAAACATCAAATCTTCTATATTATCACAATTTATTTTCTTCAAAACTTAACATGCAACTTGTTTTTCTTATACTTAACAACACGTATGGTTATATCAACATATCACATAATAATTTCATGATCGAAACATCATTCAAATCATCAACAAAATCAACAAAATAATTTCTCCTTTTCTTCCCGAAACACACGGCATACATAGTGTTTTTAGGGCATTTTATTTGTCAATTTTTCATGCATATAACTTCATTCTAAACATGATAAAAATCATAAATCAAGCATCAAGATAACAATAACTCAAAGAATTCATATTTTTCTATTTTTCCTCTAATTTTCGGCATTAACCAATTTTTTTTGGGATTTAATTTCTTTTTCTTCTCTTAATTCATCGATTAAATCCTAGTGTTCGATTCTCCTAACGATTTCTTCTTATTTAATTCTTACATTAACAACCTAAGTTTGCCTAAACATAAATAAATACCATGCATGTATGCTTTCTTTCTTTTAGGGCTTAGAGATATACATATATACAATTAATCAAATGGAATATCATACTTTGAAAATTAAAAATCGGATCTCTTCTCCTTGGCTTCTTGGGATCGAAATGAAAGGGGAATTGAGCTTCAAACTTGAGCTTGGATGAAAGGAAGAACTCTTCTTGAATCCTCAAAGAAAAGAATAACACAATAATTAATCATCCATCTCTTTAGGGCTTAAGAGCCAAAAATGAAGAAAAAAATGGGGGATGATTATTGAATTTCAATTCAAGAATTTGAGGAAATTTTTACCTTTTTCTTGAAGGTATAGATGAAAAAAATGGAGGATGATGTTCTTCACTTCATTTCCATGGGTGTTAAGCTTGAATACAAGATTTTCATGGAAGAAAAATCAATGTGTGGGTGTGTGATTGCCGAGAGTGAGAGAGAGAGTAGAGAGGGAGAGTTTTGTTTTTGTGTTCTTGAGAGATTTTGAATGTGAGAGAGATAATGAAGGAAATTTCCTTTTATATGGAGAGAGAGAGAGAGAGATAGAATGCATGCATGTGTATCCAACAAAGGGAATAAACATCATTGCAATTAGTATTGGAACTTGATATTGATTAAGAGTTGATGTGATTGAATTTGCATGCAATCTTTTGCTAAGATTATGGTGAGACATAATCATTAGTTGCATAGGAAATTGGAGAGAGATGGGAGAGAGGTAGTGAGGTGGCGTGAGAGGGAGAGAGAGGTGATGACACTTATCTTCGTCGTGTCGTTACGGGTATTAATTACCCGGTCGTAAAGGTTTCCGGTTAAAACGATTCGTATTATTTCATTTATGCTATAAACGGGTCTAATCTCTCCTCGTCTCATTTCCGACACTAAAACATCTCAAACCTAATTCACATTTCATTTAAAAGATTAACGATTCCGACCATTTAGTCTTTTAAATCTTTAAAAGAAACTAGTCGGCTTATTAATTCGTTTATTAATCCTTTAAAGATTAAATCTTCGTTACTCTTCTCAAATTATCTCAGATAAGCTCTTACCTTATCTCAATGACCTTAGAAGAATTTCTAGGTTTCAAGATTTTAATTCTACTCTATTCTAAATTCTTCGGCGCATAGAAATTTCTCAGCGATCAACATTATTCTTTTTCAATTAAACAAACTCTTCGGGATTCTTCTAAAAATTAAACTCATACTCATTCTCATATAAACAACTCAACATATACGTCACATTATCAATTTAAGAAATTGAACAGATAAATTCACACAAAACGCATAAAGCATTCTAGACGTTTTACTCATTTCTCTTCATTTTAGAAAAGAAAAATTTTATTTCACAAATCACATCTTTTAACTTATTCGGTTAATTTATACGCTCTCTAAAAATATAAAATCTCGGGGTATCACATAAGGAATATTCATTTTGTAATTTAAGTATTTCATTAAGATAAGTTATTTCCCTACCGGTTACTGATCCGTGATTCTTTAAAAACTTTTGTAGGATGATTATGTGATACCCCGAGCTTTTATACCTTTTGAGAGCGTTAAAACTAACCGAGTAAGTTAAAAGGTGTGAAATTGTGGAATAAAAATTTTCTTTTCTAAATGAAGAATAATGAGTAATCGTCTAGAATGCTTTATGCGTTTTGTGTGAATTTATCTGTTTAATTTCTTGAAATGATGATGTGATGTATTGTTGAGTTTGTTTATATGAAAATGAGTATGAGATTAATTTCCAGAAAAACTCCGAAGAATTTGTTTAATTGAAGAAGAATAATGTTGATCGCCGAGAAAATTCTATACGCCGATGAATTTAGAATAGAGTAGAATTAAGATCTTTGAACCTAGAATTTCTTCTAAGGTCATTGAGATAGGATAAGAACTTATCCGAGATAAATTTAAAAAAACTAATGAGGAATTAATCTTTAAAGGATTAATAACGGATTAATAAGCCGACTAAATTCTTTTAAGTTTTAAAAGACTAAAATGATCGGAACCGTTAATCTTTTAGTTGAAATGTGAAGTAGGATTGAGATGCTTTAGTGTCGGAAATGAGACGAAGAGGGATTAGACCCGTTTATAGCATAAATGACTTAATACGAATCGTTTTATCCGGAAAACCTTTACGACCGGGTAATTAACACCCGTAACGACACGACGAGGACAAGTGTCACTCTCTCTCCCTCTCACGCCACCTCATCACCTCTCTCCCATCTCTCTCCAATTTCCCATGCAAACTACCATCATTATGTCTTTACCATAATCTTAGCAAAAGAATACATGCAAAGCACATCACATCAACTATCCATCACACTTAAAACATTTCTAATTTCCAATGCTAAATGCCATCATGTTTATTCTCCTTGTTGGACACACATGCATTCACTATACTCTCTCACTCTCTCGATTTCTCTCTATGATTCAAAAGGAATGAACTTCATTTCATTCATTCATTTCATCCAACACCAAAAAGAATAAAAACAAAACTCTCCCTCTCTACTCTCTCCCTCACTCACGGCAAACACACACACTACACACACACATTTGATTTTCTTCCATGCAACCTTGAATTCAAGCTTATCATCCATGGAAATGAAGTGAAGAACATCATCCTCCATCTAGTTCATCCTTATCTTCAAGAAAAAGGTAATAATCCTTCAAGTTCTTGAATTGAAATTCAATAATCATCCCCATTTTCTTCATTTTTGGCCCTTCAAGCCCTAAAGAGATGGATGATTAATTATTGTACTATTCTTTTCTTTGAGGATTCAAGAAGAGTTCTTCCTTTCATTCAAGCTCAAGCTTTGAAGCTCAATCCCCTTTCATTCGATCCCAAGAAGCCAAGAGAAGAAATCCATTTTAATTTTCAAAGTATGATTATTCATTTGATTAATTGTATATATGTATATCTCTAAGCCCTAAAAGAAAGAAAACATGCATGCATGGTATTTATTTTATGTTTAGGCAAACTTAGGTTGTTAATGTGAAGATCGAGTGAGAAGAAATCGTTAGGAGAATTGAATACTAGGTTTTAATCGATGAATTAAGAGAAGAAAAAGAAATTAAATCCCTAAAAATTTGAAGAAAACCGAAATTATAGAGAAAAATAGGAAAATATGAATCCTTTGAGTTATTGATATTTTGCTTGATTTGTGATTTTTATCATGTTGAGAATGGAATTATATGCATGAAAAATTGAGAAATAAATTGCCCTAATTTATGAGAAAATGCCGTGAGTTTAAGAAGAAAAAGAAGGAATTATTTTGTTGATTTTGTTGATGATTTGAATGATATTTTGATCATGAAATTATTATGTGATATGTTGATGTAATCATACATGTTGTTAAGTATAAGAAAAACAAGTTGCATGTTAAGTTTCTAAAGAAAATGATTTGTGATAATATAGAAGATTTAATATTTTGATGTTATAATGTGTGCTAAAATGTTAGTTGAAATCATAAATGAAAAGAGAATTTTAGTAAAAAAAATGTGAAGTTTAAAAGCTTTTAAATTATTAAAAAGTGAAGAATGCATAAAAAGATATTTCAAATAAATGTTCTTGTAATAAAACTTGAAGATTTAAATTTTTAATAAATTAAATCAAAAAGAAATTTTATAACTTAACTAATAAGATAAACTAATTCTTGTAAAAATGTTTATTGAAAAATAAAAGAAATGGTTAAGCAAGAAAGTGGTTTTAAGTAAAAACAAAGAAGAAAGATTTATTAAATAAGTAGACAAAAATTGAGGAAATTGAGTTAAAAAGAATTAATTATTAAGAAATAAAAAGAAGTTTTAATCGAATGAAGAAAAGATGCTAGACGAGTTAAGTTAAATACTCGTATAGTTAATCAAGAAAATAATAGTAGCATAAGATGTCGAGTAATAGTTTTGAAAGAAATTAATTAAAATTAATTAATTAAGTAAGTTATTTTCAAACCATGCGAATTAAAAATAAATCGAGAAAAATTATCGGGTTAATAATTAGAAAAATAATAGTCGAGTTAAGAAATGAGAATCGAATTAGAAATGGGTAAGAAATTCCAATTTCATAAGAGTTTAATAATAATTAAAGAGAATTTGTATTAATTGAGTAAAAATTATAAAATACTTCATAAGATAACGAATTTAGAACAAAGCGTTGTCTATAAATTAAGAAAAGATAGAGTAAGTTGTTCGAGTTTTTACAAAAGAAAGGCATAATCAAACTAAGTTCTATTGTACAATTGAATAAATGTTAATGTGTCTTGAAGTGTGTTTAATTTATTTGGATTTATTATGTGATTAAATAAGTGTTTAAGCGCATGATATTTATTGTGACGTAAAGAATTACTAAATTATTTGTATGCAAATGATTGAGCCATTGATTGTTAAATCAAGAATTAATTTAGTTTTTAAAAGAAAGCTCGAGTAATGGAATATAAATAGACGACGTTTCATAATTAAATCGAGTAGAGTTAATGGTTTAAAGACGAGAGCGCGAGATCCTTTAGAAAAGTTAAAGCGAGGAGAGAAACGACTCAAGTAGAAGTCCTTCAGTCGAGTCCAACACCTGTTATCCGTCTTTACGTATCTTAATTTCTTTATCGATGTCGAACTGTGAAGGATCGAGCCGGACGGATCATTAAGCAAGGACAAATAGCCCTTAAAACCGCCTAACTAAAATCTTCGGAAGTCAGGTGGGCTTTTCTGAACCAAAACTGCCGATGAATATATATATGCTATTGAGTATTATTGTTATGAATGATTTTAAATGCGATTGACTTGCCGTTTTTATTGAAGTTTGGTATGTGTTATCATCTGTTTATGTGAAGATGTTATTATCCTGTGAAAGGCAAGAAACCCACGTGTGGTATGTTGAATGATTGAGGTGACTGTGAGCCTTGCTTCGGTTAGGCCGGTCACAGTGTTCGAGAAGGAGGCCTACTTCTCGGCACAGTAAGATTGATTGTGACAGATGATGCATACTATTATATGTTATGTTTGACTGCGCAGTCTGTTTAAAAAGAAAATGTTTTTAACATGCACAAGTAAAACTGTTTTAAATTGTTTAAGTACTTGTGATGTTCGGCAAGGCAAGTTCAATTGATATAGCTTTTAAAAAGCATCTTTATCCAAATGTTTTGGCATGTGTTCACTGAGTACAAAGTACTCAGCCCTGTGTGTGTTTCTAAACGTGCAGGTTGACTGGATGGCGATGGCATGGATACTTGGTGGTGTGGTGTGGTTCTTTTGGTTGAGTCGAGTCGAATATCAGACTGGCGTTTGTACGTCTTCATACGTGCAAATGTTGGGTTTTGATGCTAGTTTCCGCTGCAACCCTTTGAAATTGATGTCTGTTGATACTTATACTATGATATTTATGTTTTTGATTCCGAGTGTTGTACTCGATGATTTTGAATGCTTGTTGAATTCTTAACTTCTTGACTTGTGCTTCCGAGCGATGGGCTCGTTGACTTCAAACATTTTGTTGAATTTGGTTCTCTTGACTTGGTATATTTTCACACTCTTGTTTTTATTGAAATCTTAACCCCCGTCAACATGAATTTCTTATCATATTCTTGTGTATATGTGATTTTGAAATGCTTGGTTATTATTTCATTATGTCTTTGAAAGCCTTATCCGATTGTATTGCTTTTCATTAATGTTTCCCCGAGCATGTTCCCTATGTTTGAGTTGATTGTTAGTTGATTATGTCACAGCCCCAAATCCCGAGGGACGGCAGAAGCCGGGGTGCGACTGGGGTTGGATTAAAGAAACGGGGAAGAAGGGGGCTAACTGACTAAACATACATAAACGACATCAAGCATTCAATGAACAAGACTGGAATATTATACAGAAAGAGTTAATCACTAGTGATTACTCGACAAAAGTACACAAAGGTATCTAAGTTCACGATTATAGACTTATACTACAGTGTTTTGTTCAATATACATATTCTCAAAAAGATTCTAGAGTTTTGCAGTGGAAGAGTCATAACTAAAGCTTCCTAACTTCTCAACCCAACTTCAACCACTGCCGCTTACGTCGCTTCAACCTGCACATTTAGAAAACAATGCAGGGCTAAGTACAAAGGTACTTAGTGGGTACGATGCCGAAATCATAATCATAAGTATCGATAAATATGGCATTTCATAATTTGTAGCACATCGGAGGTTTTATTAAAAAGAGGCCCGTGTCTACTAAACATTTTCTGACTCTTTTCTCAATTTAGCCTGCAAGCATTTTTCTGGTATGTTACGTTCAATCTTGACCAATTCTCATTCACCGTGGCTGGTACCCCTCAACAGGATATCACATACACCACAGGTTACAAAGTGCACTAACTCTGGAAAGCACTTAGCAGCTAACTCAGAGCCGATCGTTAGTTAACCTAGTTAGATTAACTCTAAATCTGGAAAATATGGATGTTATCTCAGATAGGTACAAGAGAACTCACATAAAATATAAAACAGTTCATGCCATAATTATCACTTTGAAAACACAGATATCAAAGCGATAAAGAAAGATTTTCCGAGCATTGCTCGTTTTATTTTATATATAAAAGCCCACCTTGATATACAGAACTAAAAGCACTAGCTTCGGATCTTCTGATCTTCCGTCCTTTCTTTACTGCTGGCTTCCTCCTTCATCGTAAAATAATAACACTTAAAATCGGGTCGTAAAAGATAATCGATCAAAGAAAATCGAAAAAGGTTTTAGTCGTTTCATTTCTTTAGGCAATTGCACGCTTACTAGATTCATTTTAGTTAAACGGGAACGAGACTCGAACAAATCCCGTTTAGAACTCGAAAGGTCTCATACTCGACTCTTAGGTCAGTAGAGAGGGTAGTCGATAGCTTAATACGACTTAAAAGATCATAAGGAACTAAGTTGGAAAAGAAATCAACTTAGGAAAATAAGTTTTAATTCTTTAGACGATTTAGACAATTTCTCGCTTAACTAAACTTCTTTACTTTAACGGATACAAGATGAGATCTCGACTTGTTTCACCACTCAAGGCTCCTTTCTTGACACTGGGGTCAGTAGGAAGATAGTCGTCAAGTTATTACGGCTTAAACGATCGAAGGAAACTAAGTTGCGAACAAAACAACTTAGAAGAATGAAATCTGAAAATTCACTGCGCAAGGCAGTAACTCTGGGGACTGCCCAGAACAGGGGGTCTGGAAACAGGGGATGAGCCCTGTACCGTTGGAAAGCTTGGGATGTCTAGTTTACGCTCCAACTTACAGATCGCAAATCCGATAAACGAGCTAAAAGTTATTACAGTTTCCGGCAAGGGTCGCAAAACTGCCGCGCTAACCCTAGTTGCTCGATAGAATCGACGTATAACTTCTTAGGTTCGTTCTAAGTTCTCGTATTCGATTTCTTATGAAACTTGACCCTCAAGGCAGTCAACACGTACCCCCGTATGTGATGAATTCCTTCTAAAGACTCGTCCAATAGCACGACGTTCTAAACGTCGGCTTTCAACTAACATGTACTAAACCAAACAAGTTATCCATTTCCCGTTCTAGTTCTCGACTATCACTATAACTCACATTATATTAGCTCGAAAGCTCATGACGTCAACTACAAAGTTATTCTCAAGTCCATCATAAACGATATTATCAAGTTAGAATTCTCATTCGACTCCTCGGTTATTAGTTACGACTAATTGTTCGTCTCTTACACAATTTTCAAAGTTGCCGGATTTCATTCAAATTTTACGTCATCAAACAACATCTAATGAGATTCATTTTCATGCATATAATCACTTCACATCAATATTATATCTCAACTTACGATGAGTTCTTCGTCTCTTGCATTCCCAAAATAATTTTAGAAAATTCTAAATAAATTCCTATTATCAACCAACATCATTAGAAACCATATTCTATCATCAAATCCTCAAACAAAACAACTACATGCAAAAACCCCTAATTCTTCCATATTTTCGGTATTAACCCTATAGTTTAAGAGAGTGATTTTCTTCATTAATCGACACCATTTATTCATAAATCATACTATTATAACATCAATTAATCAATTCAAGTCCAATTGCAACAAGAAATTGAAAATCCCCAAATTCCTAACCCTAAACCCTAAATCGGTTTCAACATAACAAAAGGGCTTTCGATTTTTCTTGGTTCTAATCACTAATTAAACACTTCCTAAGCATGATTATAACATCAATTGAAAGATTCAAAAATCCTACAAATTTTCCCCAAATTTTCGGTAATTACATAGAGTTCATCAATTTCAATTCTAGAATTCATATCCAATCACAACTAATTTCACTAATCGAAGATTAAAACACCTAGTTCATCTTTCTCAATTTCGATCCAAAGAAGAAAATAAAAAGAAGAGGAATCCAATTGGATAGAAACATGGAGGAGATGAATACCTTGAGTTTTAACAAAGAAAGTTATAAGATCCAATGGTTGGATGAAGACTTGTGTGAAAACCCTCTTCTAGATCTTGGAGCTTCTTCAATGGAGAAAATGAAATGAAGATGGGAGGGAGAGAGTGTGAGGCTGCTGAAATTTTGATGAGGGAGGGAGAGATGACTTAGTTTGAAATATAACATAATGTTATTAATCTTAATAGGTGTAAAGGTGAATAGTAAAGACATTAGGTGTCCACATAATAACATATAAAACACAAATATCTAACTAAAAAGAGAGAGAGAGGTCTGTCATTGAGAGGTAAGGGAGGGAAAATACGCGCTTTTCCGACACGATACGACGTTACGGAAATCGAACGACAAAAAACGTAGCTTGGCACAAAAAAGTCACGATCCGATTCGACCAAAAATTCTAACGTACTAAACTTAATCGGAAAATAAAATTTATAAAATTAATTCCGACAAAAACTCGGGACGACACAGTCCGAGTTTCGTCCGGAAAATCATAAAAACAAACTTTCTTGGGCGAGTTCGTATCGCGATTTCGTGAATGTAAAAATCAGACGGTTTTTCGTTCTGAGTTCACGAGCTAAAATTTTTTCGTACGCGCTAACCCTAAATACAGTAGTCGTCTAGCTGACTTCCGTAATTTATTTTCGGAAACGGATAGTCTTAGAATTCAAAATCGTAAACTTAGGCGTGCAAAGCCATTTATTTTATTAACTTTAATTTTTGAGATCGTAAGGAATTTCCGGGGCATTACAGATTAGGTTGTGTTGTTGTTCGTAAGTCGCACCTCGAGAGTCGAGGTGTGACAGGTTGGTATTAGAGCAAGGCTTTGATTTGCTCTGAAGTCTGTTATTTCTTTGATAAGTTGAGTCTAGATTTATTTCCTAGACTTATTTGAGTTAGTAAACCACACCAAGCTACCCTCCATCTTATCCGGCAACCAGGTATGTCTTATTTTCTAAAAGTTTTTTAAGCTAAAGTGGTGTTTGAGTTATCAAAATGTTGAGAGATGAAGTTGTTAAGTTGTTTAATAACTAGATTGCTTTATAATGCCCTTCCTAATGCGTGTTCGTGTGGAAAAATCGAAAAGGATGAAACGTGTGCGCGATTGGTTACGTGATTTGGAATTGCCCGAATTCATGATCAAAAATCTCTCTTTGGAACGCAGAAATGAGTATGTAGTGGAATTTGTAGTATGCTCGATTAATTGTTTAAGTGTGCTTATGCGTTTAAAAATTTGTATAGGATGGACGACAACGATTGGATGCAAGAGTACTTGCACGTGAGAAAGATGAGCACCGAATCGCTAGCGGAATTTCTAGCGCGTTACCACTCGATATGGGGAAAAGTCCAGTATATGGACATAGGACCGTTGGAAGGCATGACTGACACGCACCCGTCGTATGGTATGATCAAAATACATGTGTATGCCCCAGACGAACAGTACACGCTCCTATGCCCACTACCGGACTAGTTACTCTTCAGTATACAAATCGAGTTGTCACGATCTCAATCTGTGTATCTGCACAATAAAATAGACGGAAATCAAATATAAAAGGGGGTAAGATTTGGGGTAGGTCATGATCATTGTTGACATGTTAATTCGGTCATGGGCACACTAAGAATCCGTCCATGCTTCGTATAAACTCAAGGCGTGGCCCAAAGACATTGGAGCGTTTCAAGAGTTCATACTCCACACTTGGGATGGTTGAATCCCTTGTTGTCGTCCTGGTCCGAAGGTCACGCTTCACCCCGGTCACAAGGCCGTGCTTCACTCCTCCTTAGATAGTAGTCATACCCGATCTCTCCAAGTATGACCCTCACCAACCTTCTCTTCCAAACATCCCATGTCTGCACCTACAGAATAGACATCACTCGTGGGATACTCATTTCCGGGACCACGTCCAACCGGTCATTGCAATGCCTACGATACGCGAGATGAGTCCTTTGGTCGGTAACCATGGCTTGATGCCTCGTCACAGTTGATGGGTGATTGTTAGAGAAGCCCAAGACTGAAGAAGAACGCAGTATCCCCTTGTCCAATCCTCACCATCCAGATCTACAGCACCATGCCAGGTGCTGCTTAGCTACTCGGTCCTAGGCACATCGAATGCTGCCGTTTATCATGCCCTGCCTTTGCTTGACATGGTACAGCTCCAACCAAACGGAGATCACCCGTTAGGTTAGAACTGCCCATGAGTTCTGCTCCAGTCCTTCCGGAACTACTGGACTCAACCGATGGCACAAGTGCCTCACGAATATTTCACATATCAACAGTTAATCATTTCCCATATCCAAATCTCACCAAGTAAACTACTCACACATAATTAAATATATAATGATAATCGAAAGAGAACACATTAATAAAAAAAATACGAGATACTTGGATTAAAAGTACCTAAGACAACAGCCTTGGATTTGTTCTTCACAGCGGAATGTAAATAAAAGCAGATAAAGATTGTTTTGAACAGAAAATATAAAAGTGTTTTCTTCGGACTAAGAATTGTAGACTGATAAATTCTCCAACATTGTGCCAGCCGCTTTGGCTGGACTTTTATAGCTGTAGTGGCAGCGGGCAAAACCCTAGGCGGGTAGATTGAAATGGCATGATTGGCAGTTTCCATGTTGAGCGAGATTCTGAATATCTGCGATTGGCTGGATTGATGATTGGCGATCTCCGATTGATTTGTTTATTTAGGGTAGGGCGCTGACCTCCAAATCCTTCCTTTCATGGATGCTTGGCAGATATTGGGCGAATCTTCTCCACGCGGCTTTCCTTCTTGAGCTTTGACGATGGACTGGAAATCTTTGTAGTGGTCACATTGGTTGCATGCTTCATGATTGGATTCCTCGTAAGCACAGCAGCTGCAAGATTCTTCTTTGTTGTTGGGTGCATTGCGTTAATACCACGAATGCGAATGATGAACAACAACTTAGCTTCAGGGTTCACATGGAATCCTCCTTTCAACCTCGTCTCTTGCTTCAATTCATCTCCTGCTCTGCATACTCCTTTGCGTAGTCCTTGCAACCGACTGGATTCGCATCCAGTTCTGCTCATTCTGACCACCTTTTCTCTGTTTGACCTGGACTGAGCTTCCTTTCTTCGAACAATAGTTTCCTTCCCCTGGACAGACTCTAATGACACAAAAAAGACATGAAAAATAGGGCCAACCGGCCCAAAAGTCGAAGACGCATGACACCTACACACTTAAACCATACTTGCCCTCAAGTATGTTGGTGGATTCACAAAGACACCAAGAAAAAAGATGAACGAAAAAGAGAGAAATAAAACCACAAGAAACGAAAGTGCGCAATCAAATGAATCAGTTTGTGCATGCATGTATCCACCTGTTACATTCCACAACCCATTGAGCAATTACACCACATGATCGTATTAGCAGTTTTCCTCACACCCACTCAAGTGTTTGGCTCGTGTTTACTCTCATTTCATGCTGCATTAGCTTTCCTATTAGCTTGTTCGAGGATTTATGGCTATTAGTTAATCTGGTGCAAATTATCAAAAGGTCTTATTTGGCTGTAATGGGGCATACAGAGCAGGGTGAGAATTTTCTGGATAGTGGGTTAAGACTTGATCCCAGCCACATGGACTGTTCTTTTAATATAAGCACTCCCACTAATCCTCATATTGTTTCCTTTCTTTGGGGTATTCTTTTCTGGGGCATGCATTGATCTTTGATCGTACTTAGAATTTTCATTCTTTTCATTTCTGCCCCTTTTCTTAAACATTGACTTCCCCCCTTTTTTTTCTTATTACCCTTCTTTCACTTTTGATTCTTAGAGCAGCTATGTACCCTTCTTATCTTGTATGGTGTGGGAGACACACTCTTAATCAAATGTCATTACAAGGGCTCATGGAAGAAAGAATCATTTTGGCTCAAAGTGGTTAGCAATGGATCATAGTGTTTAGCATGAAAAATTCTGGGGTTTCTAATCATAAATAAACTGCCCTTATCCTTTAATCTACACCACCAGCTAAAATCCACTAACAAGTTCTAGGATTACTAAGCAGCATGAACACACAAAAGATAGAAACAATTAGGCTCAATTCTCACAGGTGTGGATTTCTGCATTCCTTCTACTGCTATACATGTAATGCATGCTCAGCATACCATTCAAACCAGTCAAACCAAATAACATGCACACATTCCCTGATCCATATATCATGCGCACACACAGATTCAAGACTCAATGTACACTAGACTCCAACTGACACAAAACATAAAAGAAAAACAAAAACGAAAAGAACAAAAAAGAAAAATAAAACCTAAACTAAAGACAGGGGAAAGGAAACTTATTCGTTTTGGTCGGAGGCATCTTCCTCCTCTCCGTCCGGTTTTGCCATCAACTTCTCAAAGCTCTTCTTCATGTTGGTGTGGATTGCCGTCATCTCCGCCTTCAACATCGCTACTTCTGCACGTAGCTCCTTCAACTCTGCCAGTATAGCCACCATCTCGTTGTTCGAGCGGCGCGGAACCGCCTGCTCCTTCGCCTTGCTCGGTTCTGCTCTGCTTGTTGTGCCTTCTGGATGAACCAGCGAGTAATTTCCATGCTCGTCCACCTCAACAATTCTCCACCTCACGAAGCGCCCTTGGTCCAGAAACCTTGTATCAGCAGCTGCGAGATCATCTGGCTTCTCTAAGTCAAAATTGGTGAGATTCTTTGCAAGAATCGTCGCCAAAGGGCAGAGTGAGAGGAACTTGTTGTGGTGGGTCACACCAAACTGAAACTGTTGCGCTGCTACGAACCCAAAGTTCACCCGCCTCTTCTCCATCATGCACCATAAAATGAACAGCTCGTGCTGAGTCACCACGTTAGACCCCTCCAACCGCCCGTAGATGTTGTAAGCCAACCACCTGTAGCAAATCTGTAGCGCCGGATCTCTGATCTCATTGGACTTGCTGATATTCTTCACATAGCGATCCCTGATGGAGATGATTGACCAGTAGTGGTCAATCTGAGACATCCATTCATCCGAGGCCACCGTCTCTGCCTCTTTATACTCTTCCTCATACACCTCCTGCGGCTCGAGTACTCCGAGTTGGATGTTCAACTCATTGATGGAGAGAGGGAACATCCTGCCCCTCAGTTGAAAGCGCAGGGTACCCGGAGTCTCGATGCCGTATTTGCCGCGGGGTTTGAATTCCACTGTCCCCATGAATTCTTCCGATAGTGTAATGCCCCGTAAATTCCTTACGATCTTAAAATTTTAAAGTTAATTAAGTAAATGGCTTTGCACGCCTAAGTTTACGATTTTAAATTCTAAGACTAACGGTCGAATCCGTTTCCGAAAATAAATTACGGAAGTCAGCTAGACGACTACTGTATTTAGGGATAGCGCGTACGAAAAGTTTTTAGTTCGTGAACTCAGAACGGAAAGCTGTCTGATTTTTACATTCACGAAATTGCGATACGAACTCGCCCGAGAAAGTTCGTTTTTATGTTTTTCCGGACGAAACTCGGACTGTGTCGTCCCGAGTTTTTGTCAAAATAAATTTATAAAATTTATTTTCCGATTAAGTTTCGTACGTTAGAATTTTCGGTCGAATCGGATCGCGACGAATTTTCGTCGAACGTTTTCCGTAACGTCGGATCACGCCGGAAAAAGCGCGTATTTTCTTTTCCCTCTCTCCCCCAACCGACTTCATCCTCTCACTTTATGTGATATTTATGTTTTATATAGTTTTAAAGGTGACACCTAATGGTATTACTATTCCTACTTTACACCTCATGTATCTTATATCTTATAACCTAAGTTAACAATTTAAATCCATATCTCTCCCTCCCAACACACCAAAATCGGCAGCATCACTCTCTCCCTCTCCCATCTTCATTTCATCATCTCCATTTGATCTTGAATTAATGAAATTAGATGTATTAGATAGGATAATTAGGGATTAAAATTGAACAAAAACAAGAACCCTAATCTCTATGTCTATACCGAAAATTTAGGGGAAATTGTAGGATTTTTGGATTTCTTCAATTGATGATAGATTCATGCCTAAGAGGTGTTTAATTGGTGATTAGAACAAAGAGAAATCGAAAGCCCCATATTTTGTGAAAACCGATTTAGGGTTTGAGTTTGAATTTGGGGATTTATGCATGTTAGATGAAATTGGATTTGCAATTGATTAATTGTTGTTATAATAGGATGATTAATGAATAAATAGTGTTAATTGGAGAAGAAAATCACTCTCTTAACATATATATAAATACCGAAAATTACTAAGAATTTGGGGGTTTTCATGTGTTGAATTTAATTGATGAATTGATGATGGAATTATGTTGTAGTTGATGTTAATTGATTATGGGAATTTAATTAGATTTTTCTAAAAATACTTTATGTAATGTAAGAGACGAAGAACACGTTATAAGTTGAAATATAGTATTGTTATGAAATGATTTTATGCATAAAAGTGATTCTCGTTAGATGTAGTTTAATGACGTAAAATTTGAACGGAATCCGACAACTTTGAAAATTTCATAAGAGACGAACAACTAGACGTAACTAATAACCGAGAAGTCGAATGAGAATTCTAATTTGATATTATTGTCTATGATGGACTTGAGAACAACTTTGTAGTTGACGTCATGAGCTTTCAAGCTAATATAATATGAGCTATAGTTATAGTCGAGAACTAGAACGCGAATCTCATAACTTGTTGGTTTAGTAATTGTTAGTTGAAAGCTGACGTTTAGAACGTCGTGCTTTTAGACGAGCTGTGAGAAGGAGTTCGTCACGTACGGGAGTACGTGATGACTGCCTTGAGCGTCCAGTTTCTAAAGAAATCGAATTCGAGAACTTAGAACGAACCTAAGACGTTATACGTCGAATTTATCGAGCAATTAGGGTTATCGCGGCAGTTTTGCGACCCTCGCCGGAAACCGTAATAACTTTTATCTCGTTTATCGGATTTGCGATCCGTAAATTGGAGCGTAAACTAGATATCTAAAACTTTCCAACGGTATAGGGCTCATCCCCTGTTTCCAAATTCTATGTTCTGGGCAGCCTCCAGAGTCACTGTATTGCGCAGTAAAATTTCAGTTTCAATTCTCCTAAGTTGTTTCGTTCACGACTTAGTTTCTTTCGATCGTTTAAGCCGTAATAGCTAACGAATATCTCCCTACTGACCTTAGAGTCAAGTACAGGGCCTTGAGTGATAAAACCAGTCGAGATCTCATCTCTTATCCGTTCAAATAAAGAAGTAGTAAGCGAGAAATTTCATAAGTCTTTTAATGAACTAAAACGTAATTTCTTCTAAGTTGATTCTTTCCAACTTAATTCCTTATGATCTTTTAAGTCGTATTAAGTTACCAACTACCTTCTCTACTGACCTAAGAGTCGAGTATGAGACCTTCAGAGTTCTAACGGATTTTGTACGAGTCTCGTTCCCATTTAAGTAAAATGAATCTAGTAAGCGTGCAATTGCCTAAAGAATGAAACAACTAAAACTTTTTTTTCGACTCTCTTTGATCGATTATCTTTTACGACCCGTTTTTAAGTATTATTATTTTACAATGAAGGAGGAAGCCAGCTGTAAAGAAAGGACGGAAGATCCGAAGATTGGAAGCTAGTGCTTTTAGTTCTGTATTTCGAGGTGGGCTTTTATATACAAAATAAAACGAGCAATGCTCGGAAAATTTTTCTTTATCGCTTTGTTATCTGTGTTTTCAAAGTAATAATATGGCATGAACTGTTTCATGTTTTATGTGAGTTCTCTTGTACCTATCTGAGTCAACATTCGTGTTTTCCAGATTTAGAGTTAATCTAACTAGGTTAACTAACGATCGGCTCTGAGTTAGCTGCTAAGTGCTTTCCAGAGTTAGTGCACTTTGTAACCTGTGGTGTATGTGATATCCTGTTCAGGGGTATCAGCCACGGTGAATGAGAATTGGTCAAGATTGAACATAGCATACCAGAAAATACTCGGCCGAGTAAATTGTGAAAATCAGTCAGAAAATGTTTAGTAGACACGGGCCCTTTTCAATAAAACCCCGATGTGCTACAATTATGAAATGTCATTTTTATCTATACTTATGATTATGATTTCGGCATCGTGCCCACTAAGTACGTTTGTACTTAGCCCTGCATTGTTTTCTAAATGTGCAGGTTGAAGCGACGGTGAGCGGTGGCGGTTGATGTTGAGTTGAAAGATAGGATGCCTTAGTTAAGATTCTTCCGCTGCAGAACTCTAAGTCTTTTTGAATATGTATATTTTGAACAATACACTGTAGTTTAAGTCTGTAAATATGAACTTAGTTTCTACTGTGTACTTTTGTCGAGTAATCACTCGTGGTTAACTTTTTCTTTATTATATTCAAGTCTTGTTCATGGTTTGTTTGATGTCATTTATGTATGTTTAGTCAGTTAGCCCCCTTCTTCCCCGCTTCTTTAATCCAACCCCAGTCGCGCCCCGGCTTCTGCCGTCCCTCGGGATTTGGGGCTGTGACAGAGTGGTATCAGAGCAAGGTTTGCTTCCTGCTCTGATTATGAGTCAATTTTCTAGTATGAGTTATTCTTTTAGTAATACCACAAAGTGGTATCTGAGCAGAAGTTCGTTTTCTGCTCTGGTCGCGAGTCTGTCTTCTAGACTGAATCATTCTTTCAGTAATACAACTAAGTGGTAACGGAGCAGTAAGTTGTTTCCTGCTCTGGTTATGAGCTATATTTTTTTTATACGAGTCATTCCTTTAAGTAATATCACAAAGTGGTATTCGTATACAAGTCTTCCTTCGAGAAATAATATAGAGTATTCGTTTGTACTCTATATCGAGTCTTTTTTCAAGTCATAAGATAGGGTATTTGTATATACTCTAGATCAGAGTCGTCTTTTCAAGTATAAGATGAGAGTTAGATTACAATACTAAGATTGAGAACGTAGATGACAACTCAACCGCCCGCTACGTCGACTCAACGAGGAAAAGGAAAGAATTTTATGATGTAATTTCTTTAAATAAGAAAATTTTATGAGCAAGTATGCAGTAAAATTGAGAATGAGAATGAGTTGTGTTTCAAAGATAAGAATTTTACAGAAGTATAATTTTTATACTTTATGTGATTATGCGGTGGTACAAGTACCATCTTATGTGAAATTATTTGCGCAATAATTTCCTTTTTATGAAAAATTATGCGGATACAAGAATATAGTCGGATTTTAGGGATTTTTCCCGGTTCAATGAGAACATAAACTTGAAACCTAAGAACTTTCCGGTTCTTCGAGAACTTAGACGTTTTTAAGAAACGTTGTTTTGGAATGATTTCGAAAGGAGATACCCAACGCGAGAAGGACTTCTACTGATGAATGTCACGTGCGTTAAGTGACATGAATAAAGGTTCGGCAAAGTCGAACTTGTTTTCTAAGAATTTCCTGCGAGGAAAAAGATATAAAAAAATGATTCAATAAATCGTGTTAGTAAACGAAGGGAACGATTAGACGGTTGAGAAGCTTTCGGCTTTGAGTTAAGAAAGATATGAACGAAACGACGAAGATCGAGTAAATTGGAATCAAAGTTAAATGAAATAAGTGAACATTACTTGCGTGTAAGTAATGTAAATGACGTCATTCGTGTCACGTCATTCCGTTTTCTTTTCGTTTCGTGTTTCAGTAGAGTTCGCCTTGAAAGAGCTCTACGAAGAAAATCGTATAAATTATTAGAAGTCGAGTGCGAAGCTTGATCAAATTTTTCCATCGATCGTCCGATTCTAGCGACGACAACTGGAACGTAGATTCCAGAAAGTTATCCTCTAAGTTATATTCTATTTTTCTTTTGGAATTTAATTCCATATTTCGTCTTAAGCGATGACTACAACTAGTACGAATATCAAGAGTCGTAAACGACAAAATCTCTTGTAAATGGATGTTACTTTTGAATAAGTAACATGAACAAAGTAAATGTACTTTGTTTTAATAAGTGAAAGTTGTTAAGAATTAATGAGTTGAGAGAGAAAGGAAGAATTAAAGGGAATAAAAAAAAAAGGTGAAATAAAGAATGAAAATAAAATCTTTATTTTTATGTATGAATATATTTGTTGTTGAGTGCAATTTCTTGAATTGCTAGAAGTCTCGATAAGTGGTTGATTTAAGTAATGATGTTACAATTGAATAAGGAATATTCATTTTGTAATTTATGTTTTCATTGAGATAAGTTATTTTTCCCTACCTGTTACTGATCCGTGTTACCTTAAAACTTTTGTAGGATGGCTAGGACTCGTGTTACGGCTCGGAAGAGCCAGCCTTCGGCCTCGTGCGAGCACACCATAGTTGACATGTTGCAGGACGAGTACTACGAGTTTGAGGTAGACTATGGAGAGGAAGACATAGGACAGATTGTCAGCAACTTTTCTTCAGCCTACTACCCAGTACGACACTTGATCCGGGAGAGTCATGCAATCACAGACCTGATCGTACACTTACCAGAGAAGTGGTGCGGATGGGCGCACCGGGTAGCGTGGTACTTTTTAGGGATCCTAGGCGACGACACAGAGCCGACCGGCAACTACGCCGGATTTGCCCTGTTCGTACACAGGAGGTTCTTCGAGAGCAGGTTTATGTTCCCAGTCCCCTTTGAGCCGCACCTTCCTTACAGCCATTTTCCCACTGAGACGGAGCTTGAGCAGCTTGACTTAGACCCTGAGTACTCCGCCCTGTTGGAGTTACCACCAGACGGTGTACTGGTTGAGGAGTCTGACGCTGAGTTATAGCAGCCAGAGGAGGACGAGGAGACAGTAGTTATGCCAGAGTCGCCACCAGTGGGACAGCAGATCGAGAAGTTGATCCCAGGGCCGGGATTCGTGGAGGTTGACACTGAGACAGTCGCGCTGTTAGGGTTGTCTTCACCTTTTGTGCCTGACGTTTGTGTTAGAGTCAGGGGACCGTTAGAGACGAGACTGTATAGGGAAGGGCCAGACCACCGAGAGATCGACGCGGAGCTCGCCGCCATGTTAGAGCTGCCTTCTCCACTTACGCCACTCGAGGAAATCTGCTCGAAGTGGGGAGTAGTCCGAGAGCAGATAGAGGCAGGACCGTCCAGGGTCCGTTCTAGGGAGGACTTCGAGTCAGGTTCGGGTTCAGGTTCAGTTCCCGAGCACCTTCTTCCCCTGAAGAAGCGTGCGATAGAGGTCAGCGAGGACTACTTGGTTTCCGACCTGGAGGAGACGGTTTCAGAGGCACCCTCACCCACCCTGCTTACACTAGACGACGGTTCTACTCTGAGGGTGGATGAGGCACTTCAGCTGGTTTTTGGTTCGGAGTCCGAGGAGGAGGATCCGGAGGAGGACCCTGAGGAGGACCCGGACGAGGATCCGGAGAAGGACCCAGAGAAGGGTTGTTAGGATTTTTGCAGATCATAGGGGGTAGTTTTTGGACTCGACTGCAGTTTAGTCGAGCAGAGCGTTGTAGGCGCGGGTAAATATCAGTAGTAGTAGTAGCTCTTTTGTCCTGTATAGAGTCGGATCAATAACTAGTTAGTTTTGTAGTACCCTAGCGGATACGAAATTTTATGAATCGTTTCCGTTCTAGTACTTTAGTAGATACGGAGTTGCAACTTGTTAGTGCACCCGGTAAATAGTAGGCAGTCAGCCTAGTTTAGACTAATAGTAGTCTAACCCTTTTTGTATAAGTCCTCGTTAGAGGCAGAATTAATATTCTTTTTGATGTATATATATATACATGACCCGTGAAGAGGGTTTTTAATCAAGAAAATTTCTTATGAATCGAGTCATTAAAATCAGAATGTCAAATGAACTCGTGTAACGAGGAATCAAGTTTAATTCGAAGGCTAAAAGATTAATGAAATAATATCGGAGCTATGTTCGATATGTTGTTCTGTGGACTTGATTAAGTCGAGAACGAGCTAGTAAGTACTAAGTGTAATTAACAGAAGAAAACTAATGAGAATTTCAATTTTTCCTTAGATCAAAAGAAAATGCCACCGAGAAACATGAACAATATGAGAGGTCGAGGACCTGGAAGGCCGAAAGGACGTGGTAGACGTCAGCCGGAAAATAACAGAGAACAAGAATATGAGCAAAATGCCACCCCATCCCCATCTCCATCCCCATCACCACCCCCATCATCACCACCTCCACCACCGCCCCGTAGAGATATTGAGGATCTCTTCCTCAAGAGGAACCCTCCATTGTTCAATGGAACTGGTAGCCCTAGCGATGCTGAGCTATGGGTGAGATCTACTGAGAAAATTTTCAAGCTCCTCAGATGCACTGATGAGGAGAGAATGCTTTGTGTCGCATTCCAACTGACGGGATAGGCAGATTACTGGTGGGAAGCAAGACAGAAAGTGATACCCGCAGAGCATCTGGCTCGTTTTTCATAGGAAGAGTTTAAGGAGTTCTTCTTCGATAAGTACGTCCCCAAGACGTATAGGGCACAGAAGGAAGCCGAGTTTTATAATTTGAAGCAAGGGAAACTGACCGTGACGGAATATGATGCCAAGTTTTGCGAGTTATCAAGGTATGCGCCGACTTTGGTGTATACTGAGGAAAAGTTATCAAAAAAATTTCAAGGGAGTTTACGACATGAGTTAGGAATTGCTTTGGCTAGTCATGGAGGACTAGGCTATACGGATATACTGGGAAGAGCACTGAAAATGGAGGCCGTCGTGCCTGATGAGAAAAAGATTGTACCAACTGCGTCAGCACCAGCGCAGAGTCAGAACTGAGGCTACTACAACAACAATAGTAGCAACTACCAGGGCAAGAGGAAATGGAACGGAGGAGGTAGCGGAGGCTACAGTCAGGGTTTCAACAACCAGGGAGGTCAGAGAAAGGGCTATCAGCAGCCTGGCAACAACAACAACAGCAACAAGAGGCCATGGCAGGGAAACAACCAATCGGGGTTGTTTATTCAGGGGAATAAGCAGAACTCGCCATGGAAAGGCAACAATCAGCAGAACCAGCCGCAGGGGCAACAGAGAAACTTCAACCACGGAGCGAATAACCCAGGGAGGGTTACCATCCCTGTCTGCCCGAAGTGCAACCGAGCCCATCCCGGAATCTGCCAGATAGGCGCCCCCAACTGTTTCAACTGTGGACAGAAGGGGCACATGAAAAAGGACTGCCCTAAACCGCTTCAAGCAGTACCCCTCCGAGCCATCCAAGCACAGCCGCAGCAGCCGCCCATGAACCAACAGCAGTTTCAGCAGCATGCACAGCAACAACAGAATGCGAGGGCATGCGCTATCAACCAGGGTGGTCAGCGCAAAGGAAAAGGCAATCTAGCAGGTATGGGAAAACTCCACAACATCCCCATTAAGATACTGTTTGATACTGGCGCATCGCATTCTTTCATTGCTGGCTCGTGTGCCGATAACTTAGACATCAGACCTGTAAGAGCTGCACAATCTATGAGAGTAGCCACACCTTTAGGAGAGATCACTACTTCCACGCATGTTTGCTCTAACCTAGAACTAGAAATCGGAACTCATAAGGTTATAGCAAATAACTTAAATGTTATGATAATGTGGGACGTAGATATAATCCTAGGAATGGACTGGTTGTCAGAGAATTACGCCACAATTCTCTGCAACGAGAGAAAAATCTCTTTTCAACCGCCGGGTAAGGAACCGACCAAATTCCACGGGATTTCAATGGGTAGAGGCGTACCGATTATATCAGCCCTTCAAGCCACGAAACTTATGAAGAAGAAAGGTACCACAGCTTATCTTGTGTACCTAGTCGGAGAGCCAGGAGCCGAGAAGACCATTCAGGACGTAAAAGTTGTGAATGAATATGAAGATGTCTTTCCGGAAGTGCTACCAGGATTGCCACCAGATCGTCATGTGGACTTTACGATCGATTTAGAACCAAGAGCAGCCCCTAAATCAAAAGCCCCATACAGAATGGCACCGAAAGAATTAGAAGAGCTCAAAATCCAGTTACAGGAATTACTAGACCTTGGTTTTATTAGGCCAAGTGTCTCACCTTGGGGAGCACCAGTGCTATTTGTTAGGAAAAAGGACGGATCGATGAGAATGTGCATCGATTACCGAGAACTGAACAAGATCACGCTCAAGAACAAATATCCTTTGCCAAGGATCGAGGATCTGTTCGATCAGCTCAAGGGTGCAGGAATCTTCTCCAAGATAGATTTGAGATCAGGGTATCATCAACTCAAGATCAAACCTGAAGATGTACCAAAGACCGCTTTTAGAACCCGTTATGGCCATTACGAATTTCTAGTAATGCCATTTGGTTTAACCAACACTCCAGCCGTATTCATGGACCTTATGAATAGAGTCTTCCACCCCTATTTGGACAAATTCGTTTTAGTATTCATTGACGACATCCTCGTTTACTCTAAGAATGAGACGGAGCACGAAGAACATCTACGGATAGTGTTGGAAACACTAAGAGCCGAGAAACTCTACGCCAAATTCAGTAAATGCGAATTTTGGCTGAAGGAAGTAATGTTCCTTGGGCACATAGTATCGGCTGAAGGAATCAAGGTGGATCCAGCCAAGGTAGAAGCAGTGCACAACTGGAAGTCGCCAACAAGTCAGAATGAGATCAGGAGTTTCTTAGGATTAGCCGGATATTACAGAAGGTTTATCGAGGGATTCTCTACGATCACTCGCCCGATGATGCAGCTACTCAGGAAGGATACCAAATTTAAATGGACGGATGAGTGTGAGAAGAGTTTCCAAACTCTTAAGGAGAAGTTAACCACAGCGCCAGTACTAGCACTTCCAGACACGAACAAAGAATATGTGGTTTACACAGATGCATCGAAAAATGGATTAGGTTGTGTCTTGATGCAAGACGGACGAGTGATAGCTTATGCTTCGCGACAACTTCGACCTCACGAAGTTGAGTACCCGACCCACGATTTAGAACTCACAGCCGTAGTGCATGCGTTAAAGATTTGGAGACACCATCTCTATGGTGTAAGAGTTGAGATATTTACCGATCACAAGAGCCTGAAGTACTTTTTCGAGCAGAAGGAACTGAATATGAGGCAAAGGAGATGGCTCGAACTAGTCAAAGATTATGACTATGGAATTAACTACCATCCAGGAAAGGCTAATGTAGTAGCAGACGCATTGAGTCGCAAGGCTCCAACGAAGTTAGGATGCCTCTTTGTAGAGGAAGGAACTTTAGTACGAGAATTCGAGAAGATGGATATCAGAGTGCTTGACACGCCAGCTACGATAACAAGTCAGATCGCAGCATTAAAAGCTACACCAGATTTGAGAGAAAGGATCATCAATGCTCAGAGAAGGGACGAGTCAATGGAAAGGTTACGAGTGAGGATAAGAACAGATAAGCCAGAAGGATATTCTGAAGCTCCAGACAATGCGTTACTTTATGAAGGCAGGGTTTGTATTCCTGATAACGACAATGAACTGAAGAACGAGATCTTGAGTAAGGCTCACGATACGTCTTACACAGCACATCCAGTAAGTACGAAAATGTACCAAGATTTGAGAAAAAACTTTTGGTGGAATGGAATAAAACGAGACCTCGTCTCGTTTGTAGAAAGATGCCTAGCATGTCAGCAGGTCAAGGCTTTACATCGACGACCGTATGGATTGCTACAACCATTGGATGTCCCAGATTGGAAATGGGAAGGCATAACTATGGACTTTGTCACAGGCTTGCCTAAGTCGAGAAAAGGAAACACAACAATTTGGGTGATAATAGATAGGCTTACGAAGTCAGCACATTTCTTGCCGATTAAGATTACATACGGATCAGAGAAACTAGCTCAGTTGTATGTCAGAGAGATTGTACGTCTGCATGGAGTACCGAAGGTTATAATATTAGATAGAGATGCCAAATTCACCTCGAGATTTTAGATTACGATGCAGAAAGAGTTGGGAACAGAGCTTAATTTCAGTACAGCGTTTCACCCACAGACAGATGGACAGTCAGAGAGAACGATTCAGATTTTGGTCGATATGTTGAGGACAGTAGTTTTGGACCGAGGAGCGATTTGGGGAGAAATTCTACACTTAGTTGAATTCGCTTATAACAACAGCTATCAGGCCACGATAGGAATGGCGCCGTTTGAGGCTTTGTATGGGAGGAAATGTAGATCACCGCTTTATTGGGATGAAGTAGGTGAGAGAAAGAACCTAGGCCCAGATGCAATTAATGAGATGATCGAGATAGTTCGACAGATTTGAGATAGAATGAAAGAAGCTCAGAGCCGACAAAAGTCGTATGCCGACGATCGTCGAACCAACCTTGAGTTTGAAATAGGAGATAAAGTTTTTCTTAAGATATCCCTGACCAAAGGAATCCTTAGGTTCGGAGTTAAGGGTAAGCTAAGACCCAGGTTTATAGGACCTTATGAAATCCTCGAGAGAATAGGACCCGTCGCTTATAGATTGGCCTTACCGCCAAGTCTAGGAAGCGTTCATAACGTTTTTCACGTTTCTCAATTGAGAAAATATGTTTACGATCCTAAGCACGTCATTAGTCAGCAAGACGTAGTTCTTGAATCTGACCTAAGCTATGAAGAGAAGCCGATATCGATTTTGGATAGAAAAGTTCAACAATTAAGAACCAAATCGATACCAATAGTTAAAGTGCTTTGGAACCACCACGGGCAAGAAGAAGCCACGTGGGAACTCGAGGAGAAGATGAAGGAGCGATATCCTCATCTTTTTGCAGAAGGTAAGCAAATTTCGGGACGAAATTTTTTGTAAGGGGGGTAGGATGTAATGCCCCGTAAATTCCTTACGATCTTAAAATTTTAAAGTTAATTAAGTAAATGGCTTTGCATGCCTAAGTTTACGATTTTAAATTCTAAGACAAACGGTCGAATCCGTTTCCAAAAATAAATTACGGAAGTCAGCTAGACGACTACTGTATTTAGGGTTAGCGCGTACGAAAAGTTTTTAGTTCGTGAACTCAGAACGGAAAACCGTCTGATTTTTACATTCACGAAATCGCGATACGAACTCGCCCGAGAAAGTTCGTTTTTATGTTTTTCGGACGAAACTCGGACTGTGTCGTCCCGAGTTTTTGTCAAAATAAATTTTATAAATTTATTTTCCGATTAAGTTTCGTACGTTAGAATTTTCGGTTGAATCGGATCGCGACGATTTTGTGCCGAGCTATGTTTTTCATCGAACGTTTTCCGTAACGTCGGATCGCGCCAGAAAAAGCGCGTATTTTCTTTTCCCTCTCTCCCCCAACTGACTTCATCCTCTCACTTTATGTGATATTTATGTTTTATATAGTTTTAAAGGTGACACCTAATGGTATTACTATTCCTACTTTACACCTCATGTATCTTATAACCTAAGTTAACAATTTAAATCCATATCTCTCCCTCCCAACACACCAAAATCGGCAGCATCACTCTCTCCCTCTCCCATCTTCATTTCATCATCTCCATTGAAGAAACCTTCAAGATATAGAAGAAGAAATCATACAAGTCTTCATTCATCCATCCAAACCTCTTACTTCTTTCATTAATTAGCAAGGTAATCCTCCCCTCTATACTTCTATCCATCCATCATCCTCTTCTTTTCATTTTTTTCTTTTTGATCGAAAAGTTTGAGTATTGATTTAGATGATTTGATCTTGAATTAATGAAATTAGATGTATTAGATAGGATAATTAGGGATTAAAATTGAACAAAAACAAGAACCCTAATCTCTATGTCTATACCGAAAATTTAGGGGAAATTGTAGGATTTTTGGATTTCTTCAATTGATGATAGATTCATGCCTAAGAGGTGTTTAATTGGTGATTAGAACAAAGAGAAATCGAAAGCCCCATGTTTTGTGAAAACCGATTTAGGGTTTGAGTTTGAATTTGGGGATTTATGCATGTTAGATGAAATTGGATTTGCAATTGATTAATTGTTGTTATAATAGGATGATTAATGAATAAATAGTGTTAATTGGAGAAGAAAATCACTCTCTTAACATATATATAAATACCGAAAATTACTAAGAATTTGGGGGTTTTCATGTGTTGAATTTAATTGATGAATTGATGATGGAATTATGTTGTAGTTGATGTTAATTGATTATGGGAATTTAATTAGATTTTTCTAAAAATACTTTATGTAATGTAAGAGACGAAGAACACGTTATAAGTTGAAATATAGTATTGTTATGAAATGATTTTATGCATAAAAGTGATTCTCGTTAGATGTAGTTTAATGACGTAAAATTTGAACGGAATCCGACAACTTTGAAAATTTCATAAGAGATGAACAACTAGACGTAACTAATAACCGAGAAGTCGAATGAGAATTCTAATTTGATATTATTGCCTATGATGGACTTGAGAACAACTTTGTAGTTGATGTCATGAGCTTTCGAGCTAATATAATATGATCTATAGTTATAGTCGAGAACTAGAACGCGAATCTCATAACTTGTTGGTTTAGTAATTGTTAGTTGAAAGCCGACGTTTAGAACGTCGGGCTTTTGGACGAGCTTTGAGAAGGAGTTCATCAGGTACGGGAGTACGTGATGACTACCTTGAGGGTCCAGTTTCTAAAGAAATCGAATTCGAGAACTTAGAACGAACCTAAGACGTTATACGTCGAATTTATCGAGCAATTAGGGTTATCGCGGCAGTTTTGCGACCCTTGCCGGAAACCGTAATAACTTTTAGCTCGTTTATCGGATTTGCAATCCGTAAATTGGAGCGTAAACTAGATATCCCAAACTTTCCAACGGTACTGGGCTCATCCCCTGTTTCCAAATGCTTTGTTCTGGGCAGCCTCCAGAGTCACTGTATTGCGCAGTAAAGTTTCAGTTTCAATTCTCATAAGTTGTTTCGTTCACAACTTAGTTTCTTTCGATCGTTTAAGCCGTAATAGCTAACGAATATCTCCCTACTGACCTTAGAGTCAAGTACAGGGCCTTGAGTGATAAAACCAGTCGAGATCTCATCTCTTATCCATTCAAATAAAGAAGTAGTAAGCGAGAAATTTCATAAGTCTTTTAATGAACTAAAACGTAATTTCTTCTAAGTTGATTCTTTCCAAGTTAATTCCTTATGATCTTTTAAGTCGTATTAAGTTACCGACTACCTTCTCTACTGACCTAAGAGTCGAGTATGAGACCTTCAGAGTTCTAACGGGTTTTGTACGAGTCTCGTTCCCGTTTAAGTAAAATGAATCTAGTAAGCGTGCAATTGCCTAAAGAATGAAACAACTAAAACTTTTTTTTCGACTCTCTTTGATCGATTATCTTTTATGACCCGTTTTTAAGTATTATTATTTTACGATGAAGGAGGAAGCCAGCTGTAAAGAAAGGACAGAAGATCCGAAGATTGGAAGCTAGTGCTTTTAGTTCTGTATTTCGAGGTGGGCTTTTATATACAAAATAAAACGAGCAATACTCGGAAAATTTTTCGTTATCGCTTTGTTATCTGTGTTTTCAAAGTAATAATATGGCATGAACTGTTTTATGTTTTATGTGAGTTCTCTTGTACCTATCTGAGTCAACATTCGTGTTTTCCAGATTTAGAGTTAATCTAACTAGGTTAACTAACGATCGGCTCTGAGTTAGCTGCTAAGTGCTTTCCAGAGTTAGTACACTTTGTAACTTGTGGTGTATGTGATATCCTGTTGAGGGGTACCAGCCACGGTGAATGAGAATTGGTCAAGATTGAACATAGCATACCAGAAAATACTCGGCCGAGTAAATTGTGAAAATCAGTCAGAAAATGTTTAGTAGACACGGGCCCTTTTGAATAAAACCCCGATGTGCTACAATTATGAAATGCCATTTTTATCTATACTTATGATTATGATTTCGGCATCGTGCCCACTAAGTACGTTTGTACTTAGACCTGCATTATTTTCTAACTGTGCAGGTTGAAGCGACGGTGAGCGGCGACGGTTGATGTTGAGTTGAAAGATAGGATGCCTTAGTTAAGATTCTTCCGCTGCAGAACTCTAAGTCTTTTTGAATATGTACCTTTTGAACAATACACTGTAGTTTAAGTTTGTAAATATGAACTTAGTTTCTACTGTGTACTTTTGTCGAGTAATCACTCGTGGTTAACTCTTTCTTTATTATATTCAAGTCTTGTTCATGGTTTGTTTGATGTCTTTTATGTATGTTTAGTCAGTTAGCCCCCTTCTTCCCCGCTTCTTTAATCCAACCCCAGTCGCACAACGGCTTCTGCCGTCCCTCGAGATTTAGGGCTGTGACAGATAGCTTCTTGAACGCAGGGTAATTCCATTCCAACACCTTTCCCCAGCCGATACCCTTGAAGTATCCCTCCACCTTCTCTTTGATACCCAAGGCTTCCAAGCTTTCTGTCAACAGGTAGTACCAAGGAAGGATCTCCCTGTTTGCAAGATGGCATACCGCTGGCTGTCCAGTGGTTGCTCCAGATGTTGCAGGTCGTAGCACGCCTTTCCTCTTGGCTCCTGATTTCGTGGCGGTGACACTGGGTGTAGACTTCACAGGTGCTTGAATCTCCCCCGAGTTAGAGCTGTCGATGATCTCCACTCTCTCTATTTCTTCCTCTTCGATCTCCTTCGCTTCTCCTTCTTTTTCTACTTCCTTCTTCTTCCCTTTTTCCTCAGCTGTAACCCTCCTCACCGTGCTCGTAGTACCCACCTTGCTCCCTAATTTGCTCTGTTTGGACTTCTGCGATAGGGGAGGTTTCGAGGTTTCAAGCTTCCTCTTTGCTCCCACCCCTTTCTCCTTACTCTGTGGGGTGACATCCTCCTGGGCCCGCACTGGAATGCTCTTCTCTGCCTCCTCCTCTCGTTCCTTCTCCTTGTGGTCAGAAGCGGTCAGACCACCCTCCTTCGATTGAGATTGAGAACGGGAAGAACTGGGAACTGGAGTAGGCGTCTTTGGTGGAGGGCTAGCTGCTTTCTTTCCGGTGGTTTTCTTCTTCGCTGCTGCTGCAGTAGTGGTGCCCTTGACCGCAGGCTTCTTCTTCTCTTTCTTCCTAGGCGGTTGGACATCTGGTTCTTCCTCGACCTGTACTTGCTCCTGGTCACCCGCAGCACCTCCTTCTCCGGTGGCTGGCTTCTCCGGTGTGGGAATCCTTTCCTGTTCCTCTTCGTCCACCCCCCGAGTAGGTGTGGTCTTTTCTGAACTGTGCACCAGAGTTTCCTCCGATGTGGTGCTGCGAGTTTTCCTCTTCTCCCCTACCGGTACAGATTTTGTAGCGGTTGGGCTCTTGGTTTGAGTACTGGGGCCGGCGACTCTTTTGTCGGTTCTTTTGTGAGCGGCTTTCTTGATTCTGACCATGGTGACGGTTGGAATTTTAGGGTTTTCAGAAAAACGGCGAGGTTGGTGAAGTATGTGGGATGAGAACTGGGTTTCTGTGCTTAAATGGCAGATTGTGGGCGACGGTTATGGCGGAGTGGAGGAAGTGGCTGAGTGTAGGGCGGTTGTGGAGGTTGTGAGGGTTAATGGAGGAGGGTTTTCTCTTTCTGACTGATGTAGAGGCGAAGTGACAGTTATGGGAAGTCGAAACAATCAAGGGAATAAAATCATTACCAAATTTTGAAATTCAAATTTCGTGCGAAATCCCAAACGCCGCAATTATACCAGTCGTCCTTGTCAGATGCACCTCCACGTCACTCCTTGGTTAGACCGTCTCCATTCCACACACCGGTCTGCCACCTACACACTTTGCATTGCAAAGTGGCTCACAATCTACCCCGGACCTCCACCTACACAATTTGCATTGCAAAGTGGGTTCGAACTCCAAGATAGACTTTTAGAAACAAACTTGGCCCACATTCTCCAGTTCTAACTTAGCCAAATACTCACTTACTCAAAGCAACTAATTAAAAACTAATTAAAGAGAAAGCGGTTGTGGTCTTACCGACGACCACTCCTGGGTTGCCTCTCAGTCAGCGCTCTTGTTTAATGTATTGAGCTCGACTTCCAGCTTCTGCTCTTATTGATAAATAGGATCCAGTAAAGAGCATTTCTCCTTGGTCTTCTTCAACTCTGAATAATCGAAGTATGGTTTCAAACGATGGCCGTTCACCACAAAAGTATCCTTTCCATTCAAGTCATAAACTTCGACACTTCCATTAGGGAATAACTCCTTTACGATGTATGGTCCTCCCCATTTTGATTTAAGCTTCCCACTCATCAACTTAAATCGAGAGTTGAATAACAACACCTTTTGGCCAGACCAGAATTCCTTCTTCCTAAGCTTGGCATCGTGGATTCTCCTTGTTCTTTCCTTGTACAAAACTGCATTGTCATATGACTCCAACCGAAGTTCCTCCAATTCATTCATTTGCAACTTCCTTTCTTCTCCGGCCCTAGTCATACTGAAATTGATTCTCTTGATCGCCCAGTAAGCCTTGTGTTCCACTTCTACTGGTAAGTGGCAACTTTTTCCGAACACAAGCCTGAATGGTGACATGCCAATCGGAGTTTTGTAGGCAGTGCGGTATGCCCATAACGCATCTCCCAGATAATTGCTCCAATCCTTACGATTGGGATGAACCACCTTCTCCAATATGCTTTTGATCTCCCTGTTAGAAATTTCAGCCTGCCCATTGGCCTGAGGGTGATATGCAGTCGTGACTTTATGTTTCACCCCATTCTTTTGGTTAGTGCTCTAATGGTGGAATTGCAGAAATGAGATCTTTGGTCGCTGATGAGGATTTTTGGAACTCCGAATCTACTAAACACCTGCTCTCTCAAAAATTCAGCCACCGTATGAGCATCATTACTGGTTGTAGCTTTTGCCTCGACCCATTTGGATACGTAGTCGACTGTCACCAAAATGTATTCATAATTCCCTGACTTAGGGAGTGGTCCCATAAAATCGATTCCCCATACATTGAAGATTTCCACAGGCATAATAGGCATCTGAGGCATTTCATCTCTTGCGGTAATACCCCCTACCATCTGACACTTCGGGCAGCCCTGTACCCATTTCTTGGCATCAGCAAAGATGGTAGGCCAATAGAATCCACTTTCCATTATTCTTTGCGCTGTTCTCCTTCCACCGAAATGGCCACTACATGCCGTGCTATGGCACATTTCTAATATCTGAGCATGTTCAAACTCTGCAACGCACCTCCGTATGATTTGATCTGCACCAATCTTCCATAAATGTGGTGCTTCCCAAAAATAAGAGCAAGCCTGTGTTACCAATTTCTGTCTCTCGAACTTGGTCTTCCCTGGTGGCACTTCCTTGGTGAAAAGATAATTTGCTATGTCTGCAAACCAAGGCTCCTTCTCGGTTAGAGCATACAGAGTCTCCACCTCCATTTGATCGCGTATGGCGTATAGCTTCTCATCCGGAAAAGCGTCCTCTATTGGTTCGCCATCATCTTTTCCCATTTGTAGCCTGCTTAGATGATCAGCTACTAGATTGGCTGCTCCCTTCTTATCTCTTATTTCCAAGTCGAACTCTTGGAGCAGCAATATCCACAGGATAAGTCGTGGTTTTGATTCTTTCTTCGCCATGAGGTATTTCAAAGAGGCATGATCAGTGTAAATGATCGCTTTTGTGCCCAGAAGGTAGGATCTGAACATCTCGATTGCAAAAACCACTGCCAACAATTCCTTCTCAGTCGTGGTGTAGCTACACTGAGCTGGATTCAAAGTCTTCGAGGCGTAATATATAACGTGGCTTTCCTTACCTTTCTTCTGCCCCAGTACTGCTCCAACCGCGTAATTGCTGGCATCACACATGATTTCGAATGGTATCTCCCAATCTGGTGGTTGAATAATAGGGGCTGATACCAATTTATCCCGTAGATTCAGAAATGCCTCCTTACAGTCGTCATCAAAGTCGAACTGTACATCTTGTTGCAACAAATGGGTCATAGGTTGAGCAACCTTTGCGAAATCCTTTATAAATCTACGGTAGAACCCTGCGTGACCAAGAAATGCCCGTATGTGCTTGACCGTAGTTGGATATGGCAACTTGGAAATGGAATCGATTTTTGCCTTGTCCACTTCGATACCCCTCTCCGATATGACATGGCCCAGTACGATGCCTTCTTTCACCATAAAATGGTATTTCTCATAATTGAGTACCAGGCTTTTCTCCACGCATCTTTTTAGTACTAGCTCCAAATGATTAAGGCATGTGTCGAACGAATCACCATATACCGTGAAATCATCCATAAACACCTCTATGCAATTTTCCAACAAATCTAAAAAAATGCTCATCATGCACCGTTGAAAGGTTCCGGGTGCATTACAAAGACCAAATGGCATTCTTCAGTATGCGAACGTCCCGTACACACAAGTGAACGTGGTCTTTTCTTGATCTTCTTGTGCTACGAATATTTGCATATATCCTGAATATCCATCCAGGAAACAGTAATAGGCATTACCAGCTAGTCGTTCCAGCATTTGGTCAATAAAGGGTAATGGAAAATGGTCCTTCCGTGTGACCATGTTCAGCTTCCGGTAGTCTATACAGACTCGCCACCCAGTTTGTAGCCTTGTTGGAACAAGCTCACCTTTGTCATTCTCCACAACCTGTACTCCAGATTTCTTCGGTACGACGTGAACCGGGCTGACCCATTGACTGTCGGATATAGGGTAGATTATACCCAACTCCAAAAGCTTTAGGATCTCCTTGAGTACCACCTCTTTCATAACAGGATTTATTTTCCTTTGCGAATCCCGTACTGGTCGTGCTCCTTCCTCCAAGTATATATGATGCATACACTCTGTTGGACTGATACTCTTTATATCTGCCAGGGTCCAACCAATGGCTTCTTTGTTTTCTCTCAATACTCTGACCAGTCTTTCTTCCTGCAGCAGGGTTAGATCAGAACTGATAATCACTGGAAGAGTTTCCTCCAGTCCCAAGTAGGCATATTGCAAGTGCTTCGGCAATTTTTTTAATTCCAAGACTGGGGCTTTCACAATCGAGGGCATCAGCTTCTCGTGTTCCCCATACTGAGAGAACAACTCCGATTTGCCCTGCCCCGATCCTCCGATGGAGTACACTTCCAAGATAATATCTTTAATCTTCCTGTCAACTTCCACTGCTGCTTCCATGGTGCTTTCCTTTAAAGAATACAACTCCATGATGGTCTCCTTCATCTCGAGGTCCTCCATTTGTACAACATCTCGATCAGTAAGACCGGCTTGTATAACCCTTTCTGTGATGTCACTTGAGCTAAATGACAGGTTTTGCTCTTGTACCAATGGTTCGAATATGTCAATCATCTCTACAGATTCTAAATCGGGCTTCCGTCTCATGGCTTCATAAATGCTAAATTCTTCCACTACACCATCGAATTCACACGATAGAATTCCAGTCTTCATGTCCAATTTAGTTCCTGCAGTCATCATGAACGGTCTGCCTAACAGGATGGAGTTCTCCTTTGCTTCCAAACCGGTATCCAACACGTAGAAGTCAGCAGGAAAAATTAGCTCTCCTACTTTGATAAGCACATCTTTGATCACTCCCTCTGGGTAAGCGTTTGACCTGTCTGCTAGTTGTATGACAACTCGGGTGTTCCGTAGTTCCCCCAAGTTGAGCCTGTTGGAAACAGCCAGGGGCATAACGTTTATAGATGCCCCCAAGTCCATCATGGCTTTATCTATGTTCCTTCCTGCGATGTTGCAAGGAATAGTGAACATCCCTGGGTCTTTCTTCTTCGGTGGCAGTTTCTGCTGTATGATGGCTGACACACTCTCTCCCATGACATATCGAACATCCTCATCAATCTTCACCTTCCTCGAGCAAAGATCTTTAAGGAACTTGGCATACTTTGGGATTTGCTTAATTGCTTCCAATAGGGGTAGGCTAAGTTCCAACTTCCGAAAGATTTTCATCATATCATTGGCCTCTTTCTCTTTGGCTTTCTGTCGAAGTCTACCCGGATAAGGAGGTTCGGTCTGCTCATCACCACCTATTTCTCCTGAAGTTTTGTTGCTGGTTCCCTCCTCTCCTTGCCGGTTAACTTCTGCTTCTGCCAAATTTTTTTCAGATTGCTCATCATCTACCTCTGTGATTATTACTTGCGCCTGTTCCTTGTGATTGATCCCTTGAGATGGAAGTTTCCCTGTATTTTCTTCTACTTTTGCCAACGCCTTCGCCAGATGACCAATCTGCACGTTGGTTTGATTCATACCAGCTCGGATTTCATTGCGGAACTTCTCACTTTCCTTAGCCATGCTCTCCATAGCCTCTTCCCATGGTGCTCTCCTCTGATGAGGTGGTTGATACACCTGCTGCTGTTGTGGCTGGTAGTGTTGTTGTTGTTGTGGGCCTCCCTGATATTGTCCTTGTTGTTGGTGCTGGGCAAATGATTGAGATGATCTCGGTAGACCTGCACCGTTCTGTTGTGGTTGACCATCCAGTTTCCATCTAAAGTTAGGATGATCCCTCCATCCTCTGTTATACGTATTTGAAAACGGGTCGTGTTTCCTCTGAAATCCTTCATTTCCCCCCATGGCATTTACGTCCATTATATCTTTACCAAAGTTGGGGCAATTTTCAGATTGATGCCCCACTGCATAGAATAGAACACACTGTCTGACCTTCTTCTGCGTGGTCAGACCACTCAGCAATGTCTTTATTTCCTTCATCCCCTTTTCCAGATTTGTCAGCTTATTTTTTCCCTCTCCTCTCTCTGGTATCTCTCTGCTTCTTTCATGTCCATCATCTCTGGATTCTTCTGCCATTGTTCCTAAGAGTTTGAAAATCTCTTGAGGTGTTTTGCTCAGCAGTGATCCGTTGCATGCAGCCAATACCAGTCCTCGATCACTCCTCTGCATGCCCTTTACGAAGCTTTCCACTTGATCTTTTGGAGTGATCTAGTGGTGAGGACAGTTGCTTAACAACTGTTTGAAACGAGTCCAATACTCATAAAAAGTTTCCAGTCCGTCTTGCTTAATGTTTCGGATGCCCCATCGCATCCTTTCAACTCTTGTGGATGGAAAAAATTCATCCAAGAAACTCTGCTGCATTTCTGCCCAAGTGGTAACGCTTCCTTGCGGTAGATTGTACAGCCATCTCATTGCACTGTCCACTAATGAGAACGGAAAAAGAACCAGTTTCACATATTCTTGCTGATTCTCATTGGACTGATGCATCACTGTCATTTCGAAGTCCTGGAGATGGGTATGCGGGTCGTCTCCTAGATATCCATTAAATTTCGGTAAGACCTGTATTAATGCAGGTTTCAAGTCAAACCGCTCAGGCGCGAAAGGATTTGTCGGTAAGGTGATCCCGTTCGGCCTGAGATTCAGATTAGTTGGGTAAGCCAACTGCTTGAGGGTCTGCTGCGGCTGTGGTTGGTCAACCATAGTGTCACGTCTCGCTATTCGTGCAAGTGCGCGTAGTCGTCGTTCAGTTTGTTCAATATCTGGATCAAAAGTTAATGCTCTCTGTACTCGACGAGTTCCACGCATGCACTAATAGTGGAAGATGGAATGAGAAGAGTAAAATTGTTGCGCGTCACTCCCCGGCAACGGCGCAAATTTTGACACGCACCCGTCGTATGGTACGATTAAAATACCTGTGTATGCCCCAGACGGACAGTACACGCTCCTATGCCCACTACCGGACTAGTTAGTCTTAGCAGCAAGCTAGGGTCGATCCCACAGAGAGTGATGAACCACCTTACTCTTCAGTATACAAATCGAGTTGTCACGATCTCAATCTGTGTATCTGCACAATAAAATAGACGGAAATCAAATATAAAAGGAGGTAAGATTTGGGGTAGGTCATGATCATTGTTGACATGTTAATTCGGTCATGGGCACACTAAGAATTCGTCCATGCTTCGTATAAACTCAAGGCGTGGCCCAAAGACATTGGGGCGTTTCAAGAGTTCATACTCCACACTTGGGATGGTTGAATCCCTTGTTGTCGTCCTAGTCCGAAGGTCACGCTTCACCCCGGTCACAAGACCGTGCTTCACTCCTCCTTAGATAGTAGTCATACCCGATCTCTCCAAGTATGACCCTCACCAACCTTCTCTTCCAAACTTCCCATGTCCGCACCTACAGAGTAGACATCACTCGCGGGATACTCATTTCCGGGACCACGTCCAACCGGTCATTGCAATCCCTACGATACGCGAGATGAGTCCTTTGGTCGATAACCATGGCTTGATGTCTCGTCACAGTTGATGGGTGATTGTTAGAGAAGCCCAAGACTGAAGAAGGACGCAGTATCCCCTTGTCCAATCCTCACCATCCAGATCTACAGCACCATGCCAGGTGCTGCTTAGCTACTCGGTCCTGGGCACATCGAACGCTGCCGTTTGTCATGCCTTGCCTTTGCTTGACATGGTACAGCTCCAACCAAACGGAGATCACCCGTTAGGTTAGAACTGCCCATGAGTTCTGCTCCAGTCCTTCCGGAACTACTGGACTCAACCGATGGCACAAGTGCCTCACGAATATTTCACATATCAACAGTTAATCATTTCCCATATCCAAATCTCACCAAGTAAACTACTCACACATAATTAAATATATAATGATAATCGAAAGAGAACACATTAATAAAAGAAATATGAGATACTCGGATTAAAAGTACCTAAGGCAACAGCCTTGGATTTGTTCTTCACAGCGGAATGTAAATAAAAGCAGATAAAGATTGTTTTGAACAGAAAATATAAAAGTGTTTTCTTCGGACTAAGAACTGTAGACTGATAAATTCTCCAACATTGTGCCAGCCGCTTTGGCTGGACTTTTATAGTTGTAGTGGCAGCGGGCAAAACCCTAGGCGGGTAGATTGAAATGGCATGATTGGCAGTTTCCATGTTGAGCGAGATTCTGAATATCTGCGATTGGCTGGATTCATGATTGGCGATCTCCGATTGATTTGTTTATTTAGGGTAGGGCGCTGACCTCCAAATCCTTCCTTTCATGGATGCTTGGCAGATATTGGGCGAATCTTCTCCACGCGGCTTTCCTTCTTGAGCTTTGACGATGGACTGGAAATTATTGTAGTGGTCACACTGGTTGCATGCTTCATGATTGGATTCCTCGTAAGCACAGCAGCTGCAAGATTCTTCTTTGTTGTTGGGTGCATTGCGTTAATACCACGAATGCAAATGATGAACAGCAACTTAGCTTCAGGGTTCACATGGAATCCTCCTTTCAACCTCGTCTCTTGCTTCAATTCATCTCCTGCTCTGCATACTCCTTTGCGTAGTCCTTGCAACCGACTGGATTCGCATCCAGTTCTGCTCATTCTGACCACCTTTCCTCTGTTTTACCTGGACTGAGCTTCCTTCCTTCGAACAACAGTTTCCTTCCCCTGGACAGACTCTAATGACACAAAAAAGACATGAAAAATAGGGCCAACCGGCCCAAAAGTCAAAGACGCATCAATGACGCATCTAATTCAAACTCTACCGCAGGAATGGAAGAATTGGGTAGCATCTCTTGTCCCCCGTTTTCTAGGCTACCGCTATTTCGATCGAACCCTATACATGCTCGGGGAAACATTAATGAAAAGCAATGCAATCAAATAAGGCTTTCAAAGACATAATGAAGTAATAACCGAGCATTTCAAAATCACATATACACAAGAATATGATAAGAATTTCATGCTGACGGGGGTAAGATTTCAACAAAAACGAGAATGTGAAAGTATACCAAGTCAACGAGAACCAGATTCAACAAAACATTTAAAGTCAACGAGCTCATCGCTCGGAAGCACAAGTCAAGAAGTTAAGAATTCAACAAGTATTCAAAAATCATCGAGCACAACACTCGGAATAAAAAACGTAAGCATCAGAATATAAGTATCAACAGACATCAATTCAAAAGAGTTGTAGCGGAAACTTGCATCAAATCCCAACACTCGCATGTATGAAGACGTACGAATGCCTGTCCGACATTCTATTCGACTCAATCAAAAATACCACACCACCAAGCGTCCATGCCATCGCCATCCAGTCAACCTGCACGTTTAGAAATACACGCAGGGCTGAGTACTTCGTACTCAGTGAACACAAGCCAAAACATTTGGATAAAGGTGCTTTTAAAAGCTATAACAATTGAACTTGCCATGCCGAACATCACAAGTACTTAAACAACTTAAAACAGTTTTACTTGTGCATGTTAAAAATATTTTCTTTTAAACAGACTGCGCAGTCAAACATAACATATAATAATAGTATGCATCATCTGTCACAAACAATCTTACTGTGCCGAGAAGTAGGCCTCCTTCTCGAACACTATGACCGGCCTAACCGAAGCAAGGCTCACAGTCACTTCAACATTCAACATACCACACGTGGGTTTCCGGCCTTTCACAGGATAATAACATCTTCACATAAACAGATGATAACACATGCCAAACTCAATAAAAACGGAAAGTCAATCGCATTTAAAAATCATGATATTTAATAGCATAATAACTTTCATCGATAGTTTTGGTTCAGAAAAGCCCACCTAACTTCCGAAGATCCTAGCTAGGCAGTTTTAAGGGCTATTTGTCCTTGCTTAACGATCCATCCGGCTCGATCCTTCACAGTTCGACATCGATAAAGAAAATAAGATACGCAAAGACGGACAAAAAGGCGTTGGACTCAACTGAAGGACTTCTATTTGAGTCGATTCTCTCTATGCTTTAACCTTTCTTAAAGATTTCGCATTCTCGTCTTTAATCACTAACTCTACTCGATAATTGGTTAATACTAACGTCTTAACACTTCTTGCTTTAAATATGAAACGTCGTCTATCTACCTTCTATTATTCGAGCTTTCTTTTAAAAACTTAGTCAATTTTCGGTTTATCAAATTAATAGCTCAATCATCTTGCATACAAATAATTTAGTAATTCTTCACGTCACAATTAATATCATGCACTTAAACACTTATTCAACAATTACATAACAAATCCAAATAAATCAAACACACTTCAAGACACATTATCATTTATTCAATTTAAACATTAGAACTTAACTCGATTATGCATTTCTTTACATAAAGACTCAAACAACATACTTTATCTTTTCTTAATTTATAGACAACGCTTTGTCCTAAATTCGTTATCTTATGAGGCATTTTTATAATTTTTACTCAATTAAAACAAATTCTCTTTAATTATTAATAAACTCTTATGAAATTAGAATTTCCTTTCCATTTCTAACTCGATTCTCAATTCTTAACTCGACTATTATTTTTCTAATTATTAACTCGACAATTCTTCTCGGTTTTTAACTCGCACGGTTTGCAAACAACTTACTTAATTAATTAACTTCTTCCAAAACCATTACTCGACATCTTATTTCATTATTATTTTGGTTAAACTATACGAGTATTTAACTTAACTCGTCTAGCATTTTCTTCTCGATTCAATTTAAAACTTCTTTTTACTTCTTATTAATTAATCCTTTTTAACTCGAATTTCTCAACTCTTGTTTATTTATTTAATACGTTCTCCTTCTTTGTTCTTAACTTAAAACTATTTTCTTACTTAACAATTTCCTTTATTTTTCAAAAACATTTTTATAAAAATTTTGTTTATCTCATTAGTTTAATTATAAAATCTCTTTTTGATTAAGTTTTTTAAAAATTCAAATCTTTAAGTTTTATTACAAGAACATTTATTAGCTATATCTTTTTATATACTTTTTAACATCTTAAAAACCTTTAAACTTCATTCTTTTTGTTACAAAAAAAAATTCTCTTTTCATCTATGACTTCAACTAACACTTTAGCACACATTAATATTAAAACATCAAATCTTCTATATTATCACAATTTATTTTCTTCAAAACTTAACATGCAACTTGTTTTTCTTATACTTAACAACATGTATGGTTATATCAACACATCACATAATAATTTCATGATCAAAACATCATTCAAATCATCAACAAAATCAACAAAATAATTTCTCCTTTTCTTCCCAAAACACACGGCATACATAGTGTTTTTAGGGCATTTTATTTCTCAATTTTTCATGCATATAACTTCATTCTAAACATGATAAAAATCATAAATCAAGCATCAAGATAACAATAACTCAAACAATTCATATTTTCCTATTTTTCCTCTAATTTTCGGCATTAACCAATTTTTTTGGGATTTAATTTCTTTTTCTTCTCTTAATTCATCGATTAAATCCTAGTGTTCGACTCTCCTAACGATTTCTTCTTATTTAATTCTCACATTAACAACCTAAGTTTGCCTAAACATAAATAAATACCATGCATGTATGGTTTTTTTCTTTTAGGGCTTAGAGATATACATTTATACAATTAATCAAATGGAATATCATACTTTGAAAATTAAAAATTGGATCTCTTCTCCTTGGCTTCTTGGGATCGAAATGAAAAGGGAATTGAGCTTCAAACTTGAGCTTGGATGAAAGGAAGAACTCTTCTTGAATCCTCCAAGAAAAGAATAACGCAATAATTAATCATCCATCTCTTTAGGGCTTAAGAGCCAAAAATGAAGAAAAAAATGGGTGATGATTATTGAATTTCAATTCAAGAATTTGAGGAAATTTTTACCTTTTTCTTGAAGGTATAGATGAAAAAAATGGAGGATGATGTTCTTCACTTCATTTCCATGGGTGTTAAGCTTGAATACAAGATCTGCATGGAAGAAAATTCAATGTGTGGGTGTGTGTGTGTGATTGCCGAGAGTGAGAGGGAGAGTTTTGTTTTTGTGTTCTTGAGAGATTTTGAATGTGAGAGAGATAATGAAGGAAATTTCCTTTTATATGGAGAGAGGGAGAGATAGAATGCCTGCATGTGTATCCAACAAAGGGAATAAACATCATTGCAATTAGTATTGGAACTTGATATTGATTAAGAGTTGATGTGATTGAATTTGCATGCAATCTTTTGCTAAGATTGTGGTGAGACATAATCATTAGTTGCATAGGAAATTGGAGAGAGATGGGAGAGAGGTAGTGAGGTGGCGTGAGAGGGAGAGAGAGGTGACGACACTTGTCTTCGTCGTGTCGTTACGGGTATTAATTACCCGGTCGTAAAGGTTTTCCGGTTAAAACGATTCGTATTATTTCATTTATGCTATAAACGGGTCTAATCTCTCCTCATCTCATTTCCGACACTAAAACATCTCAAACCTAATTCACATTTCATTTAAAAGATTAATGATTCCGACCATCTAGTCTTTTAAATCTTTAAAAGAAACTAGTCGGCTTATTAATTCGTTTATTAATCCTTTAAAGATTAAATCTTCGTTACTCTTCTCAAATTATCTCGGATAAGCTCTTACCTTATCTCAATGACCTTAGAAGAATTTCTAGGTTTCAAGATTTTAATTCTACTCTATTCTAAATTCTTCGGCGCATAGAAATTTCTCGGCGATCAACATTATTCTTTTTCAATTAAACAAACTCTTCGGGGTTCTTCTAAAAATTAAACTCATACTCTTTCTCATATAAACAACTCAACATATACGTCACATTATCAATTTAAGAAATTGAACAGATAAATTCACACAAAACGCATAAAGCATTCTAGACGTTTTACTCATTTCTCTTCATTTTAGAAAAGAAAAATTTTATTTCACAAATCACATCTTTTAACTTATTCGGTTAATTTATACGCTTTCTAAAGATATAAAAGCTTGGGGTATCACATCCTCACCCTCTTAAAAAAAATTTCGTCCCGAAATTTACTGACCTTGAGAAAATAATTCGGGATATTTTGCTTTCATCTTTTCTTCGAGTTCCCAAGTGACTTCTTCAAGATCGTGGTGACACCATTTCACCTTCACTAGGGGAATCGACATCGTTCTAAGCTGCTGAACTTTATGGTCTAGAATTTCCTCGGATTTCTCCTCATAGCTTAGATCGGGCTTCATCTCGACATCTTCTCGGCGTATTACGTGCTTTGGATCGAAGACGTACTTCCTCAATTGCGATACGTGAAAAACGTTATGCGAACTTCCGAAACTGGGCGGTAACGCTAAATGATAAGATACGGATCCAATCCTCTCAAGGATCTCGTACGGTCCTATATAACGAGGTTTAATCTTTCCTTTAACTCCAAAACGATATATTCCTCTCGAAGGGGATACCTTCAGAAATACCTTAACTCCTTCTTCAAATTCCAACTTGGATCTTCGATTATCAGCATACGACTTTTGTCGACTCTGAGCTTCTTTAATCTTTTCGCGGATTTGGCGCACAGATTCCATCATTTCTTCAATGGCTTCTGGCCCTATCGCTTTTCTTTCGCCCACTTCATTCCAATAAAGTGGCGACCTACACTTTCTTCCATAAAGAGCTTCGTAAGAGGCCATTCCTATCGTATTCTGCTAGTTGTTGTTGTACGCGAATTCAACAAGAGGTAAGACTTTTTTCCCATTCAACTCCTTTATCTAGCAGGACAGCTCTTAACATATCTTCAAGAATTTGAATGGTTCGCTCAGATTGACCATCGGTTTGGGGATGATAAGCAGTGCTGAATTGCAACTGAGTTCCCAACTCTTTGTGGAAGCTTTCCCAAAAACAGGCTGTGAACTTCGAGTCTCTATCATAAGTAATCGTCTTCGGCACTCCATGCAACTTCACAATTTCCTTGATATAGATCTCAGCTAACTTGGCTGATCCATAGGTGTGTGGAATAGGTATGAAATGAGCAGACTTAGTCAACCTATCCACTATCACCCATACTACTGTATTTCCTTTCCTTGATCTTGGTAATGCCGTCACAAAATCAATTGCGATTCCATCCCACTTCCACTCTGGGACTGGTAAGGATTGCAGAGGTCCATATGGTCTTTGATGCAAAGACTTCACTTGATGGCAAGCTAGGCATTTTTCAACGAACAATGCCACATCCATCTTCATTCCATTCCACCAAAACTGTTTCCTTAAGTCTTGGTACATCTTTGTGCTGCCAGGATGAGCTGTATACGGGGTTTCATGAGCTTCACTCATTATTTCATTCTTCAATTTGTCGTCATTAGGCACGTAAATTCTTTCTTGGTACAACAAAGCATTATCGCTCGACTCCGAGAAATCTTTAACTTCTTCTCTTCTTACTTTCATTCGTAGCTTTTCCAATTCTTCATCTCTTCTCTGGCCTTCTACGATGGGGGTTCTCAAGTCAGGCATTACTACCAAGGTAGCAATTATTTGGTTTACTGTTGCCGGAGGCACTATTACTTCAACTCTCATCTTCGCAAATTCTTCAATCAACTCGACTTCATTGGTTAGAAGGAATCCTAATTCGGTCCCTTCCGAATTTTCCTTCTTTCACCTTCTCCATATCCACTTTAATTCCTTCGGATGAAACAACATGTCCTAAGAAATTTACTTCCTTCAATCAAAATTCACATTTACTGAACTTGGCATACAACTTTTCAGCTCTAAGCGTTTCCAACACAATCCTTAAATGCTTCTCGTGCTCGACTTTATCTCTTGAATACAATAAAATATCGTCTATAAATACGATCACGAACTTATCCAGATATTCGTGAAAAACTCTATTCATCATATCCATAAACACTGCTGGAGCATTTGTTAATCTAAATGGCATTACTATGAATTCGTAATGTCCATACCTCGTTCTGAAAGCAGTTTTTGGAATATCTTCCTGCTTGATCTTCAGTTGATGGTATCCAGACCTTAAATCAATCTTGGAGAAAACACCGGCTCCTTTTAGCTGATCAAACAAATCATCTATTCTTGGCAAAGGATATTTGTTCTTTAGTGTAATCTTGTTTAGCTCTCGGTAGTCTATGCACATCCTCAAACTTCCATCCTTCTTTTCCACAAATAAAATTGGAGCACCCCAAGGCGATACACTTGGTCGAATATAGCCTAAGTCCAACAATTCTTGCAGTTGGATCTTCAACTCTTGAAGTTCCTTTGGAGCCATTCTATACGGGGCTTTGGATATCGGGGCTGATCCGGGTTCTAAATCGATTGTAAACTCCAATTAACGATCAGGGGGTAAGCCTGGTAACACTTCTGGAAACACAACCTTGAATTCTCTCACAACTGGAACATCATCAATACTTAACTCTTGATTCTTGTCCTTATTCAGATAGACTAGATACACTTGTGTATCTTTCTTCCTCATCAATCTCTGCCCTTTCATAGCTGAAATTATTGGCACGCTTTTCTTCATTCTCTTTTCCACTCCGAAATCTATGGTTGATTCTTCTCCAGGGGGTTTAAACAATATTTGCCTTAAATCGCATCGAATCATCGCAAAATTCTCGGTTAACCAATCCATTCCTAGGATTATATCAACGTCACACATTTGAATCATATTCAGGGATTTCGCGACTAATTTACGACTTCCGACTTCAAATTCTATATTCGAGCAAACACGCGAAACTAACGCAGACTTTCCTAAAGGGGTTGCGACACTAAGCACCTGGTTTGATTCTTATACTTCTAATTCTAGGTTCTCTACGCAAAGACTAGATATAAACGAATGCGAAGCTCCCGTATCGAACAAAACAATAACAGGTATGCTATTAAGCTTTCCCATACCCACCAAATTTCCTTTCTCTTTCTCCAGCGGCTTCTGCTCAATCGCGTAGGCTCTTTGGAAATGCGGAGGTTCTTGCTGAAGAGACTGCTGCTTTGGCTGCGGCGGCTTACGTTGGCGCGGGACAAACTTTTGCAAAGGAGTTGCCTCAATGGCTTTCATCTGCGACGGCTGGAATTGATTCGGTCTTCCGCCTCTAAATCCTTGTTGCTTACTCGGACACTGGTTTGAGAAATGACCAGGTTGACCACAAGTATAGCAAACATTATTTCCGCTCTTGCAAACGCCTTGATGCATTTTGCCACACTTCGCACAAGGAGGGAATCCTAAAGGTCCTAAAGGTAGGTTACTTTGGTTGATCTGCGGAGCTTTTCCCTTCTGGAGTTGCTGTTGGCTTTTTCCTTGCCACTGTTTCTTGTTCGGGTGGTTTCCACCACTCCACTTTCCCTTTCTCTTTCCATACTGGCCCAACTGGGATTGTTGAGTAGACACAGTCGTGGTCGTCTGACTTTGAAATTGAGGATTCGCTGGAGGATGCGATCCTTTTTTCTGATTGCACTGCCAATTCCATATCCAGGGCTCGGTTTAAAGCTTCAGTGTAAGTCAAACTACTTTGACTAGCAAGAACTACTCGGATGTCTTGCCTTAGTCCTGCTCGAAACAACTCGCACATCTTCTCATCAGTATCGACCATATCGGGCGCAAATCATGCTAATTCACAGAATTCTCGGTCATACTCGGCCACAGACTTCTTCCCTTGCTTCAGATTCGTAAATTCGTTGGATTTCTGCTTACGATAACTTCTCGGCACGTACTTTTCATATAAGGCTTTCTTAAACTGATCCCACGTTAACTCTTCACGCTCTTCGGGAGAATACATCCTTTGCTTCGCTTCCCACCAATAGTCGGCTGTTCCTTTCAACTGGTACGTCATGCATTCCAGACATTCACGATCCGAACAACGAAGAAAACGGAAAATTCATTCGAGAGAACGAATCCAGTCCTCAGCATCAGCTGGACTGCCTTTACCATCGAAGGTTGGAGGATTCTATCGGAGAAAAAGTTCTTCGACTCGTCTCTCATTCAGAGGGGGTGGAGTAGGGTCATGCTGTCCCTCAGGGTTATCTTCAGGAATTCTGACGTTTCTGCGTCTCGGCGGCATTCTAAAAATTATAACAAGAAAATTTTAGCCACTCCAGTTCTTTAGTTCACTAAGAACCTTTCTCGATTCTGAAAACATTTCTCTTTTGGGAGGAATACGATTCTCGATCGGTACTTAAATAAATTAAAGCAATCAAGAATTTTCTCAAATAATTTCATTACTTCAACTTCTCATATATACATGCATCTCATTCAATTTCTAGTAACCATCAAGCATTCACATCATCATCACATATTCTCAAAATAATCAATCAATCACAGAATAAGATATTACCACTTCATATTCATATACTCAATTCAAGTTGATAACTTAGGAATTCAAATTTTAATTTCAATAGCCAAATGGCTCAATTTCAAATCCCCCGGCGGCGGCCTTTTTAAGGACTTATAAAAATAGGGATTCACTTGAAAAATTTCCCTTCTTCCTACTCAAATTATGCAAGTCTTAAACCATAAATTACATCACAACTGAAGAAATATAAAAGAGTTTGTTTCTCCAACACACACGAATAAAAATACTTAATTTCGACGGCTTCCTTAAATCACTTCTACATGCAGGAATCACTTTCGCTTGGCCCATTGTCATCATACTGCTCCGCATCGGAGTCTACTCCATAGTGCTCTATGGGATCTTTGTCCTCCTCGGGGTCCTCTTCTTCTTCTTCCTCTTCCTCAAGCATCTGACCTACAAACTGTTCACCATCCTCCTCGACGTTGTCATCCTCAATGGCGAAACACTCGTGCTCAGCTTCTCTCAAAGCTTCTTCACAGTCTTCCAAGGTATAGTCCATCGCAGCTTGCTCAGATTCAACCCATGGCGGGGTGTTGGGATTCTCTTCTCGACGAAGGTAAGGAGCTACATCAGTGGAGACGCCAAATTGAGAGTTGTGCTCGTCTTCTTGCCTTACTGAGGAGGTAGATGCACAAGCAAAAGAGGCAGGAAAAACATTGCTGGGTAGGGTTTGAAGATATCCTTTTCCTACTGTTGCTGCATCATTGGGCTCACTTTCATTTTCGATGCCGACGTCTGAACGGGCTAGCCTAGAAGATTCTGCTTCAGGATGACTTGAAAAAGTTACTTGTTGACGACACATATAAGCGACAAACTGATCCTCATTCAATGAAGGATTTCCATTGCATCCACTCGGCTGCAATGTTGGCAAGTTAGACAAAGAAAAAGGGTCAAAAAGATTGAATTAAGAGCACACCACTTACAATTAGGTGATCTGAATTTTGAGGTTCAAGCACAGTTCGTGGCGGCGAATTGATTTGGAGGAAAACGGGGTCATTTTGAGGAATTAATGGTGGAGCACGAACAATTTAATTTAGCAAGCTTGGAGTATCATCATCATATGGTTCTGGCGGAGGAGCACCATAAGACATGAAACGGGCTGAAATTGTGGAGATAAACGCATTCACATCACCGTATAGGGTTCGATCGAAGTAGCGGTAGCCTAAAAATCGTGGAACAAGACAAGCTGCCCAATCCTTCCATTCCTGCGGTAGAGCTTGAATTAAATGAGTCATGCCTTCCAACGGTCCTATGTCCATGTACTGGACTCTTCCCCATATCGAATGATAACGCACTAGAAATTCCGCTAGCGACGGTGCTCATCTTTCTCACGTGCAAGTACTCTTGCATCCAATCGTTGTCGTCCATTCTATACGAATTTTTAAATGCATAAGCACACTTAACAATTAATCGAGCATACTACAAATTCCACTACATACTCATTTCTGCGTTCCAAAGAGGGATTTTCGTTCATGGATTCGGGCAATTCCAAATCACGTAACCAATCGCACACGCGTTTCATCCTTTCCGATTGTTCCACACGTACACGCAAAGGGGAGGACATTCTAAAGCAATCTAGTTATTAAACAATTTAACCACTTTAACCTCTAAACATCATAACTCAAAAATAACTTAAAAGAAATTCTCAACACTTTGATAACTCAAACACCACTTTAACTTGAAAAACTTTTAGAAAATAAGACATACCTGGTTGCCGGATGAGATGGAGGATAGCTTGGTGTGGTTTAATGACTCAAATAAGTCTAGGAATTAAATCTAGACTCGACTCATCAAAGAAATAACAGACTTCAGAGCAATCAAAGCCTTGCTCTGATACCAACCTGTCACGCCCCGACTCTCGAGGTGCGACTTACGAACAATAACACGACCTAATCAACTAACAATCAACTCAAACACGGGAAAACATGCTCGGGGAAACATTAACGAAAAGCAATGCAATCGAATAAGGCTTTCAAAGACATAATGAAGTAATAACCGAGCATTTCAAAATCACATATACACAAGAATATGATAAGAATTTCATGTTGACGGGGGTAAGATTTCAACAAAAACGAGAATGTGAAAGTATACCAAGTCAACGAGAACCAGATTCAACAAAACGTTTAAAGTCAACGAGCTCATCGCTCGGAAGCACAAGTCAAGAAGTTAAGAATTCAACAAGTATTTAAAAATCATCGAGCACAACGCTCGGAATAAAAAACGTAAGCATCAGAGTATAAGTATCAACAGACATCAATTCAAAAGAGTTGTAGCGGAAACTTGCATCAAATCCCAACACTCGCACGTATGAAGACGTACGAATGCTTGTCCGACATTCTATTCGACTCAATCAAAAATACCACACCACCAAGCGTCCATGCCATGGCCATCCAGTCAACCTGCACGTTTAGAAATACACGCAAGGCTGAGTACTTCGTACTCAGTGAACACAAGCCAAAATATTTGGATAAAGGTGCTTTTAAAAGCTATAACAATTGAACTTGCCTTGCCGAACATCACAAGTACTTAAACAACTTAAAACAGTTTTACTTGTGCATTTTAAAAATATTTTCTTTTAAACAGACTGCGCAGTCAAACATAACATATAATAATAATATGCATCATCTGTCACAAACAATCTTACTGTGCCGAGAAGTAGGCCTCCTTCTCGAACACTATGACCGGCCTAACCGAAGCAAGGCTCACAGTCACTTCAACATTCAACATACCACACGTGGGTTTCCTGCCTTTCACAGGATAATAACATCTTCACATAAACAGATGATAACACATACCAAACTCAATAAAAACGGCAAGTCAATCCCATTTAAAAATCATGATATTTAATAGCATAATAACTTTCATCGATAGTTTTGGTTCAGAAAAGCCCACCTGACTTCCGAAGATCCTAGCTAGGCAGTTTTAAGGGCTATTTGTCCTTGCTTAACGATCCGTCCGGCTCGATCCTTCACAGTTCGACATCGATAAAGAAAATAAGATACGCAAAGACGGACAAAAAGGCGTTGCACTCAACTGAAGGACTTCTATTTGAGTCGATTCTCTCTATGCTTTAACCTTTCTTAAAGATTTCGCATTCTCGTCTTTAACCACTAACTCTACTCGATAATTGGTTAATACTAACGTCTTAACACTTCTTGCTTTAAATATGAAACGTCGTCTATCTACCTTCTATTATTCGAGCTTTCTTTTAAAAACTTAGTCAATTTTCGGTTTATCAAATTAATAGCTCAATCATCTTGCATACAAATAATTTAGTAATTCTTCACGTCACAATTAATATCATGCACTTAAACACTTATTCAACAATTACATAACAAATCCAAATAAATCAAACACACTTCAAGACACATTATCATTTATTCAATTTAAACATTAGAACTTAACTCGATTATGCATTTCTTTTCATAAAGACTCAAACAACATACTTTATCTTTTCTTAATTTATAGACAACGCTTTATTCTAAATTCGTTATCTTATGAGGCATTTTTATAATTTTTACTCAATTAAAACAAATTCTCTTTAATTATTAATAAACTCTTATGAAATTAGAATTTCCTTTCCATTTCTAACTCTATTCTCAATTCTTAACTCGACTATTATTTTTCTAATTATTAACTCGACAATTCTTCTCGGTTTTTAACTCGCACGGTTTGCAAACAACTAACTTAATTAATTAACTTCTTCCAAAACCATTACTCGACATCTTATTTCATTATTATTTTGGTTAAACTATACGAGTATTTAACTTAACTCGTCTAGCATTTTCTTCTCGATTCAATTTAAAACTTCTTTTTACTTCTTATTAATTAATCCTTTTTAACTCGAATTTCTCGACTCTTGTTTATTTATTTAATACGTTCTCCTTCTTTGTTCTTAACTTAAAACCATTTTCTTACTTAACAATTTCCTTTATTTTTCAAAAACATTTTTATAAAAATTTTGTTTATCTCATTAGTTTAATTATAAAATCTCTTTTTGATTAAGTTTTTTAAAAATTCAAATCTTTAAGTTTTATTACAAGAACATTTATTAGCTATATCTTTTTATATACTTTTTAACATCTTAAAAACCTTTAAACTTCATTCTTTTTGTTACAAAAAAAAATTCTCTTTTCATCTATGACTTCAACTAACACTTTAGCACACATTAATATTAAAACATCAAATCTTCTATATTATCACAATTTATTTTCTTCAAAACTTAACATGCAACTTGTTTTTCTTATACTTAACAACATGTATGGTTATATCAACACATCACATAATAATTTCATGATCAAAACATCATTCAAATCATCAACAAAATCAACAAAATAATTTCTCCTTTTCTTCCCAAAACACACGGCATACATAGTGTTTTTAGGGCATTTTATTTCTCAATTTTTCATGCATATAACTTCATTCTAAACATGATAAAAATCATAAATCAAGCATCAAGATAACAATAACTCAAACAATTCATATTTTCCTATTTTTCCTCTAATTTTCGGCATTAACCAATTTTTTTGGGATTTAATTTCTTTTTCTTCTCTTAATTCATCGATTAAATCCTAGTGTTCGACTCTCCTAACGATTTCTTCTTATTTAATTCTCACATTAACAACCTAAGTTTGCCTAAACATAAATAAATACCATGCATGTATGGTTTTTTTCTTTTAGGGCTTAGAGATATACATTTATACAATTAATCAAATGGAATATCATACTTTGAAAATTAAAAATTGGATCTCTTCTCCTTGGCTTCTTGGGATCGAAATGAAAAGGGAATTGAGCTTCAAACTTGAGCTTGGATGAAAGGAAGAACTCTTCTTGAATCCTCCAAGAAAAGAATAACGCAATAATTAATCATCCATCTCTTTAGGGCTTAAGAGCCAAAAATGAAGAAAAAAATGGGTGATGATTATTGAATTTCAATTCAAGAATTTGAGGAAATTTTTACCTTTTTCTTGAAGGTATAGATGAAAAAAATGGAGGATGATGTTCTTCACTTCATTTCCATGGGTGTTAAGCTTGAATACAAGATCTGCATGGAAGAAAATTCAATGTGTGGGTGTGTGTGTGTGATTGCCGAGAGTGAGAGGGAGAGTTTTGTTTTTGTGTTCTTGAGAGATTTTGAATGTGAGAGAGATAATGAAGGAAATTTCCTTTTATATGGAGAGAGGGAGAGATAGAATGCCTGCATGTGTATCCAACAAAGGGAATAAACATCATTGCAATTAGTATTGGAACTTGATATTGATTAAGAGTTGATGTGATTGAATTTGCATGCAATCTTTTGCTAAGATTGTGGTGAGACATAATCATTAGTTGCATAGGAAATTGGAGAGAGATGGGAGAGAGGTAGTGAGGTGGCGTGAGAGGGAGAGAGAGGTGACGACACTTGTCTTCGTCGTGTCGTTACGGGTATTAATTACCCGGTCGTAAAGGTTTTCCGGTTAAAACGATTCGTATTATTTCATTTATGCTATAAACGGGTCTAATCTCTCCTCATCTCATTTCCGACACTAAAACATCTCAAACCTAATTCACATTTCATTTAAAAGATTAATGATTCCGACCATCTAGTCTTTTAAATCTTTAAAAGAAACTAGTCGGCTTATTAATTCGTTTATTAATCCTTTAAAGATTAAATCTTCGTTACTCTTCTCAAATTATCTCGGATAAGCTCTTACCTTATCTCAATGACCTTAGAAGAATTTCTAGGTTTCAAGATTTTAATTCTACTCTATTCTAAATTCTTCGGCGCATAGAAATTTCTCGGCGATCAACATTATTCTTTTTCAATTAAACAAACTCTTCGGGGTTCTTCTAAAAATTAAACTCATACTCTTTCTCATATAAACAACTCAACATATACGTCACATTATCAATTTAAGAAATTGAACAGATAAATTCACACAAAACGCATAAAGCATTCTAGACGTTTTACTCATTTCTCTTCATTTTAGAAAAGAAAAATTTTATTTCACAAATCACATCTTTTAACTTATTCGGTTAATTTATACGCTTTCTAAAGATATAAAAGCTTGGGGTATCACATCCTCACCCTCTTAAAAAAAATTTCGTCCCGAAATTTACTGACCTTGAGAAAATAATTCGGGATATTTTGCTTTCATCTTTTCTTCGAGTTCCCAAGTGACTTCTTCAAGATCGTGGTGACACCATTTCACCTTCACTAGGGGAATCGACATCGTTCTAAGCTGCTGAACTTTATGGTCTAGAATTTCCTCGGATTTCTCCTCATAGCTTAGATCGGGCTTCATCTCGACATCTTCTCGGCGTATTACGTGCTTTGGATCGAAGACGTACTTCCTCAATTGCGATACGTGAAAAACGTTATGCGAACTTCCGAAACTGGGCGGTAACGCTAAATGATAAGATACGGATCCAATCCTCTCAAGGATCTCGTACGGTCCTATATAACGAGGTTTAATCTTTCCTTTAACTCCAAAACGATATATTCCTCTCGAAGGGGATACCTTCAGAAATACCTTAACTCCTTCTTCAAATTCCAACTTGGATCTTCGATTATCAGCATACGACTTTTGTCGACTCTGAGCTTCTTTAATCTTTTCGCGGATTTGGCGCACAGATTCCATCATTTCTTCAATGGCTTCTGGCCCTATCGCTTTTCTTTCGCCCACTTCATTCCAATAAAGTGGCGACCTACACTTTCTTCCATAAAGAGCTTCGTAAGAGGCCATTCCTATCGTATTCTGCTAGTTGTTGTTGTACGCGAATTCAACAAGAGGTAAGACTTTTTTCCCATTCAACTCCTTTATCTAGCAGGACAGCTCTTAACATATCTTCAAGAATTTGAATGGTTCGCTCAGATTGACCATCGGTTTGGGGATGATAAGCAGTGCTGAATTACAACTGAGTTCCCAACTCTTTGTGGAAGCTTTCCCAAAAACAGGCTGTGAACTTCGAGTCTCTATCATAAGTAATCGTCTTCGGCACTCCATGCAACTTCACAATTTCCTTGATATAGATCTCAGCTAACTTGGCTGATCCATAGGTGTGTGGAATAGGTATGAAATGAGCAGACTTAGTCAACCTATCCACTATCACCCATACTACTATATTTCCTTTCCTTGATCTTGGTAATGCCGTCACAAAATCCATTGCGATTCCATCCTACTTCCACTCTGGGACTGGTAAGGGTTGCAGAGGTCCATATGGTCTTTGATGCAAAGACTTCACTTGCTGGCAAGCTAGGCATTTTTCAACGAACAATGCCACATCCATCTTCATTCCATTCCACCAAAACTGTTTTCTTAAGTCTTGGTACATCTTTGTGCTGCCAAGATGAGCTGTATACGGGGTTTCATGAGCTTCACTCATTATTTCATTCTTCAATTTGTCGTCATTAGGCACGCAAATTCTTCCTTGGTACAACAAAGCATTACCGCTCGACTCCGAGAAATCTTTAACTTCTTCTCTTCTTACTTTCATGCGTAGCTTTTCCAATTCTTCGTCTCTTCTCTGGCCTTCTACGATGCGGGTTCTCAAGTCAGGCATTACTACCAAGGTAGCAATTATTTGGTTTACTGTTGCCGGAGGTACTATTACTTCAATTCTCATCTTCGCAAATTCTTCAATCAACTCGACTTTATTGGTTAGAAGGAATCCTAATTCGGTCCCTTCCAAATTTTCCTTCTTTCTCCTTCGACTTAGCGCATTAGCTACTACATTCGCTTTACCGGGATGGTAAGATATCTTGTAATCGTAATCTTTCACCAACTCGAACCATCTTCTTTGTCTCATGTTCAACTCCTTCTGTTCGAAGAAGTACTTTAGACTCTTGTGATCCGAGAATATTTCACATTTGGCTCCATAGAGATAATGTCGCCATATCTTCAAAGCATGAACGACAGCTACTAATTCCATGTCGTGAGTTGGATACTTCTCTTCATGAGGTTTGAGTTGCCTTGAAGCATAGGCAATCACTTTCCCATTTTGCATTAGGACACATCCAAGTCCTTGAGCAGATGCGTCGGTATATATGATGTAGTCTTTGTCTGGCTCGGGTAGGGCTAAAACTGGAGCTGTAGTCAATCTCGTCTTGAGTTCTTGGAAACTTCTTTCACATTCTTCTGTCCATTCGAACTTTGTTTCTTTCTTTAACAGGCTCGTCATCGGTTTCGCGATCTTGGAGAATCCTTCTATGAATCTCCGGTAGTATCCTGTCAAACCGAGGAAACTACGGATTTCATGGACTGACGTCGGGGATTTCCATTCTTGCACATCTTTCACCTTCTCCATATCCACTTTAATTCCTTCGGACGAAACAACATGTCCTAAGAAATTTACTTCCTTAAACCAAAATTCACATTTATTGAACTTGGCATACAACTTTTCAGCTCTAAGCGTTTCCAACACAATCCTTAAATGCTTCTCGTGCTCGGCTTCAAATCTTGAATACACTAAAAAATCGTCTATAAAGACGATCACGAACTTATCCAGATATTAATGAAAAACTCTATTCATCATATCCATAAACACTGCTGGAGCATTTGTTAATCCAAATGGCATTACTATGAATTCGTAATGTCCATACCTCGTTCTGAAAGCAGTTTTTGGAATATCTTCCTGCTTGATCTTCAGTTGATGGTATTCAGACCTTAAATCAATCTTGGAAAAAACACCGGCTCCTTTTAGCTGATCAAACAAATCATCTATCCTTGGCAAAGGATATTTGTTCTTTAGTGTAATCTTGTTTAGCTCTTGGTAGTCTATGCAGATCCTCAACCTTCCATCCTTCTTTTTCACAAATAAAATTAGAGCACCCCAAGGCGATACACTTGGTCAAATATAGCCTAAGTCCAACAATTCTTGCAGTTGGATCTTCAACTCTTGAAGTTCCTTTGGAGCCATTCTATACGGGGCTTTGGATATCGGGGCTGATCCGGGTTCTAAATCGATTTAACTCCAATTAACGATCAGGGGGTAAGCCTGGTAACACTTCTGGAAACACATCCTTGAATTCTCTCACGACTGGAACATCATCAATACTTAACTCTTGATTCTTGTCCTTATTCAGATAGACTAGATACACTTGTGTATCTTTCTTCCTCATAAATCTTTGCACTTTCAAAGCTGAAATTATTGGCACGCTTTTCTTCATTCTCTTTTTCCACTCCGAAATCTATGGTTGATTCTTCTCCAGGGGGTTTAAACGATATTTGCCTTAAATCGCATCGAATCATCGCAAAATTCTCGGTTAACCAATCCATTCCTAGGATTATATCAACGTCACACATTTGAATCACATTCAGGGATTTCGCGACTAATTTACGACTTCTGACTTCAAATTCTAAATTCGAGCAAACACGCGAAACTAACGCAGACTTTCCTAAAGGGGTTGCGACACTAGGCACCTGGTTTGATTCTTCTACTTTCAATTCTAAGTTCTCTACACAAAGACTAGATATAAACGAATGCGAAGCTCCCGTATCGAACAAAACAATAACAGGTATACTATTAAGCTTTCCCATACCTGCCAAATTTCCTTTCTCTTTCTCCAGCGGCTTCTGCTCAATCGCGTAGGCTCTTTGAAAATGCGGAGGTTCTTGCTGAAGAGACTGCACAAACTTTTGCAAAGGAGTTGCCTCAATGGCTTTCATCTGCGACGGCTGGAACTGATTCGGTCTTCCGCCTCTAAATCCTTGTTGCTTACTCGGACACTGGTTTGAGAAATGACCAGGTTGACCACAAGTATAGCAAACATTACTTCCGCTCTTGCAAACGCCTTGATGCATTTCGCCATACTTCGCACAAGGAGGGAATCCTAAAGGTCCTATTGGTAGGTTACTTTGGTTGATCTGCGGAGCTTTTCCCTTCTGGAGTTGCTGTTGGCTTTTTCCTTGCCACTGTTTCTTGTTCGGGTGGTTTCCACCACTCCACTTTCCCTTTCTCTTTCCATACTGGCCCAACTGGGATTGTTGAGTAGACACAGTCGTGGTCGTCTGACTTTGAAATTGAGGATTCGCTGGAGCATGCGATCCTTTTTCTAGTTGCATTGCCAATTCCATATTCAGGGCTCGGTTTAAAGCTTCAGCGTAAGTCAAACTACTTTGACTAGCAAGAACTACTCGGATGTTTTGCCTCAGTCCTGCTCGAAACAACTCGCGCATCTTCTCATCAGTATCGACCATATAGGGCGCAAATCGTGCTAATTCATAGAATTCTCGGTCATACTCGGCCACAGACTTCTTCCCTTACTTCAGATTCGTAAATTCGTTGGATTTCTGCTTACGATAACTTCTCAGCACATACTTTTCATACAAGGCTTCCTTAAACTGATTCCACGTTAACTCTTCATGCTCTTCGGGAGAATACATCCTTTGCTTCGCTTTCCACCAATAGTTGGCTGTTCCTTTCTACTGGTACGTCATGCATTCCAGACGTTCACGATCCGAACAACGAAGAAAATGGAAAATTCGTTCGAGAGAACGAATCCAGTCCTCAGCATCAGCTGGACTGCCTTTACCATCGAAGGTTGGGGGATTCTGTCGGAGAAAAAGTTCTTCGACTCGTCTCTCATTCGGAGGGGGCGGAGTAGGGTCACGCTGTCCCTCAGGGTTATCTTCAGGAATTCTGATGTTTCTGCGTCTCGGCGGCATTCTAAAAATTATAACAAGAAAATTTTAGCCACTCCAGTTCTTTAGTTCACTAAGAACCTTTCTCGATTCTGAAAACATTTCTCTTTTGGGAGGAATACGATTCTCGATCGGTACTTAAATAAATTAAAGCAATCAAAAATTTTCTCAAATAATTTCATTACTTCAACTTCTCATATATACATGCATCTCATTCATATATACCTTGAGCTTTTATACCTTTTGAGAGCGTTAAAACTAACCGAGTAAGTTAAAAGGTGTGAAATTGTGGAATAAAAATTTTCTTTTCTAAATGAAGAACAATGAGTAATCGTCTAGAATGCTTTATGCGTTTTGTGTGAATTTATCTGTTTAATTTCTTGAAATGATGATGTGATGTATTGTTGAGTTTGTTTATATGAAAATGAGTATGAGATTAATTTCCAAAAAAACCCCGAAGAATTTGTTTAATTGAAGAAGAATAATGTTGATCGCCGAGAAAATTTTATACGCCGATGAATTTAGAATAGAGTAGAATTAAGATCTTTGAACCTAGAATTTCTTCTAAGGTCATTGAGATAGGATAACAACTTATCCGAGATAAATTTAAGAAGAGTAATGAGGAATTAATCTTTAAAGGATTAATAACGGATTAATAAGCCTACTAAATTCTTTTAAGTTTTAAAAGACTAAAATGATCGGAACTGTTAATCTTTTAGTTGAAATGTGAAGTAGGATTGAGATGCTTTAGTGTCGAAAATGAGACGAAGAGGGATTAGACCCGTTTATAGCATAAATGACTTAATACGAATCGTTTTATCCGGAAAACCTTTACGACCGGGTAATTAACACCCGTAACGACACGACAAGGACAAGTGTCACTCTCTCTCTCCCTCTCACGCCACCTCATCACCTCTCTCCCATCTCTCTCCAATTTCCCATGCAAACTACCATCATTATGTCTTTACCATAATCTTAGCAAAAGATTACATGCAAAGCACATCACATCAACTATCCATCACACTTAAAACATTTCCAATTTCCAATGCTAAATACCATCATGTTTATTCTCCTTGTTGGACACACATGCATTCACTATACTCTCTCTCTCTCGATTTCTCTCTATGATTCAAAAGGAATGAACTTCATTTCATTCATTCATTTCATCCAACACCAAAAAGAACAAAAACAAAACTCTCCCTCTCTACTCTCTCCCTCACTCACGGCAAACACACACACTACACACACACATTTGATTTTCTTCCATGCAACCTTGAATTCAAGCTTATCATCCATGGAAATAAAGTGAAGAACATCATCCTTCATCTAGTTCATCCTTATCTTCAAGAAAAAGGTAATAATCCTTCAAGTTCTTGAATTGAAATTCAATAATCATCCCCATTTTCTTCATTTTTGGCCCTTCAAGCCCTAAAGAGATGGATGATTAATTATTGTACTATTCTTTTCTTTGAGGATTCAAGAAGAGTTCTTCCTTTCATTCAAGCTCAAGCTTTGAAGCTCAATCCCCTTTCATTCGATCCCAAGAAGCCAAGAGAAGAAATCCATTTTAATTTTCAAAGTATGATTATTCATTTGATTAATTGTATATATGTATATCTCTAAGCCCTAAAAGAAAGAAAACATGCATGCATGGTATTTATTTTATGTTTAGGCAAACTTAAGTTGTTAATGTGAAGATCGAGTGAGAAGAAATCGTTAGGAGAATCGAACACTAGGTTTTAATCGATGAATTAAGAGAAGAAAAAGAAATTAAATCCCTAAAAATTTGAAGAAAATCGAAATTATAGAGAAAAATAGGAAAATATGAATCCTTTGAGTTATTGATATTTTGATGCTTGATTTGTGATTTTTATCATGTTGAGAATGGAATTATATGCATGAAAAATTGAGAAATAAATTGCCCTAATTTATGAGATAATGCCGTGAGTTTAAGAAGAAAAAGAAGGAATTATTTTGTTGATTTTGTTGATGATTTGAATGATATTTTGATCATGAAATTATTATGTGATATGTTGATGTAATCATACATGTTGTTAAGTATAAGAAAAACAAGTTGCATGTTAAGTTTCTAAAGAAAATGATTTGTGATAATATAGAAGATTTAATATTTTGATGTTATAATGTGTGCTAAAATGTTAGTTGAAATCATAGATGAAAAGATAATTTTTGTAAAAAGAAATGTGAAGTTTAAAAGCTTTAAAATATTAAAAAGTGAAGAATGCATAAAAAGATATTTCAAATAAATGTTCTTGTAATAAAACTTGAAGATTTAAATTTTTAATAAATTAAATCAAAAAGAAATTTTATAACTTAACTAATAAGATAAACTAATTCTTGTAAAAATGTTTATTGAAAAATAAAAGAAATGGTTAAGCAAGAAAGTGGTTTTAAATAAAAACAAAGAAGAAAGATTTATTAAATAAGTAGACAAAAATTGAGGAAATTGAGTTAAAAAGAATTAATTACTAAGAAATAAAAAGAAGTTTTAATCGAATGAAGAAAAGATGCTAGACGAGTTAAGTTAAATACTCGTATAGTTAATCAAGAAAATAATAGTAGCATATGATGTCGAGTAATAGTTTTGAAAGAAATTAATTAAAATTAATTAATTAAGTAAGTTATTTTCAAACCATGCGAATTAAAAATAAATCGGGAAAAATTATCGAGTTAATAATTAGAAAAATAATAGTCGAGTTAAGAAATGAGAATCGAATTAGAAATGGGTAAGAAATTCCAACTTCATAAGAGTTTAATAATAATTAAAGAGAATTTGTATTAATTGAGTAAAAATTATAAAATACTTCATAAGATAACGAATTTAGAACAAAGCGTTGTCTATAAATTAAGAAAAGATAGAGTAAGTTGTTCGAGTTTTTACAAAAGAAAGGCATAATCAAACTAAGTTCTATTGTACAATTGAATAAATGTTAATGTGTCTTGAAGTGTGTTTAATTTATTTGGATTTATTATGTGATTAAATAAGTGTTTAAGCGCATGATATTTATTGTGACGTAAAGAATTACTAAATTATTTGTATGCAAATGATTGAGCCATTGATTGTTAAATCAAGAATTAATTTAGTTTTTAAAAGAAAGCTCGAGTAATGGAATATAAATAGACGACGTTTCAAAATTAAATCGAGTAGAGTTAAAGCGAGGAGAGAAACGACTCAAGTAGAAGTCCTTCAGTCGAGTCCAACGCCTGTTATCTGTCTTTACGTATCTTAATTTCTTTATCGATGTCGAACTGTGAAGGATCGAGCCGGACGGATTATTAAGCAAGGACAAATAGCCCTTAAAACCGCCTAGTTAAAATCTTCGGAAGTCAGGTGGGCTTTTCTGAACCAAAACTGCCGATGAATATATATATGCTATTGAGTATTATTGTTATGAATGATTTTAAATGCGATTGACTTGCCGTTTTTATTGAAGTTTGATATGTGTTATCATCTGTTTATATGAAGATGTTATTATCCTGTGAAAGGCAGGAAACCCACGTGTGGTATGTTGAATGATTGAGGTGACTGTGAGTCTTGCTTTGGTTAGGCCGGTCACAGTGTTCGAGAAGGAGGCCTACTTCTCGGCACAGTAAGATTGATTGTGACAGATAATGCATTCTATTATATGTTATGTTTGACTGCGCAGTCTGTTTAAAAAGAAAATGTTTTTAACATGCACAAGTAAAACTGTTTTAAATTGTTTAAGTACTTGTGATGTTCGGCAAGGCAAGTTCAATTGATATAGCTTTTAAAAAGCATCTTTATCCAAATGTTTTAGCATGTGTTCACTGAGTATGAAGTACTTAGCCCTGCGTGTGTTTCTAAACGTGCAGGTTGTCTGGATGGCGATGGCATGGATACTTGGTGGTGTGGTGTGGTTCTTTTGGTTGAGTCGAGTCGAATATCAGACTGGCGTTTGTACGTCTTCATACGTGCAAATGTTGGGTTTTGATGCTAGTTTCCGCTGCAACCCTTTGAAATTGATGTCTGTTGATACTTATACTCTGATATTTATGTTTTTGATTCCGAGTGTTGTACTCGATGATTTTGAATGCTTGTTGAATTCTTAACTTCTTGACTTGTGCTTCCGAGCGATGGGCTCGTTGACTTCAAACATTTTGTTGAATTTGGTTCTCTTGACTTGGTATATTTTCACACTCTTGTTTTTATTGAAATCTTACCCCCCGTCAACATGAATTTCTTATCATATTCTTGTGTATATGTGATTTTGAAATGCTCGGTTATTATTTCATTATGTCTTTGAAAGCCTTATCCAATTGTATTGTTTTTCATTAATGTTTCCCCGAGTATGTTCCCTATGTTTGAGTTGATTGTTAGTTGATTAGGTTGTGTTGTTGTTCGTAAGTCGCACCTCGAGAGTCGGGGCGTGACAGGTTGGTATCAGAGCAAGGCTTTGATTTGCTCTGAAGTCTGTTATTTCTTTGATAAGTTGAGTCTAGATTTAATTCATAGACTTATTTGAGTTAGTAAACCACACCAAGCTATCCTCCATCTCATCCGGCAACCAGGTATGTCTTATTTTCTAAAAGTTTTTCAAGCTAAAGTGGTGTTTGAGTTATCGAAATGTTGAGAATTTCTTTTAAGTTATTGTTGAGTTATGATGTTCAGAGATGAAGTTGTTAAGTTGTTTAATAACTAGATTGCTTTAGAATGCCCTTCGCAATGCGTCTTCGTGTGGAAAAATCGGAAAGGATGAATCGTGTGCGCGATTGGTTACGTGATTTGGAATTGCCCGAATTCATGATCGAAAATCTCTCTTTGGAACGCAGAAGTGAGTATGTAGTGGAATTTGTAGTATGCTCGATTAATTGTTTAAGTGTGCTTATGCGTTTAAAAATTCGTATAGGATGGAGGACAACGATTGGATGCAAGAGTACTTGCACATGAGAAAGATGAGCACCGAATCGCTAGCGGAATTTCTAGCGTGTTACCACTCGATATGGGGAAAAGTCCAGTATATGGACATAGGACCGTTGGAAGGCATGATGCATCTAATTCAAACTCTACCGCAGGAATGGAAGGATTGGGCAGCATCTCTTGTCCCCCGTTTTCTAGGCTACCGCTATTTCCATCGAACTCTATACGACAATGTGAATGCGTTTATCTCCGCAATTTCAGCCCATTTCATGTCTTATGGCGCTCCTCCGCCAGAACCATATGATGATGATACTCCAAGCCTACTAAATAAAATTGTTCGTGCTCCTCCATCAATTCCTCAAAATGATCCCGTCATCCTCCAAATCAATTCGCCGCCACGAACTGTGCTTGAACCTCAAAATTCCCACTCAGATCATCTAATTGTAAGTGGTGTGCTTTAATTTATTCTTTTGACCCTTTTATTTTGTCTAACCTTGCCAACATTGCAGCCGAGTGGATGCAATGGAAATCCTCTATCAAATGAAGATCAGTTTGTTGCTTACATGTGTCGTCAGCAAGTAACTTTTTCAAGTCATCCTGAAGCAGAATCTTCTAGGCCAGCCCGTTCAGACATCGGCAATGAGAACGAAAAAGAGCCCAATTCGCACATATCTACTCCTTAAGATAGTCAGAGGACAGTTAGAGGCGGGACCATCCAGAGTCCGTTCTAGGGAGGAGTACGAGTTGGGTTCCGTTCCAGAGCACCTTCTTCCTCTGAAGAAGCGTACAGTAGAGACCAGTGAGGACTATCTTGTTTCAGACTTAGAGGAGACAGTTCCAGAGGCACCATCACCACCCCTACTTGCACTTTCTGACGGCTCTACTCTGAGGGAGGACGAGGCACTCCAGCTCATTTTTGGTTCAGAGTCAGAGGAGGAGGATCCGGACGAGGATCCGGAGGAGGACCCGGATGAGGATCCGGAGGAGGACCCGAAGGAGGACTCTTAGGGTTTTACCGGCCGTAGAGAGCAGTTCGGACTCGAATGTAGTCTGTTGAGTGGAGCGTTGTAGACGCATATTAGTAGTAGTAGTAGTTCTTTTGTCCTGTACATAGTCGGATCAGTAACTAGTTTTTGTAGTACTCTAGCGGATACGAAATTTTATGAATCGTTTCCGTTTTAGTACTCCCAGTAGATACGGAGATACAGCTTGTTAGTGCACCCGGTTCATAGATAGGCAGTCAGCCTAGTTTAGACTAATAGTAGTCTAATTTTTTGTATAAGTCCTCGTTGGAGGCAGAATAAATTTTTTTTATATATATATATATATACATGACCCGTGAAAGGGTTTTGATCACAAGAAAATTTCCTTATAAAGCATGTTGTAAACCAGAATGTCAAATGAACTTGTGTAACGAGAAGTTTAGTTTAACTTGAAAAGTTAAAAGATTAAAGAACTAATATCGAAGTTATGTTCGATTTTTCTTTTCCGTGAACTTGAATAAGTTGGAAAGAGATCGAGTAAGTAAGAGAATGTTTAAAAGAAAGGACTAATGAGAATTCTTGTTCCCTATAGTTAAAGAAAAATGCCGTCGAGAAATGTTAACAACAGAAGGGGCCCTGGTAGGCCCAGAGGACGTGGAAGACGTCAACCGGAAAATGAAAGAGAGCAAGAACAAGAACAAGAACACCATGATACCCCTCCACCATCCCCTTCACCACCACCTCCACCACCACCCCATAAGGACATTGAGGATCTTTTCCTTAAACGAAACCCACCCGTATTTAATGGAACGGGCAACCCTAGCGATGCTGAGCTATGGGTGTCGTCAATCGAGAGAATTTTCAAGCTCCTCAGATGTACTGATGAGGAGCGACTATCGTGCATAGCATTCCAGCTCTCCGGACCAGCTGACTACTGGTGGGAGGCAAGACAGAAAGTGATACCTGCAGAGCATCTGGCTCAACTTACGTGGGACGAGTTTAAGGAGGCGCTGTACGACAAGTACTTGCCGAAGACGTATAGGGCTCAGAAGGAGGCTGAGTTCTACAACTTGAAACAGGGTAAGATGACGGTGACAGAATACGATGCCAAGTTTTGCGAGCTATCAAGGTATGCGCCTACTCAGGTCGATACCGAAGAAAAGATCTCGAAGAAGTTCCGTGGGGGACTAAGACATGAATTGGGAATAGCATTAGCCAATCATGGGGGACTGAGCTATACTGATGTTTTAGGGCGAGCCCTAGAGATGGAGGCCGTTGTGCCTGATGAGAAGAAAACAATAACAACCACACCAGCTTTAACCCAAAACCAAAATCGAGGCTATTATAACAACAATAATAACAATTTTCAAGGAAAGAGAAAGTGGGAAGGAGGAAGTAGCGGTGGCTACAATAAGAACTATAACAATCAGGGAAATCAGAGACGTGGCAATCAGCAGGGCTACCAGCAGCCGAATCAGAACAATAACTACGGGAAGAAACAATGGCAGTGAAACAACCAGTCTGGGTTGTTTTTGCAGGGGAACAACCAAGCCGGACCCTGGAAAGGGAATAATCAGCAAAAGCAGCCGCAGGGACAGCAGAGGAAGTTTAGTCAGGGAGGAAATAACCCAGGGAGGGTTACCATTCCTGTATGCCCCAAGTGTAACAAACCACATTCCGGTGTCTGTCAAGCAGGCACTCCCAACTGTTTTAACTGTGGACAGAAGGGACACATAAAGAAGGACTGCCCTAAACCACTGCAAGCAGTACCTCTAAGGGCCATACAAGCGCAACCACAGCAGCAAACGAATCAGCAATAGTTTCAGCAGCACGCGCAACAACAGCAGAATGCAAGGGCATGCGCGAATAGGCAAACTGGTTGTTGTGCGGATAACTTAGACATCAGACCTGTAAGAGCTGAACACCCTATGAAAGTAGCTACACCTTCAGGAGAGATCACTACTTCCACACATGTTTGCTCTAACCTAGAACTAGAAATCGGAACTCTTAAGGTTAAAGCGAACAATTTGAACGTTATGATAATATGGGACGTAGACATAATCCTAGGGATGGACTGGTTGTCAGAGAATTATGCCACAATTCTCTGCAACGAGAGAAAAATCTCTTTTCAACCCCCGGGTGGAGAGCCGACCGAATTTCATGGGATTGCAATAGGCAAGAGAGTACTGGTAATATCCGCCTTACAAGCCAAGAAGTTGATAAAGAAGAAGGATTGCACAGCCTATCTTGTGTACCTAGTTGGAGAACCAGGAGCCGAGAAGACCGTTCAAGACGTGAAAGTTGTCAACGAGTACGAAGACGTCTTTCCAGAAATTTTACCTGGTTTACCACCCAACCGTCACATAGATTTCTCGATTGACCTAGAACCAAGATCGGCCCCCAAATCTAAAGCCCCATATAGGATGGCACCGAAGGAGTTAGAAGAACTCAAAATCTAATTGCAAGAATTACTAGACCTTGGTTTCATCAAACCAAGTGTCTCACCTTGGGGAGCACCAGTATTGTTTGTCAGAAAGAAGGATGGGTCAATGAGGATGTGTATAGATTATCGAGAACTGAACAAGATCACCCTCAAGAACTAATATCCTTTGCCAAGGATAGAGGATCTTTTCGATCAGCTCAAAGGTACAGGAGTGTTTTCAAAGATAGATTTAAGATCAGGGTATCATTAACTGAAGATTAAACCCGAGGACGTACCTAAGACTGCTTTTCGAACCAGATATGGCCACTACGAATTCTTAGTTATGCTATTTGGTTTGACCAACGCCCCTGCTGTATTCATGGACCTCATGAATAGAGTTTTCCACCCATACTTAGACAAATTTGTCTTAGTTTTCATAGACGATATTCTCATTTACTCTAAGAATGAAAAAGAACACGAAGAATATCTACGGATAGTGTTGGAAACACTTAGAACTGAGAAATTGTATGCCAAGTTCAGTAAGTGCGAATTTTGGTTGAAGGAAGTAATGTTTCTCGGACACATAGTTTCTGCCAAAGAAATTAAAGTAGATCATGCCAAGGTAGAGACAGTACATAATTGGAAGTCACCAACAAGTCCGAACGAGATCAAAAGTTTCTTGGGTTTAGCAGGCTACTACAGAAGATTCATCGAAGGATTCTCCACGATTGCTAGACCTATGATGCAGCTACTTCGAAAAAAAAACAAGTTTAAATGGATGGACGAGTGTGAAAGGAGTTTCCAAACGCTCAAAGAAAAGTTAACCACAGCACCAGTATTAGCTCTTCCCGACGCAAACAAGGAATATGTGGTGTATACCGATGCTTCAAAGAACGGGTTAGGTTGTGTTCTAATGCAAGACGAAAAGGTAATAGCTTATGCCTCACGACAACTTCGACCTCACGAAGTTGAGTATCCAACCCACGATTTAGAACTCGCAGCCATTGTGCATGCATTAAAGATTTGGAGACACCATCTTTATGGTATAAGGGTTGAGATCTTCACAGATCACAAGAGTCTGAAGTACTTTTTCGAGTAGAAAGAACTGAATATGCGACAAAGGAGATGGCTCGAATTGGTCAAGGATTACGACTGCGGAATCAATTACCATCCCGGAAAGGCAAATCTTGTAGCAGATGCGCTGAGTCGCAAGGCTCCAACCAAGTTAGGATGTTTGTTTGTCGAGGAAGAAACTCTAGTACGAGAATTTGAAAAGATGGAAATAGAAGTGCTCGATACACCAACAACGATCACAAGTCAACTAGCGGCACTAGAAGCTACGTCGGACTTAAGAGAGAGAATCATAAGTGCCTAGAGGAAAGACGAATCAATGGAGAAGCTCCGACTAAAGATAAGAACAGATAAACCAGGCGGATATTCCGAAGCACCAGACAATGCGATATTATTTGAAGGCAGACTTTGTATTCCTGACAGTGACGAAGAATTAAAGAACGATATCATGAGTGAGGCTCACGATACGTCGTATACAGCACACCCAGGGAGTACGAATGGAAATGGGAAGGAATAGCCATGGATTTTGTGATAGGATTGCCTAAGTCAAGAAGAGGAAATACTGCCATTTGGGTGATTATCAATAGGCTCACGAAGTCAGCTCACTTTTTACCGATTAAGACTACCTACGAATCAGAGAAGTTAGCTCAGTTGTACGTTCGTGAGATTGTACGTCTGCACGGAGTACCGAAATCCATAATATCAGACAGAGATGCCAAGTTCACTTCAAGATTTTGGATCACCATGCAGAAAGAGTTGGGCACCGAACTAAACTTCAGTACAGCTTTCCACCCTCAGAAGGACGGCCAATTCGAGAGGACGATTCAGATTCTAGTTGATATGCTAAGGACAGTGGTTTTGGATCGAAGCACAAATTGGGAAGATATCTTACACTTGGTCGAAATCGCTTTATAACAACAACTATCAGGCGACGATAGGAATGGCGCATTATGAGGCATTGTATGGAAGAAAATGCAAGTCACCACTCTATTGGGATGAAGTGGGTGAAAGAAAATACTTAGGACCCGACTCGATTAATGAAATGATCGAGATCGTTCGACAGATTCGCGATAGGATGAAAGAAGCCCAGAGTCGACAGAAGTCTTACGCCGATGATCGACGAACCAATCTTAGTTTCGAAGTTGGTGATAAGGTTTTCCTTAAGATTTCACCATCGAAAGGAATCATTAGATTCGGTGTTAAGGGTAAACTTAGACCAAGGTTCATAGGACCTTACGAGATTCTCGAGAAAATAGGACCCGTTGCTTATAGATTGGCCTTACCGCCAAGTCTAGGAAGTGTCCATAACGTGTTTCACGTTTCACAATTAAGAAAGTATGTCTATGACTCTAAGCACGTTATAAGTCAACAAGACGTTGTTCTTGAATTTGACCTAAGTTATGTAGAAAAACCGATATCGATTTTGGATAGAAAAGTTCAAGAATTAAGAACCAAGTCGATACCGATAGTAAAAGTATTATGGAATCACCACAGGCAAGAAGAAGCCACGTGGGAGCTCAAGGAAAAGATGAAGGAGAGATATCCTCATCTTTTTGAAGAAGGTATGCAAATTTCGGGACGAAATTTTTCGTAAGGGGGGTAGGATGTAATACCCCAGACTTTTTCTATAGTCTTTAAAAATGAAGTTAATAATAATTATGGCTTTGCATGCCTAAGGTCATGAAATTAAATTCTAAGATTTACGGTGAAATCCGTTTCCGAAAATAATTTCCAGAAATCGGACGAACGACTATTGTATTAGGGTTTTCGCGTCCGGTAAGTTTTTCGCCCGAAAACTCAGAATCAAATTCCGTCAGAATTTACATTCACTTTTTCTTCGAGACGAGTTCACCGGAGAAAGTTAGTTTTTATGATTTTCCGGACGAATTTTGGACTGTGATGTCCCGACTTTTTCTCGGATTTTTGAAAACGAATTAGGTTTTCCGAGTACGTAAATTATTTCCAATCTAATGGACGAATTAGATTACGTCAAATCCGTAACTATCTAGGAAAGTATTTCTCGACTTTTAAATCGACGTTTAAGAGCCGAAAACGAGATTTTATCGTCAAATATTTCCATGCCAAACGCATCCCTAACGAGTCACATTACTTTGTGGGATATTTCTCTTACTTTATGACTCACTACATGAGTCAGCACCTTCTCCCCCTTATACCCCCTTTACCGCCACCCTCCATCACACATACACACTCTCTTTTTCTTCATTTCTCCTCCATTGAAGCTCAACTTCAAGCTTTCTTCAAGATCAAAAATCTTCCATCTACCGATCAAATCCATATCCGAGTTCATATTATAAAAGGTAAGAGCTTCGTCTATCATTTGAACCGAACAAATCTCTTTTCCCCCAATTTTTATTTTTTTGAAAATTTGAGAATTGAGATAGCATGTTGTTCTTTGATCGAATCATGTTCTAGGATGTTTAGAATTGAGTTCTACGGATCAAATCATAAAGAAAATCACACCTCTTTGTCTAGGGTTATTACCAATTTTTTTTAGAATTTGGGGCTTTGATCGTAGCTCGATTTCTTTGTCGATTGAATGATAGATTAGTGTTCCTCATGATGTTAATTGACTCTACGAATTGTTTTAGATTTTTCTAAAAATAAAATTTGAAACCTAAGAGACGAAGAAGGCTCGATTTAGGATAGTAAATGTTATGATATGCTCGATGTTTAATGGAAATGAGATAAACGATGCATGAGGATGATTATATATTTAATTGAGATTTTTCTAAAAATAAAACGAAAAATGTAAGAGACGAAGATGTGACGATAAGTTAGAGCTCGTTAACATTTTGATAATATGATTTGCATGTTAGTAATGCTCGTTAAATGATAATCGTTGTCATAAAATTTGAACGAAAACGGAGAACGTGAAATTTGTCGTAAGAGACGAACGACGGACGATAAATCGAGATTAGATATAGTTTGAGGTTATGATTTATGTAATTATGATTCTTGATAGATGATGAATAAGATTGTAAATTTTGATTGAATTCTAATGATGTTGGATTTCTCTTAAGAGACGAACAAATGATGATAAGTAATGATAGAAAAGTCGATTAAGGATTCTATTTGGATATTAATGATTATTAATGATTAATGAACGAGTTTGTAATTGACGACATGTTCGTCCAAGTATTGAAAAGATGAGTTGTAGTTATAACCGAGAAGTAGAGTCGAGAAGTTGAACTTGATTTGGTATAGTTAATTGCTTAGTCGGAAATGACGATGTTTTAAACGTCGTGTTTATAAACGAGAAATGAAAATGGGTCTATCACGTATAATGATACGAGTAAACTGTATTGATTCAGTAAATTCGTGAGAATTTAGGTTCGATAACATAGAACGAACCTAGAAAACCGTGCGTCGATTTTATCGAGCATTAGGGTTTCACTCGGCAGTTTTGCGACGTTCCACGGAAACTGCCATATCTTTTAGCTCGTTTATTGGAATCAAGATCCGCAAATTGGAGAGTAAACTAGACACCCGTACCTTTCTTGTGGTATAAGATTCGTCCCCTGTTTCGAAATTCCCTGTGCTGGGTTTTTAAGTTGAATTCTTCTCAACTTGAACTCTTTCGATCTTTTAAGTCGTTTCAAGTTATCGACTACCTTCTTTCTACAGACCTAAAGTGTTGAGTACAGAACCGAGTGAGTGTCAAATGAGATGCATTCGTATCTCGTTTCTTTTTAACTAAAAGAGTTTAGTTTAACGTGCAAATGCCTAAAACATCTAAAGAACAAAAACTTAACTCGACCTTTTCGTATTCGTTTATCGTTTGCGACCGAGCTTTAAAGTATGATTTTTACGATGAAGGAGGAATTCGACACCAAGGATAGGACGCAGACCAGAAGACGGAAGCACGTGTCTTAAAGTTCTGTATTTAATCAAGGTGGGCTTTTATATATGAAACAAAACGAGCAATGCTCGAAAACCTTTTCTTTATCACTTTGATAATCGTGTTTTCAAAGTGATAATCATGGCATGAACTGTTTTGGTGTTTTATGTGAGTTCTCTTGTACCTTATGAGTTAATCAAAAGGGGTTAACTAACGATCGACTTTGAGTTAGCTATTATGCTTTCCAAAGTTAGTGCACTTTGTAGCTTGTGGTGTATGTGGTATCCTGTTGAGGGGTAGCCAGCCACGGTGAATTATGACTGGTCAAGATTTGAACGTAACATCTATGAAAAATGCTTGCGCAAGCTAATTTATGAAAATGAGAAAGAAAATGTTTAGTAGACACGGGAATTTGTTGAAAAACCCCGATGTGCTACAGAAATGAAATGCCTGATTATCCATACTTATGATTATGTTTTCGGCAACGTGCCCACTAAGTACTTTTGTACTTAGCCCTGCTTATGTTTTCTAAATGTGCAGGTTGAAGCGACGGAAGCGGCGACGGTTGAGTTAGAGTTGAATAGAGTTAAGGAAGACTCTTGTATATAGTTCACAAATCCGCTGCTAGACTCTAAACTCTTTTTGATGTTGTGTAATAATCACTGTAGTCTAAGTTCTGTAATATAACTTAGAAGCTTTTGAAGTATCTTGTTCGAGTAATCTTTCGAGATTAACTCTTTCCTTTCGTCAATAAAGTCTTGTTCATAGAAGATAAGTTGTTATGTATGTATGTCTATTCATTCATCCCCTTTCTTTCCCGCTTCTTTAATCCAATCCCAGTCGCACCCCGGCTTCTGCCATCTCTCGGGATTTGGGGCTGTGACAGAGTGTGAATTACACTTCCTTGTTGTAAGGGTATAATTTCTAAGAGAGTAGAAGTTGAGAGTAGGGAATTGAGAGTGAGATAAAATGAAATGGTGAGGTGTTAGTTATGTGAGGGTGCCGACATGTGTGTGTGGGAGATGAGAGAGAGTTCTAGATTTATCTAAGTAATTTTTATCGGGTAGAAATTCCCGAAAGAAAAGATTTTACGTATAAAACATCCGTCGTAAAAATATCTAACTCTCTCGACTTAAAAATTCATCTGCGACAGTTTTCCAACATCCAATTTCACCCTACTTCGCATCAATACTCACGAATTAATTTATAGATTCGGAAAACAAAAGTTTCGAATCAAAATTCCAAGAAACGAAGAAATCGGGAAAATTCACTATTCATATTCGTCTGCTCGACTTATAAAGCTTATAACTTAAATTGTAGACATCGGATTTCACTCCAATCTTCACCATTAGTCATAAAATAATTTTTAGATTCAAAAGAGCCCCAATTTTAGGTATGAATTCCGAATAACGAAGAATGTCGTAAAAGTTACTATTCACTTAAGCATTCTTTCAAATAAAATCAAACTCAACTCAAAAGATCTCGGAAAATTCTCCAGCTCATTTCATTTGTCTTAAAATAAATTTTAGAGTCTAATGTCACTGATTAGACTACAATCGGAGCTCGTTGACCGGCGTTGACTTTTCGGTCAAACTTACTATTCATCGTAAAAGTCAACTGTCTCGGAAAATTTTGAAGTTCAAACTCTTGTTCAATCTCACATTCTTAAACTTATATAAATCTTCAAATCTTCATTTCAAGTTGTCGAAACGATAATAATGAAGATTTTACCCTTCATGGGCATTTTAGTCATTTTGCGAGAAAATTTATTCTCGGAATTTTTTTATCACATAGAACCGCACATTGTAATACCCCGAACTTTCATAAGTCTTTGAGTGCGTTCCTATTGGGAAATTTATTAGTAAGAGTTTTGATGAATTCCAAAATCAACTGACCCCAACTGAGTAGATGTTGCCAGAACCTAATGTTAGTAGGTAGGCTCGCTGTTTGAGCATTGCTAAGATTTTATCTTTACAGAACTCCAGCTGAAGATGGCAACATGGCATCACTCGGACAGAACATCAGTTGTTAGGAAAACAACTGAGCGTTCATCAGATAAGAAGCAGTAAAGGAGAAGAGAACATCAGATGAAAGAAAGCCATCTGAGCATTCGAACCCAACTGATCAGATACAAGGAAGACAACTGAGTGTTCAGTTTTAGAACATCAGTTGTAGAACTCAACCGAGAAGATCAACAGCTTTGAAGATGAAGTCAGCTGCGAGTTCAACTGTTAGTTGTCAGATAAGAACATCGGCTGAAGAACAAGTTAGTTGAAGATCGAAAGTCTTAACCGACCACTCCTTGTTGGAAGTCTATTGTTAAGATTTGAATTTCAAAAAGGAAGTCACGTGAGGGTTTGACCGTTCAGCCACTACCCCATTTGGCCCAACACAAGGCTATCTCAGATGGAAAGCAGATGAGCACAGATGCCATATCGGGAAAGTCTGCAGAGATGAGAGACAAGCCATCGCTTTCAAAGAACAGAGATCAACAGCTCCTCCAACGGCTAGTTGATACTCTCCGCCTATAAATATAAGCCTTAATTCATTCGAAGAGAATATACAAGACACACACGCGAGAAGAAACCAGAGAGTGAAAGAAAGAGCAATATTCTTCACGAGCTGAACTGAATTTAATCTCTTAGAACATCACTTGTTGAGAGTTCTAGAGTTAGTTTTTGTGTCTTTAGATCGAACCTTGAGAACATCACTTAGTGAGAGTTCGTAGAGAGTTAGATCATAGCTCATTTCACGTTCGAGCTTTTAGTTGGAACCCCATTCTCTTTCACCTAAAAAGGTTTAGGATCCTACTCTTCCCACAACTGAGTAGATAGGTTGTTTAGTACCCGGAAACTAAACTGTAAGGTTGATAAGTACCGGCAAACTTATCCTTAACAGTTGCTCAGCCCGCGTAAGCTGAGTGGTTTGTCCAGAAGAACTTGGACAGAGTTATGTGGACTCACAACTCCCCATGGACGTAGGAGTGTTATCTCCGAACCACGTTAATTCTCTGTGTGCTTGTGTTTTTCTTTATTCAGTTATTTCTTGCATTCTCAACTAACTGACTAACCAGCATACAAACCTCATCTGTGCATTCTCAACTGTTTTGGTTTTTGACCAACCGTTCATAAAAGCGTGAGTTGTTTTACGAGTTTAATTTCCACCACATTCCGCACAGCACCACTCTTCCAGCTGAGGTTGCTTACTTAGCTGAGAGATTCCAACTGAGTCTTTTTACTCGGTTGAAGTATTTTTCAGGAGTTTAGTTTTAAAATCCTAACTGGTGTATTCCCCCCCCCCCCCATACACCAGTAACTCATATCGGGACCATCAAGTGGTATCAGAGTAGTAGTTCAATCGACTGCTGACTCTATTTCACAAGGTGTGAATTCGAGAAAGTTTCTTCAGTGGTCAACTGAACAGATCTTTTTTTTTCACGCTAGTGCATATTTGCTTGCATATTTGTTCTGTTGTTGTATGCGGATGGACGTCAAGGACAAGATCGTTGCCATATTCTCGATAGTAAATTATACATCCTGGAGGACACGAATGAAGAAGATCTTAGTGTCGAAGCATCATAGGATGCAACAAGTACTCTCTTCCGGACCGATCATCATCAAAGAAAGAATAGCTCGCACTCCTACAAATCCCAACGATGGGGATACAGTTGTGGAGTTTGTGGAGAAGCAGCCGGAAGACTACACTCCAGAGGAAGCCAAGGTGAGCCAGTTGGATATCTGGGCTCAAAGCACGATTATGTCCACTGTTGGACAAGATTATCTCCCTCGGATTGAAGAGTGTGAGACTGCCAAAGAAATGTGGGATATCCTGGCATCGCTGAGTGAAGGAAGCGATGAGACGAAGGAGAACAAGTTCTCACATGCATGCCAAGACTTCGACAACTTTTGTCTGAAGACAAATGAAACAATTGATCAGCTAGAGCTCCGGTTTATGGAAATCCTCAGAAGAATCCAGTCCATCCGAAGAGGAAAATACACACTAAGATAAATCAATCTCAAAGTGTTGCAAGCTCTACCGGCTGAGTGGGATACTTTCACCAATATCCACGAGAGCCAAGCTGACCTTGGTGAAATGGGAACTGAAAGATTGTTCTCAATCTTAAAGGGAAATGAGTATAAGGTGAACCGAAGAAGATCTCAGTCCTCGGTTCAGATGAGTCGACTTGAGGATGTTGGTTCAACCTCAAAGTCAGTTTCCCTTCGAGCTGACTACTCCAAATCGAGAACATCGAGGCCAACCAGATCAGCTGACACAACTGCAAAGGAGCCAAGCAGAGAGGAACTGCAACAGAACATTGCAGCCATGTCAAAGAAACTAGCCGACATGGACACTCGGTTCGGGAAATACAAAAGATTCTACAAATCCAACCGAACTCGAGACAGTTCAAAGCCTGTGACCAACGGTTGCTTTGAATGCGGAAAGGAAGGACACTTCAAAGCTGACTGTCCAGACCTCTCAAAGAAAGAGAGAGAAGCTATGAGGGCCAAGCAAGCTGGAAAGAACAAGGCCATGGTAGCAGAAGAAGCAGCTGACGACATGGACATCTTCACTGACACTGAAGATGAGGATGAGCTGACTTCTACCAACAACGCCATCAGTCAGGATCAATGTGTGATACCCCGAGCTTTTATGCCTTTAGAGAGCGTTTAATTAACCGAGTGAGTTAAAAGATAAGAATTTAGGAGTAAAATTTTTCTTTTCTAAGCGAAGAGAAATGAATAAAACGTTTAAATTGCTCTGCGAGTTTTGTGTGAATTTACATGTTCTATTTATCTAAGATGATAATGATGTGATATGTTTGTTGAGTTGTTTATATGAAAATGAGTATGAGAATAATTTTTAGAATAATTCCGAAGAATTGCTTGATTGAGATAGCATAATATTAATCGCCGAGAAATATATTTATACCGATGGACTTAGAATAGAATTGAATTAGAATCTTCGAACCTAGAATTGCTTTTAAGGTCATTGAGATAGGGTAAGAGCTTACCCGAGAATTGAGAAGAGTAATGAGGAGTTAATCCTTAAAGGATTAATAAACGGATTAATAAGCCGACTAAATTCTTTTGAGATTTAAAAAGACTAAATGATCGAACCCGTTAATCTTTTAATTGAGACGTGAAATAGGATTGAGATGAGTTAGTGTCAAAAGTGAGACGAGAAGAGGTTAGACCCGTTTATAGTATAAAAGGAAATTAATACGAATCGTTTTATCCGGAAAACCTTTACGACCGGATATTTAACACCCGTAACGACACGACGAAGACACGTGTCGACACACCTCCCTCCCTCTCACGCCACCTCACACCTTCTCTCCCATCACTCTTCAATTTCCAAGACTAATTGCCATAATTATGTCTTATGCATGGCATTACCTAAAGTAGCATGCAAACTACATCAAATCATCCATCCATCAATCACTTTAAACATTACAACTTCCAACATTACACTTTATTCTTGTTGTTGGATTTCAAATTCATACAACTAAGACAAAGGGAGAAGACTTCATTCATCACTCCATCTCTCTCTCTCATTCGAACTCTCTCTCTCTCAAAACAACAAAGAAGAACTCTCACACTCTCCAATCTCTCCCTCACTCTCGGCAATCTCTCTCTCTCACACATACATTGATTTTTCCTTACATGCAACCATGTATTCAAGCTCCTCATCCATGGAAATGAAGTAGAAAGTATCATCCTCCATTCATTCCATCCATATTCTCAAGAAAAAGGTAATAATCCTCCAAGTTCTTAAAGTTAAATTCAACAATCATCCAACACTTTCTTCATTTTGATTTTTAAACCCTAAAAGAAATGGATGATTAATTTCATATTATTCTTTTCTTTGAGGATTCAAGGAGACTTCCTTCTTCCCTTCAAGTCCAAGCTTTGAAGCCACAATTTCCATCCATTTCAATTCCAAGAGCCAAGGAGAAGAATTTCATTTAAATTAAAGTATGGTATTCATTTGATTAGTTGTAAATATGTATATCTCTAAGTCCTAAAAGAAAGAACTATGCATGCATGCTATTTAAATTATGTTTAGGCAAACTTAGGATGTGCATGTGATAATCGAGTGACAAGAAATCGTTAGGAGAATCGAACATTAGATATTAATCGGTGAATTAAGAGAAGAAAAAGAATTTAAAACCCTAAAATCTTGATAAATGCCGAAAATATTAGACAAAATAGGAAAAATATGAATTATTTGAGTTATTGTTATTTTGATGCTTAATTTATTATCTTTATCATGTTGAAAATGAGATTATATGCATGAAAAATTGAGAAATAAAATGCACAAGAATGTGCATGTGTGCCGTGTGTTTTGGAGAAAGATGGAGAAATTATTTTGTTGATTTTATTGATGAATTGAGTGATGTTTTGATCAATGAGATGATTGTATGATATGTTAGTATAATCATACATGTGTGTAAGTTAAGAAAATGAAATTGCATGTTGAGTTTTTAAAGAAAATAAATGTAATAGTATAAAGAAGATTGAATGTTTAAGTGTTACAATGTATGTATGATTATTGGTTAAATTATAAGTAAAGATAGAAGTTTTGTAATAAAAAGATTAGAATTTAAAAGCTTTTAATTTATTAAAAATGAAAAATGCATGAAAGATATGTTAATGAATTTTCTTGGATTAAAATTTAAAGACTTGAATTTTTACTAAACTACAACAAAAAGATATTTTATAACTTAACTAATAAAATGGACTAGTTAATAAAAATGTTTATTAAAAGATAAAGAAAACCTATTAAGTAAGAAATGGCTTAAAGGTTAAAGACAAAAGAAGAAGAAATTATTAAAGAAATGAGCAAAAATTGAGAAAAATGAGTTTAAAAGAATTAATCGAGAAGAAATAGAAAAGAAGTTTTAATCAAGTAAAGAAAGAGATACTAGACGAGTAAGGTTAGATACTCGTATAAGTTAATCAAGAAAATAATGATAGAATAAGATATCGAGTAATGAGTTGAAAAGAATTAATTAAAAATAAACCAATAGAAATTACCGAGTGAATAATTAGAAAAATAATAGTCGAGTTAAGAAATGAGAATTGAATTAGAAATGAATAAAAAATTCTAATTTCATAAGAGATTAATATTAATAAAGAGATTTTTTATTAAATAAGTAGAAGTTATAAATACCTCTTAAGATAACGAATGTAGAGCAAAGCGTTGTCTATAAATAAGAAAGATAGAATAAATGGTTTGAGCCTTCATAAAAAGAAATGCATAATTGAATTAGGTTTTAAGATCTAAATTGAATGAATGTTAATGTGTCTTGAAGTATGTTTGATTTATTTGAACTCATTATATGATTGAATAAGTGTTTAAATGCAAGATATTAGTTAGGATGTGAAAGATAATTGAACTGTTGTATGCAAAATGATTGAATGATTGAGTGAGAATTGATTAAAGTCTTTGAAAGAAAGCACGAGTAATAAAATGTAGATGGACGACGTTATTAATTAAAACGAGAAAAGTGTTAAGACGTTGAGTAGTAATGTTAACCAATTCAAGTAGAGTTAATGATTTAAAGACGAGAACGCGAGATCCTTTAGAAAAGTTAAAGCGAAGAGAGAGACGACTCAAATTGAAGTCCTTCAGTTAAGTCCAACGCCTTTGTATCCGTCGTTTTGTGTATCTTATTTTTTCCTATCGATGTCGAACTGTGAAGGATCGAGCCGGACAGATCACTAAGCAAGGACAAATAGCCCTAAACCACCTAGCTAGTTCTTCGGAAGTCAGGTGAGCTTTTCTGAACTAAAACTACCGATGAGAATTAGTTATGCTATTGAGTATTATAATATGATTTTAAATGTGATTGACTTGCCGTTTTTATTAAAGTTGGTATGTATTATCATCTGTTTATGTGAAGATGTTATTATCCTGTAAAAGGCAGGAAACCCACGTGTGGTATATGTTGAGGTGACTGTGAGCCTTGCTTCGGTTAGGCCGGTCACAGTGCTCGAGAAGGAGGCCTACTTCTCGGCACAGTGAGATTGTTTGTGACAGATGATACATACTGTTATATTATATGATATTTGACTGCGCAGTCTGTTTAAAAGAAAATGTTTTTAACATGCACAAGTAAAACTGTTTTTAAAACTGCTTATATACTTGTGATGTTCGGTAAGGCAAGTTCAATTGTTATAGCTTTAAGAAGCATCTTTATTCAAATGTTTTGGTTTGTGTTCACTGAGTACGAAGTACTCAGCCCTGCGTGTGTTTCTAAACATGCAGGTTGACTGGATGGCGATGGCATGGATATTTGGTGGTGTGGTTTGGTTCTTTTGGTTGAGTCTAGTTGGATATCAGACTGGAATTTGTACGTCTTCATATGTGCAGATGTTGGGTATTGATGCAAGTTTCCGCTGCAACCCTTTTGAATTGATGTTTGTTGATGCTAATACTTTGATTATCATGTTTTTGATTCCGAGCGTTGTGCTCGAAGACCTTGAATATTTGATAACTTCTTAAACTACTCGACTTGTAATTCCGAGCGATGGGCTCGTTAACTTGAATTGTTGTTGAACATGATCCTCTTAACATGGTATATATATTTGTATGCATTCTCTTTTTGTTGGAATTCTATCCCCATCAGCATGAATTACTTATTTGGATTCCTGTTGTAGGTGAAGTTAAGATGCTCGGATGTTATTTCATTATGCTTTTGGAAACCTAATTCGATTGCCTTATCTTCTATCTTTGTTTTCCCCTAGCATGCTCCCTTTATGTGAGTTAGTTGTTAGTTGTTTAGGTTTGTTGTTGTTCGTAAGTCGTGCCTCGAGAGTCGGGGCGTGACAGGTTGGTATCAGAGCAAGGCTTTTGATTTGCTCTGAAGTCTGTTATTCTTTGATGAGTTGAGTCTAGATTTAATTCCTAGACTTATTTGAGTCAGTAGACCACACCAAGTTATCCTCCATCTCATCCGGCAACCAGGTATGTCTTATTTTCTAAAAGTTTTCTTTTCAAGTTAAAGTGATGTTTGAGTTATCAAAGTGTTGAGAATTTCTTTTAAGTTATTTATTGAGTTATGAAATTTTGAGATGAATTTGTTAAGTTGATTAATAATTAGATTGCTTTAGAATGTCCTCCCCTTTGCGAGTGCGTGTGAAAAGATCGGAAAGAATAAGGCGTGTGTGCGATTGGTTACGTGATTTGGAATTGCCCGAAAATCCCTCTTTGGAACGCAAAAATGAGTATGTAGTGGAATTTGTAATACGTTAGATTAATTGTTTCGTGTGCTTATGCGTTTAAAATTCGTATAGGATGGACGACAACGATTGGATGCAAGAATACTTGTACGTAAGGAAGATGAGCAACGAGTCGTTAGCAGAATTTTTAGCACGATATCATACGATTTGGAGAAAAGTTCAGTATATGGACATAGGACTGTTAGAAGGCATGACGCATCTAATTCAAGCTCTACCGCAAGAATGGAAGGAATGGGCAGCTTGTCTTGTCCCCCGTTATATAGGCTACCGTTATTTCAACCGAACCCTATACGGCGATGTGAATGCTTTTATCTCCGGGATTTCAGCCCGTTTTATGTCTTATGGTGCTCCTCCGCCCGAACCTTATGATGATGATACTCCAAGTCTGCTAAATGAAACTGTTCATGCTCCTCCATCAATTCCTTCAAGTGAAACTGTTTCCCTCCAAATCAATTCGCCGCCACGAACTATCCTTGAACCTCGGAATTCCCACTCAAATTATCCAATTGTAAGTGGTGTGCTTTAATTCATTCTTTTGACCCTTTTATTTTGTCTAACTTGCCAACATTGCAGCCGAGTGGATGCAATGGAAATCCTCTATCAAATGAAGATCAGTTTGTTGCTTATATGTGTCGTCAGCAAGTAACTTTTTCAAGTCATCCTAAAGCAGAATCCTCTAGACAAACTCGTTCAGGCGACGACGTTGAGATGGAAAGTGAGCCAATTGATGCAGCGACTGTAGGAAAAGGATATCTCTAGACTCTACTCAGCAATGTCTTTCCTACCTCTTTTGCTCATACATCTATCTCTCCAACAAGGCCAGACGACTCCCAAATTGGCGTCTCCACCAATGTAGCTCTCCACCGTCACCAAGAAGAGAATCCCAATACCCCGTCTTGGGTCGAATCCGAGCTAGCTGCGATGAATTATACCTTGGAAGACTGCGAGGAAGCCTTGAGAGAAGCTGAGCGCGAGTGTTTCACCATCGAGGATGACAACGTCGAAGAGGATGACGTGCAGTTTGAAGGTCAAATGCTTGAGGAAGAAGAGGAGGAAGAAGAGGACCCTGAAGAAGATGAGGAAACCATAAAGCATTATGGAGTAGATCCCAAAGTGGAGCAGTACGATGATAATAGGCCAAGCGAAGATGATTCCTATGTGTAGGAGTGTTTCAAGGAAGTTGTTGAACTTAAGTGCTTTTAGTTCGAGTGTGTTAAAGAGATGAACTCTTTCAATTATGTTGTAATCTGTAATGAAGACTTGCATAATTTGACCAAGAAGAAGGGAATTTTTTTTTAAGAAGACCGTCGTTGAGCGATTTGAAATTGAGATATTAAGTTCTTTTGAATTGAAATTTGAATTTCCTGAGTTAACAAATTGAGTATATGAGTATGAAGTGATGATATTTTATTTTGTGATTATAATTGATTGATTTGAGAATATATGATGATGATATGAATGTTTGATGATTATTAAAAACTGAATAAGATGCATGTATATATGAGAAGTTGAAGTAATAAATTGTGGAGAAAGTTTTTGTTTATTAATTATTCTAAGTACCGATCGAGAATCGTGTTCCTCCCAAAAGAGAAATGTGTTCAGAATCGAGAAAGCTTCCTTGTGAACTAAAAACCTATAGTGGTTAAAATTTTCCTTGTTTTAATTTTTAGAATGCCGCCAAGGCGCAGAAATGTCCGAATTCCAGAGGACAATCCAGAAGGGCAGCGTGATCCTACTCCGCCCCCTCAAAACGAAAGACGAGTCGAAGAGCTTTTTCTCCAACAAAATCCCCCAACGTTTGACGGTAAAGGCAGTCCGGCTGATGCCGAGGACTGGATTCGTTCTTTGGAGCGAATTTTCCGTTTCCTCCGTTGTTCCGATCGTGAACGTTTGGAATGCATGGCGTACCAGTTAAAAGGGACAGCCGATTACTGGTAGGAAGCGAAACAGAGGATGTATTCTCCCGAAGAACGTGAAGAGTTAACATGGGATCAATTTAAGGAAGCCTTGTACGAAAAGTTTGTGCCAAGAAGTTACCGTAAGCAAAAATCCATCAAATTTACCAATCTGAAGCAGGGAAAAAGATCTGTAGCTGAGTATGACCGAGAATTTTGCGAGTTAGCCCGATTTGCGCCCGATATGGTAGATACCGATGAGAAGATGTGCGAGTTATTCAGAGCAGGACTTATGCAAGATATTCGAGTGGTTCTCGCCAGCCAAAGTGGTTTGACTTACGCTGAAGCTTTAAACCTAGCTCTGGATATGGAGTTAGCAATGCAACCGGAGAAAGGATCGCAACCCCCAGTGAATCCCCAACTACAAAGCCAGATGATCACGACTGCGTCTACTCAGCAATCCCAGTTCGGCCAGTACGGAAAGAGAAAGGGAAAGTGGAATGGTGGAAACCAACCAAACAAGAAGCAGTGGCAAGGAAAGAGCCAACCGTAGCCCCAGAAGGGAAAGGCACCGCAGATGAACCGAGGCAACCTACCCATCGGACCTTTAGGATTCCCTCCCTGTGCGAAATGCAGAAAAATGCACCAAGGCGTTTGTAAGAGCGGGAGTAACGTTTGCTACACTTGTGGTCAACCTGGTCATTTCTCAAACCAGTGCCCGAGCAAGCAACAAGGGTTTAGAAGCGGAAGACCAAACCAATTCCAGCCGTCGCAGATGAAAGCTATCGAGGCAGCTCCTCTGCAAAAGTTTGTTCCGCGCCAACGTAAGCCGCCGCAACCAAGGCAGCAACCTCCGCAGAAAGAACCGCCGCATATCCAAATAACGTACGCGATTGAGCAGAAGCTGCAGGAAAAGGAGAAAGGAAATCTGGCAGGTATGGGAAAGCTTAATAGCAAACCTGTAATTGTTTTGTTCGATACCGGAGCTTCGCATTCGTTTATATCTAGTATTTGCGTAGAGAATCTAGAACTAGAAGTAGAAGAATCGAATCAGATGCTTAGTGTCGCAACCCCTTTAGGAAAGTCTGCGTTAGTTTCGCGTGTTTGCTCGAATCTAGAATTTGAAGTCGGAAACCGTAAGTTAGTCACGAAATCCCTGAATGTGATCCAGATGCGTGACGTTGATATAATTCTAGGAATGGATTGGCTAACCGAGAACTTTGCGATGATCCGATGCGACTTAAGGCAAATATCGTTTAAACCCCTTGGAGAAGAGCTAACCATAGATTTCGGAGTAGAAAAGAGAGTGAAGAAAAACGTGCCGATAATTTCAGCCATGAAAGCGCAGAGATTGATGCGGAAGAGAGGTACCCAAGTGTACCTAGTCTATCTGAATAAAGACGAGAATCATGAGTTGAGTATCGATGATGTTCCAATCGTGAGAGAATTCAAGGATGTGTTTCCAAAAGTGTTACCAGGCTTACCCCCTGATCGTCAATTGGAGTTTTCAATTGATTTAGAACCCGGATCAGCCCTGATATCTAAGGCACCATATAGAATGGCCCCAAAGGAACTTCAAGAGTTGAAGATCCAACTGCAAGAATTGTTGGACTTAGGCTATATTCAACCAAGTGTATCGCCTTGGGGTGCTCCGATATTGTTTGTGAAGAAGAAAGACGGTAGTTTGAGGATGTGCATAGACTACCGAGAGTTAAACAAGATTACGCTGAAGAATAAATATCATTTGCCAAGGATAGATGATTTGTTTGACCAGCTAAAAGGAGCCGGTGTTTTCTCCAAGATTGATTTAAGGTCTGGATACCATCAACTGAAGATTAAGCAAGAAGATATTCCAAAGAATGCTTTTAGAACGAGATATGGACTTTACAAATTCATAGTAATGCCATTTGGATTAACAAATGCCCCGGCAGTGTTTATGGATATGATGAATAGAGTTTTTCACGAATATTTGGATAAGTTCGTGATTGTCTTTATAGACGACATTTTGGTGTATTCAAGAAGTGAAGCTGAACATGAAGAACATTTAAAGATTGTGTTGGAAACGCTTAGAGCGGAAAAGTTGTATGCCAAATTCAGCAAGTGTGAATTTTGGTTAAAGGAAGTAAATTTCTTAGGACATGTCGTTTCGTCCGAAGAAATCCAAGTGGATATGGAGAAAGTGAAAGCTGTGCAGGAATGGAAGTCCCCGACGTCAGTGCATGAAATCCGTAGTTTCCTTTGTTTGGCAGGATACTACCGGAGATTCATTGAAGGATTCTCTAAGATCGCGAAGCCGATGACGAGCCTGTTGAAGAAAGAGACAAAGTTCGAGTGGATGGAAGAGTGTGAAAGGAGTTTTCAAGAACTCAAGACGAGATTGACGACAGCCCCAGTTTTAGCCCTACCCGAGCCAGACAAGGACTATATTGTTTATACCGATGCATCTGCTCAAGGACTAGGATGTGTGTTAATGCAAAATGGAAAAGTAATTGCATATGCTTCCAGGCAACTCAAACCTCATGAAGAAAAGTATCCAACTCATGACCTGGAATTAGCAGTTGTCGTTCATGCTTTGAAAATATGGCGACATTACCTTTATGGAGCGAAGTGTGAAATATTCTCAGATCACAAGAGCCTGAAGTACTTCTTCGAGCAGAAGGAGTTGAACATGAGACAAAGGAGATGGCTCGAGTTAGTGAAAGACTACGATTGCAAGATATCTTACCATCCTGGTAAAGCGAACGTAGTAGCTGACGCGTTAAGTAGAAAGAGAAGGAAGGAAAGTTCAGATGGTACCGAGTTAGGATTCCTTTTAACCGACGAAGTCGAGCTGATGGAAGAATTTGTGAAGATGAAGATTAAAGTAATCGTACCGCCAACGACAGTAGACCAAGTGATTGCTACCTTGGTAGTAATGCCTGACTTGAGAACCCGTATCGTAGAAGGCCAGAGAAGAGACGAAGAAATGGAAAAGTTACGAAGGAAAGTGAGAAGTGGAGAAGTTAAAGATTTTTCAGAATCGAGCGATAATGCGTTGTTGTATCAAGGAAGAATTTGTGTGCCTAACGACGACAAGTTGAAGAATAAAATAATGAGTGAAGCCCCGTATACAGCTCACCCTGGCAGCACGAAGATGTACCAAGATTTAAAGAAACAATTTTGGTGGAATGGAATGAAGATGGATGTGGCATTGTTCGTTGAAAGATGTTTAGCTTGCCAACAAGTGAAGTCCTTACATCAAAGACCGTATAGACCTCTGCAACCGTTACCATTCCCAGAGTGGAAGTGGGATGGAATCACAATGGATTTTGTGATGGGATTTCCAAGATCAAGAAAAGGAAATATAGTAGTATGGGTGATAGTGGATAGGTTGACAAAATCTGCTCATTTCATACCTATTCCATATACCTATGGATCAGCCAAATTAGCCGAGATCTACATCAAGAAAATTGTGAAGTTGCACGGAGTGCCGAAGACGATTACCTCTGATAGAGATTCGAAGTTCACAGCCCGTTTTTGGGAGAGTTTCCACAAAGAGTTGGGAACTCAGTTGCAATTCAGCACTACTTACCATCCCCAAACCGATGGTCAATCCGAGCGAACGATTCAAATTCTCGAAGATATGTTGAGAGCCGTCCTGTTAGATAAAGGAGTTGAATGGGAAAAAGTTTTACCTCTTGTTGAATTCGCGTACAACAACAACTATCAGAATACGATAGGAATGGCCCCGTATGAAGCTCTTTATGGAAAGAAATGTAGATCGCCGTTGTATTGGAATGAAGTAGGTGAAAGGAAAGTATTAGGGCCAGAAGCGATTGAGGAAATGATAGAATCGGTACGTCAAATCCGTGAGAAGATTAAAGAAGCTCAGAGTCGACAGAAGTCGTATGCCGATAATCGAAGATCTAAGTTGGAGTTTGAAGAAGGAGATAAAGTATTTTTGAAAGTATCCCCCTCGAGAGGAGTTTATCGTTTTGGAGTTAAAGGAAAGCTTAGACATCGTTATATAGGACCATACGAGATCCTTGAGAGGATTGGATCCGTATCGTATCGTTTAGCGTTACCGCCTAGTTTCGGAAGTTCGCATAACGTGTTTCACGTATCGCAATTGAGAAAGTATGTCTTTGACCCGAAGCACGTAATACGCCGAGAAGATGTTGAGATGAAACCCGATCTAAGCTACGAGGAGAAACCCGAAGAGATTTTAGATCATAAAGTCCAGCAGCTTAGAACGAAATCGATTCCCTTAGTGAAAGTCAAATGGTGTCATCATGATCTTGAAGAAGCCACTTGGGAACTCGAAGAAAAGATGAAAGCAAAGTATCCCGAGTTATTTTCTTAAGGTCAGTAAATTACGGGACGAAATTTTTTTTTAAGAGGGTGAGGATGTGATACCCCGAGCTTTTATGCCTTTAGAGAACGTTTAATTAACCGAGTGAGTTAAAATATGAGAATTTAGGAGTAAAATTTTTCTTTTCTAAGCGAAGAGAAATGAATAAAACGTTTAAATTGCTCTGCGAGTTTTGTGTGAATTTACCTGTTCTATTTATCTGAGATGATAATGATATGATATGCTTGTTGAGTTGTTTATATGAAAATGAGTATGAGAATAATTTTTAGAATAATTCCGAAGAATTTCTTGATTGAGATAGCATAATATTAATCGCCGAGAAATATATTTATACCGATGAACTTAGAATAGAATTGAATTAGAATCTTCGAACCTAGAATTGCTTTTAAGGTCATTGAGATAGGGTAAGAGCTTACCCGAGAATTGAGAAGAGTAATGAGGAGTTAATCTTTAAAGGATTAATAAACGGATTAATAAGCCGACTAAATTCCTTTGAGATTTAAAAAGACTAAATGATCGAACTCGTTAATCTTTTAATTGAGACGTGAAATAGGATTGAGATGAGTTAGTGTCAAAAGTGAGACGAGAAGAGGTTAGACCCGTTTATAGTATAAAAGGAAATTAATACGAATCGTTTTATCCGGAAAACCTTTACGACCGGATATTTAACACCCGTAACGACACGACGAAGACACGTGTCGACACACCTCCCTCCCTCACACGCCACCTCACACCTCCTCTCCCATCACTCTTCAATTTCCAAGACTAATTGCCATAATTATGTCTTATGAATGACATTACCTAAAGTAGCATGCAAACTACATCAAATCATCCATCCATCAATCACTTTAAACATTACAACTTCCAACATTACACTTTATTCTTGTTGTTGGATTTCAAATTCATACAACTAAGACAAAGGGAGAAGACTTCATTCATCACTCCATCTCTCTCTCTCATTCGAACTCTCTCTCTCTCAAAACAACAAAGAAGAACTCTCACACTCTCCAATCTCTCCCTCACTCTCGGCAATCTCTCTCTCACACACATACATTGATTTTTCCTTACATGCAACCATGTATTCAAGCTCCTCATCCATGGAAATGAAGTAGAAAGTATCATCCTCCATTCATTCCATCCATATTCTCAAGAAAAAGGTAATAATCCTCCAAGTTCTTAAAGTTAAATTCAACAATCATCCAACACTTTCTTCATTTTGATTTTTAAACCCTAAAAGGAATGGATGATTAATTTCATATTATTCTTTTCTTTGAGGATTCAAGGGGACTTCCTTCTTCCCTTCAAGTCCAAGCTTTGAAGCCACAATTTCCATCCATTTCAATTCCAAGAGCCAAGGAGAAGAATTTCATTTAAATTAAAGTATGGTATTCATTTGATTAGTTGTAAATATGTATATCTCTAAGTCCTAAAAGAAAGAACTATGCATGCATGCTATTTAAATTATGTTTAGGCAAACTTAGGATGTGCATGTGATAATCGAGTGACAAGAAGTTGTTAGGAGAATCGAACATTAGATATTAATCGGTGAATTAAGAGAAGAAAAAGAATTTAAAACCCTAAAATCTTGATAAATGCCGAAAATATTAGACAAAATAGGAAAAATATGAATTATTTGAGTTATTGTTATTTTGATGCTTAATTTATTATCTTTATCATGTTGAAAATGAGATTATATGCATGAAAAATTGAGAAATAAAATGCACAAGAATGTGCATGTGTGCCGTGTGTTTTGGAGAAAGATGGAGAAATTATTTTGTTGATTTTATTGATGAATTGAGTGATGTTTTGATCAATGAGATGATTGTATGATATGCTAGTATAATCATACATGTGTGTAAGTTAAGAAAATGAAATTGCATGTTGAGTTTTTAAAGAAAATAAATGTAATAATATAAAGAAGATTGAATGTTTAAGTGTTACAATGTATGTATGATTATTGGTTAAATTATAAGTAAAGATAGAAGTTTTGTAATAAAAAGATTAGAATTTAAAAGCTTTTAATTTATTAAAAATGAAAAATGCATGAAAGATACGTTAATGAATTTTCTTGGATTAAAATTTAAAGACTTGAATTTTTACTAAACTACAACAAAAAGATATTTTATAACTTAACTAATAAAATGGACTAGTTAATAAAAATGTTTATTAAAAGATAAAGAAAACTTATTAAGTAAGAAATGGCTTAAAGGTTAAAGACAAAAGAAGAAGAAATTATTAAAGAAATGAGCAAAAATTGAGAAAAACGAGTTTAAAAGAATTAATCGAGAAGAAATAGAAAAGAAGTTTTAATCAAGTAAAGAAAAGATGCTAGACGAGTAAGGTTAGATACTCGTATAAGTTAATCAAGAAAATAATGATAGAATAAGATATCGAGTAATGAGTTGAAAAGAATTAATTAAAAATAAACCTATAGAAATTACCGAGTGAATAATTAGAAAAATAATAGTCGAGTTAAGAAATGAGAATCGAATTAGAAATGAATAAGAAATTCTAATTTCATAAGAGTTTAATATTAATAAAGAGAATTTTTATTAAATAAGTAGAAGTTATAAATACCTCTTAAGATAACGAATGTAGAGCAAAGCGTTGTCTATAAATAGGAAAGATAGAATAAATGGTTTGAGCCTCCATAAAAAGAAATGCATAATTGAATTAGGTTTTAAGATCTAAATTGAATGAATGTTAATGTGTCTTGAAGTATGTTTGATTTATTTGAACTCATTATATGATTGAATAAGTGTTTAAATGCATGATATTAGTTAGGATGTGAAAGATAATTGAACTGTTGTATGCAAAATAATTGAATGATTGACTGAGAATTGATTAAAGTCTTTGATAGAAAGCACGAGTAATAAAATGTAGATGGACGACGTTATTAATTAAAACGAGAAAAGTGTTAAGACGTTGAGTAGTAATGTTAACCAATTCAAGTAGAGTTAATGATTTAAAGACGAGAACGCGAGATCCTTTAGAAAAGTTAAAGCGAAGAGAGAGATGACTCAAATAGAAGTCCTTCAGTTAAGTCCAACGCCTTTGTATCCGTCGTTTTGTGTATCTTATTTTTTCCTATCGATGTCGAACTGTGAAGGATCGAGCCGGATGGATCACTAAGCAAGGACAAATAGCCCTAAACCACCTAGCTAGTTCTTCGGAAGTCAGGTGGGCTTTTCTGAACCAAAACTACCGATGAGAATTAGTTATGCTATTGAGTATTATAATATGATTTTAAATGTGATTGACTTGCCGTTTTTATTAAAGTTGGTATGTATTATCATCTGTTTCTGTGAAGATGTTATTATCCTGTGAAAGGCAGGAAACCCACGTGTGATATATGTTGAGGTGACTGTGAGCCTTGTTTCGGTTAGGTCGGTCACAGTGCTCGAAAAGGAGGCCCACTTCTCGGCACAGTGAGATTGTTTGTGACAGATGATACATACTGTTATATTATATGATATTTGACTGCGCAGTCTGTTTAAAAGAAAATGTTTTTAACATGCACAAGTAAAACTGTTTTTAAAACTGCTTATATACTTGTGATGTTCGGTAAGGACTGCGCAGTCTGTTGATGCTAATACTTTGATTCTCATGTTTTTGATTCCGAGCGTTGTGCTCGAAGACCTTGAATATTTGTTAACTTCTTAAACTACTCGACTTGTAATTCTGAGCGATGGGCTCATTAACTTGAATTGTTGTTGAACATGATCCTCTTAACATGGTATATATATTTGTATGCATTCTCTTTTTGTTGGAAATCTATCCCCATCAGCATGAATTACTTATTTGGATTCCTGTTGTAGGTGAAGTTAAGATGCTCGGATGTTATTTCATTATGCTTTTGGAAACCTAATTCGATTGCCTTATCTTCCATCTTTGTTTTCCCCGAGCATGCTCCCTTTATGTGAGTTAGTTGTTAGTTGTTTAGGTTTGTTATTGTTCGTAAGTCGTGCCTCGAGAGTCGGGGCGTGACACAATGCCTCATGGCACTTAGAACCGACCAAGAGGATACTGAGGTACACTCTAATCCTGCTAAGTTAAATTCTTTCAATACTTCTAAGATGCAGGAATCTCTGGACGAAGAGTTGGAACCCTCCTGGAGTGACTTTCCAGAACTCAGTGAGGAACTGCATCACCAATTGGTTGAGTTTAAGAGTCTTCAAGCTCAATTCGCCAAACTTGAAGATTCCTTAACCGAAGAGATTGAGAATCTCAAGAGTCAACTGAACGAGGCTAAGGCTCCAACTGATGAGGAGTTGACGAAGCAGATCACGGAGCAGCAAGATCAGTTGAAAAATCAAGAGGCTCAGATCGACCAGCTGATAAAGAAGTCAGATGGACAAACCGAGTAGATAACTGTCCTCCTCAAGGAGTTGCAAACTGAGAAAGATAATCTAATCAAGCTGTATCAGTCATCCAAGATCATAGAGAATCTTATTAGTTACAGCAGACAGATGGATGACGTGTCAGGACTCGGTTATGATGTGATTAAAGATAGTGGAATTCCTCCAGCAACCTTCATCAAAGCTGTTGAGGTCAAGGCTGTCGAACCGAACACAGTGGAACCTAAGTCACCACAAAGTAATTCAACCTCCGTTTCTCAGCAAGCTCAACCGACCAAGGCAACCACAACTGAGAAGGGAAAAGGAACCGTAGATGAAGGACAGAATGTTCCATCGGTTGAGGTATTAACCGAGGGGGAATGTTCCAAAAGTCAGAAGAGAAATCAGAGGCGTCGAAGACATAATCGCAACCGAACTCAAAATCAGAACCGACCTCTGCATCAACCTCAGAGTCAACATCAGAAAGAATGGAACCAACCACAGAACCAACAAGGGTTCAATCATCTGAATCAACAGCGGTTCCAACATCAGTTCAACCAAAGGTTCCAACCGAGTCAACCAATGAGGAACAGGTCGAACAACTGGAGATATTCATGCCATAATATGAATCACCAACAGGGCATGAACAGCTACAGACAACACTCAGGGAGTTGGAATCAGAATCAGCCACAAAGATTCCAACATGGCGTCCGATCATCCAGACAAATCAAACAGGATAAAAATCGCCATCTAAATAGGGGGAAAGCCTCACCTCCGAAAGTTCAACATGGGAGAAATCCAACTCCTCCCAAGAAACGGAACATCACTACTAACAACAAGCCTAAGGATAACCGAGGTGTTGTTATAGTTGATGATGAAGGAAAAGTGATCTGGAATGATAAATCCATCCGAGTATACAGGGAAAAGCGATGCACAGTTCCAGAGGGAACTGGTTCTAACCCTCCAGGACCCAACTAAAATTGGGGACCTAAGCGAGTTTCTCTTTGCAGGTACAGGAGAAACAGCTGAGGAAGAATAAAGCGTCTGCTACAATGTGGGTGATGGACAGTGGATGCTCGAAACACATGACGAATCTGAAGGATTTGCTTGGATGTTTCGTGGAGAAAGAAGGTCCATCAGTTACTTTTGGTGATAAATCAAAAGGGTACACCAGAGGTTACGGTACCCTTGAAACCAATCATGTTTTGATTTCTAATATTTCTTATGTTGATGGATTGAAGCATAACTTGCTCTCCATCAGCCAATTCTGTGATAATGGTTTCTCTGTCAAGTTTGATGCACAGGGTTGCAGGGTTAAAGATGTCGGATCAAAGCAGGTCATATTGTTGGGAAATCGATCGCCAACCAGGAACGTCTACTATGCTGGCTGGAACAGTAGTCTTCCTGACACCTGCCTGCTATCAAAGAGCAGTTCAGATATGAGCTGGCTGTAGCACAAAAGGCTCAACCATCTGAACTTCAAGACAATGAAATGACTCGCCAGACAAGAACATGCAAGAGGCACACCAAACCAAGTGTTTTCAACAACACATATCTGCAGTGCATGCCAGTTGGGAAAGCTCGCTAGATCCTCCTTCCAGTTGAAATCAACTCCCTCAACCGACCGAGTGTTACAGCTGATCCATATGGATCTCTTCGGGCCAGTTACACCCAAGAGCATGAACGGGAACGAGTACACCCTGGTTGTAACTGATGACTACTCAAGATATACGTGGACCATCTTCATGCGCCACAAGAGTGAAACTCGAGATGAGCTACCCAAGCTGATGGATCGGATATCTAACCAACAAGAGATGAAGATCATTTCTATCCGATCAGATCGAGGAACTGAGTTTCTAAATGAAACCATCATCGAGTACTGCGAGAAGCATGGAATTACCCATCAAACATCAGCCGCGGTACTCTGCAACATAATGGAGTAGCTGAGCGAAGGAACAGAACGCTAAAGGATGCAGCTACATCCATGCTAACCAGCTCAGCTCTGCCAAAGAGATTTTGGGTTGAGGTGATCAACACAGCCTGCTACAGTCAGAACCGGTCTCTTCAGACCAAGCGGTTGGGAAAGACACCATACGAGCTATGGAGACGCAGGAAGCCAGATATTTCTTATTTTCGCATTTTTGGTTCTAAGTGTTATATTCACAACAATGGGAAGACTCAGTTGAAAACTTTTGATGCCAAAGCTTCGAAAGGTATATTTCTTGAATATGCCGCTCGGATCAAGGCTTATAGAATTTTCAACAATAGCTCTCGTGTTGTGGAAATAACACCTCATGTTAGTTTTGATGAATCTACTTTTGAGTACAGGGAACAGGTTAAAGGACAACAGGCAGATCCACAAGTTCCACCTGTTCTCACCAGATCACAAGCTCTAAGAGAAAAGAATCTAGCTGAACCACTGGTATGGGCAACCGAGGATGAGATGAATGCGAGGACCCCAGCTCATCTCAAGGGGGAACTCCAGCTGATGCCCCTCCAACTGCATCAGCATCCGAAGCTCAACCAAGTCCGGTTCAAAATAATGTCAATGTTGAGGATCCAGACTCAACAGCTGATCAATCACCAGCTCTGAAGACTCCAACTCAGATCACGGAACAGCCATAGTTGGAAGAAGAAGGAAGACGCAACCGAAGATGGTATGAAGTTCATTCCACTGACAACATCATCGGAGATCCAACCGAAGGTGTTCGTACAAGAAGCAGAGTTGCGACTCAGGATTCAACCGAGGAAGATTCCAACACTTATGCCCAATATGCTGAGGAGTTCGAGCAAGCTGGAGATGTTGCCATGATTTCTTGCTTTGTAGTTGATGTGCCAGAACCGAAGAACGTTGTGAAAGCTCTCAACTGTGTTCACTGGACAACAACCATGAAAGAAGAACTGAATGAGTTTCTACGCAACTGTGTATGGGAGTTGGTAGAAAGACCAAATGGTGTCAAGGTGATTGGATTGAAGTGGATTTTCAAAAACAAGAGAGACGCCATTGGATTCATAGTGAGGAATAAGGCAAGGTTGGTAGCTCAAGGATATTGCCAACAAGAAGGAATCGATTTCGAGGACTCCTTCGCGCCGGTTGCAAGGCTGGAAGCCATCCGAATCTTCCTAGCCTATGCCGCACATCACAAATTCAAGGTGTATCAGATGGATGTGAAGTGTGCATTCCTCAACGGAGATATCAAGGAAGATGTATATGTTGAACAGCCTCCTGGTTTTGAGACTGGAGATGGAAGAGTGTACAAGTTGAAGAAAGCTATCTATGGACTAAAGCAAGCGCCAAGGGCTTGGTATGACACTCTTTGTGGTTTTCTTCTGAACTCGGGTTTCAAACGAGGGTCAGTTGACAAAACCCTGTTCACCATCAAAGTTGGAAATGACATTCTTGTTGTGCAAATCTATGTTGACGACATCATATTCGGTTCTAAGTTGGAGGAACTGTGTGAAAAATTTTCAAACCTCATGAAGGAAAAGTTCGAGATGTCGATGATGGGCGAGATGAATTATTTTCTTGGGTTACAAGTGAAGCAGTCAGAAAAGGGCATCTTCATCAATCAGTCCAAATATACAAAGGAGCTCATCACCAAATTCGGATTGCAGACAAGCAAGGCAACAAGGATCCCAATGAATACTAACTGGAAGATTGAACCTGGAACTGAAGGAAAGCTCGTGGATGCCAGCAAGTATAGAGGGATCATCGGTTCTTTGCTATATCTAACTGCCAGCCGGCCAGACATATCATACGCAGTTGGAGTGTGTGCTCGATTCCAAGTTCAACCAAGGGAAGCACACATGTTGGCAGCAAAGAATATCATCAAGTACCTGAAGGGAACTGTTAATGTTGGATTGTGGTATCCAACTGACGACAATATCCAACTGACTGGATACTCAGATGCAGATCTAGCAAGAGATCGGTTGGACAGGAAGTCCACATCTGGACACTGTCAGTTCATGGGAAGCAAACTGGTTTCCTGGTTCTCAAAGAAACAAGCATGTGTTGCCACTTCTACAACCGAGTCAGAGTACATGGCTGCCGGAAGCTGTTGCATGCAAGTGTTGTGGCTCAAGCAACAGCTGAGAGATTATGAAGTCGCAACTGGACAGGTTCCCATTCATTGTGATAGCTCGAGTGCCATAGCTATCTCCTTGAATCCTGTTCACCACTCTAGGACGAAGCATATTGACATCCGACATCATTTCATCCGAGATCATATTGAGAAGAAGGATGTGTCCATGGAGAAGATTCCAACTGAGATTCAGAGAGCTGATATCTTCACCAAACATCTAGTTGAAGCACGGTTCAAGATGCTTTGTGACTTCCTTGGACTGTTGGATCCATCAAATGAGGAGTCAACAGGGAAACAGAGATATATATCCATCTGAGGGGGAAGCTCAGATGAAGAGGGAATCTCAGATGCGGATCGCCAACTGATGACATCAGACGTCAGCTGAACAGACGAACTCGAGTCAGCTGATGGTATCCTGCAACATGGGAACTCAGCTGATTTCGACATCAGCTAGCAGGTAACATTTATGGCTGAAGCTGAAGCCGGAACATCGCCTATTGTTCGATGCTGTGTTGAAGGTGGTGTTTGGTTACAGTGGCGCATTCGACGACATCAGCCGACCTAAACTGAAGCAGTTGGTGGTCCTGAAGCACCAACACCAAATCAACTGGTTCCAATATTTCTTGAACCAGTTGATGGTGGAGAAGTCGAAGATCTCTGAGACTACAACCGAGTCTGGAGAGAAGCTGCTGAGTGTAAAGGGGACACTCAACTTCGGCTGCAAGATCTCAGTCCTCATCTTGCTCGCAACCAAGGACCGCAACATAGTCTGGGCAGACTGCGAGGAGACGCCGCTGAAGAAGCTGCTGTTGATCCCGACAGCCAAGAAAGCACAGGAGGTGCTCAGGAGTGTCTACACTCCTAAGAAAGAGAGGAAGTTGGGAAAGACAACTGAGTCAACAGCTGAGGGGGAACCAGCCGTTGCTCGCCCCTCCAAGTCCAAAGTTGCACGCCGACGAGCTGAGTCAGAAAAGGAGTCAACTGAGGAACCTGCCCAGAAAAAGCTAAGGGTACGGTTCAAGAAGTCGACCAAGAAGGCAGCTGATGTGCCAGTTGATGAGCCAACTGATGTTCCAGCTGATGAGTCAGCTGAGGAGCCAGTTGAGGTACCAGCTGAGGAGCCAGCTGAGGAGCAAGCTCCAGCTGAGGAGGAGGCACCGGTTGAGTCGACACCTGCTGAGGATCCTTCCGAATCCAGCCGCTCAGCTGAGGCCGCCTCATTCGAGATCGTCCCTCGAGCCCCCGGAGCTGATGAGGTTGAAGGCATGGAGACGTCGGATGCATCCTCCTCATCTGAGGACGTTGAAGATGTTACCACCTCCCCCACGGCATGAGATAATGTCGTACCGCCCCCAGAGCCTCTTGCTCTTTCTACCCTTCCTCAACCAGATATTCCGAGCACTCTGCTCGATGCCAACATCGTGATCGCTCCTTCAGCCGATGTTGAAGAAACCATTGAAACCTCCATCCCAACCGAATCGCAAATTCCGAGCTCTCAGCTTGATGCCGATGTTGCAACCGATTCTTTGGCCAACATTGATGAACCTCTTGAACCTCAGCCATATAATCTTACCCATTCCCCAATAAATGAAGCGAAGGACCTTCAGGCAGTTGCGCTTGAGCACGAAGGCAGGGTGGCCTATTGCTTTCAAAAGCTGCTAGGTTTGTTCCCTGAGGCTTGCAACATGCCCATCTTCGCCACTCTGGGAACCGAGCTCTTGTACCAGTTCCACCTGATCTTCAGCCACTGGTATGTTAAAGAGGACACGATCAGGGTGCAGAGCTGGGACAGGCTGAAGTCTGATGAGTCCCGCATCCAAGCCTACTTTAACTATTCCAACTTGGAGGTGGCGTACAACAACCGGATTGCGCTGCTCACTCGATGGATGGACCAGAGTCGAGCTGAAGGGACGGACACAAGGGAGGCAGCTGGAAAGGACTACGTCTACTTCCTCGACAGCATGTTGGCTAAATCAGCAGACTTCCTTGAGGATGCCGATGCAGCTGCCACAACCGCGAAAGAAGAAGAAGAAAATCTGAAGCTGTACCTGGCCAACAGACAAGCCATGGTCACAGCTGAGCCTCTAGCTCTGACTGCTCAAGCCCCTCCAGCTGCTCAGCATGTTCCATCAACTAAAGAAATCTGCGAGCTGGTAGCTGAGAGGGTCAACCAGCTGAGGACCGAACTGCTCGCCAACCTCCAGCACCAACAAGATGACCAGCTGAGGGCGTTGGAAGCACAAGCAGTCAAGAACCAACAACTGGTGGAGGAGAACGTTGATCTGAAGACCAAGCTGAACGAATTCTCCTCCTCCACCAGTCAGGAAATGTCGGAGTTGAAGTCCACTCTGTTGGGATTGAAGTCGGAGATGAACGTCTTCAAATCCTTGGCCGACTCAAATCTTGCCATGTCCCAACAGACACAGGATGCTGAATGGGAGTCCAGGATCGAGTCGCGTTGGGCTGAGTTCGCTGCTTTTCAGATAGAGGTCATCGACAACCTCTTTGTCTTGAAGAAGGCCGAACAAGAGCGCCAGGACTCCAAACTGGCGAAGAAGATCGAGCTGGAGTGTGCGGTCGATGAACTCTTCAACCGTGTTCAACTAACCGAGGATAAACTCAACTCTCTGGACGGTTCAGTAGCAAGCCTTGTTGCTGATGCTAAAAATGGGGAAGAGAAGGAGACGGAGGTTGAGTCGCAGGAAGAAGAAGAGACCCAAGAACAAGGAGTGCCAGCTGCTCAATTATCCAAATCTCAGCTGAGGAAGAGGAAGTCTGCTGCTCCCAAGTCAACTGAAGTCGGTGGAGCTGAGATGTCTAAAGACTTGGAGCAAGCAGAGAAGTGTGGAGTTTCCTACAACTCCATAGCCAAGATAGCAGCCGAGCTGGATTCTGAACTCGACGGGATAACAACCGAAGAGTGCATTGCAGCGGCCAAGGCTATGGATGTAGAGGAGAAGGACTATATGAACCCGAGCTGGATTAGAAAGTTTGCCGCCAGCCAGGCGAGAAAGGTGAACCAGTTCGAGGATGAGCTGAAGAAGTTGTCCCAAAATTTGGACCGCAACGTTGCCTCTCGTAGCCGACGCCGCATCAACAAGCATCAATCAAATGCGGAAGCTTGGTTGAAGCAACAAAGGTTGCCAGCAAAGTCCAAGGTAGAGAGTCGGTTTAGGCATGTTGACAAGTGGATGCCGACCGAGTGGAATGAAGAGTGGGAGTTGTTCAAGCAGGAGTTCGTGAACGACTTCTACTACAGGAAGGTTTACGCAATTGACGACCCAAGGAAAGAGTTCAAGGAAGCGCTGACTGAGTTGCACTCAGGGGATCCTGGTATGTTCAGTCAGTTCAGGCGGGCTATGATTGACGCCAACCTGGACTTGAACACAGTTCCAGTTCCCAAGAGGGTTACTTATCGGTCTCCTCTTCTCCCAGACTCAAGCAACCCGAACCGCACGAAGATCGCAGCTGAGGCGAGGCAGGTTTGCAAGGAGCATGGAGTGGACATTTCTAAGGAGTCACCTGCCAAGAGAGAGATTTTTGTTAGGATCTTTAGTAAGTATGGGCTACAATTTTAGCTCAGTTAGTTTTCAAGCAACTGTTGTAATTTTTTGGTTTTTGCACTTATCTGTGTAATCATCAGTTGTAATGAAAACTTCAAGTATATATATTCGATTCACCTTGATGAACAATCCCTCATTGTCCAAGCTCTGAATCGCAAAGTCTTTTAAATACCATGTTATAACTGTGCTAACCCTTTGATGTTTTATCTTATAAACTGTCTAGAATTTCAGCTGAGATTTTAGATAAGTTAGTGAGGTTTAGATCAGTAGTGGTTTAAAGTTGTAAATGGTTTTGGCATCATCAAAAAGGGGGAAATTGTTGGGAAATTTATTAGTAAGAGTTTTGATGAATTCCACAACCAACTGACCTCAACCGAGTAGATGTTGCCAGAACCTAATGTTAGTAGGTAGGCTTGCTGTTTGAGCATTGCTAAGATTTTATCTTTACAGGACTCCAGCTGAAGATGGCAACATGGCATCACTCGGACAGAACATCAGTTGTTAGGAAAACAACTGAGCGTTCATTAGATAAGAAGCAGTAAAGGAGAAGAGAACATCAGATGAAAGAAAGCCATCTGAGCGTTCGAACCCAACTGATCAGATACAAGGAAGACAACTGAGTGTTCAGTTTCAGAACATCAGTTGTAGAACTCAACCGAGAAGATCAACAGCTTTGAAAATGAAGTCAGCTGAGAGTTCAACTGTTAGTTGTCAGATAAGAACATCGGCTGAAGAACAAGTTAGTTGAAGATCGAAAGTCTTAACCGACCACTAATTGTTGGAAGTCTGTTGTTAAGATTTGAATTTCAAAAAGGAAGTCACGTGAGGGTTTGACCGTTCAGTCATTACCCCATTTGGCCCAACACAAGGCTATCTCAAATGGAAAGCAGATGAGCACAGATGCCATATCGGGAAAGTCTGCAGAGATTAGAGACAAGCCATCGCTTTCAAAGAACAGAGATCAACAGCTTCTCCAACGGCTAGTTGATACTCTCCACCTATAAATAGAGGCCTTCATTCATTCGAAGAGAATATACAAGACACACACGCGAGAAGAAACCAGAGAGCGAAAGAAAGAGCAATATTCTTCACGAGCTGAACTGAATTTAATCTCTTAGAACATCACTTGTTGAGAGTTCTAGAGTTAGTTAGTTTTTGTGTCTTTAGATCGAACCTTGAGAACATCACTTAGTGAGAGTTCGTAGAGAGTTAGATCATAGCTCATTTCACGTTCGAGCTTTTAGTTGGAACCCCATTCTCTTTCACCTGAAAAGGTTTAGGATCCTACTCTTCCCGCAACTGAGCAGATAGGTTGTTTAGTACCCGAAAACTAAACTGTAAGGTTGATAAGTACCCGCAAACTTATCCTTAACGTTTGCTCAGCCCGCGTAAGCTGAGTGGTTTGTCCAGAAGAACTTGGACAGAGTTGTGTGGACTCACAACTCCCCGTGGACTGTGATACCCCGAGTTTTTATCCCTTTAGAGAGCGTCTAATTAACCGAGTAAGTTCAAAGATGAGAATTTAGGAGTAAAATTTTTCTTTTCTAATCGATGAGTTTTGAATAAAACGTTTAAATTGCCTTGTGAATCTTGTGTGAATTTATCTGTTCTAATTATCTGAGATGATGATGATGTGATATGTTTGTTGAGTCGTTTATATGAAAATGAGTATGAGATTAAATTCTGGAAAAATCCCGAGAAGTTTGTTTAATTAAGATAACATAACGTTAATCGCCGAGAAATATGTTTACGCCGATGAACCTAGAATAGAATTAAATTAGAACCTTCGAATTTAGAATTTCTTTTAAGATCATTGAGATAGGGTAAGAACTTATCCGAGAATTGAGAAGAGAAATGAGGCGTTAGTCTTGAAAAGGATTAATAAACGGATTAATAAGCCGATTAATTTCTTTTAAGAATTAAAGGACTAAAATGATCGAAGCCTTTAATCTTTTAATTTGAGACGTGACATAGGATTGGGACGAGTTAGTGTCAAAAGTGAAACGAGAAGAGGTTAGACCCGTTAATAGAACAAAACGGAATTAATACGAATCGTTTTACCCGGAAAACCTTTATGACCGAATAATTAATACCCGTAACGACACGACGACGACACGTGCCATCCATCTCTCTCCCTCTCTCGCCACCTCACAACTCCTCTCCCATCACCCCTCAATTTCCAAGACCAACACCATGATGATGTCTTATGCATGGATTGCTTGAAGTATGCATACAAGTTAAGTTCACATCAACCATCAAGTCTTGTCTTTTGTAATTTCCAACAAGTATTTCTTTTTCTCTTTGTTGGATGCACATGCAAGCTCCATAAACTCTCTCTCTCGATTTCTCTCTATGATTCAAGAGTGAAAATTCCATTTTATTCATTCATTTCCATCCAACACCAAAACAAAGAAAAACAAAACTCTCTCCCTCTCTACTCTCTCACTCTCACAGCAAACACACACACTACACACACACATTGATTTTTCTTCCATGCAACCTTGGATTCAAGCTTATTATCCATGGAAATGAAGTAAAGAACACCATCCTCCATCCATTCCATTCATATTTTCAAAGAAAGGTAAGAATTTTCCAAGTTCTTGAAGTTGAATTCAAGAATTATCCAACACTTTTCTTTATTTTTATTCTCAAACCCTATGGATGATTAATCCCATATTATTTCTTTTTCTTTGAGGATTCAAGAAGACATCCTTCTTTCTTTTAAGATTCAAGCTTTGAAGCTACCATTTCCATCCATTTCAATCCCAAGAGCCAAGAGAAGAATTCCCATTTATTTAAGTATGATTTCATTTGATTAGTTGTAAAAATGTATGCCTATAAGTCCTAAAGAAAAGATCTATGCATGCATGTTATTTAATTTATGTTTAGGCAAACTTAGGATATGCATGTACTAATCGAGTGAGAAGAATTCATTAGGAGAATCGAGCACTAGATATTAATCGATGAATTAAGAGAAGAAAAAGAAGCTAAAACCCTAAAAATTTAATAAGTGCCGAAAATTATAAGAAAAATAGGAAAAATGTGAATCTTTGAGTTATTGTTATTTTGATGCTTGATTTGTTATTTTTATCATGTTAGTAATGAGATATTATGCATGAAAAATTGAGGAATAAATTGCACAAAATGTGTACAAGTGTGCCGTGTGTTTTTGAGGAAAAATGGAGAAATTATTTTGATAATTTTGTTGATGTATTGAGTGATGTTTTGATCAATGAGATGATTGTATGTTATGTTAGTATAATCATGCATGTGTTTAAGTGAAGAAAATGAGTTTGCATGTTGAAATCTTTTTGAAAGAAATTAAGTGTAGAAATAATAAAAAAGGATTGGATGTTTAAGTAGGTATTAATGTTAATTTGAAGATGGAATAAAGATAGAAGTTTTGATAAAAAGACTTAAAATTGAAAAGCTTTTAATTAATTAAAAGAGAAAAGATGTATGAAAAGGTTTATTAATTAAATGTCTTGTATTAAAATTTAAGACTTGAAATTTTACAAAAACATACAACAAAAAGATCTTTTATAATTAATAAAGTGAGTTAATTCATAAAAATGTGTATCAAAAGATAAGGAGATTATTTAGTAAGAAATAGCTTAGGTTTAAAACAAATAAAGAAGAAATTATTAAAGAAATAAACAAAACCGAGTTAAGAAGAATTAATCAATAAGAAATAAAAAGGAAGTTAAATTGAATAAAGAAAAGATGCTAGACGAGTTAAGATAGATACTCGTATAAGTTGATCGAGAAAATGAGAATAAAATAAGATACCGAATAATAAGTTGATAGAAGATTAATTAAATAATTAATTTAGGAACGTCGTTCCAACCAAGCGAAGAAAAGATAAACCGAGATAAAAACTAAAGGAATAATATTCAAGTTAAGAAATGAGAATCAAGTTAGAATTGAACAAGAATTTATAAATTCATAAGAGTTTATTAAAAGCTAAGAGAAATTTTGCTAAATAAATAAAAGCTATAAAATACCTTATAAGATAGCGGATGTAGAACGAAGCGTTGTCTATATAAATAAGAAAGATAGAATTAATAGTTTAAGCCTCCATAAAAGGAAATGCATAATCGAGTTAGACTTTAAGGTCCAAATGGAATGCATGTTAATGTGTCTTGAAGTATGTTTGATTTATATGATTTCATTATATGTGTGAATATGTGTTTAAATGCATGATAGTATTATAATGTGAAAGATGATTGAATTTGTATGCTAGATGATTGATTATTAAATTAAGAATGAACTAAAGTCTTTGAAAGGAAGCTCAAGTAATAGAATTGTAACAATGAAGTTATTAATTAGAACGAGAAAAGTATACGATATTAAGTAATAAAGTTAACCAAATCGAATAGAGTTAATAAAATAAAAACGAGAACGTGAGATCTTTTAGAAAAGTTAGAACGAAGAGAGCGACGACTCAAACAGAAGTCTGTCAGTTAAAGTCCAACGCCTTTGTGTCCGTCTTTCATATACCTTACCTATCGATGTCGAACTATGAAGGATCGAGCCGGACGGATCGTTAAGCGAGGACAAATAGCCCTAGACCACCTAGCTAGTTCTTCGGAAGTCAGGTGGGCTTTTCTGAACTAAAACTATCGATGAAAATTAGTTATGCTATTGAATATTATGATATGTTTTTCAAATGTGATTGACTTGTCATTTTATTGAAGTTAGTATGTGTTATCATCTATTTATATGAAGATGTGATTATCCTGTGAAAGCAGGAACCAACGTGTGGTAATGGTTGAGGTGACTGTGAGCCTTGCTTCGGTTGGGCCGGTCACAGTGTTTGAGAAGGAGGCCTACTTCTCGGCACAGTGAAGTTATTGTGATAGATGATACATACTGTTATATTATATGATATTTGGCTGCGCAGTCTGTTTCAAATAAAAATGTTTTGACATGCACAAGTAAAACCGTTTTCAAAACTGCTTATATACTTGTGATGTTCGGCAAGGCAAGATCAATTAATATAGCTTTAAGAAGCATCTTTATTCAAATGTTTTGGCTTGTGTTCACTGAGTATGAAGTACTCAGCCCTGCGTGTGTTTCTAAACATGCAGGTTGACTGGATGGCGATGGCGTGGATACTTGGTGGTGTGGTTTAGTTTTGTTGGTTAAGTTTGGTAGAATTTCGGACTGGCATTTGTACGTCTTCATACGTGCAAGTGTTGGGAGTTGATGCTAATTTCCGCTGCAATCTTTTTGATCTAATATCTGTTGATGCCAGTACTCTAATATTCATGTTTTTGATTCCGAGCGTTGTGCTCGAAGACTTTGAATGCTTGTTGAATTCGTAACCCCTTTATCTTGTAATCCCGAGCGATGGGCTCGTAACTTGACTTGTCGTTGAACATGATTTCCTTATCTTGATGTATATAATCGTATGCTTTCCTCTTTTTGTTGGAATTTCTTTCCCATCAGCATGATTTACTTGTTGAAATTCCTGTTAAAAGTGAAGTCAAGATGCTCGATTATTATTTCATTATGCTTTTGAAAACCAAATTCGATTGCCTTATGTTTCATATTTCTTTTCCCCGAGCATGTTCCCTTTATTTGAGTTAGTTGTTAGTTGTTTAGGTTTGTTGTTATTCGTAAGTCGCACCTCGAGAGTCGGGGCGTGACATGGACGTAGGAGTGTTATCTCCGAACCACGTTAATTCTCTGTGTGCTTGTGTTTTTCTTTATTCAGTTATTTCTTGCATTCTCAACTGACTGACTAACCAGTATACAAACCTCATCTGTGCATTCTCAACTGTTTTGGTTCTTGACCAACCGTTCATAAAAGCGTGAGTTGTTTTACGAGTTTAATTTCCACCACATTCCGCACAGCACCACTCTTCCAGCTGAGGTTGCTTACTTAGCTGAGAGATTCCAACTGAGTCTTTTTACTCGGTTGAAGTATTTTTCAGGAGTTTAGTTTTAAAATCCTAACTGGTGTATTCCCCCCCCATACACCAGTAACTCGTATTGGGACCATCAGTTCCAAATGTGTTTATATGTTTAAATAACGAGCCTTGAAGTGATAAAATTTTTCAAGATAGGAAATTTTCTTGAAAATGACCAAAATGCCCTTATGTGCTTAAATATGATTTTTCTCGTTTCAATTATTCGAAATGAGTATGTGATGCATTGATTGAGCTTTATAATATGAGTTTGAGTATGAGTATGAATTTCAGAGAATTCTGAGAACTTTCACTTTTGACGATTAGTGCCGATAAGCTGAGAAACCACTAATCACCGACAAACTCCGAATTTAATCGAATTAGTGTCTTTTGAATCTAGAATTTATTCTAAGATCTTTGAGATATGTTAGAAGCTCATCCGAGATCATATGAGATAATTTTAAGAATTCATTTCTTAACGGATTAATTAGCCGAATAATTTTATGTTTTTCTTCGTTACTTGGAATTTTGACATAAAAATTAGATATTCGGATTCCTTGATTTATTTCGTGAGACATGAGATAGAGTTAAGGTATTTTCGATGTCGGAAACGAGTCGAGGAAAGTTTTTAGCCGTTTTCAATGTTAACGGAATAATACGGATATATTCTACCTTTAAAACTTTTTCATCCGGAGAAAATTATACCAGTTAAAAATTGAGATATTTCACTCATCGTTCTCCCTCTCTCTCTGCCGACATGAGCTCTCCTCTCTCTCCCTAATTTTATTCTTTCCAATTATACCTAGTTATCTATTTTCAACACCTATGAGGGAATATCATCATTCCATTCATTTAATCTATCTATTAACTCATTTCCTTCATAACAAAGTATAGCAAATTTACTCATCTCTCTCATCTCTCTCTACTCTCTCTCTCCATCATATGAAGCAAGAGAAGAAAAAAAATCCTCTTTTTTCTCCCTCTCTTCACCGTGCACACACATACACCTAGAATTAGGAGAAATACTCCATTGAAGATCAAGTTCTCAAGCATTCAAGCTCCAAGAAGCTAATCATCCTCTCCGTACCTCAAACCCTAATCAAGAAGGTAATCTAGTTCTTCAAGTTTTGAGCTCAATTCAAAATCAAAATAATCTCTCCACCATTTTCTTTAAATTTCGGCATTTTTGCCCTAAAGAGATGATTAATTCTTGTTTTAATTCTTGAGGTCTAGAGATGAAATCCTCCATGAAAAATCCAAGCTAGTACTTGAAGCTCATCATCCCTTCACCATCGAACCAAGAGGAGAAGAAGTTTGATTTATTTTACTTCAAAGTATGATTTTATTTCAAGTTCTACATATATGTAAATGTATAAAGCTAAAGAAAAAGAAGGAAGAATGCATGTTTAAATTATGTTTAGGCAAACTAGGATGATCGATGATGATGATATGAGTATATAATGAGAAGCACAAACCCTAGGATTTCATATAGGAATCAAGAATTAAGAGAGAAAAGAAAAGAAAAATAAACCCATAAAGTTTTGGGTAAAAACCGAAAATGAGGAAAAAGAAGAGAGAAAAATAATTTATGTGAGTTCTTGATGATTTCTTGTTGATATATGTTTTGTGATGATAATTAGAATGATTTGCCTAAGAAGTTGAAGAAATTATTTGCCCTATTTTTATCATAGAGACCGAAAATTTAGGGTTTATGGGAGAAATCTTTGATTTAGTTTGTTGTGTGATGATATGAGTATGTTATGAGTATGAGATTATGATTGAGTTGAGAATTTAAATTATTATGCTAATTTACTTCAAGAAATTGAAATATATGTGTGTTTGAAGAAATATGATTTTTGATGATTTTGATGTTATGGATGACATGAATGTGATTATGTTCAATTTAGAGTGATGGATGTTTAAGAAGAATTAAGAGATGAAGAAAATAGAATTTTAGGCATAAAAATGCATGAAAATCGATGGAAAGGAGTTTTGAAGGTTTAGTGTGTGTTCTAGGTGTTCTTAGTGAAAATATGAGTTTATGAGTGTGTGTTCTTGGTGTTCTTGGTGAAGAACATGAAGATTTGAAGATGAATAAAATTAATTAATTATTAAATTAATAAAAATTTGAAAATTTTAGAAAATAAAAAGAAAATTTATAACTTATTTATGAAGATATAGAATTAAGTAAAAAGAAAAATATTTCTTTGTTAAGAATTGTGTAAGTAAGAGAAGAAATTTTATGAGTTAATAATAGAAATTAAAAAAGGAAGGATAAAGATATAAGTTGAGAAATAAAAAGAGAATTTAGAATCAAGAAGACGGAATTTAAAATAGGAGTATAAAATTTAAAGATGAGTCAGTCGAAGATGAGTTCGTTTAGTCGAACAAGTTATAAGAAGGAATTAACCTAAAGAGAAATAAATTATCTTTTAAAGAGAAAAATATTTGTAGAGTCGAGTATAAGAGTTTGATGAAGAGTTTAATAGAGTTTGAGTTCGTTTACTTGTTTTAATTGTGAGATTAATTAAGAGTTTAAAAATAAAATAAAAATAATAGAAATAGAAACAAATAAATTAATGAGATAATTTCTTAATGAAATAAGAAATAGTAGAATATGAGATTGAGATTTGAGTCAATACTTGAATGATCAAATAATGCTAAGAAGAAATAGCTCGAATGAAAATAAAATTATGAGTTGAGATTTAGTAAGTGTAAATTTCTAAAAATATGAAAATCGAGTGTAAAGAGTTTCAAATGCTTGAATACTAAATGAAAATAAGAAGCGTTAGATGAATAAAAGGAAGTACGAGTCGAAATCAAATAAATATTCGTTTCTTGATAATGTTGAGTATGGAGTAATTAATAGTAAAGCTTGAGTGAAAATGATCGATTTTGCCTTTCAAGTATTTTTAAAACCGAGATAAGACGACGAAGTTATTAAGAGTCGAGTTTTAAATACAAAGTCCAATTTATATTAAATATGGATGTCACAGCCCCAAATCCCGAAGGACGGCAGAAACTGGGGTGCTACTAGGGGTTGGATTAAAGAAGCGGGGAAGAAGGGGGAATGAATAAGAATAAATGAATAAACAGACAAAAATAACAGAATGAATTACTATGAACAAGACTTCATTATAATAAAAGAAAGAGTTGATCTCGAAGGATCACTCGTCAAGGTTCTCAAAAGAAACTGAGTTAATTGTACGGGGTTTAGACCCAACAGAAAGATACATTATCTTCAAAAAGAGATTGGCAGCGGAAAAACGTAAAGCTGAATACAAGTTCTTATTCTAATCATGAGTTCATAACTCAACATCAACCACCACCGCTCCCGTTGCTCGACCTGCACATTTTATAAAACAAAAGCACATTTTATAAAACATATGCAGGGCACGTTGCCGAAAACATAACATAAGTATAGATAATCAGGCATCTCATTTCTGTAGCACACCGGGGTTTTTCAATAAAGGCCCTTGTCTACTAAACATTTTCTTTTCTCATAAATCACTCGCGCGAGCATTTTCTGACTGATGTTACGTTCAATCTTGCCCAATAATTATCACCGTGGCTGGCCACCCCTCAACAGGGTTCCACACACAACGGCTACTGTGTACACTCACTTTGGATAGCAGGTCGGCTAACTCAAAGTCCGATCGTTTTAGTTAGCAGGTCGGCTAACTAATAATTCTGGATAGCAGGTCGGCTAACTCAGAAGGGTACAAGAGAACTCACATAAAAACAAATCATTTCATGCTCTGATTATCATGTTTGAAAACACAATTATCAAAGCTTGTAAACAAAGATTTTCGAGCATCGCTCTTTTATTTTGTATATAGAAAAGCTCACCTGACTGATTACAGAACTACTATTCGAGCTTCCGTCTCTAGTCTTCCGTCCTATCCTCGGTGCTGACTTCCTCCTTTTATTGTAAATAAACAGACTTAAGCAACTTGAACGCAATCGATAAAAGAAACAGGAAATCGAAACGGTTTTTTAGTTTTTTAGGCATTTGCACTTTACTACTTTCTTTTGATTAATTAATAGACGAGACTTCGATCAATTCTCATCTACAACTGACTTGGTTCACAACTTGACTCTCAGGTCAGTAGGTAAAAGGGTGTCGATAACTTAGAACGACATAAAAGTTCACAAGGAACGAAATTGAAAAGGATTCAACTTGGGAAACCAGGCTTTGGAAACTTACAGCACAAGTCAGTGAGTTCATACAGAACAGAGCATATGAAAACAGGGGATGAATCATATACCAAAAGAAAGTTACGGGTGTCTAGTTTACTCTCCAATTTATGGATCTCGATTTCGTTAAGCGAGCTAAAAGTTATGATAGTTTTCGTGAAACGTCGCAAAACATTATCGCGAAACCCTAATGCTCGACAAATCTCGACGCACGATTTCCTAGGTTCGATTAATGCTATTCCACTTTTATTTTCATGAAATTTTCATCCCAAGGCAGTCTACATACAGTATCCTTTAAACGGGTTCATATTCATGACTTTTGATTAACAAACGACGAGCATTTCCTCGTCATTTCCAACTAACCATTTACTATACCAAAACAAACTTCAAATTCTATTTTATTCAACAATTTCTCGTTTCTTAACTATAACTCATAACGTCTCGTTTCTCGGATGGAAAAGTTATTAACTACAAACTCGTTCATCAACTAATAACAATCATTATTATTAAAAGGGATTTCCTTATTCGACTTTTCTACCGGCTTTTAAACTCGATTCTTCGTCTCTTATTCAAAATCGAAACTTCTTAGAATTCGTTGAAACTTTACGGTCACGTTCATTAATTATCAAGATTATCAAAGGTTCAAATCACAAACCCTAATCATTATCTAATTTCGACTTATCGTCGATTGTTCGTCTCTTACTAAAAATTTTACGTTCTTCGTTTTCATTCAAATTTTACAACAACGATCATCATCTAACGAGCATCACTAATATGCAAACCATATTATCAAAATATTATCGAGCTTCAACTTAACGACGTGTTTCCGTCTTTTCCGTCTCTTACATTTTTCTTTTTATTTTTAAAAAAATCCCAATTAAATATATATTAATCCTCATACATCGTATATCTCATTTCTATTAACCAATCGAGCATATCATAACATTTACTACACTAAATCATGCATTCTTCCTCTCTTATCTTTCAACTTTTATTTATAGAAAAATCTAAATTAATTCATATAGCCAATTAACAACATGTAGATCACTAATCTATCGATCAAACAACAAAGAGATCGAACTACGAAAAACCCCTAAAACTACAAAAAAAATCGGTAATTATAAAAAATAAAGGGGAGTGATTTTCTTCATGATTCGATTCGTAGAACTCGATTCTAAACATATTAGAACATGAATCGAACAAGAAACAACATGCTTCTTAATCTCTTAAGTTTCGAAAAAACGAAATGGATGGAATCAAGACTTTGTTTGGTTCAATACGTAGGAGATGTTCTCACCTTGCGGAATACGAACTCGGAAATGGAATTGATCAGTAGATGAAGGTCTTGTGTTCTTGAGAAGAGCTTGGATGATGAGTTTCAATGGAGAAAAAGAGAAGAGAAAATGAGAGAGAGAGAGAGAGAAAGAGATATGGGGGCGGTAAAGAGGAGAAGAAAAGAGAGATGGATGACTCACCATTAGATACATAAAGGTGAAATAAAAATCTAACTAAGAGTGGGGAGTCGTTAAGGGCGCGTTTGGTTGCAAAAATTCGACGGCTCATTTCCGGCTTTAAACGACGTTATAAAAGTCGAGAAAATACTTTCTTAGATAGTTACGAATTCGACGAAATCTAATTTGTCCGTTAGATTGGAAATAAATCACATACTCGGAAAACCTAATTCGTTTTTCAAAATCCGAGAAAAAGTCGGGATTAGACAGTCTAAAATTCGCCCAGAAAATCATAAAAACTAACTTTCTCCGATGAACTTGTATCGAAGAAAAAGTGAATGTAAATTCGGACGGTTTTTAATTCTGAGTTTGCAGACGAAAAAATTTACCGGACGCGAAAACCCTAATACAGTAGTCGTTCGACCGACTTCTGGAATTTATTTTGTGAAACGAATTTCACCGTAAATCTTAGAATCGAAAATCCTTAACTTAAGCGTGCAAAGCATTAATTATTAATTAACTTTTTATTATAAAGACGGATTAAACATCCGGGGTATTACATCCTACCCCTCTAACAAAAAAATTCGTCCCGAAATTTGCATACCTTCTTAAAAAAGGTAAGGATACTTTTCCTTCATCTTTTCTTCGAGTTCCCACGTGGCTTCTTCTTGCTCGTGGTAATTCCATAGCACTTTTACTATTGGTATCGACTTAGTTCTTAACTCTTGTATCTTTCGATCTAAAATCGATAATGGTTTCTCTTCATAACTCAAGTCGGATTCAAGAACAACGTCTTGCTGGTTAATTACGTGCTTAGGATCAAATACATACTTTCTTAACTGAGATACGTGAAACACGTTATGGACACTTTCTAGACTTGGCGGTAAAGCCAATCTATAAGCAACAAGTCCTACTTTCTCGAGAATCTCGTAAGGTCCTATAAACCTTGGTCTGAGTTTACCCTTAACGCCGAATCTAACGATTCCTTTGGATGGTGATATCTTGAGGAAAACTTTATCCCCAATTTCAAAACTAAGATTGGTTCGACGGTCGTCGGCGTAAGACTTTTGTCAGCTCTGGGCTTATTTCATTTTAACTCTAATCTGACGAATGATCTCGATCATTTCACTAACTGCATCGGGTCCTAGGTTCTTTCTTTCACCTACTTCATCCCAGTAAAGTGGTGATCTACATTTCTTTCCATAAAAAGCCTCGTAAGGCACCATTCCTATCGTCGCCTGATAACTGTTATTGTACGCGAATTCAACTAAATGTAAGATATCTTCCCAATTTGCGCTTCGATCCAAAACTACCATTCTTAACATATCAACGAGTATTTGAATCGTTCTCTTGGATTGTCCATCCGTCTGGGGGTGAAAAACTGTACTAAAGTTAAGTTCGGTTCCTAACTCTTTCTGCATCGTGATCCAAAATCTCGAAGTGAATTTGGTATCTCTATCTGATGTTATCGACTTTGGTATTCCGTGCAGACGTACAATCTCACGGACATACAACTGTGCTAACTTCTCTGACCCATAGGTAATCTTAATCGATAGAAAATGAGCTGATTTGGTGAGTCTATCAATAACTACCCAGATGGCAGTGTTTCCCCTTCTTGACTTAGGCAAACCTGTCACAAAATCCATGGCTATATCCTCCCATTTCCATTCTGGGATACTTAATGGTTGTAACAATCCATATGGTCTTTGGTGTAAAGCTGTCACTTGTGATAAACCAAACATCTCTTTACAAACGAGGCGACGTCTCGTTTCAAACCGTTCCACCAAAAATTCTTTCTTAAGTCCTGATACATCTTCATACTCCTTGGGTGTGCTGTATATGGTGTATCGTGAGCCTCACTCATGATATCGTTCTTCAGTTCGTCGTCTTTAGGGATACAAAGTCTGCCTTCAAACAAAATTGCATTATCTGGTGCCTCGGAAAAACCGTCCGGTTTATCCGTTCTTATCCTTAGTCGCAGCTTCTCAGTTGATTCGTCCTTTCTCTGTGCACTTATGATTCTTTCTCGTAAATCTGATGTAGCTTCGAGTGCTGTTATTTGGTTTGTTATCGTTTCAGGTGCATCGGGCACTTCTAAGTCCATTTTCTCAAATTCTCTTACCAGAGCTTCTTCCTCAACAAAGAGACATCCTAACTTGGTTGGAGTCTTGTCACTCAGCGCGTCAGCTACCACATTTGCCTTTCCTGGATGATAGTTGATTCCGCAATCATAATCCTTGACTAATTCGAGCCATCGTCTTTGCCTCATGTCCAATTCCTTTTGCTCGAAAAAGTACTTTAAACTCTTATGGTCCGTAAAAATCTCAACCCTAACACCATAGAGATGGTGTCTCCAAATCTTCAGCGCATGCACAACGGCTGCTAGTTCTAAGTCGTGGATTTGGTATTCAACTTCATGAGGTCGAAGTTGTCGTGAAGCATAAGCTATCACCTTTCCATCTTGCATCAAAACATAACCTAATCCGTTCTTCGACGCATCTGCATAGACCACGTATTCCTTATTTGCTTCTGGCAGAGCCAACACTGGTGTTGTGGTTAACTTCTCCTTGAGTGTCTAAAAACTCTTCTCGCATTCGTCCATCCATTTATACTTGTTTTCCTTCCGAAGTAGTTGCGTCATAGGCCTAGCAATCGTTGAAAATCCTTCGATGAATCTTCTGTAATAACCGGCTAAACCTAAGAAACTCCTAATTTCGTTCAGACTTGTCGGCAATTTCCAATCACGCACTGCCTCGACCTTGGCAGGATCCACCTTGATGCCTTCTGCTGATACGATGTGTCCAAGGAACATTACTTCCTTCAGCCAAAACTCGCACTTACTGAATTTGGCATAAAGCTTCTCGGCTGTAAGCATTTCTAATCAAGTGTTCCTTGTGTTCTTCCTTATTCTTGGAGTAAATGAGAATGTCGTCGATGAATACTAAAACAAATTTGTCTAAGTATGGGTGAAAAATTCGATTCATGAGATCCATGAATACTGCAGGAGCATTAGTCAAACCAAATGGCATAACTAGGAATTCGTAATGGCCATATTTGGTTCGGAAAGCAGTCTTAGGTATGTCTTCGGGTTTGATTTTCAATTGATGGTACCCGGATCTTAAATCTATCTTCGAAAAGACTCCTGCGCCCTTAAGCTGATCAAAGAGGTCTTCTATCCTTGGCAAAGGATACTTATTCTTAAGGGTAATCTTATTTAATTCATGATAGTCTATGCACATTCTCATAGAACCATCCTTCTTTCTGACAAACAAAACTGGTGCTCCCCAAGGTGAAACACTCAGTCTAATGAATCCAAGGTCTAACAATTCTTGAAGCTAGATCTTAAGCTCTTCTAATTCTTTCGGTGCCATCTTATATGGGGCTTTTGATTTGGAGGCCGATCCTGGTTCTAAGTCAATCGAGAAATCTATGTGACGGTCGGGTGGTAAACCAGGTAAAATTTCTGGAAAGACGTCTTCGTATTCGTTAACAACTTTCACGTCTTGAATGGTCTTCTCGGCTCCTGGTTCTCCAACTAGGTATACGAGATAAGCTGTGAAATCCTTCTTCTTCATAAACTTTTTGGCTTGTAAAGCGAATATTATCGGTATCCTCTTGCCCATCGCAATCCCATGAAATTCTGTCGGTTCTTTTCCTGGTGGTTGGAAAGAGATTTTCCTTTCGTTGCAGAGAATCGTGGCATAATTCTCTGACAACCAGTCCATTCCTAAGATTATATCTACGTCTCACATTATCATAACGTTCAAGTTGTTCGCCTTAATCTTAAGAGTTCCAATTTCTAGTTCTAGGTTAGAGCAAACATGCGTGGAAGTAGTGATCTCTCCTGAAGGTGTAGTTACTCTCATAGCGTGTTCAACTCTTACAGGTCTAATATCTAAGTTATCTGCACACGATCCAGCAATAAAAGAATGCGATGCGCCTGTATCAAACAGTATCTTAATAGGGATGTTGTGAAGTTTTCCCATACCTGCAAGGTTTCATTTTCCTTTATTCTGAGCACCCTGTTTGATCGCGCATGCCCTTGCATTATGTTGTTGCTGAGCGTGCTGCTGGAACTGCTGCTGGGTCATCTACTGTTGCGGCTGCGCTTGAATCGCCCTCAAAGGCTAGGGCTGTCCGTATTGGCTCTGTCCTGCCGCTTTCGGTGGTTTCGGGCACTCCCTCTTCATATGTCCTTTCTGTTCGCAGTTAAAGCAAACACCCATGCCCGCTTGAGAAACGCCGGGATGCGCTCTATTACACTTTTGACAAACAGGAAAGGTAACCCTCTCTGGGTTATTATTTCCCTGGTTGTAATTCCTTTCTTGTCCCAGTGGCTGATTCTGCTGATTATTTCCTCTTCCTAACCCTGCCTATCTATTCCCTTGAAGAAACAACCCTGACTGATTGTTTCCCTGCCACGGTTTCTTTCCAAAATTATTGTTCTGATTTGGCTGCTGATAGCCTTGCTGATTGCCACTTCTCTGACTTCCTTGGTTGTTATAGTTTTGATTGTATCCACTGCTATTTCCCCCTTCCCACTTTCTTTTCCCTTGGTAGATGATGTTGTTGTTGTTGTTGTTGTAGAAACCTCGGTTTTGATTCTGGGTTGGAGCTAGTGTGGTTGTTATTGCCTTTCTTTCGTCAGGCACTACGGCCTCCATCTCTAGGGCTCGCCCTAAAACTTCAGTATAGCTCAGTCCCCCATGACTGGCTAACGCTATTCCAAATTCATGCTTCAGTCCCCCACGAAACTTCTTTGCTATTTTATCTTCGGTATCCATCTGAGTAGGCGCATACCTCGACATCTCACAGAACTTGGCGTCATATTCTGTGACTGTCATCCTTCCTTGCTTCAAATTGTAGAACTCAGCCTCCTTCTGAGCCCTATACGTCTTAGGGACGTACTTATCATATAGTGCTTCCTTGAATTCTTCCAAGGTAAATCGAGCCAGATGCTCTGCGGGTATAACTTTATGTCGAGCTTCCCACCAGTAGTCAGCTGGTCCAGAAAGCTGAAACGCGACGCACAACAGTCGCTCCTCATCAATACATCTGAGGAGTTTGAAAATCCTTTCGATAGACCGTACCCAAAGCTCAGCATCGCTTGGGTTTCCCGATCCGTTGAACACAGGTGGATTACGTTTGAGGAATAAATCCTTAATGTCACGACGAGGTGGTGGTGGAGGTGGTGATGGTGATGGTGGTGGAGGGGTATCGTGATGTTCATGTTCTTCCTCTCTATAATTCTGAGCTGGACGTCTACCACGTCCCCTGGGCCTACTAGGTCTTCCTCGGTTGTTAATAGCTCTCGGCGGCATTTTTTTTGAAACTATAAGAAACAAACTCTTACTAGCACCTTACTTTTTAAGCCTTCTTTTACTTTCTAACTCTTTTCTCAACTTAAACAAGTTCACGGAAAAGAAAACTGATAATAGTTTTGATACTTAGCTCTTTTAAACTCTTTAACTTCTCGGTTAAACCGGAATATTCATTTAATACTTTTTCTTCCAAACGCACTTAGAAGAAACTTTTCACAAGATTAAGCCCACTTTCCGGTCATCATATATATATATATATATCAAAAAGAATATTAGTTTTGCCTCCAACGAGGACTTATACAAAAGGTTAGACTATGACCAGTCTAAACTAGGCTAACTGCCTATCTATGAACTGGGTGCACTAACAAGCTGCATCTCCGTATTTACTGGAAGTACTAAAACGGAAACGATCCCAAAAACTTCGTATCCGTAGGGAGTACTACAAAAGGATAGTTACTGATCCGACTATTTACATGACAAAAGGAGACTTCTACTACTACTACTACGCGTCTAAGATGCCCTGCTCAACAAGCTGTTGTCGAGTCACTACTGCCCTCTACGGCCTGCAACTCCTCGGGGTCCTCCTCAGGATCCTCCTCAGGGTCGTCCTCCTCCGGATCCTCCTCCTCAAAATCTGAACCAAAGACGAGCTGTAGTGCCTCGTCAACCCTCAAAGTAGTGCCGTCCAGAAATGTAAGTGGTGGTGGTGAAGGCACATCAGAAGTAGTCATCTCCGAGTCTGAAATCAGGTAGTCTGAACAGGAGACCACTGCACGCTTCTTCAGAGGAAGAAGGTGCTCAGGAAGTGAACTGGAAGCGTACACCTCTGCAGAACGGGCTCTAGACGGCCCTGCCTCATCCCGTCCTCGAACTCTAGTCCACTCAGCACAGATCTCCTCCAGTGGTGTAAGAGGAGATGGTAACTCTAACATCGCAGCCAGCTCTGCGTCTCTCTCAAGGTACTCGTCTCCTAGCACTAATCCCTCACTAGCTGAAAGCACTGGCAGCAGCTCCAACAGTGCTGCAAACTCCGGGTCTAGGGCTAATGGCTCTGGCTCAAACTCGGCCTCAGTCTCTATCGGAATGTGACGGTAGGGAAGGTGCTGCTGTACTGGCATAGGCCACATGACTCGACTGTGAAAGAACTGCCTATGTATGGCTAGGGCGAACTCAGAGAAGTCACCGACCGGCTCGGGGTCATCGCCGATCAGTGCGATGTGGTACCAGACTATGGCATGTGCCCAACCATGCCACTCGCCAGGCAGCCATACCGTCAAGTTGGCCATCGCCTCATAGTCATGGTACTCGTCTAGAATCTCATCAACTGCTGTGCGCTGTCTCAAAGGTCGACTCTTCCGAGCCGTAACACGGGCAGCAGGCATCCTACAAAGTTTTTTAAGAGAACACGGATCAGTAATTGGTAGGGTAATAACATATCTTAAAGAATTCTTAAATTACAATCAGAATATTCCATTATTCAAAATTGCAATACTTAATCACTTAATCACCACTTATCTTAATCATCTAGCAATTTCAAGAAATTGCACTCAAACAATCATATATATATAAATATATAAAAAAAAATTCACAATTTTATTTCACCCTTTTCTTATTATTCTTCCACTTTCTTACTTTATTTCCTTCTCGAAGAAAATTTCTTGACGATTTCTTTTCATTCTTTTTAACTGTTCAACTTAGTTATTCTTATTCTTCTCGTTATTCTTTATTTTATTTCCTTAAAAGGAAACTCTTACGGCTTTCACTTTTAAAAATAAGTCGACTCCAACGAGTTTGTTGTTCATGTCACTTTACGCAGGTGACATTCGTTTATTCGCTTTGATTCCCTTTATTCTGCCCTTTTCGATCCGATCGTTTCTTGGAAATTTTGGAACCAACATATCTTAGAACGTCTATGTTCTCAAAGAATCAGGAAGGCCTTAGAATTCGTCTAGATTCTCATGCCAAACAAGCATCTTAAATAATAAAAAAAATTACAACTCACATACTTTCACATACTTTTGCATAAAATAGCATTCATGCCTTCACATACTTTCACATAATTCACAAAGTATAACTCTTATACTTTAAATCAAATCATACTTGGCATACTCATTCTCATCATAACTTGCATACTTTATTCGCATTTTCTTGTATACTTATTCACAATTTCTTGCATACTTTAATTAAAAAATTTATTCTTAAAAGAAATCATACTTCTGAAATTCTTTCCTTACTTTTCTTCTTTGATTGAGTCGACGTAGCGGGTGGTTAAGTTGTCGTCTACACCCTTATACTTAGTGTTACGACTTAACTTTACTTGAAAGAAGACTCGGGTATAGAGTATATACAAATACTCTATCTTACTACTGAAGAAATTCGTATGCAGAGCAGAAACCTGACTCTGATACCACTCTGTCACAGCCCCAAATCCCAAAGGACGGCAGAAACTAGGGTGCGACTAGGGGTTGGATTAAAGAAGCGGAAAAGAAGGGGGAATGAATAAGAATGAATGAATAAACAGACAAAAATAACATAATAAATTACTACGAACAAGAGTTCATTATAATAAAAGAAAGAGTTGATCTCGAAGGATCACTCGTCAAGGTTCTCAAAAGAAACTGAGTTAATTGTCTGGGGTTTAGACCCAACAGAAAGATACATTATCTTCAAAAAGAGATTGGCAGCGGAAAAACGTAAAGCTGAATACAAGTTTTTATTCTAATCACGACTTCATAACTCAACATCAACAACCACCGCTCCCGTCGCTCAACCTGCACATTTTATAAAACATATGCAGGGCTAAGTACAAAAGCACTTAGTGGGCACGTTACCGAAAACATAACATAAGTATAGATAATCAGACATCTCATTTCTGTAGCACACCGGGGTTTTTCAATAAAGGCCTGTGTCTACTAAATATTTTCTTTTCTCATAAATCACTCGCGCGAGCATTTTCTAACTGATGTTACGTTCAATCGTGTCCAATAATTATCACTGTGGCTGGCCACCCCTCAACAGGGTTCCACACACAACGGCTACTGTGTACACTAACTTTGGATAGCAGGTTGGCTAACTCAAAGTCCGATCGTTTTAGTTAGCAGGTCGACTAACTAATAATTCTTGATAGCAGGTCGGCTAACTCAGAAAGGTACAAGAGAACTCACATAAAAACAAATCATTTCATGCTCTGATTATCACTTTTGAAAACACAATTATTAAAGCTTGTAAACAAAGATTTTCGAGCATCACTCTTTTATTTTGTATATAGAAAAGCCCACCTGAATGATTACAGAACTACTATTCGAGCTTCCGTCTCTGGTCTTCCGTCCTATCCTCGGTGCTGACTTCCTCTTTTTGTCATAAATAAATAGACTTAAGAAACTTGAACTTAATCGATAAAAGAAACAGGAAATCGAAACGGTTTTTTAGTTTTTTAGGCATTTGCACTTTACTACTTTCTTTTGATTAATTAATAGACGAGACTTCGATCAATTCTCATCTACAACTTACTCGGCTCACTACTCGACTCTCAGGTCAGTAGGTAAAAGGGTGTCGATAACTTAGAACGACTTAAAAGTTCACAAGGAACGAAGTTGAAAAGGATTCAACTTGGGAAACAAGGCTTTGGAAACTTACTGCACAAGTCAGTGAGTTCATACAGAACAGAGAATACGAACAAAGGGGATGAATCTTATACCAAAAGAAAGGTACGGGTGTCTAGTTTACTCTCCAATTTATGGATCTCAATTTTGTTAAGGGAGCTAAAAGTTATGACAGTTTCCGTGAAACGTCGCAAAACAGTCGCGCAAAACCCTAATGCTCGACAAATCTCGACGCACGATTTCATAGGTCCGATTAATGCTATTCCACTTTTATTTTCACGAAATTTTCATCCCAAGGCAATCTACATACAGTATCCTTTAAACGGGTTCATATTCACGACTTTTGATTAACAAACGACGAGCATTTCCTCGTCATTTCCAACTAACCATTTACTATACCAAAACAAACTTCAAATTCTATTTTATTCAACAATTTCTCGTCTCTTAACTATAACTCATAACGTCTCGTTTCTCGAATGGAAAAGTTATTAACTACAAACTCGTTCATCAACTAATAACAATCATTATTATTAAAAGGGATTTCCTTATTCGACTTTTCTACTGGCTTTTAAACTCGATTCTTCGTCTCTTATTAAAAATCGAAACTTCTTAGAATTCGTTGAAACTTTACTGTCACGTTCATTAACTATCGAGATTATCAAAGGTTCGAATTACAAACCCTAATCATTATCTAATCTCGACTTATTATCGATTGTTCGTCTCTTACTAAAAATCTTACGTTCTCCGTTTTCGTTCAAATTTTACAACAACGATCATCATCTAACGAGCATCACTAATATGCAAACCATATTATCAAAACATTATCGAGCTTCAACTTAACGACGTGTTTGCGTCTCTTACATTTTTCGTTTTATTTTTAGAAAAATCCCAATTACATATATTCATCCTCATACATCTCATTTCTATTAACCAATCGAGCATATCATAACATTTACTACACTAAATCATGCATTCTTTCTCTCTTATCTTTCAACTTTTATTTATAGAAAAATCTAAATTAATTCATATAGTCAATTAAAAACATGTAGATCACTAATCTATCGATCAAACAACAAAGAAATCGAACTACGAAAAACCCCTAAAACTACGAAAAAAAAATCGATAATTATAAAAAATAAAGGGGAGTGATTTTCTTCATGATTCGATCCGTAGAACTCGATTCTAAACATACTAGAACATGAATCGAACAAGAAACAACATGCTTCTTAATCTCTTAAGTTTCGAAAAAAATGAAATGGATGGAATCAAGACTTTGTTCGGTTCAATACGTAGGAGATGTTCTCACCTTGCGGAATACGAACTCGGAAATAGAATTGATCGATAGATGAAGGTCTTATGTTCTTGAGAAGAGCTTGGATGATGAGTTTCAATGGAGGAAAAGAGAAGAGAAAATGAGAGAGAGAGAGAGAGATATATGGGGGCGGTAAAGAGGAGAAGAAGAGAGAGATGGATGACTCACCATTAGATACATAAAGGTGAAATAAAAATCTAACTAAGAGTGGGGAGTCGTTAAGGGCGCGTTTGGTTGTGAAAATTCGACAGAAATATCTCGTTTCCGGCTTTAAACGACGTTATAAAAGTCAAAAAAATACTTTCTTAGATAGTTACGAATTCGACGAAATCTAATTCGTCCGTTAGATTGGAAATAAATCACATACTCGGAAAACCTAATTCGCTTTTCAAAATTCGAGAAAAAGTTGGGATTAGACAGTCTAAAATTCGCCCGAAAAATCATAAAAACTAACTTTCTCCGGTGAACTCGCATCGAAGAAAAAGTGAATGTAAATTCTGACAGTTTTTAATTCTGAGTTTTCGGACGAAAAATTTACCGGACGCGAAAACCCTAATACAGTAGTCGTTCGACCAACTTCTGGAATTTATTTTTTGAAACATGATTTCACCATAAATCTTAAAATCGAAAATCCTTAACTTAGGCGTGCAAAGCCTTAATTATTAATTAACTTTTTATTTTAAAGACGGATTAAACATCCGGGGTATTACAATGGAAAATGAGAGTTTTATTATTGTAAGATAAACTAATAGGATAAGAATACATGTGCAAGTAAATGAGAAAAGATGACGTATTTTGAAAATAACGTCGTATTTTAAATTGAGAAAGAGTAAAAAGTTATTTGAGTTTTAAATTCAAATTTCCTATTATTTTAAATTTATTTGACCTATTAGAAATTTAATGAGATTATTCTATAAAACCCGAAGTTAATATTTTCCAAGAATAAAGTCGAACAGTGTCGAGTTAACTGTTGATTGTATTTGAAATATAAATCGTGTTTGAGTTTATTATGATTGATTGAATTTATATGTTGAGTGAAATGTTTATATTTCATTTATTCGTGATGACTTGTTCATTTGTTGTAAAGGCTTGTCTATGACGTGATTGATTTGAGATGATGATAGTTGAGTCGAAAACTCGAGTAGCATAATCAAGATGAATGGTAATTTCTCACAAGCGAGAAATACTAAAGTAATACTATTTCTAGAAACGAGAATTTGAGACGAAGTATATTTAGTAACTAAGTAAAGTCAATAACCGAGAACGAGAAAGTCGAGAAAAGATATTGACTTAGAAAAGTTAAAATAATATAGAAAGACCCGAGTCAAGTAGAAGTCCTTCAGTCGAGACCAAGATCTACTTTACACCTTACGCGTCGAGAGTCTTGTCCTTATTCGATGTTAAATTGTGAAGGACCAAGCGGGACGGAAAAGTAGCGAGGACACGAAAGAGTAAGCTGCCTAGCTAGAATCTTCGGAAGTCAGGTGGGCTTTTCTAAAACTAAATCTTCGATGAATGTTATTAATTATTGAGTATATGAGTTTTTAAATCAATTGACTTATCATTTATTTGAGTTAGTATGATTTATCACCTGCTTGAGATATTATTATTATTGTCCTGTGAAAGACAGGAACCACGTGTGGTTATTTGAGTTGAGGTGACTGTGTGCTTTACATCTGTTTAGCCGATCACGGTGTTTCAGAAGGAGGCCTACTTCTCGACACAAAGATAATGTAGTAGATGATTCATACCTGTATGTTTATAATATGTTTGACAGCGCTGTTGTTTCAAGTTAAATAAAATGATTTTTCATTCACAAGTATAACTTTTTAAAATCTTATTAATGCTTGTGATGCTGTGGCAAGGCAAATTTAATTGTATAGCTCTAAGAGCAAGTTTTTAAAATGTTTTTGGCATGTGTTCACTGAGTACGAAGTACTCAGCCCTGCATAAACGTGCAGGTTAGCGGGATGTGGATGGCGTGGATAGCTTGGTGGCGTGTTTCTTTTTGGTTGAGTCGAAAGTTGGCTGGCAATTGCATGTCTCCATACATATAGTTGTTGGGAATTGAGTCGAAGTCTCCGCTGCAATATAACACTATCTTTTGATATGTCTTAATGTTTCTCTGATACTTGTTTGAATTCACGAGCGATGTGCTCGATACAATTTACGACTTTTCTTTAGTTTCCGTATGATGTGAACTCGACATACTTATGCTTTTTAGGTCTTTCGATGTAAATTAATTATGCTCGTTGGTTGTTTTATCGTGATTTGAATGCATGCCTTTATTTGTTATCGCTTTCAGTCATTATTCCCTTGATTCCCCGAGCATGAACCCTTATGTCGTACCTCAGGAGTCGGGGTGTGACATAGTGGTATCAGAGCAGGTCGTCTGCTCTGAAGCTTGACTTTCCTTGATGAGTCGAGTTTAGATTTATTTCCTAGACTTATTTGAGTCAGTAACACACCAAGCAATCCCCCATCTCATCCGACAACCAGGTACGCCTATTTTCAAAAGCTTTCAAGTTTAAAATATTAATTAAGTTACTTGGTTTATTATATGCACTTGTCTAGAGATAAAAGCTTGATAAGTAGTTTGAATAACTAGATTGCTTTAGAATATCCTCCCTAATGTGTGTTTTGTGTGGAAATCGGAAAGGATGGAACGTTTGTGCAAACATTTTCGCGAAATGGAATTGCCAAGTACCCTGAGCAATAAAACATCTGTGGAAAGCAAGAACGAGTATGTGGTGGTTGGGAATTTCAACATGATTGTTTAACTGTTTTAGTGTGCTTAACTCGTTTAAAAATTCATATAGGATGGATGATCGATAGTGAATGCAGGAGTACCTGCATGTTAGGAAGATGTATCACGAGACGATTGCGGAATTTTTAGTTCGATATCATAAAATCTGGGAGAAAGTCCAGTACATGGACGTGGGTGCGTTAGACGGGATGATTCATCTGATTCATGCCCTACCTGAGGAGTGGCATGATTGGGCAGCGTCGCTTGTGCCCAGATTTCTCGGACACCGATACTTCGATGGCTACCTCTACAGTGACTGCAATGCGTTCATCGCTACTATCTCCGGGCAGTTTATGCAGTACGGTGCTCCGCCTCCAGGACCGTACGATGTTGACCTCCCCGCCGTGCCGAATGGTTTTGTCCATAGTCCCCCGCCTGTGCTTCAGGACGGACCAACTCCTCCCCGTGAACCTTCACCATCCCGTTCTGAGCCAGAGCCAGAGCCCCGAGCCTCCTATTAGGACTACCCGTACTCGGGAGGTGTGCTTTCTATCCGTGCTTTTGACCCCTTTGCTTCGTCTAGCTCGACCGCCCCTCAGTCAAATGGTTTTCATAACCCTATCAGAGTCTTGCCGCCTTCGCATGATCAGCTTGAGGAATTCATGCACCGCGACCGCACTCCCTCTCCGGTTCAGCCCTTAGACGAGCCCTCTAGGCCGACCCGCACCAGCGACAGTGATGATGACGAGTTTTTCAAGGATCCGGCAGCCGATGCTACAGTGGGCAGCGGATACCTCCAGGCCTTACCAAACGACTTCTTCTCTGCTCCGTATACGTTTGCTCCGACCCCAGTAGTGAGGCCCGATCAGGAACGTGAGCTAGAGTTTGGCGCTTCAGCCGATGTGACATCTTATCTCTGCCGTGACGAGAGCAATCCCGAGACTCCCCCGTGGGACAAGTCAGAATTGGAGGACGTCAATGCTCGATTTGAGGACGAGGACACTTAAGACATGACCAATCCGTGGGAAGCCGTCAACTATACTCTCCGCGACTTTGAGGAGGAGTTAAGGGCAGCCGAGCGTGAGCGCTTCGCCATCATCAATGGAGAAGCAGAGGAGAAGGAGGATCCCGAAGAGGATCCAGAGGAGGAGAATCCCGAAGAGGATCCAGAGGAGGACCCCGATGAGGAACAACGTGATGATTATGATCCGAGTGAGGATGGTTCTGATGTTTAGGATCGGTTCAAGGAAGTTGTGGAAATCTCAAACAATATTTACTTTTCTGTCTAAGAATTGAATTCTTTTATTTTTCTGCTGTGATGTATATATTTATGACTTGATGCTTGGTCAGTTAGTAGAATCGGACGCGAAGTGTTAGCTCGTGTTAGTTCAATTCGAGATGTAGAACGTCATGTTGACGTGTAGGGAAATTTTCAATTGTGAATATTTATCCTTTATTTTGTTATAAGTCCTCCAAAGAGGCCATCGTTCGGGTGATATGAAAGAGAAGCTGTTAGGCCGCTAAAATCAACTTTGAGTCTCCTAAGTATTTATATTAATCTGAGCATTTGAGGTTCCCGAATTATGATTGAGACGAGAATGAGTAGCGAGATAAGAGTTGAGTTGATTGAATAAATTATTCTTTGACAATGTTCTATGACTAATAAAGTTTGAGTAAAAAGATAATGTGATATATATATATATATATATATATATATATATATTAATTGTAATAATATTTGAGTGCATGATTGCCTTGAGTATTGAGAAAGATTTATTTTGAGAATATGAGAATAGTGACGTGATAATGCTAGAGATTATAATTGTTTTTAATATTGAGAAATATTTGTCTTGAGAATATATGAATAATGGCATGCATGTCAGTGATGATTGATTATTTTTGGATTGAGAAATAGATTGATTGAGATATATGAACTCGAGATGATTGAGTTAATTGCAGTGATTGCTAAAATTAAATTTCTTTCGATGTGTTGATAAGTACCGATCGAGAATCATATTTCTCCCTAAAAGGAAATATTTTCAAAATCGAGAAAGGTTCCGAATGAGTTAATTCGTTCTTTCAGAATTGCTTAAAAATTTTCTTTTGCATTTCTTTAGAATGCCGCCGAAACGAAGAAATATAAGAGTCGAAAGAAATGAGAAGGAGGGACAGCGAGACCCCACTCCACCAACTCCAAATGAACGTCGAGTAGAAGAACTTTTTCTTTGCCAGAATCCCCCAATCTTCGACGGTAAAAGCAGTTCGACAGAAGCTGAGGACTGGATTCGTTCTCTTGAGCGAATTTTTAGATTCCTCGGATGCGATGATCGTTAACGTCTCGAATGTATGATGTACCAACTGAAAGGAACAGCCGACTACTGGTGGGAAGCTCGACAAAGGACGTATATGCCTAAAGAGCATGAAAACTTGACATGGGAGCAATTCAAGGAAGCTTTGTATGAGAAGTATGTACCGAGGAGTTACCGTAAGCAGAAGGCGAACTAATTTGCAAATCTGAGGCAAGGAAAAAAGACTGTGGCCGAGTACGATCATCAATTTTGTGAGTTAGCTCGTTTCACACCTGATAAAGTAGATACTGATGAGAAAATGTGTGAGTTGTTTCGAGCAGGATTAAGGCAGGATATACGAGTAGTTCTCGCCAGTCAGAGTGGTCTGACTTATGCGGAAGCCCTAAGCCGAGCCCTAGATATGGAGTTAGCTATGCAGCCAGAAAAATGATCGCATCCTTCAGCATCAAAGCCAGACGACGACGACGACCGTACACTACAAGAAAAACGGTAATAGACTACGCGTAATAGACGACGGGCAATTTATTCGCGTTGTCTATAAGAAAATAGACGACGGGAGATGTATTTGACGTCTTCTATAAGCAGTTAAATAGACGATGGGACACATTTCCGTCGTCTTTTTATATAATAGACGACGGTACATTAATCCGTTGTCTACTTTACCTCGGTTATAGATGACGCGCTTTCGAGGCTCGTTGTCTATTACCGCACTTAAAAAAAATATATATAAATACATATCGAAACGACGTCGTTTCACCCTTTGTAATTCTTTTTTTTCTTTTCATTTTTTTAAATTAAAAAAGTTGAAAAACCAAAATCCTAATTGAACTCCCGCTGTCTTCTCCCGCTCGCCTCTTCTTCAACACCCGCACTCTCTTCTTCAACTCTTGCTCTCTATTCTTCAAGTGCATTCATTCTTCTTCTCAGGCAGCCCGCCTCCCACCGCCGCCTCCCGTCACCACCGCCGTCTCAGGTACTGGAATCATCTACTTCCTCCGCCGCGCACCCTCCTCCTCAGCCGTGCACCCTCTCCTCCTCCTCCCCTACCTCTAGTTCGAGATTTACCCCCCACCGCCGCCTCCCGTCACCACCGCCGCCTCCCGCCACCACCGCCGTCTCACGAAGTGGAATCATCTTCTTCCTCCGCCGCGCATCCCCTCTTCAGCCGCGCACCCTCACCTCCTCCCCTTACCTCTAGTTCGACAACTCCGCCGCCGCCGGCCTCATCTCCACCACCAGCTCGCCTCTCATCCACCACCACCAGCCCGCCTCATGTCTACAGTTATCTGGAAAAGAATGGCGACGAGTGCTAGAGGTTGGTTTCATTTTTATGATGAATTGAGTTAATATGACAAATAATTATGTGTGTGTGGAACTACCTGAACCCTAGCTGAACCGAAGATGATTATTCCCTTTTGTTGCTTCACTTGTGGAAAGGTAACTGATTGATTTCTCCTTGATTGTGAAATTAATTTACCTCGATTCGTACCTGTTGTTTCTGATTTTTGTGGTTTTTTTTTTTCAATTATTTGCTTAGGTTATTGGAAACAAATGGGACATGTACCTTGATTTGCTCCAGGCAGATTACAATGAAGGGTTAGTATTTTTCTTCCTTTTCTTAGGCTTTTCTGTTAAATTTATTGTCTACTGGTATGAATTGAATTTCGAGAATTTGCCTTTGTTTAGGGTTGAAATTTGCAGTTTTTTGGTAAATTGGGAAAGCAGTGTGTGTGTGTGTGTGTGTGTGTCTCATGGACATTGAAATAGCTGGCATTATCAGAATTTAATTCCTTTTTCTCTTATGAATAAATAAGAGGAAGTTTTGCTTGAGCACTCTTTTTTTTATTGTTTATGTTGTGTGGATTAAAGTGAGCTTGAGTTAGTTTGATTCATTGTTTAAGTGTTGTTCGACTTAGTTAAGAGGATGGAATTGAAGGAAATTTGGGTATCGAAAGGTATCGGGCTGTGACGTGAGTCATTGTAATGTGCCGTCTAATGTTCTGCGGTGATCATTATTGCTAACAGTTTTCTTCGTAGTCAAATTAACTATTTGTTTTGAGTTAATTTTTTAATCATAGGAGAAAAGAAATTTGATGCATAGTTTGATTTTGTTGCCGCTCTTAGAAGCATGCATCTGGCATATGTTTTTTCTTTTGGATATATGCGACTCTTCATTGCACTGAGCCCAAATTTCTATTTGTAGAGATGCCCTTGATGCATTGGTCTTGGTTCGCTACTACTGCCGAAGGATGTTGATGACCCACGTTGATCTGATCGAGAAGCTCCTGAACTATAACAGTCTCTCTCTCTCTCTCTCTCTCTCACACACACACATTTACTCCTCAATATCTATCTTTGTAATGCTTGTCAATTTGGTCATGAAAAGATTTTTTGTCGAATGTTGTCTCTTTTTGAAGAACAAAGCATGTTTATGTGATATTTCAGTTGTGTTGTTCTCTCTCATTTACTCTTTCTCAATATCTATCTTTATAATGTTGTCAATTTTGTCATGAAAAGGACTTTTGTCGAATGCTATCTCATTTGGAAGAACAATGCATGTTTATGTGAAATTTCAGCTGTGCTGTTGCTAGTGTTGATAAATAGGTCCAATTCCTTGATTGAAATTTCCACTACAAATTCGTGAATCTAGGCATGGTGTGGTTTTTCTTCAGAACATTTGATAGCTCTGTGCTATGCTTCGATTGATGCGAAGACAATGATATCACCTTCTTACTCTTAATGATAACGATGGCAGATCTTTTTATTAATAATTTTAGACGTTTTGACCGTTTCATAGTGCTTTGCCAAATCCAATTCAAGAAGGAATTAATAATTTGTGAATAATTAAAATTAGAATTCCTCCATGCCATCAAATCCAACCCAGAATAGAAACAAATATTTGATTTTAATTATCTGATTGGATCAAATAAATCTTCCGTTCTTTCCGACCCCCAAATCTCTATATTTACCACAGCCATCGTATGGATTTCTATCATGCCTTTGGTTGTCTTTCCTTTTTCAATGCTTGCTTGAGTTTTGGGTACAAATAACGTGCTGTGATTGATTGGTTAGGGTTTTATTGTGAATTTTATTCCTGCTGCTTCTGTTGTGAGGATTATTCACTTAGTTGGCAACTATCATTGATCTAGGGGCGGTTAGCCTTAGGTTTTTTGGTCTCTTCTGACTTAAATCATGCTTCTACTGTATTGGTGCTTTCTATGGCTTGTATTTGTAGGGCAATTATTTGAATTGGGTAGCATGTGTAAATTTTGGTAGTTGTTGGAACTGCTTATGTTGATGAATTCACTTCTTCTCTACGCCTGGCCATGAATGTTAATCGCTGGCCGTTCTCGGGTTACGCTGATTATCTGTTTCAGGATTTTCTTCTCATGAATTTCGTTCATAGATTTCTTTTGTGATTTTCATCCTGTGGTCTCTGGTTTGCCTAAAAGTGTTGTTTTCCTGTATTTGTCTTCCTACATTTCTTTATTGCCTTTAAATTGTAATGGCAGAATCTCTGTAATTGCGTATGATTCAGTAATTTGTTTGTTTTTTCCCCCAACTACCATGCCAGTGTGTCAATTTTTGTTGAAATCAACCTTCAAGCTAACTGATTTCATGGATGGAACTCCTCACATTTAAGAAATGTACACTACTTTGGAGGTTATTTTTTCCATTTTGTATATGTGCATTTATTAGCCCGATGATGATGTTCTAAAATCTGACCTCATGCATATAATCATGAATTACTCCTATGTTCTACACCAATTGTGATCTTTGATTTTTGTTGGTTTTGATTAAATAGGTAGACCTTTTTTCTTCAACTTTACCTCAAATTTCAGCTATTTGAGACAATTCATGCATTTTACGGGATTATAGAAGTACCAATGACCAGATAAGAGGCTTACAATTGAAGTTTATGGTTTATTAATCGTCATATTTATTCGGGATCATTGGGAGAGAAGATTATCTGCAACTTGCATATTTCACCCTCCATTCTATTATAGTAACCTTAATTTTTTATTTTCTTGTTTTCTTTTTCCTTTCCAGTTTAGCCAATTCTTTTTTGAGTTGGGAGTTGGGAGTACTCTCAAGTTGGACTGACCTCTGTGTTTATATTTTCAACTAGAATTGACGTGATCAAAGGAAGCCACAGCGTAAATGGCAAGATGATGAAATCAAAACATTAATGTTCAATAAGAATTTGTTTTAATAATTAATAACCCTTCAATTAGATGTAATTTTCTCTTTGCATTGTTGGGCATTTTCCAGTGATTAGGTTTGTATGGCTAATGACTGATTTTGAGGAGTTGAAGGCGCTATCAGGATTGATGGACAAGAAAAATGGTTTTCAGTCTCTATATAGTCCTTCACTACTATTAGTTTTCTATTTTCAGTTATATCCGTTCAATTGATCTGCAGCTCTTTTGGATTGGTTGGGCGGTACATCAAGCTCTCTGCTTTGCCTTGGGAAGCAGAATCCAGCAGTCTGCAAAATAGCTAAGTTTTGGCTTCTTATTTTGAGTTCGGAAAGCTGGGAGAGTGTCGGTAATGGGTGGAAGATGGTTGTCTCCTCACAGTTTAGTTTCTTGTTTCAGTGTGTTCCATACACCTAGGTTAATCACCTTAGATTTGATAAGTTGTTTGTTCCAGACTTCCAGGTGTCCACCTTGTTCACTGGGTGTGTTTTGCTGTTTCTGCTGAATGAGGAATCTGTGATGCTTAATTTACAGTGTGGCAGAGGGACATTAATAGTCTTTCTACTCTTATCTTGTTTTCTACCTTGACTTCCCCTTGCTTATGGTTATGCTCTTCAATTTCCAGGTGTTGATCTGTGGGTGGTTACTATCAGTTTTCATTGGAAGGCATTTCTGGTTTGATGCTCGGTTCCCATTGTTCTGTTCATGAGCTTATTGCTTGTAATGTAGATGTGGATATTGTTTTCTGCCCCTCTGTGTCACAGGATATCTTAAGAAGTTGTGGGTCTATCAGAGTAGATGAGAAGTTCATCACGATGCTGAGGTTTATTGCATGACCATCCATTAAGGTGCTTCTAATACATTGTTTACACAATCTCTGCATAATTATTCAAACTTACATGGTTTTCTTTATCATGTAGATGGAAGACACTTGGATGCATGAATGGATGGATGGCTTGGTTGAGTTTACAACGGTATTTTTGGAGATATTGTTATTGTTTTAGAGAGTAAGACAATATAAATATTTATATTTTTGTATTTAAGACTATTTGGAGACATTGTTATTGTTTTAAGGCTAGTTTTAGAACATGTAATGAAAGTGATTGTATGACTTTGAGTTTAAAACAATATAATTTGATTTTATGATTTTTTATGTTTATGATATTATCATTTGATTGGAAAATATTAATGTATTCTAATAGACAGTAGGACATAGTAATACAAGACAACAGACGAGGAAAAGAAACCGATATCTATTAACATTATAGACGACGGAAAATAGCGTTGTCTATATTAGAAAAACTGTAGTCTATAATATATAAATGACGACAGTAAATTTGGTTATAGACGACGGGGATATACCGTTGTCTATAAACTCTATAGAAGACGGGATTTTACCGTTGTCTTTATAGGCAATTTACCGTCGTCTATATGCCTTATAGTCGATGGGCATTTCCCGTCGTCTATTACTGCACCCAATAGACTACGAGGCTATAGACGACGGGATTTTTTGTTATAGATGACGCGAAATGCCCGTCGTGTATAACCATTTTTCTTGTAGTGGTAACTACCCATCAATCTCAGTTTGGTCAGCATGCAAAGAGGAAAGGATAATGGAGTGGTGGAAGCCACCCAAGCAAAAGGCCAATGCAAGGAAGAGGATAGTAGCAACCCCCGTAATCTCAGAAAGCGGGAGCTCCGATAATTAATCCAAGCAACATCCCTACAGGACCCCAAGGACTCCCTCCTTGTTCAAAGTGTGGCAGGATGCATCAAGGCACTTGCAAAGCTGGAAGTAATGTCTGTTATACTTGTGGACAGCATGGTCATTTCTCGAACAGGTGCCCAAGTAAACAGCAGGGAATGAGCAGTGATAGGCCAAATCAGTTTCAGCCTACACAGATGAAAGCAGTTGAAGTGACCCCGCAGCAAAAGTATCTCCAACATTAGCGTAAGCAGCAACCGCAAAAGCAACAACATTCTCAGCAGAAGCCACCGCATTTCCAGAGAGCATTTGCAATTGAGCAGAAACCGCCAGCTAAGGACCAAGGAAATGTCGTAGGTATGGGAAAGCTAAACGGCATACCTATTATCATTTTATTTGATATCAGTACTTCGCATTCATTTATATCTAGCGCTTGCATAGAAAATCTCAGATTGAACGTAGAAGAATCAAACCAGGTGCTTAGAGTGGCAACCCTTTTAGGTAAATCGACGTTAGTTTCGCGTATTTGCTTGAACTTAGAATTTGAATTTGGAAGCCGCAAAATGTCTGAAAAATCCTTGAATCTAATCCAGAAGTGGGACGTAGACATAATCTTAGGAATGGATTGGCTAACCAAGAATTTTGCGATGATTTGATGCGACCATAGGCAGATTTCGTTTCAGCTCCCTGGAGAAGATCCGACTGTAGTCTTCGGAGTTGAAAAGAAAGTCAAGAAGAGTATGCTGATTATTTCAGCCATGAAAGCAGAGAAGTTAATGAGAAGAAAGAATACGAAGGCATATCTGATTTATTTAAACAAAGATGAGGAGCAAGAGTTGAGTGTTGATGACGTAGCCATTGTGCGAGAATTTAAAGACGTATTCCCGGAAGTGCTACCAGGATTGCCTCCCAACAAGCAATTAGAATTTACGATTGATCTCGAGCCTGGACCAGTCCCAATATCAAAAGCTCCGTATAGAATGGCCCCAAAGGAACTCCAAGAATTGAAGATTCAGTTGCAAGAATTATTAGACTTGGGTTTCATTCGACCAAGTGTTTCACCCTGTGGAGCTCCGATACTATTTGTAAAGAAAAAGGACGGTAGTTTGAGGATGTGCATAGACTACCGAGAACTTAACAAGATTACCCTCAAGAACAAATATCCTTTGCCAAGGATAGATGATTTGTTCGATCAGTTAAAAGGAGCAGGTGTTTTCTCCAAGATTGATTTAAGATCTGGATATCATCAACTGAAGATTAAGCAGGAAGATGTTCCAAAGACTGCTTTCAGAACAAAATATGGACATTACGAATTCATAGTAATGCCATTTGGATTGACCAATGCCCCAGCCGTCTTCATGGATTTGATGAATAGAGTTTTTCATGAATTTTTGGACAAATTTGTGATTGTCTTCATAGACGAGATTTTGGTTTATTCCAAGGATAAGGTAGAACACGAGAAGCATATGCAAATCGTGTTGGAAAAGCTAAGATCAGAAGTTGTATGCCAAGTTTAGCAAGTGTGAATTTTGGTTGAAAGAAGTGAATTTCCTAGGACACGTTGTTTCGTCCGAAGAAATTAAAGTCGATATGGAAAAGGTGAAAGTTGTTCAAGAATGGAAATCGCCGACGTCAGCTCATGAAATCCGTAGTTTTCTCGGTTTAGCAGGCTACTATCGGAGATTCATAGAAGGATTTTCCAAGATCGCAAAGCCGATGACAAGTTTGTTGAAGAAATAATCCAAGTTTAAATGGACAGAAGAATGTGAGAAAAGTTTCCAAGAGCTTAAGACGAGATTAACTTCATCCCCAGTATTAGCTCTTCCTGAAGCAGGCGTTTATACAGACATATCAGCTCAAGGCTTAGGATGTGTGTTAATGCAAGATGGAAGAGTAATAGCATATGCTTCAAGACAGCTCAAACCTCATGAAGAGAAGTATCCGACTCATGATTTGGAATTAGCAGCCGTAGTGCATGTCTTGAAAATTTGGAGACACTATCTTTATGGAGCTAAGTATGAAATCTTTTCGGATCACAATAGTCTAAAGTATTTCTTCGAGCAGAAGGAACTGAATATGAGACAAAGGAGATGGCTTCAATTGGTAGAAGATTATGACTGCAAGATATCTTATCATCTCGGGAAAGCTAACATTGTAGCCGACGCATGGAGCAGAAAAAAGAGATTGAAGAATTCAGAAGAAACCGAGCTAGGATTTTTGCTATCTGAGGAAGAAAAGTTAATAGAAGAATTTGGAAGAATGAGAATTGAAGTAATTCTACCTCCAGCAATGGTAGAGCAAGTGATTGCTACATTGGTAGTAACACCAGATCTGAGGATTCGTATCATAGAAGGTCAAAGGAAAGACGAGGATTTGGAAAAGTTGAGATTGAAGGTTAGAAAAGAAGAAGTCAAGGATTTTTCAGAATCAAGAGACAACGCTTTGTTGTTCTGAGGAAGGATTTGTGTGCCAAATGACGAGAAGTTAAGAAATGAGATAATGAGTGAAGCTCACGAGACCCCGTATACCGCACATCCCGGCAATACAAAGATGTACCAAGACTTGAAGCAATAATTCTGGTGGGAAGGACTGAAAAAGGATGTAGCCTTTTATGTTGAAAGATGTTTAGCTTGCCAGCAAGTAATGTCTCTGCATCAAAGACCGTATGGACCTCTACAACCATTACCAGTCCCAGAATGGAAGTGGGATGGTATCACGATGGATTTTGTGACGGGTTTACCGAGATCAAGGAAAGGAAATACAGTTGTGTGGGTGATTGTGGATAGATTAACCAAGTCTGCTCATTTCATACCTATACCCCACACCTATGGATCAGGCAAGTTGGCACAGATCTATATTAAGAAGATTGTAAGGTTGCATGGAGTTCCGAGTACGATCACTTCTGATCAAGATTCGAAGTTTACAGCACGTTTTTGAAAAAATTTCCAAAGAGAATTGGGAACACAGTTGCAGTTTAGTACCGCTTATCATCCTCAAACGGACGACCAGTCAGAAATGACGATTCAAATTCTGGAGAACATGTTTAGAGCTGTGTTGTTAGACAAAGTAGATGAGTGGGAGAAAATCCTACCTCTTGTCGAATTTGCCTATAATAATAGCTATCAAATTACAATTGGAATGGCCCCTTATGAAGCTCTATATGGAAAGAAGTGTAGATCTCCGCTCTACTGGGACGAAGTGGGCGAGAGAAAAGTAATATGGCCAGAAGCGATTGAGAAGATGATAGAATCTATTCGTCAGATTCGCGAGAAGATTAAAGAAGCCCAAAGTTGACAGAAATCGTATGCTGATAATCGAAGATCCGAGTTAGAGTTCGATGTAGGAAGTAAGGTCTTTTTGAAAGTATCTCCCTCGAGATGAGTACACCACTTCGGCGTCAAAGGAAAGCTAAAGCCTCGATTTATAGGACCCTTCGAAATCCTTGAAAGGATTGGAGTTGTCTCGTACAGACCAGCTTTGCCTCCCAGTTTTGAGAATTCGCATAACGTTTTTCACGTATCGCAATTGCAAAAGTACGTTTTCGATCCAAAGCACGTTATACGCCAAGAAGATGTGGCTTTGAAGCCAGACTTAAGCTACGAGGAGAAACCCGAGCAAATTCTAGACCGTAAGGTTCAGCAGCTTAGAACGAAATTGATTCCCTTAGTTAAGATTAAGTGGCATCACCACGATCTCGAAGAAGCTATGTGGGAACTCGAAGAAAAGATGAGAGCGAAGTATCCCGAGCTATTTTCTTAAGGTTAGTAAATTTCAGGACAAAATTTTTCTTAAGGGGGTGAGGATGTAATACCCCAAACTTTCATAAGTCTTTGAGTTAGTTCTAAATGCATTTATATGTTTAAATAATGAGCCTTGAAGTGATGAAATTTTTCAAGAAAGGAAATTTTCTTGAAAATGACCAAAATGCCCTTATGTGCTTAAATGTGATTTTTCACGTTTCAATTATTCAAAATGAGTATGTGATGCATTGATTGAGTTTTATTATATGAGTTTGAGTATGAGTATGAATTTCGGAGAATTATGAGAACTTTCACTTTTGACAATTAGTGTCGATAAGCTGAGAAACCACTAATCACCGACAAACTCCGAATTTAACCGAATTAGTGTCTTTTGAGTCTAGAACTAATTCTAAGATGTTTGAGATATGTTAGAAGCTCATCCGAGATCATATGAGAGAATTTTAACGATTCATTTCTTAACGGATTAATTAGCCGAATAATTTTAGGTTTTTCTTCGTTACTTGGAATTTTGACATAAAAATTAGATATTCGGATTCCTTGATTTATTTCGTGAGAAATGAGATAGAGTTGAGGTGTTTTCGATGTCGGAAACGAGTCGAGGGAAGTTTTTAGCCGTTTTCAGTGTCAACGGAATAATACGGATATATTCCACCTTTAAAACTTTTTCATCCGAAGAAAATTATACCAGTTAAAAATTGAGATATTTCACTCATCTTTCTCCCTCTCTCTCTGCTGACATGAGCTTTTCTCTCTCTCCAATTATACCTAGTTATCTATTTTCAACACCTATGAGGGAATATCATCATTCCATTCATTTAATCTATCTATTAACTCATTTCCTTCATAACAAAGTATAGCAAATTCACGCATCTCTCTCATCTCTCTCTACTCTCTCTCTCTACCGTATGAAGTAAGAGAAGAAGAAAAAAAATCCTCTCTTCTCTCCCTCTCTTCACCGTGCACACACATACACCTTGAATTAGGAGAAAAACTCCATTGAAGATCAAGTTCTCAAGCATTCAAGCTCCAAGAAGCTAATCATCCTCTCCATACCTCAAACCCTAATCCAGAAGTTAATCTAGTTCTTCAAGTTTTGAGCTCAATTCAAAATCAAAATCATCTCTCCACCATTTTCTTTAAATTTCGGCATTTTTGCCCTAAAGAGATGATTAATTCTTGTTTTAATTTTTCTTGAGGTCTAGAGATGAAATCCTCCATGAAAATCCAAGCTAGTACTTGAAGCTCATCATCTCTTCACCATCGAACCAAGAGGAGAAGAAGTTTGATTTATTTTACTTCAAAGTATGATTTATTTCAAGTTCTAGATATATGTAAATGTATAAAGCTAAAGAAAAAGAAGGAAGAATGCATGTTTAAATTATGTTTAGGCAAACTAGGCTGATCGATGATGATGATATGAGTATAGAATGAGAAGCACAAACCCTAGGATTTCATATAGGAATCAAGAATTAAGAGAGAAAAGAAAAGAAAAAAGTTTTGGGTAAAAACCGAAAATGAGGAAAAAGAAGAGCGAAAAATAATTTATGTGAGTTCTTGATGATTTCTTGTTGATATATGTTTTGTAATGATAATTAGAATGATTTGCCTAAGAAGTTGAAGAAATTATTTGCCTTATTTTTGTCATATAGACTGAAAATTTAGGGTTTATGGGAGAAATCTTTGATTTAGTTTGTTGTGTGATGATATGAGTATGTTATGAGTATGAGATTATGATTGAGTTGAGAATTTAAATTATTATGCTAATTTACTTGAAGAATCGAAATATATGTGTGTTTGAAGAAATGTGATTTTTGATGATTTTGATGTTATGGATGATATGAATGTGATTATGTTCAATTTAGAGTGTTGGATGTTTAAGAAGAATTAAGAGATGAAGAAAATAGAATTTTAGACATAAAAATGCATGAAAATAGATGGAAAGGAGTTTTGAAGGTTTAGTGTTTGTTCTAGGTGTTCTTGGTGAAAATATGAGTTTATGAGTGTGTGTTCTTGGTGTTCTTGGTGAAGAACATGAAGATTTGAAGATGAATAAAATTAATTAAAATTTTGAAAATTTTAGATAATAAAATAAAATAGAAAAGAAAAGAAAATTTATAACATATTTATAAAGATATAGAATTAAGTAAAAAGAAAAATATTTCTTTGTTAAGAATTGAGTAAGTAAGAGAAGAAATTTTATGAGTTAATAATAGAAATTAAAAAAAGAAGGATATAGATATAAGTTGAGAAATAAAAAGAGAATTTAGAATCAATAAGATGAAATTTAAAAGAGGAGTATAAAATTTAAAGATAAGTCAGTCGAAGATGAGTTCGTTTAGTCGAACAAGTTATAAGAAGGAATTAACCTAAAGAGAAATAAATTCTCTTTTATAGAGAAAAGCATAAGAGTTTGATGAAGAATTTAATCAAGTTTGAGTTCGTTTACTTGTTTTAATTGTGAGATTAATCAAGAGTTTAAAAATAAAATAAAAATAATAGAAATAGAAACAAATAAATTAATGAGATAATTTCTTAATAAAATAAGAAATAGTAGAATATGAGAGTGAGATTTGAGTCAATACTTGAATGATCAAATAATGCTAAGAAGAAATAGCTCGAATGAAAATAAAGTTATGAGTTGAGATTTAGTAAGTGTTAATTTCTAAAAATATGAAAATCGAGTTTAAAGAGTTTCAAATGCTTGGATACTAAATGAAAATAAGAAGCGTTAGATGAATAAAAGGAAGTACGAGTCGAAATCAAATAAATGTTCGTTTCTTGATAATGTTGAGTATGGAGTAATTAATAGTAACGCTTGAGTGAAAATGATCGATTTTGCCTTTCAAGTATTTTAAAACCGAGATAAGACGACGAAGTTATTAAGAGTCGAGTTTTAAATAGAAAGTCGAATTTCTATTAAATATGGAAAATGAGAGTTTTATTGTTGTAAGATAAACTAATAGGATAAGAATACATGTGCAAGTAAATGAGAAAAGACGACGTATTTTGAAAATAACGTCGTATTTTAAATTGAGAAAGAGTAAAAAGTTATTTGAGTTTTAAATTCGAATTTTCTATTATTTGAAGTTTATTTGACCTATTAGAAATTTAATGAGATTATTCTATAAAATCCGAAGTTAACATTTTCCAAGAATAAAGTCGAACAGTGTCGAGTTAACTGTTGATTGTATTTCAAATATAAATCGTGTTTGAGTTTATTATGCTTGATTGAATATATATGTTGAGTGAAATGTTTATGTTTCATTTATTCGTGAAATGACGTGTTCATTTGTTGTAAATGCTTGTCTATGACGTGATTGATTTGAGATGATGATAGTTGAGTCGAAAACTCGAGTAGCATACATAATCAAGATGAATGGTAATTTCTCACTAGCGAGAAATACTAAAGTAATACTATTTCTAGAAACGAGAATGTGAGACGAAGTATATTTAGTAACTAAGTAAAGTCAATAACCGAGAACGAGAAAGTCGAGAAAAGATATTGACTTAGAAACTTAAAATAATATAGAAAGACCCGAGTGTAGAAGTCCTTCACGAGATGAAGATCTACTTTACGTCTTACGCGTCGAGAGTATTGTCCTTATTTGATGTTAAATTGTGAAGGACTAAGCAGGACGGAAAAGTAGCGAGGACACGAAAGAGTAAGCCGCCTAGCTAGAATCTTCGGAAGTCAGGTGGGCTTTTCTAAATCCAAAACTTCGATGAATGTTATTAATTATTGAGTATATGAGTTTTTAAATCAACTGACTTGCCATTTATTTGAGTTGGTGTGATTTATCATCTGCTTGAGATATTATTATTATTATCCTGTGAAAGACAGGAACCCACGTGTGGTTATTTGAGTTATTTGAGGTAACTGTGTGCTTTACTTCTGTTTTGCCGGTCACAGTGTTTGCAAAGGAGGCCTACTTTTCGTCACAGAGATAATGTGGTAAATGATTCATACCTGTATTTTTATAATATGTTTGACAGCGCTGTCGTTTCAAGTAAAATAAAATGATTTTACATTCACAAGTATAACTTTTTAAAATCTTATTAATGCTTGTGATGTTGTGGCAAGGCAAGTTTAATTGTATAGCTCTAAGAGCAAGTTTTTAAAATGTTTTTGGCATGTGTTCACTGAGTACGAAGTACTCAGCCCTGCATGTATTTCTAAACGTGTAGGTTAGCGGGATGTGGATGGCGTGGACAGCTTGGTGGTGTGTTTCTTTTTGGTTGAGTCAAAAGTTGGCTGGCAATTGCATGTCTCCATACATGTAGTTGTTGGGAAATGAGTCGAAGTCTCCGCTGCAATATAACACTATCTTTTGATATGTCTTAATGTTTCTCTGATACTTGTTTGAATTCACGAGCGATGTACTCGATACAATTTACCGCTTTTCTTTAGTTTCCGTATGATGTGAACTCGACATACTTATGCTTTTTGGGTCTTTTGATGTAAATTAATTATGCTCGTTGGTTGTTTTATCGTGATTTAAAAGCATGCCTTTATTTTTTATTGCTTTCAGTCATTATTCCCTTGATTCCCCGAGCATGAACCCTTATGTGAGTTGAGTGACTGTATAGTTTGATATTGTCCGTTGCACCTTGGGAGTCGGGGTGTGACATACATAATCACATATAATAACATTTAAGAAGTGCTTAAGCATACATAATCACATTTAGGATGATTAATTATGCTTAGGCAAAATTGCGTTGTTACATTCCCTCCCCCTTAAATAAATTCCGTCTTGAAATTTGCTAGTTCATAGAAAATGATTCGGGAAACATCTCTTTCATCTTGTTCTAAACTCTCTCATTACTTTTTCCAAGATCCACTACGTTTTTATCTAGAAAATTGACTTTAAGTCGTTGGATTTTTATGAATTGGGATTACTTCGGCTAATCTCTTGCGACTAATATTTGATTCAAGGTCTTGTCTTTATGACTAAGTACGTCTTTTGGATCGCAAACACGCTTCGTGAATTCATCAGGAAGATTTCTGAAATTCGGAGTCGAAGTTAAATATTGATTTCTAACTAACCTATTTAGGCTTAGGTCTTCCTTGACTTTGACAAGTTGAATTCTGTTCAAAGGGATTATTTTAAAAAATAATTTCGTCTCAGAATTTAACTCTATTTTTCTGCGTAACTTACGTCGATTCTAAACTTCTTTTCTTTGTCTTGAATATGACGAACATACTCTATTGTTTCCTTAACTACTTCTGGTACTAAAATTTTTCTCTCATTTTACTCTTACCTTAAAGAACGAAATACGTCGCTTCTCTCTAACTATAACTTCGGAGGGCATTGTTCTTATCATACTCTACTGTCTGTTGTCATCGACACTTTGATAAAAGTAAAAAAAAAATTGTATTGTCTAGCATAGCGTACCCTTCCAGATTCTAGATAACCTCAATTCGTTGATAGAAATTCGAGGTTTCGATTAATCGTTGTCATACTTAAGACTTTATGAAATTATACTATATCGCGCACATATGATGTTTCGTCTTCTTCATTTCGTTCTTTCAGAATTGCTATTCCCAATTCCGGTGCATTTCGTACTTCAAGGGCCCGCAATATAAGGAATATCACGGGTTCAGTTCGTAACTCTTTTCAATTTTCCGCCAATTAATCACGCGAGTCCTATTACGGTACGTCAAAACATCGTCTTTACTTTCTTGAAACTCTCAACGTCTTCCTTTTGAGTTCTTAACCTTAAATTTTCTAACATATTATATTTTTCTCGAACATCGATAACTCAAGGTCTCATCTTCAAAATATCTATAAAGAACGTATTTACTTGCTTTATTATCAAGGATAACTGAACGATTTCAAATTTTTCCTTGCTAATTTCTCAGGCAACTTTTCTTCTTAAAAGAAGAAATTCTACTCTGGATCTTATCATTAATGGTCTCATCATCGGCATCATTATCTTGGACAATCCTTTCATGAATCGTTGATAAAAGGCTGCAATACTTTAGAATATTATGAATCTCTTATGGTGAGATTAACGTTTCCTATCTTTACGTAGCTCGTACTTCAGACAGATTTACTTTCATTCCTTCAGACGAAATGAAACGTTTTCGAAGAAATAACTTTTTCTGTTTTAAGCTTCCTTGACATGTTTCTACGATGCTACTAGTATTCGTCCTTACTTCTTTGAACTAACGAAAATATCATTGATAAATTTGATCACGTACTCGTCCAACTATTCATGGAAAACAAAATACATTCATTTAACACTACTAGAGCGTTCGTCTAACTAAACGTCAACTTCATTTTATAATTTTAGAATAATGCCGCTTTACTCTCTAGGAACTATCTTAGAAACGTTTTTCTACTTACTCTTCAGCCAGAAGATCATATGTTCTTAACTCAGTAATATGACTCTTAATTAAATTCTTATTTAATTTCTCAATAGCCAACGCATATTCTTAACTACCGTTTTTCTTCGTTACAAAGGATTTGGTGTATTCCAAGGAAATACACTGGGTTGTAAATCAAAAAAAATCTTACAACTTTTGAAGTTTCTTTAGAACTTTTGAAATCGCGGTTAACCTAAGCTTTAAGCCGATGGTAAACTTTGATTGCCTAACATATGACAATCTCGGTAGGACTTCTAAAAGGCAATTTGAAAGTCTTTAACTTCCGACTCGCACTTGCTACTTTGCTTTTCAACTTTGCCCAGACACACGAGTGGGTTTATACTTTATTAATTCCTCTATCTTCAGAGTTCAAATAATTGACAAGCTTCTTTTCCTTTCGTTCTTAATGTTATGAACTACCATAAAATTCTCGGTTAATCAACTCATTCCAAAAATTATATCCATGTTCCCTTATTTACTTTGGATTAAGGACTTAGTGAATAATTCGAAATTTTCTGATTTAAAATTTTAACTCGAGAGAAACTTAAAACTATCGCAGATTTACCCTAAGGGGTCAACATTCAAGCTTCCAATTCACCTCTTCTACCTTTAAATTAAGGATATTTGCGCAAGCATTTATAAATGACTGCGATACGCCTTGTCAAATAAGGTAAATACTTAACACATCGTTAAACAGTCGCTCGCGTGATTCTTTTGGATTTTAGCTTTAACATGACTACTTGGAAAAGAAGTTACTACATGTAATACTGTGTTCTAAGAGTGCTTTTATTACGAGACTCTTTCCTCAATTTCTCAGTTATAAGGGCTGAGATTTTAAATTTTCCGCTATCGGTTACTTGGGTATTGGTTCGAAGAATGTCCAGATTAACTATAAGTATATTAGGTTACACTTTTTACTTTGCGTCTTCTGAAATGCACCTCGCAATTTCGGACAGGAAATGATTCTCTAAAGTCTGAAAACGACCTATTTCATCTGACATTGTGAAATTTTACCTTTCTTAATTTATCTTGACTCTATCAATTTCTTTTATCCTGAAGCTTTTTCATGCTCTTTTCCTTCACTAATTCTTATGCTTCCTTTTAAACGCTTCCTTTTAAACATGTTGACATATAATTCAATCTAAAAGTTCTTCTTGTCTTTCAAAAATATCTTTTTAGAGATTTGGGAAGAATTTCTCGAGTAATTATCTTTACACTAAAAAGAATACTTATCTCAAATTATAATTTTCTTGACTCAACAAATTGTTAATTACCTCCCTACTTTTCAAGATTATTTTCTTAATTCGCCAAAAATCTCTTCTTTAAGGAAGGAATAAGTTTTTCAATTCTAAAAAGGCTAGTCATTACCTTTTTACTCATTCTCTCATTTCCTCGTAACTATACTTATAACCTTTATTTTAGACCTTCTCAATTAATGCTCATATACATGAGTTTTCAATTAGCCGGAGAAAAATACTAGTAATATATTCATCATTTTACTCTCTATCTTAATTATAACATTCAATTTCTCTTTGTATATTAATATTTCCTTGTATTCTTTTCTTTAATGAAACTACTTTACATTTTCTCTCAAAACTTCATAACCTGGTTTTTAAGACTTCATGCTTACCTAAGACTTTTATTTTCATGTTCCGGATAATACTCTGATTATTATTTCTTACTTGACGTCTAACTACTTTTTATGTTTATTATTTCAAATGCATATAAGACAACATTTCTCATATTCGTAAATTTCATCATTGCTGCTTATTATTCTCCATACCATAGAGTTCTTGTTTGGTAGGTTACTTGCTATCCACTTTCCTTTCAAGTTAGATCGAGAAGACTAAGGGATTGAAGTTATCATTTTCTGAGTTTGAAACTTAGGATTCCTTAAGGATCGCGATTCTTCTTCCGGCTGCATAGCCAACTTTATAACAAATGCTCAGTTGAGGGTTTTGACGTACGTCAGACCATTCTGACTCGCAGAAGCTACATGAATATCTTGCCGCAAGTCGGCACAAAACAGTTCGCACGCCTTCTCATCCGTATCTACCTAGTCGGGTGCGAAATGGTTAATTCGCAGAATTCGCGGTCATACTCAACTACTGTTCTCTTTCCTTGGCGTAGGTTAGCGAACTCATTCGCCTTCTGCTTTCTATAGCTTCTAGAAACGTATTTCTCAATAAAATATTCTTTAACCGATCCTAAGTCAGATTTGCACATTATTTAGGAGTAAACATGCGTTAATGGGACTTTCACCAGTAGTCGGGAGCTTTCTTTAGCTGATACGTCATACACTCGAGATGCTCACTATCACCATATCTAAGGAATTTGAAAATTCGTTCAAGAGAATGAACCCAGTCCTCAGCTTTTACGGGACTGTCTTTACTGTCTACGGTCAAAGGTTTTTGTCGAATAAAAAGGGTTCCTCGACTTTCCTATTTTTTTGAGGAGGTGGGATTGATTTCCTATGTTCCTCATCATTCTTAACATTTTTTCTTCTTCCTTTCGGAGGCATTCTATAAAATGCGTTAGACTAGGATACTTAAATAATTCGATTAAAGCATTTTCTCGATTTTAAAAATTTTCTCTTCAAAAGGGAAAGAAAAATTCTAAAGCGATACTTATAATGGATAATACGCAATTAGGCACACAACACAAGAATACGTAAATATCATTCTATAATTTACTTATTTCTTTTCTCATCTTACATCTATACTACTTATCACCTTTCACTTTAATACTCGTCTTATTTATCTTTTGAACTCAGGCGTACTTTTATCTCAAATTGAACTCTCATCTTAATTCTTATCTCTTTATTTATTGCTTTTAATTGCAATCATTCATCTCGTATAAACTCGTTTCTTTACTTCAATCGTTAAAACGATTGACATATAAATTTTGGTCTAACGACCTATTCCTTATATCATCCGATGATGGCCTCTTTTGAGCACTTTACGAAGATAGAGTTCATATCATTATTTCCTAACATCTACGCGATGTTCTTCTCGAGTAAATGTTTGATTATAATTTACATATAAAACATAGGAATTTAAAGTCATTAGTCGTTTTCTTCCGCATTGAACTTTAGAAATTATTCTTCGCTGGGATCTTCTTCTTCACTACTTTCGAGTTCGCTAGAACGAGCGTACGGAGCATTCCAAGGTAAGGTTTCATCATCAACATCATCCCATGGGGGTTCATCTTCGCTACTACTTTCATATCGTTAAAGTCTTTGAATATATGCGGCTACGTCAATACTTCCGTCGAGTTCGAGTTCTAACTCTTGATCAGGCCTTAAAACGGGTACTTCGAATGTGGGATGCTGAAATTCAAGTCAAGTGCTTGATATGCGGTGAAGATGACAAAATCCTATGGTTATATCCTCGGCTGGATCATCAAGAGATTCATCGTCACTATCCCCATTATGTATCGGTCGGGAGGGTTCCGCTACCGCTTGTAAAGGAACATAAGTGCTATCTCGTCGCATAAATTCTTCTAATTCGTTGTGCGATGGAGGTATAACTCATATATGATTGTAAAATCCTTCTGGTCGAGTAGAACTAGACGAGGTAATATTCGGCGAAGAATGGGGCGCAGGAACGCAATGCAGAACTGAATTATCTTGCGTCTGGTATACGGTATATGGTCTAGGAGAAAGAGCACTGTATCGTATAAATTGGCTAAATATCATTGCAACAAATCCGTTGAGATCTCCATTTTGGTACGAACCACCGTACTATCGACCAAGGTGATTGGGCAGTAAGAAGACTGCCCATTCGCGCCATTCAACTTGGAGGGCATGGATCAAGTCCACTATTCCTCGAAAAGTACTAACATAAAGATGTTGCACAACTTGCCATATTTTGTGGAATCGGGCTAGGAATTCAGCTAACGTCTCTCGATAACCTATTCAGATGTGCTCGTATTCTCGCTTTATTGCTCTATTCATTTCGTCATCCATGCTATATATTAAACATTCGAATTCAATCATTCTCAACAAGATTTAGCACATATATCACGTCATATACATCACATACACTTATGAATATATCTTAACAAACATTCGCATTATAGCTTGTCATTTCAAATTTACTTAGATTCTCACTCAATCGTATTAAAATTCTCAGATAGCTTAATTAATAAATTTCTTTATCTAACTCTTACTCAAAAAAATTTTTCTTTACTCTCTTTGATTTCCTTTTTATCTTTCTTTAGAAATACTCCTTCTTTTATTAATGCAAACTTTGTAAAACTTTTGAGAATTTTCAATTTTTTATATTACTTTAAAATAATTTCTCGTACCTGTCAGCCGGATGAGGTAGTGTAATACCCCAAACTTTTCTAAGTTCATAAATGCGTATTAATTAAATTAACATGCTTATATGATGAGTTTTGAGTGCTAAAATTTTTCGCGAAAATAATTTTTTCTGTGAAATGATGAAAATGCCCTTATGTGCTCTAATGTGATTTTTTCTCATTTCGATTATTCGAATCGAATATGTGATGAATTGTTTGAGCTTATTTATATGAGTTTGAGCTTGAGTATGAATTTCGGAATTTTCTGAGAACTTTTATTTTTAGATGAATAGTAACGTAAACCGAGAAATCCTTATTCATCAACCGACTCCAAATCTACTCTAATTAGTTTCATTTGAATCTAGAATTTATTCTAAGACTTTTGAGATAAGTCGAAGAATTTTCCGAGATCATTTGAAGAAGCTTTGAAAATAAATTGCTTAACGACTCGTTTAGTCGAGCCGTTTTTATGAAATAATTCGTTAGAAGGAATCTCGAGATAAAAATGATATCATTGGATTCTTTAATTTATTATGGGAGATATAAGACGAATTAGAGAGAATTTAGATGATGAGAAAGGGACGGGAAGGGTTTTAAATTGTTTGAGGGACTAAAGTGGAATAACGGGGATATTTTGTACCGGAAAATTAATTTGCCGGGCGAAATTAGCAGATAAAAATCTTTGATCTTATCCCTAATAGTAACCTAAATGCTAAGCATACTCTCACTATGGCAAGTGTATGTCACTCTCCCTCTCAAGCCTCCAAGTACACTTCCTCCTCTCTCTCTAAATCTGTTACTCGATCTCCTCTATCTCTCGCCAATCTTCCCAAATATTACCACATGTTAAATGATTCTCTTCACTCTACAAACTCTCATTCATCATCCTTATCATCTATCTATCCATTTCTCTCTCCCCAAATCGAGCCAAAACAGCAACAACATCACTCTCTCTTCCTCTCGGTTTTGACTACCGACGAAGAGCAGATTTTTCGCAGCTCTTCATGCAGCTGCTAAAACCTCTATCTTCACCTTCAAATCATCATCTTCACGTGATCAATATCATGAGGATCATCTCCTCTTTCACCCCTTCTTCATAGCCTTCACGTGAAGGAGAAAAGAGAGCTACAAAGCTCGATCTTCACACCGAAGAAGGGCAGTTTTTGGTAGCAGTTTGCAGCCCTTCATGTAGCTGCTCCTACCCTCTATATCTTCATCCTTTTCGTGTAAACACAAAGAGGAACCTTTCCTCCTTCATCTCCTTCATCATCCTTGCCTTGGAGTCGAAGAAAACCAGCTGCATAAGCTCAGTTTTTACAGCCGAAGAGCAGCAGCCTTCGACAGTTTTTCTCCAAGCATACAACCTCTTTTTGTTGAGTTCATGCTTCATGCTTGAGGATCCATTGATGTGTATCATCTCCTTCATATCTAAGATTATTTGAGAAGTAAGTTTAGAATTTCAGCCCCTTTCCATCGATCTTCTTGGAAAGAAATAAAGGTTTCAACCCTATTTTTCAAAAGTTATGATCTTGATGTCTTGCATATCTTTTCATGCAAGGAAATAAGACACAAATCCATCATCTTTCATCCTCCAAGCAAGCCAAAATCCAAGCCAAAGAAGAGCTTAAGATATTTATTTTTAAGTACGATTTCATTTCATTCTTAAGATGTATATATATGTGTATGTAAGTGAGAAAATAAGTGAAAAATGCATGATTTACTTTATGCATAGGTAAACCTTAGGGTTGTGATGATGTGATGATGATCTAAATGAAGATATAAACATGATTTAGTAGTTAAAAGGATGAAAGAACATAAGATAGGTAAAAACCCCTAAAAATCGGCTAAGAAGAAAAATTAGGGAAAAATAATTTCTTGATGAGTTTTGATACTTACTTGATGATATGATGATAATATATGCTTATTATGATTTTTCATGTGAATTATATGCATATATGTGTTGATGATAATTTTTGGTGAATTTATTGAATTTTTAATGAATTTAATTGATGAAAAATAGAGAAAATATGATTAAATGACGATTTATGAATTTTATGAGTTATATGATGTTTATGAGCATGATGATGTATGAAATACGATCTAGATGTATTTTTGTAATGTAATATGAATTTTATGATTTTTGAGGAAAAATTCGAATTAAGCATTATTTTGAGAAAAATAAATTCATGATGATTTTGATGAGATATAATGATATTGATTATGATGATGATGTTAATATGTGTTAGATTAATTTTTGGAATGAGTTTCTAAGCATAGAAATTGAGAAAATATGAAGATATAATTTTTAATAATTTTTATGGAATTTATGCAAGAAAAATCAAAGAAAAATAGGTATAAAGATAAATATGATGTTCTTGAGGTTAATATGAGTTTTTGAAGATGTGTTCTTCATATACATAAGAAAACTTGAAGTTTTGAAGATATTATAAATTAATTAGAAAAATAATTATTTCTAATTATTTTAATTTGAAAAATGAGTAAATATAAAATGAGGAATTTTATTAGATAAAAATGAAATTGAGAAATAAATGAGATGTTAAGTATATTTTGATGAATTGAGTAGAAAATAAAGTTTTATGAATTTTCTATGAATTTTGAGATAAAAATATATATATATAAATATATATGTTAAAAAGAAAATAATGAGAAAAAGAAATAAAAGAAAGTATGAGTCTAAAGAAAAATATTTCTTTGATTGATGATGATGTTAGAATGATGATAAGTAAAGATGTGATGTGAATTTGATGTTAGTGTTAAAAAAAGAGAAATAGAGTATTAATAATAATATTAATATTTATTTGAAAATAAAGGAAAATTTAAATAAAAGAAAATGAAATTATCTATGAGATAATATGAGTTAAAAATCATGAGCCTGAGTTAAAGAGTTAAGATGTTCGTATTTGAGTTCGTTTGTTTCAAACGAGAAATTGAAAGAATTATTATTAAAGAAATAAGAATTAAATAATAGAATAATTGATTTAATGAAATATTTCTATTAAAAATGAATATATTTGAGTAATGTGAATTTTAAGTGATGTTCATGTTCTTAAGTGTGTTATGAATGTTTGATGGATGTGACGAAGTATTAATCGAGTAAAGGATAATGATAGAAGATTGAAAAAGGAGAAAATAAATATATTATGTGAGAAAAAGATGAAATTAAGTTTAAAATATTTTGATGATGAGTTATTGATTTTATATAATGTGTTAAGTGATTTGATGATGTTATTTGAGTAGAATTAAGCAAGTTTGCTTTTTAAATCACTTAAAAAGGAGTTAAGACGTAGAAGTTATCGAGCAACGAAGTTTTTAAATGAAAAGCGAGTTTTTATTAAATAAAAATGAAAATTGAGTTTTAAATAAAGAAAAAGATAAAATAATAATTATTTTATTAAGTATTTAGTTGAGATTATATAAGTATATGAGTACGTATTTTGATGAAAATAATGACTTATATGAATGCGTATTTTGAGAAAAGAATGACGTATTTTTGAGTCAAGAAATACGAAGTAGAATTTTGAATATTCAATTCAAAATGATTATTATTATATGAATTTAATGAAATGATTTTCATTAAAATTTGAAGTTATGAGATTATAGAAGTGAAAAGTCAAGTGATAATTCATTAGTATATGAATGTGTCCGAGGTATGAGTTATTGTGTTTAAGATATGACGTATTTCTGAAATCTCGATAGTTGATTGTGATTATATGATTAAGTATGATGCTAATAACCTAATTATTTAAGAAAAGTTAATCGTTTATTTGAAATAAGTATTGAATGTTGACATTGATGCTTGAGTATGATGACGATGTTTGAGTAATGATGTGAATACGTGTTTATAAAGTGAATGTTAGATTATTGAAATCAGTGCTCAATTGTGTATGAATGATGTTTGATGATATTAGTTGAAATTTGACGTTTTGATTCGCTGAAATCATATAACTTGAGTTATGAGAAGTCAAGACGAGTTAAATAGTAACTTATCAATTTACGTGAAGTTTAAGAAGTCATATTAGAAACAAGAATATGAATTTGAGAATTATTAAAAACCGAGTAAAGATGATGATTCAAGAATAAGAAATCGAAAAAGTTATCGATATAGAGAAGTTTAATTGAGTGAAGGAAATCCCGAGTCAAGTAGAAGTCCTTCAACCGAGCTCTAAGTCTATCATACATTTTTTCGAGTAAGATAAGCTCGATTTTAATCGATGTTATTATTGAAGGGTCGAGCGGGATTGCAAAATAGTCGGGAAAGCGTAAAGTAAGCAACCTCGACTTCAATATACCCGAAGCAAGGTGGGCTTTTCTGAACTAAAACCAAATGATGAATGCGCTTACTATTTATATATTATGTGCGCTTTTCAAATTGATTGTAATACCCCAGAAATTCCAAACGATCTTAAAAATTTAAAGTTAATAATAAAAATGGCTTTGCACGCCTAAGTTCATGAATTTGAATTCTAAGATTTACGGTGAAATCCGTTTCCAAAAAATTTCTAGAAATCGGACGAACAACTACTGTATTTAGGGTTAGCGCGTACGAAAAATTTTTAGTTCTAGAACTCAGAACGGAAAACCGTCTGATTTTTACATTCACGAAATCGCGATACGAACTCGCCCGAGAAAGTTCGTTTTTATGATTTTCCGGACGAAACTCGGACTGTGTCGTCCCGAGTTTTTGTCGGAATTAAAATTTTAAATATTACTTTCCAATTAAGTTAAATACGTTAGAATTTTTGGTCGAATCGGATTGTGACGATTTTATGCGGAGCTTCGTTTTTCGTCGTTCGATTTCCGTAACGTCGTATCACGCCGGAAAAGCACTTAATTTCCTTCTTTTTCCCTCTCATAGCCGACATCATACTTTCTCTTTAACCTTGATATTTTGATTTTATATAGTATTATACAATGACTCACTACTTAGATAATTATCCTACTTTACACCTAAGGGTATTACTATTTCATTAATACAAGTCATCATCTCTCTCCCATTTCTCCTCCCATTTTCGGCAGCCACACCACATCTCTCTCTCTCAATTTCTTCATCATCCACCATTGAAGACATCAAGCTCTTGAGCAAGAATTTCTTCACAAGTCATCATCCAACCACCGATTTCTAATTCTTCCTTTATTAATCTTCAAGGTATTTGTCTCCTCTCTTGATCTATCCAATCCAAATCAATTTCTTTTTATTTTTAATTTGGATAAAAAATTATGGGTGGATGATTTAGATGATTTGATCTTCGATTAGTGTAATTAGATGTGATTAGATATGAACTCTAGGATTAAAGTTGGAAGAAAATCAAGAACCCTAATTCCTTGTCATTACCGAAATTTAGGGCTTTTTATGTAGGATGATTCAATTCTTCAATTAGTTGAATAATAATGCTTAGGAGGTGTTCGATTGAGGATTAAAACAAAAATAAATCGAAACCCCTATGAAATTGAAGAGAACCGATTTTAAGGCTAGGGTTTGAATTGGAGATTTTTGTTTAATGTTGCAATTAGACTTATAATCGTTTAATTGATGATATAGTAGTATGATTAAGGGATTAATGATGATGTTTGATGAAGAAAATCACCCACTTTAATTATAAGTTAATACCGAAAATTAAGAAAGAATTAGGGGTTTTCATGTAGTTGATTTAGTTGATGATTTGTTGATGAAATAATGTTGTTAATGATATTAATTGATGTTATGAATTTAATTGGAATTTTCTAAAAATATTTTGTGAGTCGTAAGAGACAAAGAACTCAATTTAAGTTGAGTTTAGGTAATGAATTGAAGTGATGATATGTATAATAATGATCTATGTTAGATGATGTTTGATGACGTAAAATTTGAGCGAAATCCGATAACTTTTGAAATCTCGTAAGAGACGAGCATGTGGTCGTAATTAATAACCGAGAAGTTGAATAAGAACTCTAACTTGATAATATTGTTTATAACGGACTAAGGCACGACTTTGTAGTTGACGACGTGAGCTTTCGAGTTATTATAATACGAGTTGTAGTTATAGTCGAGAACTAGAAACGAGAATTTGTAACTTGATTTTGGTTTAGTAAATGATAGTTGAAACGACGAGGTGTGATCGTCGTAGTTATAAACGAGTTTTGAAAGGGAGTTCTTCACGTACGGGAGTACGTGTTGACTGCCTTATGAGGGAAATTTCATGAGAAATCGAGTACGAGAACTTAAAATGAGCTTAGGAAGTTATACGTCGTTTCCATCGAGCAACTAGGGTTAGCCGCAGCAGTTTTGCGACCCTTTCCGGAAACTGTAATATCTCTTAGCTCGTCTATCAAATTTGCGATCCGTAAATTGGAGCGTAAACTAGACTTCCCAAGCTTTCCAACGGTACAGGGCTCATCCCCTGTTTCCAGTTCCTCTGTTCTGGGCAGTCCCCAGAACTATTGTAATGCGCAGTGAAATTCCAGGATTTGTTTTCCTAAGTTGTTTTCTTCGCAACTTAGTTTCTTTCGATCGTTCAAGCCGTAATGAGTTAACGATTGCCTTCTTCCTACTGACCTCAGTGTCAAGTTTAGAGCCTTGAGTGCTAAACGAGATGAGTTCGTATCTTGTATCCGTTTAAGTAAAGAAATTTAGCTAAGCGTGCAAATGCCTAAATCATCTAAAGAACTAAAACTTAATTTCCTAAGTTGATCCCTTCCAACTTAGTTCTTTTTGATCTTTAAGTCGTAACAAGTTATCGACTATCTTTTCTACTGACCTAAGAGTCGAGTAAGGAAACTTTCGAGTTTTAAACAAGATTTGTTCAAGTTTCGTTCCCGTTTAAGCTAAAAAGAAACTAGTAGCGTGCAAATGCCTAAAGAATAAAAACGACTAAAACCTAATTCGAATTTCCATGTTCGATTATTTTTATACGACCGAATTTAAAGTGTGATTATTTTACGATGAAGGAGGAAGCCAGCACTAAGGAAAGGACGGAAGAACCGAAGAACGGAAACCTGTTTAGTTGTTCTGTATCATCGAGGTGGGCTTTTATATATGAAATAAAACGAGCAATGCTCAAAAACCTTTTCTTTATCACTTTGATAATCGTGTTTTCAAAGTGATAATCATGGCATAAACTGTTTAATTATTTTATGTGAGTTCTCTTGTACCTATCTGAGTTAACCTTCGTGTTTTCCAGATTATTAGTTATCGATCGACTCTGAGTTAGCTATTAAGTGCTTTCCAGAGTTAGTGCACTTTGTAACCTGTGGTGTATATGGTATCCTGTTGAGGGGTAACCAGCCACGGTGAATGAGAATTGGTCAAGATCTGAACGTAACATATTAGAAAAATGCTTGTACAAGCTAATTTATATAAATGAGTCAGAAAATGTTTAGTAGACACGGGCCATTTTCAATAAAACCCCGATGTGCTACGATTATGAGATGCCTGATTATTTATACTTATGAATATGTTTTCGGCAACGTGCCCACTAAGTACTTTTGTACTTAGCCCTGCATATGTTTTCTAAATGTGCAGGTTGAAGCGATGGAAGTGGCGAAGGTTGAATAAAGTTGTCATAGGAAGACTTTAGTTAGTATGAATCACATTTTCGCTGCAAAACTCTAGTATTTTGATGAACATGTATGTAATCACTGTAGACTAAGATCTGACTTATAACTTAGTTTATCTCGCGTGTACTTTCAGTCGAGTAATCCTTTGAGTTTAACTCTTCCTTTATGTAAATACTTGATGTCTCTTATGTATGTTTAGTTCAGTCAGCCCCCTTCTTCCTCGCTTCTTTAATCCAATCCCAGTCGCACCCCGGCTTCTGCCGTCCCTCGGGATTTGGGGCTGTGACATTGATTGACTTGCCTAAATATTCTAAATGTTTTGGTATGCAATCATCTACATGTTAATTATTAAAAGTCCTGTGGACGGACGGGATAAAAGTCCTGTTTATGCGGGACCGATGCATGCATTGTATTGCGGTAACTGTGAGCTTTACTTCGGTTTAGCCGGTTATGGTGTTTGAGAAGGAGGCCTACTTCTCGACACAACAGAAAGATTAGTTGTATATTGATTCATACTTGAGTATAAAAATGACTACAGTCGATTTCAGAAAAATGAAAATGTTTTTATGGCTGTCACAAGTGGTAAGTTATTTTTGAACGATTATATATTTAACCCTTGTGATGCAGCAAAAGAGGCAAGTATTTCAATCATATAGCTCTAATGAGCAGAGTTTCAATTGTTTTTGGCATTGTGTTCACTGAGTACGAAGTACTCAACCCTGCATGTATTTCTAAACGTGCAGGTTAGCTGTGGACGAGGATGGTGCAGATGGTCTTGGTGGTGTGTTTTCTGTTGTGAGTTCAGTCGGTGATTACATGTCTTCATACATGTAATTGTCGAGAGCAGTGATGTCTTCCGCTGGATTGTATCTATATTTTTGAAATACTTCATTATGTTGGTTGATACAATGAGTAGTCTGCTTAAATCGAAACAATGCCTATGGTTTTGATGGTCCCGATATGAGTTCTGGTGTATGGGGGGGGGGAATACACCAGTTAAGAATTTTAAAAACAACCCCTTGAAAATATCACAACCGAGTAAAGCAACTCAGTTGGAATCACAACTGAGTAAGAAACACTCAGCTGGAAGTGAAGTGCTGTGCGGAATGTGGTGGAAAATAACAACTCATATAAATATAACTCACGCTCAGATGCAATGGTCGGTCAATAACCAAGACAATTGATATGGAAAGATGCAGTTTGTATGTTGGTTAGTTGGTCAGATGAATAAGCAATAAATAACTGAATAATAAACTCAACACACAAAGATTTACGTGGTTCGGAGATAACTCCTACGTCCACGGGGAGTTGTGAGTCCACACAACTCAGTCCAAGTTCTTCTGGACAAAAACCACAAAGCTTACGCGGGCTTTGCAACCGTTAAGATAAGTTTACGGGTACTTATCAACCTTACAGATAAGTTTACGGGTACTTATCAACCTATCTACTCAATTCCGGGAAGAGTTGGGTCCTAACAATCCTTTTGAGAGGATGTGTGAAAAGGTGGGTTTCCAACTAATAGCTCGAACAAGAAAGTGAGCTAGGATCTAACACTCTACGAACTCTCAACTAGTGATGTTCTCAAGGTTGGATCGAAAAACACAGAGACAGAATCTAACACTCTAGAACTCTCAACTAGTGATGTTCTTAGAGGATAACAGCAGTTTTGCTTGAGTGCAGATTTTCATTCTTTATCTCATTCTTTTATCTCTTCCCGCACTTGTTTGTCTCGTTAGTCTTGGTGAATGAATAAAGGCCTCTATTTATAGGCGGAGAGAATCAACTAGCCGTTGGATGAGCCGTTGATCTCTGTTATTTGAAAGCGATGACTTGTCTCTCATCTCTGCAGACTTTTCGGATTTGGCAACTGTGTGCTTCTGCTTTCCATCTGAGACAGCCTTGTGTTGGGCCAAATGAGGTAATGACAGAGAGCCAAACCTTCACGTGACTTCCTTATTTGAATTTCAAATCTCAACATTAGTCTTTCAACATTGGATGGTCGGTTGAGTAGTTTGATCTTCATCTGATTCGTCTTCAGCTGATGTTCTATCTGAATGTTATCTCCAGTTGAACCCTCAGCTGACTTGAACTTCATCTTGTTGATATTATCAGTTTAAATCCTTCAACTGATGTTCTGAATCATGAACGCTCAGTTGGCTCGAACGCTCAGTTGTCTTTCTTACAACTGATGTTCTCTTACAACTTCCCCCTTTTTAACTCTCGTCTGATGAACGCTCAATTGTCTTTCTTATAACTGATGTTCTATCCGAGTGAAGCCTTGTTTCGTCTTCAACTGGAGTCCTGTAAAGATAAAATCTTAACATTGCTCAAACAGCGAGCATAAGGGCTAACAATAGGATCTGGAAACATCTACTCGGTTGGGGTCAGTTGGTTTTGGAATCAATCAAAACTTTAATAAATTTTCCAACAATTTTCCCCTTTTTGATGATGCCAAAACCCTTATAAAAATCCTTACAGATCAAACTGATCTAAACCCTACTGACCTATCTAAAATCTCAGCTGAAATCCTAGACAGTCTATAAGATTAAAACATCAAAGGTTTAGCACAATTATAACATGGTATTGAAATAATTTTGTGATTCAGAGCTTGGACAACGAGATATTGTACGTCAAGTTGAATCGGATAACTGATGAAAGTTTTCATTACAACTGATGGTTACAAAATAAGCACAAAAGTCAAAAGTTACATCAGTTGCTCAAAAACTAACTGAGCTAAAACTTAAGCCCATATTTGCTAAACATTCTAACAAAAATTTCTCTTTTAGCTTCTGACTCCTTCGAAATATCAACCCCGTGCTCTCGGCAAACTTGTCTTGCCTCAGCTGCTATTTTCTGTCGGTTGGGGTTTCGAGAGTCTGGAAGGATGGGAGAGAGATAGGTAACCTTCTGAGGGACCGGAACTGTGTTCATATCCAGTTTTGCATCTATCATGGCTCGCCTGAACTGGCTGAACATGCCCGGGGCCCCAGTGTGTAGCTCGGTTAAGGCTTCCTTGAATGCTCTCCTCGGATCGTCAGTTGAGAATACCTTCCTATAATAGAAATCGTTCACAAATTCCTGCTTGAACGATTCCCAGTCCTCCTTCCACTCGGTTGGCATCCACTTGTCCACGTGCTTGAACCGACTTTGCTGCTTGACCTTCCCTGGCAGCCTCTGTTGCTTCAGCTTTTCCTCAGCCTTTACTTGATGTTTATCTATTCGGCGACGGCTGCGGGAGGCAATGTTCCTGTCTAGGTTCTTCGTCATTTTGTCAAGCTCCTTCTCGAACTGGTTGACTCGTTTAGCTTGGCTGGTAGCAAACTTCTTAATCTAGTCGGGATTCATGTAGTCTTTTTCAGCAACATCCATAGCCTTGGCAGCAGCAATACACTCTTCGGTTGTGATACCGTCGAGTTCCGCATCAAGGTCGGCTGCGATCTCGGCTATGGAGTTGTAAGAGACTTCATACTACTCCGCCTGCTCCAAGTCTTTCGCCATTTCAGCTCCGCCTACGTCGGTTGGCTTGGGAGTGGACTTCTTCTTCTAGGTCTTCTTCTTCAGCTGGCTTTTCTTCAACTGAGATTCTTTGTCAGCTGGCATCTCTTCCTCAGCCTGGGTCTCTTCTTCCCCCTGCATCTCAACTTCCCCAGTCTTCTTTTCCCCTTTTTTGGCATCAGCAACAAGGCTTGCAACTGAGCCATTGATGCGTCTTCGACTTTTGGGCCTTTTAGCCCTATTTTTCATGGCTTTTTGTGTCATTAGAGTCTGTCCAGGGGAAGGAAACTGTTGTTAGAAGGAAGAAAGCTCAGTCCAAGTCAAACAGAGGAAAGGTGGTCAGAATGAGCAGAAGTGGAGCGAATCCAGTCGGTTGCAAGGACTACACAAAGGAGTATGCAGAGCAGGAGATGAATTGAAGCAAGAGACGAGGTTGAAAGGAGGATTCCATGTGAACCCTGAAGCTAAGTTGTTGTTCATCATTCGCATTCGTGGTATTAACGCAATGCACCCAACAACAAAGAAGATCTTGCAGCTACCTTGCCTACGAGGAATCCAATCATGAAGCATGCAACCAATCTGACCACTACAAAGATTGCCAGTCAGTCGCCAAAGCTCAAGAAGGAAAGCCGCGTGGAGAGGATTCGCCTAATATCTGCCAAGCATCTATGGAAGGAAAGATTTGGAGGTCAGCGCCTTCCCCTAAATAAACTAATCAATCGGAGATCACCAATCATCAATCCAGCCAATCGCAGATATTCAGAATCTCGCTCAACATGGAAACTACCAGTCATGCCATTTCAATCTACCTGCCTAGGGTTTGCTCACTGCCACTACAACTATAAAAGTCCAGCCAAAGCGGCTGGCACAATGTTGGTGAATTGATCAGTCTACAGTTCTTAGTCCGAAGAAAACACTTTTATTCTCAATTTTACATTTCTGTTCAAAACAATCTTTATCTGCTTTTATTTACATTACGCTGTGAAGAACAAATCCAAGGCTGTTGCCTTAGGTACGTTTAATCCGAGTATTTCGTATTTCTTCTATTCATGTGTTCTATTTCGCTTATAATTATATATTCAATTATGTGTGAGTAGTTTACTTGGTGAGATTTGGGTATGGAGAATGATTGATTGTTGATTTGTGAAATATTCGCGAGGCACTTGTGCCATCGGTTGAGTCCAGTAGTTCCGGAAGGACTGGAGCAGAACTCATGGGCAGTCCTGATCTAACGGTTGATCTCCATTTGGTTGGAGCTGTACCATGTCAAGCAAAGGCAGGGCATGACAACGGCAGCGTTCGATGTGCCCAGGACCGAGTAGCTAAGAAGCACCTGACATGGTGCTGTAGATCTGGATGGTGAGGACTGGACAAGGGGATACTGCGTCCTTCCTCAGTCTTGGGCTTCTTTAACAATCACCCATCAACTGTGACGAGGCATCAAGCTATGGTTATCGACCAAAGGACTCATCTCGCGTATCGTAGGCATTCTAATGACCGGTTGTTCGTGGTCCCGGAAATAAGTATCCCGCGAGTGATGTCTACTCTGTAGGTGCGGACATGGGAAGTTTGGAAGAGAAGGTTGGTGAGGGTCATACTTGGAGAGATCGGGTATGACTACTATCTAAGGAGGAGTGAAGCACGGCCTTGTGACCAGGGTGAAGCGTGACCTTCGGACCAGGACGACAACAAGGGATTCAACCATCCCAAATGTGGAGTATGAATTCTTCAAACACCCCAATGTCTTTGGGCCACGCCTTGAGTTCGTGCGAAGCATGGACGGATCTTTAGTGTGCCAATGACCGAATAAACATATCAACAATGATCATGACCTACCCCAAATCTTACCCCCTGTTTATATTTGATTTCCGTCTATTTTATTGTGAAGATACACAGATTGAGATCGTGACAACTCGATTTGTATACTGAAGAGTAAGGTGGTTCATCACTCTCCGTGGGATCGATCCTAGCTTGCCGCTAAGACTAGCTAGTCCGGTAGTGGGCATAGGAGAGTGTACTATCCGTCTGGGGCATACACAGGTATTTTGATCGTACCACACGACGGGTGCGTGTCAAAATTGGCGTCGTTGCCGGGGAGTGACGCGCAACAATTTTACTCTTCTCATTCCATCTTCCACTATTAGTGTATGCGTGGAACTCGTCGAGTACAAAGAGCATTAACTTTTGATCCAGATATTGAACGAACTGAACGACGACTACGCGCACTTGCACGGATAGCGAGATGCGACGCTATGGGTGACCAATCACAGCCGCCGCAGACCCTCAAGCAGTTTGCTTACCCAACTAATCTAAATCTTAGGCCGAACGGGATCACCTTACCGACAAATCCTTTCGCGTCTGAACGGTTTGACTTGAAACCTGCATTAATACAGGTCTTACCGAAATTTAATGGATATCCAGGAGACGACCCGCATACCCATCTCCAGGACTTCGAAATGACAGTGATGCATCAGTCCAATGAGAATCAGCAAGAATATGTGAAACTGGTTCTTTTTCTGTTCTCATTAGTGGACAGCGCAAGGAGATGGCTGTACAATCTGCCTCAAGGAAGCGTTACCACTTGGGCAGAAATGCAGCAGAGTTTCTTGGAAGAGTTTTTTCCAGCCACAAGGGTTGAAAGGATGCGATGGGACATCCGAAACATTAAGCAGGACGGGCTGGAAACTTTTTATGAGTATTGGACTCGTTTCAAACAGTTGTTAAGCAACTGTCCTCACCACCAGATCACTCCAAAAGATCAAGTGGAAAGCTTCGTAAAGGGCATGCGGAGGAGTGATAGAGGACTGGTATTGGCCGCATGCAACGGATCATTAATGAGCAAAACACCTCAAGAGATTTTCAAACTCTTGGGAACAATGGCAGAAGAATCCAGAGATGATGGACATGAAAGAAGCAGAGAGATACCAGAGAGAGGAGAGGAAAAAGATAAGCTGACAAATCTGGAAAAGGAGATGAAGGAAATTAAGACATTGCTGAGTGGTCTGACCATGCAGAAGAAGGTTAGACAGTGTGGCCTATGCGATGCAGTTGGGTATCAATCTGAAAATTGCCCCAACTTTGGTGAAGATATAATGGACGTAAATGCCATGGAGGGAAATGAAGGATTTCAGAGGAAACATGACCCGTTTTCAAATACGTATAACAGCGGATGGAGGGATCATCCTAACTTTAGATGGAAATAGGATGGTCAACCACAACAGAACGGTGCAGGTCTACCGGGATCATCTCAATCATTTGCCTAGCACCAACAACAAGGACAATATCAGGGAGGCCCATCTCAACAACAACACTACCAGCCACAACAGCCGCAGGTATATCAACCACCTCATCAGAGGAGAGCACCATGGGAAGAAGCCATGGAGAGCATGGCTAAGGAAAGTGAGAAGTTCCGCAATGAAATCCGAGCTGGTATGAATCAAACTAACGTGCAGATTGGTCATCTGGCGAAGGCGTTGGCAAAAGTAGAAGAGAATACAGGGAAACTTCCATCTCAAGGGATCAATCACAAGAAACAGGCACAAGTAATAATCACAGATGTGGATGATGAGCAAGCTGAAAAAATTTTGGCAGAAGCAGAAGTTAACCGGCAAAGAGAAGAGGGAACCAGCAACAAAATCTCAGGAGGAATAGGTGGTGATGAGCAGACCGAACCCCCTTATCCGGGTAGACTTCGACAGAAAGCCAAAGAGAAAGAAGCCAATGATATGATGAAAATCTTTTGAAAGTTAAGCAAATCCCAAAGTATGCCAAGTTCCTTAAAGATCTTTGTTCGAGGAAGGTGAAGATTGATGAAGATGTTCGATATATCATGGAGGAGAGTGTGTCAGCCATCATACAGCAGAAACTGCCACCTAAGAAGAAAGACCCGGGGATGTTCACTATCCCTTGCAACATCGCAGGAAGGAACATGGACAAAGCCATGATGGACTTGGGGGCATCTATAAACGTTATGCCCCTGGCAGTTTTCAACAGGCTCAGCTTGGGGGAACTACGAAACACCCGAGTTGTCATACAACTAGCAGACAGGTCAAACGCGTATCCAGAGGGCGTTATGAAAGATATGCTTATCAAAATAGGAGAGCTGATCTTTCCTGCTGACTTCTACGTGTTGGACACCGGTTTGGAAGCAAAAGAGAACTCCATCCTGCTAGGCAGACCGTTCATGATGACTGCAGGGACTAAATTGGACATGAAGACTGGAATTCTATCGTGTGAATTCGATGGTGTGGTGGAAGAATTCAACATTTATGAAGCCATGAGACGGAAGCCCGATTTAGAATCTGTAGAGATGATTGACATATTCGAACCATTGGTACAAGAGAAAAACCGGTCATTCAGTTCAAGTGACACTACAGAAAGGGTTATACAAGCCGGTCTTACCGATCGGGATGCCGTGCAAATGGAGGACCTTGAGATGAAGGAGACCATTATGGAGTTGTATTCTTTAAAGGAAAGCACCTTGGAAGCAGCAGTGGAAGTTGACAGGAAGATTAAAGATATTATCTTGGAAGTGTACTCCATAGGAGGATCGGGGCAGGGCAAACCAGAGTTGTTCTCTCAGTATGGGCAACACGAGAAGCTGATGCCCTCAATTGTGAAAGCCCCAGTCTTGGAATTAAAAAAACTGCCGAAGCACTTGCAATATGCTTACATGGGACCGGAGGAAACTCTTCCAGTGATTATCAGTTCTGATCTTACCCTGGTGCAGGAAGAAAGACTAGTCAGAGTATTGAGAGAGAACAAGGAAGCCATTGGTTGGACCCTGGCAGATATAAAGTGTATCAGTCCAACAGAGTGTATGCATCATATATACTTGGAGGAAAGAGCACGACCAGTACGGGATTCGCAGAGGAAAATGAATCCTGTTATGAAAGAGGTGGTACTTAAGGAGATCCTAAAGCTTTTGGAGTTGGGTATAATCTACCCTATATCCGACAGCCAATGGGTCAGCCCAGTTCACGTCGTACCGAAGAAATCTGGAGTACAGGTTGTGGAGAATGACAAAGGCGAGCTTGTTCCAACAAGGCTACAAACGGGGTGGCGAGTCTGCATAGACTATCGGAAGTTGAACATGGTCACACGGAAGGACCATTTTCCATTGCCCTTTATCGACCAAATGCTGGAACGACTAGCTGGCAATGCCTATTACTGTTTCCTGGATGGATATTCAGGATATGTGCAAATATTCGTAGCTCAAGAAGATCAAGAAAATACCACGTTCACTTGTGTGTACGGAACTTTCGCGTACCGAAGAATGCCATTTGGTCTTTGTAATGCACCTGGAACCTTCCAACGGTGTATGATGAGCATTTTTTCAGATTTGTTGGAAAATTGCATAGAGGTGTTTATGGATGATTTCACAATATATGGTGATTCGTTCGACACATGTCTTAATCATTTGGAGCTAGTGTTGAAAAGATGCGTGGAGAAAAGCCTGGTACTCAATTATGAGAAATGCCATTTTATGGTGAAAGAAGGCATCGGACTGGACCATGTCATATCGGAGAGGGGTATCGAAGTGGACAAGGCAAAAATCGATTCCATTGCCAAGTTTCCATATCCAACTACGGTCAAGCACATACGGGCATTTCTTGGTCACGCAGGGTTTTACCGGAGATTCATAAAGGATTTCGCAAAGGTTGCTCAACCTATGACCCGTTTGTTGCAACAAGATGTACAATTCGACTTTGATGACGACTGTAAGAAGGCATTTCTGAATCTACAGGATAAATTGGTATCAGCCCCTATTATTCAACCGCCAGATTGGGAGATACCATTTGAAATCATGTGTGATGCCAGCAACTACGCGGTTGGAGCAGTACTGGGGCAGAAGAAAGGTAAGGAAAGCCACGTTATATATTACGCCTCAAAGACTTTGAATCCAGCTCAGTGTAGCTACACCACGACTGAGAAGGAATTGTTGGCAGTGGTTTTTGCAATCGAGAAGTTCAGATCATACCTTCTGGGCACAAAGGCGATCATTTACACTGATCATGCCGCTTTGAAATACCTCATGGCGAAGAAAGAATCAAAACCACGACTTATCCGGTGGATATTACTACTCCAGGAGTTCGATTTGGAAATTAGAGATAAGAAGGGAGCAGCCAATCTAGTAGCTGATCATCTAAGCAGGCTACAAATGGGAAAAGATGATGGCGAACCAATAGAAGATGCGTTTCCGGATGAAAAGCTATACGCCATACGTGATCATATGGAGATGGAGACTCTGTATACTCTAACCGAGAAGGAGCCTTGGTTTGCAGACATAGCAAATTATCTTTTCACCAAGGAAGTACCACCAGGGAAGACCAAGTTCGAAAGATAGAAATTGGTAACACAGGCTCGCTCTTATTTTTGGGAAGCACTGCATTTATGGAAAATTGGTACAGATCAAATCATACGGAGGTGCGTTCCAGAGTTTGAACATGCTCAGATATTAGAAATGTGCCATAGCACGGCATGTAGTGGCCATTTCGGTGAAAGGAGAACAGCACAAAGAATACTGGAAAGTGGATTCTATTGGCCTACCATATTTGCTGATGCCAAGAAATGGGTACAGGGCTGCCCGAAGTGTTAGATGGTAGGGCGTATTACCGCAAGAGATGAAATGCCTCAGATGCCTATTATGCCTGTGGAAATCTTTGATGTATGGGGAATCGATTTTATGGGACCACTCCCTAAGTCAGGGAATTATGAATACATTTTGGTGGCAGTCGACTACGTATCCAAATGGGTCGAGGAAAAGGCTACAACCAGTAATGATGCTCATACGGTGGCTGAATTTTTGAGAGAGCAGGTGTTTAATAGATTTGGAGTTCCAAAAATCCTCATCAGCGACCAAGGATCTCATTTCTGCAATGCGACCATTAGAGCACTGACCAAAAGAATGGGGGTGAAACATAAAGTCACGACTGCATATCACCCTCAGGCCAATCGGCAGGCTGAAATTTCTAACAGGGAGATCAAAGGCATATTGGAGAAGGTGGTTCATCCCAATCGTAAGGATTGGAGCAATTACTTGGGAGATGCGTTATGGGCATACCGCACTGCCTATAAAACTCTAATTGGCATGTCACCATTCAGGCTTGTGTGCGGAAAATGATGCCATTTTCCAGTAGAAGTGGAACACAAGGCTTACTGGGCGATCAAGAGAATCAATTTCAGTATGACTAGGGCCGAAGAAGAAAGGAAGTTGCAAATGAATGAATTGGAGGAACTTCGGTTGGAGTCATATGACAATGCAGTTTTGTACAAGGAAAGAACAAGGAGAATCCACGATGCCAAGCTTAGGAAGAAGGAATTCTGGTCTGGTCAAAAGGTGTTGTTATTCAACTCTCGATTTAAGTTGATGAGTGGGAAGCTTAAATCAAAATGGGGAGGAACATACATCGTAAAGGAGTTGTTCCCAAATGGAAGTGTCGAAGTTTATGATTTGAACGGAAATGATACTTTTGTGGTGAACGGTCATCGGTTGAAACCGTACTTCGATTATTCAGAATTGAAGAAAACCAAGGAGAAATGCTCTTTACTGGATCCTATTTATCAATAAGAGCAAAAGCTAGAAGTCGAGCTCAAGACATTAAACAAGAGCGCTGACTGGGAGGCAACCCAGGAGTGGTCGTCGGTAAGACCACAACCGCTTTCTCTTTAATTAGTTATTAATTAGTTGTTTTGAGTAAGTGAGTATTTGACTAAGTCAGAACTGGAGAATGTGGGCCAAGTTTGTTTTAAAAGTCTATCTTGGAGTTCGAACCCACTTTGCAATGCAAAGTATGTAGGTGGAGGTCCGGGGTAGATTGCGAACCCACTTTGCGATGCAAAGTGTGTAGGTGGCAGACCGGTGTGTGGAATGGAGACGGTCTAACCAAGGAGTGACGTGGAGGCGCATCTGATAAGGATGGCTGGTATAATTGCGGCGCTTGGGATTTCGCACGAAATTTGAATTTCAAAATTTGGTTATGATTTTATTCCCTTGATTGTTTCGACTTCCCATAACTGTCATTTCACCTCTACATCAGTCAGAAAGAGAAAACCCTACTCCATTAACCCTCACAGCCTCCATAACCGCTCTACACTCAGCCACTTCCTCCACTTCGCCATAACCGTCGCCCACAATCTGCCATTTAAGCACAGAAACCCAGTTCTCATCCCACAAACTTTATCAACCCTCGCCGTTTTCCTGAAAACCCTAAAATTCCAACCGTCACCATTGTCAGAATCAAGAAAGTCGCCCACAAAAGAACTAACAAAGGCGTCGCCGCCCCCAGTACTCAAACTAAAAGCCCAACCGCTACAAAATCTGTACCAGTAGGGGAGAAGAAGAAAACTCGCAGCACCACATTAGAGGAAACTCCGGTGCACAGTTCAGAAAAGACCACACCCACTCGGGGGGTGGACGAAGAGGAACAGGAAAAGATCCCCTCACCGGAAAAGCAACCCACCGGAAAAAGAGGCGCTGCGGGTCACCAGGAGCAAGTACAGGTCGAGGAAGAACCAGATGTCCAACCGCCTAGGAAGAAAGAGAAGAAACCTGTGGGCAAGGGCACCACTACCGCGGCAACAGCGAAGAAGAAGACTACCGGAAAGACGCCTACTCCAGTTCCCAGTGCTTCCCGCTCTCAATCTCAATCAAAGGAGGGTGGTCTGACCATTTCTGACCACGAGGAGAAGGAACAAGAGGAGGAGACAGAGAAGAGCATTCCAGTGCAAGCCCAGGAAGATGTCACCCCACAGAGTAAGGAGAAAAGGGTGGGAGCAAAGAGAAAGCTCGAAACCTCGAAACCTCCCCTATCGTAGAAGTCCAAACAGAGTAAATTAGGGAGCAAGGTGGGTACTACGAGCACGGCGAGGAGGGTTACAGCTGAGGAAAAGGGGAAGAAGAAGGAAGGAGAAAAAGAAGGAGAAGGAAAGGAGATCGAAGAGGAAGAAATAGAGAGAGTGGAGATCATCGACAGCTCTAACTCGGGGGAGATTCAAGCACCTATGAAGTCTACACCCAGTGTCACCGCCACGAAATCATAAGCCAAGAGGAAAGGTGTACTACGACCTGCAACATCCGGAGCAACCATACCACGAGACAGCCAGCGGTATGCCATCCTGCAGAACAGGGAGATTCTCCCTTGGTACTACCTGTTGACAGAAAGCTTGGAAGCATTTGGAATCAAAGAGAGAGTGGAGGGATACTTTGAGGGTATCGGCTGGGGAAACGTTTTGGAATGGAACTACCCTGCGTTCAAGAAGCTATTGGAAGAATTCATGGGGACAGTGGAATTCAAACCCCACGGCAAATACGGCATCGAGACTCCGGACACCCTGCGCTTTCAACTGCGGGGCGGATGTTCCCTCTCTCCATTAATGAGTTGAACATCCAACTTGGAGTACTCGAACCGCGGGAGGTGTATGAGGAAGAGTATAAGGAGGCAGAGACGGTGGCCTCGGATGAGTGGAAGTCTCAAATTGACCACTACTGGTCAATCATCTCCATCAGGGATCGCTACGTGAAGAATAGCAGCAAGTCCAATGAGATCAGAGATCCAGCGCTCCAGATTTGCCACAGGTGGTTGGCTTACAACATCTACGGGCAGTTGGAGGGGTCTAACGTGGTGACTCAGCAGGAGCTGTTCATTTTATGGTGCATGATGGAGAAGAGACGGGTGAACTTTGGGTTCGTAGCAGCGCAGCAGTTTCAGTTTGGCGTGACCCACCACAACAAGTTCCTCTCACTCTGCCCTTTGGCGACAATTCTTGCAAAGAATCTCACCAATTTCGACTTGGAGAAGCCAGATGATCTCGCAGCTACTGATACAAGGTTTCTAGACCAAGGGCGCTTCATGAGGTGGAGGATTGTTGAGGTGGACGAGCATGGAAATTACTCGCTGGTTCATCCAGAAAGCACAGCAGGCAGAGCAGAACCGAGCAAGGCGAATGAGCAGGCGGTTCCGCGCCGCTCGAACAGCGAGATGGTGGCTATACTGGGAGAGTTGAAGGAGCTACGTGCAGAAGTAGCGATGTTGAAAGCGGAGATGACGGCAATCCATACCAACATGAAGAAGGGCTTTGAGAAGTTGATGGCAAAAGCAGACGGAGAGGAGGAAGATGCCTCCGACCAGGACGAATAAGTTTCCTTTCCCTTATCTTTAGCTTAGGTTTTATTTTTCTTTTTGTTCTTTTCATTACTGTTTTTTATGTTTTGTGTCAGTTGGAGTCTAGTGTACATTGAGTCTTGAGTCTGTGTGTGCGCATGATATATGGATTAGGGAATGTGTGCATATTGTTTGGTTTGACTGGTTTGAATGGTATGTTGAGCAGCATTACATGTATAGTAGTAGAAGGAATACAGAAATCCACACCTGTGAGAATTGAGCCTATTTATTTATATCTTTTGTGTGCTCATGCTGTTTAGTAATCCTAGAACTTGTTAGTGGACTTTAGCTGGTGGTGTAGACTAAAGGATAAGGACAGTTTATTCATGATTAGAAGCCCCAGAATTATTCATGCTAAACACGATGATCCATTGCTAACCACTTTGAGCCAAAATAATTCTTTCTTTCAGGAGCCCTTTGTAATGATATTTGATTAAGAGTGTGTCTCCCACACCATACAAGATAAGAAGGGTACATAGCTGCTCTAAGAATCAAAAGCGAAAGAGGGGTAATAATGAAAAAAAGGGGGTGTTCAATGTTTAAGAAGAGGGGCAACAATGAAAAAAATGAAAATTCTAAGTGTAATCAAAGATCAATACATGCCTCAGGAAAAATATACCCCAAAAGAAAGAAAGGAGTATTAGGATTAGTGGGAGCACTTTTATTAAAAGAGCAGTCCATGTGGCTGGAATCAAGTCTTAACCCACTACCCAGAAATCCTCACCATGCTCCGTATGCCCCATTACAGCCAAATAAAGACCTTTTGATAATTTGCACCAGATTAACTAATAGCCATAAATCCTCGAACAAGCTAATAGGAAAGCTAATGCAGCATAAAATGAGAATAAACACTAGCCAAACACTTGAGTGTGTGTGAGGAATTCTGCTAATACGATCATGTGGTGTAATTGCTCAATGGGATGTGGAATGTAACAGGTGGATACATGCATGCACGAACTGATTCATTTGATTGCGCACTTTCGAGTCTTGTAGTTTTAATTCTTTCTTTTTCATTCATTTTCTTTCTTGGTGTCTTTGTGAATCCACCAACATACTAGAGGGCAAGTATGGTTTAAGTGTGTAGGTGTGATGCGTCTTCGACTTTTGGGCCTTTTGGCCCTATTTTTCATGTCTTTTTGTGTCATTAGAGTCTGTCCAGGGGAAGGAAACTGTTGTTCGAAGGAAGGAAGCTCAGTCCAAGTCAAACAGAGGAAAGGTGGTCAGAATGAGCAGAACTGGAGCGAATCCAGTCGGTTGCAAGGACTACGCAAAGGAGTATGCAGAGCAGGAGATGAATTGAAGCAAGAGACGAGGTTGAAAGGAGGATTCCATGTGAACCCTGAAGCTAAGTTGTTGTTCATCATTCGCATTCGTGGTATTAACGCAATGCACCCAACAACAAAGAAGATCTTGCAGCTACCTTGCCTACGACGAATCCAATCATGAAGCATGCAACCAATCTGACCACTACAAAGATTGCCAATCAGTCGCCAAAGCTCAAGAAGGAAAGCCGCGTGGAGAGGATTCGCCTAATATCTGCCAAGCATCTATGGAAGGAAAGATTTGGAGGTCAGCGCCTTCCCCTAAATAAACCAATCAATCGGAGATCACCAATCATCAATCCAGTCAATCGCAGATATTCAGAATCTCGCTCAACATGAAAACTACCAATCATGCCATTTCAATCTACCCGCCTAGGGTTTGCTCGCTGCCACTACAGCTATAAAAGTCCAGCCAAAGCGGCTGGCACAATGTTGGTGAATTGATCAGTCTACAGTTCTTAGTCCGAAGAAAACACTTTTATTCTCAATTTTACATTTCTGTTCAAAACAATCTTTATCTGCTTTTATTTACATTACGCTGTGAAGAACAAATCCAAGGCTGTTGCCTTAGGTACGTTTAATCCGAGTATTTCGTATTTCTTCTATTCATGTGTTCTATTTCGCTTATAATTATATATTCAATTATGTGTGAGTAGTTTACTTGGTGAGATTTGGGTATGGAGAATGATTGATTGTTGATTTGTGAAATATTCGCGAGGCACTTGTGCCATCGGTTGAGTCCAGTAGTTCCGGAAGGACTGGAGCAGAACTCATGGGCAGTCCTGATCTAACGGTTGATCTCCATTTGGTTGGAGCTGTACCATGTCAAGCAAAGGCAGGGCATGACAACGGCAGCGTTCGATGTGCCCAGGACCGAGTAGCTAAGAAGCACCTGACATGGTGCTGTAGATCTGGATGGTGAGGACTGGACAAGGGGATACTGCGTCCTTCCTCAGTCTTGGGCTTCTTTAACAATCACCCATCAACTGTGACGAGGCATCAAGCTATGGTTATCGACCAAAGGACTCATCTCGCGTATCGTAGGCATTCTAATGACCGGTTGTTCGTGGTCCCGGAAATAAGTATCCCGCGAGTGATGTCTACTCTGTAGGTGCGGACATGGGAAGTTTGGAAGAGAAGGTTGGTGAGGGTCATACTTGGAGAGATCGGGTATGACTACTATCTAAGGAGGAGTGAAGCACGGCCTTGTGACCAGGGTGAAGCGTGACCTTCGGACCAGGACGACAACAAGGGATTCAACCATCCCAAATGTGGAGTATGAATTCTTCAAACACCCCAATGTCTTTGGGCCACGCCTTGAGTTCGTGCGAAGCATGGACGGATCTTTAGTGTGCCCATGACCGAATAAACATATCAACAATGATCATGACCTACCCCAAATCTTACCCCCTGTTTATATTTTATTTCCGTCTATTTTATTATGAAGATACACAGATTGAGATCGTGACAACTCGATTTGTATACTGAAGAGTAAGGTGGTTCATCACTCTCCGTGGGATCGACCCTAGCTTGCCGCTAAGACTAGCTAGTCCGGTAGTGGGCATAGGAGCGTGTACTGTCCGTCTGGGGCATACACAGGTATTTGGATCGTACCACACGACGGGTGCGTGTCATCCATCCAGAGAGGTGAGTTGCTGTTCAGCTTGTTGGATGCGGTTGAAGAGTTTATCGACCGCGCATTCTACTCCAACCTTCTTCGCCAGTTCAGAGTCAAGGCGCTCTTGCTCGGCTTTCCTCAGTCCAGCGAATGTTTGATTGACCTCGGTCTGGAAAGCAACGAACTCAGCCCATCTTGACTCGAACTGTGATTCCCATTCTTCATCCTGAGTTTGTTGGGATTTGGCGAGGTTGGAATCAGAAATGGATTGGGAGACATCCAGTTCGGACTTGATCCCCAGAACGGTTGACTTCAGTTCACAGATGTCTTGGCTGGTGGAGGTTGAGAATTCATCCAGCTTTATCTTCAGTGAAACATTCTCCTCCAGCAGCTGCTTGTTCTTCTCCTTCTGTGCTTCCAACATCCTCAGCTGATCTTCTTTGTTGAGCTGGAAGTTGGCAAGCATCTCCATCCTTAGCTGGTTCACCCTCTCAACGATCAGCTCGCAAATTTCTTCAGTTGAGGGTGCTGGCTGATCAGCTGGAGCTTGGTGTTCAGATTGTGCTGGCTGGTCAACTATAACCATGGCTTGACGATTGGCCAGGTACAGTTGAAGCTCTTCTTCTTCCTTCTTGGCGGCTGCATCAAGATCAACAATAAAATCAGCAGATTTTGTAAGCATGTTGTCCAGGAAATTGATGCAATCCTGTTCAGCCTTTTCCCTCGTGTCTGTGCCTTCCGCCTTGCTGAGGTCCAGACAACGCGTCAGCAGCGCAACCTTATTGTTGTAGGCAACCTCCAGATTGGTGTAGTTGAAATAATCTCTGATGAATGACTTGTCTGCCTTCAGCTGGTTCCAGCTGTGTACCCTTATAGTATCTTCCTTCACATACCAGTGACTGAAGATGAGGTTGAACTGGTACAGCAGCTCGGTCCCAAGCGTAGAAAAAATCGGCATGTCGCGCGCTTCAGGGAACATCCCGATCAGCTTCTGGAAGCAGTAGGCCACCTTACCTTCATGCTCCAATGCGATGGCCTGACGATCAACTTCGTCATCGATTGGGGAGGGAGATAGATTCTCGTATGGAATCGGTTCAAAAGTTTCATCAACATTGGCCAAAGAGGCGGTCTCAATGTTGGCATCGAGCTGGGAGCTCGGAATTTCGGATTCTGTGGGGATGGTATCAATGGGATCATCAACATTGGCCGAAGAAATGGTCTCAATGTTGGCATCGAGCGATGAGCTCGGAATATCTGGCTGTGAGTCGGTTGTGAGAGCGAGAGGCTCTTTGGGCGGTACGGCATCAGCTCCTGCCTTGGGGGAGGTTGGAATGTCTTCAGTTTCCTTAGAGGAGGAAGAAGTATCCGAGGTCAAATCCGTTTCCATCCCTTCAGCCTCATCAGTTCCAGCAGCACGAGAAACGATCTCGAAGGCAGCTGCCTCAGCTGAGTGGCTCGACTCGGATGGCCCCTCAGCTGGTGTCGTCTCAGCTGGTGCCTTCACAGCTGGTACCTCCTCCTCAGCTGGTGCAACCATCTTCTTGATGCGAACTCTCAGCTTCTTCTTGGCTGGCTCTGCCTCTATCTCCTTTTCCGACTCAGCTCTGTGTCATCGAGCAGCTTTCGATTTTGAGGGACGGCTGACAGCTGGTACCTCCTCAGTTGTATTCTTTTCCTCAGCTGTCTTCACAGCTTCCTTCTTCTCCTTAGGAGTATAGACACTCCTAATCACATCCTGAGCCTTCTTTGCTGTTGGGAACAACATCAGCTTCTTCACCGGGGTCTCTTCACAGTCATCCCAGACCATGTTCTGACCCTTAGTTGCGAACAGGATCAGGGCAGTAATTTTGCAACTGAAGTTGAGAGTTTCCTTGACACTCAACAACTTCTCCCCGGATTCGGTTGTGGTCTCGGAGATCTTCTGCTTTTCCAATGTCAACCGGTTTTCAAAATACTGGAACCAGTTGATGCCATCATGCTTGTTTTTGTGCTCCAAAGCAATCAGTTGTTTGAGCTTCTGTCGGCTGATGTCTCCGAAGGCACCACTGTAACCGAACACAATCTTAGATACAACATCGAACAAAAGTCGATGCTCCGGCTTCAACTTCGTCCTCTGCATATTACTCTTCAATTTTTCCGGAGTAATGAGAGCACTCTCCAGAAACTTATTGGCTTCTCCATCGGTGATGTTGTCGATGGTGTCTGTGGCAGTCAGGTTCGACGGAATGACTTGGCGTAGAATGTCGGAAACTGCAATGGGAACGGTGACACGGCGAATCGTTCTGGCAGGAACATCCCGTTGCCGGCAAGAAACTTTTGTAACGAGCCCGTCTTGGCTGTTGATGGGAAGTTGCAGGTTCCGATAAAACTCTCCGACCTGTAGCCTAAGAAGGTGGGACGGGAAGAGCGTCGCCTAGTTCAGGAGGCCGTTCTCTCTGAGAGTATTGGCGAGGGGAGACGGCACCGGTGACTCCAATTCATCCTCTGAAAGGATCTGCTCAAAGTGTATCTTGGAGACCAGCAGATCAAAAGATTCTTCGTATGATGTGGGGACTAGGGAAGGTCTTGAAGAAGCCATCTTCTTTCCTTTTGGTGCCATTTGGAATTTTGTGAAGATTATATATATAGAGAGAAACTTGCAGAAAATGGTGAGACAAATTGGAGACGAAAATGAACAGTAACTGCAGATAATCACAAATGTAGAAGGTAAGAGATCACTTCCTGATTTTCCGCCTTTTATAGGTTTTTAACTTGGTTGAAATCGACGGCTAGGGTTGAATGGCGCGAAACCATCAACGGCTGAGATTTCGCGACTGTTGACTCGCTTTGACTTGACGTCACGATCCGAGTTCCACCAGCGCATGAGAAGGTAAATTGTTTTTCATGTCAGCCCAGTCGCACTATAAAGTAGGCTATTAATGTTCAGCCGTACTTTACATTAAATGCGGTATGATGGCTATTTTAATGTAATTGACATGCTCAGGAATGTTTGAATTTATTTCAAACATTCTCATTTAAGATCATAACACCTTCAGCCATAAATGATACCTGCCAGCTGATGTCGGAATCAGCTGTGTACCTATGTTGCGGCATACCATCAGCTGACTCGAGTTCATCTGTTCAGCTGACGTCTGATCCAATGTTGCGGCATACCATCAGCTGACTTGAGTTCGTCTGTTCAGCTGACGTCTGAAGTCTTTGGTTGGCGATCCACATCTGATGTCTTCGGTTGGCGATCTGCATATGAGATTCCCCCTTCATCTGAGCTTCCCCCTCAGATGGATATCTATCTCTTCACCTCGGCTGGTTCCTCATCTGATGGATCCAACAATCCAAGTAGATCACATAACATTTTGAACCGTGCTTCGGCTAGAGGTTTGGTGAAGATATCAGCTCTCTGAATCTCAGTTGGAATCTTCTCCATGGATACATCCTTCTTCTCAATATGATCTCGGATGAAATGATGTCGGATGTCAATGTGCTTTGTTCGAGAATGGTGAACAGGATTCAAAGAGATAGCAATGGCACTTGATCTCAGTTGGAGTCTTCTCCATGGATACGTCCTTCTTCTCAATATGATCTCGGATGAAATGATGTCGGATGTCAATGTGCTTTGTTCGAGAATGGTGAACAGGATTCAAAGAGATAGCAATGGCACTTGAGCTATCACAATGAATGGGAACTTGACCAGTTGCAACTTCGTAGTCTCTCAGCTGTTGCTTGAGCCACAACACTTGCATGCAACAACTACCGACAGCCATTTACTCTGACTCGGTTGTAGAAGTGGCAACACATGCTTGTTTCTTGGAGAACCACAAAACTAGCTTGCTTCCCATGAACTGACAGTGTCCAGATGTGGACTTCCTGTCCAACCGATCTCCGGCTAGATCCGCATCTGAGTATCCGGACAGTTGAATATTGTCGTTGGTTGGATACTACAATCCAACATTAACTGTACCCTTCAGATACTTGATGATGTTCTTTGCTGCCAACATGTGTGCTTCCCTTGGTTGAACTTGGAACCGAGCACACACTCCAACCGCATAAGATATGTCTGGCCGACTGGCGGTTAGATATAGAAAAGAACCGATGATCCCTCTATACTTACTGGCATCCACGAGTTTTCCCTCAGTTCCGAGTTCAATCTTCCAGTTAGTATTCATCGGGATCCTTGTAGTTTTACTTGACTGCAAACTGAACTTTGTGATGAGCTCCGTTGTATATTTGGACTGATTCATAAAAATTCCTTTTGATGACTGCTTCACCTGTAGCCCAAGAAAATAATTCATCTCGCCCATCATCGACATCTCGAACTTCTCCTTCATGAGGGTTGAAAATTTCTCGCACAGCTCCTCCGACTTGGAACCGAATATGATGTCGTCAACATAGATTTGCACCACAAGTATATCTTCTCCAACTTTGATGGTGAACAGTGTTTTGTCATTTGACCCTCGTTTGAACCTCAAGTTCAGAAGAAAACCACAAAGAGTGTCATACCAAGCCCTAGGTGCTTGCTTCAAGCCATAGATAGCTTTCTTTAGCTTATACACTCTTCCATCTCCAGTCTCAAAACCGGGAGGCTGTTCAACATATACATCTTCCTTGATATCACCATTGAGGAAGGCACACTTCACATCCATCTGATAGACCTTGAATTTGTGAAATGCGGCATAGGCTAGAAATATTCGGATGGCTTCCAACCTTGCAACCGGCGCGAAGGAATCCTCGAAATCAATTTCTTCTTGTTGGCAATATCCCTGGGCTACCAACCTTGCCTTGTTCCTCACGATGAATCCAATGGTGTCTCTCTTATTCTTGAAAATCCATTTTAATCCAATGACTTTGACACCATTTGGTCTTTCTACCAACTCCCATACACAGTTGCGTAGAAATTCATTCAGTTCTTCTTGCATGGTTGTTGTCCAGTGAACAGAGTTGAGAGCTTCCACAACATTCTTCGGTTCTGGCACATCAGCTACGAAACAAGAAATCAGGGCAACATCTCCTGCTTGCTCGAACTCCTCAAGAACTGCCAACTCCTCAGCATATTGAGCGTAACTGTTGGAATCTTCCTCAGTTGAATCCGGATTTGCAACTCTGCTCCTTGTACGCACACCTTCGGTTGGATCTCCAATGATGTTGTCCTTGGAGTGATCTTCGTACCATCTCTTGTTGCGTCTTCCTTCTTCTTCCAACAGTGGCTGTTCCAGGATTTCAACTGATGGTGAATCCTGAGCTGAGGGAGATGCTGAAATCTTCAGAATTGGTGATTGATCAGCTGTTGAGTCTGGATCCTCAACATTGACAATATTTTGAACTGAGCTTGGTTGGGCTTCGGATGCTGATGCAGTTGGAGTGACATCAGCTGGAGTTCCCCCTTGAGATGAGCTGGGGTCCTCACATTCATCTTCAGAGGAACAAGAATCATCATCCTCGGTTGCCCATACCAATGGTTCAGCTAGATTCTTTTGCCTTAGAATCTGCGATCTGGTGAGAACTGGTGGAACATGTGGATCAGCTTGTTGTCCTTTAGCCTGTTCCCTGCACTCAAAAGTAGATTCATCAAACTAACATGAGGTGTTATCTCCACAACACGAGAGCTGTTGTTGAAAACTCTATAAGCCTTGATCCGAGCGACATATCCGAGAAATATGCCCTTCGAAGTCTTGGCGTCAAAAGTTTTCAACTGAGTCTTCCCATTATTGTGAATATAACATTTAGAACCAAAAATGCGAAAACATGAAATATCTGGCTTCACTTTTGTGACGCATGAAAATGGTCCACATTTATCTGGAGAAATCATCAGTAACAACAAGGGTATACTTGTTACCATTCATGCTCTTTGGTGTAACTGGCCCAAAGAGATCCATATGGATTAGCTGTAACACTCGATCGGTTGAGGGAGTTGTTTTCAACCGGAAGGAGGATCTAGCGAGCTTTCCCAGCTGACATGCACTGCAGATATGTGTTGTTGAAAACACTCGGTTTGGAATGCCCTTTGCATGTTCCTGTCTTGCAAGTCGGTTCATTGTCTTGAAATTCAGATGGTTGAGCCTTTTGTGCCATAGCCAGCTCACATCTGAACTGCTCTTTGATAACAGACAGGTGTCAGGAGGACTACTATTCTAGTCAGCATAGTAGACATTCCCGGTTGGCGATCGATTTCCCAACAATATGACCTGCTTTGTTCCGACATTTTTAACCCTGCAACTCTGTGCATCAAACTTGACAGAGAAACCATTATCACAGAATTGGCTGATGGATAGCAAGTTATGCTTCAATCCATCAACATATGAAACATTTGAAATAGACACTTGATTGGTTTCAAGGGTACCGTAACCTCTGGTGTGACCTTTTAAGTTGTCACCAAAGGTAACTGATGGTCCTTCCTTCTCCACGAAACTCCCAAGCAAATCCTTCAGATTTGTCATGTGTTTCGAGCATCCACTATCCATCACCCACATGGTCTGTGATGCTTTATTCTTCATCAGCTGTTTCTCCTGTTCCTGCACAGAGAAACTCGCTTAGGTCCCCAATTTGAGTTGGGTCCTGGAGGGTTAGAACCAGTTCCCCCTTGAACTGTGATTCGTTTTTCCCTGTATACTCGGATAGATTTATCATTCCAAATCACTTTTCCTTCTCCATCAACTATAACAACACCTCGGTTATCCTTAGGCTTGTTGTTAGTAGTGATGTTCTGTTTCTTGGGAGGAGATAGTTTTCTCCCATTGTGGGCTTTAGGAGGAGAGGCTTTCCCCCTGTTTTGATGGCGCTTTTTATCCTGTTGGTTTTGTCGATGAGGTCGGACGCCATGTTGGAATCTTCGTGGCTGATTCTGATTCCATCTTCCTGGCTGTCGATGATAGTTGTTCATTCCCTGTTGTTGGTTCATGTTGTGGCATGAATATCTCCAGCTGTTCGAACTGTTCCTCATCGGTTGACTTGGTTGGAACCTCTGGTTGAACTGATGATGGAACCGCTGTTGATTCAGATGGTTAGATCCTTGTCAGTTCTGCGGTCGGTTCCATTCTTTCTGATGTTGGCTCTGAGGTCGGTTCAGAGGTCGGTTCTGAATTCGGTTTTGATTGTATCTTCGATGCCTCTGATTCCTCTTCTGAGACTTGGAACATTCCTCCTCGATTGATGTCCCAATCAATGGAATGTTCTGTTCTCCATCCAGCGCTCCTTTTCCTTTCTCAGATGTAGTTTCCTTAGTTGGTTGAGCTTGCTGAGAAGTGGAGGTTGGATTGATTTGCGGAGTTGCAGACTCAACTGTGTCAGGTTTGGCAACCGTGACATCCACCGCCTTGATGAAGGTTGCTGGTGGAATTTCAATATCTTTGACTACGTCGTAACCGAGTCCAGATACGTCATCCATCTCTCTTTGGTAACTGATGAGATTCTCGATGATTTTGGATGACTGATATAGCTTTATCAGGTTGTCCTTCTCAGTTTGCAACTCTTTGAGGAGAACAGCTATATGCTCGGTCTGTGCGTCTGACTTCTTCATCAGCTGGTCGATCTGAGCCTCTTGCTGGTTCAACTGATCATGCTGCTCCTGGATCTGCTCCTTCAATTCCTCAACGGTTGGAGCCTTAGCCTCATTCAGTTGACTCTTGAGATTATCAATCTCTTCGGTTTGACTTTTAATCAGATCGTCCTTTTTGGTTAAGGATTCTTCAAGTCTGGCAAACTGTTCTTGAAGACTCTTAAACTCAACCGATTGCTGAAGCAATTCCTCACTAAGTTCTTGAAAGTCACCCCAGGAGGGTTCCAACTCTTCCTCTACTGTTTCCTGCATGTTAGAAATATTGGAAGAATTTAAATTAGCAGGACTAGAATGTACCTCAGTATCATCTTGGTCGGTTCCAAATGCCATGAGGCATTGATCCTGACCAATAGCGTTGTTGGTGAAAGTCAGCTCATCCTACATCTTCAGTGTCGGTGAAGATGTCCATGTCATCAGCTGCTTCTTCTGCAACCATGGCCTTGTTCTTTCCACTTTGCTTGGCCCTCAACGCTTCTCTTTTTTTCTTTGAAAGGTCTGGACAATCAGCTTTGAAATGTCCTTCTTTGCCGCATTCAAAGCAACCGTTGTTCACAGGCTTTGAATTATCTCGAGTTCGGTTAGATTTGTAGAACCTCTTGTATTTTCCGAACCGAGCATCCATGTCAGCTAGCTTCTTTGACAGGGCGGCTATATTCTGTTGCAGCTCTTCTCTGCTTGGCTCCTTCGTAGCTGTGTCCGCAGATCTTGTTGGCCTTGATGTTCGCGGCTTGGAGTAGTCAGCTCGGAGTGCTACTGTTTTTGTGGCTGAAACAACATCCTCATGTCGACTCGTCTGAACCGAGGACTGAGTTGACCTTCGTCGGTTCACCTTGTACTCATTTTCTTTTAGGATTGAGAACGGCCTTTCTGTTCCCATCTCTCCAAGGTCAGCTCGACTCTCATGGATATTGGTGAAGGTATCCCACTCAACTGGTAGAGCTTGTAATACTTTGAGGCTGATTCTCTCAAAGTATATTTTCCTCTTCGGATGGACTGGATCCTTCTGATGATGTCCATGAACCGGAGCTCTAACTGATCAATGGTTTCATCAGTTCTCAGACAGAAGTTGTCAAAGTCTTGACAGGCATGGGAGAATTTGTTCTCCTTTGTTTCGTCACTCCCTTCGCTGAGAGATGCCAAAATATCCCACATCTCTTTAGCGGTATCGCACTCTTCTATCCACGGGAGATAGTCTTGTCCAACTGTGGACATGATAGTGCTCTGATCCCAGATATCCAACTGGCTCACTTTGGCTTCTTCTGGAGTGAAGTCTTCTGGCTTCTTCTTCATTAACTCCTCAGTTGCATCCCCATCATTGGGATTTGTAGGAGTGCGAGTGACCTTTTCTCTGATGATGATCGGTCTAGATGTAAGTACTTATTGCATTCTATGATGCTTTGACAGTAGAATCTTCTTCATCCGAGTTCTCCAGGATGTATAGTTCACAACCGAGAACATGACCACGAACTTGTCTTTAACATCCATCTGCACACAACAACAGAAGAAAAATGCAAGCAGATATGCACTAGCATGAAAAAGATCTGTTCAGTTGACCACTGAAGAAAACACCTCGAATTCACACCTCGTGAAACAGAGTCAGCAGTCTTTTGAACCACTGCTCTGATATCACTTGATGGTTCCGATACGAGTTCTGGTGTATGGAGAGGGGAATACACCAGTTAAGAATTTTAAAAACAACCCCTTGAAAATATCACAACCGAGTAAAGCAACTCAGTTGGAATCACAACTGAGTAAGAAACACTCAGCTGGAAGTGAAGTGCTGTGCGGAATGTGGTGGAAAATAACAACTCGTATAAATATAACTCACGCTCAGATGCAATGGTCGGTCAATAACCAAGACAGTTGATATGGAAAGATGCAGTTTGTATGCTGGTTAGTTGGTCAGATGAATAAGCAATAAATAACTGAATAATAAACTCAACACACAAAGATTTGAGATAACTCCTACGTCCACGGGGAGTTGTGAGTCCACATAACTCAGTCCAAGTTCTTCTGGACAAAAACCACAAAGCTTACGCGGGCTTTGCAACCGTTAAGATAAGTTTACAGGTACTTATCAATCTTACAGATAAGTTTACGGGTACTTGTCAACCTATCTACTCAATTTAGGGAAGAGTAGAGTCCTAATAATCCTTTTGAGAGGATGTGTGAAAAGGTGGGTTTCCAACTAATAGCTCGAACAAGAAAGTGAGCTAGGATCTAACACTCTACGAACTCTCAACTAGTGATGTTCTCAAGGTTGGATCGAAAAACATAGAGACAGAATCTAACACTCTAGAACTCTCAACTAATGATGTTCTTAGAGGATAACAGCAGTTTTGCTTGAGTGCAGTTTTTCGTTCTTTATCTCGTTCTTTTATCTCTTCTCACACTTGTCTGTCTCATTAGTCTTGGTGAATGAATGAAGGCCTCTATTTATAGGCGGAGAGAATCAACTAGCCGTTGATCTCTGTTCTCTGAAAGCGATGGCTTGTCTCTCATCTCTGCAAACTTTCCGGATTTGGCAACTGTGTGCTTCTGCTTTCCATCTGAGACAGCCTTGTGTTGGGACAAATGAGGTAATGACAGAGAGTCAAACCTTCACGTAACTTCCTTATTTGAATTTCAAATCTCAACATTAGTCTTTAAACATTGGATGGTCGGTTGAGAAGTTTGATCTTCATCTGATTCATCTTTAGCTGATGTTCTATCTGAATGCTATCTCCAGTTGAACCCTCAGCTGACTTGAACTTCATCTTGTTGATCTTATCAGTTCGAATCCTTCAACTGATGTTCTGAATCATGAACGCTCAGTTGTCTTTCTTACAACTGATGTTCTATCCGAGTGAAGCCTTGTTGCCATCTTCAGCTGGAGTCCTGTAAAGATAAAATCTTAACATTGCTCAAACAGCAAGCCTAAGAGCTAACAATAGGATCTGACAACATCTACTCGGTTGGGGTCAGTTGGTTTTGGAATCAATCAAAACTTTAATAAATTTCCCAACATGTTTCGTTTGCTTATTATTCTGAATGACATGAAGTCAAAATACTTAACTCTATTTTTGAGAAACCGTTGCAAATTAAGTATGTCGTTTCTTGTTGGGATCGGTTGAAAGCATGTTCTTATTCGTCGTTGCTTTCATACCTTATTTTTCCTTATTGATTCATTGTCGAATCGAGTTTTTGGTTTATGGTTTCTTATTCTCAATTCATTCGGAATTAGTAAATAGAGTTGGTTAGATCTTGAGTGAGTTGTGACAAAAAGTGAGATGTTTATTTGATGGTTTCACCTTCACACTCCAATGAAGTCTGGTCGTTCCTACACACCGAATTTCGGGCTGTGACAGGTAAGGTGCTTGGCTCGTTGTTGACTCAATAAACTCAAAGAATGCTCAAATAAATTCAATGATTACTCAAATGAGTCTAGAGAATGCAAATCTAGACTCGATTCTTAGGGAAGTTTAAGCTTCAGCGCAGATAACCTGCTCTGATACCATTACGCCATAGCCCGACTTCTAGGATATTGAAACGACTAGAATGCAAGGGGCAGTGAGGTGGAACAACTAAAATTTAACTCAAAGAATATGCTCGAGGAATAAGAATTCAATTCAATAATGGATTCATAATTATAATAAGGTGGATTTTTAATCAATTGATCTCAAATGAATGAATACCCCAACAAGTTAAATATCGAAACCAACAAAGGAATTACGTTTGGTGATTAACAAGGATTGCATTCATAAGTGGGCCATCTTTTAGTTCCAATAATCGAATAGTGGTTAAGGAAATACGAGGATTTGTTAGAAGATTTTATCAATGTTTGAAAATGGAATTCAGAAAGGATTTAAGGTTTGTACTAGCATACGAACTCATTGTCAAGAATTTGAGCATGCAATCAAACATATTAGATTAACGGTGTTGCAGCGGAATTTAAAACAAACGGCATCACATCCCAAGGATATATGTATGAAGACACATAACCTCAAGCTTAACTTCCAAAATGGATTTATATTAACAACGAGCCGCCCAAGCACACCGCAACCTTCTCATCCGAGCTAAGGCACGTTTTAGAAATAACATGCATGGCGTGAGTACAATGTACTGAGTGGACACATGCTAAAAACATTTTAAAAACTTGCTCTTAGAGTTATATAATTGAAATTGTCTCTTCAGCTGCATCACAAGGGTTAGATATATATAATCGTTTTACAAAAAGTTACCACTTGTGACAACTCAAAAACCTTTTATTCTTTACTGAAATCGGCTATCCATTTTCTTAGGTACGAATCCATCTACGCGTCTTATTTTCTTGTGGTGTCGAGAAGTAGGCCTTCTTCTCGAGCACTGTGACCGGCCCAATCAAAGCAAAGCTCACAGCCTTTACATAACCGGCCCACCAAAGCAAGGCTCACAATTACTTATCGACCGGCTAGGCTGTAACAAGGCTCATGGTCACTTAATCTAATGCATGCATTGTGTCGTTTCAAACAGGACTTCATCCTGTACGTCCATAGGACTCATTCTCATCACATAATATTAAGTAGAGGATTACATACCAAAACATAAAACTCAGACAAGTCAATCAACTTTAAATAAAAATGCATATATAAAATAAATTGTGCATTCATCGTTGAGTTTAAGTTCAGAAATCCCACCTGGAAATGGCGTAATTCAATCTATCTCTTTTATTTCGCTGCTTCTACCTCTTGTCTTCACTCGTACCTTTCAAAATAATATTTAATAAGGACGAGTTCGGGAAACAATGACTATTCGTCTCTTTTATCGGACTTCTACATGACTTGGGCTCAAAACTCTCGATTATTCTATTTAATCACTTGATTTCTATTTCCACTCGATATTCTAATCGAACGTTGAAACTCTCAGATTTCTTAACCTAAAAATAGAATCTAATTTCCAAAACTTATTGGAAATCGACATTTCACTACTTACTAAACATAATCGAGCTCTCGTTTAATCCTTGGGGATAAGGAATGTCTTCGGCGTGGGGTATTGTTATGGCTATATAGGGAGAATCTGCTATGGTGGAGCTGATTGGGAAGAAATTGGGAATTGAAGAAATTGTTAGTGATTTTGAGGAAGAAGAAGGAAATGCAGCCGTTTCGGTCCAGAGTTCAGAAAATATGGTCTTGGCTTCTCCACGTGGCTGAGGGAATTATGTTTCAAGAAGTTGGAATCGCATTTTCCATTAATTAACGCTTATCTGTTATTTCATTCCCTTGTTATTGTATTTTTTGTTTTTTGGTTAGGGACCACAATATATTAGGACTCTTGTTACCCAAGAAACATTAAGAAATAAATTATCAATTTCCGTCTCAATTTCTCTCTCTGTTCTACCTTATCCTATCTTTATCACTACTGATTTGTGAATTATCCATAAAATACACAACAAATTAAGTGGGCCCATTACATTTTGGGCCACTCCGGTTCAATAAGGAAATCCAAACTATACCAGGTCCGGTTCTCGGTTCAATCGGTTGAACCGATCGGTCCAGTCCGGGTCTTAAAGGTTTTCAATAAGTACCCTCGGTAGAAGTCTTAAAATTTTCTTTTAAATTTGTTCCTAAACATATTTTATAAATTTTAACCTTTTATTTTACAAATGCATTCAATAGATCTCCTAATTTTCATGAACTATCTTATAAAAATTGTGGACCTAACTTAATTAATTAGATAAAATAATTTTAGGGAGGTGTAAATTAATTTGAGGTAAAATTTAAGGAGGTTTAAATAACTTTATGGGTCCAACCTAATTTAAAAGATGTATTGGATGAAATGTTTATATCACTTTATATAATCTTAACGTAAATTTAGAATTAAAGTCGATTTAATCAATTTGTTAGAATTGTTCTAATCAGTATGTGCTAGTAAAGTTTGATACAAATATAATAATTCAGGAAATGCATCTATATGTCATTAGTTAAATTTAAATAACAATTTTCATCAAAAGTTGTAAATTTTTCATGATATGTCAATCGTAGCTATTTTGGACAATTATACCATTATTTTTTACTTTTTACATTTAACTTTCTCTATTCTCTCTTATCTTGAGTTTTTGAATTCATACCAACGTACCACCGTCCATTATGTGTTCAGCCCGGTGCCGGCAAGGTACACTTGGTACGATTTCGTACCAAGTGTACCACCGTCATCTTTCATTCTGTCACCACCACCACTGCCACGGTGGTCGTACCAAGTGTACCACTATCATCTTTCATTTCGCCACAGCCGACACCGCCGCCGCCACGGAGGCGGCGAGGTATGCTAGGTATGAATTCGTACGAAGCGTACCATCATCAACTTTTCATTCCGCCACGGCCACCACCGTCACCGTCACCGTCGTAGGCTTGGTACGATTTCGTACCAAGCATACCACCATCATCTTTCATTCCGCCACCATCGCCACCGCCATCTTGGTACACTTGGTACGACATTGTTATCTTTCATTCCGCCACCGCGGTGGCGAGGCGTGCTTGATATGAATTCGTACCAAGCATACTACTGTCACCTTTCATTTTGTCATCATCTAAAATTTGGGGGTAAGTGGGGTTTTATTTTTCTAAATTTTTGTTCATTTATGATTTTTTTTCGCACTTGTTTTTTATGATTTATATGTTTTTCATGTAGTGTATAATGATTTATGGTGTGTTTCGGTTGAATTGTGGTTGATCGATGTATTTGTGTTAATTTTTGGTTTCTTTGTGTTCATGGAGGAGGTTGTTGATCGCTGTCAAAATCCGTCAGCACGAAATGAGTGTATTCGTACTAGTTCAAAATAACCATTTCATACCAAGCTTAACACACAGTAACCTAGATTTTAGTATGAAAATGTACATTCAGTACCGACGTACCAAGTATGAAGTGGTGATGCGGTACGAAATGATGGCAATTAGTACCTGTTTGCCAAGTTCTGTAGTTGTATTGTGTTACCACTCACGTAACTGGTACGCTGGTACGATGATACGCTATTTCTTTAGTTTGTACCGACGTACCAAGTATTAAGTGGTAACGTGGTATAAATTCGTACCTAACGAACCTCGTCGTTGTCGTCCCGGTTGGGGTGGCGCTGGTGGCTATGGCGGAATGAAATATGATGTTGGTACGCTGCTTTATACGAATTTGTACCAAGCTTACCACGGTGGTGACGATGATGATGGTGGAAGTGGTGGAATTAAACATGACGGTGGTATGCTTGGTACGAATTCGTACCAAGTGTACCTCGCCACCGCCGTGATGGTGGCGGTGGCGGAATGAAAGTTGGTAGTGGTACGCTTGGTATGAAATCGTACCATACCACGGCGGTAGAAGAATGAAAGGTGACGGTGGTAGGCTTGGTACGAATACCTAGCCGCTGCCAGTTTAGTAAGGGTAATTTTGTCCGAAAATGTACAAATGTTCCTACTTTTTGTCAAAAGTATACTTTGACAAAATTTGATGGTTATTGTGTCTGTAATGACATATTACGATTTGCCTCTATAATATTTGTGACTTATCTAATTTGAGGGTTTCAAATCAGCACAGATATCAGTCACAATTACTCATTGGGATACTAGCTTATAAGGTGTTTGCATATTTTTCAGGTTTAGTTGGAATTCTTATTTGCTACCTATTATGATTAAGCTAAATCTACATGATCCTAATTAACTTTCAATTACTCTGGTTATCATGTATTTGTGGGTTTAATCAAAATTTTCTTGTTACTTCGCTAGCAACTGGCTTTAATAATATTGTTATTGATCTAAAATTATCAATTCTAATTCTTTAACTTCAATTTTCAATGTCGGGACCAAAATGTATAAGAAAAATTTAACATGCATAAATTTTCTGGGCAATTAACTTTATTCTTGTAACAAACCAAAAGTGCACTGAATATGCGAAATTCGGTGAATGAATGTTGTATAAGAAAAATTTAACATGCATAAAATTTCCAAAAAAGAAAGTTTCTTAAAATGGCAGTTTTCCTGAATATGCGAAGTTCGGTGAATGAATGCATGATTACGTGAAGTGTTTATTTGATCTTAAGTGGCTTATGTATGCACGAGAATGTGAGTTGTTGCATTGATGTGCACGAGAAGTTGAATTTCTGGTTTTTTGGTCAAAACCGCATTTTTTGTCTTTTAGTGAAAATTAAAAGTTGTCCATTTTTCACAAAATTTTAGTATATTGTTCGTGAAGTGATTTCATGAACTTTGGTAGAAATTTCAAGACCAAAATCGTTCTTATTGGATGAAAAATGTGCGTGTTAGCCGATTTTCAGTATAAATACATAATGTAGTTGGAAAACATTAATTGGGGGGTCCACAGTGTTCTAGAAGGTGGACACTTGTCACCTCCTCCCTTTCCATATCTTCATAATTTCTTCTCTTAATTCAAGAATTGTGGTCAATATCACCAAGTTTGATCCATCAAAGTTTTTTTGGGAAATGTTAGATCCAAATTCTAAGTTGTTTACCTTGATTTTTTATGGTGAAAAATGCATGAACTCCACCTCCCTCTCTCTTAAAAATTTTCGGCCCTCCCTAGAATGTAAGGAGGAGTTCTTGAATCCTCCTAATCCTTTAGTATGTTATTTCTAATCCTAAATAAACCTCTTTTGTGGATTCAATAGCATGAAATCTCTAAACCCTAGAATTCTTCATCACCGATTTTTAGGGTTGACATTAGGGATTCTTGATTCATGTCTTATATGATGAAAATGATGTTTGATTCTCGATTGAGGGGACATTCAGAGGAGGAGAGAAGTGAAGGCAAGAAAGGAGAGCAAAATAGAAAGCTAAGAAAGCATCGCATAAGGTGGGCTTTTCTAACCGAGGACCCTTTTCGCCTTAATTCATGATAAAACATATTTTATAACTGTTTATCTTGCCTATTTTTCTAATGTTTTGTGTGATACCATCTACTAAGAATGAAGGACGAATTCGGTCTCACCCAGGTGATTTGTGCACAATAGGAATTGTGAGCCTTTGGCCGATTCTCGGTGATAAGAAGGAGGCCTCCTCCTTTTTACTACTTAAATAATGTTGTAGACATTTTTAGTTCACCCACCTATATTTTTTACTGCAATCACTTATAAGAGAAAATGTTTTGGCTTTTGCCCAAGGAAAATCCTTTAATAAAAACATTTGGTGATCAAGCTCAAGTGGCAAGTTTAAACTTACAAAAATTTCAAAGCTTTTATAGCTTGTTTTTTGTATGTGTTCACTGAGTACCCTGTACTCACGCTTGCATTGGTTTTCTTAAAAATGTGCAGGTAATTTTGGGCGGGATGAGGGCGAGCTCAGAGGATTCCCCATTTTGTCGTCATGTTGTTCAAGCTAGAGATATGAGTCTCCATACTCATATCTCGGGACTTTATTTTCCGCTGCATACTTATTCATTCGATATGGTTGTAAATTAATTATTTTGCTGGTCTATAACTTAATCTCCAAAGCATGCACCCTGAATCCCCTTTTGATCCTTCATACCAATCAAATCATAAATTGTTTTCTACAACTTCAAAACTGTTTTGGGCTTCCAACGAGCCTATTGAAAGTCTTTGATTACTTGAGTTGTATGATGAAACCTAGCCTTTGTGTTTGATTCGAAGCCTTAGAACCGAGTATGCTAGGACTCCTTGTCAATCGAATCTTCAAGTTCTTCAATGTCTCAAAGTTGCGTGATAACCTAGATCCAAGCATTCTAGGCACCCTATTATTCTTTCTTGGCAAAATTGGATAAAAATACCCTACTTTATACTAAAATTTGGTTTTTTGAAAAACTTTTTAATTGTAGCAAAAAATATATCAACCTTCCAATTTGTTGCAATGTCTGTCCGGTGACGATTTCCGGCTAAATCGTTGCTGATGTGGATCTCCGGAAAGCTGAGATGGTAGGAAAAATTTGATAAAAATACCCGACCTTATACTGAATACACGGAAAATTAGATAAAAATTTGGTATAAGGTCGGGTATTTTTATCCAATTTTGCCTTTTTTCTTTCCAAAAGGGAGCCTTCTTGAGAAAAGAGAAAATGTTTACATTTTCTATCACAGTTTACCCATTCTAGTCATCTTCATTCTAGAATCGGCGTAGAGTCATGATTTGGTATCAGTCCGCTTTTCCTAAAGTAGTAGTTACACGGGGCGGGCTATTACTGTTGGCATCAGAGCTAAGGTTTAGTATGTGCTCTGATTTATCTGCTTTGAGCTTGAACTCTTTGAAGTCAGAATGTGTTTGAAGTCAATATGTGCTTGAACATTATGTTTCTAGTTTAATTAATAGTTATGTTCTAAATGTTAAAAAATGGGAATCTGAACGTCTCATCTCCTCCAATGTTACAGGTCAATCTTTTAAAAGCTTTTTTCGAAGTTCTTTTGTTTAAAAGGTTTTGTATCTATTGATGCATGAATGCAAATATGAAAAGTCAAAAGTTTGCAAATTTGCAAGTTTGCAAGAATGAAAGTTTGAAAGTTGAAAGTTTGAAAGTATGTTATATTATTTCAAAGTTGAGTTATGCATGTGTTTGTTCGATCCCTGTAAGAGCAAATAATACCTTTTCGAACAACGTAAGATAAGTGCCCCTAGAATAGAATCGTATCGACCCGCGCAATTTTGACGAGACAATGATTGAAGAGCCACGTTAACGTACGCGACTCAACTTCTGGTTTCAGAGGTGCTGACCCATTTCTTTCGACAAGATGGGTGATCAACAGTACGAGGATTTGAAAGAGTACCGTTGGTTTCAGATTGGGCCGGGAGAGCTACTGTGAGTAGCTTTAGCACGGTACCATAAAGTGTGGAATAAGGTGAAGTACTATGATATCAGAGGGGTTGATGGTATCAACCACCTAGTTTGGAGATTGCCAGAAGAGTGGCGTGAATTTGCCTACTCTCAGATTGAGCATCACATTGGTTGGCACCACGTTGGTGACCGCTAGTTCGATTACTGTGACGGGTTTGTTGTCACACTACTCACTCAGGATATCACGGAAGGAGCCCCACCAGCTAAATTCCATCAAGGTATACCGCTTGTACCAGAGCCCATTCTAAAGGGGTGGAGTGTCGATGCTGCAGTTCCCCTATAGGCCATGCCTATGGCTCCAGTCGAGGTCGAGGATGATGACGAGAATCCAGTTGAGGACCCAGTTGAGGAGGTACCTTTGAAGGATGACCCTGCTATCGACAAGATGATGGATATGTTATTTGTTGAGCCACCAGAGGAGGACGACCGCAGTGATGGAGAGCAGTCCGACTGCATATTCGAAGTAGAGGATTAGTAGTTGTTCGCCTCCCAAGTAGTAGCAGTAGTAGCAGTAGTGGTAAATAAGTAGAAAGAGTAATTAGTTGAGACTAACCTAGATGTGACGGATTAGCTACCGCACCCTTGCTTTAGAATGAGAAGAAAGAACTCAGATGTATGAGCATGAGCATGAAAGCATAACATTTTGCTATGATTTTGTTTTGATGATGTATCATGAACGACAAGCATGTTATGTTATGATGATTATTAGTATGAAATGACAAGCATGATTATGTTATGATTAGTATGATGATATGACATGAGATGTCAAGTATGATGTTATTGTTATAATGTGACATAATGATATGATGTAACAAGTATGATGTTCATATGAAGTATGTTTACGTGTTGTTTATGAAACTATGTGATGAAAGTATGCTATGATGGCATGAATGAATGAATCACGATGTGTTAAAGCCTGAGATAGTAGATCGAGCTTTAGAAGCTAGTAAAAAGAAATAGACACTAGGATGTCTATTCCTTAAAAAAAGTTTCACAATTCTAAGTAAAGCGGTATGTAGGAAGTGTAAGAGACCTCCAAGAAGAAGAGTTGATTAAAAAGGTCAAAGAGAACCTTCACTTCCCCCTCAATTAGAGCAGAGAAGGATAGAAGAATTGTGTTTGTGCCAAAACCCTCCCACCTTTGATAGGAAAGGAAGCCCTGCTGATGCTGAAGATTGGGTGCATGCCTTAGAACACATCTAGAAGTTTTTGCGCTATGAAAATAAGGAGCGTTTGGTATGCATGACATACCAACTTAAGGGTTCAGCTGATTTTTGGTGGGAAGCAAAGCAAAAGATGATGACCCCCGAGCAGCTCGAAGGACTGACTTGGGAAGATTTTAAGGAATCTCTCTTTCAGAAGTATGTACTGAGGAGCTACAAGAAGCAAAAGGCAATAGAGTTCGCAACTCTTCATCAAGGAAGGAAGCCTGCTGCTAACTACGATAGATACTATTACGATTTGGCTCATTATGCTGAGAACAAGATTGATACTGATGAGAAAATGAGTGGTTGTCTCGAAATGGATTAAGGCAAGAGTTCTGAGTTATTCTCGCTGGTCAGAAAGACCTGACGTATGCTGAGACGCTTAACCGATCACTTGACATGGAACTGGCAATGCAGCTTGAGAAGCCAATTGTTTGCTATTTTATTCACACGCCGCAAGTGCACGAGTGTAATTGTGTATAGAGAAGCAAGGTCGTATTCCACAGAGACTGTAATTACTCAACAAGTACTACTTTAAATCATCATCCTCTATTTAGACTCCGAACTTTAATTTGTGAGTTTCTAATTAAACTAACAAGTAAACAAAAAGCAAACAAAAAGCAAACAAAAGTAATTAAAGATTCAAATATGATAAAGATATCCTAAGGTTTCGATTTCAATGGATAATCAAACTTAGACTCTTATCAATTAACCAATTAACAAGGGACTTAACTCTTCTTAAGACAATCATCAAATTAGTTAAAGCCTACTCTCATAGTGCCTAACCGTGGATTACTCACTGGGGTTTTCGTCTCCAACAAACATCATAAGCAAGTAACTCCAAAAAGATCCTAAGATTAAAGCCCTCACACAAAGCCTTTTCCTCTCGGTGATTTCGCAATGTGTGTCCTATATTTCAGTTCATGTATTAATCCTCATCTCTCGACTATTGAATTAACATAACTAATTATGCTAAATTTGTGGCCAACCAACTAATATGCAATACAAATTAAGAATATAGAAAAGAAGAGAGGGACATAAATTGGTCAATTAATAAGAATTAAAGCTAATTATCCATCTACTCTCTAACCCTATGATATAAAAAACTTAGCTACTCATGATTAAATCAAACACACAATTAAAAAAAAGAAATTCATAAATATTAAATAAGAAAAACCGTAATCGAAACAATTCTCATCTTGAACTTTTGAACAAGTCTTCAAAACTCTAAGACAAAGCTAAACTACAATAAAAACTAAGAATAATAATAAAAAGGTGTCTCTTCTATGCAATAGAAGGAGTATTTATAACGAAAAACCTAAGACAAAACGTGCAGTAATTAAATCCTAACTAGGAAAGGAAATAAAACAAAGTAGGAAAGTTTTTGAGCCAAGCCGCCTCGCCATGCAGTCACATGCACGAACGCATGCGAGACCGCATGAAAAATGCGAGAAAATTCCAATTTTTGGGGTGACATTGGACCGCATGCGGTCCGGCCAACTTCATGTGGTCATGCGGACAACTTCCACCTTTCATGCGACCGCATGAAGGGTTTTTCCAATGCTCGACTTTGTTTTTCCTCATTTCTAAGCCGTTTCTCGAGCCATTTTCTCTCACGAACTCGTACGAAGCCTAACTACTCTTCTACATGCTCGTCTATCCACATTTAAGCTTCCAAAAACCTACAATTTCACAATAAAACAAGCAAGTATCAAATTCTTCAAAACAAATCAATAATAGACTTAAACTTGCTTTCTAACATGAATTTCCACAACAAATATGCACTTTTAAACCCAAAAACAAGTGAAAATCCATGTTTATCAACCTCCCAAACTTCAAGAGCTGTGTGTCCTCAAACAACACAAAAGAAAAAGAACAAAACAAAGATGGATTTAAAGTGAAGTTGTAACTCAATTGGCTTCAGAAATTTCCAAATATGTGACTCGTGCAAAAACCCAATCAAGAACAAACACAAACCAATAAACCAATCATTCTAGCCCCTTTTAAACTCTTTACGGCATAAGAAGTAGTAAAGTGAACTCTCAACACTCAAGTTTATAAAATAGGAAGTATATACGCTCAAATCAAAACACAACATGCAATCTACCATATGCTTGCCAATTATCTAACCTCGTCATCGTTTACATGTACACTTCAAACTAGGATCCAAAAGGACTTTATTTTGGTTATAATATTGGCTATTTGGTAAGGTAGAGAAATTTAGGCCAAGCGACTAAATCAAACAAAATCCAACTTTCAAAAACATCACAAACCTTTTCATCTCAACATATACTTCGACCTTCTTTTAGCTTCTCAACCATAACACCACAACTTTACTAGCACCACATCATCAATCAATCACCCTTTTATGCTTTTATTTTTTCTCTTTTTTTTTTCTTTTTTTTTCTTCAAACTAGAACTTTTCTAATTTCATGAGCTTATAAGGGCTAATTTCAACTTGAACTTTTAAACATAGGTGCTTATTCAATCCTTACTTGCATTCTTCTTTTAAACACAACCAATTTCCTAGAAAGATCTACCCCAATCACCATTAAGTTAACAAAGAAAAGGCTCAAAAGCTCAAAGTGGCAAACTAGGATAAATTTAGCAATTTTGGACAACATAAAGGGGAGACATATTATGACGAGAACGAAGCCTTTCTTGGTAACTTTGACATTGGAAAATTCAAAGAATCTTAATAAGAAAAGACATATTATGGGGCGATTTTTTTCTCTCCCATTTTCTCTCTTTGTTCGATTTGCTGCACAATTTTTATCCATTAAATTTTAAATATGTTCACAGATACTTGTTCCTTGTGAAATTTCGTTCGATTTAGCCTATTGTCTCATCGAATTCCATTAAGTTTTGAGAAAGTTATAACCCTTCGAACCCTAGGGTTTCACGCTGCTGCCTTCGCGATTCCGGTGGAGCTCCGGCGGGGTTTTCTCACTGGAACTCGCGTCTCCGGCATCTATTCCTTTGGTTTGAGATGTCTGAACCCGGATGGCAACTCCTTCGTCGTTGGGACTTGCCGATTCAGCGGCGATTCTTATTCCGCCTCTTGCAGCGGCGGCAGTTGCGCCACCGCTTCTCCAGAAGCGGTTATGACAGTTGTGGCTTCTGAGGCTTCTCCGGTGGCCAATTTCAGCCCTATCATGGCGACTTCTTCTCTAAATACACCTTTTTCTTCTTTTACAGCGGCAGCAGTTGCCGCTTCAACTCCGGCGTCATCTACGAGCTCTTTTCCGTTTGGGCTTGGTGCAGAAGCTTTTCCAACGCTGCCATCTCCGGCACCAGGTTCTATTCGCCGACTTGTTCAGGCTTTTTCGTCTGAGGCAACGGTGGCTAGGGTTCCTGCTAGGATGGACAAGGCCTTGATTTTGCAGCAGCAGCAGCGGCAGGTCTCTCCGGCTTTGCTGCAGCAGGTTCCAACTCCGACCGTTATGCAACAACAGATTCAAGCGTCGTTGTCGAATTCTTCCCTTGCAGATTCGAGTTAAGGGTTGCAGCCTCCTTCCTACATGGCTGTTGTAGCACCGAAACAGCAAATTGCAAATATTCCGCTGCATAACTTTTCGAGTTATTTGCTGCCAATGTTGAAAGGCAATCGTCTTTCCCTTTCGCTCCCGGACAGTCTGTTTGAGCAAAAAGAGAAGCTATTTTGGGAACAACTATGATAGGTCATATCTTCTTGGAAAAAGGAGAACAACCTCGTCCAACCATGCAAATTAAGTCAAAATTGCAACAGATTTAGAGATTGACGAAGCCTTAGAAGTTGGTGGTGATGGGGAAGGGCTGTTTTACGGTCCTTTTTTCAGACTCTGCTGATTTCAGGAAGGTTAAGTGTCCATCTACAACAGCAATCAAGGGAGGTAATTTTTCTCTACGTAAGTGGGTGGAGAATTTTGACCCTCAGAAGCTTCGGCAGCATGTTGCACATGTTTGGGTTCGAATTAAGAAGCTCCCATATCATTTATGGGAAACGGAGATGATTGCAACCATTGCTCGTGCGGTGGGACAACCTATTGAGATTGATGGAATCTCAGTCAATGGTTCCATGGGACTTTTCGTTCGTGTCCTCATTGAGCTGGATATGAAGGAAGATCGAATTTTTGAACTTTGGATTGATAGGGGTTCGAAATCGTTCAAAGTGGAGTACGAATATGAGAACTTGCCTCCATACTGCTCTATTTGCCAGATTGTGGGGCATAGAGTGGAAAGATGTCGTAGGATTCAGAGAACGGACAAGAGGAAGGAAGAGAAGGTATGGATTAAAGTTGGCAGGAAGGGTGAAGCTCGTTAGAAGCAGATTTCAGATCCTCCTTTGGTGGATCGGCCTAGAAATCAGCAGGGAGAAAAAAAAAAAAAAAGATGGTGACCTGAAAGAGGCCAGAAATGAATCTACAAAACAGTGGGTCGAGGGTGCTTTTAAGGGAAATCGGCAAAGGAAAAAGGCGGAAGATGCTCCTGCAACTTTGAATAGGTTTGAGATGTTTTCTAATGTTGCCAAGTTGGAGGAGACTAGAGGGGCACGACAACTCATTTATTCTGATGGAGTAAGGAATTTGGTTCTAGATTACGAAACGCGTCTCCTTGAGAAAGCTCGCTGCTTCGGATGTCCATGACAGTGACGAAGAGGAGGTAGAGGAGATAGAAATAATGCCTCCTCCGAAAAAGCAGGGGCAGCAGGTGGAGGGAAAGGGTGGTGTTGCTCAGTCTGCTTCCGATCAGCAGGATAAGAATTTCGAGGAGTCCCTTTCGGGTGCCTCTTCTGAATCTCTAGATAATTTGGTTACAAATAAAGGGGACCTTGCCCCATCACCCAAGATGCAGTGAGGAGAGGTAAGGTAGCTGGTTTTCAATACTATACGCACACTAAGGTGGATCCTCCGAAGTCTCTTTCTCCGTATAAGGAGTCATATTATGTGGAAGAACCTCTCTCCCAGCAGAAGGGGAAGAGAAATAGGAAGCCGAAGATTCCTACTAAGATCTATAATACTAGGAGTAAGCATGTCTTATCTGGAAAAGATCCTGAGGATGACAATGCTTTAAAGGTACATGATGAAGAATCGGATCTTAGCTTAGCTTTCTAGTCATCTCGGTGGTAGGGACGACTAGATTATCTTTTTTCTCTTTTCTTTTTATTCTTTTTAATTAGCCCCTTAGGTAGCTTTCTTTTTTCCATTTATTGTTTCCCTTTTCTTGTAATTTTCATTTATTCCTTTTTAATAATAATCTCAAATTAAGGACAACATAAAGGGAAAAATTGGCTAACAAGGATGGCCTTAAATCATATCCTAATTTAACACAATCTTGAGGAAGATTCATGGCAAGTTCTAGAGATTAACACGCATGTTTGACAAATCAAACAAGAATGAAATAGACTATAAATATGTACTAGTCATGGCTTAAATCTCACATAAGCTATTTTGAGTCTAAAGAGGACAAAACAATAGATCCATCAATTCATGCTCAATCCCTCATGAAATTCTCACACTCATCAAGTTAAATCCAAACCAACAATTTCATCATTAGCCAAGTTACTCATTCATCTAAAAACATGCTTTTTTTTTAATTTTTATAGAACTTAAACTAAGACAAATTACTAAATCAAACTAAACTAAACAACTAACAATTAAGCTAAGAAATCAAATAAAATAAAAGACACGATAAACTACCTTCTCCATTCTCCCAAACTTATTCAACAACAATGAAGAATAAGTTTGTAAGTAGAAGAGAAAGTTGAGTGGAACAAACTAACCAGATCAAAAGGGTGGAGGCGGAGGCGGAGGGTAGTTGTGATTCTGCACCCAATCAAATATGCCGGTGATCCCTTGTTGCATCATCTCATAATTCCTTCGCATCTCCTCATCATATTGCATTTGGGCCTCATATTGGTGACGAGCCTCCTCCTCTTGGCGATCAAATTGAGCATACACCTCGTTGGCAAAAGTATCCAACCGAGTATTCGTCGTCCCAAAGTGAGTGTTGAGGCGTTGCTCATAGGCATCAAAGTAGGAAGACGGCACATAGCGTCGACGGTTGGAAGGGCCAGGGGCATCTTGAGGAACTTCTTATTGTTCAGGCTCGCCTTGAGGCTCATCGTTGCCACCATGATCATCACCCTCATCATTATATCCATAAGGCACATCCCCCAAAATAGGCCCATGAAGCGGCTTATCAATTGTAAATTGACGATGCAATGGAGTCATCGTCAACCAATTAACATCATTCTCATCCCAAGCATCCATGTTAGTCAATTGAGGACGAGGCAACAAGAAAAGCTTATGACGATCCTCCTTAAGTCACCAAAAGAGACGGTGGACACCCTTGATCATCTTATGAGCCTTCAACAAATTCATATCCACCAAAATACTCTTGCAAACAATGGGAGTGTCGGGATCAACATAAAAAATAAAGCAATAGGAGTAATCATACCTCTAATGCAAATAGGAACCGCATCAATGTCGGCTTGCAACTTGAATTGGTTGGCCATATACGCCCCAACATCCAAATAAGTACTGGTGAACATCCCTTGAAGAAAATATAACTCATCGGCGCTCATTGCTCCACAATTATCACGAGCAAGAAAAGTGAACCCAAGAACTCTTTGAATGTACCGAAAGACAGGATTGCGAATAGAAGACGACTTGGAATAGCCCAAAGTGAATTGGATTTCAGCCTTGTACTCCATTAAAACATTTTTTCTCCAAAGGTTGGCAGCGTACTTGCATGAAGATGGTAAGCAATTCTATCGGAGCAAGATAAAATAGCATTAAGCTCGGTGGTACTCAACACGCGCGGCTCATCCCCCAATTGAAACTTGATACGAACCGGGACGACATTCTCCTCTTCTACCACCAACATACAAAGGAACTCCAAAGTGATACCACGATAGGTAAGCCAATTCGCCGTCAAAAGAGGACGCAACCCCATTCTATCAACAAGTAACCACTTGGAATCGGTTATCCCCAAAGCTTCCATAGTGGCACCACAAATGAATCGGCCCAACTTGATCTTCAATTTGCTCAATACCTCCCACTTAGCTCGAGAAGCATCCGTGCGAAGATGAAATCTATACCCCTCTGCATTGCATTCGACTGAAGGAGCTTGACGAGAAAAAGATCCTTTCTCTTTGGATTTTCCTTTTCCGGCATCCCTTGATTTCCATTTATCTTTCCTTAGCCCCATAGTAACTAAACAAACCTACACACACAAAACAAAACCAACTAGACAAAAATAAATAACTAGAAAGGCTAAAGAAAACCAAATAAACTAAATTACTAACGAAAAATTAAGAAAAACACGCCCCCCATATGCAAATAATAGCATAAACTCTCCCCCCAAACTTGTCATTAGTAATATGGACCAATAAAGCCCAACACCAACATATATGCATGCCAAGAACAATAATCCCACAACTCAATTCTCCAAAATTAAATAAAAGCATAACAAAATGAAGAAATTCATGCAATTCACAAGTTATCCATTACAAGAAAGCATAATCCTAGCATACCCATAGCATATAGAAGCATTTCGAACAATCAATTTCAAGTTTAGAACAAGAAATTAAAAATTCCCAAATTCAAGCGCTAGGTGATAAAAAAAAACGAAAATTCATGGATAAAAACTCAAAATAATTGGTCAAAATGCTCAAAAACATGTAAAGAATCAAAAACTAAGAAGAAAAGATGAAGAAATCGTACCTTTGTCTTCCTTGGAATGGAAGAAGATTGAAGGAGAAGAGAGTTTGAGGGAGAAAGTGTGTTGGTGTGTGGAGGGAATGAGGAAAAAGAAGTAAAAATTCGAATTAAACTGAAAGAAAAAAAAAACTTACCTTAAACCGGTCAAAACCCGGTTTTGGGCAACAAAAGAGCTGGACCGGCGGAGGGCATGCGGCCGCATACGGGACTGAAAGAAAAACGTTTCTCGCGAGGTTGAACTTCCAGGGCCATGCAGTCCCGTCATGCGGCCGCATGGCGGACCGCATGCCCTCATGCAGCTGATTTTACACCTCATGCGGTAGAGTGCAGACCACATACCCCTGTTCTTGATTTTGTTTTTTTTTCTACAAAACAAAATTAAGCAAACTAGAATAAATAAAAAAATAAAATTAAGAGCAAAACTAAAAACTAACCTCGTTAGGTTGCCTCCCAACTAGTGCTTAGTTTAACGTCGTTAGCTCGACGTAATGGCCGACTCATGGCATGTCTAAAAGAATGTGGAGGACATCCTTAGGTGACTCAGAATGATGATAAGCTTTAATCCTTTGCCCATTCACGATAAACAACGAACCATCCGTATTGATCAACTCAACATCTCCACTTATAAGACCCGACCACCTAGACTTCAATTTTTCGGGAAAGAGTCGAAGATGAGAGTTGAACAACAAGACCAAATCCCCCACTTTAAACTCTCTCTTTTGAATCATCTTATCATGGAACCTCTTAGTTCTCTCCTTATACAAGCTTGAATTCTCATACGCCTCTTCTCGAAACGCATCCAGCTCATTAAGTTGCAACATTCTTACCTTCCCCGCCGATTGAAAATCAAAATTCAACTTCTTCACGGTCCAAAACGCCTAGTGTGCAAACTCAATGGGCAAGTGACAAGATTTACCAAAGACCAATTGATAGGGAGACATACCTAGAGGGGTTTTGTACGCCGTCCTATATGCCCAAAGTGCATCGTCGAGCAAGTTCGCCCAATCTTTACGACTTCCGTTAACGGTCTTCTCCAATATCTGCTTGACCTCCCTATTCGCAAGCTGACGAAGCGCTATCGTTACACACTTCGCACAGATAAATTTATAAACACCTCTTGCCCAACAAGATAGTAGCTAGTGGCAAGTGGGGTCGATCCCAAGGGACTTGGCGTAGATCTGCTCTTCAAATCGAACTCAACAAAAGGGGTTTTGACTGCAATATATCCTGTAACTCAACAAGTAACAATATCAAATAACAAAAGAGTTTGGATTGGGTTTCAAATCCATGTTTCTAATTACTCATCACTAGTTCATTGGTGCAAAGATATTCAATTAACTGATCTTATCACTTGGTTTAAGACAAAGATTAGTTTATACCCTAAAGGTCACAAAGTCACGATATAAACACACTTAGCCTATGTCTAACCAATTTTACAGATCTTGACTAGAAGGCAAGATCTCCTCTTTTGATCAACAAAGTCACGAAAACACTTCAATAATGATGCTGCCCAATAGGCATTAAGAATAAACAGACCCAAGACAGCCAAGGGGAAAGTCAATACCGACTGCTCTCCAACACTCTTTACCTTATTGGGCACGAAAGACACTCTCGAGTTAAATTCCAATTCCTGTTAATGCCTTAATATCAATATCTAGATGGTGATCAATCATATGTCAATATCAATTAAGTCTAGAACTATTCCTAAGTGTTTCGAAAACAAAATCAATTAACGAACTAACACAATTCGACCTCACAAGTTTAGAACAAGTAATTTACGATCACTTCATCTACATCCAACCCAAATGATAAATTTAGCTAGACATAATAGTAAACGAAAGCACAAAATATATAAAGGAAAACATACTTATCATAAAACTGAAAACGGGTTGTTGTCCAAAAGCGTAGTCAGCAACCAAGGTCTTGGCTTCACGCCAACAACTAAACTACTGCAAAAAATATAAAACGAACGTAAAAGTAAATTTCCCGTAGGACTTGTTTCTTCCTCACTTCCTCTCAAACTAAGAATGCGGAACTAACTATGAACGTGAATAAAACGACACACATTACATAAGGGAGTCGGCCATATATATAGGCGATGGAAATTAGGGTTTAGGGAAGTTTCCTTGTTGATGAAAGACTCTTCCATGCATATCCGCCTTTCTCTCTCATGCATACAGCCATGATTCTCTTTCCTTACTTGGTAGATATCTTCTTTGATTAGGTCCGGGTAGGATAAGGAAAGAAATATCCGATCCTTATCCTCTTTCTTGAAGGAAAAGAAATCTGCTGCTGGCTCGACTCACTTCTTGCCCTCGATGTCTGCATCCTGGATTGCTTCCTGTGTTGACCAAGATCCTGACTCCTTTGGGTACTCTGTCTGTTGGCTTCAAGGATATGGAGAGGTACTCCCTGACTTGTAGAGCATGTAAAACGTTGTTGCTCAGCTGTAAGCCTCCAGCCCTATGCCCATTTGCATCGTATCGCCATTTCAGCATCTTAACAACAGATTTTCCACCAAATTTGCCCAATATCCCACCTGATCTTCCCTACACACCATCTCTCGACTTTGTTTCCCCCCAGACATACTTTGACTCGATAAAGACTAAAAACACAAGAAAAACATAAGAAAAGATGGACACAAATATGGGTTCATCACACTCACACACTTGAATTACACTTGTCCTCATGTGTACGGTTGCAACTCCATCTAAGACTCAAACGCAGAAAAGGCAAAATAAAAAACACAGACTCAAAAGATCAGCAAAACAACATGTTAGTCCAACAAAACGTGTAAGCAGATATTGCCATCAAACAGGTCAAGATAGAGTTATTGGGCAACATGGGTATCCTCACCAGCAATCAACTCTCAAGTGTAAATGGTTAAATGTATACGCTCTTGACCAACATCAACAATGTTTTTCCACAGGCTTGTGCTGTATTTGTATAAAGCAGTTAAAGGTCAAAAACCTCACAGTTCATGCCCAATATCTCATTCCGTCCTACCTATCTACATACGGCATCATCTACATTAACATATCTATTTTGACCTATCATGCCACATGTTGATCAACAACTAAAACAAACTTTAAAAACACAATAATGACCAACTTCCCAACACCTACACACTTTGCCTCAGGCAAAGTGAGTACAATGTTGGGCAACACAAAGCAAAAACTTACTCAATAAATATTTACTGACTAAGCCAAGAAGGATATTCTAAGGCCTTCACCACACAATTTGCTGGGCAAATTGTGGGTGAAAGCAGTAAGTGTACCTTCTCGACCAACACAACACAAAAATAAAACATAAAAACTCATAAAAAAAACTACACTAACATAAAAATGGGAGGAACAACAAATCAAAGAGAAGATTCAGGCGGGTACCTGAATCCTTGGTGTGCAAAGATTGCCAGCTGGGCATCCCTGATCTCGATCAACATCTTCTCCATGTTGGCTAGTTTTGTCTCGACTTCATTGTTGGGCAGCACTGCTACGCTGGTGCTTGCCTCCTTCTTCTTGCCCAGGGGTGGTCGCTTGGTGGATTTTGTCCTGCCGTAGTCGTTGAACACGTATTTGTCATTCCTCAACTCAATGTCGTTCATCTTCTTCAAGGCAGCTTCTCCCAACTTGTTGACCGCCACCACCGACTTCCCCTTCATCTCGTCGTAGACACCAACTCCCTTCGCAAAAGCCGTCACAAAGTGCCCACATGTACATCCCAAAGCCTGTTTTGCCAGTGCCGTCTTCAGTTGCTCATCAAGAAAGGCCGCGAAATTGACCTTAGTCTTGGTGTGCATACACCACAACAAGTACCTCTCCTTGTTGCTCAGGCTGTTGCCACTATCGTTCTTGCCGTACAAGTTGTAGGCGAGAATACGATGGCAAAGCCTTAGGGCATGAGTCTTCAACTCAGTTCCCTTGTTGTTGGCCCCGTAGTATGGTGCTCAATTTCGGATCTCCTTCCACTGCTCCTCGTAAGCTACATCGCCTGGGGATGGTACCATGGTCTTGGCCTCCATGAACTCTTTCTTGGCCAAGTCCCTCAAGCTCACCATCCCCAGAATCTGGTTAAGGGCGCTTACTTGGAAATCGTACTTTTCGCCCAACAGTGAGAAGAAGATCATGCTCACCCCAGTCTCGGGATCACTTGTTACTGCCACCGTGCTGTACACCTCTTTTACTTGGTCCTCATAGGCCTCCACAGGCCACTCCAAAAACTGACCCCAGCCTGTCTAGCTCAGTTGGTAGAGCGCAAGGCTCTTAACCTTGTGGTCGTGGGTTCGAGCCCCACGGTGGGCGTTCTGTTCTTTATTACTTATTTCATTTTAAGTTGATATGGCCGAGTTGGTCTAAGGCGCCAGATTAAGGTTCTGGTCCGAAAGGGCGTGGGTTCGAATCCCACTGTCAACAATAATTCCAAATTTTATAGTTTATCTACAATTGTAATTTTGTTTATTACTCTAGCCTAGTGGGAGTACCGATGTCTATTGGCATAGACCACCCGTTTTCGACTCCCTAAAAGCGCGCCCCATCCCAATTACTTTCGTGTGTGTGTGTTAGCCTAGTGGTAGTGAGGTTAATGCCCGGGCCAAAGGTCACGGGTTCGAGTCCTCCATCATGCGGTATTTAAATTTCCTTGTAATATTGTTCAAAAAAAAAAAAAAAAACTGACCCCAGCCTATCCCCTCAAATAGCTTCCTGACTTCTTGGGCAATACCCAGGTTCTCGTATAGTTTGAAATTGAGAACCCTAGGTGCAGTCACCTTCCAATCCCTGGGCTTCCTACAAGTCACCACTGTAGCACCTTTCTTCTTCTTCCTGTTCCGACCACTTGCTGGAGTAGACTGGTCATCAACCTCTTCTTTCTCAACATCGTCCCCTGCTTCTTCCTCGCTAACCCTCGACAAGATTCCAACAGCTGTCCCTTTCGAGATCGACGGATGGACAGACCCAGCGTCCGAAGCAGCAGATTTGTGCTTCTTCGCTGGCGTGTCTTCACCACCGTGAGGGCGCTTCATGGCAGTCCGATCACTCTTCATCGCCGGCCTTTCCTTGGCCTTCGTCTTCGCCTCCACCGCCAGCCCTGCAGCCACTTCTTCTATTGCCTCACCCAGGTCTTCTTCCTTATTCTCTTCGTCTTCCACATTATCACCTTCTCCTTCACCATCTTTCTCATCCCCTTCCTCGCCGTCGTCTTCTTCCTCCTCTACTTCTTCTTCCAGATCCTCCTTCTCAAATATGGGCTTCTACTGAGTCTCTTTCTCCGACTGCTTCGCCACCTCGTCTATCAGGCTTGGGTTCTCATCGCTCATCATGAGTGCGACGTCGACCGGCGGGCTTTTGGGCATGTTTGACCTGATGGTGACGGAAGGGTTTTGGTCGGCAGAGGGTTTGCCGGGTTACGTGGGAAGTTTCCTTTTGGTGGTGGGTTTAGGTTTCGTAGTGGTGGTGGCAGTATTGTCGGTGGTGAGATCGATGTTTGTTCCGGTGGGGATTTGGTTGAGTTTTCTATTTCTTGGGCGAGTGGACATTATAGTAAGGGTTTGGAGGTTTTGATGGAGAGAGAATAGAGAGAAAATGAGAAGTTGCAGAGTTAAAATTCAAATTGGTAGTGGGGGTAGTGGAGATGACGTGATGTAATCGGTATATAGGGCGCGGTTTTTAAGGGCAATAGTAACCGCCTCGGAAAGTCTTTGAGCAACAACTTGGTTCTTGATCGCGTCCTCTGCTCAACACCTAGCTTTCTTCTTAATCTTGGTTCCTGATCTACAACCTGCATCTTGCACAACATCTCCTGCACACTTCAAACACAAATATACTCCGGAAGCAAACTCTTTCCGATGGTTAGACTTAAAATAAATTACTAAGAAATCAACCACCTAACTAATTTTTTTTGGATTTTCAACATTTTTTCTCAAAATAACGGTTAAAAATAAAGAAATAACAAAAAAGAACAAATAAAATAAAAATACTAACTAGGTTACCTCCTGGACAGCGCCCCGTTTAAGGTCTTGGGCACGACACCCCCCTCTTTAGAAGTCAGAGGTCCTCCTCGACAGGGAACCAAGATGGTTCCCCCTCAACAAACTGTTCTTTCCCAAGATAGGCCTTCAAGCGCTGGCCATTAACTTTAAAAACCTTATCGTTCTTGGGATCCTTGACTTCAACAGCTCTATTTGGGAATTGAGCTTGTACTTCATAGGGTCCTGCCCACTTGGTCGAGAGCTTACCTGAAGAAAGCCTAAATCGCGTTTGGTACAGCAACACTTGTTGCCCAAAATGGAACTTCATCTCTTTAATCAAAAGATCGTGGGTCTTATTCATCCTTTCTTTGTATAACCCAGCATTGTCATAGGCTTGGAGTTTTATCTCATCAAGTTCTTAGATCTCGAGCTTCCTTGATTCTCCTGCCTCATTCCAATCGAGGTTGAGTTGGGCAACAGCCCAATGTGCTCGATGTTCCAGCTCCACGGGCAAGTGGCATCTCTTGCCATAGATCATTCGATAAGGGGACATGCCAAAAAAGTGTCTTAAAGGCAGTCCTATATGCCCATAAAGCATCATCGAGGTGCATACTTCAATCCTTCTTTGTAGTGCCCACAGTCTTTCTCAAGATCGTCTTGATTATACGATTGGACAATTCTGCTTGTCTATTGGCTTGTGGGTGGTAGGCTGTTGACACACGATGAATAACTCCATACTTCTTGAACAAGGCGGTCACCATGCAAAAATGAGAACCTTGACCACTGATTATAGCTTGAGGTACACCAAATCTATTGAAAATATGTGTTCTCAAAAAATTGGAGACCACCTTAGAATCATCCTTGTGGGAAGCACGAGCCTCTACCCACTTTGAGACATAGTCTACTGCCAATATTATGTACTTGTTTCGTTTGGAACTCGGCAAGGGTTCCATAAAATCCATGCCCCATACGTCGAACACCTCCACGGGCAAGATCGGTATCATGGGCATTTCGTTGCGTCTCATGATGTTGCCTTCCTTTTGTCACTTCTTGCACATCTTGACGCACTCATAACAATCTCTGAACAATGTTGGCCAATAAAAGCCGCACTCTAAAATCTTCCTTGCAGTCCCTTGATGCCCAAAATGTCCTCCGCATTCCTTGTTGTGACAATGCTCAAGAATGCTCTTTTGCTCTTTATCCTCGACACACCTCCTTATGATCTTGTCCGCACATTTCCTCCATAAATATGGCTCGTCCCAAATATAGAAATGGCTCTCGTGTTTAAGCATGTTCCTTTGATAAGGCCCAAGGTCGGAGGGTATCTCTCCAGTCACGAAGTAATTCACGATATCAGCATACCATGGTTCATCTTGGGCAAGACTCAGGTTCTCGTCGGGAAAAGTCTCCTTGATCGGCTCCCCATCATCAGGCTGGAGGATTCGACTTAGGTGGTCGGCAACTTGGTTCTGGGCACCACTCTTGTCTTTGATCTCTATGTCAAATTCCTGCAACAAGAGGATCCACCTAATCAATCTTGGCTTGGACTCCTTCTTACTCAACAAGTATTTCAATGATGCATGATCCGTGTACACTATGGTCTTGCCTCCAAGCAAATAGGATCTCAACTTTTCAAAAGCGAAGACAATAGCCAACAACTCCTTCTCCGTAGTGGCATAATTGCATTGGGTGGGGTTCAACGTCTTGAAAGCATAATAGATGACATAGCTTTCCTTTCCACGTTTTTGCCCAAGAACTGCTCCCACGGCATAAGCACTGGCATCACACATTAATTCAAAAGGCAACCCCCAATCCGGAGGTTGGATAATGGGGGTTGTGATCAAGTTCTCCTTCAAGGTATGGAACGCCTTCTTGCAATCTTCAGTGAACTCCCATGGCACATCATTTTGAAGTAGTCTCGTCAATTGTTGTGCGATCTTGGCAAAATTCTTGACAATTCTTCTATAGAACCCAGTATACCCTAGGAATCCTCTCAACTCCTTCATAGATCTTGGTAGGGTAACTTGACAATAATGTCGATCTTGGCTTTATCCACCTCAATTCCTTTTCCTGAATTGACATGCCCCAAGACGATTCTTTCTTTTACCATAAAATGGCATTTTTCAAAATTCAACACAAGGCTCTTCTCAACACAACTTTTCAAGACTCGATCCAGGTTGTTGAGGCATGATTTGAAGGTCTTTCCATAGACGGTAAAGTCTTCCATAAAGACTTCGATGCACTCTTCAAGAAGGTCTGAAAAAATGTGCATCATACACCTTTGAAATGTCCCTGGTGCATTACACAATCCAAATGGCATCCTCCTATATGCAAATGTGCCAAACGGGCATGTGAAGGTTGTCTTGCCTTGATCCTCGTCAGTAACCCAGATCTGCATGTAACCAAAATAACCATCAAGAAAGCAATAGTAGTCATTACCAGCCAACCTTTCAAGCATCTCGTCGATGAAGGGCAAAGGAAAATGATCCTTCTTCATCTTTTGGTTGAGCTTTCGGTAATCTATACACACTCGCCATCCAGTTTGCAATCTCATGGCCACCATCTCATTCTTCTCGTTCTCAACAACTTGGATTCCTGACTTCTTGGGAACCATGTGCATAGGACTTACCCACCTGCTGTCAGACACGGGGTATATGATTCCCAAGTCAAGAAGCTTGAGTATCTCTTTCCTTACCACTTCTTTCATGGCAGGATTCAATCTCCTTTGTGGATCTCTTACTAGGGCAACATCCTCTTCAAGCAAGATGTAATGAACGTAGTCCACAGGGTTAATGCCCTTGATGTCGGCCAAGGTCCACCCTATTGCTTCCTTATATTTGCTCAATACCTCACCAAATCTGATCTCCTCCATTCTTGACAGTTCGGATGATATGATCACGGGCAAAGTTTCGTTCTTGCCGAGATATATGTATTTTAGGTGCTTGGGCAAAGGTTTCAGCTCCAACGTAGGGGCCTTGTGCAATGATGGCACCATCCTGTCCTCCGGCTTCAATTCAGGGATGTTGAGTGGTTCAAACCCTTGAGGTTGCATGTTGCCCAGAATCCAGGCATAACTACATTCTTCCACATCTGCTGGTTCATCGTTCTGGGCAAGATCCTCCTCTGTCTGCAAGCCGGCATCCTCCTCAAGAACTTTCTGTTGCCAAAATTCTTCTACCAACTCCTCAGTCTCTTCATGGGGTAACTCCTTGAATTCCTCATCGAACTCGTCTTCATCTTCACAGAAATTTTTAGGAGTGTTATTGTCCTCTAGCTCCTCATCCGTCCCATAGTCTTCATCGGTGGAGTCGAAACTGTGTCAGGATAGCGAACATGCCAGGATCCTTCTTCTTGAGCGGGATGTGAGAATTCATGAGTGCTGACACGTTCTCCACATGGAAACGGTCATTATTTGGGAACTTGGTCTTCTTCAAGCACATCTCTTGCAAAAATTTTGCACACTTTGGCATGGATTGTAATGCCATCAATAGTGGCAGGTTTATCTCCACTTTCTTGAACACCTCCATCATGTCCTCCAACTCCTTCTGATCACGATCGCGAACAAAACGTCTTAGATAGGGGATTTTCGCCTTAGCAATGCGAGGAATGGTCCTCTTGGCCAAAACCTCTGCTTCTTTTTCAGCTTTCAAAGAATTCAACAACACATCATCTTTATCAAACCCCAACTTTGATCTCTCCATTTTTATGTAATCAAACAAGGCTTCATCCTCTTCATTATCGAAGACGGGGTTCTTATTGGCCTTTATCCCTTCTTCATGCTTTGCCTTCAACTCTACATAAAGGTCATTGATATCTCCTGAGCTCATTTTAGTTTCTTCTACTCGAGCAGGTCCCTTGAGTTGGGTCTTGGGCAGCACCTCTGACAAATCCTTACCACTTCGCAAAGTCACAGCATTGACTTGCTCCTTATTGACCTCCACTTGGGCAGGAAGCCTTCCGCTCTTGTCATCTACAAGCTTTGACAGAGTTTGGTTTATGTGAGTTAATTGAGCTTGAAGGTTGTTCGATTTTCAATTGAAAGTTCTCAAAATCCCTCCTAAGCCTTTGGTTCTCATTGGTAAACCTATCAATGGTCTCCTTCATGAACTCCATCTTTGCTGGCTCTCGATGTGGAGGAACATAGTTATGTTGTTGTTGAGGCTACTGTTGAGGTGGAGGCACATATTGCTGTTGAACAGGCTACTATGGTTGTTTGTGGGCAGGAGGCATTTGATAGTGGTTGTTGTCATACCTCAGGTTCTCGTGCTGATTCTGCCTATAGCCATAATTGTTTCCATAGTTGTTGTTATTGTCATACTGGAACCTTTGTTGCCCACCATCTTGTTGGTTCTGACCTATTGCATTCACCTCTTCTCCTTCTTCCACGAACCAAGTGGGACATTCCGAGGTGATATGTGATGTTGTCTGGCATACTTCACATTGCTTCACAGCTCTTTGAACTTCCTTGCCATCTACCTTCTTCTTCAAATCCTCCATTTGGCCAGACATCTTGGTCATGAAGTGTTTCATGGTGCTGACCAAGTAGTCTGAATTTCCCTTGTTGCCTTCATACCCCTCTCTTGGGATATCATCTTTATCTCGTGATTGTTCAGCCATGGCGGTTATTTTCTTGAACATATCAGATGGTAGTTGATCGACTATTGCTCATCCACACACTGCAATTATGTATTTCCTCTCTGATGCTCTCAGTCCTTTTAAGAAATGCTCGATCAAATCAATGTCCTCGATTCGATGTTAAGGACATCTTGAGATCAACTTCTTGAACCTCTCATAATATTCGTACAACGACTCACTCCCACTCATTTTGATCGAGGAAATGGCATTCCTTCCATTTTGTATCCGGCCAATGGGTATGTATTTGTCAAGGAAAGCCTGCTGCAACTTCTTTCAGGTGTTGATGCTTCCCTCTGGCAAGGTGTAAAGCCACTTACGTATTACTCCGTCAAGAAGTGAGAACAGAAACGTGAGTAACCTTACGTAGTCTGGAAATGTATCTTGGGCAGCATCTCGTTCTCTGGCAGCATCTCGGGCAGGAGGGGTATTGTTCCTTACAGTGCTAATCGTCATTTCAAAGTTTTGAAGATGGGTCTGAGGGTCTTCTCCGGGATGATCACTGAACTTGGGTAGTATCTGTATCAGCGAATGTTTGAACTCTCGGTTGCCATTGATGGTGGGCAACTGGATACTTGAAGGTCTGATCCCCTTGTTGTCAGGGAACATAATCTGACGGATGGTTTTCTCTTGCTGTCCTGCCATGGTTGTTGATGTCTCTGATTCTGAACTGGATGTTGACTTCTCGCTGTCTGTACTCGCTGTTGAGCAAGAATCGTCTTCTTGCTCAATATCCTTATCTTCTGTCAAGCTCGGCAACTCTGAAGGTTCGTTAACGCCTTCCTTGAAATCTTTCTTCTTCTTACGTTGTTCTGCTCGATTTGTCCTCGCTATCACCTCTGGGCAAGTTCCTGGATCTTGTAGATCTCCATCACTCCGTAGATGTGGCTTGGGCATAAACCGTGCTCAACTCAAGCTAGAAGAGTAAACTAGCTTAAAACCAGGTCCCCAGCAACGGCACTAATTTGACGAAGGGCTGTCGTTACACTCTTCGCACAAATAAATTTATAAACACCTCTTGCCCAACAAGATAGTGTCAAGTGGGGTCGATCCTAAGGGACTTGGCGTAGATCAGCTCTTCAAATCGAACTCAACAAAAGGGGTTTTGACTGCAATGTATCCTGTAACTCAACAAGTAACAAAATCAAATAACAAAAGAGTTCTGATAGGGTTTCGAATCCATGTTCCTAATTACTCATCACTCATTCATTGGTGCAAAGATATTCAATTAACTGATCTTATCACTTAGTTTAAGACAAAGATTAGTTTATACCCTAAAGTTCATGAAGTCACGATATAAACACACTTAGCCTATGTCTAACCAATTTTTTAAAGATCTTGACCAGAAGGCAAGATCTCCTCTTTTGATCAACAAAGTCACGAAGACACTTCAGTAATGATGCTTCCCAACAGGCATTATGAATAAACAGACCCAAGACAGCCAAGGGGTAAGTCAATACCGACTGCTCTCCAACACTCTTTACCTTCTTGGGCACGAAAGACACTCTCGAGTTAAATCTCAATTCATGTTAATGCCTTAATATCAAAATCTAGATGGTGATCAATCATAGGTCAATATCAATTAAGTCTAAGAATTATTCCTAAGTGTTTCAGGTACAAAATCAATTAACGAACTAACACAATTCGACCTCACAAGTTTAGAATGAGTAATTTACGATCACTTCATCTACATCCAACCCAAACAATAAATTTATCTAGACATAATAGTAAACGAAAGCATAAAATATATAAAGGAAAACATACTTATCATAAAACTGAAAACGGGTTCCTGCCCAAAAGCGTAGTCAGCAACCAAGGTCTTGGCTTCACGCCAACAACTAAACTACTGCAGAAAATATAAAACGAACGTAAAAGTAAATTGCCCGTAGGACTTGTTTCTTCCTCACTTCCTCTCAAACTAAGAATGCGGAACTAACTATGAACGTTAATAAAACGGCACACATTACATAAGGGAGTTGGCCATATATATAGGCGATGGAAATTAGGGTTTAGGGAAGTTTCCTTGTTGATGAAGAACTCTTCCATGCATATCCGCCTTTCTCTCTCATGCATGCAGCCACAATTCTCTTTCCTTGCTTGGTAGATATCTTCTTTGATTAGGTCCGACTAGGATAAGGAAAGAAATATCCTATCCTTATCCTCTTCCTTGAAGGAAAAGAAATCTGCTGCTGGCTCGACTCGCTTCTTGCCCTCGATGTCTGCATCCTGGATTGCTTCCTGTGTTGACCAAGATTCTGGCTCATTCGGGTACTCTATCTGTTGGCTTCAAGGATATGGGGAGGTACTTTCTGACTTGTAGAGCATGTAAAACGTTGTTGCCCAGCTGCAAGCCCCCAGCCCTATGCCCATTTGCATCGTATCGCCGTTTCAGCATCTCAACAACAGATTGTCCACCGAATTTGCCCAACATCCCACCTATTCTTCCCCGCACACCATCTCTCGACTTTGTGTCCTCCCAGACACACTTTGACTCGATAAAGACCAAAAACACAAGAAAAACACAAGAAAAGATGGACACAAATATGGGTTCATCACACCCACACACTTGAATTACATTTGCCCTCAAGTGTACGGTTGCAACTCCACCCAAGACTCAAACACAAAAAAGACAAAACAAAAAACAAAGACTCAAAAGATAGTCAAAACAACATGTTAGTCCAAGAACGTGTAAGCAGATATTGCCATCAAACAGGTCAAGATAGAGTTATTGGGCAACATGGGTATCCTCACCAGCACTCAACTCTCAAGTGTATATGGTTAAATGTATATGCTCTTGACCAACATCAACAATGTTTTTCCATAGGCTTGCCTGCCTTCTACATCTCTACTTCTCTGAACAAAATCAAAATCACTTATCCTTAGGTCTTTATTGGGTTGTAACGTGGCTTAAGGCAAAAGGTAGGGAATGTATAGGAACTGGCTAAGTCAAGAACTCGATTTTTGAGCAACAGATTGCCCTAAATTCCTCACTCCTCATAATCACTCCACCTTAGCATACTTATTATTTTCTGGACTTTTTTTTCTCTTTTTTTTTAATAATAAAAGATATTGCCCAGCATGTGCTACCCAACATTTTTCTTTCACCCCTCATTCTTCTAGACCTGAGTTCTTGACCAGGACGGCTTATAAATTCAGGCTATTATAAGTGATTTGAAAGAATTATCATCAAGCTCAAACGGGCTACACAAAGGGTAAATTCAACTAAGTCACACGAAGTTTTAATTAAGAAATGCAGGCAAGTTCTAGATCAACAAATGTCAACTGGTCTTTATAGTGCTGCATTTGTATAAAGCAGTTAAAGGTCTAAAACCTCACAGTTCATGCCCAATATCTCATTCCGTCCTACCTATCTACATACGGCATCATCTACATTAACATATCTATTTTGACCTATCATGCCACATGTTGATCAACAACTAAAACAAACTTTAAAAACACAATAATGACCAACTTCCCAACACCTACACACTTTGCCTCAGGCAAAGTGAGTACAATGTTGGGCAACACAAAGCAAAAACTTACTCAATAAATATTTACTGACTAAGCCAAGAAGGATATTCTAAGGCCTTCACCACACAATTTGCTGGGCAAATTGTGGGTGAAAGCAGTAAGTGTACCTTCTCGACCAACACAACACAAAAATAAAACATAAAAACTCATAAAAAAAACTACACTAACATAAAAATGGGAGGAACAACAAATCAAAGAGAAGATTCAGGCGGGTACCTGAATCCTTGGTGTGCAAAGATTGCCAGCTGGGCATCCCTGATCTCAATCAACATCTTCTCAATGTTGGCTAGTCTGGTCTCGACTTCATTGTTGGGCAGCACCGCTGCGCTGGTGCTTGCCTACTCCTTCTTACCCAGGGGTGGTGGCTTGCTGGATTTTGTCCTGTCATAGTCGATGAACACGTATCTGCCATTCCTCAACTCAATGTCGTTCATCTTCTTCAAGGCAGCTTCTCCCAACTTGTTGACCACCATCACCGGCTTCCCCTTCATCTCGTCGTAGACACCAACTCCCTTCGCAAAAGCCGTCATAAAGTGCCCACATGTACATTCCAAAGCCTGCTTTGCCAGCACCGTCTTCAGTTGCTCACCAAGAAAGGCCGCGAAATTGACCTTAGTCTTGGTGTGCATACACCACAACAAGTACCTCTCCTTGTTGCTCAGGTTGTTGCCACTATCGTTCTTGCCGTACAAGTTGTAGGCGAGAATACGATGGCAAAGCCTTAGGGCATGAGTCTTCAACTCAGTTCCCTTGTTGTTGGCCCCGTAGTATGGTGCTCCATTGCCGATCTCCTTCCACTGCTCCTGGTAAGCTACATCGCCCGGGGATGGTACCATGGTCTTGGCCTCCATAAACTCCTTCTTGGCCAAGTCCTTCAAGCTCACCATCCCCAGAATCTGGTTAAGGGCGCTCACTTGGAAATCGTACTTTTCGCCCAACAACGAGAAGGAAATCATGCTCACCCCAGTCTCGGGATCACTTGTTATTGTCGCCGTGTTGTACACCTCTTTTACTTGTTCCTAATAGACCTCCACAGGCCACTCCAAAAACTAACCCCAGCCTATCCCCTCAAACAGCTTCCTGACTTATTGGGCAACACCCAGGTTCTCGTATAGTTTGAAATCAAGAACCCTATGTGCAGTCACCTTCCAATCCCTGGGCTTCCTACAAGTCACCACCGTAGCACCCTTCTTCTTCTTCCTATTCCGACCACTTGCTGGAGTAGACTGGTCATCATCCTCTTCTTCCTCAACATCGTCCCCTGCTTCTTCCTCGCTAACCCACGATAGGATTCCGACAGCTGTCCCCTTCGAGATCGACGACTTGAAAGACCCGTTGTCTGAAGCAGCAGATTTGTGCTTCTTCGCCAGCGTGTCTTCGCAACCATAAGGGCGCTTCATGGCAGTCCGACCACTCTTTATCGCCGGCCTTTCCTTGGCCTTGGTCTTCGCCTCCGCCGCCAGCCCTGCAGCCATTTATTCTATTGCCTCATCCAGGTCTTCTTCCTTAATCTCTTCGTCTTTCACATTATCACCTTCTCCTTCACCATCTTTCTCGTCCCCTTCCTCCCCGTCGTCTTCTTTCTCCTCTGCTTCTTCTTCTAGATCTTCCTTCTCAAATACGGGCTTCGACTGAGTCTCCTCCTCCGACTGCTTCGCCGCCTCATCTATCAGACTTGTATTCTCATTGTTCATCATGAGTACAACATCGACCGACGGGCTTTTGGGCATGCTTGACCCGATGGTGACGGAAGGGTTTTGGTCGGCAGAGGGTTTGGCGGTTTCCATGGGAAGTTTCCTTTTGGTGGTGGTTTTAGGTTTCGTGGTGGTAGTGACGGTATTGTCGGTGGTGAGATCGATGTTAGTTCCGGTGGGGATTTTGTTGAGTTTTCTGTTTCTTGGGTGAGTGGACACCATAGTAAGGGTTTGAAGGTTTTGATGGAGAGAGAATAGAGACAAGATGAGAAGTTGTAGAGTTAAAATTCAAATTGGTAGTGGGGGTGGTGGAGACGATGTGATGTAATAGGTATATAGGGCGCGGTTTTTAAGGGCAATAGTAACCGCCTCGGAAAGTTTTTGAGCAACAACTTTGTTCTTGATTGCGTCCTCTGCTCAACACCCAGCTTTCTTCTTAATCTTGGTTCCTGATCTACAACTTGCATCTTGCTCAACATCTCATGCACACTTCAAAACACAAATATACTCCGGAAGCAAACTCTTTCCTATGGTTAGACTTAAAATAAATTACTAAGAAATCAACCACCTAACTAATTTTTTTTAGATTTTCAACATTTTTTCTCAAAATAACGGTTAAAAATAAAGAAATAACGAAAGAGAAGAAATAAAATAAAAATACTAACTAGGTTACCTCCTGGACAGCACCCCGTTTAAGGTCTTGGGCACGACACCCCCCTGTTTAGAAGTTAGAGGTCCTCCTCGACAGGGAACCCAGATGGTTACCCCTCAACAAACTGTTCTTTCCCAAGATAGGCCTTCAAGCGCTGGCCATTAACTTTACAAACCTTACCGTTCTTGGGATCCTTAACTTCAACAGCTCCATTTGGGAATTGAGCTTGTACTTCATAGGATCCTGCCCACTTGGTCGAGAGCTTACCTGAAGAAAGCCTAAATCTCGTTTGGTACAGCAACACTTGTTGTCGAAAATGGAACTCCTTCATCCTTTCTTTGTATAACCCAGCATTGTCATAGGCTTGGAGTTTTATCTCATCGAGTTCTTGGATCTCGAGCTTCCTTGATTCTCCTGCCTCGTTCCAATCGAGGTTGAGTTGGGCAACAGCCCAATGTGCTCGATGTTCCAGCTCCACGGGCAAGTGGCATCTCTTGCCATAGATCATGCGATAAGGGGACATGCCAAAAAGGTGTCCTAAAGGCAGTCCTATATGCCCATAAAGCATCATCGAGGCGCATACTCCAATCCTTCCTTGTAGTGCCCACGGTCTTTCTCAAGATCGTCTTGATTATACGATTGGACAATTCTGCTTGTCTATTGGCTTGTGGGTGGTAGGCTGTTGATACACGATGAGTAACTCCATACTTCTTGAACAAGGCGGTCACCATTGTGTTGCAAAAATGAGAACCTTGACCACTGATTATAGCTCGAGGTACACTAAATCTATTGAAAATATGTGTTCTCAAAAAATTGGAGACCACCTTAGAATCATCCTTGTGGGAAGCACAAGCCTCTACCCACTTCGAGACATAGTCTACTGCCAATATTATGTACTTGTTTCCTTTGGAACTCGGCAAGGGTCCCATAAAATCCATGCCCCATACGTCGAACACCTCCACGGGCAAGATCGGTATCATGGGCATTTCGTTGCATCTCGTGATGTTGCCTTCTCTTTGGCACTTCTCGCACATCTTGACCCACTCATAACAATCTCTGAACAATGTTCGCCAATAAAAGCCACACTCTAAAATCTTCCTTGCAGTCCGTTGATGCCCAAAATGTCCTCCACATTCCTTGTTGTGATAATGCTCAAGAATGCTCTTTTGCTCTTTATCCTCGACACACCTCCTTATGATCTTGTCCGTACATTCCCTACATAAATATGGTTCGTCCCAAATATAGAAACTGCTCTCATGTTTAAGCTTGTTCCTTTGATAACGCCCAAGGTCGGAGGGTATCTCTCCAGTCACCAAGTAATTCACGATATCAGCATACCATGGTTCATCTTGGGCAAGACTTAGGTGCTCGTCGGGAAAGGTCTCCTTGATAGGCACCCCATCATCAGGCTAGAGGATTCGACTTAGATGGTCGGCAACTTGGTTCTGGGCACCACTCTTGTCTTTGATCTCTATGTCAAATTCCTGCAACAAGAGGATCCAACTAATCAATCTTGGCTTGGACTCCTTCTTGCTCAACAAGTATTTCAATGCTGCGTGATCCGTGTACACTATGGTCTTGCCTCCAAGCAAATAGGATCTCAACTTTTCAAAAGCGAAGACAATAGCCAACAACTCCTTCTCCGTAGTGGCATAATTGCATTGGGCGGGGTTCAACGTCTTGGAAGCATAATAGATGACTTAGCTTTCCTTTTCACGTTTTTGCCCAAGAACTGCTCCCACGACATAACCACTAGCATCACACATTAATTCAAAAGGCATCCCCCAATCCGGAGGTTGGATAATGGGGGCTGTGATCAAGTTCTCCTTTAAGGCATGGAACGCCTTCTTGCAATCTTCAGTGAACTCCCATGGCACATCATTTTGAAGTAGTCTCGTCATTGGTTGTGCGATCTTGGAAAAATCCTTGACAAATCTTCTATAGAATCCAGCATACCCTATGAATCCTCTCAACTCCTTCACAGATCTTGGGTAGGGTAACTTGGCAATAATGGCAATCTTGGCTTTATCCACCTCAATTCCTTTTTCTGAAATGACATGCCCCAAGATGATTCCTTCTTTAACCATGAAATGGCATTTTTCATAATTCAACACAAGGCTCTTCTCAACACATCTTTTCAAGACTCGATCCAGGTTGTTGAGGCATGATTCAAAGGTCTTGTCGTAGACTGTAAAGTCATCCATAAAGACTTCAATGCACTCTTCAAGAAGGTCTGAAAAAATGTGCATCATACACCTTTGAAATGTCCCTGGTGCATTACACAATCCAAATGGCATCCTTTTATATGCAAATGTGCCAAACGGGCACGTGAAGATAGTTTTGCCTTGATCCTCGTCAGCAACCCAGATCTGCATGTAACCAGAATAACCGTCAAGAAAACAATAGTAGTCATTACCAGCCAACCTTTCAAGCATCTCGTCGATGAAGGGCAAAGGAAAATGATCCTTCTTCGTCTTTTGGTTGAGCTTTCGGTAATCTATACACACTCGCCATCTAGTTTGCAATCTCATGGCCACCATCTCATTCTTCTCGTTCTCAACAACTTGGATTCCCGACTTCTTGGGCACCACGTGCACAGGACTTACCCACCTGCTATTAGACACGGGGTATATGATCCCCAAGTCAAGAAGCTTGAGTATCTCTTTCATTACTACTTCTTTCATGGCGGGATTCAATCTCCTTTGTGGATCTCTTACTGGGGCAGCATCCTCTTCAAGCAAGATGTGATGAATGCAGTCCACAGGGTTAATGCCCTTGATGTCGGCCAAGGTCCACCCTATTGCTTCTTTTTATTTGCTCAATACCTCACCAACTCTGATCTCCTCCATGATTGACAATTCGGATGATATGATCACGCGTAAAGTTTCATTTTTGCTGAGATATATGTATTTTAGGTGCTTGGGCAAAGGTTTCAGCTCCAACGTAGGGGCCTTGTGCAATGATGGCACCATCCTGTCCTCCGGCTTCAATTCAGGGATGTAGAGTGGTTCAAACCCCTGAGGTTGCATGTTGCCCGGAATCCTGGCATAACTACATTCTTCCATATCTTCTAGTTCATCGTTCTGGGGAAGATCCTCCTATGTCTGCAAGCCGGCATCTTGCTCAAGAACTTTCTGTTGCCAATATTCCTCTACCAACTCCTCAGTCTCATCATGGGGTAAATCCTTGATTTCCTCATCGAACTTGTCTTCATCTTCACGGAAATTTTTAGGAGTGTTATTGTCCTCTAGCTCCTCATCCGTCCTATAGTCTTCATCGGTGGAGTCGAAACTGTGTCCATGGACTGACTTCTCCCAGAAATCTTTATCACTTTCATACTCATCGCCTTCATAAAACTTCAACAAGGCACTATCATCCTCAATATCCTCATCTTGGTCGAGATCTAGGTCGGGACCCTGTATTAAATTGAGTTCCGCATGGCCTGCATCCTCGTTGTCTTCTAAGAAGTAACATAAGCTATTCAATGTCTTCACTCGTCGACCAAATGTATTGAGGGTGTTGAGGTGTTCTAGGGCATCATCATGATTTTGCCGATAAGCGTCAAACTCGACGACTTCTCCAGCCACTTGAACTGTCAGCCTCCCAGTGTCACAATCGATTTTGGTGCAGGCCGTCCTCAAGAATGGCCTTCCGAGCAAGATCACTGGGTTTTTGATTGCTTTCTTTCCCATGTCAAGAACATAGAAGTCAGCTGGAAACAGAAGATCTCCCACCTTGACCAACACGTCCTCCAAAACTCCATCGGGGAAGACTGTGGACAAGTCCGCCAATTGAATGGCAACACAGGTAGGAGATAAAGGTCCAACACTTCTTGCCCAACAAGATAGTAGTATAGTGGTAAGTATTCCTGCCTGTCATGTGGGTGACCCGGGTTCGATCCCCGGCAACAGCGCCAATTTGACGAAGCGATGTCGTTACACTCTTTGCACAAATAAATTTATATACACCTCTTGTCCAACAAAATAGTAGTTAGTGGCAAGTGGGGTCGATCCCAAGGGACTTTGCGTAGATATGCTCTTCAAATCGAATTCAACAAAAGGGGTTTTGACTGCAATGTATCCTGTAACTCAACAAGTAACAATATCAAATAACAAATAGTTTGGATTGGGTTTTGAATCCATGATCCTAATTACTCATTACTCGTTCATTGGTGCAAAGATATTTAATTAACTGATCTTATCACTTGGTTTAAGACAAAGATTAGTTTATACCCTAAAGGTCACGAAGTCACGATATAAACACACTTAGCCTATGTCTAACAAATTTTACAGATCTTGACCAGAAGGCAAGATCTCCTCTTTTGATCAACAAAGTCACGAAGACATTTCAGTAACGATGCTGCCCAACAGGCATTAAGAATAAACAGACCCAAGATAGCCAAGTGGTAAGTCAATACCGACTGCTCTCTAACACTCATCTCGTCGAACATGGCTCTTGGCATTACATTTATCGAAGCTCCAAGATCAAGCATCACCTTGGGTATTGACGTAGTACCTATTGTGCATGGGATAGCGAACATGCCAGGATCTTTCTTCTTGAGCGGGATGTGAGAATTCATAAGTGCTGACACATTCTCCACATGGAAACGGGCATTATCTTGGTACTTGATCTTCTTCAAGCACATCTCTCGCAAAAATTTTGCACACTTTGGCATGGATTGTAATGCCATCAATAGTGGCAGGTTTATCTCCACTTTCTTGAACACCTCCATCATGTCTTCCAACTCCTTCTGATCACGATCGCGGGCAAAATGTCTTGGATATGGGATTTTTGCCTTAGCAATGCGAGGAACAGTCCTCTTGGCCAACGCCTCTGCTTTTTTTTCAGCCTTCAAAGAATCCAACAACACGTCATCTTTATCAAACCCCAGCTTTGATCTCTCCATTTTCACATAATCAAACAAGGCTTCATCCTCTTCATTATTGAAGACGGGGTTCTTATTGGTCTTTATCCCTTCTTCACGCTTTGCCTTCAACTCTACATAAAGGTCATTGATATCTCTTGAGCTCATTTTAGTTTCTTCTACTCGAGCAGGTCCCTTGAGTTGGGTCTTGGGCAGCACCTCTGATAAATCCTTACCACTTCCCAAAGTCACAGCATTGACTTACTCCTTATTGACCTCCACTTGGGCAGGAAGCCTTCCGCTCTTGTTATTTACAAGCTTTGACAGAGTTTGGTTTATGTGAGTTAATTGAACTTGAAGGTTGTTCGATTGACCTCGACTTTCCAATTGAAAGTTCTCAAAATCCCTCCTAAGCCTTTGGTTCTCATTGGTAAACCTATCAATGGTCTCCTTCATGAACTCCGTCTTTGCTGGTTCTCGATGTGGAGGAACATAGTTATATTGTTGTTGAGGCTGCTGTTGAGGTAGAGGCACATATTGCTGTTGAACAGGCTGCTGTGGTTGTTGGTGGGCAGGAGGCATTTGATAGTGGTTGTTGCCATACCTCAGGTTCTCGTGCTGATTCTGCCTATAGCCATAATTGTTGCCATAGTTGTTGTTATTGCCATACTGGAACCTTTATTGCCCACCACCTTATTGGTTCTGACCTATTGTCTTCACCTCTTCTCCTTCTTCCACGAACCAATTGGGACATTCCGAGGTGATATGTGATGTTGCCTGGCATACTTCACATCGTTTCACAGCTCTTTGAACTTTCTTGCCATCTACCTTCTTCTTCAAATCCTCCATTTGGCCAGACATCTTGGTCATGAAGTCTTTCTTGGTGCTGACCAAGTTGTCTGAATTTCCCTCGTTGCCTTCATACCCCCCTCTTGGGATATCATCTTCATCTCGTGATTGTTCAGCCATGGCGGCTATTTTCTTAAACACTTCAGATAGTAGTTGATCGACTCTTGCTCCTCCACACGCTGCAATCATGTATTTTCTCTCTGATGCTCTCAGTCCTTTTAAGAAATGCTCGATCAAATCAATGTCCTCGATTCGATGTTAAGGACATCTTGCGATCGACTTCTTGAACCTCTCATAATATTCGTACAATGACTCACTCCCACTCATTTTGATTGAGCAAATGGCATTCCTTCCACTTTGTATCCGGCCAACGGGTATGTATTTGTCAAGAAAAGCCTGCTGCAACTTCTTTCAAGTGTTGATGCTTCCCTCTGGTAAGGTGTAAAGCCACTCACGTGCTCCGTCAAGAAGTGAGAACGGAAAGGTGAGTAACCTTACGTAGTCTGGAAATGTATCTTGGGCAACATTTCATTCTCTGGCAGCATCTCGGGTAGGAGGGGTATTGTTCCTTACAGTGTTGATCGCTATTTCAAAGTCTTGAAGATGGGTCTGAGGGTCTTCTCCGGGATGATCGTTGAACTTGGGCAGTATCTATATCAGCGAATGTTTGAGCTCCCAGTTGCCATTGATGGTGGGCAACTGGATACTTGAAGGTCCGATCCCCTTGTCATCAGGGAACATAATCTGACGGATGGTTTTCTCTTGCTGTCCTGCCATGGTTGTTGATGTCTCTGATTCTGAACTAGATGTTGACTTCTCGCTGTCTGTACTCGTTGTTGAGCAAGAATCGTCTTCTTGCTCAATATCCTTATCTTCTGTCAAGCTCGACAACTCTGAAGGTTCGTTGACGCCTTCCTCCAGATCTTTCTTCTTCTTACGTTGTTCTGCTAGATTTCTCCTCGCTATCACCTCCGGAAAAGTTCCTGGATCTTGTGGATCTCCATCACTCCGTAGATGTGGCTTGGGCAGAAACCGTGCTCAACTCAAGCTAGAAGAGCAAATTAGCTTAAAACCAGGTCCCCAGCTTCGGCGCCAATTTGACGAAGCGATGTCGTTACACTCTTTGCACAAATAATTTTATAAACACCTCTTGCCCAACAAGATAGTAGTTAGTGGGAAGTGGGGTCGATCCCAAGGGACTTGGCGTAGATCTGCTCTTCAAATCGAACTCAACAAAAGGGGTTTTGATTGGAACGTATTCTGTAACTCAACAAGTAACAATATCAAATAACAAAAGAGTTTGGATTGGGTTTCGAATCCATGATCCTAATTACTCATCACTAGTTCATTGGTGCAAAGATATTCAATTAATTGATCTTATCACTTGGTTTAAGACAGAGATTAGTTTATACCCTAAAGGTCACGAAGTTACGATATAAACACACTTAGCCTATGTCTAACCAATTTTACAGATCTTGACAAGAAGGCAAGATCTCCTCTTTTGATCAACAAAGTCACGAAGACACTTCAGTAATGATGCTTCCCAACAGGCATTATGAATAAACAGACCCAAGACAGCCAAGGGGTAAGTCAATACCGACTGCTCTCCAACACTCTTTACCTTCTTGTGCACGAAAGACACTCTCGAGTTAAATCCCATTTCCTGTTAATGCCTTAATATCAATATCTAGATGATGATCAATCATATGTCAATATCAATTAAGTCTAGAATTATTCCTAAGTGTTTCGGGAAAAAAATCAATTAACGAACTCACACAATTCGACCTCACAAGTTTAGAACGAGTAATTTACGATCACTTCATCTACATCCAACCCAAACGATAAATTTAGCTAGACATAATAGTAAACGAAAGCACAAATATATAAAGTAAAATATACTTATCATAAAACTGAAAACGGGTTGCTGCCCAAAAGCGTAGTCAGCAACCATGATCTTGCCTTCACGCCAACAACTAAACTACTGCAGAAAATATAAAACGAACGTAAAAGTAAATTGCCCGTAGGACTTGTTTCTTTCTCACTTTTTCTCAAACTAAGAATGCAGAGCTAACTATGAACGTGAATAAAATGGCACACATTACATAAGGGAGTCGGCCATATATATAGGCGATGGAAATTAGGGTTTAGGGAAGTTTCTTGATGAAGGACTCTTCCATGCATATCCGCCTTTCTCTCTCATGCATGCAGCCACGATTCTCTTTCCTTGCTTGGTAGATATCTTCTTTGATTAGGTCCGGCTAGGATAAGGAAAGAAATATCCGATCCTTATCCTCTTCCTTGAAGGAAAAGAAATCTGCTGCTGGCTCGACTCGCTTCTTGCCCTCGATGTCTGCATCCTGGATTGCTTCCTGTGTTGACCAAGATCCTGGCTCCTTCGGGTACTTTGTCTGTTGGCTTCAAGGATATGGGGAGGTACTTCTTGACTTGTAGAGCATGTAAAACGTTGTTGCCCAGCTGCAAGCCTCCAGTCATATGCCCATTTGCATCGTATCGCCATTTTAGCATCTCAACAATAGATTTTCCACCGAATTTGCCCAACATCCCACCTGTTCTTCCCTGCACACCATCTCTCGACTTTGTGTCCTCCCAGACACACTTTGACTCGATAAAGACTAAAAATATAAGAAAAACACAAGAAAAGATGGACACAAATATGGGTTCATCACAAGCTCGGTATGGCCATTGGCTTGAGGATGGTAAGGCGTGGTAACTCGATGCTTCACACCATATCTATTAAGTAGACCTTCCAACCACTTATTACAAAAATGAGAACCACATCACTAATTAAAGTACGAGGAGTTCCATACCTTGTAAGAATGTTCTTTTGGAGGAATTTCAACACCACCTTGGAATCATTTGTTTGAGTTGGAACGGTTTTCACCCATCTCGACACGTACTCCACCGCCAAAAAGATGTATTGATTCCCATAAGAACTTGAAAACGGACCCATAAAGTCAATTCCCCACACATCATAGAGCTCAACCTCCACTATGCTTGTCAAGGGCATCTTATGGTGTTTGGTGATTCTTCCCATAATTTGACAACTATCGCAACGGCTAGTAAACTCATGACAATCCTTGTAAATAGACGGCCAATAGAATACACTTTATAACACCTTCATAGCAGTACGATTTGCCCCAAAGTGACCTCCACTAAGCGATGCATGGCATTGGGAGATTATCGACTCTCATTCCTCTTGGGGCACACATCTTCTAATCACCTCGTCGGCACACCGTCTATACAAAAACGGCTCCTCCCACATGTAGATCTTCACATCATGATAGAACTAATTTCTTTGATACATATTCAAATCCGAAGGAGGATGCACATTAAAGGCAAGATAATTAACAAAATCGGCATACCATGTAACTTTGGAGGCAACTTGCAACACTTGCTCATCGGGGAAGCTCTCATTGATTGGAACTCCAAGCTCCTCTCCTTCAACTGGGTTTTCCAACCTAGAGAGATGGTCGGCCACCATATTCTCACATCCTTTACGATCTTGAATCTCCACATCAAACTCTTGGAGTAGAAAGATCCACCGAATCAACCTTGGCTTGTGTCACACCCCGACTCCCGAGATGCGACGAATGACACTAACACCACTAACCTCATACTAACTCAACTCACATAAGGGTTCATGCTCGGGGAATCAAGGGATTATTGACTGAAAGCGATAACAAATAAGGCATGCTTCCAAATCATAGATCAAACACCAAGCGAGCATAGATAATTTACATATTAAATCCAAAAGGAATAAGTATGTCACGTTCACATGAAATGAGAATTAAGGAAAGCGGTAAATTGTATCGAGCACATCGCTCGTGAATTTAAACAAAGTATCTGAGTGCAATTCAAAAACATAACAAAAAAAACATATAATATTGCAGCGGAGACTTTGACTCAATTCCCAACAACTACATGTATGAAGACATGTAATTGCCAGCCAACTTTCTACTCAACCAAAGAACACACCATCAAGCTGCTCTCGCCATCCACATCCCGCTTACCTGCACGTTTAGAAATACATGCAGGGCTGAATACTTCGTACTCAGTGAAAACATGCCAAAACATTTGGAAAATTGCTCTTAGAGCTATACAATTGAACTTGCCTTGTCGTAGCATCACAAGTATTAATGCAATCAAAACGTTTACTTGTGTATGCAAAAATATTTTATATTTCTTGAAACGACAGAGCTGTCAAACATATTATGCACATACAGGTATAAATCATCTACACCTCATCTCTGTGTCGAGAAGTATGTCTCCTTCTCAAAACTGTGACCGGCTAAACCGAAGTAAAGCTCACAGTCACCTCAAACAATTCAAATACCACACGTGGGTTCCTGCCTTTTACAGGATAACAATAATAACATCTCAAGTAGATGATAATACATACCAACTCACATAAAACGGCAAGTCAATTGAATTTAAAAACTCAAATAATAATAATACTCAATAATAGCATTCATCGGAGTTTTGGTTTTAGAAAAGCCCACCTCTCTTCCGAAGATTCTAGCTAGGCGGCTTAATCTTTTTGAACGTCCTTGCTACTTTCCCGTCCCGCTCGGTCCTTCACAATTTAACATCGAATAAAGAATAAGACTCTCGACACGTAAGACGTAAAGTAGGTTTTGGTTTCGACTGAAGGACTTCTACTTGACTCGTCTCTCTCTATTTTTATCTTTTCTAAATCAATATCCTTTCTCGACTTTCTCATCCTCGGTTATCGACTCTACTCGGTTATTAAATAACTTCGTCTCACATTCTCGTTTCTAAATCATTTCTACTTTAGCATTTCTTGCTAGTTAAGGAAATATTATCTATCTCGTCTACATTACTCGAATTCTCTTTCGAGTTTTCGATTCAACTATCGTCATTTCAAATCAATCATATAAGCATTCTCATCAAATGATCAAGTCATTTCACCATTAACGAAACATAAGCATTTTCACTTAAGCACATAGGTTCAATCAAGCATAATAAATTAAACAAAAGTTCAAACAATAAGTATTTTGAATTTAAAATCTCAAATAGTCATTTAATAACTATGGACATAAAGCACAACGTTATTTACTAAATACGTCGTCTTTTCTCAATTACGTACACATACTCGTATGCGTACTCTTATCTTATATAATTATTGTATCTCTTTTCTTATTCTCAATTAAACTCTTATTTTCTCTACTTAATAGAAATTTGTATTCTATTTATAACTCGGCTCTTAGAATTTTGTTTTCTTTAATAAAATTCTCGTTTTCTTTGTTCTATGAAAGCTTGACTTTTAACTTAAAGTTCAAAACTCGATAACTTTATCATCTTATTTCAAATTAAAAAGATTTGAAAATTAAACTCAATTAATAACACTCAAGCATAATCAATCATTCAACATTCGATGTATTATCAATAAAAGAGCATTTAAACATTTGAGATTCTTTAAACTCCATTCTCGTATTTAAACTCCATTATTAAACTTTCAACTCGAGACTTCATTTATTAAGCTATTTCTCTCATAGCATTGTTTAATCGTCTAATCTCAAACTTAATACTTACTCTCATATTTACTATTTCTTATTTGATTAAGAAATTACTTCTTTAATTTATTTAATTCTAAATCTATTATTTTTATTTTAAAACTCTTTGATTAATCTCGCAATTAAACGAGTAAACGGACTCAATCTCGGCTTATCTCTTCATTAACTTTTTATGCTCGACTTTACAAATATTTTCTCTTCTTAAAAGAAATTCTTTTTAACTTAAAATTAATTTATTATTATTTCTCGTTCGATTGAACGTCTTAACCTCGACTAACTCGTCTCAAATTTATACTCAACTTTTAACTCTATTTTCTTAACTTTAACTCCTCTTTTATTTCTCAATTATTATTTCTTTTAATTTCTATTATTTAACTCACTTAATTTTCTCCTCTTAATTTAATTTCTTCTTAAAGAAATGTTTTTCTTTATCTTTACTCCATTCTTTATCTCATAATTAATTTACTAATTTCTCTTTTTATTTTCTATTTAATATCATTCTTGAAATTTTCGAATTATTTTATTAATTAAACAATTAATTTAATCTATTTTAAGGTTAATTTTATTAATCTTCAAATCTTCATAATTCTCACTAAGAACACCAAGAACATATATTCAAATCTTCATAAATTTCATCAAGAACACCTAGAACACACACTAGACATTCATACTTATTTTCCATCGATTTTTGCATGAATTTGCACTAAAAATTTCATTTTCTTCATCTCAAAAATTCCTATTGAACATCTAATATTTCAAATCAAACACAAACACATTCATAACATCAAAATCATCAAAACTACCAAAAATCATCAAAATTTATTTTCCTTCATAAATATATATATTTCGATTTTTCTCACATAACATCATAATAATTTAAATCATCCTTTCCATCATAATCATATCATGCTCATAACATCATTAAATCATCAAACAATAAATTAAATCAAATACTCCTCCATAAACTCAAAATTTTCGGCTTCCTCTTAGAAATAGGATTAAAAAAAATTTCTTCTTTTTTCTCATGCATAATATATCACTCCAAACATCATCATAAACACATATATGCAACAAATCATCAAGAAATCGTAGAAATTATTTTTCCTATTTTCTTTTCCCTATATTCGGTTTTAGTAATTATTTTAGGATTTTTATTTCTCTTTTCTCTTTTAATTATTTTATGATTTTTATTTCTCTTTTCTCTTTTATCATACTTTTAAGGATTTAAATTAAAGCTCTCCTCTTGAAGATGGTTGGACCGAAAATGGAAGAATTTGGAGTTCAAGTCTCTAGCTTGGAATTTCCATGGTGGATCTCATCTTGAACCTCAAGAAAAAAAACATAACAAAATTAATCATCTCTTCTAGGGCTTGAATGCCGAAATTTAGAAGAAAAAGAGAGAGATGATTTGCTTGGAATTGAACTCAAAGCTTGATGAATTTGTTTACCTCTAAATTAAAGTTGGATGGAATGAAGATGATGAAGATCTTGTTGGAGCTTGAGATCTTGGAAGCTTGATCTCTAGAACTTCAATGGAGATTTGTATCTCTATCTATGTGTGTGTGTGTTTTACGGTTGGAGAGGAAAGAGAGAAGAGAGAATTTTCTTTCTTTTTCTTTGATAGAACACGGTGAGAGAGAGAGTAGAGAGTGATGAGATGAATGAGAGGATATTGTGATATTTCTCAAGAAATGATGAGGTTTGAACTTAAGGGAATGAAATGATGATATTCCGTAATAGACTTTGAAAATAGGTGTTTAGGAGAGAAATTAGGGAGAGAGAGGGGGGGGGCATGTCGGTGTGAGGGGGAGAGAGAAAAGGAGAGAGATTTCTTTTTTTTATCTGATATAATTTTCCCCGGATGAAAAAGTTTTCCGGTAGAATATGTCTGTGTTATTCCGTTTATACTGAAAACGGCTCTAAACTCTTCTTGACTCATTTCTGACATCGAAAACACCTCAACTCTATCTCATATCCCACGAAATAAATCAAGGATTCCGAATATCTAATTTTTAGGTTAAAATTCCAAGTAACGAAGAAAAACCTAAAATTGCTCGGCTAATTAATCCGTTAAGAACTAAACTCTTAGAATTCTCTCATGTGATCTCGGATAAGCTAACATATCTCAGGGGTCTTAGAATTAAATCTTGATTCAAAAGACACTAATTATGCTAAATTCTGTGTTCGTCGGTGAATAGTATTTTCTCGGTTTTTGTTACTATTCATTGAAAAGTAAAAGTTCTCAAAATTCTCCAAAAGTCATAATCATGCTAAAACTCATATAAATAAACTCAATTAATACATCGCATACTTGATTCGAATAATCGAAACGAGAAAAATCACATTTAAACACACAAGGGAATTTTGGTCATTTTCAAGAAAATTTCTTCCTTGAAAAATTTTATCACTCAAGTCATGTTAATTAAGTATAGAAACGCATTTAAAACACATTCAAGGACTTATAAAAGCTCGGAGTATTACAGCTTGGCATCCTTCTTCTCAAACAAGTAACGAATAGCCGCATGGTCGGTGTACACAGTTGATTTTGTTCCAATCAAATACGATCAAAACTTATCAAAAGCATAAACCAAAGCTAACATCTCCTTCTCCGTCATGGTTTAGTTGGATTGAGCTTCACACTAGCATAGTAAATCACTCGAAAGATTTTGTCTCTCTTTTGACCCAAAGCGGCTCCAACGGCTATGTCACTAACATCGCACATCAAATCAAACGGCTGCGACCAATCCGACACCACCAAAATAGAAGCACTAACCAAAGCCTTCTTGAGCGTCTCGAATGCTTTCAAACAAGCTTGATCAAAGTCAAACTTGTTTTCCTTCTCTAGCAACGTGCACAAGGGCTTGGCTGTCTCGGAGAAATCCTTGATTAACCTCCTATAAAATCTGGCATGACACAAGAAACTCCTCACCGACTTCTTACTAGTCGGCGGTGGCAACTTTTCTATAGCAACAATCTTGGCTCCATCAACCTCCAAACCTCCACTATAAACTTTGTGCCCAAGAACTATACCTTTACGAACCATAAAATGACACTTCTCCCAATTGAGAACTAGGTTAGTTTCTTCACATCTTTGCAAAATCATAGAAAGGTGATCAAGTCAATTATCAAAAGAAGTGCCAAACACAGAAAAATCATCCATGAAAAACCTCCATCACTTTTTCAATGAAATCATGAAAAATTGTCATCGTGCATCTTTGAAAAGTAGCAGGAGCATTACACAAACCAAAAGACATGAATCGAAAGGCAAAAATTCCATATGGACAAGTAAACACGGTTTTCTCTTGATCCTCGGGGGCCATGGGAATTTGATTGTAACCGGAGTATCCATCAAGAAAGCAAAAATATTCAAACCCGACCAACCTATCTAGCATTTGGTCAATGAAGGGAAGGGGAAAGTGATCTTTACGAGTTGCTACATTCAACATCCTATAATCAATACACACTCTCCAACCCACAATTAACCTAGTGGCTATTAATTCTTTATTTTCATCTTCAACTACAGTGACTCCCCCTTTTTGGACACAACTTGGGTTGGATTAACCCACTCACTATCCGAAATAGGAAAAATTATGCCCGCATCAAGCCACTTTAACAACTCTTTCTTAACAACTTCTTGCATTATAGGATTAAATCTTCTTTGATTTTGAGCCCTAGGTCTAACATTAACATTAAGCAAAATCCTATGCATGCAAACCGACAGGCTAATCACTTTAAAATTCGAGATAGACCACCCTATAGCCGACTTATACTTTCTCAACATATGAAGAAAACAATCAAGCTCATAAGGATTAAGAGAAGTCGATACAATTACCGGGTATGTGTCGTCCTCTCCCAAGAAAGCATACTTCAAGTGTCCGGACAATGGCTTTAGCTCAAGCTTAGGTGCCTCTTTCTTCTCTACCTTCTTCGATCCATCTCTTTGTAGCTCCATAGATCTTTCTCCTCTTCTAGAATATTCCTTTTGGCTCTCCATGATTTTGCAACACTCAAACAAAATTTCATCATAAGCGTTTGGATGCAAATCAAAATTAGATGAAAAGAGAGAGTTAGAAATACAAGCCTCCATAGGGTCGTGGAATGACTTCCAAACTTCCGAACTAATGCATGAATCAATCACCTCAATCACCTTGCAATCCTCCATGCCTTGAGAAATCCCTTCATCGTAGAACTTCATAGCATTGTAGGTGGAGAAAGTGTGTCTCTCATCATTCACCCTCAAGGTAAGCTCTCCACTAGCAACATCAATGAGGGCTCTCCCCTTAGCCAAGAAAGGTTGGCCAAGGATCAAGGGCATGTCCTTGTCTTCTACCATGTCGAGAACAAAAAATTCCGTAGGAAATATGAAATCACTAACCTTAACAAGAACATCCTCGACAACTCCTCTCGAGTAAGTAACTGATCTATCCACCATTTGAAGTGCAACGATCGTTAGCTTGAGTGCTCCAATCTCCAACTTGTTGAAAATAGACAAGGGCATGACATTTATGCTTACCTCCAAATCACAAAGAGCTCTTCCAAAAGTTTTTCCTCCAATCACACATGAGATGGTAAAGCTTCCCGGATCTTTGGTCTTGGCTGGCAACTTCCTTTGCAAGATGGCGCTGCACTCTTCATTGAGATTAACGGTCTCAAAATCCTCCAACTTCTTCTTGTGAGATATTACATCCTTGAGAAACTTGGCATAATTTGGCATTTGTTGTAAAGCTTCTATGAATGGAATGTTGATATGGACCTTCCTAAAAATATCCAAGAAACTCGCAAATTGTTCCTCCATCTTCTTCTTTTGATGATGTTGAGGATAAGGAATAGAAGCCATAATGGGTTGAGGAGTCAGTGCTTTCTTGGTTGTCCTTTCCGAATCAACCACTTTTTCCTTGTCTCGAGCCTTTTCCATCGGATAGTTGGATGCCTCCTTGTCTTGTTTGTCAACCTCACTCACTTCTGGCTCATCACTAGGCATCTTGGGGCCTTCATATGAGGTACCACTTCTCAATGTGACTGCTTTGCATTGCTCCTTTGGGTTGATCACAGTGTTGCTTGGAAATTATCCTTGTTGATGTTGGCTTGTCAAGGTATTGGCAATATAACCAAGTTGTTTTTCCATGATGGTCATCCTTATCTCCATATCCTTTGACCGTGTCTCCATCTCCCTTGACCGTGTCTCCAACTCTTTGCATCTCACATCACTTGCTTGGATGAATTTCATAAGTGTGTCCTCAAGTTGTGATTTCTTCTCTTCCACAATTTCACCATTAGAGACAGCAAATTCGGGCGGTGGTTGCAATGCATTATTGGGATTCGCATACGAAAAGTTAGGATTGATTCTATTACCTTGGTATTGGTTTTGAAGCCTTTACGATGTCCCATAAGCTGCTCCAAGAAGGTACCCATACGGTTGCTTGTAGTTCTCGTAGCCTATTCGGTTGACATAATTGACATCTTCCACATCCACTGCTTCTCCTTGAGATGACCCGTACTTTTGATACATCATATCCTCTATCTTGGTCATGAAATTTGACATTTGAGCAGTTCTTTTGGCTATGGGATCGTCATTTGTTAGGATCGCCACTTTCTTTGGTGCACTCCTCGCATCCGGCCATTGATGATTGTTTGTTGCTAACTTCTCTATGATGTCCGTTGCAGTTGCATATCCACGCTCCAAAATATCTCCTTGACCGACAGTATTCAAGAAATTCTTGATTTCTCCATTGCACCCATTGTAAAAATCAACACCTTTTTATTGGTGGAAATCCCATGATAGGACAGTTTCGCAGCATCCCCTTGAATTGCTCCTATGCCTCATAGAAAGTTTCTCCGTCAAATTGACGGAATTGTTGAATCTGTGACCTTAGCTTCATTATCTTCTTGGAGGAAAGTATTTGTAGAGGAAAATCTCCACGAAATCATTCCAAGTTGTAACTACAGTCGGATCTAAAGAGTGGAACCAAAACTTAGCCTCATCTCGGATGAAGAAAGAGAAGAGACGGAGCTTTATAGCATCGTGTGGAACTCCATTCTATTTGACCGTCTCACACATCTCCAGGAATTGACTCAGATGTGCATGAGGATCTTCAGCCAGTCTTCCTCCAAATTGATTGATTTGCACCATGGAAATAAGTGACGGCTTGAGCTCAAATGTGTTGGCATTAATAGTAGGTCCAAACGCTTCTCTTTGTTGCACCACCGGCTGGAATTCACTTTTGATCAACGCTTCTCTCTGTGCATCTAGAATCTTCTGAATCTGTTCTTGCAAAGCTGTAATTGTAGGATCGGGAGCTTGATTATTCTCCTGGCCCTTCATAATCTTTTCTCGAGCCCTTCTTGCGTTGTTGCGATGACAAGTAGGTTCAATCTCTAGGTTAAGAGGCTCCAAAGGTTGTCCTTGTGACCTCCTTTGTATACACTACCTGTGAATCACTACAAGAGAAATTAAAAATTAGAATAATAGTAATAATATATGTCTAAATTAGTCTCAAACAATCTAGTCGTAATATTACTAAAATTAAAAAAGTCCCTGGCAACGGCGCCAAAAATTTGTTCACTATTTTATTCACATGCCGCAAGTGCACAGGTGTAATTGTGTATAGAGAAGCAAGGTCGTATTCCACAGAGACTGTAATAACTCGACAAGTACTACTTTCAATCATCGTCCTCTATTTAGACTCCTAACTTTAATTTGTAGGTTTCTAATTAAACTAACAAGTAAACAGAGAGCAAACAAAAAGCAAACATAAGTAATTAAAGATTCAAATATGATAAAGATATCATAAGGTTTCGATTTCAATGAATAATCAAACTTAGACTCTTACTAATTAACCAATTAATAAGGGACTCAACTCTTCTTAAGACAATCACCAAATTAATTAAAGCCTACTCTCGTAGTGCCTAACCGTAGATTACTCACTGGGATTTTCGTCTCCGACAAACATCATAAACAAGTAACTCCAAAAAGATCCTAAGATTAAAGCCACACACAAAGCCTTTCCCTCTCGGTGATTTCGCAGTGTGTGTCCTATATTCCAGTTCATGTATTAATCTGTAATACCCCTGAAAATTTCTTCTGCGTTAAAAATTTAAAGTTAATAATAATTATGGCTTTGCACGCCTAAGTTCCCGATTTTCAATTCTAAGACTAACGGTGAAATCCGTTATTAAAAATAAATTCCGGAAGTCAGTGAAACGAATACTGTATTAGGGTTTTCGCGGACGAAAACTTTTATATTCCAGAACTCAGATCGGGAAACCGTCTGATTTTTACATTCACGAAATTGCGATACGAGTTCGCTCGAGAAAGTTCGTTTTTATTATTTTCCGGACAAAATTCGGACTGTGATGTTCCGAATTTTTATTTAATTTTAAAATTTAAAATATACTTTTCAAGTATATTATATTTATCGGATTTTATGGTCGAATCGGAATTTGACGAAAACGAGCCGAAATACGTTTTTATTTACGCGATATTTATAACGTCGTAACGAGTCGGAAAACGCGGTATTTGGAGAAATAATTCCCTCCATGACCGACATATATATATGTATGCATAGGATATTTCATTTTTTTTATAGTCTTAAACTTTATGACTCATCCTACTTTGGTGTTCTAATATTATTTTAATGAACACCTATTAAATTGTAGGATATTCTATTTAATTAAGTTGGTCATCTTCTCTCCCCAACTCTCCCTCTCTCACGCCACTTACACACATATGTTTAGGATACTTGATTTTTTAATTCAGTCCACTTTATGACTCATCCAATCTCATTTGTTCTTATAATATTAAATTGGACACCTCAAGATTGTTAATTAAATATCTCCCTAGTTGGTCATCTTTTCTTTCTTTCTCCAAGGCCAAACCGCCACCACCCTCAATCCTTCACTTTCATTTTTCTTTTCATCCACAATTGAAGAAAGCTTAAGCTTGGGCAAGGAAATTTCCATAAGTCATCATCCATCCATCTAATCCTACTTCTCTTTTCATTAATTATCAAGGTATTCATCTCCTCCACTTATCTATCCAAATAGAATTTAATTCTTCTAATTTTCATACTTGGACCGATTTTGGTAGATGGATTAGGGTGTTGTTTTGAGCTTTAATCAATGTAATTAGAAGTATTAGATATGATTCTATGGTTAAAATTTAAAGGAAATCAAGAACCCTAATTACTATGTAAGACCGATTTTTAGGGGTTAGTAGTAGGATGTTATAATTCTTAAATTAAATGGATAATTGAGATTATGAGTAGTTTAATCGATGAATTAAACGAGAAGAAATGAAAAGCCCTAAGGTTCTAATGGTGACCGAAAATAGGGCTAGGGTTTGAGTTGGAAGTTTTCAATTGATAGTGAAAAGGTGTTAGTAATTGATTAATATATGTTGTATTAGTATTAGGAATCGATTAATGAATGGAATTAAGAAAGAAAATCAACCCCCTAATTATATTACTAAAATCGAAATGAATGAGGAAAAAGGGGTTTCATGTAGCATGATTCTAATGATGATTAAATAATAGATTATGGTTCTAATTGATGATAGAGGATGTTATGAAATAAATGGAGTTTTTCTAAAATTACAATGGAAATTGTAAGAGACAAAGAATCCTAATTAAGTCAAGATTAGTTGATGATATAAGGTTATGATATATATATTAATGAATCTCGATAGATGAGGAATTATAATGTAGAGTTTGAACGACTTCCGATAACTTTGGAAATTTCATAAGAGACGAACAAATGAACGTAAGTAATGATAGAGAAGTCGAGTAAGAAAGGTAATGAGATATTAATGACTTTTATTGATTAATGAACGACTTTGTAGTTGACGAAGTGTTAATACGAGTTATGAAATGTTGAGTTTTAGTTATAATCGGGAAGTAGAAACGAGAAGTTAAACTTGATTGGTATAGTAATTGCTTAACTTGATATGTCGAGGTTTTAACCGTCGTATTAGTAATCGAGAAATGAAAAGGGGTTCATCGCGTGTGAGGTTACGTGTTGACTGCCTTGAGTCAATAATTTCGTGTGAAAAACAGGGGAATAACACAAAACGAACCTAGGGAGTCGTGCGCCGAGTTATCGAGCCCTAGGGTTAAACTCGGACTGTTTTGCGACGTTTCACGGAAACTGCCATATCTCCTAGCTCGCTTAACGAAATCGAGATCCGTAAATTGGAGAGTAAACTAGACATCCGTGGCTTTCTTTTGGTATAGGGAACGTCCCCTGTTTCGAAATCCCCTGTTCTGGGTGGACTTACTGATCTGTACAGTTTGTTCCAAGATGTAGTTTCCTAAGTTGAATTCTTCTCAACTTAGTTCCTTTTGATCTTTTAAGTCGATATAAGCTATCTACTATCATTAATAACCGACCTCAGTGTCGAATAAGAACCCGAGCGAGTTTTAAACGAGAAGTGTTCGAGTCTCGTTCTAGATTAACTAAAAGAATCTAGTTAAGCGTTCAAATGCCTAAAGCTTAAGAACTTAAAAGATTAATTCGATTTCAGTTTCGAATTCCATTTTCTTCTATCGACTCAACAACTTATCATTGTTTTATTACTTGCATTCAAAGGAGGACGTTGAGGTTAGAAGACAGGACGGAAGATCAGAGACAGAAGCACGAGTAATAGTTCTGTAAACGAACGAGGTGGGCTTTTCGAAAGTGTATCAATTACTGCCTTATTTATATGCGAGCGTTGCTCGAAGGTGTTTACGTTTTGCTTTAATAAATGACTATTAAAGTATTTATATGCGAGTGTTGTTCGAAAGTGATTACGCATTGTTTTAATAAGTGAGTATTAAAGTTCTATCAGTGCTTTAATGAAATGTTTATGTGAATTCTATTATGTCTCTCTGCGTTAGCCCTCAGGTGCTAACCAGAGTATTGGATTCTGAGATAGCCCTCAGGCTGCTATCCAGATAATTCCAACTAAACGATCAGATTCTGAGATAGCCCACATGTGCTATCCAGAGGGACAGTTTCTAAGTTAGCCCTTAGGTGCTTTCCAGACGATCGGATGTGAGTTTAAAACCCACAGTGTGTCATTCAGAAATTAAATGTATATATATATATCAGTAAAAGTTTTATATAAGTGTTTTATGAAATGATGCATAATTAAGTCAATACTCTTGTGAGTTGTTTTCGGCAACGTGCTCACTAAGTACTTTTGTACTTAGCCCTGCATGTTTGTTTTTAAATGTGCAGGTTGAGCGACGAAGGCGGAGGAGGTTGAGTAAAGGTCTTTTCTCAGGAAAGAAGTTTAGTTGAGCCTCGATTTCACATTCGATATGTGTTATCTTTTCTACGTTTTCCCGCTGCCAATTCTGTAAACTAGTTTCAGTTAGTGTATAACTTTAGATCTAAGTTTCTTCTTTGAACTTAGTCTTTTTTAAGAACAACTTCACCGAGTGATCTTTTGTGATCGACTCTTTCTTACATTAAATAAAGTTGGCTCTTCTATTATTGTAAATCCTTTCGGTTTAAGTTGTTATTACTTTAAACTTAGTTTTCCCTGTATTCAGTTTGACGAGCGATCCTTCAAGATCGACTCTCATTTATTCAAGTTCATCGTAATTAGGGTTAAGTTAATGTGTTTTATTCATTTATTCTCTTCTTTTCTGTTTCTTTAATCCAATCCCTAGTCGCACCCCGGCTTTGCCATCCCTCGGGAGTTGGGGCTGTGACATAATCCTCATCTCTCGGCTATTGAATTAACACAACTAATTATGCTAAATTGGTGGCCAATCAACTAGCATACAGGACAAATCAGGAATATAGAAAAGAAGAGAGGGACATAAATTGGTCAATTGATTCGAATTAAAGCTACTTATCCATCTAATCTCTAACCCTAGCATATAAAAAACTTAGCTACTTATGATTAAATCAAACACACAATCAAAAGAAAAGGATTTCATAAACATTAAATAAGAAAAATCGTAGTCGAAACAATTCTTGTTTTGAACTTTTGAACAAGTCTTCAAAACTTCAAGACAAAGCTAAACTAAAATAAAAACTAAGAATAATAATAAAAAGGTGTCTCTTCTATGCAATAGAAGGAGTATTTATAGCTAAAAACCTAAGATAAAACGTGTAGGAATTAAATCCTAACTAGGAAAGGAATTAAAATCAAAGTAGGAAAGTTTTTGAGCCAAGCCACCTCGCCATGCAGTAGCATGCACGACCGCATGAAAAATACGAGAAAATTCCAAATTTTGGAGCGACAATGGACCGCATGCGGTCGCATGGCCAACCGCATGCGGTCATGCGGACCACTTCCTCCCTTCATGCAGTAGCATGAAGGGTTCTTCCAATGCTCGACTTCATTTTCCCTCGTTTCTAAGCTGTTTCTCGAGCCGTTTTCTCCCACGAACTCGTATGAAGCCGAACTACTCTCCACATGCTCGTCTATCCACATTTATGCTTCCAATAACCTACAATTTCACAATAAAAAAAACAAGTATCAAATTCTTCAAAATCCGAAAACGGCTTTCTACATAAATTTCCACAACTAATATGCCTTTTTAAAACCCGAGAACAAGTGAAAATCCATGTTTATTACCAATGCAAGTAACGGCACCCCCGTGCCTGAACCCGGCAATTGCAAACCCTCAGAACCCCAGTCAAGGCCAATATTCGAAAAGAAAAGGGAAATAGAATCATGGAAGTCAGCAGAACAAGAGACCATGGAATGGTCAAGGACAGAAGCAAGGAAACCAAGGAAAGCCGAAGTTTCAGTTTCCTGGTCATGGTAGTAGATCAAATGGATCTCAAAGTAATCTCATTTGTGGCAAGTGTGGGAAAGCACACCCAAGGATGCAGAGCTGGAAGTAACAGTTGTTACTCATGAGGGCAGGTACGACACTTCTCTAATCAGTGTCCAAACAAGTAGCAGAAGGTTGGCAAGCCCAATCAGTACCCTACACTGTAGCTGAAGGCTATGAAGATGTTTTGATACCCTACACCAGTTACTCATTACCGGAACCATCAAGTGGTATTAGAGCATTGGTTCAACTATGAGCCTTCAACACTTAGAAAAGTGGAGGCTTCTTTCGAATGCTTGAAAAGTTAATCTTTTCAGAGAGTTTGCTTAGATACAATAAGATCTAGACTTCTAGACTCGATCAAAGAATAGGGCTCTGAGAGATAGAAGGAAGCAAATGAGGAGGACTGATGACTCTCTGCAACTTTGGCTTCTGACACTTGAGTGTTCTTACTGGGGAGAATGCTACTTGCTTGAATGTGCGTGGAATCCGTAGTCTTCTAGCATTGTGGAGACAGACCTATATTTATAGAGAGGGAGATCAATTAGCCGTTGAAAAGAGTCGTTTGATCTCTGCCAAAAAGCATGACACTCTACCTACTCCTCTGCAACCTTTCCTAAAATGGTAACTGCAGCCCTTGCTAGTCTCCGTAGTCGTTCCATTTATGGAAAGTTACAAGTTATCTTGTACTTCCGAGTAGATTTAAATTTTAATTTGAACTCTTCTTCTTTCACTGTCTTCCAAGTCTTCTCTTCTTGATTTTGGGATGTCTGACTTTGACATAACTTCTCGTCATGCATGGACTGCATGATTTACTTCTGGAGTCACTGATCATCTTGATCGTGAACCGCCTTTCTAGTTTGGCTGACTTCTTCTGCTCGAACCTGTAAAGATAAAAAGTTTGGCTGATCATCTTGATGGTAGTTATCAAGCAAAGTTAATGATTCATACTTTTTCAAAAACCAGCAACTTATTATTAGAGGATAACAAGTTGGGGAGAGTACAATTACAACCGAATTTTACAAAACACAGTACAACTGAATACTCTACTTGACGAAGGCGACTTCAATTTAGCTTTTAAGAAAGGTGTTCAAGTGAAAGCAAAAATGAATACTTGCCTCAGTCGCGTCAGTTAAAAGTATTCATTTCAGCTTTCAACTGAATACCTATCTCAGCTAATCCTCATTCGTTAGAGGCGACTGACGACTAGCTTGACATTAGCCTTCTCTTCTTGTGTAGGTGTCTGTCATAGCCCGAATTCTAGTGTATAAAAATGACTAGAATCCATTGGACGGTGAAGATGGAACAACTGAATAAACAAGACTTATAAGGAATAATACTCGGGTACAAAAGAAAATTTAAATAAGAGTAATGACATTTAATTAACTTACTTTCAATTACCCGATTCAATAACTTAACAAAGTATGTTTGATAATTAAGAATTAAGGGAAAAACAAAATAAAGTGATGAACACGAAACACCTTAATTAGACATCAGAGTTTGAAAGTATCTCAAACACGATTAAGTATTTGAGTTGCAGCGGAAAAATACTTCAAGTCCCAAAGTTATATGTATGAAAACATATAACTCAAGCTTAAACCAAACTTGACTCGAAACAACGAATGTTGCTAGGCACACTCACACTGCACCATCACCATCCAAGCAAACCCGCACATTTTAGAAATAACATGCAGGGTTGAGTACTTCGTACTCAGTGAACACATGCCAAAATAATTTTGAAAACTCGCTCAATAGAGTTATATAATTGAACTTGCCTCATTAGCTGTAGAACCCCAAAAATTCGGGCCTAAAAATATCATTTTAAGTATATAAAATAATTAGAATAAAATTTAATAATAGGACGGTCACTTATTCCCGATCAACTTTTAATCTCTAAATTATATTAAATTTAAACATGTCATGCATTGCATAACCACGAGCATTTATATTATGTGAGTTAACTGAAAAATAATGATATAATTATTGTTTATACAATATTGTGATTAATTAGAAATAATAATCAAAAGATAAATTATAATATATATATATATATATATATATATATATATATATATATATATATATATATGAAATACTTGTCTATTAAATTATGAAGAGAAATACTTTTATGGAATAATATCGATATTGGTCTCGTTAGGTTCGAAATAATTGATTCTATTTGTATGCTCGATCGAAACTTCGATCCGACTAATAAATATTGTATTACGGAACGAAAATTGAAATACCACATAAAAGGAAATTATATAATATAATAATATATATTATATATATATAAGTAAATGTGTGTGCGCGTGAATACTGTGTGCGTGTGTTATGTTATGCGTGTGTTTAAAGATAAGGATCAACTAAATAAAAATAAATTAACATAATTAGCTAATTAGGGATTGGGGAAAAGGGAATAAAGCAGAAGAAATAATTGCGAGAGAGAGGGAGAAACAGCATGCTGTCAGAAAATAAAAACACGATCTTCTCTTTTCTTCTTCCCCAACGCAGCCGCTCAAATAAGCCAATAGATGCAGATTAGGAATAATCATCAGGTAACCTACGCTAATTCACTCCTATATCTTCTCCTCATCAACAAGAATCTGCTTCTCCACCATTCCTTCCATCACCAATCTTCATTCGAGCAGAAACACAAAGAAAACTCTAACCCCCAAAACCACCACCATCCATAACCGCTACCGCCAGCCACCATCGGAGGAGAGAAGGTGATGGGAACTTTGTGGGGGAGAGAGAAAGGAGTTGGGTAGTAGGCTTGGAGAGGAAGAGACTAGAGGGAAAGGAGAGTAAGAGAGAATTAGAGAAGGAAAGAGGTATAACTTGTCTACTCCCTATCTTTGCTTTGATTTTTGTATGATTAGAAGCATGTTAGGTTAGTAATGAATGGTTATAAGGGCTGTAAATCTATGTTAAAATGATGTTAATCACGTTTATATGGGGTAAGAGTGTTCTATGTGTTAGAATCTAGGTTATGAATGTATATGCATGAAAAAGGTATTTGGCAGTTCGTATGGCTGCATATATGTGTTAATAAACGACCCATAACTCTCAATCTACTCTATGAAAATGTGTGAAATAACCTTCAAATGAAATCCTGGTATGTTGGCTACAATGTATGTGAAAATGAGCCCTTGGTTTCAAGTATAAAGGTGTCAAAATATTTGAGTTTGTAACTTGCTCGAATCTGTCAAAAAAACTGACCAAGTAGGAAAGATGTTGTAATATCTTGAAACCCATTGAGAGAATGATAACATGGTTTGTTGGAGTATGTTCTAGACTTCTTATGATTTCTGAAATGATAAGGCTCACTGTCATAGGATGATTTTTCGCTTTTAAAACGATTTTACGGTGAACAGCTACGTGCTGCAAATTTGCAGAAGTATGATAATATGTGTTAAGTTATGATGTTTATACTTAAACGGTTTGGGATGATTATAGAGGTGTTGCATATGTGGAAAACATGATGGAATATGATTAGTTATGTGTTTGATTATGATCTCATGAGTTTTGAATGTAGTAAATGGATTCATGATGGTGTGAAGATAAAAATGATTAAGATTATGCTTGAAAACTTGATTAGTTAATCTGCCACCTTGTAAGAACCGAATTATTTAGGATATTTGAAGGCATGAAATCAGTTTTTTTCTAATGGATATGAATCTAGAAGTCTTTCTAATATTTATGATTTTAATATCATAATTTTCTTATGAAGATAAGAACCCTCAAAAGATTTTATAAGAAAATTCAGTGGGAAATTCTAGCTTTTGTATAGATATTGAGAAATCAGTTGTGAAATCTTTAATATAAAGAATTTGGATGAATGACTTTCTTTATATGAAAATAGAATTATTGAGATTTCTGGAATGATAAGAAAATCATAATTTGATTAAGAACTCAAGCCTAGGTGAATTAATCTTATAGGCCCTTGTGCAGTCCAAATTTAAGAACTCCAGATTTTATCATAAAGTATGGATTAAGTTGGGAAGTTTATGTGTATTATAGTTCGATGTTAGTATTTTTAAAATGAATTTTAAGATGTTAATTTTGTTTAGTTAAAATTTCAAGTCCATAGAAAGTGTCTAACTATTTGAATAAAATCATGTATGGGTACACTGCTATTAAGGATAGAAATTTCGAAATTAGGCTTTGGTATGAATACTTAATTAATTTCAGTTGGGCTTGGACTAAAAAGGATTTGAACTTGTAATTTAAATCCGAGAGGGCCTAATAGTGATAGGTTAGGCTCATTTATTTATTTATTAGACTTGTATGATAAGAAAAATGATTGGGCTTATGTGTTTATAGGCCACTAAAATGATTGAGCTATTAGTTTAAATCTTGTATGGGATTAATTAATCTTAATAGTCCAATATGACTTATTTATGTGTAATATGGACCCTTAGTTTATATCTATATGTAATTAAATGTGAAGTTGTATAATATATGATTAATGTTTATTATTATTTATGCATGATTAATTGTCTATTATTTATTTATTAATTGAATAAATAATTATTTATTAATAATTATTAATTGAAAATTAATTAATTAAATAAAATACTTTCATAATTAATTAATTATATACCTTTAATAATTATTATTAATTAATTAATTTTTTATTAATTAATTATATGCCTTTATTAATTAATTAATTCTTTATTAAGCTTGACCTAGGATGCTAAAACTTTAGATACTTATGTGCTTATGAACCTAAGTGTTTAAGACAACTCTTGTAGAACCAAGCAACCCTTAGGTTCGAGGACTAGTCAAGTGAACTCGAATCAAGGTGGGTTTCTATTTTCAAACTGTGGGATTACAAACTCCCACTGAGGTAACTTTAGGGTTATTAAACCCAACGCTTTCCAATGTGATATGCATGCTAAATCTTTTATGCTCAATTGTTTGTGGATTACCCATATTGAATGTCTTTATAATACGATCGGCCTTGTGCTCTGTACAAGCCAAGGTGGTGTACACAGGAAGTTATGACAGTTCGATTGGAGGGAGTGGCTCCCTTCTATTGGACCGGACGGTAACCCAAGAATGTGAGTTGTTTTATGATTCCAAAATAAAAGGCATTTTAAGCGCCGTTCGGAATCCTTTTAACTATTTTAACTTATGAGAATGACAACCGTTTTCACTAAAGTAACCCCTTCCATAAGAAAGCAGCATGCTATATCTTTTCAAAATCATTTTCAAAATGGGACACGGAATCCATTGAGTGCTTTTGTACACAGCCCTTTGCATTGTTTTCCCTAATGCAGGTTGATCAACGCGAAGGAGGGGGATGTCGATATTGTCTGTTCATTCCATTCAAATACTTGTTGTGTCGGTCTTTATGACCATCATCTTTGTTTTCAATAAGGTTTATGTCAATCAACTCAAGTTACCTCTATGTTCTAACTATCTTCTTTAAGTTGGTTATCTTTTGAACCGCTTCTGCAATGCGGGACCGATGTCCTCATACATCGACCCTAGTTAAATGAACCATAAAATTGAATATACTACGAAAACACATTGAAATATGACATGATTATAATTATAAACTATATTTAACAATAATAACTGAAATCAAAGTACACATTACAAAAATTTAAATATCTAAATAACTACACAATTAAGCTCAAACTTCAAATTTGCTTTGGAGCTCCTTGACCACAAGCAATCCCACGTATATTAGAATCATTAGTTAACTTCATACTAGTAATTGTGTCCATTATTCCTGCTAAGATAATATAAACACAATTGAAAGAATAACGAGTTAGTATAAATTACATGAACAACTTCATCAATGAGATAATATAAACACAATTGAAAGAATAACGAGTTAGTATAAATTACATGAACAACTTCATCAATGAGATCAAACTGTATGTAGATCATAACCTGTAAAATTGCAGACAATCATAGGATGATTATGTCTCCACTTGTGCATGAGTCATTTTAGCCTCAATTGAACTCAACTTACTCTCTGCAAGTGATGGGGGCTATTAGGTGAAAAGAAACAAATACTACAACTGAAGTCTCAATATTAATAGTAAATAAATGAAAAAATATTATAAAGAATAACGCAAATCATGTACTCGTACTTATTTATTGATGGATGCACCCATTAAACTCTTTACAGCGCCGATAAGGATTCGCGACGGGAAATAGTTTACTTCTATATAAACAATATTACAGATAATCAGTAGTAAACAAATCTGCTGCAATTATAAGACTAGTAAGAAACATGCCATTAATTAAAGGCTTAATGAGACCTCGTACCTTCATTTCATTAAGCAACCCTAAAATCAATCCAAAAATGTGGATGAGCACATGAAAATGAAACTAATCTGAAAACAAAGAAGGCTAGTATAAGAAATGATAAATTACTTTCCTCCACCAATTTCGTGATGGTGAAGCCAAGTAGACAACTGGATAAATAAAAAGGCAAAAGTTACTTCCAATACTAAATTTTAACCTGTTGATTGAGAGTATAAATACCAATTGGAAACTATATCCGACGCGCTAAGCTTGTATCGTATACAAAATGACAGACATGTAACAATTTGAATTCTTCTTTATTTCCCCTTCTTTATGGAAATTAACGGTTAAAACAAGTTCAACAACCAACCAAACTGAGAACGGGGAGAAAATTTACTCTCTGATTTGCAGAAGACCAGCCGTTGAATTTCGTATAGAGCAGAGACTAAACAACACCTTCTCGAGCAGCATTACTTGAGTTGCGGGAAAGGACGAATGTGCAGTTGGATCTCAAATTCCATGAGAAATCTCTCTCTTCCCATTCTCCTTCGCATCAGTAATCGATATCAACGAGTGTTCCGAAATAAATCTGAGACGACGACGTCTCGATTTTCAAACTTAACAAAAATATGAGACATGGGAATATGGGGGATGAAAACTGTCGATCTTTGTATCAATAATCTGGAGGGACGTTTTGGAGGGATTTCATTTTTCTGAGTTTTCTCTTTTGGTGAAAGGCGGGTTGTTTGAATTTTTTTCGTATCCAACATTTAGGTTTTAATTTTTTATTTGCAAAATATGCTGAATAACTATTGATGAAAAAATAAAAGTTCGTCTTTGTTAGTCCAACTATAATCTGATAAAATACAAACATCCACAATGTTTTGCTATTATATCCAACTATCCAAGTTTTTAAAGCTATGCAGAAAAAGTTTATTGTAAAGATATTTAGTTGCAAAAAGAATCTACAAATCTAATAAAACCTAAAATATTGTAACTAATTCATTTGATATTTTTTATACTAATATTTACGAGTTGATTAAAAAATAATTCAAGAAAACTGGATATATCCTAAAAGTAGTGAATGGTTCTCTCTCTTTTTTTTTCTTTTTTTTTGCTTTATCTTCTTTTGGAATGTGGATGATTGCTTAAAACATACACCAAAATAATAAAGCGATGTTTTCTTAGAATATATGGTCATATTATATTAAGGAATTATTGTACGGTAATAATAAGTAATTACAAAATTTATTAACCGAACATATATAATTATTAATAATGTGACTAATATTTTTTTATTAATTTTTGTCCTAGCTAGAATACCAACGTTTAAAAGATAATAAAAAACCAAGGGAAAAAAAATCATCGTTACTAAATTTCCTCACACTTATTAATCTATTACTTATGCAATAGAAAGAGTTTTTATTAAAAACTAGTATAATAATATATTATATGTCTAAATTAGCCTCAAATAATCTAATTGTAATATTGCTAAAATTAAAACAGTCCTTGGCAACGGCGCCAAAAACTTGTTCGCACTTTTCTTTAACACGCCACAAGTGCACGGGTGCTATTGTGTATATGGAAGCAAGGTCGTATTCCACAGAGACTGATTTAACTTAGCAAGTACCACTTTCAACTATCATCCTCTATTTAGACTACGAACTTTAGTTTTTGGGTTTTTTAATGAAACTAATTAAGAAAACAAAGAGCAAATAAAAAGCAAACAAAAATATGTAAAAATTCAAATAAGAAAAAAGGTATCCTAAAGCTTCGATTTCAATGGACAATTGAAATTCAAATCTCAATCAATCAATCAATTAACACTGGGACTCGATTCCTCTTAGAACAATCACAAAAATAGCTTAAACCTACTCCCGTAGCGAATAAACCGTTGATCACATGCAAGGATTTCGTTCCCGACAAACATCATATGCATGCAACTCCCAAAAGATCCTAAGATTAATGCTCTCACACAAGGCTCGTCCCCTCCCGGTTATTTTGCAATGCGTGTCCTATGTTCCAGTTCATGTATTAATCCTCATCTCCTGACTATTGAATTAACACAACTAATATGCACAATTGGTGATCAGTCAATCAAGCATGCAAAACAAATCAAGAACATAAGAAAGAAGAGAAGGTCGTAATTGATTAATTGATTAAGAATCAAAGATTAATTATCCATCTACTCTCTAACCCTAGGATACAAGAAAATTAGCTACTCATAATTAAAGCAAACACACAATTAAAAGAAAAAGAATTCATAAACATTAAATAAGAAAAACCGTAGTCGAAACAAATCTCGTCTTGAATTCTTGAACAAGTCTTCAAAACTCCAAGATAAAACTAAAAGAAAATAAAAACTAAGAACAATACTATAAGGTATAAGATGATGTGATGGTGGTGTCTCTTCTATGCAATAGAAGGAGTATTTATAGCCAAAAATCTAAGACAAAACGTGTGAGGAACAAATCCTAACAAGGAATGAAATTATAATCGAAATAGGAAACTTTTTGGGCTGAACCGCCTCGCCATGCGGTCCCATGCATGACCGCATGGCCAATCGCATGAAAAAACTGTGAAAATCCCCTTTTTTGGAGCAAAAGTAGACCGCATGCGGTCCCGTCATTCGGCGGCATGCCGGACCGCATGGCAGCGCGCAACAATTTTCAATCGGCTCGTTCTCCCTTGTGTCAACTCCGATTTTGGATCCGTTTTCGCCTACGAACTCCTATCGAGCTATACTTTCATCCTATGATGCTCAACTTGCATACTTTTGACTCCAAATTTCTACAATATCAAACAAAGTACGAACGAGCATCATATTTCACAAATTAACAATAGCTAAGCTCAAAACTCATTACAAACATGATTTCCCAATACAAATTAACATCAATTAAGCTTATAAAGATGATAAAATCCATGTTTAACAATCCTCCAAACTTAAAGGATTGTTTGTCCTCAAACAACTAGAAGAAAAAGAACTAAACAAACATGGATTTAAAGGGAAGTTGTAACTCAATCGGCTTCAAAAATTTTCAAAAATATGATTCATGCAAAATCCAATCAAGATCAAACACAAACGAACAAACCAATCATTCTAGCCTCATTTAAACTCCTCACGGCATGGGAAGTATTATAGTGAACTCTCAACACTCAAGTGTATGATATAGGAAGTATATACGCTCAAATCAAAACACAACATGCAATCTACTATATGCTTGCCAATTATCTAACCTCGCCATCGTTCACATGTATGCTTCAAACTAAGATCAAGGACTTTATTTTGGTTGTAATGTTGGCTTTTTGGTAAGGTAGGGAAATTTAAGCCAAGTGACTAAATCAAACAAAATTCAACTTTCAAAATCATCACAAGCCTCTTCATTTTATCAAACACTTCTACCCTTCTTTAACTTTTCAACCATAACACCACAAACTTTACTAGCACCAAATTAGCAATCAATCACCCTTTTATGCTCTTACTTTTCCTTTCTTTTTTTCCTTTTTCTTTTTTTTTTTCTTTTTTCAAACTATAACTTTTCTACTTTCATGAGCTTATAAGGGCTAATTTCAACTTGAACTTTTAAAACATAGGTGCTTATTTATTCTTTGAATTCATTCTTTCAAGCTCAACCAACTCCCTAAAAGATCTACCCCAATTCACCATTAGTTTATCAAAGAGAAGGCTCAAAAGCTCAAAAGTGGCAAACTAGGATAAGTTGTATATTTGGACAACAAAGAGGGAAAAATTGGCTAACAAGGATGACCTTAAATCATCTCCTAATTCTTAGCACACTAACACAATCTTGAGGAAGATTCATGGCAAGTTCTAGAGATTAACATGCATGCTTGACAAATCACACATGAATAAAATGGACTATGAAAAATATAATAGTTAAGACTCAAATCTCATCTCGTCCCCCGCTCTCTCGCCCACCTTTTTTATTCTTTACAAAACAAAAATAAACAATGAAAAGGAAAAGAAAATAAAAAAAACAAAATTAAAAACTAACCTCGTTGGGTTGCCTCCCAACTAGCGCTTAGTTTAACGTCTTTAGCTCGACGTAGCCTCACAATCACGACTCATCAAGGAGGATGATATGTCATGGGCCGACCATAGATTTTGTTGAATGAACGCCTAAGCAAGAACTCCTTTGTTTGGTGTTGATCACCCTTATCAATGAAAGGATCCAAATCCACAATTTTATGTTCTTCAAAACATTTAGAACCTTCATCTTCATGGATCTTCAAGGTTTGATAGATGGAGAAAGTGTGCATCTTATCACTGACTCGAAGGGTAAGCTCTCCCTTTTCCACATCAATTAAAGCTCTTCCCGTCGCCAAAAACGGGCGTCCAAAAATTAAAGGAATCTTCTCATCTTCATCTATATCCAACACCACAAAATTACAAGGAAAAATGAACTTACCCACTTTGACCAAAATATCTTCAACAATCCCTCTTGGATAAGCAATCGAGCGGTCCGCCATTTGAAGCACAATATTGGAGGGCTTGAGAGTTCCAATTCCCAATTTGTTGAACAAAGACAATGGCATAAGATTGATACTAACTCCCAAATCACATAGCACCTTTTCAATTTGAAGTCCACCAATAGCACAAGGAATATGGAAGCTTCCAGGATCTTTCAACTTGGCTGACAACTTTCTTTGCAAGATGGCACTACACTCCTCATTAAGATAGACCGTATCAAAATCCTTCAACTTCTTCTTCTTCAAAAGCACATCTTTCAAGAATTTAGCACAATTAGGCATTTGTTGCAATGCCTCCACGAGTGGAACGTTGATGTGGATCTTCCAAAATATCTCAAGAAACTTGGAGAATTGTTCCTTCATGCTCTCCTTTTTGTGGCATTGGGGAAACGGCATAGGAGGACGATAAGGAGGAGGGGGGCGATAAGGAGGTGAATTTTGTGTTACCTCATTCTTTTAACTTTGATTCTCTTCTTCCACCGCTTGAGTATCTTTAGAACTTTCACTCTTGGCTTCTTCAATTGGAATCTCCGGCTCTTCATATGAAGCCCCACTCCTAAGCGTGATGGCCATGCATTGCTCCTTTGGATTAACCACCATATTGTTAGGAAATTGCCCTTGTTGATGTTGGCTCGTTAAAGTATTAGCAATGTGACCCATTTGTTTCTCCAAGATCGATATCCGTGTATCTATATCCTTGTTGTTAACCTCACTTGCTTGCATGAATTTAGCAAGTATCTCCTCCAACTGTGGTTTCTTCTCCTCCACAAATTCACCATTTGAAACAGCAAATTCAGGTGGTGGTTGCAATGCATTATTGGGATTCGCGTAAGAAAGGTTAGGATTGGTCCTGTTACCTTGGTATTGATTTTGAGGCCTTTGCGATGTCCCATAAGATGCTCCATGAAGGTACCCATACGGCTGCTTGTAATCCTCATAACCCTGTCGATTGACATAATTTACATCTTTAATCCTCGATGCTTTCCCTTGAGATGGTTTGTGCATTTGATTCATCATGTCCTCTATCTTGGTCATAAAGTTCGATATTTGAGCAGTCAATTTGGCTATGGGATCATCATTTGTTAGAACCGCCACTTTTCTTGGTGCACCCCTTGACTCCGGCCATTGATGATTGTTAGCCGCTAACTTCTCAATTATGTCCGTTGCAGCTGCACATCCACGCTCCAGAATATCTCCTTGACCGGCAGCATTCAAGAGATTCTTGATTTCTCCATTGCACCCATTGTAAAAGATCAACACCTTTTCATTGACAGAGATCCCATGATTAGGACACTTCCGCAGCATCCCCTTGAACCTCTCCCAAGCCTCATAGAACGTCTCTCCATCAAATTGACGGAATTGTTGAATCTCTGACCTCAGCTTCATCGTCTTGCTTGGAGGGAAGTATTTGTAAAGGAAAATCTCCACGAAATCATTCCAAGTTGTAACTGCAGTCGGATCTAAAGCATGGAACCAAAGCTTAGCCTCATCTCGTATAGAGAATGAGAAGAGGCGTAACTTGATTGCATCATGTGGAACCCCATTCATTTTGACAGTCTCGCACACCTCCAGAAACTGACTCAGATGTGCATGAGGATCTTCAGCCGGTCTTCCTCCAAATTGATTGTTCTGCACCATAGCAATAAGTGACGCCTCAAGCTCAAACGTGTTGGCATTAATAGTTGGACCGAAAATTCCTCTCTGCTGCACTACAGGTTGAAATTCAGCCTTGATTGGAGTTTCTTGTCTGGCCGTTTGTGCGGCAATAGGTTGTTGAATCTGTTCTTGCATAGCTCTAATCACCGGATCAACTGGTGGATTTTGTTGTTGATCCTCCATGTTTTGATCTCGCGCTCTTCTTATCGCGTTGTTGCGACGACAAGTAGCTTCAATCTCCAGATTTAAAGGCTCCAAGGGTAATCCTTGTAAGCTTCTTTGCATGCACTACCTGTGAATCACAACAAGAAAAATTAAAAATTAGTATAATAATATAATATATGTCTAAATTAGTCTCAAACAATCTAATCGTAATATTGCTCAAATTAAAACAGTCCCCGACAACGGCGCCAAAAACTTGTTCGCACTTTTCTTTAACACGCCGCAAGTGCACGGGTGCTATTGTGTATATAGAAGCAAGGTCGTATTCCACAGAGACTGATTTAACTTAGCAAGTACCACTTTCAACTGTTATCCTCTATTTAGACTACGAACTTTAGTTTTTGGGTTTTTTAATGAAACTAATTAAGAAAACAAATAGTAAATAAAAAGCAAACAAAAATATGTAAAGATTCAAATAAGAAAAAGGTATCCTAAGGCTTCGATTTCAATGGACAATTGAAATTCAAATCTCTATCAATCAATCAATTAACACTGGGACTCGACTCCTCTTAGAACAATCACAAAAATAGCTTAAATCTACTCCCGTAGCGAATAAACCGTTGATCACATGCAAGGGTTTTCGTTCCCGACAAACATCATATGCATGCAACTCCCAAAAGATCCTAAGATTAATGCTCTCACACAAGGCTCGTCCCCTCCCGGTTATTTTGCAATGCGTGTCCTATGTTCCAGTTCATGTATTAATCCTCATCTCCCGACTATTGAATTAACATAAGAAAGAAGAGAAGGTCGTAATTGATTAATTGATTAAGAATCAAAGATTAATTATCCATCTACTCTCTAACCCTAGGATACAAGAAAATTAGCTACTCATAATTAAAGCAAACACACAATTAAAAGAAAAAGAATTCATAAACATTAAATAAGAAAAACCGTAGTCGAAACAAATCTCGTCTTGAATTCTTGAACAAGTCTTCAAAACTCCAAGACAAAACTAAAAGAAAATAAAAACTAAGAACAATACTATAAGGTGTAAGATGATGTGATGGTGGTGTCTCTTCTATGCAATAGAAGGAGTATTTATAGCCAAAAATCTAAGACAAAATGTGTAAGGAACAAATCCTAACAAGGAATGGAATTATAATCGAAATAGGAAACTTTTTGGGCTGAACCGCCTCGCCATGCGGTCCCATGCATGACCGCATGGCCAATCGCATGAAAAAGCTGTGAAAATCCCCTTTTTTGGAGCAAAAGTAGACCGCATGCGGTCCCGTCATTCGGCGGCATGCCGGACCGCATGGCAGCGCGCAACAATTTTCAATCGGCTTGTTCTCCCTTGTGTCAACTCCGATTTTGGATCCGTTTTCGCCTACGAACTCCTATCGAGCTATACTTTCATCCTATGATACTCAACTTGCATAATTTTGACTCCAAAATTCTACAATATCAAACAAAGTACGAACGAGCATCATATTTCTCAAATTAACAATAGCTAAGCTCAAAACTCTTTACAAACATGATTTCCCAATACAAATTAACATCAATTAAACTTATAAAGATGAGAAAATTCATGTTTAACAACAATAATCAATAATATAAATAAATTATCATTAACCACAGATAGCCAATCGATAGATATGTGTGGCCGATAAGTTTTTTTAATTTTCGTGTAGGCATACAAAAGTCAAAAAAGGAAATATGATTAAATAGAAATGATTAAATAATTAAAGATCAAAATACAAGTGTGGCTAAATATTTTCCTCACACATATTAAATATCAATAGTTTGAAAAAATAAAATATTTCCAATCACACATATTTAATTGATAAAAATGTGTAGCTAATAAGTTTTCAGTATGCCACGTACACACGACAAATTCAAAAATAAATTTGATTAAATTGAAATAAAATTAAATTTTTAAGATCAAAATTATAATTTAACTAAAAAGCTTTGACCACACTTATTTAATGTCAATAACTAGTAAAAACTGTCCAATTTATTTGGCCACACATTTTCTAACTATGTGTGGCTAATTTATGTATAGCTAAAAGTTGAATTTCTTGTAGGTCTGTAACTTAATCCCCGAAGCATGCACCCCGAATCCCCTTTTGATGCTTGATACCTATCGAATTACGAATTGTTTTCTACAACTTTAAAATTGTTTTAGGCTTCCAACAAACCTATTGAAAGTCTTTGATAACTTGAGTTGTATGATGAAATTTGGCTTTTGTGTTTGATTCGAAGCTTTAGAACCGAGCATGTTGGGACTCCTTATCAATCGAATCTTCAAGTTCTTCAACACCTCAAAGTTGCGTGAATAGCCTAGATCCAAGCATGCTAGGCATCCTATTATTCTTTCTTTCCAAAAGGTAGCCTTCTTGAGAAAAGAGGAAATGCAAGTTTACGTTTTCCGTCACGGTTTACCCATTCTAGTTATCTTCACTCTAGAATCGGTGCAGAGTCGTGATTTGGTATCAATCCACCTTTCCTAAAGTAGTAGTTAGGCGGGGCAGTCTGTTACACTTACTCATAGTTAAGTGTTGGGTAAATAGGAGTAAATTAAAGGACACACGCTACATTGTATGTGTATGATTTTTGTTACCTCGAGAAAATTAAGGAAATGTGTGTGATATAAGTTACAGAAGTTACCCACACATACAAATTGCTACATATTTATACCATGTCATTTCCACCTCATCATTTTTATGCTCTGCAAAAATATGATTATCCATGCAGAAAAAATAAAGTGATATATACATGTGTAGGTAAATGTTTGATGTTTTCACCACACATAAATATATGTGGGTAAAACACTTTCTCTATAAAATTATACGGACGCTTGTTGATATTTATAGTATATGTGGGTAAAATCAATAGCTACACATAAACATATCTGCAACCACACAGGCATCTCTGCCTAAACGTTCAATTTCTTGTAGTGCAATAATTATTTTATTGAGATTCATTTAAAGCCCTATATATCTAACTAATTATTAAATGAAAAATTAAAACTAGGACAAATATAATTATAATGCATGGTTTTATGTTGTACTATCTATTCACCATAATTAATTGGCAAGTACAATTAATGTTACCGCATTGGATTAGAATACTATGCCCACATGCACTACTTTGCAATTTAATTTAATTTAATTTTTTTTTTGGAGTTTACACATGCACAAACCCCCAACTTTTAGGTTGGAGGGGAAACGTCTTACCACTTGAGCTGCACTTCGTTGTCGCAATTTAATTCTTAGATCACCTATTAAAAAATATAGAGAACTATTGAAGAATAAGAGAACCTCCAAAGAGAGTTGGTAGGACGTAAAAAAAATTAAATTATAATCAAGAAAGTAAAGCGCCTAAACGAAAACCTACATGAATTTAAGCACAAACACCCAACACAATTGAAAATAAATCCAAACATAATATATATATATATATATATATATATATGTATGTATAAACCCCCAAAACAAAAAACAAAAAATAATTAAACGCTAAACGATTAAACCTTCTCATCCTAATCCTACTTTGTATCGTGCAACACTAATATGTTGGCCACACCATTCCAACTAAGGTTCCCCGTTGATGTCACTGCCCACGGCCTTCTACAACGGCTGCCACCACCAATTAGGAGTCGTCGTCATCGTCTCGCTTCCGATAGCACTAGGGGTGGCAAAGGGTACTAAATATATGTTCAAATTGGTTGAAACATGTATATGTCGTTTAAGTTTCTAAGTCTAGTTTGGTGGTTCCATGCAGGATGAGATGGTTCCATGAAATGGAACTGCAAGTTCGTGACTATGAATTGGATGCATTTGGAGTTGTGAATAATGCTGTTTATTCCAATTATTGCGAGTATGGTAAGAGTTCTACTTCAATTAATTAAATGAAATTATCGCCGTAAATGAAATTTATGCAAAGCACTTACTAGAAAGGAAACCATACTTTCATTAACTTTTACTATTTTGCAGATATTAACATAGAATAATATATGAATATATTCATATATATGATCCCCTTAGAAAGAAAGAAAATTATTATAGCTAGTATACATGAATTATCTTTATTTAAATGATTCTATTGTTATTTGGTGATCGAACAGGAATGCACCAATTGGTGGATAAGATGGGTTATATTAATGATGATTCAGTACTACTAGCGCAATCGGAAACGTCATACAAATATATTGCGCCTTTAAGGGTATGAATTATTCACTTGAAATTCTTTATCTCGAAATTAGTGTCACACCGTGTCTCGTTATCTATATAAATTAAAGAGGAGATAGTGAAAATAGTACTTCTCATATTGTAAAGATAAAAATAGCATTCAATATAATTCTTTAAAAATCTAGCACATTTTGATTTATACACTCTTAATTCTTTAATAAAATTTCATATAAGATTAGTAATACATATTTTATTGTGAATGGTGGTGTAAGAAATAAGAAATAAAATAAAAAAGTTTCACCACCACTTTTCCGCCGTGCCACCAGCGCTGTCGTCGTGCTGCCGGCGGTCACAAAATTCTGAACAAAAAAAAAAGTTTTACCACCACTTTTTCTTCATCGCCGCCGCCGCCGTCGTGCCGCCGCCACTATCACCGGCGGTCACAAAAAATTTTTTGTGACTATTCAAAAAAAAAAGTTTCACCACCACTTTTCTACCGTCGTTGCCACCGTGCCACCACCGCCGTTGTCGTGCCGCCGACGGTCACAAAAAAAATTCTGTGACTGAACAAAAAAAAAGTTTCACCACCAGTTTTCCATCGTCGCCGCCGCCGTGCCATCACCGCCGCCGTCGTATCGCCGCCATTATCGCCGGCGGTCACAAAAAAATTTTTGTGATTGAACAAAAAATTTCTGTGACTAAATAAAATTTGTTTAGTAACAATATCTTTTTTTTGTTTAGTAACAATTTTTTTTTTGACCGCCGGTGACAATGGCGGCGGCGGCGGAGTCGGAAAAATGGTAATGGAACATTTTTTTTTGTTCAGTCACAAAAAAAATTTTGTGACCGCCGGTGGCACGACGACGGCGGTGGTGGCACGGCGGCGGCGATGGTGGAAAAATGGTGGTGAAACGTTTTTTTTTTTTCGTTCAGTAACAAAAAAAATTTTGTTCAGTCACAAAATTTTTTTTTTTGATCGCCGGTGGCGGCGACGGCGGAAAAATGGTGGTGGAACTTTTTTTTTGTTCAGTCACAAAAATTTTTTTGTGACCGCCGGCGGTGGTGGCACGGCGGCGGCGACGGCGGAAAAGTGGAGGTGAAATATATTTTTTTTTGTTCAGTCACAAAAAAAATTTGTGACCGCCGGTGGTACGACGATGAAGGTGGTGGCACGTTGGCGGCGATGGCGGAAAAGTGGTGGTGAAACATTTTTTTTTTCGTTCAGTAACAAAAGTAAAATGTGATAGAACAATAAGGTGAGAAAAGAGGGAATAAAGATGAAAATTTAGTAAAAAGTGAGAGGAGGAGCAAATAAGTCAAAAGGTGCTAGATTTTTAAAAAACTATATTAGGTGCTATTTTTTATCTTTGCAATGTGAAAAGTGCTATTATTGGGGACATTCTCTAAATTAAATTAGTCTTTTTTCACTTTAATTTGTTTGTTCAATTTCAACCTGTTATGGTTTAGAATAATAATTAATGAATAATACTCACTGAAAGAAACTATTTATTTAACGGTACATTTGAATAATTAAGTTTAGTTTCTTTTAATTTTTGGTTTATTTGATTTTTAAATTGTGATCACAGAAGAAAGAAAAGTTCTTACTCAAAGTGAGAATATATGACTATTCAGCTGCACGATTATATTTTGAACACTTCATATACAAGCTACCAAATCATGAGGTTTGCGCTTTTCTCAAATTCAATCTCATCCTTTCTGCTCATATTTTGCTGTTAAATTGTATTCCGAATATGTAGAATCTTTAATTATTTAAAAATATGAGGTTAAAGTTCAAATTTGTAAGATGATATTCATAGCTCAAAATATTATCTACCCTAGTTTTAATTATATTCAATCCTAAAAATTAACTTCCAAGATTTTACATCCGTACCAAATTGAATTCACAAAAACTTCCTTACAACCGATTGTATTGTATGCAATCGGTTTTGACTCGCGTCCCAACCCGACCCAACCCAAACCCGTGAGTTCTTAAAAAAAAAAAAAAAAAAAAAAAAACTGCCGTAATATACTATGTAATAACTGTAAGAATAAATAGATCAGGGATGTTGGTGGAGTGGGGGGGACGGAAGGTTTAGAGCCTAGCTCTTTGCTTTGGCCCATGTTAGAATCCTATAGGCAGCATCTCATTAACTTTTTTTTTTTTACGTATTTGATCTATTGGGACATATCTGAAGTGTCCCAATTACATATTTTTAAATATATAATTTATTTGGACACTTGAAAGTGCCCAATTGTTATTATTTAGTTTTTTTTAACATGTTTTTTTAATTTTTCAATTGCTTTTGTTTTTAAATTATTTGTTCAAATAAAAATTGTTAATATATAATTACTATTTTATTTTTTTTAAATATATTTTTTTAATAAACTTAACTAAAAATAAAAGTTGCGGTGACTAAAAGTACATGTTGTCGTGAATAAAAGTAAAAATCATTTTGAAAAAAAAAATATTTGTGAAACATTACCTTTCTTAGTATCAATAATTACGTTTCATCATGATAATAATTACTTGATCAAATCACTAAAAGTACACGCTATCGTGATCAAAAGTAAATATTATCATAAAAAAAGTAATATTTGTGAAACATTACCTCTCTCCATACAATGATTACTTTTTCATAACGACAATAATTATTTAACAAAATAACTTAAAGTACATGTTATCGTGAATAAATGTAACGATCGTTGTGAAAAAAGTAATATTTTTTAAACATTACTTTTCTTCATATCAAAAATTACTTTTAGTCACGACAATAATTACTTACTCAAATAAATAAAAGTACACATTATCATGAAAAAAAGTAATTATTATCGAAGAAAAGTAATATTTGTGAAACATTACATCTATTCATATCAATGATTATTTTTTAGGGTAATGATAATGGGACATAATGTCCTAGACATAATCGGTTTTTTTTGCCCGTATAATTTCTAAACCGGTTTGGTCGAACCGGTTTCTTAATTTTAGGTTTTCGATTTTATTATTTTTCCTTATTTATCCTTATGTTATTTTGGAATGTCTTCATTATATCATAATCTAAAATTAGGCATTTAATTTGTGGCCTTAAAATTAGCTAACCAAATAAACTTCAAAAAATGACAAAATCTCGTTTCATTTAAGAATTTTCAGTAGTTATGATAAAATTCTTTTGTGAATTTTCCATGGATGTGATAAGGAGTAGCAAGCAACGAAAGGAGGCACCAAGAACAAAATAGCCACGTCCACAAGAACAGTAAGTAGTGAGAGAACAAAATAAACTTGTAAATTAATTCCTCACGAGGTCACAAAGCTGTAAAACGTTTGAATTTTAGGACTTCTCAATTTACACCCGCTCGATGAGTCTAAAATTCTTTGAAATGAATTCAAACAACCCTCAAACAACCACTCGATGTGTCCAAAATTCCTTATTAATGAAAATAAGGACATTAAACCATGATTTTGATTTTAAAAGATTAATTTTATGATCTTATTTGGATTCATTTCTTAATTATCCTATGATTTTAATAAATAATTATAAATATAATTGAGATTAATTATGGAATAACTAAATTTGATTTGAGTTTTGAAATTTCAATTAAAATCATATAATCAATCCCTTACTTAGTGCAAAGGACAATGAAGTAATCTTAAAAATTTGATTAAATTATATAATTAATTTGAAATTAAGAGAAATGATAATTTGACTAATTTAACCCTATTATGTCCTAGACATTATGTCCTAAAATAATTTCCCTATTTTATATTATGACAATAATTGGTACTTAACAAACATGTCTCACTTTTCTTTTTGGACATTCCGTTCAATATGTCTCATTTCCTTTTAAGGAAATAATTAATAAATCATTTTATTCACTTTATCAAAACCACTTTATATCACTTTTTGTCACTTCAAAAATACTTTACATCGCTTTATCAATTAAAAAATATTTTATATTACTTTAATCATTACATTAAACACACAATTTACATCTAATCATTTTTATCTTAATCTCCGTGCCGAAAAGAAGTGAGACATGTTGAACGGGACGGAGAGAGTAACTTAAAGTACATGTTGTCACGAATAAAAGTAACAATTATTGTGAAAAAAGTAATATTTTTGAAACATTACTTTTCTTCATATCAAAAATTACTTTAGTCACGATAATAATTACTTAATTAAATATTAAAAGTACACGTTGTCGTAATAAAAATACGTATTGTCATTAAGCAAAGTAATTTTTTTTTTATTTTTTAATATTAATCAATCCCCTTATGGTTTATTAATTCATAATTTGGGTTTATTTAATTTCCATATAGAATTTATTTATAATTTTGTAGATCAATTTTTTTTAACTAATGATTCAAAAAAACTGATGAAGAAAAAACGAAAATGATACTCCCTCCGTCCAATCTTTATGTACCCATTTGGGTGTTGGCACGGGTATTAAGAAAAAAGAATAAAGTGGAGTTTGTGGGATAAAGGTGTATTTGAGGGGTAGTGATAAAGCAGTAGTTAGTGGAATAAAGTTTGTTAGTGGTGGGCCCATAGTGAAAAAGGTAGTGATAAAATGGTAGTTGGTGGAATAAAGGTGTGGGTCCAAGTGGCAAATGGTAGAAAATAACATTAATTAGTAAGGATAGATGGGTACTTTTATAGAAATGGGTATACAAAGATTGGACAGATAAAATGGGGTAAGTGGGTACACAAAAATTGAACGGAGGGAATATAATATATAAACAAGATATTAGGACACTTAAGAAAGTGTCGTAATAAACAGTCCAAAAAAAAGGAGAAACGCCTTAAATCAAATAAGGCGCTGTCACACAGTATTGAACATCGACCTTCAGTAAGAGAGCATAGCCTTGCACCGTTAGGCTAGAAAGCCTTTTGTTAATTTCTATGAACATTAGTTATTTACATTGAACACGGTCGGAAATTAAAAAAAAAAAGAGAAGATGCGGATCCAAATTCGGGCCGATTGCATTATATGCAACTAGTTACACCCAAATCCATCTCAATTGAATTATGTATCGTTGATAAAGGAAATTAATTTATATAATCCAACCTTTTATTTGGACTACGGAATAAGTTTTGGGGATACACATAACAAATTATTGATTATAGTATATTATTAAAGAAAAAAATGATTTTTAACCCTTATTTTTTTGCAGCCCATTTTGGAGTGTAAAACCACCATAGTTTCAATTGGTAAGAGCTTTCGTGCAGTTCGTCTCCCTCCATCCCTCGTATCCATAATCAATCGATCAATTCTCTCTCAAGGAAAAGAAAATAGTTAATGTAATATTTGTTGGAAAATCATTGTTATTAATTTTCTATATTCTAAAGATACATGTTTATTCTAATTATCGTATATTGTGAGCTTTTATATTAAGGACAAAGTTTTAATAATATGTTATTAGCACGAAGTGTTGGAAAATGGATTATAAATAGCATTATTTCATAATTAATTTATGAAAATTAATTTGGAATTTGTAGAAACAAACAGTAGATATGAAATCTAAATTTCAAGCACAATGATATAGTGCTTTATTTGTTCAAATTCGTTATGTGATGAATGAACAATTAATATAGTAAGTTTGATAGTTGAAGCTTAGAAAGTGGTATGTGAACAATTAATATAGTAAGTTTGATAGTTGAAGCTTAGAAAGTGGTACACATTGAAAAAATATTGATATTTCCAATTATTTGTAGAGAAGCACTTTGACAAGGAGCAACCTTATGTGCTTTCATATGGTGCACCCTTATGGTGCTCTAGATGACTTTCCGCCATCCGCCGTAGCCGATCACGTGCACGTCGTAATGGGCGTTTCAAGGCCCACACCATAAGCGTGCACTATAACAAGCATACAAGGTTTACTCCTTGTTAAAATGCTTCTCTTTATAAATAGTTAGGATCAAAGTACTCAATCCCGAATATTTCTTTTCCCGATACTTTATTTGTTTTGGTGTTGTGGATATTATATTTGGATTTATACCAACACGAAGTTCTGCACGATACTTACAAAATAATTTGTTTTAGTATTTTGCATATTATTTTCGATATTTGTACCAACACAAACTTCTGCACAATTCTTACAAAAAATAGTTGGATGGGAAAATTATCATTGACTTCATGATCAGATACATCTGGAGGAATTGGAGATTTTTTTTTCAGGAAAGAATTGTGTCTGGGGTGATTTCTTTATCACAAATAAATGAGTGGATAAGTTTATTTGTCAGTTAGTAGTATGCGAAAACCCTTTTATTTTGATGGAAGAAATTTAATCAATGTCGTAACAATCAAGAAAACAAATGCGTAAAACTACTTAGCTACAAACTGCATTAGTTAATAAATGCGTGCGTGTGTTGGCGTAACCGTAGTGTAATTAATGCTTGAGGCTAAAAATCTCAAGTTCAAGAAGGGGCTAAGCTTCAATGAAGGGGCTAAAAATCACAATCATTAGAAAAATTAGAAGACATATATATAAAGGTAAAGAAGGGGCTAAGGCTATCTGTGTCACAGCTCCAAATCCCGAGGGACGGCAGAAGTCGGGGTGCGATTGAGATTGGATTAAAGAAGCAGGGAAGAAGGGGGTTTGACTAAATAAACATACATAAAAGACATCATACATTCAATGAACAAGACTTTACTATTAAAAAGGAAGAGTTAATCACGAAGGATTACTCGACAGAAAGTACTCGAAAGCATCTAAGTTAAAGTTTACAGACTTAAACTACAGTGATTCACCAAATGTACATAACGTCAAAAGGTCTAGAGTTTTGCAGCGGAAAGTAGGTTATAAGCTAAAGCTTCCTAACAACTCGACTCAACTTCAACCACCGCCGCTCTCGTCGCTTCAACCTGCACATTTAGAAAACATATGCAGGGCTAAGTACGAAAGTACTTAGTGGGCAGTTGCCGAAAACATAAACATAAGTACAGATAATCTGGCATTTCATAATTTGTAGCACATCGGGGTTTTGTTAAAAATAGCTCGTGTCTACTAAAACATTTTCTGACTCATTTTCATAATTTGGCTTGATCAAGCACTTTTCATAGATGTTACGTTCAAATCTTGACCAATTCTCATTCACAGTGGCTGGTTACCCCTCAACAGGATACCACATACACCACAGGCTACAAAGTGCACTAACTCTGGAAAGCGCTTAATAGCTAACTCAGAGCTGATCGATAGTTAACAATCCTAGCGGTTAACTCATAAATTCTGGAAAACACGAATGTTAACTAAGATAGGTACAAGAGAACTCACATAAAACATAAAACAGTTCATGCCATAATTATCACTTTGAAAACACGGATATCAAAGCGATAAAGAAAGGTTTTCGAGCATTGCTCGTTTTGTTTCATATATAAAAGCCCACCTCGATGATACAGAACTACTAAACAGGTTCCCGTTCTTCTGTTCTTCCGTCCTTTCCTTAGTGCTGGCTTCCTCCTTCATCGTAAAATAATCACACTTTAAAATCGGTTGTAAAAGATAATCAAACATGGAAATTCGAATTAGGTTTTAGTCGTTTTGTTTCTTTAGGCATTTGCACGCTACTAGTTTCTTTTTAGTTTAAACGGGAATGAGGCTCGAACAAATCTCGTTTAGAACTCGAAAGGTTTCATACTCAACTCTTAGGTCAGTAGAGAGGATAGTCGTTAACTTATTACGGCTTAAAAGATCGAAAGAAACTAAGTTGCGAAGAAAACAACTTAGGAATTCAAGTTCTGAAATTTTCACTGCGCAATGCAGTAGTTCTGGGGACTGCCCAGAACAGAGGAATTGGAAACTGGGCATGAGCCCTGTACCGTTAGAAAGCTTGGAAAGTCTAGTTTACGCTCCAATTTACGGATCTCAAATCCGATAAACGAGCTAAAAGATATTACAGTTTCCGGGAAGGGTCGCAAAACTGCCGCGGCTAACCCTAGTCGCTCGATAGAATCAACGTATAACTTCCTAAGTTCATTCTAAGTTCTCGTACTGGATTTCTCACGAAACTTCACTCTCAAGGCAGTCAACACGTACTCTCGTACATGAAGAACTCCTTTTCAAAACTCGACTATTAGCACGACGTTCTAAACATCGGCTTTCAAACTAACAAGTACTATACAAAAATCAAGTTAACATTTCTCGTTTCTGTTCACGATTGTAACTACAACTCATCATATAATAATCCGGATGCTTATGTCGTCAACTACAAAGTCGTGCCTTAGTCCATAATAATCATTATTATCTAATTAAAATCCTTACTCGACTTCTCGATTATTATTTACGTCCACTTGTTCGTCTCTTACAAGATTTCAAAAGTTGTCGGAATTCATTCAAATTCTACGTCATTAATCATCATCTAACGAGATTCATTATTATATACATCATCACCTCATATCATTACTTAAACTCAACTTAATTCGAGTTCTTAGTCTCTCATAATTTCATTAATATTTTTAGAAAATTCTCATTTAATTCCCAACATCATCTAATATCATTAGAAACATTAATCCATCATTATTTCCTTAATCGAAGATCAAACTACATAAACCCCTATATTTTCCTCATTTTCGGTATTAACCAATAATTAGGGGAAATGGTTTTCTTCATCAATTAACATCATTAATTCATTTATCCAATTACTACACATTAATCTAACCAATTTCAAGTCTCATTACAACATCAATTGAGAAATCAAGTGAAACCCTAGCCTAAAAATTCGGTCCTCATCAAATACATAGGGGATTTTATTTGTTCTTTCACCAATCCTCAATTAAACATCTTCTAAACTCAATTATGTAATCAATTTTAGAATCCAAACATCCTACTACAAAGCCCTAATTTTCGGTATTAGTTAGGTTTTAGGGTTCTTTGTTTTCTTCAAATTTTAACCATAGAATCCATATCTAATCCCTCCTATGTCATGAATTAAAAGATCAAAACATCTAATTCATCTACCCATTTTCGATTCATCAAGAAAAATAAAGAAAAGAGAATCTAATTGGATAGATTAGGAGAGGACATGAATACCTTGAACTTTAGTGAAGGAAATTAGAAGATTGATGGAGGATGTTGATCTTGTGAAGGAATCCTTGCTAGAACTTGAAGCTTTCTTCAATGGAGTTTTGGGAGAACAAAAGAGAGAGAGAGAGATATTGTATGTGTGTGTTTCGAAAATGAGAGAGAGATAAGTGAGGGAGATGGTGATGACTAAGTTAATTAGGAATAGTTTTACCCTTAGGTGTAAAGTTTAATTAGAAATATCTAAGTGGTGAGTCATTAGATTAATACTATAAAGTAATGAAATATCAAGCTTAGAGAGAGTGTGATGTCGGCTAAGAGGGGAAGAAAAAGGGAAAATACGTGTTTTTCCAGCGCGATACGACGTTACGGAAATCGAAAGATGAAAAAGGTAGCTCGGCACAAAATCGTCAAATTCCGATTCGACCAAAAATTCCGACATATTTAACTTAATTGGAAAGTAATATTTAAAATCTAAATTCCGACAAAAACTCGGGACGTCACAGTCCGAGTTTCGTCCGGAAAATAAAAAAAACGAACTTTCTCGGGCGAGTTCGTATCGCGATTTCGTGAATGTAAAAATCAAACGGTTTTCCGTTCTGAGTTCTAGAACTAAAAAGTTTTTGTACGCGATAACCCTAAATACAGTAGTCATCTAACTGACTTCCGTAATTTATTTTCGGAAACGGATTTCACCGTTGGTTTTAGAATTCAGAATCGTAAACTTAGGCGTGCAAAGCCATTTTTATTATTAATTTTAAATTTTTAAGACTGTACGGAAAATCTGGGGTATTACATCCTACCCCCCTTGCGAAAAATTTCGTCCCGAAATTTGCATACCTTCTGCAAAAAGATGAGGATATCTCTCCTTCATCTTCTCCTCGAGCTCCCACGTGGCTTCTTCTTGCCCGTGGTGGTTCCATAGCACTTTAACTATTGGTATCGATTTGATTCTTAATTCTTGGACTTTTCTATCCAAAATCGATATCGGTTTCTCTTCGTAGCTTAGATCAGATTCAAGAACTACGTCTTGCTGACTAATGACGTGCTTAGGGTCATAGACGTATTTTCTCAATTGAGAAACGTGAAATACGTTGTGGACACTTCCTAGACTTGGCGGTAAGGCCAATCTATATGCGACGGGTTCTATCTTCTCGAGGATTTCATAAGGTCCTATGAACCTGGGTCTTTGTTTACCCTTAACTCCAAATCTAAGGATTCCTCTGGTCGGTGATATCTTAAGGAAAACTTTATCTCCTATTTCAAACTCAAGATTGGTTCGACAATCATCGGCATAAGACTTCTGTCGGCTCTGGACTTATTTCATTCTATCACGTATCTGCCGAACTATCTCAATCATCTCATTTACTGCATCGGGGCCTAGGTTCTTTCTCTCACCTACTTCGTCCCAATAAAGTGGTGATCTACATTTCCTTCCATATAAAGCCTCATACGGCGCCATTCCTATCGTGGCCTTATAGCTGTTGTTGTAAGCGAATTCGACTAAGTGTAGGATTTCTTCCCAATTCGCGCCTCGGTCCAATACCACTGTCCTTAACATATCGACTAAAATCTGAATCGTCCTCTCTGACTGTCCATCTTTCTGTGGGTGAAACGCTATACTGAAATTAAGCTCTGTTCCCAATTCTTTCTGCATTGTAATCCAAAATCTCGAGGTAAATTTGGCGTCTCTATCTGATATTATGACCTTCGGTACTCCATGCAGACGTACAATCTCTCTGACGTACAACTGAGCTAGTTTCTCTGATCCGTAGGTAGTCTTAATTGGCAAGAAATGTGCTGACTTCGTAAGTCTATCGATAATCACCCAAATAGATGTGTTTCCTCTTCTTGACTTAGGCAAGCCTGTGACAAAGTCCATAACTATGCCTTCCCATTTCCATTCTGGGACATCCAATGGTTGTAGCAATCCATACGGTTGTCGGTGTAAAGCCTTAACTTGCTGACATGCCAAACACCTTTCTACAAACGAGGCAACGTCTCGTTTCATTCCATTCCACCAGAAGTTCCTTCTCAAATCTTGATACATTTTCGTACTTCCTGGGTGTGCTGTATAAGACGTATCGTGAGCCTCACTCAAGATCTCGTTCTTCAGTTCGTTGTCGTCATCGGGAATACAAATTCTGCCTTCATAAAGGATCGCATTGTCTGGTGCTTCGGAATACCCGTCTGGTTTCTCTGTTCTTATCCTTAATCGCAACTTTTCCATTGACTCGTCCTTCCTCTGAGCACTGATGATTCTTTCCCTTAAATCTGGTGTAGCTTCTAATGCTGCTATCTGACTTGTTATCGTAGCTGGCGTGTCGAGCACTTTGATATCCATCTTCTCGAATTCTCGTACTAAAGTTTCTTCCTCTACAAAAAGGCATCCTAACTTCGTTGGAGCCTTGCGACTCAATGCGTCTGCTACCACATTAGCCTTTCCGGGATGGTAGTTGATTCCGCAGTCGTAATCCTTAACTAATTCAACCCATCTCCTTTGTCTCATATTCAATTCTTTCTGCTCGAAAAAGTACTTCAGACTCTTATGATCAGTGAATATCTCAACCCTTACACCATAGAGATGGTGTCTCCAAAGCTTTAACGCATGTACCATGGCTGCAAGTTCTAAATTGTGGGTTGGGTACTCAACTTCGTGAGGTCGAAGTTTTCGTGAAGCATAAGCTATAACTCGTCCATCTTGCATTAAGACACAACCTAATCCATTTTTCGAGGCGTCGGTGTAAACCACATACTCCTTGCTTGCGTCTGGAAGTGCTAGTACTGGTGCTGTGGTTAGCTTCTCCTTAAGCGTTTGGAAACTCTTCTCGTACTCGTCCGTCCATTTAAATTTGGTATCCTTCCGAAGTAACTGTGTCATCGGGCGAGCGATCGTAGAAAATCCCTCAATAAACCTTCTGTAGTAGCCTGCTAAACCCAAAAAACTTCTGATCTCGTTCGGACTCGTTGGTGACTTCCAGTTGTGGACTGTCTCTACCTTGGCTGGATCCACTTTGATTCCTTCCGCCGATACTATGTGTCCAAGGAACATTACTTCCTTCAGACAAAATTCGCATTTACTGAATTTGGCGTAGAGTTTCTCAGTTCTTAGTGTTTCCAACACTATCCGTAGATGTTCCTCGTGCTCATTTTCATTCTTAGAGTAAACGAGGATGTCGTCGATGAACACTAAAACGAATTTGTCCAAGTAAAGGTGGAAAACTCTATTCATAAGATCCATGAATACAGCTGGAGCGTTGGTCAAACCAAATGGAATTACTAGGAATTCGTAATGGCCATATCGGGTTCTAAAGGCGGTCTTCGGTACGTCTTCAGGTTTGATCTTCAGCTGATGGTACCCTGACCTTAAATCTATTTTGGAGAAGACTCCTGCACCCTTGAGCTGATCGAACAGATCCTCGATTATTGGCAAAGGATATTTGTTCTTGAGTGTGATCTTGTTCAGTTCTCGATAATCTATACACATTCTCATCGATCCGTTCTTTTTCCTAACAAACAATACGGGTGCTCCCCAAGGTGAGACGTTTGGCTTGATGAAACCAAGGTCTAGCAATTCTTGTAACTGGATTTTGAGCTCTTCTAGTTCTTTCGGTGCCATCCTATATGGGGCTTTAGACTTAGGAGCTGCTCCTGGTTCTAAGTCGATCGTGAAGTCCACATGACGATCTGGTGGCAATCCTGGTAACACTTCTGGAAAGACGTCTTCGTAATCATTTACAACTTTTACGTCTTGGATGGTCTTCTCGGCTCCTGGCTCTCCGACTAGGTACACGAGATAAGCTGTGGTACCTTTCTTCTTCATGAGTTTCGTGGCTTGAAGGGCTGATATAATTGGTACGCCTCTACCCATTGAGATTCCGTGGAATTCGGTTGGTTCTTTACCCGGGGGTTGAAAAGATATTTTTCTCTCGTTGCAGAGAATCGTGGCATAATTCTCTGACAACCAATCCATTCCTAGGATTATATCTACGTCCCACATTATCATAACGTTTAAGTTGTTCGCTTTAACCTTAAGAGTTCCGATTTCTAGTTCTAGGTTAGAGCAAACATGCGTGGAAGTAGTGATCTCTCCTGAAGGTGTGGCTACTCTCATAGAATGTGCAGCTCTTACAGGCCTGATGTCTAAGTTATCGGCACACGAGCCAACAATGAAAGAATGCGATGCGCCAGTATCAAACAGTATCTTAATAGGGATGTTGTGTAGTTTTCCCATACCTGCTAGGTTGTCTTTTCCCTTGTGCTGGCCACTCTGTTTGATAGCACATGCCCTCGCATTCTGTTGCTGTTGTGCATGCTGCTGGAACTGCTGTTGGTTCATCTGCTGCTGCGGCTGTGCTTGTATGGCTCTGAGAGGTATGGCTTGCAGCGGTTTCGGGCAATCTTTCTTCATATGCCCCTTCTGTCCACAATTGAAACAGTTGGGGGTGTCTATTTGACAAACTCCGGGATGGGCTCTGTTGCACTTAGGGCAGACAGGAATAGTAACCCTCCCTGGGTTAGTTCCTCCCTGGTTGAAGTTTCGTTGCTACCCTTGCGGCTGGTTCTGTTGACCGTTGCCCTTCAATGGTGCGTTCTGCTTATTTTCCTGAATAAACAACCCCGACTGGTTGTTTCCCTGCCACGGTCTTTTGTTGTTGTTATTGTTGTGGTTATTGTTCTAGCCAGGCTGCTGATAGCCCTTCTGATTTCCCCTTCTCTGACTTCCCTGGTTGTTGAAGTTCTGATTGTAGCCTCCGCTACCTCCTCCATTCCACTTCCTTTTTTCCTGATAGTTGCTATTATTGTTGTTATAATAGCCTCGGTTCTGGTTCTGTGCTGGTGTTGGTGTGGTTGATACAACTTTCTTCTCATCAGGCACGACGGCCTCCATCTCTAAAGCTCTTCCTAAAATGTCAGTGTAACCTAGTCCCCCATGACTAGCTAATGCGATTCCCAGTTCATGTCGTAGTCCCCCTTGGAATTTCATCGATAATTTCTCCTCGGTATCAACCTGAGCCGATGCATACCTAGACAGCTCGCAAAACTTGGCGTCATACTCTGTTACGGTCAGCTTTCCTTGCTTCAAGCTATAGAACTCGGCTTCCTTCTGGGCTCTATACGTCTTGGGTACGTACTTATCAAATAGTATTTCCTTGAATTCTTCCCACGTGAAACGAGCCAGCTGCTCTGCGGGTATTACCTTCTGCCTTGCTTCCCACCAATAATCTGTCGATCCAGTTAGTTGGAACGCGACACATATCATTCTCCCCTCATCAGTACATCTGAGGAGTTTGAATATCTTCTCAGTAGATCTCACCCATAGCTCAGCATCGCTAGGGCTGCCCGTTCCATTAAACATCGAGGGGTTTCGCTTGAGGAAGAGGTCCTCAATATCTCTACGGGGTGGTGGTGGAGGTGGTGGTGATGGGGATGGTGATGGGGTATTATTCTGTTCGTGCTCTTGTTCTCTGTCGTTCTCTGGTTGACGTCTCCCACGTCCTCGAGGCCTCCCAGGTCCTCGACCTCTCATATTGTTAACGTTTCTTGGCGGCATTTTCTTTGATTTAAGGAAAAATTGAAATTCTTATTAGTCCCTTCTATTAATCACTCTTAGCACTTACTAGCTCGTTCTCAACTTAATCAAGTTCACGGGATGACATATCGAACATAGCTCCGATATTAACTTCGTAATCTTTTAACTTTCAAGTTTAGACTTAAATTTCTCGTCACACGAATTCATTGACATTCTGTTTTGATTACACGATTCATAGGAAATTTTTCTTGTGATTAAAAACCCTCTCATGGGTCATGTATATATATATACATCAAAAATAATATTAATTCTGCCTCCAACGAGGACTTATACAAAAAGTTAGACTACTACTAGTCTAAACTAGGCTGACTGCTTACTATTTACCGGGTGCACTAACAAGCTGCATCTCCGTACCTACTAAAAGTACTAGAACGGAAACGATTCATAAAATTTCGTATCCGTTAGAGTACTACAAAAACTAGTTACTGATCCGACTATGTACAAGACAAAAGAGCTACTACTACTAACATGCGTCTACGATGCTCTACTCAACAGACTATAGTCGAGTCGGAACTGCCCTCTACGGCCTGAAAACCCTAAGAGTCCTCCTCTGGGTCCTCCTCCGGATCCTCGTCCGGGTCCTCCTCAGGATCCTCGTCCGGGTCCTCCTCCTCAGACTCTGAACCAAAGACGAGTTGGAGTGCCTCGTCCTCCCTCAGAGTAGAACCGTCAGAAAGTGTAAGCAGAGGTGGTGACGGTGCCTCTGAAACTGCCTCCTCAAGGTCTGAAACAAGGTAGTCCTCACTGATCTCTACTGCACGCTTCTTCAGGGGAAGAAGGTGCTCTGGAACTGAACTGGAACCTGAACCCGACTCGAACTCCTCTCTAGAACGGACTCTGGACGGTCCTGCCTCCATCTGGTCTCTGACTACGCCCCACTTCGCACAGATCTCCTCAAGCGGTGTCAGTGGAGATGGTAGCTTTAACATGGCGGCAAGCTCCGCGTCAATCCCTCGGTACTCAGACTCTTCCCGACACAGTCCTGTCTCTAAAGGTCCTCTGACTCTAACACAAACGTCAGGTAAGAACGGTGAAGATAATCCTAACAACGCGGCTGTCTCGGCATCGATCTCTACAAATCCCGGTCCTGGGATCAACTACTCGATCTGTGTACTAACTGGCGGTAACTCTGGTATAACAGCGGGCTCCGTGTCCTCCTCTAACTGCTCTGACTCCGCGTCAGACTCCTCACTCGGCACAAAGTCTGGTTGTATCTCCAACAAGGCAGAAAACTCTGGGTCCAAGTCGAGGTGCTCTAGCTCGGTCTCTGCGGGAAAGTGACTGTAGGGGAGATGCGGCTCAAAAGGAACTGGAAGCATAAATCTGCTATCAAAGAATCGCATGTGTACAAACAGGGCGAATCCTGTGTAGTTACCGGTCGGCTCGGTGTCGTCGCCGAAAATCCCAAGAAAGTACCACACCACGCGGTGCGCCCAACCGCGCCACTCGTCCGGTAAGTGCACAATCAGGTCTAATATCGCCTGACTCTCCGGAATCAAGTGCCGTACTGCAAAATAAACTGACGAGAAGTTGCTTACTATCTGTCCCACATCCTCCTCACCGTAATCTGCCTCAAAATCATAATACTCGTCTTGTATCATGTCTATTATGGTACGCTCGCTCGTGGCCAAGGGCTGGCTCTTCCAAGCAGTAACACGAGTCCTAGCCATCCTACAAAAGTTTTAAGGAAACACGGATCAGTAGGTAGGGAAATAACTTATCTCAACGAAATACTTAAATTACAAAATGAACATTTCTTATTCAATTGTAATATCACCACTTAAGACAACCACTTATCACGACTTCTAGCAATTTAAGAAATTGCACTCAAACAATATATATATATATATATAATAAAAAAAAAAATTCAAGATTTTATTTCCATTCCTTATCTTACCACATTCTTACTTACTTTAATTCTTTATTACTTTCTCAACAACATTTCTTAACGATTCTTACTTATTAAAACAAAGTACGTCTACTTTGTTCATGTTACTTATTCAAAAGTAACATCCATTTACAAAAGAATTTTATCGTTTACGACTCTTGATATTCGTACTAGTCATAGTCTTTGTTCAAAGACGAAATATATAATAAATTCCAAAAGGAATGGAATATAACCTTAAGAATAACTTTTTTGGAAACTAAGTTCCAGTTGTCGTCGCTAGAATCGGGCGATCGATGGAAAAATTAATCAAGCTTCGTGCTCGACTCCTAATAATCTATACGATTTTCTTCGTAGAGTTCGATCAAGGCGAACCCTACTGAAACACGATCCGAAAAGAAAACGGAATGATGTGACACGAATGACGTCATTTAAGTTACTTACACGTAAGCAACGTTCACTTACTTCATTTGGCTTTGATTCCCTTTATTCTATCTTCGTCGTCTCGTTCATATCTTTCTTAACTCGAAGCCGAAGCCTCTCAAACGTCTAATCGTTTCCTCCGTTTACTAACACGATTTATCGAATCGTTTTTATTTCATTTTCCTCGCAGGAAATTCTTGTTTGGATTTTTAAAACAAAGATCGACTTTGCCGAATCTTTATTCATGTCACTTTATGCACGTGACATTCATCAGTAGAAGTCCTTCTCGTGTTGGGGATCTCCTTTCGAAATCATTTCATAATAACGTTTCTTAAAAACGTCTAAGTTCTCGAAGAACTGGAAAGACCTTAGGTTTCAAGTCTATGTTCTCATTGAACCAGGAAAAATCCCTAAAATTCAACTATATTCTTGTGTCCGAAATTTTTTTTTTCAAAAAGAAAGAAATTATCGCGCAAATAATTTCACATAAGATAGTACTCGTACTATCACATAATTACATAAAGTATACAAATTATACTTCCATAAAATTCTTATTTTTTGCACACAACTCATTCTCATTCTCATTTTCATTGAATACTTGTACATAAAATTTCTTATTTAAAAGAAATCACATCATTAAAATTCTTTCCTTTTCCTCGTTGAGTCGACGTAGCGGGAGGTTGAGTTGACATCTACATTCTCAATCTTAGTGTCATAGCCTAACTCCTATCTTTTACTTGAAAGAAGACTCTGATCTAGAGTATATACAAATACTCTATCCTATGACTCGAAAGAAGACTCGATATAGAGTACGAACGAATACTCTATATTATTACTCGAAGGAAAACTTGTATACAAGTGGCATTACTAGAAGAAATGACTCATACTAGAAACCACTCTGTGGTATCACTAAAAAGAATGACTCAGACTAGAAGATTTACTCGTAACCAGAGCAGAAAATGAACCTCTGCTCTGATACCACTCTGTCACAGCCCCAAATCCCGAGGGACGGCAGAAGCCGGGGTGCGATTGGGATTGGATTAAAGAAGCAGGGAAGAAGGGGACTGACTAAATAAACATACATAAAAGACATCATACATTCAATGAACAAGACTTTACTATTAAAAACGAAGAGTTAATCACGAAGGATTACTCGACAAAAAGTACTCGAAAGCATCTAAGTTAAAGTTTAGAGACTTAAACTACAGTGATTCACCAAATGTACATAACGTCAAAAGGTCTAGAGTTTTGCAGCGGAAAGTAGGTTATAAGCTAAAGCTTCCTAACAACTCGACTCAACTTCAACCACCGCCGCTCTCGTCGCTTCCATCCTTTGAAAACACGGATATCAAAGCGATAAAAAAAGGTTTTCGAGCATTGCTCGTTTTGTTTCATATATAAAAGCCCACCTCGATGATACAGAACTACTAAACAGGTTCCCGTTCTTCTGTTCTTCCATCCTTTCCTTAGTGCTGGTTTCCTCCTTCATCGTAAAATAATCACACTTTAAAATCGGTTGTAAAAGATAATCGAACATGGAAATTCGAATTAGGTTTTAGTCGTTTTGTTTCTTTAGGCATTTGCACGCTACTAGTTTATTTTTAGTTTAAACGGGAATGAGACTCGAACAAATCTCGTTTAGAACTCGAAAGGTTTCATAATCGACTCTTAGTCAGTAGAGAGGATAGTCGTTAACTTATTACGGCTTAAAAGATCGAAAGAAACTAAGTTGCGAAGAAAAGAACTTAGGAATTCAAGTTCTGAAATTTTCACTGCGCAATGCAGTAGTTCTGGGGACTGCCCAGAACAGAGGAATTGGAAACTGGGGATGAGCCTTGTACCGTTAGAAAGCTTGGAAAGACTAGTTTACGCTCCAATTTACGGATCTCAAATCCGATAAACGAGCTAAAAGATATTACAGTTTCCGGGAAGGGTCGCAAAACTGCCGCGGCTAACCCTAGTCGCTCGATAGAATCGACGTATAACTTCCTAAGTTCATTCTAAGTTCTCGTACTGGATTTCTCACGAAACTTCACTCTCAAGGCAGTCAACACGTACTCTCGTACGTGAAGAAATCCTTTTCAAAACTCGACTATTTGCACGACGTTCTAAACATCGGCTTTCAAACTAACAAGTACTATACCAAAATCAAGTTAACATTTCTCGTTTCTAGTTCACGATTGTAACTACAACTCATCATATAATAATCCGGATGCTCATGTCGTCAACTACAAAGTCGTGCCTTAGTCCATAATAATCATTATTATATAATTAAAATCCTTACTCGACTTCTCGATTATTATTTACGTCCACTTGTTCGTCTCTTACAAGATTTCAAAAGTTGTCGGAATTCATTCAAATTCTACGTCATTAATCATCATCTAACGAGATTCATTATTATATACATCATCACCTCATATCATTACTTAAACTCAACTTAATTCGAGTTCTTAGTCTCTTATAATTTCATTAATATTTTTAGAAAATTCTCATTTAATTCCCAACATCATCTAATATCATTAGAAACATTAATCCATCATTATTTCCTTAATCAAAGATCAAACTACATAAACCCCTATATTTTCCTCATTTTCGGTATTAACCAATAATTAGGGGAAATGGTTTTCTTCATCAATTAACATCATTAATTCATTTATCCAATTACTACACATCAATCTAACCAATTTAAAGTCTTATTACAACATCAATTGAGAAATCAAGTGAAACCCTAGCCTAAAAATTCGGTCCTCATCAAATACATAGAGGATTTTATTTGTTCTTTCACCAATCCTCAATTAAACATCTTCTAAACTCAATTATGTAATCAATTTTAGAATCCAAACATCCTACTACAAAGCCCTAATTTTCGGTATTAGTTAGGTTTTAGGGTTCTTTGTTTTCTTCAAATTTTAACCATAGAATCCATATCTAATCCCTCCTATGTCATGAATTAAAAGATCAAAACATCTAATTCATCTACCCATTTTCGATTCATCAAGAAAAATAAAGAAAAGAGAATCTAATTGGATAGATTAGGAGAGGACATGAATACCTTGAACTTTAGTGAAGGAAGTTAGAAGATTGATGGAGGATGATGATCTTGTGAAGGAATCCTTGCTAGAACTTGAAGCTTTCTTCAATGGAGTTTTGGGAGAACAAAAGAGAGACAGAGAGATATTGTATGTGTGTGTTTCGAAAATGAGAGAGAGATAAGTGAGGGAGATGGTGATGACTAAGTTAATTAGGAATAGTTTTACCCTTAGGTGTAAAGTTTAATTAGAAATATCTAAGTGGTGAGTCATTAGATTAATACTATAAAATAATGAAATATCAAGCTTAGAGAGAGTGTGATGTCGGCTAAGAGGGGAAGAAAAAGGGAAAATACGCGTTTTTTCGGCGCGATACGACGTTACGGAAATCGAAAGACGAAAAACGTAGCTCGGCACAAAATCGTCAAATTCCGATTCGACCAAAAATTCCGACATATTTAACTTAATCGGAAAGTAATATTTAAAATCTAAATTCCGACAAAAACTCGGGACGTCACAGTCCGAATTTCGTCCGGAAAATAAAAAAACGAACTTTCTCGGGCGAGTTCGTATCGCGATTTCGTGAATGTAAAAATCAGACGGTTTTCCGTTCTGAGTTCTAGAACTAAAAAGTTTTTGTACGCGATAACCCTAAATACAGTAGTCATCTAACTGACTTCCGTAATTTATTTTCGGAAACGGATTTCACCGTTGGTTTTAGAATTCAGAATCGTAAACTTAGGCGTGCAAAGCCATTTTTATTATTAACTTTAAATTTTTAAGACTGTACGGAAAATCCGGGGTATTACAATCTGCATCCCTTGGAGACTACTAGTGTTCTTAAAGGGTGTTTTCAGCACTAGAGACCCTTTAGAGACTCCTACCCCTGCAACCCAACGGTCTCCAAGGGGTCTCCAGCACCATATTAAACAATTCCTCATTTTCATTTATTAAATTAATTCATGTATTTGTAAATAAATTAAAATACACTAATTAAAAACAATCACGCCCCTTTTAGATAATTTTCATGTCGATGGCATATTGTTTCGCTAATTGAGCCCCGTCGGCGTGTAGACATAAACATCGTCGGACATGTCGGGAAACCACGCCGACAAAAAAGAATTATTGAGATCCATTTTCACAAGAAAGAAAGAATGAGGTAAAAATAATAGTATTTATAATAATAAAGAAGATTAAAAAATATATATATATATATATGTAAATAAAGAAAAAAGAAAAAAAAAAGCTTGGAGACCGTCTCGAAGAAACGAGACCGGCCTCGAGACACTAGCTGCTCCAACACATGGTCTCCAAGGAAAGGTGTCTCGAGACCCTTTCAAGACCTTCCCTTGGAGACCGGATGCAGATAGTCTAAGTTTCAATGAAATTCAACACAAGCCTTCGAATAATAGAATTCTTACAGTTGACGACAATATAATTACAATATCTATACTTATTATTAAAGAGTCTTGTTTTACAAAATTTTCTTTCCCTAAAATATCTTTATTATATATCTAAATTAAGGGCAATAATATAATATAATTTAATATAATATATTTTAATTATAATATATTTATTCATGATAATCAAATTTACGTTATAATAATTTTTTATTATCTTATATAATTGACGTAAAAGTTTAGTGTCTATTTATAGATGAATCCTATTTAACTACTTTGTAGATAAAAAAAAATTGAGGTAATATTGACACATACAAAATAAAAATTGAGTGGTTGGGTAATCACGAAATTACTTTTATACAAATTTGTTTATTAACTAATGTGATTTACGTAAATATTGTTGGCCATATGAATTTCATTCAATTAATTTGCTTCTAAATTAGAATAAAAAAATTGTGGGAATTGGACAAAAAAAATTATCTATACTTATATAAAGAGTTTTATTTACAAAATATAAATTTTTATCTATGATAAGCTTCATCACTTTTTAAAGAATGACAAAATTTTAATTAATAATTAAATTAGAGATGAGAACATTTGGGTTCTACGGTTCCTTTGATATAGCAGAAGGATTCTTCAATTAAATACATACAAAAACGTCTAACACAACACATATTAGTTGTTCCTGCATCAAAGACAGACACGGTAACACTGCTTTGTACTTTGTATTCTTGTATAATACTCTGATTTTCTAAAACTCAATTTATGTTTTTTGCTTCATATTGATTGAGTAGTCAGAACAAATTTTTTTCCACTCATTCCAAAGCTTTTTTGCACTGTATTATAGTATTATACCCATCAAAATTCGTCAAAACCGTATTGTACCCATCGAAACTCAATATAGTATCGCTTTATAGAAACCTTTTCAATTATTATGAATAGTATAATTTTTCTTTAGTTTGAGATTTCAAGTAGAACTTATATTCAATTCAATTTGCCATGTTACTATGTGTGTTATGGTTTCAATTACATTTAATGTAATAGATTAAAGAAATTAAGATTTCTTTATCAATTCATCGTATAATAATCTACAAATTGTCCCTTAAGAAGTCTACAAATTGTATATAAGATATTGACTCTTTCTCTCCAATTTCTTTCTTCAATTCATCGACATCTAGACATATCATCTTTGTTTTCAGCTATCTTTCACATTTTTAACAAGCATGTACTTTATACTTTTGCTTTTGCCAATTTTTTATTATCAATTTTAAAATAGTTATTGTGGTTTTAAATGTCTTTATCTGGTTTGAATATGTATTAATTAACTCTCGAGTAAATGTTTCAACTCAATAAATTTGAGTAGTGCAAATTATATTTTGGAACATGTCATTCTTTCAATTTTTATTTTTTATTTTTTAAGAAATAAATAGTTACTACTCTGTCCACAATATTATTACCACTTTTGTCATTTTGGTCTGTCCATAATCTTTTACACTTTCATTTATAGTAGTGGGATTCACATAATATATTATATTTAACATTATATTTCTCACAACTCTCTCACATTTACAGTGGGGCCATTAATCCAATAATAACAATATTCACTACTACTCATCACTTTCTTAAAATTCATGTCATCCTCAATATGGTAATGATATTTTGGACGGAGGGAGTATTAAATATATACCAACGAATTATTCTTTAATCTATAGTGATGTTATAGAGACAAAGATAAAAATAAGATTTTACTATAAGTTCCTTTACCTAGCTCTTCCATTTTATGCACTACTATCATAGTTTTGATTAAATAATAAAGGCATGTTAATTGAAGGATATATTGCTCAATCAAGTAAAGTATATACTTATCATCTTTTGCAGTGTCACCTATACAAGTTTTATATAAATGAAAAAAAAACTTCTATAAATAAAAAAAACCGTTAATGATTTAAAACAAAAGAAAATCATGTCATATGTATCACACGCATTTAATGAAAAATTCATAAAAAAATAATTTATAAATTTCAATTTAAACTATTTAGGAGACTTCAGAAAAATTATATTCACTTATTTATTTAATGAAAAATTCATAGCAAAATTATATTCACTTATTTACAGGCTACTGCACAAGGACAGAGGTTTACCCAATGCGCACCAAAGATAGCAGCTGCGGGTTCCCACGAATTAAAAAAAAAAGTTTTTTTTAGAGAAAATGACACTTTTTTTTTCCTATAATGATAACTTGATATAATCCATCCTTATATGACCTTTGATTGGTCAATCTCTTTTTAAATACCTTTTGATAAAAGATGAAGTTTTTTGCACTCTTTTATAAAAGTATAAGTTTTCTATACCAAAATCACTTAAAAGACTAAAATACCCTTATTTTAAATAAACAAATAAGAAAAAGATAAAAATAATTAAAAAAACCCTATCTCTCTATTGGTCCCCCCCGACTACCCCATCCCACACATCACTTTCCTTCTCTCTCTTTCTCTCATGACATACACACACACACACGCCGTCTTTCACCCACGACACACACACGCCGCCGGAAATGAGCAATCAATCCAACCACGATGGGGAGTTGATGGCGTCGACATCTAATTCCGACGAGGAGGAAGTAAATTTATGCTAAAACGAACCGCCGATTAGTTCTCTTAACCCACGAAATTGAATTTTGTAAAGTTCGAATGTATGCTTCTAAATGTGTGCTTATGGATGATTTATTAAATATGAGAACAATGTACATGATTGTATGAGTATTGGTAGTATTATTTCTAAGACTTGTCGTTAAAATTAGGATTTAATGTGGGAAATTAGGGCTACCCACGGTGGGAGCCCGTCGTGGGTAGCCCCGTCGTGGGCATCCCCATAGTGGGTTGACCCGAGACTGCTTTATAGGGTTTGTGTTTTGTGATTTTGTTGGTTTCAGCGATCGAACTTTCTTTCTTATGGTTTGTGTGTTTATATTGCAACCCGATTGTGATTGGAGGGGACCTGAATTGCGTCATCATACCAAATTATTGAATTTATATTGTCGTGAGGCCGTATTTAAAGAAATAGCGGAGGTATTTCAGCACTTTGCGGGCAATCCAGTACGGTTTCAAGAAGTGTATAATGAATTTACGGCAGGAGTTGTTGGCCATTACATTAAACATAAGAGAATTGGAAGTACAAACAGTGCTCTGCATCACTTATTGGCCCGTCAGGTGACGGGTCCTGAGACCCTCCCAGATGAGACGTGGTTCCAAATTTCCGGGCGAACCCTCCGCTTCACCGCACGCGACTATGCGTGCATTACTGGATTGAATTTCGGAAGGATAGATTTCGACCCAAATGAGAGACATCTCCTCCGGCCTGACAGTCTTTTCCATAGAGTATTCAAAGGCCGCAAAACTAAAGTCAGAGACATGCGCGATATGTTCACCGCCTTAAAGTTGGGAGACAACTTCGGAGACATGTGATGGTAGCCAAGCTCTTAGTTTACTACCTATTTCTCCTTTGTCGGGACCGTGACATGGAGGTCGAGGAATGGGCATGGGCATTAGTTGAGGATCCAGAACGTTGGCAACAATTTCCTTGGGGTGATTACACATATCAGGCATTCACTTGCTACATCAACAACACCGCCAGGAAACACGACCAACTTGACATAGGAACTTATCACTTTTACGGACCGGTTTGGGTTTTACAAATTTGGTCTTACGAGTGTATTTCTTTATTGGGAGAGTATTGTGGAACTCGAGCAGTTGCCGTTAGAGTTCCTCGATATTTTATGTGGACTACGACACTCCTTAAGACAAATTTCAGCACGTTCTTCGAGAGAGAGGTACGTGCCTTTATTTTTTATAATATTTTATCATTTATATTACATGTTTAATTTGTGATCTAATAATAATTTTACATAACTTTTTTAGGGTCTTGTCATACATATCCCGATGTCTATTCTCGTTAAAGACACTATGGAGTTGTATTGGTACATTCTTGACTCGGTGTATCATGTACATTGGAAACCTCTGAAACGATTAACAAAGAAGAATATAGTAGAAGATTTTCGAGAGATTTCCCCGAAAAAGAAGGTGAGAAAGAAGGAAAAATTGGCGAAGGTTGCGGAGGTTGTGGGGAAAATAATTAAACCGACGCCAACAGAGCACCCCACCATAAGTACATACAGTTGAGACAGCACAGCCGGTCTATCAGGAGAGACCAGAAGATAGAGTGTGTTTCATCCACGGACGTCCTTGTCCTGACCACGTAAAGGACGACAGAGACGACTACATCGATCGCCGGCTGAGGGCGGTCTTGATTGACGAGTCTGACAAGGGCTTCTTTGCTACCTTACCCCGGAAGCTCTTTGCTCAGGTGAAGGAGTATTTCGGTCCGAGGCACAGACGATCTAGGAGCCCTCCACAACAGTCTGTTGGGAGCTACAGGAGGAGCCTTGAGCCACACCATCACTCTGTAGAGGTTTCTAGCAGATACAGGAGGATTCGGGAACCGCCTCGTCACTCTGCAGCTGTAGCTCTACAGGGCCAGCATAGTCGTCATAGTCACCACTCTCCTCACATCCCTGAGCGTACCGAGCAGCTGATGCACCACCTGTTAGGGAAGTCATTTGACCTTATACCCCACCAGAGTGAGCCACCAATGCAGTCGTGGGGGTATCAGCCTGCCCACCAGCAGCAATAGCCGATGTTCTTCGGCTATAGCACTAGACCGCTGCATCAGTACGACCCTCCGACGTACTAGCCTCCATGGCAGCAACAGTCAGTGTTTCCAGGCGACGACACTAGCAGTCACTTTCAGTATGATCTCTTTCCTACTTCAGCTCTTACTGCCGAGTACACCCCACATGAGCAGCAAATTTCCTACCAGCCTGAGTACCAGCAGAAGCATCTATTTTTTCCTACTGTTGAGGACACCACACACAAGAAGCTCATACGGTACGTTTCACCTGTTCATATTGAGTGGTCGTCATCCTCTGAGCAGTCTGCTGAGGAGGATTACGAATTGGCGGAGCGAGACGAAGTGCAAGGTCGTCGTAAGACGAGACCGTCTGCGCCATGCAGACGCCTTATGTGGCCATGACTGCAAAGGCCGTGAAGAGGTTAAAACATATGTACAAGAAGCTTAGAAAATCAGGAAACGATGCTACAATTGAAATTAAGGTGCTTGGCCACATTGTTGTACAATCTGTTTTCGATCGTAGATAGTCGGCAAATGATGTGAGCAGAGGTACAATTTTATCTTTATTACAATAATTTAAACTTATTTGTATATTAACGAACAAAATTAAATAATATTACAGGAGAAAGAGCTGTACCTAAACTATATACGATTCAAGGTGAGATATTTGGATAGGTTGGCAGCTGATGGAGTATGTGAGGCGACCACCATCATAGTCGGCACTGGGTTCTATAAGTTGATTATATTTTAAAATAATATCTTATTTGTAGTTTACTAATTTTTTTTTTAATATAGTTAAATTGCTCTTTGTCGTGTACAGGTCATAACAGTGTGCAATATCGGAGGGAATCATTGGGTCACGATACGCATCTGTCTAAAGGATTGGACTGTCGAGCTATATGACTTGACCATGATCCATCACAAGGAAACGACAGTGCGCGAGGAGCAATTACAGTGTGTGACCAATCTCTTACCTCAACTGTTGCTGGCATCAGGTTACTGGGAGCAAAATCCCCACAGGCAAAGGCTCAAAAACCCTCCGTTGTTGATTAAGATGCCTGAGGAGGAGCAATTCATCCAAATCGACGGGACAAATTGTGGCCCCTATTTTATGCTTGTTTGTTCTTATTTGAGTAAACTTTGTGATATAGTTGATACATTTGATGGCTTTATTCGTGAGCTTTTTATGAGTGTGGAAGTAGTTTTGCGGGAAATTGGGGAGAATAATAGAAGTGGTGAGAAAAGTACAAGAAACAAGAGAAAGTAGCCCAACAACAAATGAACCGCCACTTAAGAGGTCTCTCATATATGAGAGGTCTCTTATTTCTTTGAGCGGCTGCTCATTTTGAGCGTTTTCATTTCTTTGAGCGGCCTCTCTATAGAACCCCGAAAATTCAAGCCTAAAATTTTCGTTTTAAGTATAAAAAAATTTATATAGAATTAATCAGATAATAGAACGGTCACTTATTCCCGACAAATTTTATACGTCTAAATCAATTTTTTTTTCATATGCATTGCATAGCACGAGCATTAATATTTTATTATTCGAGTGAAATATGTCGATATTATTATTGCCTATGCAATAATGTGATTAGTTAGAAATAATTAATCAAAAGATAAATTATATATATATATAATATATAAATATGAAGCGTTTGTTTAATTGATTTTGTAAAAGAATTAATTTATAGAATAATATGGATATTGGTCTCGTTAATACCGAAATAATTAGTTCTACGTATATGCTCGATCGAAACTTTGATCGGATGAACTAATTTTGTATTACGAAAGAATAATCGAAATACTATATAAAAGGAAATTATGTAATATAATAATATATTGACTAATATATATGTAAGAGTGGTGTGCGTGAGTTGTGCGCGTGCGTGTGGGCGTGCGTTTTGTGTGATTGTTAGGATAAGTTTAATCTATTAATAATAAAAATAAATTTATATAATTAGCTAATTAGGGATTGGGGGAAGGGGAATAAAGTAGAAGAAATAATTGCGAGAGAAAGGGAGAAACAGCTGGAAGAGAAAAAGAAATATTTGCAGAGATCTTAATCCCAACACTATGATGATTATTCTCTACTCCCAAGAATTCACCACCTGTATGAGCCAATTGGAATACATTAGAAGGAATAATAACCTATCCCCTATAGATTCCTCCTCTTCTCTTCACCCCATCAATATCTCTGCAGATGAAATCTCTTCACCACCATCTGCAAATTCACTTTCTCCATATCTTCTATCATAAACCTTCAATTCAAGCAAAAATTTGAAGAAAATCCTAACCCCAAACACCACCACCACTCTCTGCCGCCTAATAGCCGCCGCCGGCCACCACCGGAGGAAGGGAGACGACCAGAACCTGGTGAGGGAGGGAGAGAAGGGCTTGAGGAGAAGGAGAAGGTGAGGGAAATCAGAAGAATGTGAGGGAGAAGGAGGAGAAAGAAAGCTAGGTATAAATCTTCATCTAGTTCCTTTGCTTTGCTTTCGTATATAAACATGTTAGGTTAGTATGAATGGTTATAAGGGCTGTAAATCTATGTTAAAATGATGCTAATCACGTTTATATGGGGTATGAGGGTGTTCTATGTGTTAGAATCTAGGTTATGAATGTGTATGCATGAAGAAGGTGTTTGGCAGTTCGTATGGCTGCACATATATGTTAATAAACGACCCATAACTCTCAATCTACTCCATGAAAATTTGTGAAATCACCTTTAAATGAAAGCCTGGTATGTTGGCTACAATGTATGTGAAAATAAGCCCTCAGTTTCAAGTATAAAGGTGTCAAAACATTTTAGTTTGTAACTTGCTCGAATCTGTCAAAAAACTGACTAAATGTGAAAGACAATATCTTGAAAACGGCTAACATATTGATAACATGGCTTGTTGTATTGTGTTCTAGGCTTCTTGTAGATTTTAGATTGATAAGACTCATTATCATAGGATGAAAACTCTATTTTATATGAATTTCACAATGAATCACTATGTGCTGTCAAGATCCTAAAGTATGATAATGTGTATGAAAGGTGTGATGTTTGTGCTTAAGGTTTGAGATTCTTCTTGGTGTGTTGCATGTGTGTACATGATAGGATATATGTAGTTATGATCTTGATAAGAATTTTATGAGCTTTGAAAATGCTAAATGTACTTATAATAATTTGAAGATAGAGATGTTAGGAGTATGCTTGAAAGACTTGATTACTTAATCTGCCACCTTGTAAGAACCGAATTATTTAGGATATTTGAAGACATGAAATCAGTATTTTGATGATGGATTATGAATCTAGAAGTCCTCTAGTATTTATGAATTTAATATCATAATTTTCTTATGAAGATAAGAACCCTCAAAAGATTTTATAAGAAAATTCAGTGGCAAATTCTAGCTTTTGTATAGATGTTACGAAATCGGTTGTGAAATCTTTAATATAAAAAACTTGGATGAATAGCTTTCTGTATATGAAAATAGACTTATTGAGGTTTCTGGAATGATAAGAAAATCATAATTTGATTAAGAACTCGAGCCTAGGTGAATTAATCTTATAGGCCCTTGTGCAGTCCAAATTTAAGAACTCCAGATTTTTGTCATAAAGTATGGATTAAGTTGGGAAGCTTATGTGTTTAATAGTTCAGTGTTAGTATTTTTAAAATGAAGTATGGATTAATTTTGTTCAGTTAAAATTTCAAGTCCATATATTATGTCTAACTATTTTAATAAAATCGTGTATAGGTACACTGCTACTAAGGATAAAAATTTCGAAATTGAGCTTTGGTGTGGACACTTAATTAATTTCAGTTGGGCTTGGACTAAAAATTATTTGGGTTTGTAATTTAAATCCGAGTGGGCCTAATAATTGATAGGTTGGACTCATTCATTTATTTATTAGACTTGTATGATAATAAAAATTATTGAGCTTATTGTTTATGAGATAATCTAATGTTTGAGCTTATGTGTTTATAAGCCACTAAAATGATTGGGCTAAATTATCCTAAACTAATTAAAATGATTAGACTTAATTTTGTATGGGATTAATTAATCATAATAGTCCAATATGACTTATGTATGTGTGATATGGACCCTTAGTCTATATCTATATGTAATTAAAAGTGAAGTTGTATAATATATTATTAATGTTTATTATTAGTTATGCATGATTAATTGTCTATTATTTATTTATTAATTGAATAAATAATTATTTATTAATAACTATTAATTAAAAATTAATTAATTAAATAAAATACTTTCATAATTAATTAATTTTATGTTTTTAATAATTATTATTAATTAATTAATTAATTGTCTTTAATAATTAATTATTTATTAATTAATTTTATACCTTTATTAATTAATTAATTAATCCTTTATTAATTAGTTATATTCCTTTAATAATTAATTAATTATTAATTAATTATATGTCTTATTAATTAATTAATTCTTTAATAATTAATTATTAATTAATTAACTATATGTTCTTAAGTAATTAATTGATTCTTAATTAATCAATTAAAATGATCTAAGTCAATTGAATAATTGTTATATATTCAATAGTCAAGTATGAATATATTACATGTTTTAAAGTATGATCTTATGACATGAGATATGTGATTACTTAAGAGTGCATGCATATGGTAGGATACAATGTAAAGCATATAGTATGCATAAGACTTCTATATGACTCATATGACATAACATGCATGACATACATGTTATAACTTGAGAATAAGCTTGACCTAGGATGCTAAAACTCTAGACACATACATGCTTATGAACCTAAGTGTTTAAGACAACTCTTGTAGGACCAAACAACCCTTAAGTTCGAGGACTAGTCAAGTGAATCCGAATCAAGGTGAGTTTCTATTTTCAAACTGTGGGATTACAAACTCCCACTGAGGTAACTTTAGGGTTATTAAACCCAACACTTTCCAATGTGATATGCATGCTAAATCTTTTATGCTCAATTGTTTGTGAATTACCAATGTTGAATGCCTTTATAATACGATCGACCTTGTGCTCTGTACAAGTCAAGGTGGTGTACACAGGAAGTTACGACGGTTCGATTGGAGGGAGTGGCTCCCCTCTAATTGGATCGGGCGGTAACCCAAGAATATGAGTTGTTTTATGGTTCGAACCGAATATCCTTTTAACTGTTTTAACTTATGAGAAGGACAACCGTTTTCACTAAAGTAACCCCTTCCATAAGAAAGAAGCATGCTATATCTTTTCAAAATTGTTTTCAAACTGGGGCAAGAAATCCATTGAGTACTTTTGTACTCAACCCTTGCATTATTTTCCTTAATAGAGGTTGATCAACGTGGAGGCGGAGAAGGGGGATGTCGTTGTTGTCTACTTATTCCATTCTATTACTTGTTGTGTCGGTCTTTATGACCATCGTCTGTATTTTCAATAAGGCTTATGTCAATCAAACTCAAGTTACCTCCCTATGTTATAACCATCTATTTTGAGATGATTATCTTTTGAAACGCTTCCGCAGTGCGAGGCCGATGTCCTCATACATCGACCCTAGTTATGTTATGCTAGGGCATTCATGTTAAACTAATTACCCACCTTACCTTTATTATTCCAAACACTTATCTTTTAATGTTTTCAATAAATAACATTTTATTGTTACCTATGATTATGATTTCTATGGTTTTACCCCACCCATTGCGTGGCGAATCTCAATAACCATTACCTAGTTATGTTATGCTAGGGCATTCATGTTAAACTAATCTTTTAATGTTTTCAATAAATAATCTTTTAACGTACAAACACTGAAGTTAGTTATACATAACCATTATCAAGAGAATCTCAATATTGTACGTATAGTATAAGTTATATTTTGTTAATTCAATGCTTACTATTTCAATTATGTTACATTCATGCAAAATATAACTTATATTATACGTACAATGTGGGGATTCTCTTGATAATGATTAGGTATAACTAACTTCAGTGTTTGTACGAAGTACCTGATTTACTAATGAATTAGATGAAGGTTACGTGTGGGTGTTTGGATTTTATCGTTAAGTAGTTTTTAATTGAAAAATAAGTTATTATAAAATCACTAAACAACAAAATTGAAGAAAAACCGAATAAAAAATGAAATTTCAACATGTTCTTGTGCCCACGGTGGGCATTGCCCACGGTGGCCACTGTGGGTTGCCCACCGTGGGAACCCACCTTGGACACCACCGTGGGTTGCCCATCGTGGGTTGCCCACCGTGGGCACTCCACCGTGGGTAGCCCTCAACTGCGGGTCACCATCGTGGGCGTGGCCACCGTGGGCAAACCCGAGAGTGACATTTGACCTGCTATTTTCAACCTCATTCAAACAATAATCACATACCCAAAATGAGTCCAAATTTACTCGTGTTTAATTAAATAGACTAACTACAAATAACACGATAAATATGTTTCAAATCATAATTTCATCTTAAACAACAAAAAAAACACATATTTACGTTTCACGGTAGGGACATTTCTTCGCATCATGATCATCAAGACAACAAATGCTACACTTCTTCTTCCGCCGATGCCTTTGCCTTACCCGTTCTCCCTTGGCCTCTTCTGTATCTTTAGGGGGGTTATTCAAGTCAACACCCCCTGAATGGGATAGATGTTGTGCAAGTTTTTTTGTTGTGGCCCCTTCCATGACATCTACCGCACACTTGGGGACGTCTCACCACATTTTCTACTGCGGATCGTGCATGACTATCTTTTGGGCGCCCAACTTGACATACCTCATCCATAGGAAGACAAATGATTGCGGAGATCTCCGGAGGCACATTCCACTCATCTGGATGCGGTATTGGGTTAATATGCTCCATATAAGTCTCTCTGAATGTCTCCTGTTTGAAATAACGACTTACCAAATCGTACACAGACAAACCGTTACCTGCGCGGCTGTTAAAATAAACAATTGTGTTACACACCAAAAAAAATTGACATTAATTCAAAAATTTAAGATACACAAACAATATTTAGTAATTTAACATGTTACCTTATAGCGGCAACAACATGGTGACATGGAATCAAATCCAAATCCCACGCTCGACACGTACATGTCCAGGTTCTTAGATCAATGTGATAAGAAACATTTCTTTCTTCAACCCTGTAAACATTTGTGGTGGTGTTACCTCGAGCTGCAAGACGGGTACCGTGTTGCACAGATAAAGAAAGTTTTTTCAATGCGTTCTCTGTCAACTCATGATCTCTTGATGCAGCTTCTTCTAGCTTCTCATCGGTCCATTTCTCTACAATAAAACGGTACATCTCAATCATCGAGTGCACCGGGAGACGCCTCGCCTATAACATACGAGAGTTCAAACATTCGGCATAATTGGAGGTCAAGAAGTCATAGCATCGAATCGGACACTTACACTTAGCCCACCTCTCCAGTCCAATGTCAGAAAGCCGTCTGTGAGCTCCATTGGAGCTCACTTGATGCAGTTTTGAGAACAAATCGTCGAACTCTTCGTGACGATTACAATATGTTGCATCTTGAAAGATAGTGGCTACGTGCTTTCTGTAGGGCGTGAGATTTTTCTGAAGGTGGTGGTAGCACAACTCGTGGAATGCATTCCTAATGCTCAAATGTTGGTCACTTACAATCAGTAAATCATCTGGAGGACTATAGCATCTGTGCAGGTTGGAGAGAAAATATACCCACGACTCATCATTCTCCTTGGGACCGAGGCCAATTGCAAGGGGGAAGACATGGTTGTTCCCATCCAACGTGACGGCTACAAATAAAATTCCTCGGTTCTTTTCCTTAAGGTGGGTCACGTCCACTACAAGCACCGGCCGTAGACACTTATCAAATGCTCGAATACTCTGTCTGAACGCCACAAATAAGTGACATAGCGTACCCTTGACGGTCATCTCCAAGTCATAAACAGTTTCCGGGTTATGTTGCTTCAATAAATATAGATACAACGGGATCTTCTAATACGACGAGATGTGGTCGCCATACGTATTCTCTATGGCTATGTTTCTCGTCCGAAGAGCAAAACTGTATAGAATGTTAATACCAAACACTCTACGCATCTCTTCCATCATATCCCTTGGCTTCAAAGTAACCGCCTCGCTGGTCAATCTCTTGGCAAAATAAAATACAGCAACATCAGAAGATATCGACCGTGCAGCAGCACGATTCAAATCGTGGTGATAGGTGTGATCTAGGGATAACTTAGTAATTCTCCAAATGGTGCCGCCCTCAGCAGCACAAATCCTAAAACTGCAATTCTTTCTGCCACTCTTGCATATGAATGTCGTACGATTGCTAGCTAAACGTTTCGATCTATACTCCGAAAAGTTCTCCAGATGATACATTCCAACAGTGATCCTCAAGTCTTTTTTGGACCTAAATAAGGCCCCTACTTCGAGTTCCCCACGCACTGGTGTTGGTTGCTCGACCCACCCTAATCTCCCTGCACTGTCAGGATCGGGGAATGGAATGATCTAATTGTGCATTGTGCGTAGATGCTCAGTCTTGCATTCGGACTGATGGTCCGATGTGAAGTTCCGATGACCAAAAATCCTATCCATTTGTGCCGGCTATCGCATCCAGGCAAGAAAATCAATAGATAGCGAATCAAGCAATTCTTTACGACGATCATCTGGTTCGTCTTCGGACGAACTCGTCTCATCTTTTTCATTTTCGTCGTAGTCACCATCTTCATCCTCATCTTCCTCATCTTTTTCATATTGCTCATGTGAGTAGGGCATGCGGTTGTCAATGTTGTGGTGCTCAAATCCGGAGCTATTACCACCAAAAAGTTAAACACGGGGGCGGATGAGCCACTGTAATCAACGTAAACCTCCGGATCGTCTTTCTGTTCCATTAATATACGCAGTAACTCGATATCACTCCGCAATAAAACTTTTACTTTGTTTCCGTTGCTCATGCGTGTCAAGTACCACAACGTATCGGTCGGATTTATATTTCTCAACCCTTCTCCAATAAGTTCAACAAGGTTTGCACAGTTCATTGTGGCACTATCAATGAAGACAAAAAAAGAATCTCCGTCTATATAAGTCGATCACTCCCAACGACCGCTGTTATGTATCAAAACACGTTGCCACGACATCTGAAAAATATAAAATAGCCAAGAAATTATAAAAAGTCCGATCGAACATGCTTCTAATGCATCTACTACCTAACCCACGATGGATACACACACGGTGGTAACCATCATTGGTTGCAACCGTGGGCACCTTTTTAGGCAATCCACAGTGGCAACCCATGATGGGCCATCATGGGTTGCCATAATGGATTGCCTAAAAAAGGTCTCCACGGTGGCAACCCACGATGGCCCATCGTGGGTTGCCACCATGGGTTGCAAAAAATGTGCCAGGAAATAAAGAATTCTTATACACACGACAGTAGATAAATTTTTACAGCTATTTAACTTCTAAAAATAATTCTAAACATGTAAACATACTCTCATATGACTAAATATCAACAAATAATTCATGTACATGAAATTTTTCTACCACCGTGTGCAAAAATGAGTCCTCCGTGGGTTGCTAACGTGGGTATAAAAACTCGTCGAAAATATCATATTTTACATGGTGAATATAGTTGCATAACTTCTTTCTACCCCAAAAACATGAAAGCCTTCCATTTGAGCTTTACATCCTTCTTCTTTTTAACTATCGTGAGATTTTTTCTTGGAGACCCATTTCTCTCTTCTTCACGATGTCGTGAGTTTTCAACTTCGTGTTTTGAGAATTTCGCACTACAGAATTGTATTAGTTGTTGTGGTATATTAATGAGAGCAAACAACCTCTCTTCCAAAACAGTGATAAACATCCATTTTGTAGCAACTAAACGTGTTTTTATATCACTAATTGCCTTGCTTTGCCTCTAAATGTGATATATTTTGGTTAGATTTCACTATATTGAATTGGTTTCACATTTTGGTGGAGTTTGTGCATGTGTGTAGGTCAAGCAAGGGATTTTAAGATGGAAAGAAAGGGTCGAAGAAAGCGTAGTCGAAGAAACGGGACAGAAAAGTGAAAACTAGACAAAAAGGAGCACAAGTGTAAAATCGGTGCCCAGAAGAAGAGAATCGGCGGTTGAAGTGCAAAAACCGGTGGTTCAGGGGTGAACTGCCGGAAATCTCTGTATGACATCTCAATACAAAAGTGAAAATCGGCGGTCGGACCAGTGTCTGGGGCCCGGACCGCCGATTTTGGGGGTTGGACTGCCGATTTTTGCTGGTTGGAGCGCCAATTTCGTCTTTTTCATCCAAACTTGGATGATTTTTCCCTTTTTGCGATTTTAACACCTTCTAGCACTTTTTCCTTTCTATATATATGAGGGATCAGCCCCAAAACGTGCATTCATTCACCCCTTAGCTTAGATTCTTGTTCAAAAAGTTTCCAATTAGGGTTCTAAACACTTTTCATCATTGTATTAGTGGATTAAGGTTGGAGTTGGAGAATATTTGAAGATTTCAACATTTGGGTTCCTAGTTTTCTATTATGCAATCATTTCTCCCTTGTTTTACTTTGATTTCTTTCATATCTAGCTAAGTTTCCTTGTTGGTTTTGGGGATTTACGATGATTTGATGATGGATTGATCATAGCTTGTTGATTTCTCTTGCCCTCTTCTAATTAATTGTGGATTTGGTGCTTATTTTCATGTGAGAATTGTTGATCACCTTTCTTGCATGCCAAGTGATTGTAGAAATTTTTGATAGGTTTTTACTTGCATGGAATTCAAATTGCACTTCATGTATTGATTTGAGACTTAGTAGGTGATGATCTAATGCATGGAAGCTTATGATCCTTGTGCTTTTTGGAGTTATTTTGTCATCTCGAGTCTTAGCCGAGAGAGTCGATAGAATGATCCCCTTTTGCTAATTGTCGAGAGAGATTAGTGAATAATTCGGTGATTGCTTCTTAATTAGAGGATTAAATTGGTTTGCATTAATTAGGAAGTTGTGATCAAGCTATCTAGAATCGGATTGAATTCCTAGAACCAACCTTTGTTCAAATTTGTCCCTCAATCATTTGTTATTCGCGTGCTTTGTTGATTTTGCATGATTTTGTTATTTGTTTGCTTATTTACTTTGATCTTAAGTTTAAGTACTTGAATGAATTGCCAATCATGTTGTTTGAAGAGCTTAAATAGTAGGAAGATGCATGAATTTTGTTTTCGCTTAAATTCGCCTCAATAGTCCTTGTGGATATGATACTCGATCCCTATTGCCTACAATAACCCGAACAAAGTGCGGATAAATTGCTTAAAGAATTAGGCGATCACTTTTTGGCGCCGTTGCCGGGGACTATTAAGAATTTATAGTGTTAATGATCTTTGCATTGAGAGTACTAGTTCAAGCATTACTTGTTTTTAAATTGTCTTGTGAATCTTAGTGTGTTCTTAGTTGGTTTGTGTAGGTGAATTGGTGCATAATCACAAGGAAAAAGGGAGAAGAAATCATTCTTTTAGACTTGGAGATTGAAATCACTCATAAACGGGCTAGCTGAGAACGAAGAAGGAAGGCAATGGAGCACTAAAGGCCTAATAATATGGCCAACTTGGAGCGTCAAATGCAAGAACTCTGTCGTCAAATGAATGAGCAACAAGCTCAAAGGGATAGAGCACCACCACCTCCAATCAACCAAATGTTTGAGCCTCAAGTAAATATGTTTCAAGATAGAGGTTGGGCAATCGGTGCAGCGCTAACAACTTTGAGCTAAAGCCGGGATTGATTAATATGGTTCAAGCGGAGTCATTTAGAGGAGGATTTAATGAAGATGCAAATGCTCATTTGAGTGCCTTTTTGGACGTGTGTGAAACTATCAAGATCCAAGGGGTCTCAAATGACATCATTCGATTGAGATTCTTCGGATTTTCTCTACGAGACAAGGCCAAAGCTTGGTACAAGACCCTCGACCGTTCGGAGATAACCACTTGGGAGCAATTGTGTCGACTTTTCCTAGCCAAGTATTTCCCGCCTTCATTTGCTCAAAAGCTTATTTCGAACATCTCCTATTTCTCTCAATCGGGGGATGAATCAATCTATGAAGCTTGGGAGAGATACAAGGATATGTTGAGGCGATGTCCTCAACATGGATTTTTAAAGGAGCAACAAATCTTGAACTTCTATCGAGGGCTTACTAATCATACATGGGAGGTCATGAATGCCACTACCGGTGGAGGCTTGACTAACCGTTCTTATGAAGAAGCGGTCTGGATTTTGGAGAAAATGGCGGCCAATAGTTGTCATTGGCCTCAAGAGAGGAGTTCTTCAAAGAGAGTTGCCTCCGTTTCGGATGAGAGATATGATGATCTTCTTGAGCAATTCACTATGCTCAAGAGGTACTATGAGGCCGAAAGAAAGGGAAAGTTGGATCTGAAGATGGTGTCTCAACCGATGCATCAAGGAGGTGAAGAGTATTCACAATTTGAGGATGCTAATTATGTGAATCAACCGGGGTATAACAACTATAACCGTTCCAGTTATCCTCTGGGGAATCAAGCCTATAATCCTAATTATAGAAATCCAAATTTATCGTACTCTAACCCGAACAGTGCTATCCATCCACCACCAGGATTCTCGGTGTCTCAAGGGATGATCAATGAGCCGAAGAAGCCTATGCCGACCATGGAAGAAATGATGCAACAACTTCTCCAAAACTAAAATACTTTCATGAGTACAACGGGGCAAAAGGTTACAAGTTTGGAAGGAATCGTCACGACTTTGACTAAGCAAATGAAGATGTTGGAAGGGCAAGTGAGTCAAATGGCCAATCAAGCGGCTTCTCAACATAAGCCGGGGCAATTTCCAAGCAATACGGAGGTCAACCCGAAGAATCAATGCAATGCTATTCATTTGAGAAGTGGAACTACTTATAAGAACTATCTGGAGTTGAAAGATCGAGATGAAGGGGTTAATTAGAAGTCGGAAGTGGAGGAGCCCGTTCCTCAATTGGAGAAGCCTCAAGCTCTAAAGGAGGTACCTTCTAAAGTTGTTCCTTCCATTCCTTCTCCTTCATTGTCAAGTAAAGATGTGGTTGCCAAAGCTCCTTACTCTCAAAGGCTTGCTAAGGCAAGAGGTGATGAGAAGCTTGCAAAATTCATTGAAATTTTCAAAAAGGTTAAAATTAATATACCATTGCTTGATGCTTTGAGAGACATGCCGGGCTATGCAAAGTTCTTGAAAGAGGCCGTGTCAAGAAAGAGAAAGCTTGATAAATTTGAAACCATCAACTTGTCGGAAGAGTGTTGTGCCGTTTTGCAACGGAAATTACCTTTGAAGTAAAAGGACCCCGTGTTGGGAAATTTAGTAAAGTTTTGATTGATTCCAAAACCAACTGACCCCAACCGAGTAGATGTTGCCATATCCTAATGTTAGTATTTAGGCTCGCTGTTTGAGCAATTTTGAGATTTTATCTTTACAGGACTCTAGCTGAAGACGGCAACATGGCTTTACTCGGATAGAAATTCAGATGGAAACTCGCACAGAACATCAGATGTAAGAAAGAAAACTGAGCATTCAAGCCAACTGTTCAGATGGAACATCAGTTGCAAGACTCAATCCGATAGATCGACAACATGAAGTTCAAGGCAGCTGAGGGTTCAACTGTTCCTCTTCAGACATAATGTCAGATGAAGGTAACAATCAGATGGAACATCAGCTGAAGACCACTCGGATAAAGATCGAATGTCTCAACCGACTAACCAATGTTGAAAGACAAAGGTTGAAATTTGAATTTCAAAAAGAAAGTCACGTGAAGGTTTGACGTTCTGTCATTACCTCATTTGGCCCAACACAAGGTTGTCTCAGAAGGAAAGCAGAAGTTCACAGTTGCCAAATTGGAAAAATCTGCAGAGATGAGAGACAAGCCATCGCTTTCACAGAACAGAGATCAACGGCTCCTCCAATGGCTAGTTAATTCTCACCGCCTATAAATAGAGACATTCATTCATTCATCAAGACACTACACATATAGAAGACAGAAAAGTGCGAGAAAAGACTAAATAGCAAAAGAACGACGATATCCTGCACACAAGCTAAACTTAAATTATTCTCTAAGAACATCACTAGTTGAGAGTTCATAGAGTGTTAGAATCTGTCTTGGTGTTTTCGATCTTAGTTTGAGTCTTCATTTGTTCAAGCTTAGATCCTAGCTCACTTCGTTGTTAGAGCTAGTAGTTGGAAAACCCACCCTTATACACATCCCCTAAAAAGGTTGTTAGGATCCTGCTCTTCCCGAAATTGAGTAGAAAGGTTGATAAGTACCCGCAAACTTATCTGTAAGGTTGATAAGTACCCGCAAGCTTATCTGAACGGTTGCAAAGCCCGCGTAAGCTTTGTGGTAGCTGTCCTAAAGAATTTGGACTGAGTTGTGTGGACTCACAACTCCCCGTGGACGTAGGAGTTCTCTCCGAACCACGTAATTCCTTTGTGTTGTGTTTTCAATTCAGTTACTTTTTGCATATCCAACTGACCAACTAACCAGCACTCAAAACTGCATCTTTACATTTTCAACTGATTTGGTTATTGACCGACCTTGCATCCGAGCGTGAGTTGTTTTATACGAGTTATTTTTATCCACCACATTCCGCACAGCACAACTCTTACAGCTGAGTTTTCCTACTCAGTTATGATTCCAGCTGAGTCCTCTTACTCGGTTGTGATAATTTTCAGGGGGTTGTTTTTAAAATTTCTATCTGGTGTATTCCCCCCCCCCATACACCAGAACTCGTATCGGGACCATCAAGTGGTATCAGAGCAGTGGTTCAAAAGACTGCTGACTCTATTTCACGAGGTGTGAATCGAGGTGTTTTTCTTCAGTGGTCAACTGAATAGATCTTTTTCACGCTAGTGCATTTCTGCTTGCATTTGTTGTCCTTTTGTTGTATGCAGATGGATGTCAAAGACAAGATTGTTGTCATGTTCTCGGTTGTGAACTATACATCCTGGTCAACTGAATAGATCTTTTTCACGGTCGATTGTTGTGAACTAATCATAGAACATCATGCTCCTTCTTCCTCAAACTTTCGAAAACAATCAATATTGAGGGAAAGAAGTTTTGTTCGGTTCAAACTTGAGAGGAAGCTCTTACCTTGTCGATTATAGACTCGAAAATAAGATCGATCGGTAGATGAATGACTTGTGGAGCTTTGAAAGCTTGAAGAACTCAACAATGGAGGATTGGATGAACAAAAGAGAGAGAGAGAAGAGAGAGGAGAGGTGGCGGACTTGGAGGGGAAGGAAAGAGAGAAAAAGGCTTAGGTGTTAAGATAGAATTTGATAAAGTATAAAAGATCTAACAAGGTGATGACTCACCTTGTTAATAGGCGGTTAGTGGGGGTTTTTTTTTATCGAGATATCTCGTTTTATGGGTCTAATACGACGTTATAAAATCGAGAAATTAAAACCTTAGACGGTTACATTTTTGACGAAATCTAATTCGACCGTTAGATTAGAAATAAATCACTTACTCGGAAAGCATATTTCGATTTTCGAAATCCGATGAAAAGTAGGGATAAGACAGTCCAAAATTCATCCGGAAAAATAATAAAAACTGACTTTCTCCGGTGAACTCGTATCGCTACAAAAGTGAATGTAAAATCTGACGGTTTTTCGATCTGAGTTTTCGAACGAAAATTTTATCGGACGCGAAAAACCTAATACAGTAGTCGTTCTACCAACTTTTGGAATTTATTTTCAGAAACGGATTTTACCGTAAGTCTTAGAATCGAAAATCCTTAACTTAGGCATGCAAAGCCTTAATTAATAATTAAATTTTTATTTTAACGACGGAAGAAATATCCGGGGTATTACATCCTACCCCTCTAACAAGAAATTTCGTCCCGAAATTTGCATACCTTCTTCAAAAAGGTAAGGGTACTTTTCTTTCATCTTTTCTTCGAGTTCCCACATGGCTTCTTCTTGCCCGTGGTGATTCCATAACACTTTAACCAAAGGTATCGACTTATTTCTTATTTCTTTTTCTTTTCGATCCAAGATCGATAATGGTTTCTCTTCATAACTTAAGTCGGACTCAAGAACAACGTCTTGCTAGTTAATTACGTGCTTAGGGTCAAAGACATACTTTCGTAATTGAGATACGTGAAACACGTTATGGACACTTCCTAGACTTGGTGGTAAGGCCAATCTATAAGCAACAGGTCCTATTTTCTCCAAAATTTCATAAGGTCCTATAATCCTTGGTCTGAGTTTACCCTTAACACCGAATCTAATGATTCCTTTAGACGGAGAAATCTTGAGGAAAACCTTATCCCCAATTTCAAAGCTAAGATTGGTTCGACGATCGTCGGCGTAAGACTTCTGTCGGCTCTGGGCTTCTTTCATTCTAACTCGAATCTGTCGGATGATCTCGATCATTTCAGTAACTGCATCGGGTCCTAGGTTCTTTCTTTCACCTACTTCATCCCAATAAAGTGGTGACCTACATTTCTTTCCATACAATGCCTCGTAAGGTGCCATTCCTATCGTTGCTTGATAACTATTGTTGTACGCGAATTCGACTAATGGCAAGATCTTTTCCCAATTCTCACTTCTATCCAATACTACTGTTCTTAACATATCAACGAGTATCTGAATCGTTCTCTCGGATTGTCCATCTGTCTGGGGTGAAAAGGGGTACTAAAATTAAGTTCGGTACCTAACTCCTTCTGCATAGTGATCCAAAATCTCGAAGTGAATTTGACATCTCTATCAGACGTTATTGTCTTCGGTATTCCGTGTAGACGTACAATCTCATGAACATACAACTGAGCTAACTTCTCTGATCCATAGGTAATTGGGATTGGTAAAAAGTGAGCTGATTTTGTGAGCCTATCGATAACTACCTAGATGGCAGTATTTCCTCTCTTAGTCTTGGGCAAACCTGTCACATAATCCATGGCTATATCTTCCCACTTCCATCTTGGAATACTTAATGGCTGTAACAACCCGTATGGTCTTTGGTGTAGAGCTTTCACTTGTTGACAAGCCAAACATCTTTCTACAAACGAGACAACGTCTCGTTTCAAATCGTTCCACCAGAAATTCTTTCTTAAATCTTGATACATCTTCGTACTCCCTGGGTGTGCTGTATATGGCGTATCGTGAGCCTCACTCATGATATCATTCTTCAATGTGTTGTCTTCAGGGATACAAAGTCTGCCTTCGAATAAAATTGCATTATCTGGTGCTTCGGAAAACCCGTCCGGTTTATCCGTTCTTATCCTTAGTCGAAGCTTCTCAATCGACTCGTCCTTTCTCTGCGCACTTATGATTCTTTCTCGTAAATTTTGGTGTAGCTACGAGTGCTGCTATATGGTTTGTTATCGTTTCAAGTGTATCGAGCACTTTTAAGTCCATTTTCTCAAATTCTCGTATAAGAGCTTCTACCTCAACAAAGAGACATCCTAACTTGGTTGGAGTCTTGCGACTCAGCGTGTCAACAACAACGTTTGCTTTTCCTGGATGATAGTTGATTCTGCAATCAAAATCCTTGACTAATTCGAGCGATCTCCTTTGTCTCATGTTCAATTCCTTTTGCTCGAAGAAGTACTTTAAACTCTTGTGGTCTGTAAAAATCTCAACCCTAACACCATAGAGATGGTGTCTCCAAATTTTCAATGCATGCACAACGGCTGCTAGTTCTAAGTCGTAGGTTGGGTACTCAACTTCATGAGGTCGAAGTTGTCATGAAGCATAAGCCATCACCTTTCCATCTTGCATCAATACACACCCTAATCCGTTCTTTGAAGCATCTATATAGACCACGTATTCCTTATTTGCTTCTGGCAGAGCTAACACGGGTGCTGTTGTTAACTTTTCTTTGAGTGTCTGAAAACTCTTCTCGCATTCGTCCGTCCATTTATACTTGTTTTCCTTCCTTAATAGTTGCGTCATAGGTCTAGCAATTGTAGAGAATCCCTTGATGAATCTTCTATAATAGCTGGCTAAACCTAAGAAACTCCTAATTTCGTTCGGACTTGTTGGCGATTTCCAATCGCGTACTGCCTCTACCTTGGCAGGATCTACCTTGATGCCTTCTGCTGATACTATGTGTCCAAGAAACATTACTTCCTTCAGCCAAAACTCGCACTTACTGAATTTGGCGTAAAGCTTCTCAGCTCTAAGGGTTTCTAAAACTATTCGCAAGTGTTCCTCGTGCTTCTTCTCATTCTTGGAGTAAATGAGAATGTCGTCGATGAATACTAAGACGAATTTGTCTAAGTACGGGTGAAAATTCGATTCATGAGATCTATGAATACTGCGGGAGAGTTAGTCAAACCAAATGGCATAACTAGGAATTCGTAATGGCCATATCTGGTTCGGAATGTAGTCTTAGGTATATCCTCGGGTTTGATTTTCAATTGGTGATACCCAGATCTTTAATCTATTTTCGAAAAGACACCTGCGCCTTTAAGCTTATTAAAGAGGTCTTCTATTCTTGGCAAAGGATACTTATTCTTAAGGATGATCTTATTTAGCTCTCGATAGTCTATGCACATCCTCATAGAACCATCCTTCTTTCTGACGAACAAAACAGGTGCTCCCCAAGGTGAAACACTCGGTCTAATGAAACCAAGGTCTAACAACTCTTGCAGTTGGATCTTAAGCTCTTCTAACTCTTTTGGTACCATCCTATATGGGGCTTTTGATTTGGGGGCCGATCCTGGTTCTAAGTCGATTGAAAAATCTATGTGACGGTCGGGTGGTAAACTAGGTAATATTTCTGTAAAGACGTCTTCATACTCATTAACAATTTTCACGTCTTGAATGGTCTTCTCGGCTCCTGGTTCTCCAACTAGGTACACAAGATAAGTTGTGCAACCTTTCTTCTTCATCAACTTCTTGGTTTGTAGGGCGGATATTATCGGTATCCTCCTGCCCATCGCAATCCCATGAAATTCTGTCGGCTCTTTTCCCGATGGCTGGAAAGAGATTTTCCTTTCGTTGCAGAGAATCGTGGCATAATTCTCAGACAACCAGTCCATTCCTAAGATTATATATATGTCCCACATTATCATAACATTCAAGTTGTTTGCCTTAACCTTAAGAGTTCCAATTTCTAATTCTAGGTTAGAGCAGACATACGTGGAAGTAGTGATCTCTCCTGAAGGTGTAGCTACTCTCATAGCGTGTTCAGCTCGTACAGGTCTGATATCTAAGTTATCTGCACACGAACCAGCAATAAAAGAATGCGATGTGCCAGTATCAAATAGTATCTTAATAGGGGTATTATGAAGTTTACCTATACCTGCTAGGTTTCCCTTGCCCTTATTCTGCGCACCTTGTTTGATCGCACATGCCCTTGCATTCTGTTGCTGTTGAGCGTGCTGCTGGAACTGGTGCTGTGTCATTTACTGCTGCGGCTGCGCCTGAATTGCCCTCAAAGGCTGGGGCTGTCCATACTGATTGTGTCCTGCTGCTTACGACGGTTTCGGGCAATCCCTCTTAATGTGCCCCTTCTGCCCGCAGTTGAAGCAACTTCCAGAGTTTGCTTGACAGATCCCGAAGTGTACCCTATTACACTTAGGACAGGCAGGAACGGCAGCTCTTCCTTGGTTATTTCCTCCTTGGTTATTCCTTTGTTGCCCTTGTGGTTGACTTTGCTGGTTATTTCTTTTCCATGGTCCCGCTTGATTATTTTCTTGTAAATACAGTCCCGACTGACTGTTTCCCTATCATGACTTCGTCCCATAATTGTTATTCAGGTTAGGCTGCTGATAGCCTTGCTGGTTTCCATTCCTCTGATTTCCTTGATTATTGGAGTGCTGATAGTAGCCACTATTGTTTCCTCCTTCCCATTTCCTTTTCCCTTGATAGTTGTTATGGTTGTTGTTGTAATAGCCTCGATTCTGGGTTGGGGCTAGTGCGGGTGTTATTGCTTTCCTTTCATCAGGCACTATGGCCTCCATCTCTAGGGCTCGCCCTAAAACTTCGGTGTAGCTCAGTCTTCCATGACTAGCTAGCGCTATACCAAACTCATGCTTAAGTCCCCCACGGAACTTCTTTGCTATCTTTTCTTCGGTATCCACCTGAGCAGGTGCATACCTTGACAATTCACAGAACTTGGCATCGTACTCGGTCACTGTCATCTTTCCTTGTTTTAAATTATAGAACTCAGCCTCCTTCTGAGCTCTATAGGTTTTCGGTACATACTTATCGTACAATGCTTCCTTAAATTCCTCCCATGTGAAACGAGCCAGGTGCTCCACAGGTATAACCTTCTGCCTAGCTTCCCACCAGTAGTTAGCTGGTCCGGAAAGTTGGAATGCTACGCATAACAGACGCTCCTCATCAGTACATCTGAGGAGTTTGAAAATTCTCTCAATAGTTCGTACCCAGAGCTCAGCATCACTTGGGTTACCAGATCCATTGAACACAGGTGGGTTTCGTTTGAGGAATAAGTCCTCAATATCACGACGGGGTGGTGGTGGAGGTGGTGATGGTGATGGTGGTGGTGGGGTATCTTGTCTTTCTTGTTCCTCCTCTCTATCATTTTGATTTTATGCTTTCGTTTTACTTACTAAATCTTTTTTTCAACTTTAAACAAGTTTATGGAAAAGAAACAGACATAACTTCAATATTAGCTCTTTAAACTTTTAACTTTCTAAGTTAAACCAGAATATTCATCCAAACTTTTCTTCTAATCGCGTTTAGAAGAAACTTTCACAAGATCAAAGCCCACTCACGGGGTTATATATTATATACACGTCAAAAAGAATACTAATTTTGCCTGTAACGACGACTTATACAAAAAGGTTTAGACTACAACTAGTCTAAACTAGGCTAACTGCCTATCTATATACCGGGTGCACTAACAAGTTGCATCTCCGAATCTACTGGAAGTACTAGAACGGAAACGATCCCAAAAACTTCGTATCCGCATAGAGTATTACAAAAGAAGTCTACTGATCCGACTATGTACAAGACAAAAAGAAACTTCTACTACTACTATACGTCTAAGACGCTCTGCTCAACAAGCTGCGGTCGAGTCACTACTGCCCTCTACAGCCTGCAACTCCTCGGGGTCCTCCTCAGGGTCCTCCTCCGGATCCTCCTTAGAATCTGTACCAAAAACGAGTTGAAGTGCCTCGTCAACCCTCAAGGTGGTGCCGTCCAAAAGTACTAGTGGTGGTGGTGAAGGCACGTCTGAAACTGTCCTCTCAGAGTCGTCCAAACTGGGCTCTAGTGTACACTTCTTCAGGGGAAGAAAGTGCTCAGAAAGTGAACTAGACACGTACACCTCTGCAGAACGGGCCCTGGATGGTCCTGCCTCGAACTGTCCTCGGACCCTCGTCCACTCAGCACAAATCTCCTCAAGTGGGGTAAGAGGATATGGTAACTCTAGCATCGCAGCAAGCTCTGCGTTCACCTCTAAGTATCCTTCTTCGGGAACTAACTTCTGACTAGGTGCAAGCACTGGCGACAATTCTAACAGTGCGGCCATCTCCGGATCCATGGCAAACGGCTCAGGCTCAAAATCTGGCACAAAATTTGTCGGAACATGGAGGTAGGGAAGGTGCTTCTGAACCGGAACAGACCACATGAACCAAATCTCAAAGAAGCGCCTATGTATGGCTAGAGCGAATCCAGAAAAGTCACCGATCGGCTCGGTGTCGTCTCCTATCAGTGCAATATGGAACCAGGCTATGTCATGTGCCCAACCGTGCCACTCGTCGGGCAGCCATACTGTCAGATCGGCTATTGCCTAATGCTCAGAAACAAAGTGACGGGCTGCGTAGAAACGTGCAGCAAAGTCACTAACTAACTGCCCTATATCATGGTTTGGGTCCACCTCATAGTCGTAGTACTCGTCTAAGATCTCGTCCACCACAGTACGTTGTCTCAGGGGTTGGCTCTTCCGAGCCGTGACACGTGTAGCAGGCATTCTACAAGCTTTTAAGAGAACACGGATCAGTAACTGGTAGGATAATTAACAAATCTTAAAGAATTCTTAAATTACAATTAGAATATTCCATTATTCAAATTGCAACACTTAATCACTTAATCACTACTTATCTTAATCATCTAGCAATTCAAGAAATTGCACTCAAACAATATACGTAAACAAACCATTTCCCACGATTTCTTTCTATTTCTTTTAATTTATTATCTTTATTATTCTCATTATTCTTTATTTCATTTATAAAAACAAGTTGACTCCAACGATTCTGTGTTCATGTCACTTTACGCATGTGACATTCGTTTGTTCACTTTGATTCCCTTTATTGTATCCTTTCCGATCCGATCGTTTTTTTTTTTTTATATTTTGGAACCAACGCTTCTTAGAACGTCTATGTTCTCAAAGAATCGGGAAGGCCTTAGAATTAGTCTAGATTCTCATGCCAAACAAACATCTCAATTAAAGAAATTATAGCTCACATAATTTCACATACTTTCACAAAGTATAGTACTCATGCTTTCACATAATTCACATAATATCACAAAGTATATCTCTTATACTTTAATCACATTCATACTTGGCATACTTTATTCACATCATACCTTAAACAAAAATTTCTTCTTAAAAGAAATCATACTTCCGAAACTCTTTCCTTACGTTCCTTCTTTGGTTGAGTCGACGTAGCGGGAGGTTGAGTTGTCATCTACACTCTTAAACTTAGTGTTACGGCCTAACTTTACTTGAAAGAAGACTCAAGTGTAGAGCATATACAAATACTCCACCTTACTACTGAAAGGGACTTGTATGCAGAGCAGAAACGACTGCTCTGATACCACTTTGTCACAGCCCCAAATCCCGAGGAACGGCAAAGCCGGGGTGCGACTAGGGGTTGGATTAAAGAAGCGGGGAAGAAGGGGGATAAATAAATAAACAGACAAATATTTAACGACAACTGATATCTATGAACAGATTTTATTGAAAGAAAGAGAGTCGACCTTGGAGGATCGCTCGACAAGTTGTTAAAAAGTTAACTAAGTTCATTGTACGGAACTTAGACAAAAAGATAGTTTTACATTAACTCAAAAAGATTGGCAGCGGAAAGTGTAAAGCTTGACACAAGTTCTTCATCCTAACTACAACTCTTTACTCAACCTCCTGCCGCTCTCGTCACTCAACCTGCACATTTATAAAACATATGCAGGGCTAAGTATAAACATACTTAGTGGGCATATTACCGAAAACATATCATAAGTATAGATTAAATCAGGCATCTCGATAAATAGCGCATCGGGGTTTTTCATCAAATACCCGAGCCTACTAAACATTTTCTTTCACTTTTCACAATATAGCTTGGCTAAGCCTTTACTTGATGTTACGTTCAACTTGCCTAACTTATGTTTCAACGCCGGGGGATAGTATACCTCTCCCGCGCACGTTCGATTCACCGTGGCTAGCTACCCCTCAACAGGGTACAACACACCGGCTATCGTGTACACTAAGCCATGGAAAACCCTTACGATTAACTCAGCGGTCCGATCGATTAGTTAACCCCTTTTGGCTAACTCGGAAATGCACAAAAGAACTCACATAAAACAAATTATTTTCATGCCTTGATAATCACTTTAAAACACAGTTATAAAGCGATAAGTAAACATTTTTTAGCATCGCTCGTTTGATTTGATATATAGAAAAGCCCACCTTAGGCGATTTACAAAACAACTAAAGCTTCCGTCTTCTGTCTTCCGTCCTGTTTTCTAAACTTGACTTCCTCCTTTGAACGTAAATAATCAAACTTTAATAAGCGGTCGAGACGATAAATGAAAAGGAAATCGAATTTGTTTTATGACTTTTAGGCTATTGCACTTAACTACATTCTTTTGATTAACGAATAAACGAGACTCGAACATTTCTCGTTTATAAACTAACTCGGTTCCTTTACTCGACATTTAGGTCAGTTAATAAACGGGAGTTGATAACTTATAACGACTTAGAAGTTCACAAGGAACGAAGTTAAAAAGGATTCAACTTAAGAAATTAGGTTTACGAAAGTTTCTGCACAAAGCAGAAGTTCTGGAGTTCACACAGAACATATTCCTGCGAAACAGGGAATGAAGTTGGTACCAAAAGAAAGCTACGAATGTCTAGTTTTTTGTCCAATTTACGGATCTCAATTTCGTTAAGCGAGTAGAAAGTTATGACAGTTTCCGTAATGTATCGCAAAACAGTCCGAGTGAAACCCTAGGTGCTCGTATAACTCTACGCACGATTCCCTAGGTTCAATCAATACTATACAACCTTTAGGCTCACGAAATTATTAACAAATTACAGTTAAGACATGTGTTCCTTTATCGGGAACACCTACACGTCTCTTGATTAAACAAACGACGAGCATTTCCTCGTCTTTTTCAACTAATCATTTACTATACCAAATTCCAATTCAATTTCCATTTCAAACTACTAACTTTAATCTTCTAACTTCTATATTCATTTCTCGAATGGAAATATCGTCAACTACAAACTTGTTCGTTTATCAACATCAATCATTAATATCAAATTGGTTTTCCTTATTCGACTTTCCTATCGGCATTTAAACACAATTTCTCGTCTCTTACCGATATTTCAACTTCTTTAGAATTCGTTCAAATTTTCCAATAACGATCCTTGATTACTAAGATTAACAAATATTCAATTCATAAACCTAAATCATTATCCAATCTCGACTTATCGACGATTCTTCGTCTCTTATTAAAAATTCGACGTTCTCCGATTTTGCTCACAGTTTCAATATCATTCATAAACTACCAAGACTCACTAATATGAAAACCATATACTCAAATTATTATCGAATCTTAACTTATCGTCGGGTTTTCGTCTCTTACGATTTCTATTTTATTTTTAGAAAAAAACCCATTAAATTATATAATCATCCACATACATACTACATATCATTTATATCATCATATCAACCAAAACATATCAATTACTCCATCAAATTCCTATTTCTTTCTCTCTTACATTTTTATTTTTATTGTTAGAAAAATACTAATTAATTCATACATTCAACTACTAATACGTAGAACATAAATCCACTAATCAATCATCTAAAAATCGAACTAAACATCAAACCCCTAATTTCATTAAATTTTCGGTATTCACAAAATTTTTAGGAGGGTGATTTCCACATGATTTCTATCTATGAAATTCATTCCTAAGCATCTAATAACATGTATTAATCATAGAACATCATGCTCCTTCTTCCTCAAAGTTTCGAAAATAATCAATATTGAGGGAAATAAGTTTTATTCGGTTCAAACTCGAGAGGAAGCTCTTACCGTCACAGCCCCAATTCTCGAGGGACGGCAAAGCCGGGGTGTGACTAGGGGTTGGATTAAAGAAGCGGGAAAGAAGGGGGATGAATAAGAATAAACAAATGAACAGACATTAACAACAGAGTAAGCTACTATGAACAAGACTTCATTATATAATAAAGGAGTCGATCTCGAAGGATCGCTCGACAAGGATGTTCTTGAAAGAAACTAAGTTAAAGTATGAACTTAGACTCAAAAGAATATGTACATCAACACAAAAAAAGTTTAGAGTTTGGCAGCGGAAAAATGTAGAAACTTAGAATCTGATCTTCTTTCCTAAAACCATTCTACTCAACATCAACCACCGCCGCTCCCGTCGATCAACCTGCACATTTTATAAACCATATGCAGGGCTAAGTACAAAAGCACTTAGTGGGCACCATTTCGAAAACATATCATAAGTATAATAAATCAGGCATTTTGACAAATAGCGCATCGGGGTTTTTCAACAAATACCCGAGCCTACTAAAAATTTTCTTTCACTTTCATAATATAGCTTGATCAAGCATTTTTCTGATAGATGATACGTTCAACTTGCCCAATTCTGTTTCAACGCCAGGGAAGAGTTAACTTCTTCCGCGCACGTTCTATTCACCGTGGCTGGCTACCCCTCAATAGAGTACCACACACACCGGCTACCGTGTACACTAACCCTAGGAAGTCCCTTTTGACTAACTCAGAGTCCGATCGACTTAATTGGCGAACCAATTCAGAATGGCACAAAAGAACTCACATAAAACGAATATTTTCATGCCCTGATTATCACTTTGAAACACAATTATCAAAGCAATAAATAAAGATTTTCGAGCATCGCTCGTTTTATTTGTATATAGGAAAGCCCACCTTACTGATTACAGAACTACTATTCGAGCTTCTGTCTCTGGTCTTCCGTCCTATACTCGGTGCTGACTTTGGAAACTTTCTGCACAATACAGAGGATCTGGAGTTCGCACAGAACAGAGAACATAAAAACAGGGGATGTAATTTATACCAAAAGAAAGCCGCGGGTGTCTAGTTTACTCTCTAATTTAAGGATCTCGATTTCGTTAAGCGAGCTAAAAGTTATGACTGTTTCCGTGAAATGTCGCAAAACAGTCGCGTGAAACCCTAATGCTCGACAAAACTCGACGCACGATTCCCTAGGTTCGATTAATGCTATTCCACTTTTATTTTTCACGAAAATTTCATCTCACTGTAGTCAACATGCAATATCCCTTAATCGGGTTCACATTCACGTCTTTTGATTAAACAAACGACGAGCATTTCCTCGTCATTTCCAACTAACCAATTACTATACCAAAACAATTTCAAATTCAATTCCTATTTCATTTTCGTTTATCACCTTCTCGTTTCTTAACTATAACTCATAACATCTCGTATCTCGGATGGAAATGTCGTCAACTACACTATTGTTCATTTATCAATAACAATCATTATTATCAAAAAGGTTTTCCTTATTCGACTTTTCTATCGGCTTTTAATCTTGATTCTCCGTCTCTTATCAAAAATCAAACCTTCTTAGAATTCGTTCAAACTTTACGGTTACGATCATTAACTAACAAGATTATCATAGGTTCGAATCACAAACCTAAATCATTATTCATTCTCGACTTATCGACGATTGCTCGTCTCTTACTAAAAATCCTACGTTCTCTGTTTTCGTTCAAAATTTACAACAACGATCCTTATCTATCAAGAATCACTAATATGCAAACCATATTATCAAAACATTAACGAGCCTCAACTTATCGATGGATTTCCGTCTCTTACGTTTTCCAATTTATTTTTAGAAAAATCTAAATGAATTATATCATCATCCTACATCATACTACATACCATTTCCATTAACAAATCATGCATATCATATCATTTTCTTCATCAAACCTCACTTGTTCTTCTCTTACACTTTCATTTTTATTTTTAGAAAATTCTAATTTAATTCATGAAGTCATCTAACATCATATAGATCATTAATTCATCAATCAAACAACAAGAAAATCGAATTAGCAAAAACCCCTAAATCTAAAAAAAAAATCGGTAATTACAAAATTCAAAGGGGGGCGATTTTCTTCATGATTCGGTCTATAAAACCTAATTCTAAACATACTATAACATGAATTAACCATAGGAAATCATCCTATTTCATCTCTTATGTTCGAAAAAAATAAAAATGATAGGAAAAGATTTGTGTTCGGTTCATAACGTAGGAGAAGTTCTCGCCTTGCAAAACATGAAGTCGGATATGAAATCGATCGGTAGATGAAAGACTTGTGTTCTTGAGAAAAGCTTGAAGGACGAGTTTTAATGGAGGAAATTTGAGAGAAAAATGAGAGAGAGAGAATGATGGGGTGGCGGCAATGGTGGAGTGAGGGAGAGAGAGAGATGACTCGTGTATACTTACATAAAGGTGTAAAATATCTCCAACAAAGGGAATGACTCGTTAAGGTGCGTTTGGGTGGGGATTTATTTGACGGAAAAATCTCGTTTCCGGGTCTAGAACGTCGATATAAAAGTCGAGAAAAACTTTCTTAGGTAGTTACGTATTCGATGAAATCTAATTCGTCTGTTAGATTAGAAATAAATCACATACTCAGAAAACCTAATTCGTTTTTTAAAATTTGAGAAAGAGTCGGGATTAGACAGTCTAAAATTTGCCCGAAAAAATCATAAAAACTGACTTTCTCCAGTGAACTCGTATCGAAGAAAAAGTGAATGTAAATTCTGACGGTTTTTCAATCTGAGTTTTCGGACGAAAAATCTATCGGACGCGAAAATCCTAATACAGTAGTCGTTCGACCGACTTCTGGAATTTATTTTCAGAAACGGATTTCACCGTAAATCTTAGAATCAAAAATCCTTAACTTAGGCGTGGAAAGCCTTAATTATTAATTAACTTTTTATTTTAAAGACGAAATAATTATCCGGGGTATTACACTTACCTTGTTGATTATGGACTCGGAAATAAGATTGATGGGTAGATGAATGACTTGTGGTGCTTTGAAAGCTTGAAGAACTCAACCATGGAGGATTGAATGAATAAAAGAGAGAGAGAGAGAGAAGAGAGAGGAGAGGTGGCGGACTTGGAGGGGAAGGAAAGAGAGAAAAAGGCTTAGGTGTTAAGATAGAATTTGATAAAGTATAAAAGATCTAACAAGGTGATGACTCACCTTGTTAATAGGCGGTTAGTGGAGATTTTTTTATCGAAATATCTCGTTTTACGGGTCTAATACGACGTTATAAAATCGAGAAATTAAAACCCTAGAGGGTTGCGTTTTTGACGAAATCTAATTCGACCGTTAGATTAGAAATAAATCACTTACTCGGAAAGCATATTTCGATTTTCGAAATCCAATGAAAAGTCGGGATAAGAAAGTTCAAAATTCGTCCGGACAAATAATAAAAACTGACTTTCTCCGGTGAACTCGTATCGCAGAAAAAGTGAATGTAAAATCTAACGGTTTTTCGATCTGAGTTTTCGAATGAAAATTTTATCGGACGCGAAAACCCTAATACAGTAGTCGTTCAACCGACTTCTAGAATTTATTTTTAGAAATGGATTTTACCGTTAGTCTTAGAATCGAAAATCCTTAACTTAGGCGTGCAAAGCCTTAATTAATAATTAAATTTTTATTTTAACGACGGAAGAAATATCCGGGGTATTACATCTACTACTATTGCCTTGCAAATGGCCGATTGGTCTATCTCTTATCCTAGAGGAATTATCAAAGACGTGCTTATTAAGGTGGAAGAATTCATATTTCCTGCGGATTTTGTGGTCCTTGACATGCCTGAAGATGATAATACTCCACTTATTCTTAGCCGACCGTTCTTGGCAACCGGAAGGGCATTGATCGATGTTCAAGATGGTGAGTTGACCTTCCGTTACAATGATGAGAAGATAACTATCTCGATTTATGAAGCCATGAAGAAGCCACAAGAATTGGAGTTTGAAGAGTGTAATTTCATTGACTCTTATTCATCGTATTCGCAAGATTCCTTGGAGCGTTGTATTGTGGATTCTATTCATTCTTATTCGAAATTGGATGAGACTTGTGATAAATTGTTGAAATCCATTGCCTATATGGATGTGAATCAAGGCATTCCTTTGAAAGATTTGGGTTATCTAGATCTCTATACACCTATTGAGGGAGGAGTGCCGGAAGGAATGTCTAAGCCAAGTTCTCCACCGACTTTGGAATTGAAACCCTTGCACGACCACCTCAAGTATGCCCTTTTGGGTAAGGATGGAACTTTTTTGGTCATTGTGTCTTCATTTTTAAATGATGAGGAGTTGGATAAGTTGTTGAGGGTCTTGAGGAAGTATAAGTCTTCTATTGGATGGTCTATAGCCGATATTAAGGGAATTAGCCTTTCTATTTGCATGCACCGAATTTTATTGGAGGATGATGCAAAGCCAAAGGTCCAACCTCAACGTCGTTTGAATTCGGTGATGCAAGAGGTCGTGAGGAAGGATGTCTTGAAGTTATTTGATGCCGGAATCATCTATGCCATATCCGATAGTGAGTGGGTTAGCCCGACGCAAGTGGTTGCAAAGAAAGGGGGAATCACCGTTGTAGAAGATGAGAAGGGTGAACAAATAGCCACTCGTTTGCAAATGGGATGGAGAGTGTTCATTGAATATAGAACTTTGAATGCGGCTACAAGAAATTATCACTTTTCTCTTCCTTTCATCGACCAAAAGCTTGATAGGCTAGCCGGTTATGAGTATTATTGCTTCTTGGATGGGTATTCCGGCTATAACCAAATTGCCATAGCTCCGGAGGATCAACACAAGACGGCTTTCACTTGTCCTTATGGAATATTTGCTTGCCGACAGATGTCTTTTGGTTTATGCAATGCACCCGCCACATTTCAAAGATGCATGATGGTGATCTTCCATGGACTCATCAAGAAGATTATGGAGGTATTCATGGATGATTTTTCCGTCTCTGGTTCTTCCTTTGATAATTGTTTGGAAAATCTTTCTCAAGTTTTGCAAAGATGTGAGAAAACTTCTTTATGTCTCAATTGGGAGAAATGTCATTTTATGGTGAGAAAGGGCATTGTTTTGGGGCATAAGGTGTCTAAAGATGGATTAGAAGTTGATAGAGCCAAATAAGTGGCAATTAAGAAGTTACCTCCACCGACGAATGTGAAATCTATCCGAAGTTTTCTTGGGCATGCGGGGTTTTATAGACGGTTTATTAAAGACTTTTCAAAAATCTCCAAGCCCCTTTGCTCATTATTGGAGAAGGATGCAAGGTTTGAGTTTTCTAGTGCTTGCCTTGATTCGTTTGAGATGTTGAAGAAGGCACCCTTGCCTACTCCCTTGTTGATTACTCCGGATTGGACGGAGCCATTTGTATTGATGTGCGACGCTAGCGATTGGGCCGTTGGGGCCGTGTTGGGGTAAAAACGAGATAAGCTCTTCCAAGTGATCTATTATGCTAGCAAGACATTGGATTCGGCTCAATTGAATTATACCACCACCGAAAAGGAATTACTTGCCTTGGTGTATGCCTTCGATAAGTTTCATCCATATCTAGTGGGGACGCATTCTATTGTCTATACAGACCATGCCGCAATCCACTACCTTTTTGTCAAGAAGGATGCAAAGCCCCGTTTGATTCGTTGGATTTTATTGCTCCAAGAATTCGACATGGAAATCTGAGATAGAAAGAGATGTGAAAATATTGTTGCCGATCACCTATCCCGTCTTGAGCATCCGGTTGAAGGAGAAGATTCTCGGGTACGTATTAATGAGTGCTTTTCCGATGAACAAATTTTGAAGTTGGTGGATTATACTCCTTGGTTTGCAGACTATGTGAATTATCTAGTCATTGGTGAAGTGTCGGGTGATCTCACTCATTATCAAAAGAAGAAATTCTTGCATGATGTGAAGTTTTACTATTGGGAGGACCCGAATCTTTACCGTCGATGCACCGATGATATCATCCGGAAGTGTGTAAAGCAAACCGATTGGGTGAGAATTATGGAAGAATGTCATAGCTCTCCAAGTGGAGGCCATTTCGGTGGCCATCGGAACGCTATCTAGGTATTCCATTCCGAGTTTTATTGGCCAACCGTCTTCAAGGATTGTATTGCTTTTGTGAAGTCTTGTGATAGGTGTCAAAGAATGGGAAACATTTCCAAGAGAGACGAGATGCCACAAAATATTATGGTGGAAGTCGAGCTTTTTGATGTGTGGGGTATTGACTTCATGGGACCTTTCCCTAAATCTTAAGGGTACACTTATATCCTTCTTGCGGTTGAGTATGTGTCTCGATGGGTTGAGGCGATTTCCACGGTGAAAAGTGATTCAAAAGTGGTCCTCAAGTTCTTGCAAAAGAACATCCTTACCCGTTTTGGCACACCAAGAGCTTTGATTAGTGATGGAGGATCCCATTTCAACAACAAGTGATTGGGAAGTCTACTTTCTCAATATGGGGTGAAGCATAAGATCGCCACTCCTTATCATCCTCAAGGGAATGGCCAAGCAGAGCTTGTAAATCGGGAGATAAAGCAAATTTTCGAGAAGTCGGTGGCATATAAGAAGGATTGGGCAAATCATTTGGATAATGCACTTTGGGCCTATCGCACCGCCTACAAAACTCCCATTGGTATGTCTCCATTTCAACTCGTTTTTGGGAAGTCATGTCATTTGCTCGTTGAGCTTGAGCATAAGGCGTATTGGGCCACGAGAAGGGTCAATCTTGAGTTTAAGGAAGCCGGATATACAAGGCTTGAGAAGCTACTTGAGCTTGATGAGTGGAGAAATGAAGCCTTTGAGAGTTCTCGGATTTACAAAGAGAGGGCAAAGAAGTTTCATGACCGAGCCATTCATTCCAAAGATTTTGCTCCCGGAGATGAGGTACTTCTTTACAATTCCCATCTTCGTCTATTTCCGGGCAAGTTGAAGTCTAGATGGACGGGTCCTTATATGGTGTATAAGTGCAATGGGAAAGGAACATATCAACTTCTCAAGTCGGATGGTGAAACCTTTGTGGTCAATGGTCACCACCTCAAGCCATACATCAATTGTGAACCGGATCGGAATGTGACGATCACACTTCTCAACGATCCTTGAAGAGTAAGGTATTGTCTAACTTTAGACGTTAAACAAAGTGCTCGTTGGGAGGCACCCCAACACTTTTACTTGCTTTCGTTCTCTTTTCATTTGGTGGTGTATTTGGTGATGGTTGTGAACATGTGTTTGTTTGATGTGGTTTAGTTTGTGTTTGGTTTGGTATTGTCGTGTGTTGAAAGTTGAGTTTGCCTTCTCGTTTTTCATGCCTTCATTTGTGTCTTTTGGTTGCACTCATTTTGGTTGAAAGATATGTGGGCATGCTCGTTTCGTTTCTTGTTTTTAGAGTGTCGTTTTTCATTTCATTTTTCAGCTGTTTTGGGGTCCAGCCCGCCGACTCGGCCGCTGGAAGTCTCGGTAATGCCTTCCCCTTTGAAAGTGCAAATCGGGCGGGTAAACTGGTGGTCAAGGCTTGGACCGCCGATTTTGGTGGCCAGGGCGCCGGTTCGACTCGCCAAACCGCCAAAATGCGGATTTTTTTCCCTTTTCTTCCCCTTTTTCTTTTCTTTCTCTCATTCTCTCTCTTCTCCTCCCAAAAACTCACGAAAACCTACACCATTCCACTCCAAATTCCTTCCTCAATCCTCCACATCTCCTTAAATCCTTCCATACACTCCATACCCATCACCTAATCTACAAGTCCATCCAAGAATTTTGGGTGTTCATCCACCAAATCTCTCCATCTCAAGTTTTGGAGTCTTAGCCCTTTTCTTCCTTTCTTTTTCGAATTTTGAGGCAATTTCTTCTTTTATTTTTCATTTTTATGGTTCCATATGCTTAGTTTTGTAGTTAATTTGGTGTTAATTTTGTTTTTATGCTTGGGTAATTTTTTCTAGGGTTTCAATTTCGAAAATTTTGGGGGTTTTATGCTTAAATGTCTAATTTTTCATGCTTGTGAATTGGTATTGAGTTTAGCATGCTAGTTGTTTGTTTAGGGTTATGTATGGATTGTGTTGATATATAGGAGCTTTTTAATGACTTCTAACATGTTATTTTGAGGTTTTGATTTGAATGTGGCATGATTACATGTTAAAAGGATTGGTGATGATGGTTTTGTGCTTCATTATCTAAGTGATGGTCTTGTAGTTAAATATGATTTTCAATTTTGGATGTTGGTGATGTAGATGAGCTTAATTTGTCCTTAGCTTGTCTTCTTTTGATGATTGGGTCAATGTTTGATTGTAATTGAGTTTGGATGCTTGTTTTATATGGTTTTGTTGTTTGGAAAACTAAACTATCTTGGTTAAGCATAGGTACAATGGCCCGAAGTCAAGAAAAGCGTCCACGCATTGAGGATTCTCCTCCCAAAACTAGGGGTAAGGACACTAAGGGGAAGGGCAAGCAAAAGCTGTCTACATCCCGGCAAGCCAAACGCCAAGATGTATATATGCAAAATTTGCCAACGGATTCGTATTCTCGGCGTCGCCAAGAAGAAGTCGGTCCATATGTGCCTTCCGTCTATGATGTGTTTCTCCGCCGCGATGATCACAAGGCTTTGTTTATCCAACTTGCTCAACGAGGCTTAGGGTCATGCAAGTATCCGGACGAGCAAACCCTCCGAGATTTAGGCCTTTGGGATAATGTAAAGGAGATGTTTGACCGGATAGGGTGGGGTTCTATATTGACGGACATGTGGCCTACGTGTCCAAGAGCTATATTGGAGCTACTTTCTACCTTGACCATTCCAATCCACCAAGTGAAACTTCCCCAAATGGTGTTCTTTCAATTGGGTGATGAGAACACACACGTTGATCATGAGGCAAGTCAACGAAATATTTAATTGTCCGGATGGGGGAGAATGCAAGAAATCAAGGGAATTCAAGCTAAGAGAGCTTTGGAAAGCAATGACTTATGCTACAAAGCCATATTCTTCGGGGAACTCTAAGGCTACACTTCTTTGCAATCCCGTTTTCCGCATCATTCAAAGGATACTTGCCCATACCGTCTTGCAAAGAGGGGAGAATAGCTCTTGCCAGAGTGGCGAGCTTCAAGTAATGTGGGCTATGCTTACCTACACCCCATTAAACTTGGGTCAATTCCTTTTCTGGAAATTGCATGCCCAAAAGAAACAAAAGAAGGGACTCCTTTATTGTGGTGGTCTCATCACGCCCATTGCTATGGCTCTTTGTCCTCAATTCTCGCAATGGACAACGCTTACGGAGAATATTTGCATGGACTTGAATTCATTGAAGAATATGAGAGTTCTTGTCTCGGCATCCCGTCCTTACCTCTTCCGACAACATAAAGAAAAGAAGCTAAAGCCGGGCGAACGAGAGGTGGTTGAGATCTTTCCATTGCCCGACCCCACGCTCACAGAGGTGACCACCTTCCATGCACGAACCAATTGGAAGATAGATACACCACTTCATGAGACGGCTATTCTGCCCGGGAACCCTAGGATTGAGGTAGAGGTGAGTGGTAGTAGTGGGGGCGAGGAGGAAGGGGATGACAATGATGGTGATGGGGACACGAACTATGAAGATGAAGGGAAAGAAGGACAAGCAAGAAGAGAGGCACGAAAAGAGAGAAGAAGACAAGAAAGAAGAGGAGGACGGGGGCAACAAGCCTTCGATCAAAGGCAAGATTCTTTTGGGGGGTACCAAGGAGGATACCAAGGTTTTGGAGGACCGTCTGGGCCTTCTAACATGTATGGAGGACCATCAGGGTCCGGAAGCTTCTATAATGAAGAATTTGCAAGCATGTCGGAGAGAGTAGAGCACATTGACAACTATTGCACGTAGTGGCATAGTGAGTTTGCGGTGATGAGGCATGATATTCAAGCTATCCGTCTCCGGCAACAAGATATGAATGAAATCCAACAGCAACAAATCGGCAACCAACAAACTTTCCAAGCAGAAATGTATCAACGGTATGATGAGTTCCGGGATGACTTGTATGCTCGGCAAGAGAGCTACCAAGAATCTTTTCAACAATCTTGGTTTGATCGTCAAGATCAATATCACCAAGAGCAACGAGCCGACCACCAAGCTTTCCGAAAAGAACTCTTTGAGCATCAAGATAGATATCATCAAGAGCAAAGAGCCGACCAACAAGCTTTCCAACAAGCGTGGTTCGATAGGCAAGATGCATTTCAACAAGATTTATATGCACGCCAAGATTGATACCAACAGGAGGATCAACTCAATTAAAGGGACTTGTTGGCTCTCGTCCGCCGATTTGAAGCTCACCAACTCAATGAAGGCCACAATTAGCCCCCGCCCCCGTCTCCCCAATGAAGAATGAGGTACCACTGTATTTGTATTTGTTTCTTCCCTTCAAACTTATTCGATTCCCTTCGGTTTTGAATAAGTTTGGAGGAGGGGGAGATGAATACAAATACGCTTGTAATTATGTGTGTGTTTGGGTTGTTGAGTTTCTTGCTTGTAGTAGTTGCTTGTTTGTGTTTGTGTTGAACCTAGTTGTGTGGAAACTTTTGAAAATTTTGAGGTTTAGTTGCTTTGATTTGGTGTTTGTGCTCTTTGTGGCTTTGGTGAAATGCCTATGAGGATATTGTTTAATTTTTGCGAAAATTTGGTTGGGATTGAGCATGTCTTGATTGGTTTTGCATGGATTGATTGTGTGTTGAACTCGGCTCTTTGACTTTTGGATAAACCCCGTGAGATTTGAGCTTTATATTGCCATTTGGTGCATTTTGTTCATGTGAGATTGGTCATGCATGCATTTCTACTCCTAGAATTTGCTTTGGATCTATATTGAGAATGCTTAAGTTGTGCAAGAACTTGGAAATGATCTTAGGCCATCTTTGTTAGCCACCTCAAATCCTAAACACTACCTTGTGATTCACATTTTCCATTGTAAACCCTTTTGAGCTTGAGTTTGCCTTTCTTTGTTAAACCGGAGAAAAGGGGGTGTTGGGTGTGTAAGGGTATCCGGGGTGGGTTGTAAAATGGAGAGAATATGAATTAATGATGGTTTGGGTAATAGTTTTGAGCTCATTGTTTTGAAAAAGATAAAAAAATTCCCATAAGCTCAAAGGAAAAAATGATGAATGAAAAAGAGAAAACACAAATGTGGAAGTTGAAGAAAAGTAGTCCTTGTTGTTTCTTAGAATGCTTCCATTAGAACTTGAAAAGAATGAAATGAGAAAAAGAAGAAAATGAGAACATAAGGGAATTAACTTGTTATTTGAGTCCAAAAGAGATGTAGTGTTTGGAGAGGAAGGAAGATGGATTGATTCCATGCTTGTTTTGAAGGAGATATAAGGTTGGTGAATGCATTTGATAAGTCACTTAGCCAAATTTCTCCTCCTAAACCAATGTGCCTACATTACAACATAAATAAAGCCCTTTGTGATCCTTGTTCTTGCATGACACGTGTTGCAATGGAGATATTAGATGATTTGCAAGCCTATGGCAAGTAGTTTGTATTGTGTGAATTCGATGAGTGCATAGCCATATATTTGAGGGTTGAGAGAATACACTTCATTGCGAGGATCAATTGTTAAAGAGTTGAGGTTGGCATGCTTTTGATTCGTGTGGAATCATGTTAGTTTTGCTTGGTTTTGGCTTTCAAAAGGATTTGTGAAATCCGAGGCATTTAGGATCCAAAGTCGCTACTCCATTCGATGTTTATGTTCTTATTTGAATATATTGTTCGAGACGAACAATGCTTAAGTTTGGGGGAGTGATAAACATCCATTTTGTAGCAACTAAACGTGTTTTTATATAACTAATTGTCTTGCTTTGCCTCTAGATGTGATATGTTTTGGTTAGATTTCACTATATTGGATTGGTTTCACGTTTTGGTGGAGTTTGTTCATGTGTGTAGGTCAAGCAAGGAATTTTAAGAGGGGATGAAAGGGCCAAAGAAGAGTGTAGTCGAAGAAATGGGACGGAAAAGTGAAAAATCGGACGAAAAGGAGCACAAGTGCAAAAACCGGCGGTTCAGGGGTGAACCGCCGGTTCAACCACCAGAAATCTCTGTATGACATCTCAAGACAAAAGTGAAAATTGGCGGTCGGACCAGCTCCTGGGGCCCAGACCGCCGATTTTGGGGGTTGGACCGCCGATTTATGCTGGTTGGAGCGCCGATTTTGTCTTTTTCGTCCAAACTTGGACGATTTTGCCCTTTTTGCGATTTTAACACCTTCTAGCATTTTTTCCTTCCTATATATATGAGGGATCAGCCCCAAAACGTGCATTCATTCACCCCTTAGCTTAGATTCTTGTTCAAAAAGTTTCCAATTAGGGTTCTAAACACTTTTCATCATTGTATTAGTGGATTAAGGTTGGATTTGGAGAATATTTGAAGATTTCAACATTGAGTTCCTAGTTTTCTATTATGCAATCATTTCTCCCTTGTTTTACTTTGATTTCTTTCATATCTAGCTAATTTTCCTTGTTGGTTTTGGGGATTTATGATGATTTGATGATGGATTGATTATAGCTTGTTGATTTCTCTTGCCCTCTTCTAATTAATTGTGGATTTGGTGCTTATTTTCATGTGGAATTGTTGATCACCTTTCTTGCATGCCAAGTGATTGTAGAAATTCTTGATAGGTTTTTACTTGCATGGAATTCAAATTGCACTTCATGTATTGATTTGAGACTTAGTAGGTGATGATCTAACGCATGGAAGTTTATGATCCTTGTACTTTTTGGAGTTATTTTGTCGTCTTGAGTCTTAACCGAGAGAGTCGATAGAATGATCCCCTTTTGGTGAATAATTCGGTGATTGCTTCTTAATTAGAGGATTAAATTGATTTGCATTAATTAGGAAGTTGTGATCAAGCTATCTAGAATCGGATTGAATCCATAGAACCAACCTTTGTTCAAATTTGTCCCTCAATCATTTGTTATTCGTGTGCTTTGTTGATTTTGCATGATTTTTTTATTTGTTTGCTTATTTACTTTGATCTTAAGTTTAAGTACTTGAATGAATTGTCAATCATGTTGTTTGAAGAGCTTGAATAGTAGAAAGATGCATGAATTTCGTTTTCGCATAAATTCGCCTCAATAATCCTTGTGGATACGATACTCGATCTTTCTTGCCTACAATAACCCGAACAAAGTGCGGATAAATTGCTTAGAGAATTAGGCGATTAAACATAAATGTGTATTGTTCAAAATTTAATTTGATAAAGGTTGGTTGGTGAAATATTTTCAGTTTAGGGTTTTGGAGAAAGGAAGAAGAAAGAGGAAAAAAAAAGAAAAAGAAAAAAAGGACCAGCCGAAATATTTGAGAAAAAACAAATATAAAAAAATTCAACTTTTATTTAGGAGTATTTTAGTCTTTTAACTCATTTTGATATAGAAAACTTATACTCTTATGAATGGGTGCAAAAAACTTCTATATTTTATTAAAAGGTATTTTAAAATACATTCTCATCCTTTGATTTTTATTTAATAATTATAATAAAATATAAAGTAAAATGTCCATACCATTTTTATTCATTTTCCTGTCTCGTAGCAATAAAATTGTATCTAAATAGGTAAAAGAGAGTAGCATTTTATGTTTTAAACTATTTTATTTTATTTATCATAAATGATTAACTTCAATTCGATCATTACTGCAGAACGAATGTGAAAATGTTATTAAAAGATTTTCGGAAATCTCTTGATGTGAAATTCATAACCTTCATCCTAAACAGAGACGTTAGGATGGATTAAAGGAAAAATAATTATTATACTAGGATGGATCAAATATATTTATTATATATATTCCCTTTTACTTTTTATTCTAAAGCAATTACTCCCTCTGTCCAGTTCAATAAGTTCCATTTTGTCATTTTGGGTGTCCCACTCAGTAAGTCTCATTTCCTTTTTTAGCAAAGATTAACATACTAAAACCCACTTTATGTCACACTCAAATGTGAACAGTGTTGTTTAATTTATTGTACATTATTTTTCCACTCAATACACTGTAACATCAACAATAAAATACTACTTTAATCACACTCTAACTCTTTTTTTTTTAATCTACGTACATATCCCAAATAAGATTTGTTGAGTGGGACAAAGGGAGTATGCTTAGATATTGTTGAACTTCGAAAACCTTATCTGAATATGTGATGGCAATAAAACTGCAACATCTTTGTAGGATCGCGTATTTATTTGTCCTTAACAAAAGGTATAGCTAGATTGTTCTCGTTTGTCCAATTTTAGAGATTTTTTTTTATCAAATAAATCGCTACACGCATGCGACATTATTACACTATCAAATATCAAAGGCCAAATCGGAAAATAATTCCCGATTTTTTTTTAAATTCTGGTTTAAAACCAAACCTTTTAATTTTTACGAAAAAAAATCTTCACCTTTAAATTTTCTTAATGTTCTCTCGCGTTCAACTTTTTCTCAAAATTGAAGTTAAATTGGACGCCGGACATTCTTACATGATAAATTGTGAGTGATTTATCTAGTGATTTCTCAAATTATTTCCCCAATTCTCTAGTAACGGACGCTGGAAGGGGGAAAAAGGATGGAAAGGGATGAAAAAAATTATAGTATGGAATAGATTTGTGCCATAACCGTATTCATTAAAAGTTTTAGTTTGTCATGTAAGTATTTTCGGCATCCAATTCACCTTCAATTTGGAAAAAAAATGAACTCAGAAGAACATTAAGAAAAATTAAAAAGGTTTGATTTTAAACCAGAATTTTGAAAAAGGTCCTGAATTATTCTGCAATTTAGCCAATATTAAATAAGGTGAGATAATAATAAAATTATATCTACGATATCTCTATTTATCGAATGTGCGTTTGGTTCGTGATTAAGGATGGCAATGGGTCGGGTACCAACCCATTAAGTATTTTTCAAATTCAAGCTTATGAAAATTTCCAATACCCAAACCCGATTAAAAAATAATTTTAAAACTCATACCCGATCCGAACCCATTGGGTAATACCCGTTTATTACCCGCTAAAAATCCGAATACTAAAAAGTAAACATCAAATAACAAAATATTATAAATATGATTAAAACATAAACATCAGTAGAAAATTTCACTAAAATTAATCTCAAAGCAAAGTACTACGAACTTACAAAATCTTAAAATATAACTAGAAGTATGAATTATTGATGTTGTCGTTGTATCGTCATATTTCGGAAGTAGAATTATAAAAGTAGAGGATAAACATTAAAGACTTGACTCTTACTAATATTTATACTAATATTTTTAATTATATAATAAATTATACACATGATAATATCTTTTATCTTATATACTATATAAATGGGTTTGGGTAGCGGGTACCCGGAGATAATTGCCCAAACCTTACCCAAACCCGTCACGGGTTTGCATGTTTCGATCAAAACTCATCTCAAAACCATTTAATATTTTTCAAACCCGTCTCATCAGGGTTTGGAAAGTGAAGGTACGTACTAAAACCTGATCCGTTGATCCCTATTTGTGATTCAACAAAATAAAATGTTTACTAAAATGTGAGTGCTAGTTATAGTAATTTAGTAAGAAAGTATAGAGGAAAACGAAGGTAGATGATTATCGCTAGAAGTCCTCTATTCAATTTTTAGTGTGACCTGAGTTGAATTAACGTAACTTAATTTTTTTTACTAGATTAATTTGTGTTCTTTAATTTCTGTCCTCAAATGTTTTAGTTTTATTCTACTACGATCCATTAATTTACTAAGGTTTATTATTATTATTATTATTATTATTATTATTATTATTATTATTATTATTATTCATTTAATTTGTTATTAGAGTTGATTAATTCATAATTAGGATATGTTCTAAGTCTCTATACGTTTTAAACTTTAAATTTTGTAATAAATACTTATTAGTGTTCATTGTATAATAATATTAATATTATTTACATATTGAAATTAATAGGAGATACGAGACGGATGGAAAGCTAAATACAATGAATCATCAAATTTATTAATGAGCTTGTGAAAGTTTTCTGCCATAGTCATTAAAACTTAGAACGAACTCGAGCTTCGTATTAAGTCAAAATTCTAAAATAACTAGCCTTTAGTGTTCGGTACATGCTAATTAATTTCTTTTTAACTAAAACACTAGCTATTGGTCCGCTAATTTTGGTAGGAAACCGGCAATAATAATGAACGGGTAAAATATTAATTTTGGACCTTCCAAAAAAAAAAGTTTGGACCGATATTAAATCTGAATTCACACATTTTAAACATATCAAAGATGGACCCAATTCACATTATTGCAAAAAAAAGTTACTCAGTGCGCACTTAAGATAGGAAAGGTATGACTTAATTCGAGCATATCATGCCTATATTTTTTTAAAATGTGGTTTACTTTTTGCATATGATTTAAGGACTATTGTATGAGAACTGAATGAGAACTGAATGTGCATTAAAGATATCGGAATAAATTTAAAACTTAGTTCAACTAAATTTAACTTGTTCAAATAAAGAGAAGACGATTTTTGAGTTGGCCACTGAACAGCTTATTGAATACTATAACCACGTTGTTTCAGTCGTTTAAGTATTTAAAATAAGAGTTTTTGATATGACGTTGCCCGATTGCTGCAACTTATATATGTTCAGGTTCAAAATTCAATGGCACTGAAGAAAATTGTCGATCGAATGGAACAAAGTTAATGGCAAAAAGAAATTAGACCGCAAAATTGATTAAGTGTCGCGAAGGTCTCCAATACTTGACTGCTGCAAAATCACAAGTCTTCGTTGGCTTTTCTACCACATAAAAAGTCGGTTTAGTAATTAAGAGAGTCCGAGATAAATGTGAACTAACCGCCGTTAAGTCAAGCTTTTTGAAATAGCTTATAAGCTCAACCAAATGCCCTCTAAGATGGAGTCCGAGAAAAATTAATATTCTATCTATCCATTTAATTTGTCACCTTATTGTTCAACATGGAATGAAGAATAAGGGTAAAAAGATAGCAAGTTGGTAGGTTCATCACTTTTGAATGATTTTGAAGGAGTTAATTATTTACCTATTTGGTATATGACAAATTGAATGGACATCTATTTAAGAAAAATGAGATTAATTGAGCTAGATAGATAAAGTATTTTTTAGATCTAAACATATTTTAAGAGCATATATACACTCCTCAATATAGTTCAAGGGCATTTTTGCATTTCACTCTTTACTTTTTCATGATAATTTAGGTTTATTATTACATTTCTTTTAATTTATTATCTAATATTTTTGTTTTGTGAGAGGATAAGTTAATCATTTTTATTAAGTTTTTTTTCATTATTTGGGTCTATTAATTCTTTCATTTTTAATTTCATTTTTGTCATTAATCATTTAATTTTAAGATTAACAATAATATATTTAATTATGTGTTTACTTTTGGTTTATAAATAGATTTCCTATTTTTTTCGAAATTGGTATATAGTAATATTTTAGTATTCAATAAAAAAATAGAAATACAAAATAAAATTAAATTATGGAAAATCGACCCTTATAACTGATTAACTCTTTTTCGAACGAAAAAATAAATAACTATTAGAAAGGCAAGATAATAATAAACTGTGTTGCAAATTCTAGTAAGAGGAGGACATACGATGCGATGTTCCAACTTCCCACCATTGCAATAATCAAACAATAACACTTTTGTGCAACAAGTCTCACATTGTGAGATCGCGTTCACCCGATTCGGATCGAGGTTGACCCGATCAAATCTGTTGACTTTTCTTTTCCGATTATTATTATTATTATTATTATTATTATTATTATTATTATTATTCGGTCAGCTCATATGCACTGCAACATTTATTTATATTCACTACACTATATACTGATATACACAACTAAGAGTATTGAGATGTAATAAATTTTTTTTTTCATTTCTTTTTCCCGGATGAGCCTTTGGCTCTGATTTTTCGGCTTCGTCTCGCTCCGATTACAATTTGGATTTTTTGGCTCGCTCTGAAGCCTTCGGATCCCCTCACTCGAATCTTGACCAAAGAAGAAGCGGCAAACAAAAAAATGAAGAGACAAACAAAAAAAGAGGGAAAAATAAAATTGAAAATTAAAAAAAAAAATCGAAAATAAAATGGTTGTGCATATTGAAACACAACGTGGTGCATCTCGGTAAACATGATTATGCATATGGATATACAATATGTGGTGCATCTAAAAAAATTAGAGGAAAATTATTAATAAAACTAAAAAATTGGTGCATCTCAAATACTTTAAACCATTGTTTCGACAATTTGGCACCGAGTGACTGAGTCAGCAATATATTTGAAATTAAATTAGTTACAAATACTTTAAGAGCACCAAAAATTCTACATTAGTAATATTTCTATATTATTTATTTATTTATGTAGGTTCTCTTCACGGACTGACATGCTAGCCAGCCGTACTACTATATATTTCATCGATCGAAACCTTCTCACGTCTTAGAAACTTTATCTCACATCTTATCTTATAAAGGAGAAGAAAATATATAGAAAGAAAATGTTGCACTTGCACAATTCCTTTTCACACATCAACACACAAACGATAAATAGAAAGAAAATGTTGCACAATTCCTTTTCACACATCAACACACAAACGACAATTGGCTTCCCCATCGTACCCCGTCGGCATGCAGAACGCCGCTGCTACAAGCTTGCGGAGCAGCTGCCGGCGGCGGTGGCGATGAGCGCTCCAACCGTTGCTGTTAATAACAAAAGAACTGCAGGTGGCAAAGGGTAAATTGATATTTCTCTCTTAATTGGATTTTTTTTTTCCTTTTGTATTTTGAATGTAAATTTCTTAATTTTATTATTGGATTTAAATTTATTCATTTCTCACACTTTTATGATAAGTGATAACTTTTTTTGGGTTGTTGGGACTTGACAGGATGAGTTGGTTTTATGAATTGGAACAAGAAGTTCGGGAGTATGAGTTGGATCAGTTTGGAGTTGTGAATAATGCTATCTACTCTAATTATTGTGCATATGGTGAGACTACATTCACTGATATAAGAATGCATACATTCTTTAAATTTAATTGTTAGTTTTACCAAACCAAAATTGCATTCTAGTTTAGAAATATAGCAATATGGTTTATACGTACATAATATATAATTTTATTTAATAGGATATATAATAATAATTTTTAACGTTAGTAATTTCAAATACTAAATCAATAATAATAGAAAATGTACGATAATGTTTTCTGTATATTGTAATGTTGCTCTTTCGTGAAAGTCGTAGATCAATATCAAATCAAAAACACTTTATATCACTTCAAAACTATTTTATATCATTTTATGTCACATCAAAAATACTTTATATCACTTTATCAATTAAAAAATATTTTATATCACTTTATTAACTACACTAACCACACCTTTATATTTAATCTCTTTTTTCTTAATCTCCGTACCGGGAGCAAACGAGACAAGTAATGTAGGACGGAGGGAGTAGTTAATTAATGTCTATATCATTATTAGCATGACATGTGATTTATTATATCCATTTCAAATATGATCATGTATATAGTAGGCAAGAGGATCAAGTGAAAATACTATTTTAGCTGAGAAATGAGAATAAATCTGAATCTTTAATATTTGTTGATTAATGATTTAGATTTAACAATACATTAAGTTACTGTAATATATGTATTATAATGCTAATGCATTAAGTTATTGCACTTTATGCATTAGAATATGTATGAATTATATTTTTGCAATATATGCATTGCCGATGTGATAATAATACATTAAAATATATCATTCTCACGTTCTCATATAAAATCTATTTTCACCGAATCTTTACCCGATATAGTATTATATTAATTAAACGTAGTAGATCCTTAATTTACTCAATAAATTGCATGTATTATTTATTATTTATCGTACATGTGTTTATTTGTGATATGGTGATTGTAGGTACTTACAAACTTCTTGAAAAGATCGGCTTCGACCCCGATATAAAGTTAGCGGTGTCTGAAGTGTCAATCAAATACATTTCGCCTTTAAAGGTATGCTTTTGTTTTTTTAATCACTTCATAAATTACTATTTATGATCTTCTTCGTTTGTGTGGAATAGGCTATGCTATATAGATCTCTGGTAGGTCGAATCACAAATTGAATCATAATAAATTGAAAGTTCATCAAATATTATTTGGCCATTTCAAAATTAAAATCACAGCTGTTACGCTGGAATGGAATGAGAAGGAATGATCATTAATGCCTCTATTTCGAATCTCACGATTGGTATATTGTTTTCGTAAAGAATGACCATTCCTTGGCTAATCCTATGAGTATGGGTTTAGTCATTCCTTCCATCCCTCCTGGTATTAGCTATTTCACATCTCTAATAATGAACTTTATTATTATTATTATTATTATTATTATTATTATTATTATTATTATTATTATTATTATTATTATTATTATTATTATTATTATTATTATTATTATATTATTATTATTATTATTATTATTTTAAATAATAATAATAATATTATTTAATTATAGTTTTAATAATTCTATTAATGAACTATTAAGGGGATTATAATAATATTAAATCAATAATAAATAATATTAATTATGTTTATTATTATATATTTTATTGTTATTATTGTAGTTAGTATAAAAATAATTATTATTGTAAGTAGTATAAAATATTATTATTATTACTATTATTAATAGTATTATAATAAATATTATTATACATATCAATTATAAAAAATAATATATAATATTATTGAAATTTCACTTCATTTTCCTTCCATTCTCACTTCATTCCATTTATACGTACCAACCATCACCTAATAGTATAAGAAATTATTTAAAATGTTGCTTTATGAAAAAGTAAGAGAGTATCAACCATAAGTTGAGCTATCGCATTGTTTTTTTTAAATAAAATAAAATTAAAAACGCACGAGGATCAGTGCAATCCATAGACGCAAAGTTCAAACAATATAACCGAAGCAACAAAATCACAACTCAAGACAAGAAGATAGATTACAAATCCAATCCTCTAAATTAAAGCAAGCATAATAAGGAAAAAAATTAAAAATCCAAAATCAAAATTTCACTTTGATCAACCCAATTAAGTCTTACACCAACTTGATTTAATTGGCAAAATTATTCTAAGATTTAATTTGAAATGTAGAATCATTTAAAACTATCGCCCGAATAATTTCTTAGTTATTATGATTTTTTTTTGTGAGTTGACTTGCCAGAGGTTGACGTAGCTGGACCTTAATTCTCCGTCCGACGTGATTTTTTTTTTTAATAGTAATAAGTGGTATTATTAGATACTTTTAATTTGGTATTGTCAATATCTTGAGTGACAACCGCCTCAAATCTACAAATTACAGCTACCTTTTATTGCATTATATATAAGCTAGCCCTTTAATTCGAAGGAACCTCTCTGTCTTTATAATAAATATTGCTTTGAAATTGTGTTGAGACTCTTTCTTGGAGTATAATGCATGTGATGGAAAATTAACTAATGCTACTTCCTTTTTCTTCTAATAAGTGTAATTTATTTTGAAATGAATTGTGTTTTTTAATATGATATTACTGAATTCTTAAATAAAATAATATCAAAATTTTCACCTTACAATTGTTATCAATGTAACCTGTTTACTTTTTAAAGTTTTCTACTAGAATAATTATAAGTATATGTATAATATACCTCTAATTTATTTATGTCTTTTTTTTTGTGGATAGAGGAAAGATAGATATGTGATAAAATTGAGGTTATATGACTATTCTACTACTCGATTGTATTTTGAGGACCAAATCGTTAAGTTCCCAAATCGTGAGGTTCGTCTTCTTTCTCCTTCTCGTATTTTTCCTGTCTTTTTAACATCATTTCGTCGTCTCTCGTTTTTGTGGGATTTATCCGTAAGTTTTTGTCGCTTTCCACCCCTTGTTTAAACAATGACACTCACTCATAATTTATAATCCTTTGAATAATAAATTTTAGTTCAGAAATATATAACAAAAAAGAAAAAAAGATGAAGCACTTAGAGTTTATTGCATCACATTTATTGTCCTGACTATCTTTCTGCTAAATTTTAAATTATATACTTCCTCCCTCCATGAGTATTATTTTTGGTCAAGTTTGGTAAGAAGTAAAAGATGAAATAAAGAGAGTAATAGTAAATAATAATATGTGTTGGGGTATGATCCAAAAATAAAAATAATTTTTTTTTGATGGACAGTAGAAAAAAGAAAAAATGTGCAAGCTTACTAGTATTATTCAAAATGATTACATGCATTGAAGATAAATCCCACTAGCAGCCAAGCGAAGTTAGGATTTCTTCCCTGTCCTAATTTAAAAAAACTTATTTTGTAATTCAAATTTTTGTGTTTTTCATTTTTTTTAAAAGTTATGGTGAGACCGATCGACATTTCAATTCAAATTGTTCCAAACCCACATAAAACTCTCCCTTACCCATAATGCTTTGAATTTTGATTGCCGTCGAAAATACTCATTGATTTGATTTCATGTGAAACTTTATTATTAGTAATACTTGAAAAAACATTTATGTAATGTCGATATATTTCATAAGTACCACAAATTCAAGCTATGTATAATTCATTATAGAAAAATATAAATTAATAACGGAGTCAATTCATAAAACTTTTTGTGCCTGCAGTCAAGTAAAAAAAAGTCATTATTATAACCACGCCACTAATTACACATTAATATAGTATATATAATAGCAAAATTTATGTCAATACTACGTGACACGTTCATGTTTCTACATTCCTAATTATTATCTCAATTCTGGTATTCTTTTGGATTATTAATTCTTAACAATACATTATATTTATATAATAATAATTATGACAATATATAATAAAATCAAATAAATTATCAGATCAATTAGGTTATGATAAACTGATATATATTTATTTACCTTTTACAGCTGATTTCAAGTGGTACAGCCACTTTGGTACTGCTAGATGAGAGGCTACGACCATCCCGTCTCACACCTTCCATGATATCCAAATTCAACCAATTCCTTCACATACACACAAACAATTGATGGCAGACATCTAATTAATTGAGACCTTCAAATTTTATTTCAGTTTCTTCACTTTTGTAATGCACATGTCTTCGTACACTTATTAATAAGTTGGGGTTTAAATTTTGATTATTTTGTTTCTTTTTGCTGTAATTAAACACCTTGTTATGTTGTGTCTTGATTTTTTGGATATTGGATTTCTCTATTTTTTTTTGGTAAATAAATTTGTATATATATGATGGAAATAAAATACACGCAGCCTAGCTGCCAGGGGTTGGGCAGTCCACGAGGGATGCCAGAAATGAAAACCAGTACGGTGCCAAACATCGGCAAACAAAAACAAAAGCAGGGCCTAACACGTGGCCAAATTAAAGGTTGGGGAAAAAAAGGCGGGTCGGGTCATGCTGCAAGCATCTGGCCCGCACCCAAAGCCAATGTCGGAAGGCCAGAGACAGAAATTGATGGCACAGGGATCCGGGAAGAGGGATACCTATACCATCAATCATATGGAGGAAGGAAAAAAAGAGCAAACAAAAAAAGGAGAGAGTAGCCGGGGGTAACAGCACGGTGGTGGATCGGTCCGTCTTCAGGCCAGCATCCGTTGAGTCGGTGATGGGTATATTGGTGGCACTTAATGGCCACGGCACACGTCCAGACGTGTGCGGGCGAACTTGGATTTATGGGTTCGGTGTGGCGCGCAATGGCCACGGCGCACGCCCAATCGTGGCAGGCGGATTTGTGTTGGTGCCTTCGGGGTGGCGCGCAATGGCCACAGCGCACGCCCGAAAATGGGCGGGCGGAGCAGAGATGTCGGAAAGGTCAGTGGCACATAGCGGCCACAGCGCATGCCCAGACGTGGGCGGGCGAGTAAAAAATGTTGGCTCCGGGGTGGCGCGCAATGGCTACGGCGCACACCCAGACGTGGGTGGGCGGTTCAAAGGTGATGGCTTGAACGGTGGCGCGCAATGGCCAAAGCGCAAGCCCAAAAAGTGGGCGGGCGGAACAGAGATGGTAAAAACGGGGTGGCGCACAATGGCCACGGCACACGCCCAAGAGGTGGGCGGACGGAGCAGACTCTGTTAGCGTTAGTGGCGCTTAGTGGCCACGGCGCACGCCCAAACATGGGCGGGCAGAACAAAGATGGTGATAACGGGGTGGCGCGAAATGGCCATGGCACACGCCCAAAAGGTGGACGGGCGGAGCAGACTCTCGAAGACATTGGTGGCGCATAGTGGCCACGGCGCACGCCCTAACGTGGGCGGGCGAAACAGAGATGGTGATAATGGGGTGGCCCGCAATGGCCACGGCGCACGCCCAAGTCTGGGCGTGTGGGGCAGGGGTGATAGAATGGTCAGTGGCGCGCAATGGCCACGGCACACGCCCTCGGTCGGGCGGGCGGGGTCTCAAGAATTTGGATAAGCTCCAGGGGGAAAATAGAGTGAAGGATCATGTAGACGTGTACCTTGATTTTGTGGAAAAGTTCATCTGGAGTTAGTCGTCGGGCCTCAAAGATGGCTTTGTTCCTACTCTTCCATAAAAAGTGCACTGAGCATCAAAGAGAGATCCATCTTGCTTTTTTCATCACTGCTGGTGCTTGTCGATCTTTCTTGATCCATTTTGCTGCTGCCAGGAGAGTGGTGGATCGATGTGGAAGGTGGAGCCACTGACGGATAGAGATCCACACGCTCTCACAGTGAAAGAAGAGGTGCGTTGCCGTCTCCTGGCTCGTGCAGAAAGTGCACGTTTGATCCTCAATAAGGCCAAAGCGTTCCAGTTTGTCCTTTGTTCGTAGCTTGCCTGAAAAAGCCAACCAGGTTATGAAAGAGTATTTCGGGGGGGATGAAGGTCCTCCAGATTGTTTTTTTCCACGGTTGAATTGTCCCTTTTGCACGTAGCAGCTCATAGATTGCTGCAGTTCTGAGCCCTCGTTGGTTGCAAAGCAAAGTCAGTTTGCTAACTATTTGCCATCGGTTCTCGTACACATCGAGAAGCCTGTCCCGAATTTCGGCTATCTTTTTGAGAAGGGATGAGTCCGTTTTCTTGGGATGCCACTCCCAAATGCAGCTGTCCTTGATGTAGACATTATGGACCCATTCGATCCAAAAAGAGTCCGTTTTCGAGTGTATGTTCTATAGGATACGGGCTAGGAGAGCCTCGTTCCAAATGATGCCATCTCGCAGTCCCAACCCTCCTTCGCTCTTTGGGAGGCAGATGTGCCTCCATCCAACTAACAGTTGTTTGGATCCCCAAAGAAATGCCTTGCAAAGTCTCTCGATCCTTTCGATTACGGCATGTGGGAGGGGGAAGATTTAGAGCCAGAAGCATTCGATTCCTTGGGTCACCGATTTAATTAACTCGACTCTCCCGGCATAGGAGAGGGAGTTGACTGTCTAAGCATTGATATATGTAGAGATCCGATCAAATAGTGGGGCGTAGTGCACCATGTTGAGTTTTTGTGCATGGAGAGGAATGCCCAAGTAACGGACGGGTAGACTCCCTTATGGGCACCCAACAAGTGCTCGAATTTCTTGAAGGTCGTTGACAAAGATCCCAGCTGTGAAAAGGCTTGATTTCATTGTGTTAACTTCAAGCCCCGATTTACGGTGGAAGTCCCCAAGTGCATTCATAAGAATAGCTACCTAGGGAAGGTCGCCTCTGCAGAAGAGCATGAGATCGTCGACAAAGGCAAGGTGGGCGATTTTCAGTTCCTCACATTTCGGGTGAAAGTTGAAGTCGCCAAATCTTGTCCTGCTTTTTAGAGACCATGAGAGGTATTCAAGGCAGAGCACAAAGATGAATGGGGACATTGGGTCTCCCTGTCTCAATCCCCATTTTCGATGAAAGAATTCGTGTAGCCCCCCGTTGAGTGTGACTAAGAAAGATGGAGAAGTAACACTCCATGACCCATTAGATGAGTTTAGGAGGGAACTGAAGCCCGATTAGGACCTCCCGGAGGAAGTCCCACGAGACCATGTCGTAAGCTTTGTGGAGGTTGACCTTCAACATGTATTGGGGAGAGATACGCTTCCGGGTATAGTGATGGATAAGCTCTTGCGCTAAGAAAATATTGTCCGTGATGCTCCGTCCTTGAATGAATGCTGATTGAGCTCCGTCTATTAGATTTGGCATGATTGGCTTGAGCCGGTCCATGATGATCTTCGTGATCACCTTGTAAGTGGCGTTGCAGCAAGCAATGGGACGGAAGTCTGCCGGGGTAGCTGCATTCTCTGATTTGGGAATCAGTGAGATAGAAGTATGGTTGATTTGTCGAAGGAGCCTGCCCGTTCGAAAGAATTCTTGAATTGCTGAGCAGAAATCGGGCCCGACCATGCCCCAAGACTTTTTGAACAAGGCAGAATTGAACCGTCTAGCCTGGATACTTATAGCGTTCGGAATGGCAAAGATTGCATCTTTGATTTCTTTGTCCAAAACCGGTCGGCAGAGGGACTGCCCATCCTCAGGAGATACCAGTGGTCCAGCCTCGAAGACTTGAGAGTCGGGCGGTTCGTTCTGGATGGCGGTGCCAAAAAGATTCTGGAAGAAGTCAACAAAGGCCCTCGCCACATCTGAAGTGGAGGTGGTCAGACTACCATGGAATTCCGCTTTTGATTTCTCTTGATTAGATCGTGGAAGAATTTGGTTCCCCAGTTGGCTAGATTGAGATGGGTCTTTGCTTTTTGGGACAGAAATTGTTGCTCGGCTTTGGCTAGGAAGGCTGCTCTATTCCGAAGGCTGGAGACTGCCTCTCGCAACTCCCTATCTGTCGGGTTTGCATCCATACGGAGTTGGGCAGCTTTAAGTTCATCATTAGCCGTTTTTGCTCGGTTGGAAATGTGGCTGAAGTGTTCCTCGTTGAGTGATTTCAATGGTGCCTTAAGAGTTTTGAGTTTGCACGTGAGCCCAAATTGCCTAGTGCCAGCAATGTGGAAGTTCTAATTGCTTTCAATTAAGTCAGGGAAGCTGGGGTGGGCACTCCACATGTTGAAGAATCGGAATGGGTTCACGTAAGGTAGTTACACATACTAAGATGTATTTCACTGTAGCTAATTCACTAAAATTATGTCATGATGATGAAGTGATATTTTGCTTACATAGACTGTAATCGAAATTTTTGAACCAAAATTTGTTGTTTTGTCGAAAGAGTATTCTTAACGTACATAAGATGTATTCTTAATATCGTAGCCACATAAGTACGATATTTCAAATATCATAACATCGTGCACACATGAAATCCCAAAAATACAAACAAATTTTAATATCGTATCAATTTTAAGCAAAAATACATGTATAAATTTATCAAATCGTACCAAATATATAACGATATTCCTCAAAATAGCTAGAAAACATGCATGATTTGGTCAGTCTCAAGTACAAGTTCAACAAAAACTTAGCCACAGAATTACGATATTCTGAATACCGTAACATCGTACACATATGAAATCTCAAAAACACTAACAAATCGTAATATCGTATCAATTTTAAGCAAAAACACATGCATGAATTTGTCAAATCGTACAAATGTGTAACGATGTTCCCCAAAATTGCTACAAAATACACATGAATTGGTCAGTCTCGAGTATGAGTTTAACAAAACCATAACCAAAGAAGTACGATATTCCGAATATCGTAACATCTTACACACATAAATCCCAAAAATACAAACTAATCTTAATATCGTATCAATTTTAAGCAAACCACATGCACAAATTTGTCAAATCATACAAAAATAGGCGATGATATTCCCCAAAATAGCAATAAAACATGCATGAATTGGTTAGTCTTGAGTATGAGTTCAACAAAATCGTAGCCACAGAAGTATGTTATTTTAAATATTATAACATCATACATAACATGAAATTTCAAAAACACTAACAAATCGTAATATCGTATCAATTTTAAGCAAAAACACATGCGCTAATTTGTCAAATCGTACCAAATATGTAACAATATTCCCCAAAATAGCTACAAAACATGCATGAATTAGTCAGTCTCGAGTACGAGTGATGGTTTCGGTAACGAGTAACTGGTGTAGGGGGAGAGGGGAGAGGGAATACACCAGTAGCGATTTTTCTTGAAAATCCTTTTCTCTAATTAAAACTGCTCAATTTATTTTGCTCAAGGACTAAGGAGGTCAGTCGGAGCTAATCACGCAGTCAGGTGCACAACAGACTTCTTTGACTGAGGGTGTAATCAGACTGAGGTTTCAAAGTGTTAAGCAATGCGGAAGTTGATGGAATTAAAGCTCGTTACTTAAACTGAAATCTTTGAAATAAGGGAAGGTCAAGTTCCCAAATACTTAGTGCAATTTTCTCAAACACAATTTTGTATGCAGGGTCAGTTGGTTAGAAAACTGAAATTAAATACTGAAATAACACAATATTTTTACGTGGTTAAGAGATTGATCTCCTACGTCCACGGCTTCCTTTTTGGGGAAGTAATCTACTAGATAAGCTTACACGTGCTTATCTAACGTTTCGTTTGGTTTACGGGTACCAAACAACCTAACAAGTTCAGTTACGGGTTCGAACAAGACTTTACAACACTTTTGCAAGTAAGTGTGCAACCTAACTTAGATTGCGGGTTCTAAGGGACCTAGTTTCTTTAATTACGGGTTCAAAGAAAGACCTGGGATTTAGGGGTTGGGGGTTTTTTCAACTATGAAGCCTTGTACACTTAGAAAAGTGGAGGCTTCTTCCTAAGGCTTAGAAACTCAAATCTTCAAGAGTGAGTCTGCTTAGAAACTATGCAAGCACCTAGGATTCTAGACTCGATCAAAGAATGGGGATTCGGAAAGGCTAGATGGAAGAACAGGAGAAGTAATGGACTCTCCACTTCTACTGGTTCTTTAGCTCACTTGTTCTTGTTTAGCGAGAGAGATTCTGCTTGAATTCTTCTTTTGCTTCTTTGTGCGTGTGTGCTCTCTTGCTCTCGCATTGTGGAGATCTCTATTTATAGAGTGAGACATTAATTAGCTGTTGAAAAGAGCCGCTTGAGCTCTACCATAAAGCATGACACTCCACCTACTCCACTGCAATCTTTCCTAAAATGGTAACTGCAACCCTTGCTTTATGCAAGTCCTCATGGTCGGTCCATTTAAAGTTACAGGTTGTCTTGCACTTTTGAGTAGATTTGAATTTGAAATTCAACTCTTCCTTCTTCAACGTCTTCTAAGTCTTCTTTTCTGACTTTTATGATGTTTGACTTCGACACAACTTCTCGACATGCATGAGCTACAAGGTTCAATCATTGAGTCAAATGAGTTGTGGTCCGACTGGCCAACTGCCTTCTCAGTCTGGCTGACTTTTTCTGCTTGAATCCTGTAAAGATAAAATTCTTACACTCAAACAGTGAGCTCTAGCTAAGTTCAGAATGATGGTTTCATCTACTCCGTTGGGGTCAGTTGGGTTTTGGGATAAATCAAAACCTTTATTTATTTTCCCAACAATTTTCCCATTTTTGATGATGCCAAAACCCTAAAATGACACAACCTAACCTACAAACGAACTGAGTAGTAGTCTATAAAAAGCAGAGGGTTAGCATAAGACAAATATATAAGTTAACTCTGAAATTGGACCACGAGATGGTAGTCATCAAGCAAAGTTAATGATTCAGACTTTTTAAAGAAACAACAACTTATGATTATATATAACAAGTTGATGGGATTACATTAAAGGTGATAATTAAGGATTCAAAAGATTAAACACTAAGCGCATCAGTTGCCTTGTCTTCTCTTTGCAGCATCAACTCTTCTTTTGCTCTTCCAGAGCAGTTAGGACGTACTTCTCATAAATGAGTTTCTTGACCCTTAGGAATTTGTCCAGCTTTTCCACTGAGTTGATCCCTAATTTCACAACCAATATCTCAACTTCCATATCAATCACTCTGTAGGCTATCTGGCTGGATCCATCAACTCTTGGAGGAGGATATGTTCTCTTTGGAGGGGCAACTGGCATAAAGTTGTCTGTTTTTCTTAAGACATTCAGCAAAAGTCCGTCAACTATGTCTTCAATTGAAAAAGTCTCACGATGCATCAACCATGCCTCATTAGCTTCCATTGATCCATACTCGAACTCGTAGTAGTATTCCACTTAGAATTCAGCATTCAATTGCTCTCAATGATCGTTCAGTTCTTCTGGTATCCATTTATCCACACGGGGAAGCAATGCATGATCGGATTCATTATTTCTGGCTTGTTTTCTCAAGTGAGACATTACTTGTCGAGCTCGTTTTCTCTAATCAGCTTGATGCAATCGTCGCTGGTATACTGACTTCTTCTTCTTAGAGAGACTGGTTTCTAGATTTTTTTGCATCTCTCGCTTGAACTTGACAAGTCGAGCAATCTAGATTTGTCAAACCTCTTTAACTATTTTTGATTTATCAATTGTGTCTCAGTTGCTCCGGACAGTCGGGCAAGGATAAGGATCTCTTAATTTGAGATTATTATTAAAATAGAATAAAAGAAAAGTACAAGAAAAAGGAAAACAAAAACCGGAAAAAAGAAAGCATATCTGAAAATGCGGGCGGGGGAGGGGGGTAATAAAAAAGAAAAGAAAAAGAAAAAAAATAATCTAGCCGTCCCTGCCACCAAGACGACTAGATAGATAATCTAAGTGATGTATAAACCACCACTAAAGAAACATGTTAACTAAAAGTTTAACATTTCTGAAAAAGGCGACAAGGAATCATGCATCTTTGATCTTGAGCTGTTATAGTCGCCATTAGAGCTTCCGCATCTAGCAAAACCAGTCCCATCTGAATCAATGAAAAGCCTTAACTTATGGATCTAAAAATTTTCTATAATCTCCCCATTTATATAGAAGGAATTTTCCTTTCTCAGCGAAGAGATCTAGAGAACATTTTTGCACCTTCATCATGTGCCTTTGAAGTATTGACATTCTCAATTTCTTTCCCAAATAACTTAGGCTTACTTTTGGTATTTGTTCGCACTTTTCTTTAACACGCCGCAAGTGCACGGGTGCTATTGTTTATATTGAAGCAAGGTCGTATTCCACAGAGACTGTTTTAATCTAACAAGTACTACTTTCAATTATTATCCTCTATTTAGACTTCAAACTTAAATTTTGGGTTTCTGACAAGCAATCAAAAAGCAAACAAAAGTAATTAAAGACTCAAATATGATAAAGAATATCCTAAGGCTTTGATTTCAATGAATAATTAAACTCAAACTCCTATCAATCAACCAATTAACAAGGGTCTCAACGCTTCTTAAGACAATCACAAAATTAGTTTAAACCTACTCTCGTAGTGCCTAAACCGTGGATTACTCACTAGGGTTTTCGTCTCCTATAAACATCATTATTAAGTAACTCCAAAAAGATCCTAAGATTAAAGCCCTCACACAAAGCCTTTCCCTCTCGGTGATTTCACAGTATGTGTCCTATATTCCAATTCACATGTTAATCCCCATCTCTCGAATCTCGAATTAACACAACTAACTATGCTAAATTGGTGATCAATAAACTTGTATGCAAGCCAAATCAAGGATATAGAAAAGAAGAAAGAGAGACATAAATTGGTCAATTGATAAAGAGTTAAATCTAATTATCAATCTACTGTCTAACACTAGGATATAACAAGATTTAGCTACACATAATTAAATCAAACACAAAATCACAAGAAAAAAACTCCAAAACAATAAAAGAAAACGAAGAAGAAACAAATCGTCTTGAACTCTTGAATCTTGTCTCCAACTCTCCAAAAGCTCCAAACTAAACTAAAACTATGAAAAATAATAAAAGATGTGTAAGATGGTGTCTCTTCTATGCAATACAAAGAGTATTTGTAGCTAAAAGTCTACCACAACTCGTGCAAGAATCAAATCCTAACTAGGAAAAGAGTTCGAGCCAAAATAGGGAAGTTTTTAGGCTAAACTGCCTCACCATGTGGTCCGTGCATGCGGCTGCATGCTGGACCTCATGCGAAATGCGAAGAAAATTTGGAAATGGGAGATTCGGACCGCATGCGACTGTGCTGTGTGCAACAATTTTCAATCGGCTTGTTCTCCCTCGTTTCAACTCCGATTTTGGATCTATTTTTTCCTACGAACTCCTATCGAGCTATACTTTCATATTATCATGCTCCATTTATATAATATTATCTCCAATATCTTCAAAATAAAACAAAGTACGAATATGCATCATATTTCACAAAATAACAATACTTAAGCACAAAACTCATTTCAAACATGATTTCTCAATACAAATGACATCAATTAACCTTATAAAGATAAGAATATCCTTGTTTATCAATTCCTCAATCTTAAAGGGTTGTTTGTCATCAAACAATGAGAAGAAGAGAATAATATAAACAAACATGGATTAAGAAAAAGTGGTAACTTCAATGACTTTAGAATTTTTCAATAAAACAACAATGATGCGAGAATCCCAATCAAAATCAAGTACAAACCAACAAATCAATCATTATAACCTCAATAAACTTTTGAGTCCTCACGACATGGGAAGTATTTAAGTAAACTCTCAACTCTCAGGTGTATAATATGGAAAGTGTATACGCTCAAATTATGACATAACATGCAACCTACCATAAGCTTGCCAATTATCTTACCTCACCATCGTTCAAGTATGTGCTTCAAATTAAGATCAAAAAGGACCTTATTTTGGTTGTAATTTTGGCTCTTTGGTAAGGTAGGAAAATTTAGGCTAAGTGACTCAAATTAAACAAAACCCCAACTTTCAAAGATAACACAAGCCTTTTTCAACTTTATACAAACTTCTACCTCTTTTTCACAATCTCAACACAACATTCTTTTCTAGCACCATTCTTTCTTATGCCCTCTTATGCTCTTATTTTACTTGTTTTTTCTTTCATCATATTTTTTAATCTTTCTTTCTCAAACTCACTTTTCTATTTTCATGAGCTTATAAGGGCTAAACTCAACTAAACTTTCAACTCAAGGTGCACTTTTAATTCTTCCTTGCATTTATTCTTTCAAACTCAACCAGTTTTCCATAAGATTCTAATAGGAAAAACTACTCCCTTCACTTTAGGTTTATCAATGAAAAGGCTCAAAAGTTCCAAGTGGCAAACTAGGATAAATTTAACATTTGGACAACAAAGAGGGAAAAAGTGGCTAACAAGGATGGCCTTAAATCATCTCCTAATTCTTAGCACATTAACACAACCTTGAAGAAGATTCATGGCAAGTTCTAGAGATTAACATTCATGCTTGAAAAATCATACAAGAATAAAATAGACTATGAAAATATAATAGTCATGGCTCAAATCTCACATAGGCTATTTTCAAGTTAAAGAGGCCAAAACAATCAATCTATCAATCTATACTCAATCCATCATGAAAAACTCACAATCTTCAATTTTCAATTCAACCAAAATTCTCAATTTCATCACAAGCCAAATCACACAAATCACCATAATCATGTTTATATCAGAACAATTTAAGCACTTAAAAAAAAAGGCAACTCAAGACTTCATCAAATTTAAAAAAAAAAAAATAAAACAAATAAAACTGAAACTAAAAAGAACTACCTAGAATTCAATGTAAAGATAGAATCAACTCCCTTCTCGATCCCCCCAAACTTATTCAACGGTTAGGAAGAATAAGTTTGCAAGTAGAAGAAAAGGTTGATTGAAACAAACTCACCGAAGAGGTGGAGGTGTAGGTGGAGGCTACTTTTCATCAAATTTGAGTATTCCATCCGTTGCATCCCAATGATATGGTGACATAACATCCTTGAAGAAATCTTGGGATTCATAGTAAATCTGTACATGATCTAGAATACTACCAAACTCAAATAATTCCACATTAGAAAAACCAAATTTAAGGAATTAAATAAAAGTGGAAGAAGCAAGCCTTTGAAGTATCACCCATGTCGAGGTAAGGATCGACCGCATTTAGGACTTTGCATTCTTCAACATTTTTTAATTCTTGAACCTCGTGGAATTGCAGAGGTTGGTGAGTAGAACAAATTTGGCTCTCTTCTTGAGGGAATTTGGAGACTAACCCATTTATACATTCCTCTTGGAATCATTAAGGGAAAAGCGGAAGAGTAGAAGTAGAAGAACAAGGAGAAAGAAATGCATAATACGAAATTTGACTAACATTTTCATTCTTGACTTCTTGTTCTTCATTGACTCTTTGAGGCTCTTCACTTGGAATTGGTGGCTCCTCGTGCAAAGTTTCATTGCACCTTTTCTCTTAGAATTGATTATTCAATATGGTAATAATTTGTTCCATTCAATCAACACATTTTAGCATGCGTGCTTCCAAAGCTTCCATCCTAGCTTCGTATTCAATCACGTACTTCTCAAATATATTTTCAAAACATGGCTTTTTCGACTTATCAACAACTTCACTCTTGTAAGAAAATCCTTCACAAAAATCATAGCCTCCTTGGTGAGAATAGAAGTTCCCATAATAACCGTTGTTGAGATAATCCATATTTATCAATGACGGTTAATTCTCCATGGAATTAATCCAGAGATCATATGTACCATTATAGATTGGCATCGGCTGAAACACATCTCTTGAAGAAGTTGCATGGTAGCTCCTCTCGGCTTTCTTTTCATCTATGAGGAATTGTAATTGCCGCTTGAGTCTTTCAATTTCTTCATGGTAAGCAATCTTTCCTAAGCTTCAATCATTCCCCTCGCAGAAGAAAAGGAAAAAAAAAAAATAGAAAATTAAACAATTTATATATGTCTAAACTAGTCTCAAACAATCTAATTAAAATAGTCCCCGGCAACGGCGCCAAAAACTTGTTCGCACTTTTCTTTAAGACGCCGCAAGTGCACGGGTTCTATTGTGTATATGGAAGCAAGGTCGTATTCCACAGAGACTATTTTAATCTAACAAGTACTACTTTCAATTATTATCCTCTATTTAGACTTCGAACTTAAATTTTAGGTTTCTAACAAGAAATCAAAAAGCAATCAAAAGTAATTAAAGACTCAAATATGATAAAGAATATCCTTAGGCTTTGATTTCAATGGATAATTAAACTCAAAATCCTATCAATCAACCAATTAACAAGGGTCTCAACGCTTCTTAAGACAATCACAAAATTAGTTTAAACCTACTCTCATAGTGCCTAAACCGTGGATTTACTCACTAGGTTTTTCGTCTCCGATAAACATAATAAGCACCAAAAAGATTCCAAGATTAAAATCCTCACACAAAGCCTTTCCCTCTCGGTGATTTCACAGTGTGTGTCTTATTTTTCAGTTCACATGTTAATCCTCATCTCTTGAATCTCGAATTAACACAACTAATTATGCTAAATTGGTGATCAATCAACTAGCATGCAAGACAAATCAAGAAAATAGAAAAGAAGAGAGGGACATAAATTGGTCAATTGATAAAGAGTTAAATCTAATTATCTTTCTACTCTCTAACCCTAGAATATAAAAAAAAAATTAGCTACACATAATTAAATAAAACACAAAATCACAAGAAAAGAAACTCTAAAACAATAAAAGAAAACGGAGAAGAAACAAATCGTCTTGAACTCTTGAATCTTGTCTCCAAGTCTCCAAAAGCTCCAAACTAAACGAAAACTATGAAAAATAATAAAAGATGTGTAAGGTGGTGTCTCTTCTATGCAATAGAAGGAGTATTTATAGCTAAAAATCTACCACAACTCGTGCAAGAATTGAATCCTAACTAGGAAAAGAGTTCGAACCAAAATAGGGAAGTTTTAGGCTACACCGCCTCACCATGTGGTCGTATGCCGGACCGCATGCAAAATGCAAAGAAAATTTGAAAACGGGAGCTCCATGAGGTTGTTCATGCGTCCGCATGCCGGACCGCATGCGACTGTGCTACGTGCAATAATTTTTAATCGGCCCGTTCTTCTTGGTTTCAACTCCGATTTTGGATCCGTTTTCACCTACGAAATCCTATCGAGCTTTACTTTTATTTTATCATGCTTAATTTGTATAAGATTAACTCCAATTTTTGCAAAATCAAACAAAGTATGAAGGGGCATTATAATTCACAAAATAACAATACTTAAGCATAAAACTCATTTCAAAAATGATTTCCCATTACAAATTGAAATCAATTAAGCTTATAGAGATGAGAATATCCCCATTTATCAGTATTATAAATCTTAGTAGGAGGCTTTGGCTTCCTATTTCTCTTTCCTTTCTGCTGGGAAGAAACTTCTTCCACTCTTCCCTTTTTCTCAATAGGATAGGGCTCCTTATACGGAGAAAGAGAACCTGAATATTCCTTTTTGCTATGCATAAAATATTGGAAAGAAGTAACTCTACCTCCTCTTCTTTGATATTGTGTCTTAGTGTTGGAGAAACATCCTTACCCCGCACTTGTTGCTGCTGCTGTGCCGGTTTATTTCCAAGTCCTCAACACCCGCATTCACTACCACATGCTCTTCAAGAACCTGCCCGTCCTGGTTGAGAATCAAACTCCTTACTCCATCAGAAAAAACAGCCTCATCCACATTTTGATGAAGCTGTGGAGTACTTTGCTGTAGCAATGCATCAGTGTTACAACCCTCGATTGGATCACCATTAGGCCGCTCCATCTCAATCTCCTCAATGTCTTTCTCCTTATCATCATCTTAAGCTCCAAACATATTCGAAGAGCTAGACTGTCCAACATTGTTCCCATCACCTCCCGACTGAATTCCATTCCGTTTTTCCGTAGAAGAATCTGCAACTACTTTCTCCGGCTAAGCCCCTTTTTCCCCTTGCTGAATTTCGGGCAGTTTCACCATATGACAATCTAAGATCTGCTCCTGACGAGCTTGACCCTTCCTTCCAACTACTACCCATTCCTACTGCTGGTCTGCTCCTTCATTGGTGGTTTTTCCTCTACCATCTTTTGTATCTGGCGGCAATTAGCAATTTTATGTCCAACAGTCTGGCAATTTGAATAGAAGTCCGGCAAATTTTCATATTCATACTCGATAGTAAAGAATTTGGAACCACAAGCAATCCATAACTCTCTCAAACGATCTTTTTTCATGTCCAAATTCACAAGAACCCGAACGTACATCCCAACATGGCCATTTACCGATGCACCATCCACCTCTAAAGGCTGTCCAACTGGCTTGATAATCGAAGCTATCGTTTCAGACTCCCACAAAAAATATGGGAGATTTTTAATACAAACCCAAACCTATGCAATATGGAAACGTACAACTTGTGGATCAAAGTTAGGTGTCTACTTACGAACTGAAAATGTCCCTCCATTTATCCCAATCGAAGAAGGACAACGACCCTTTTTAGATCAGCAACATCAGAGAAGCGGATTGTGAAGAATCATTTCCCCATGGCTATGAGCTTCCATGGCTGCTGAAGCTTCCATATCCCTTGCAGCTTTTTCTGTATATGCAAAGTTGGACGCGATTGCTCTCTTTTTCGAAGCAGTACCCACCCAAGCAATGCTGTTGCAGAAAACAACTGCTCTTTTTGTTCAAAACCTGATTCTGGAAGTGATAATGTCAAGTATCCCCCTTCATCATCGTAGGATAAAAAGTAGATATGTTATGCATGGGGATGTTTGCTATTTTTTCAGGTGCCAAAACCGATGCATAAGAAGGTTGCTGCTGCTTCGTCCTCTTCGAAGAAGAAGACTGCTATTGTACAGTAGAAGTTTGCTGTTGTGTAGTTTTAATAGGAATCAACTTTTTTTCATTGGAGGAAACGGATTGTTTATTCGAATTAAATAGGATTCGAATTCTGCTGCTGTACATCTAAAGGATGCTGCTATAAATCCACTGAACTGGTATCCTTAACTGTTGTCTTCTCCGGCGAGAATACCTACACAATACGACGCACCGTGCCCACAGCCAGAGAAAACAACGAGAAATCCTCCTCCTGAAACCCTAATGGGGAGGGGACTGAAGTCGAAGGGGATGCAACAGCGACTGCTGCTGCAACGAGAGGTGGAAAAGACGTCATAAAACCCACCAGAATCGTGACCTACAACTCCAGCTGGAATCACGAGCAGTGGTACAGCCATAAATTCAAGGCTCTCTCAAAACCTGAAGCAACCCTATGAAATATAAGACAAATACCACAACAAACTCAGAAAATTTGAAGTAGACCGCAACCACAATGCCATCGCCGGAGAAAGCCACGTCGACGACTGCAAATCCTAGGTTTTGAAGATGAAGCAAACAGCCCAAAACTTAACCAAAATCGATGAATCAAAAGGCTAAACTGAATGAAATTTCACAAGGATTGCGAATATGAGATCAGATTAAAGATTTATTAGGTAAAAATTGCCCAGGAAGTAAAAAAAGAATGAAAACGGGGTTAGGGTTTGGAGGAAGAAAATCGCCCCATTTTTTCCCTAAGCTATTACTTCTTCATTAAGTGAGCAATGATAATGATCTTATCAGAAGTAGGAGGAGCATCTTTGTCAATGGCTTCTTCTTCTCCTACTCCAAGGTCGGCATCCAGCTCTTGAAAATCGCCCCATTTTTTCCTTAAGCCATTCTTCGATCGACTGCAGTTCTTTCAAGAACTGAATTGTTGAAGACTTTCTTGTCTTCATAGCAGATTCTTTAGCAACTTCTTCTTTGTTTTCCTTCTCCATCTGCTATTCAGCTTGTCTCACTAGTTGTGACAACTTTTTTATATCTTCTCCTTTTTTGGTAGCATCAATAAGGGAAACAACTGCATCTTTGAGCTTGGAGACCTCTGTATCAACACGGGAGTTGTGAGTAGCCATGTCTTGGATGAGTTGTCGAGAAGAGTCCTGCTCAGTTTGGACCGAAGAGCTGTGAGCTTTAAGTTCCTTCATTGCCTTTTGCAACTCGGTAATCTGGCCTTCCATCAGTTGCAACCTTGGCTCCCTGTCATTCAGAGTCCTTTTGTTTTTGAAAACCATGTCAGATAGGCCTTTGAAGTCAGACTTGGTCACAAAGACGCCTTTGTAGTTAGTGAAGGACTTGGATATAACTGCCATCTGCTCCTCATTTTTGGCTTCAATTTTATCGATGTCTTTTTTATGATGATTGGCCATATCATTAGCTGATTTTTAAATGTGGGTCTCAAGCTTAATTTTTGATCTAATCTAGCAGTTAAGTTGTTAATGCATAGTTTGGAACTTTTCTTCAAAATCCTTCTGGACGTCAGCCTTGCTGAAGACAAGTTCGTTCTTGGTCTCAGTCGTCAGTTTAGTCAGCTCCTCAATAGACTTTCTGAGTTGAGAGATCTCCTAAGTCAGATTCTAGAGATCGTTTTGAGCTGATAGAGCAGGATCAGCAGAGACAATAGTGGATGCAGACACTATTGCTTGGCTTTGATCAGGTTCTTCTTGATCTCTAGATTTTGAAGCCTTAGGATCGACCAGCTTGCGATCTTTCTCGGTTGTCTCGACAGTTAGGGGCTCCTTAGACTGGCCCAAAATTGGAGTTGGTTCTTCTACTGATGGTTGCTCAGCTGGTGTAACCATCAGTAGATCTTCTTAGCGAGGTACCCAGCCACATCTTTCAATGTTGTCGAGGTGAACTATGGTAGCCCTGGGGGTGACTGCTTCACACCGAGGAACTTCTATCCTCAAGGCATCACGTTGATCAAGAAATGCTCGAATGAGCTCGTCTTGATGTTGGATCAATTCAAGCCTGGTTTGAAACTTGAACACTTTCTTCAGAATTCTCTCAGTGATCTTTAACTTGGACATATCATGCAGCTTCAGGAAATCTTCCAACACGTAGTAATCTCCCAGACTAAAAGACATATACATAAAGAGCTCTACCACGAGACTAAGAGAGTTAAGATGATCTCAGGATAGGAATTCAAAGCCTGTTAGTACACATTCAGGTTTACTCTGGTGAAAGACTGAAGAATTGCCTTCTACTCAATTTGATCAGCAGTTAAAGATGGTCTGCCTATGTCTTCATCATTAAACAAGGGAGAGCTTGGATCGGTTATTATTTCAGTTCTCATCTAGACCGCCTGTTGTTGCTCTTTGGTGGACTCCTCAGCTTAGCGATCAAGTACAGTATCCTGTGCCAACTGAGGAGAGGATGGGGCGATTTTCCTCATCAAGATCATCAGAAAGAGTGATCACCTCTTTCTCCCCTTGGTCATCCATTACGTCCTCAACTTTTTCCTTGGCTGACTGATCTTGCTCAGTCTCTTCATCAGTCTCCTTGTAGTCTTCTATGGTTGGAGCATTCAAGTCAGCACCCTGAGTATCTGCCTCAGCATGGGAGGGCTCAGTCTCCATCTGAGCTTCCGTGTCAGTTATTTCTCCTTCATCAGTTGGTGGAACTGTTTCACTTTCCTCAGTCACAGGCATTCCTTTTTTATTAGAGTCTTCTGCAACATCTTTGGATGGTATATGGACTAAGATGGGTTTGGGGGAGAGGACACTAGATAGAGATAGTTTATCAAGTCTTGACTCCGGACTGAGTTGAGCTATTTGTGCCAGATCCTTGTTGAATTCTTCTGACGCAGAGGAGGAGAATGAGGTTGATAAGAGGGAGTTGGACTCGACTTCTTGGTCTTTCTACTTTTCTTCTTCTTTGGCTAAGGACTTTGAGTCTTTTCCGAGTCAAAGTCAGCTGGGGAGTCATTTGCTTTCTGACTGCGAACTGACTGAGCTGGCTTGGATTGAGTCTCCCGAGTTATTTTCTTTCCCTGCTTTGATGGAGAGGCTCCCTGATAGGTCATGGTTAGGACTTCGTTGATTCTTCAATCAGAGCTGAATAGTCACTCTCTATTGGTAAAGGATTCTTTGTTGGTGTGGCTCCAATCCAGTTTCATCTGTTGTTTTCTGAATGAGTGCAGAATGATTGAGTCGACCTTCAAGCCATATAGAAGCTTTCTTGAACTCTTGAAGGTAGAGTTGTCGTGCTTAATCTTGGCAACTTCAGCTTTGTGTGATTGAACCAATCAATATTGATACGATTGTAAATTACCATCGTAGGCCTCATCTATGGTCGGCTAACGTCAGCCTTTGAATCAGAATGAAGATGAACACAATGAGCAATTATGTCATATAGAAGTCAAGGTTGTAGCTCCAACTTTGCATGTTTTATTCCTCCTTTGAATTCTTCTCTGTTGATGGTGATAGTTCGAATGAACTTGTTGACTTAAGTTTAAGTCAGAACTGAAAGGTCTTCTCCTGAAGAAGGTAGTCGAAATAACTCGTTCAGGTAGTTGTCGACATTGATCGATAGTCGTTCCGATTGGTAATTTCCATCAACTCCGGTGGCTACGGGAAGATGCACGAACGAGAGGAGGTTTTCTTCTCTGTCTTTATGCATGTGGACAAAGAATTCTGCAATGGCGGAGGGAAAGAGATACTTGGGTTCATGGCACACCCAATGCTTCAATCCGGAGTTACTGATGAGATTGATCATCCTTTCCAAGACGTCGTGGTCCTAGTAAGCCAGAGACAGAACTGAGAAGGCGATGTTCTTGGCATTATCTGGAGTGGCTTCAATAGACATGGCAGAGGAGGCGATGTTCTTGGCAGCACGCGGAGGCATGATTCTAAGTTGATCTAGAACTCTGAAGATTTGTGATTGTGAAATATTGAATTCTCACTCAGGCAAGAGCAAATTAACTCAAAAATTTCTTGTAGAGGGGGTTTGAGAAATCAGAGTATGTAAAGAGGAATAAGGGTATATGGAATCCCTTATATAGGAAGACAATGCATGGAATTAACGGATGGGAATGATTCCCACCTCTTCGTGATCAACTGTTGAGATCAGAAATTGTTCGCCTTACTGGGAACGTGGCACGGGACGTGGGTCCGGTGGTGTCAGGTACACGTTCGTGAGGCGTGTTAAAATAACTATGTCAGCCCACTTGCGGTCTCATAAGCATAGCCTATTGATTAGAACTAGTTTTGCATTAAATGCAACCGTAGAGCCTATTAATTTTTTATCATTATGTCATAGGATGTTTTGAATTTATTTCAAAACAACGTCCTTATTGACTAAGGGACGAATTGATACACATGAACCTCATAGCCGACATAGAACTAGACTGTCTTCCTCAGTTCAGCATACACTCGACTGACTCAAGTCGTCTGTTCAGTCGAGGTTTGACTCCGTTTGCCATCGAACTGTGTGGTTGATGTGAACTTTGCATAGTTCCCCCTCAAGTTGAGATGCCCCCTAAACTTATGATCTCCATCTTAGTCTTCATTTCTAAAGGTCAGTCTGAATTTTCTTAACAATGTATACCAACTCTACAGGATTCTTCTTTCTTAGTTCATCCCGTTCCTGTAGACCACAGGACGAACCTTTGGTACCCAACCTCAGTTTGGTCTTAGTTTGGTAGATACTAGAGCTTCCTTGAAAACTCAAACTGTGCGATCAGTTCGAATCACTTTCCCTTCTTCATCCACGTAGACTGCTGACTGAGTAGGCTTGGAAGCACGAGCATTCCAATTCTTTGGTGGATATCCTTGTCTCTGAGGAGCTTGGTTTTGACCTTATTGACTTGGTCGATTTCTCCATGGTGAGAACTGTCTGGGAGGGGACTCAAATCGTATAGCTCCTACTGCATATCTGTACTGTAGATTGACGAAGCGCTGTCGTCACACTCTTCGCACAAATAAATTTATAAAATACCTCTTGCCCAACAAGATAGTAGTTAATGGCAAGTGAGGTCGATCCCAAGGGACTTAGCGTAGATCTGCTCTTCAGGTAGTACTCAACAAAAGGGGTTTTGACTGAAACGTATCTCAATATTCTGTAACTCAACAAGTAAAATATCAAATAACAAAGAAGTTTGGTTTGGATTTCAAATCAATGATCCTAATTACTCATTACTCGCTCATTGGTGCAAAGATATTCAATTATTTGATCTCATTACTTGGTTTAAGACAAAGATTAGGTTATACCCTAATGGTCACGAAGTCATGCTATAAACACACCAAGCCTATGTCTATCCAATTTTACAGATCTTGACCAGAAGACAAGATCCCCTCTCTTGATCAACAAAGTCACGAAGACACTTCAGTAACGATACTGCCCAAAAGGCATTAAGAATAAACAGACCCAAGACAGCCAAGAGGTAGGTCAATACCGACTGCTCTCCAACACTCTTTACCTTCTTGGGCACGAGAGACACTCTCGAGTTTGATCCCAAATCCTGTTAATGACTTAATCTCAATATCTTGATGGTGATCAAGCATATATCAATATCAATTAAGTGTTTCGGGAATAAAATCAATTAACGAACTCACAAAATTCGACCTCACGAGTTTAGAACGAGTAACTAAGATCACATCATCTACATCCAATACAAACAATAAATTTAGCTAGACATAATATTAAACGAAATCACAAAATTTATAAAGGAAATCATAACTGAAACTAAACTGGAATGGGTTGCTGCTCAAAAGCGTAAGTCAACAACTAAGGTCTTGACTTCAAGTCAACAACTGAAAACTAATGCAGAAAAACTGGAAACGAAATATAAAAGCAAATTTGCCCGTAGGACTTGTTTCTTCCTCCCTTTCACTCAATCTAAAATGCAGAACTAAACTAAAAGAACTATCTAAACTCGCACTAAAACTCGCACACGTTACAATATGAAGTCGGCCATATATATAGGCGATAGAATTAGGGTTAGGTTAGAATCCTTGTTGGTTAAGGACTCTTTCCATCCTTATTCACCTCTTTCCTTATCTACCCGGCTGCGATTTTGCTTCTCTTCCGTGGTATATATCTTCATTGATTAGGTTTAGCTAAGATAAAGAAAGAAATCTTCGATCCTTATCCTTTTCCTTGGAGAAAAAGAAATCTGCAGCTGCTCCGACTTACATCTTGACTTCGATGTCTACATCCTGTATCACTTCCTATGCTGACCAAGATCCTGGCTCCTCCGAGTACTCTGTCTGTTGGCTTCAAGGATATGGGGAGGTGCTTCCTGACTTATAGATTGAATAGAATGTTGTTGCCCAGCTACAAGCTTCCAGCCTTATGCCCATTAACATCGTAACGCCGTCTCAGCATCTCAACAACAAATTTTCACCAGTTTTGCCCAAGATCCCACCTGTTCTTCCCTGCATACCTTTTCTCGACTTTGCGTCCTCCCAGACACACTTTGACTAGATAAAGACTAAAAAGAACAAGAAAAATACCAAAAAAGATGGACACAAATATGAGTTCATCACACCCACACACTTGAATTACACTTGCCCTCAAGTGTGCAGTTGCGATTTTGCCCAAGACTCAAACAGAAAACAAGACACAGACTCAATAGAACAACACATCAACATGTTAGTCAAAACAGAATATAAATATGTAAGCAGATACTGCCATCAAATAGGTCAAGATAGAGTTATTGGGCAACAAGGGTATCCTCACCAGCACTCAACTCTCAAGTGTATATGGTTAAGTGTATACGCTCTTGACCAATTTCAACAATGTTTCTCCATAGGCTTGTCTGCCCTCTACATCTCTACTTCTTTGAACAAAATCAAAATCACTTATCCTTAGGACTTTATCAGGTTGTAACGTGGCTTAAGGCAAAAAGTGGGATAAGATAGGAAATGACTATGTCAAGAAAACTCAGTTCTTGGGCAACAAGTTGCCCTTAACTCCACATCGGCCCCTAGGACACTTATTTTTCAGGACTTTTATTTTCTTCTTTTTCTTTTTCTTTTTTTTTTTCCTTTTTTTTTTTCCTTTTCCTTTTTTTTTTCTTTTTTTTTCTAAGTCTTTAACCCAACACCTCTAACATAGGTGATATTTCCCAGCTAGTGCTATCCAATATTTTTCTTTCATCATTCTTCTAGACCTGAGTTCTTGACCGGGAAGGCTTATAAATTCAGGCTACTATAAGTGAATCGAAAGAATTATCAACAAACTTAAAGGGGCTAGCAAAGGATAAATGTCAAGGTAGGGAATTTTGGCCATGGGCTAATTCGAACAAAAACGCCTAATTCATCTAAGCAATTCAACTGAGTTACATGAAGTTTCAATAAGAGATGCAGGCAAGTTCTAGATTAACAAGTCTCAATTGATCATTATCACATAAGAAAGAAATAAATGTTGCACATGTATATAGCATTCAATAGCTCAAAACCTCACACTTCTTGCCCAACATCTCATTTCATCCTACCTATCTACAATTGCCATCAACATCATCAACATACCTATTCTGATCTATCATGCCAACATATTGATCAACAACTTAAACAAAATTTAAAAACACATACAACAGACCTACATCCCAACACCCACACACTTTGCCTTAGGCAAAGTGAGTATGATGTTGGGAAACAACAGACATAAAAAAAAAAACTGACTCAACAATTAAATCAACAACGATCCTACCCACACACTTTGCTTTTGAGCAAAGTGGGTGAAGTCTGACAAACAACAAAGAATAAAAAACAAAATATGAACGACAAAAATTAAAAACTACCTAATCTAAACACAATTAGGGAGGAAACAAATTTAAGAGGAAGGTATAGCAAAACACCTAGATGTGTTGTAGGAAAAGAACACATTGAGGGCAAAATGAGTGGCTTGGAAGGTCTCCTTATGTGTTGCATCAACTTCTTCCAGTATGGTTAAGATCTCAAGGTTTGCAACTCCTTATTACTCAAGCAAGGCAGGTATACATTCTGCCCACCGCCAATGGTTTCGAAAGAAAGTTTTTGCAGGCATGTCTTGCCCTCTTCCGGTGACACGTTGAGCAAGTAAGAACTCTTAGTGTGCGAAAATTCTCCTTCAGTTAGCCCAGGTCGCTGACCTCGATGTCCTACAGTCCAAAGGTAGGAGCCTTCCTCTCGCCCCTTCTCAATGATTCTGGGCAAGAAGGCCCCTTCAGTTAGTCCAGGCTGCTGACCTTGATCCCTTATAGTACAGAGGTAGTAACCTTCCTCTTGCCCCTTGTCAATGATTCTGGGCATGAAGGCCCTGCTGATGGTAGTGCACTTGCTTTTGACCAAGCTCTTTCCATTGCTCCTGATAAGCAATGTCTCCAGGGGGTGGCACAACCTTCTTGGCCTCCATCGTGGTTACTGACCTACACCCTGTATCTTGCTCAACATCTCCTGCACACTTTAAAACACCAAATATACTCCAAACACAAATTCTTTCCTATGGTTAATCTAGACTTAAAAATACTTCAAAATAAAATACTGTAAAATAAAATACTTTAAGAAAAAACTAACTAATTTTTTTTTTCAATAATTTTTACGAAAGTAAAGAAGAATAACTAAAAATAAAAATAAAATAGAAAATACTAACCAGGTTACCTCCTGGACAGCGCCCCGTTTAAGGTCTTGGGCACGACACCCCATCATTTTGAAGTCAGAGGTCCTCCTTGACAAGGAACCCAGATGGTTCCTCCTCAACAAATTGTTCTTGACCAAAATAGGCCTTCAACCGCTGGCCTTCAAGCTTCCGGTAATCAATGCATACTCACCATCAGGTTTGCAATCTCATAGCCACCATCTCGTTTTTCTTATTCTCAACAACTTTGATTCCTGACTTCTTGGGCACCACGTGCACAGGGCTCACCCACCTGCTATCGGACACAGGGTAGATGATCCCCAAGTCAAGAAGCTTAAGTATCTCTTTCATTACCACTTCTTTCATGGCGGGATTCAATTTTCTTTTATGGATCCCTTACGGGGCAGCATCCTCCTCAAGCAAAATATGATGAACACAATCCAAAGGGTTAATGCCTTTGATGTCGGCCAAGGTCCATCCTATTGCCTTCTTGTATTTGCTCAACACCTCACCAACTCGGACCTCATCCATGCTTGATAGCTCAGATGATATGATCATGGGAAAAGTCTCATTCTTGCCGAGATATATGTATTTCAGGTGCTTGGGCAAAGGTTTTAGCTCCAATATAGGGCCCTTTTGTAGTGATGGCACCAATCTGTCCTCCGGCTTCAATTCAAGGATGTTGAGTGGTTCAAACCCCTGAGGTTGCATGTTACCCGGAATCCTAGCATAACTGCATTCCTCCACATCTGCTGGTTCATCATTCTGGGCAAGATCCTCTTCTATCTGCAAGCCGGCATCCTGCCCAAGAACTGTCTGTTTCCAAAATTTCTCTACCAACTCCTCGGTCTCATCATGGGGTAGTTCCTTAAGTTCCTCATCAAACTCGTCTCCATCTCTATGGAAGTTTTTAGGAGTGTTGTTATCCTCTAACTCCTCATCCGTGCTGTAGTCTTCATCGGTGGAGTCGAAACTATGTCCATGGACTGACTCCTCCCAAAAATCTTTATCACTTTCATACTCATCGCCCTCATAAAACTCCATCAAGGCACCATCTTCCTCATTATCCTCATGCTGGTCAAGATCCAGGTCAAGATCCTGGATTAGATTGACTTCTGCCTGGATTGCATCCTCGTTATCTTTAAAGAAGCAACTTAATTTGTTCAATGTCTCCACTTGCTGACCACATGCATTGAGGCTGTTGAGGTGCTCTAGGGCATCATCCTGATTTTGTCGATAAACATCGAACTCAACTACTTCTTCAGCTACTTGAACCGTTAATCTCCCTATATCGCAATCGATCTTGGTGCATGTTGTCCTCAAGAATGGCCTCCCGAGCAAGATCACTGGATTCTTGATTGCTTTCTTTATCATGTCAAGAATATAGAAGTCGGCTGGAAATAGAAGATCCCCCACCTTAACCAACATGTCCTCCAAAACTCCATCAGGGTAGATTGTGGATAAGTCCGCCAATTGGATGGCTACACGGGTAGGAGAAAGAGGTCCAAACCTCATCTCGTCGAACATGGCCCTTGGCATTACATTTATCGAAGCTCCTAGATCGAGCATCGCCTTGGGTATTGACGTAGTACCGATTGTGCATGGGATGGCAAACATGCCAGGATCCTTCTTTTTTATCGGGATGTAAGAATTCATTAGTGCTGACACGTTCTCTACATGGAAACGGGCATTACTGGGTACTTTGTCTTCTTCAAGCACATCTCTCGCTTTAATTTTACACACTTTGGCATGGATTGTAATGCCATCAATAGTGTCAGGTTTATCCCCACTTTCTTGAACACCTCCATCATGTCCTCCAACTCCTTCTGATCACGATCGCAGGCAAAATGTCTTGGGTACGGGATCTTTGCCTTAGCAGTGCGGGGAATGGTCCTCTTGGCCAAAGTCTCTGCTTCTTTTTCAGCTTTCAAAGAGTCCAACAAAACGTCATCTTTATCAAACCCCAGCTTTGATCTCTCCATCTTCACGTAATCAAACAAGGTTTCATCCTTCTCATTATCGAAGACGAGATTCTTATTGGCCTTTATCCCTTCTTCGCTCTTTGCCTTCAGGTCCTTGTAGATGTCATTGATGTCTCCTGTACTCATCTTGGTTTCCTCTACTCGAACAAGTTCCTTGGGTTGGATCTTCGGCAACAACCCTGGCAACACCTTCTCACTTTGCAAAGCTACAACATTTACTTGCTCCTTGTTGATTTCCACTTGGGCAAGAAGTCTTCCATTCTTGTCCTCTACAAGCCTTGACAAGGTTTGTTTATGTGAGTCAATTGAGCTTGAAGGTTATTCGACTGACCTCGACTTTCTAGTTGAAAGTTCTCAAAATCCCTCCTCAGCCTTTGGTTATCGTTGGTAAACCGATCAATGGTCTCCTTCATGAACTCCGTCTTAGCTGGTTCTCGATGTGGAAGAATATAGTTATGTTGTTGTTGAGGTGGTTGTTTAGGTGGAGGAATGTACTGTTGTTGTTGTTGAACCGACTGATGCGGTTGTTGGTGGGCAGGAGGTATTTGATAGTGGTTGTTGCCATACCTCAGGTTCTCGTGCTGGTTGGCCTATAGCCGAAGTTGTTGCCATAGTTGTTATTGCCATATTGGAAACTTTGTTGCCCACCGTCTTGCTGGTTCTGACCTATTGCCTTCATCTCCTCTCCTTCTTCCACGAACCAACTAGGACATTCTGAGGTAACGTGGGATGTTGCCTGACGTACTTCGCATTTTTTTATGGCTCTTTGAACTTCCTTGCCATCTACCTTCTTATTCAAGGCCCTTATTTGACCATCCACCTTGGCCATGAATGCTTTCATGGAATTGACCAAGTTGTCCAAATTGCCCTTGTTGCCTTCATACCCCCCTTTCGGGATATCATCTTCTTCTCGTGATTGTTCCGCCATTGCTCCAATTCTCTTAAACACCTCCGAAGGTGATTGATCACATATTGCTCCTCCACAAGCTGCAATTATCCATTTCCTCTCTGATGCCCTCAATCCTTTTAAGAAGTATTCAATCAAGTCAATGTCCTGAATTCGATGTTGAGGACATCTTGCTATCAACTTTTTGAATCTTTCATAGTAGTCATACAGCAACTCACTGCCACCCATCTTGATCGAGGAAATGGCATTCCTCCCACTTTGTATCCGGCCAACAGGTATGTACTTGTCAAGAAGAGACTGCTGCATCTTTTTCCAAGTGTCGATGCTTCCCTCTGGCAAAGTGTAGAGCCACTCGCGTGCTCTATTTAGTAGTGAAAACGGAAACGTGAGTAACCTTACGTAGTCAGGAAATGTATCTCGGGCAGCATCTCGTTCTCGGGCAGCTTCTCGGGTAGGAGAAGCATTGTTCCTCACAGTGTTGATCGCCATCTCAAAGTCTTGAAGATGGGTCTGAGGGTCTTCTCCGGGATGATCGCTGAACTTGGGCAATATCTATATCAGCGAATGTTTGAGCTCCCAGTTGCCATTGATGGTGGGCAACTGGATACTTGAAGGTCTGATTCCCTTATCGTCTATCAAGCTCTAAGACTCTGGAGGTTCGTTGACGCCTTTCTCCAGATCTATCTTCTTCTTGCGTGGTTCTGCCTGATTTCTCCTAGCTATCACCTTCGGGCATGCACCGTGATCTTGTGGATCTCCGTCACTCCGTAGATGTGGCTTGGCCATAAACCGCGCTCAACTCAAGTTAGAAGAGCACACTAGCTTAAAACCAAGTCCCTGGCAATAGCGCCAATTTGACGAAGAGCTTTCGTCACACTCTTCGCACAAATAAATTTATAAAATGCCTCTTGCCCAACAAGATAGTAGTTAATGGCAAGTGAGGTCGATCCCAAGGGACTTAGCGTAGATCTGCTCTTCAGGTAGTACTCAACAAAAGGGGTTTTGACTGAAACGTATCTCAATATTCTGTAACTCAACAAGTAAAATATCAAATAACAAAGAAGTTTGGTTTGGATTTCAAATCAATGATCCTAATTACTCATTACTCGCTCATTGGTGCAAAGATATTCAATTATTTGATCTCATTACTTGGTTTAAGACAAAGATTAGGTTATACCCTAATGGTCACGAAGTCATGCTATAAACACACCAAGCCTATGTCTATCCAATTTTACAGATCTTGACCAGAAGACAAGATCCCCTCTCTTGATCAACAAAGTCACGAAGACACTTCAGTAACGATACTGCCCAAAAGGCATTAAGAATAAACAGACCCAAGACAGCCAAGAGGTAGGTCAATACCGACTGCTCTCCAACACTCTTTACCTTCTTGGGCACGAGAGACACTCTCGAGTTTGATCCCAAATCCTGTTAATGACTTAATCTCAATATCTTGATGGTGATCAAGCATATGTCAATATCAATTAAGTCTAGAATTATTCCTAAGTGTTTCGGGAATAAAATTAATTAACGAACTCACACAATTCGACCTCACGAGTTTAGAACAAGTAACTAAGATCACATCATCTATATCCAACCCAAACAATAAATTTAGCTAGACATAATATTAAACGAAATCACAAAATATATAAAGGAAATCATAACTGAAATTAAACTGGAACGGGTTACTGCTCAAAAGCGTAAGTCAACAACTAAGGTCTTGACTTCAAGTCAACAACTGAAAACTAATGCAGAAAAACTGGAAACGAAATATAAAAGCAAATTTGTGTGTAGGACTTGTTTCTTCCTCCCTTTTACGCAATCTAAAATGCAGAAATAAACTAAAAGAACTATCTAAACTCGCACTAAAACTCGCACACGTTATAATATGAAGTCGGCCATATATATAGGTGATGGAATTAGGGTTAGGTTAGAATCCTTGTTGGTTAAGGACTCTTTCCATCCTTATCCACCTCTTTCCTTGTCTATCCAACTGCAATTTTACTTACCTTTCGTGGTATATATCTTCATTGATTAGGTTTAGCTAAGATAAGGAAAGAAATCTTCGATCCATATCCTCTTCCTTGGAGAAAAAGAAATCTGCAGCTGCTCCGACTTACATCTTGACTTCGATGTCTGCATTTTGTATCACTTCCTATGCTGACCAAGATCCTGGCTCTTCCGGGTACTCTGTCTGTTGGCTTCAAGGATATGGAGAGGTGCTTCCTGACTTGTAGATTGAATAGAACGTTGTTTCCCAGCTACAAGCTTCCGGCCCTATGCCCATTTACATCGTATGGCTATCTCAGCATCTCAACAACAGATTTTCACCGGTTTTGCCCAGGATCCCACTTGTTCCTTCCTGCACATCTTCTCTCGACTTTGTGTCCTCCCAGAAAAGATGGACACAAATATCGGTTCATCATAGATACTGATCACTGAAGTTTCCATGTCCTGGATATGCTTGCTGGTATTGGTGCTGAACTGGGTAGGTCTGATGGTCGAAGTTAGGATTGTCCCAGTTTTGATGTATTTGATGTTGATGCTGAGTTCTATTATTTGGCCTTCGCTTGGGTTGATTTTGCCTTAGGTACGATGGTCCTTCTTGTCTATACCCCCTCGCTCTGCGATCTCAGGGTCTAGACTTCCTTGAAGACTTTTCAGCATCCTTCGAAGTACCGGCTTCATCCTTATTAGGTTCATCTCCTTAAACTTGTTTGCCCTTGTCCATTACATGAGTCTCGATAGTCTGAGGGACGACTAGAGTCTCTGAAACGGTGATGTTGATTGAGTAAGGTTGAGCTTGAGGTGTCTCAGTCGCGGACTGGTTGGCTTTGACAAACTATCCTAGCTGAGATCCAGTGTCAGTCTCTGGGTTGTAATTAAGACCTTTTACGTAGTTAGAAGATCTCTGATTACTGATCATGCACTCTAGAGCGGAGCTCGAGGTATGAAGGGACACTATCTTCTCATTTGCATGCTTCAGCTCCATTTGCAACTGAGAGATGTATTCGGCCTATGTTCTTGTCATGTTGGTCACATTGATGACCTGGCTGTTTGTAGATTAAGCAACTTCTTCATGGAGCTTCCTATTTTCCTCCATGAGCTTCTCTATCTCTTGATCCTTCATCATCAGTTCCATTGCTCATAATGTCGAACTCTGTTTGGAGTGCCTTGCACTGAGTGGCTTGAGAATCATACATTCTATTTAGTTGTTCTATCTCATCCCATGACGGATTTATGTCTTCGTCAAGTTCTCCCGCACATTGGTTAGCAACAGAAATAACACGAGATGGACAGAGAGAAGAATTTACCTCACCAGATGACTCTTCTGGCAGTGCCATGAGACACTTGTCATGTCCTCCGGAACTTGCTGGAGAGTCAACCTCATCTCCTTCAGAGTCTGCGTATACGTCGGTGTCTTTGACATCTTCCTCAACAATCATGTCCTTGGACTTCTCCTTAGCCTTAGCATGGAGGGCAACTCGATCCTTTTTAGGGAGGTTACGACAATCAATTTTGAAGTGTCCTGGTTTTCCACATTCAACACATCCATCGCCTTGGGACTTTGAGGGTGTTTCAGACCGTCTGCTCTTGTTTATCCTCCTATACTTCTCGATCTTGGAGTTCATCTCCTCGAGTTGCTTGGTCATTTCTTCGACATTTTTCTAAAGTTCGGACCTGCTCGGTCGATCCCTAGCTGATGAGTCAGTGAACCGTGAGGGTGTGGTGAACTTTGCAATGTCATCAAGCTGAGCTATGTTTTTCTCTTCCTTGGTGTATACCTCAAGATCCTTTAGCTCCAACTTCGTCATCAGCGTTCCTTCTCCAGAAGCGGTGGAAGGAACTGTGACTGACTGAGTCACACTGTAATACCCCAAACTTTCCTAAGTCATTAAGTGCGTATTAAACGAGATAATATGCCTATATGATGAGTTTCGAGTGCTAAAAATTTTCGCGAAAATAAATTTTTCTGTGAAATGACGAAAATGTCCTTATATGCACTAATGTGATTTTTGTCGTTTCGATTATTCGAATCGAGTATGTGATGAATTATTTGAACTTATTTATATGAGATTGAGCTTGAGTATGAATTTCAGAATTTTCTGAGAACTTTGATTTTTAGATGAATAATAACGTAAACCGAGAAATCACTATTCATCAACCGACTCCGAATTTAGTCTAATTAGTTTCATTTAACACTAGAATTTATTTTAAGACCTTTGAGATAAGTCGATGAATTTTCCGAGATTATTTGAGTGAGGTTTAAAAATAAATTGCTTAACGACTCGTTTAGCCGAGCAGTTTTTATGAACTTATTCGTTAGAAGGAATCTTAGCATAAAAATTAGATCATTGGATTCCTTAAATTATTTTGGGAGATAAGAGACGAATTAGAGAGAATTTTGACATCGAGAAAGAGACGGGAAGGGTTATAAAAAGTATGAGGGAATAAAATGAAATAATGGGGATATTTTCTACTGGAAAACTTTTATTTCCGGGGATAATTAGCAGTTAAAAACTGCATTCTTATCCATAATATTATGCCTAAATCCTAAACCACTCTCATTAGAGAGAGAGAAGGAAACTCTCTCTCTCAACTTGCCAACACATAGATTCTTTTCTCTCTCAAATCTCTATCTCTCGATCTCCTCTCTCTCTCTCATATCTTTGCATATCTTGCAAGATATATCATGTATGAGATTCATTCCCTCATTCCACAACTTTTCATTCATCTTCCCTATCCTCTCTTCCATTGCAAGCAACTCCATCATACTCTCTCTCTCTTCGAAACTCTCTCTCTGCCGAGAGTGAAGAGCAGCAGCCAAGCTGCGATTTCTCACCTTGTTCTTCATGTTTTACCCTTCCAAATCATCCTAAACTCCACCCTAATATACTAGACATCATCCTCTATCACTCCATCATCATCTAAAGCCCTAAAAACGAAGAAAAACCAGCTGCAAGAGGCTTAGAATTCTTCGTACAACAACAGCAAAACTGCACAGTTTCGAACTCCATGCATAAACCAAGCTTCTTGATGAAATCATGCTTCATGCTTGAGGATTCTATGATGTATCATACCTCCTTCAAGTCTTAGATCATCTAAAGAGTAAGCCTTCAACTTATTCTTTCATTTTTTTTTAGCTTGAAATAAGCTTAGAACACAACCCTTTCCATTAATTTTTCCATGGAAGAAAATAAGGGTTTGTTCCTTATTTTAAAGAAATGATCTTGATCCCCTTGTATATTGTTTCATGCAAGGAAAGGAGCTTTAATCCATCATCTTCCATCCTCCAAGCATCCAAAAATCCAATCCAAAGAGAAACTTAATTATTTAATTAAGTATGATTTCCTTTTTATTCATAAGATGTATATATGTATATCTAAACCAAGAAAAGAAGGGAAAGATGCATGTTTACTTTATGCTTAGGCAAACCTTAGGATTGTGATGATGAGATGATGATCAAATTAAGGATGAAAGCATGATCTAGGGTTTAAAATGAAGAAAATACCTAAGATAGGTAATTAACCATAAATCGGCTAAACGAAAAAAAAAATTAGGGAAAATAAGTTCTTGATGAGTTTTGATGTTTATTTGGTGATACGATAATAATATATGCTTATTGTATTTTCCATGTGATTTATATGCATATATGTATTTTTGAGAATTTTTGGTGAATTTATTTGATTTTAATGGATTTAATTCATTAAAAATAGAGAAAAATCGAATAAATTATGATTAATGGATTTTCTGAGTTTAATGATGTTTATAAGCATGATGATACATGAAAACATGATCTAGATGAGTTTTATGATGAAATATGAATTTTTATGATTTTAGGCATATAATTCGAAATATGCCTATTGTGAACAAAAATGATTTTTGTTGATTTTTGTTGATTTTTGATGAAGTATAATGATATTGATGATGATGATGATGATGTTAAGATGTGTTAGATAATATTTGAATGAGTTTAAAAGAATGAAAATTGAGAAATTATGAAGATATAATTTTTAGTAATTTTTATGGATTTTTCAAGAAGAAAATCTAAGAAAATAGACATAAAAATAAATATGATGTTCTTGAGTTGATATGAGTTTTTGAAGATGTGTTCTTCATGTTCTTGAAGGAATTATGAAAATTTAAAGATGAATTAAAATAATTATTAACTAATTATTTTAATATATATTAAAATGATGGAATTTCATATATAAAAATGAAATTAAGGAGAAAATAAGTTATTAAGCATGTTTGAGTTAAAAGAGAAAGATATAAAAATATTATGAATTTTATTTTGAGTTTGATAGATATATATATATATATATATATATATATATATATATATATAAAAGAAAGAAATTAAAATGAGAAAGAAGAAATGATTAAATAGAGTTGTAAGTTACGTAAGACAAAGAAATATACTTTTTTGTTGAGAATGTGAAGATTTTTGCTGATATAAGAGATGAAATGCATGAGTATAATGTTAGATGTTTAAAAGAAAATAGAAAATTGTTATAAGAGATGAAATTCATGAGTATAATGTTCGTGAAAGAAAATAATTTTTTTTTTTGAGAAGATGTCTTAAAAATCGAGTATAAGAGTTTATGAGATGAGATATATGAAGTTAAGTTCGTTTATATATGATGATTGAGAAGTTAATCAAAGAAATATTAGAATAAAAATAATAAAAAAGAATATTCAATTTATTTGAAATATTTCTTTGAAAATTTGAAAGTATTGAATGATATGAGTTATGAGATTGACGTTTATATTTGAGTATGTTTATATGTTTGAGTGACGTTATGGAGTATTACTTGAGTGAAAAAGAGTTATAAAGTTTGGAAAACGAACAAATATGCATGATTATTTTAGAAAAACGAGTTTGATGAATTATAATACGTTGATGATGAGTTATTAATATTTTATGATGTGTTAAGTGATTTGATGATGTTATTTGAGTAAGATTAAGCGATTTTGCTTTTTAAATCACTTAAAAAGGAGTTAAAACTAGAAGTTATCGAGCAGGGAAGTTTAGGAATGAAAAATAGAGTTTTTATTAAATAAAAACGAAAATTGAGTTTTAAATAAAGAAAAAGATAAAATAATGATTATTTTATTAAAGTATTTAGTTGAGTTTGCATATATATACGAGTACGTATTTTGAGGAAAATGGTTACGTATATGAATACATATTTTGAGAAAAATAATGATGTATTTTGAGTCAAGAAATACAAAATAGAATTTTAAATATTAAATGAGAAATGATTATTATTATATAAGTTAACAAAATGATTTTCGTTAAAAGTTCTAAGTTATATGTTTTTGAAAGATAAAAGTCGAGCAGTAACTAGTTATCACTTAATTGTGTTAGAAATATAAATTATTTCTGAGTTCAATACTTGATTGAATTATTTGATTAAGTGGAACTGTTCTAATCCACTTATCTGTGAAGTAAACTATTTACTTAAAGATAAATACTTGATGTGATATAAATGATTGATTTTAATGTGCTTAAGTAGTGTTTAATTAACCTACTTAATTGTGAAGTAATCATTTATATGACGTGGATGTTTGATTATTGAAGTGAATACTTGATTGAGATATGAATGACTTGTGATGATAATTGAGAAATCGATGTTATGATTTTCTAAGTTCATATAACTTGAGTAATTAAAAAGTAAAAGATGAGATGAATAGTAACTTATCGACTTGAGTACGAAGTACTCAGCCCTACATGTATTTCTAAACGTGCAGGTTAGCTATGGATGAGGATGGCGAGGATGATTCTTGGTGGTGTGTCTTTGTTGAGTTGAAAGTTTGAGTCGGCAATTGCATGTCTTCATACATGTAGCTGTTGAGAGCGAGTTGATGTCTTCGCTGCAAGACAATTTCATTGATATGTCTTTTTGATAACCTCTGATGTTATGTTGAAATAACGAGTCGTTTGCATAAACTAATTACCTATTCTTTGTTGATGTGCTTGGATTTGAAAAGCTTATTTTGATATGTGAAACCAACAAAGTCTTTTGTGCTCATTTATTTTGTTGAGCCATCCAAAAGTATGTTAATAAGGTTGACATTCCATGTTGATAAACCCTTATTCCCAAGTATGATTATTTATTGAGTCAAGTTTTATTTGATGGTTTCACATTATTAATTCAATTGCGTTAGTGTATGGTTACATCTCGAGTTGAGTTGCAATAGAATTGATATGTTTATTTGATGGTTTCACCTTCACACTCCAATAAAGTCTGGTCGTTTCTACACACCGGATTTCAGGTTGTGACACACACGGATGGGGCCGTTTTCAATAGTCTCCCACATCCGGTGATGTTTGGCGGTCAACGCCAACTTCAGTCAAAACTTCCACGTGGTGTAGTCATCCACGGTGAATTCCGGTAAACTTCCTAGCAACATCAGGTTCATGTTTCCCACACACGCACAAGAGAGAAACAAGCAGAAATGTAATAGAATGCACTAAGGAGATTTTGAAAGATCTATTAAGTTGACCACTGAAAAATCTCGACTCACACCTAGTGAACCAAAGTCACCAGTCTTTTGAACCTAGCTCTGATACCACTTGATGGTCCCGATAACGAATAACTGCTGTATGGAAGGGAATACACCAGTAGCGATTTTTCTTGGAAATCTTTTTCTCTAATTAAACCTGCTTAGTTTAGTTTGCTCAACTACTGAGGAGGTCAGTCAGAGCTGATCACACAGTCAGGTGCACAACTAGCTTTTTTGACTGAGGGTGAGCTGTGTAATCGGACTGAGGTTTCAAAGTGTTAACCAATGTAGAAGTTGGTGGAATTAAAGCTTGTTACTTAAACTGAAATCTATAAAATAGGGGAAGGTCAAGTTCCCAAATACTTAGTGCAATTTTCTCAAACACAATTTTGTATGCAAGGTCAGTTGGTTAGAAAACTGAATGTAAATACTGAAATAAAGAACACAATATTTTTACATGGTTCAGAGATTGACCTCCTACGTCCATGACTACCTTTTCGGAGAAGTAATCCACTAGATAAGCTTACGTGTGCTTATCAATCATTTGTTTGGTTTACGAGTACCAAACAACCTAAACAGTTCAATTACGGGTTCGAACAAGACCTTACAACACTTTTGCGGGCAAGTGTACAACCTAACTTATATTGCAGGTTCTAAGGGACCTAGTTTCTTTGATTACGGGTTCAAATAAAGACCTGGGGTTTGGGGCTTGGGGGTTTTTTAAACTGTGAGGCCTTCTACACTTAGAAAAGTGGAGGCTTTTTCCTAAGGCTTAGAGACTCAAATTTTCAAGAGAGAGTCTACTTAGAAACTATGCAAGAACCTAGGATTCTAGACTCGACCAAAGAATAGGGATTTTAAGAGGCTAGCCGGACGAGCAGGAGAAGGAATGGGCTCTCAACTTCTACTGGTTCTTCAACTCACTTGTTCTTGCTTGGCGAGAGAGATTCTTCTTGAATTCTTTTTCTTCCTCTTTGAGCGTGTGTGTTCTCTTGCTCTCGTATTGTGGAGACCTCTATTTATATAGAGGGAGATCAATTAGCCGTTGGAAAGAGCAGTTTAACCTCTGCCATAAAGCATGGTAGTCCACCTACTCCACTGCAATCTTTCCTAAAATGGTAACTGCAACCTTTGTTTTATGCAAGTCCTTGTGGTCAATTCATTTATAGGGAGTAGATTTGAATTTGAAAATCAACTCTTCCTTCTTCAACATCTTCTAAGTCTTCCTTCTGACTTTTAGGATGTCTAACTTGGACATGCATGAGCTCCATGGTACAGACTGATGACTTCATCTTCTCGGTTGGGGTCAATTGAATTTTGGGATAAATCAAAAACTTTATTGATTTTCCCGACAACGAGTTTAACAAAATCGTAGCCACAAAAGTACCATATTACGAATATCATAACATCATAAACACATGCAATCCTAAAAACACAAATAAATCGTAATATCGTAGCATCTATATATCATACACTTGCGGAAAAAAAACTCCTACTTTTCTAAATCTACATATAATTCGAGTAAAAACATTGAAAAACATTAAACAAAAATCATTGTATCTGTAAATCGTACAGTGGCGAAAAAATACTCAAATCAGTCCTAAATCAACTAAAAACACAAATATCATCCAAAAAATCAACCTCAAAATACACAAATAACCAAAAATCAACTCAAATACAACAAAAATAATATGAAAAAGCCCTAAATCAAATATCGAAAATTAACACGAAAAGCCTAAATCAACAAAAAATCTGAAAAGACAACAAAAGTGCAAACAATTCTTAAATCACCCAAATTCAATATGAATAGCGAGAAGTGGGAGGAAAAATTACTTGGATCTATGGATTTATTTATAGATCTTGAGCACAAATGATCATAATGTGATGAAAATGAGAGAGACAGATTTATAACGATGCTTGGACGAAGAAGACGACTTGGACGAGGCGGCGACGGAGAAAGCGAGGAACGGGGTGGTGGAGAGGAGAGAAGCGAAGAAGATTTCTGTTCTGAGAGGGAGAAAGAGAGAGAGAGAGGGAGGGAGAGAGAAAGAGAGAGAGAGGGAGGGAGAGAGAGAGAGAGAGAGAGAGAGAGAGAGAGAGAGAGTTTGAAAATGAGTGTGCAGGAATATTGAGAGAAGAAAGTGAGGAGAAAGAAAAAATAGGTGGGTTCATTGAAAGTAAGAGTATTTCAGTCCCAAAGTGGAAAAGTTGGTCTCTTTTATTGTAAATTAAGTTTCCTTACAAAATTATTGTTTTCTTATTTAGTGTGGCCTCTTTTGTGAATAAACTCAATGTTGGAAAAATTAGTAAAGGTTTTGATTTATACCAAAACCTAACTAAATCCAACCGAGTAGATGAAATCCATTAGTATGAACTTAGCTAGAGATCACTGTTTGAGGGTAGGGATTTTTATCTTTACAGGTATCGAGTAGAAGAAGAGAGAAAAACTACGCGCAAAACAGCAGACGCCTAATTCAAGCAGAATCTCTCTCGAGAGAAAGAACAACCTAGTCGAAGAACTAGTAGAAGTCGAGTGTTCACACCTCCTCCTGTTCTTCTATCTAGCCTCTCAAAAATTCCTTTCGTTGATCGAATCTAGAATCTAGAATCTAGGTTCTTGCGTAGTTCTAAGAAGACTCTCTCCCAAAAGATCGAGTCTCTAAGCGTTAGGAAATAGCCTCCACTTCTCTCAGTGTAGAAGGCTTCACAGCTGCAAAAAACCCCAACCCCAAAATTTCAAGTCTGTCTTTGAACCCGCAATCAAATACACTAGGTCCCTTAGAACCCGAGATCTAAGACTAAGCTATACACTTGCCTGTAAAAGTGTTGTAAGGTTTGGTTCGAACCCATAATCGAACTGGTTAGGTTTCTTGATACCTGCAAACCAAGTGGAACGTTTGATAAGCACGCGTAAGCTTATCTGGTGAATTACTTCCCCGAAAAGAAAGTCGTGGATGTAGGAGGTCAATCTCCAAACCATGTTAAAATACTGTGTCATTTACTTTCAGTGTTTTACATTTCAGTTATCTAACCAATTGACTCTGCATACAAACTGCATTTACACAAACTGCACTAAGTTTTGGAAACCTGACATTTCTCAGTTTCATAAGGTTTCATTTTCAGTAACGAGCTTTAAATTTCCACCAACTTCTGCATAGCTTAACTCTTTGAAACCTCAGTTAGACTACACAACTGACCATTTGACGTAGAAGTCAGTTGTGCACCTAACTGTGAGATCACCTCCAACTGCCTCTCTCAGTTGTTGAGCGAACTGGCCTAACCAGTTTTCTCAGTAAATCGATTTAAAGTTTGAAAAATCGCTACTGGTGTATTCTTCCCTCCATACACCAGTTACTCGTTACTGGGACCATCAAGTGGTATCAGAGCAGTGATTCAAAAGACAGTTGTCTCTGGTTCACAAGGTATGAGTCGAGTAATTTTTTAATGGTCAACTGAACAAATCTTTTCTGAAACCTATAGTACATTCTGCTGCATATCTGTTTGTTTCTTTTTGTTGGTGTGCAGGTATCATGAATCCTACGCTACTGGAAGCTTGTCAGACTTCTCCGTGGATGATTATTCTACGTGGAAATTTGGATTGCAGAAGGCTCTAATAGCCATACATCATAGGATGTGGGAGACTGTATCAAATGGCCCCATCCGTGTGACTCATTCTATCATAATCTCTTCCACAGAACCCGAGATGGAGCTGTAACCACGAAGACCGAGCTGAAGGACCCCGAGTTCTACACCAAGGAAGAGATAAATATCGCACAACTAGATGACATTGCAAAGAGTATCATCTCATCCACCATCGGCAAAGCCTACGTGCTGAAAATCATCTATTGCCGCACGACAAAAGATTTGGGATGCGTTAGCTACACTCTGTGAAGGATCTGACAAGATCAAGGAGAATAAGTTCACCTTAGCTTGTCAGAAGTATGAAAACTTTACTCAGCTCACCAACCAGTCCATCGAAAAAATGGAGCTGAGATTTATAGAGGTTATAATGGACATTGAGAATATTAGAAACGACAAATACTCTCAGCGTGAGATGAACTTAAAAGTTCTCTCCACATTAGGTGAAGATTGGGCAGTGTACAAAGATCCATCAACATCGGAGTGACCACCGTTCAAAGAAAACTAAGAAGCTATTCTCCATGCTCAAGGCGAATGAGTATGACATTCTCAGACTAAAGCAAGCTAAGCTTCAGAAGCCATAACAGACCGGGCAAAGCTCAGCGACTATGCCAGCGGCGCTTTGAGCTGAAGATCTAAGTTCTCTAGACCCTCACAGTCTGCTGACTCCTCAATTTGGGATCGACCGAGCAGGTTCAAACTTCTAAAGAAGGTCGAAGAAATAACCAAGCAACTCGATGAGGTGCTTTGAATGCATGAAGCAGGCGAGCTCCACTGAAACCTCCTCAAAGAATCAAAGCGAATGGTGCTTTGAATGCATGAAGCCAGGACACTTCAAGATCGACTGTCCTGATCTGTCCAAGAAGGATAGAGATGTCGTCCGAGAAAAGGCTAAGGAGAAGACCAAGGCCATGATCATAGAGGATGGCGTTCATGACACTGACATGTTCACTGCATCTGAAGAAGAGGAAGCTGATTCTCCACCCAGCTTAGGAGGAAAAGACCAATGCTGCATGGCACTGCCTAAAGAGTCAACCGGCAAGGTAAACTGTTCTTTCCATCCCTATCATAATGTTCAATCTGCTAACCAATGTGCAAGAGAATTAGACAAAGAAGTTAAATCATCTTGGGATGAAGTAGAAAACTTGAGCAGACTGTGCAATGCTCAAGCTAATTAGTACAAGGCTCTCCAAGTTGAATGCAATATCATGAGCAACGAGCTAATCATGAAGGATCAAGATATAGAAAAGCTCGTGGAGGAAAACCGAAGACTCCATGAAGAAGTTGCTCATTCAACGAACAACCACGTCGTCAACTTGATCAATATGACGAGGACACGGGCTGAAAATATCTCTCTATTGTAAATGGAGCTGAAGTATGCAAATGAGAAGATAGTGTCCCTTCATGCCTCGAGCGCAACTTTAGAGAGCATGATTAGCAACCAAGGACCTCCCAACTGTGTAGAAGGTCTTAGATATAACCCAGAGACTGACACTGAAGCACAGCCAGGGCAGTTCGTCAAGGCAAGTCAGCCAACGATTGAGACACCTCAAGCCCAACCAGACTTAGACGTAGTCACAGTTCCAGAGACTCCAATCATTCATTAGATTGTTGAGACTCCTGTGATTGATAAACGCAAGAAGGTTCTAGAAGATGAATCTAAAAAGGATGAAGCTGGTATTTCTAAAGATGTAGACAAATCATCAAAGAAATCTAGACCCCGAGGTCGCAGAGCGAGGGGTAATAGACAATAAAGACCTTTGCAACCAAGGCAGAATCAGTCCAGGTGCAGGCCACACAACTCAGCTCAACATCAACTGCAAAGACACAGAAACTGGGACAATCCAAACTTCTACCATCAGACATTCCCAGTTCCACATCAATACCAACAAGCATATCAAAGACATGGAAACTATGGTGATCAGTATCATGGTCCTAGTTATCCCCAATACGGGTTTGCTCAAGGAGCTATACAGTTTGGGTTCTCTTCCAGATAGATCTCACCACGAAGGAATTGACCAAGCCAGCCAAGTCGAAACTAAGCTCCTTAAAGATAAGGATATCTACCATTGAATTGGACTGTACGAGCTCTTAGAAAATTTCAGTCAGCTGTCTATGTGGATGAAGAAGGAAAAGTGATCTGAACTGATCACACAATTCGTATTTTCAAGGAAGATCCAATTGTTTCTAAACCTGGATCCAACTGAGCTTGGATTGAGAGTTCGTCTTGTAGGCTACTAGAACAGGATGAACTAAGAGAAGAATATCTTGTAGGATCAGTATGGATTGTTTGGAAAATTCATACAGATCTTCAATCCTGAAGAAAATGGAAATCACAAGTTGAGGGGAAATCTCGAGACAAGGAAGGAATCTTCAACCACCGTTGATCAAGATAAGGCAGGAATCTTCAACCGCCGTTGATCTCAATCTACTCATTAGTTTATAAGGAACTCTTGAAATCCCTATTCAGTTTTCGGAATCAGACTCTTCTAAATCCTTGCAAGAATCCTTCTTCTCCAAATTCCCTTCTGCCATTAAAGAAAAATTCTTGATATTCCTTTCTCCAGATTTCATCCGTCTTGAATCATGTCGCACATCCAAGTATCTTGAAAAATCAACCATGGTCATTGAAGCACCATTAGAGGATAGAAGATCATGAGTTGTCTTCGAACCCGTGCTGTCACTCGCTCAAAAGATCACCTGGTCCTAGAGAAATTTATCAACATCATTCAAGCTACTGGTTTGAAAGAATAGGTGTGTCATGAACCCCTGTTTCTTCTTCTCTCTGGAGTAGTAGAGTTCTTTGTGAATCTACACAAGGATAAAGATGGAAATCTCTCCTCTATTCATCTTCCAATCAGTTCTGGAATCGATGGTTGCTTCAAAAAGAAAAAAACTTTGTATCAATGTCACTCATGGCTTGGAGAAAGTTTTTCGACTTCCCAGCAGAGGAGATGATCTTTCTTCATATTCAGAAGATAAAGTATACAAGTTCATCTAGAGCATCACTATTGGCTGGGAGCCCTTTAAAGGAGGAATGATGCGGTCAAAGTTGGAACCCAAGCCATGATTGTTGTATGACATTGTTGCAAACTACATTCACTTATTATCTAGTTCCAAGGTGGATGTAAGTAAACCAAAACTGAGACCGCCAATGGCTATCTACACAAAGCGAGAGATAGATTGGATGACCACTATGTCAGGTCTTCTATTGACAGAGGCTGCTAAAGTGGATCATAACAAGACTCCCTATGTGTGCAAAGGAAAGCTTCTTTATGGAATTAAAGTCAGCTCAATTATTCTGTTTGCGATCGAAGAGAAGAAACTGAAGATAGACTGGAATCGAACTGATAAACAGAAGATAATGGACAAAGATAAATTCTTGTCCACTGAAGATCGAATTACCACAGTTCTCACTATGACCTTTCAAGGTATCTCTCTGCCAAGGAAAAGGAGTCAAGGAACAAAGTCTAAGAAAGATCAGCAAGCAAAGAGCAAGGGGGAAGCTGTTCCTCAGACTGAATCAAACTCCGACACAATACCTTCTCCACCGCCAGTAAGGAAGGATAAGAAGGTCAAAAGGTGGAGCTCAGTTCCCTCTTCAAAACAGAGTCTATCTCAGTTCATTTCACCTGATGTCAGTGATGAACTCATACTTTATGTAATTTTTGTGTGTCTTTTGTTCGTGTTTTGTGTGTGTTTAGAGTCTATTTTTATATCTGGGAGGGCACAAGTTGGAGGAAGTGTGTGCAGGGCAGAACAGGTAGCATTATAGGCATAATCTGGTGGAAATCTGCTGAAAAGGCCATGGGCAACGCTATGATGTAAATGGGCAAAGGGCTGAAACTTGCAGTTTGGGCAACAAAATGATTATTTTGAGTGAAGCTATTAAGTGAAGGAGTACTTCCCCATATCTTCATGACCAAGCAGAAATAAGTCACGCGGATTGAGGGCAAGACAAGTATCATCGTGGGCAACAAGAATGGCGAGCTGCTATGGTCGAGGGTCGTGGATTCTTCTCCAAGGAAGTAGATAAGGAAGGAAATCTTCCATCTTTATCCAAAAGATAAGGATCAGTATAGATTTTGCATGGAGAAAGAAAGTGGATCTAGGACAACGCTAAAGAAGGAAATAAGGCTAGCCCGTGACAAAGCCCATCACAATGGGTTAGACGACCTTAAACCCTAGCAAAGCTCTATATAAAGGGTTACCATTCGTTATTTGTCTACAATCTTTTACAATTCAGTACTTTTATTTTTGAGAGTGTGGTGAGGAACAAACAAGTACCTACGAGCAACAGTTTTATATTATGATGCAATAGTTTTTACTTTCACTTCAAAACGAGTAAAGGCGAGAGGCGAAAAATTAAATTAAAATTGTTGAATTAAATCACATTGTACATATCTTTATCTATATAATTATATTAAAATAAAGTAGTTTTGAAAAAAAATCCGCCAAAAATCTATTCATTAAGTTTATGTATGGATTAATTAATATTCAATTATTATTATTCCTTCATTTATAAATTATGTATTTATGCATTCATTTTATTTATGTATTGACTAATTAATATTCCCTCATTAAATAAGAGGCAAATCACACTATGATATAAAACCATAAAATTTTGTCAAAAATGCACTTATGACAAAAGTGGAATATTTGTATATTTAATGTACCAAAATACTCTTACTTTTGTTTAAACATACCTTCTTTTTTCCTCTCATTTTTCTCTCCCCCCTCTCTTATCCTTCTTTTCCTGCCTAAGTTTCTTTCTCACTATATCACTCTTTCCATTCTCTCCCCACCACAACCATCGTCGCCTCCATTCTGCAACCGCCACCTCGTCGCCTCTATTCTCGCGATTCATCCACTGCCAGCTTCACACTCTGTCCTGCAATTTTCTCTCTCTTGAACCCTAATTCTTCCATCGCAAGCTTCTCGTTGGCATTCACGACGGTTTTGTGCTTCAGATCTACAAATAGATCCATAGATTCGGGTAATTTCTCCTTCCAATTCTCGAGTTACATGTTGATTTAGAGTTTTATTTTTTGAACTTTTGTTGTATTTTTCTATTTTTAAAACTAATTTAGGGCTTTTTCGTGTTTGCTTTTCAAAAGTTTATGAGTTTTTTTTATTTGTTTTGGTGTTTTCGATGTATTTGGGTTGATCTTTGAGTGATTTTAGTGTGTGTTTTGCTGATTTTTGGTTCATTTGTTGTTGCAGGAGGTTGTTGTTTGTTGTCGAAAACCTGTCGGTATGAATTGAGTGTATTCGTACCAGTAGTAACTCGTACTAGTACGAAATAACCATTCTGTATCAAGGATACCACGCATTAATCTAGATTCTGATACAAAAATGGATATTTAGTACCAGTGTGCCAAGTGTGAAGTGGTAACGTGGTATGAAATGATGGCATTTGATACCTGCATACCAAGTTCTGTAGTGGTAACGCGGTACGAAATTCAAATTTCATTCGCTTACCACTCACATAACTGGTACGCCAGTACACGGCTTTTCTAATTCAAGTTTTGAGTTTGTGCATGCTCAATTCCTGCGTTTAGTTGGTATAAAATCCTTAAACGCTCCATTCCTGAGATTGTTTGTAATACCCCAGATTTTCTCTTCCGTCATAAAATAAAAATTTAATAATTAAATATGGCTTTGCACGCCAAAAATAATAAATTTCAATTCTAAGATCAACGGTGAAATCCGTTTCTAAAAATAAATTCCAGAAATCGGTTAAACGACTACTGTATTAGGGTTTTCGCGTACGAAAACTTTTTCGTTAGAAAACTCAGATCGAAAAAGCGTCGAACTTTACATCACTTATTTCGCGATGCGAGTAAGTTAGGAAATGTCAGTTTTATTTATTTTTCCGGACGAATTTTGGACTGTCATGTCCAAAACTTTTTAAAGTTTTTAGAAATCGAATTGTACTTTCCGAATAAGAAAAATATTCCGGAAGTAGTGGTCGAATTAGTTTTCGCTAGAAATGTACCCGTCTAGGAATTTATTTCTCGACTTTTAATACGGGGTTTTAGACCCGTAAAACGGAATATTTTGAATTAAAAACTCCCACCCAAACCGCCTCCCCCCCCCCCTAGTCATCCTAGGATATTTAATTATTTCATACTTTATGCTAAATATCCTACCTTATGACTCACCTATTTAATTATTCTACATACTAAAACCTATAAACATACCCCCCAACCCCACATTTTCTTCTCATTTTCTCTTCTCTTAGCCGCCACATACCCATCTCTCTCTTATATCTTTTGTTCTTCATTTTCTCTTCAAATCTTCATCGAGTTCTTCAAGGTAAAATCATCCTAGTTGTTCATCTTCCATTTTATTTTAATTCCAAGTTCATAATCATCAAAGTATTGATCTTAGCTTTAATTTCATCCAAGTAGAATTCCATTCCTTTAATTGTTTTATGACCGAAAATTTTAGGGGATTGATGATACAAGTTTAATTCATGTTATTTAATACTTAGGAATGGATTTCATGGTTGCAATCAAGAAGGAATTAATTTCCCCAAATTATATGTTGAGGACCGATTTTTCTAAGGAAGTAAGAGTATGATGTTCTAAGTTTAAATTTCATGGATATTTATGCATAGAAATGAAATTCTATGGTTAAGAAGTAAAGAGAAATCAAACCCCCTTGATTAATGTTTAATACCGAAAATTTGGTAGGGTTAGGGTTTGAATTTTTATAATTTTAATTTATGATGTTAGATTGTGTTATAACTTGGTATTACTGAAATTGATGATTAATTATAAGGTATGAAATCAAGAATGAATGAAATAAATTAAATACACATGAAAATCGATGGAAATTAGTTCATAGAAGTTTAGTGTGTGTTCTAGGTGTTCTTGGTGTTCTTGGCCAAGAACATGAAGATTTAAATATGAATTAAATTAATGAAAAAATAAATTAATTACCTATTAAATTAATTAATTAATTAATTTTGAAATTAAATAAAAAATAAAAAATACAAATAATAATAATAATAATAAAGTAAAATATAAAATAATATTATAATATTATAATAATAATAATAAATTAAAAAAAAGTTATATTTTTATTCATGGAAATTGGAATTTAATTTAACGAGTTAGTTGATTAATATTAAGTGTAAAGGAAGTAATAAGGAACAAAGGTTAATTCTTATGTGAATTGAATTAGTTAATGATTAGTAATGTGTAAAAGAGTTAGATAATGATAATGATATGAAATTATGAAATGTTTAGTAAATTCATGAAAAACCCCCCGAGTGATTCATGAAAGAAAGAAAATGTTTAGTAAGCTCGGGTCTTTATTGAAAAACCCCCGGAGCGTTACTGTTTGGAATGCCTAATAATCAATACTATTATGATATGTTTTTGGCATGTGTCCACTAAATGCTTTATGTACTTAGCCCTGCATGTTTGGTTTTTAAATGTGCAGGTTGAGTGACGAAGGCGGAAGGAGGTTGAGTAAGGTTGTAATTAAAGAAGAAGACTAGTATTCTAGTTTACATTTCCGCTGCCAAACACTTTCAGTTGATGTATAACTTATAAGTCTAAGTTCCATACTTAGAACTAGTTTGTTTTGAGAACTACTTATCGAGCAATCCTTCGAGGTCGACCCCCTTTTTTATATAATGGAATCAAGTTCATGGTATTAAGCTGTGTTAAATGTCTGTTTATTTATTTATTCCCCTTTTCTTCCCCGCCTCTTTAATCCAACCCCTAGTCGTACCCCGGCTTTGCCGTCCCTCGGGATTTGGGGCTGTGACAGAGTGGTATCAGAGCAGAAAGATGCTCTGTATACAAGTCTTCTTTCAAGTAGCGTGATAGAGCATTTGCATATGCTCTACACCCAAGTCTTTTTCTTTCAAGTAAGTTAGGTCGTATCATTAAGTCTAAGAAATATAGTAACAACTCAACCTTCCGCTTCGTCGACTCAACTCAAGAAGGAAAGAAAGAAAGGTTCGTAAGTATGAATTGATTTCATGGAACGAATTGTGGAACACAGTATGTGATTGTGGTTGAGAACCAAATATGCCAAGTGTGAATCAAATGAAAGTATGAGCACTTTACTTGGTGAATTACGTGAAATTATTTGAGTTATAATTCCTTTTATTTTGAAAAAGTATTTTGAAATGAGAACTTAGACCGTTGCTCTAAGGCTTCTCCCGATTCTATGAGAACTTAGACTGTTGATCTAAGATTCCCGGAGAATATAGACGTTTTTAAGAAAAGTTGGTTTTAAATGATTTCGAAAGGAGATCGTGAAACGAGAAGGACTTTTGTGTACGAATGTCACTTGCGTATAGTGACATGAAGAAGGTTGACTCTATCTTGTTTTAATAATCGAGAACTGATAAGAATATCCTTTGAGGAAGCGAAATGAATAATGACGCGATAAGTTAAAAGAATGGAAAGGTCTTGGGAATTTTGTTATTTATTTTTAAGTACTTGAGAGCAATTACTTAGAATTGCTAAGTGCTTAAGATAAGCTATCGGTTAAGATAATGTTATGAATAGAATTTTACGTTTACTGATCAGTATTCCCTAAAAACCTTGTAGGATGGATACTAGTTATGACACGGCTCAGGAGAGCCAATCCCCACCACAGCGTACTTGGGCAGACATGATAGTAGATGAGTACTATGATTTTGATGTAGGCCTGAACCATGATATAGGACAGATAGTCAGTAACTTTTCAGCACGGTTCCATGCAGCACGACAATCTGTTACGGAGTGACAGGCCATAGCCGATTTGATCACACATCTGCCAGAGGAATGGCGTGGTTGGGCACATGATATAGCTTGGTACAGTCTTGCATTAGTTGGAGATGACACCGAGCCGATAGGGGATTTCTCGTGATTCGCTTATGCTATACATGAGCGTTTCTTCAAGAGTAGACACATGATAGCAGTTCCTATTCGAAAGCACCTCCCTTACCTCCACTTCTCACCTGAGCAGGAGCAGGAGACAGAGCCTACTATCTCGATTGCAGAATTGGCCGCAATGCTAGAGATGCCACCAGTTCATACACCCATTGAGGAGTTGATTCCAGGACTAGGAGATATAGAGATTGACGCAGAGGTAGCTGCTATGTTAGGGTTATCTTCTCCATTTATACCCGAGCCTTATGCAAGAGTTTAGGGACAGTTTGAGGTGGAACCATCCAGGGTCCATTCTACGAAGGTTTACATGTCCAGCTCAATTTCAGAGCACTTGCTTCCTCCAAAGAAGCGGACAGCAATGATCAGTGGTGACAACCGGGTCCCACACTTGGAGAGGACAGTTACAGACAAGCCTTCACCCCCACCTTTGGTACTTTGGGATGGCTCACGATTAGGGTGGACGAGACACTGTAGTTAGTCTACAGTTTGGATTCAGAAGATGAGGATTCAGAGGATGAGGATCCGATGGAGAAGGATCCGGAGGATGATTATGAGGAGGATCCAGAGGAGGACTCCGAGGAATTCAGGCCGCAGAGGGCAGTTCAGAGCCTTAGATGGGTAGTAGTATAGTAAAAGTTTTGTATATAGTCGGATCAGGAATGCATTTTGTTAGCGCATTATGTACGTAAATAGGCAATTAGCCTAGTCTAGACTAGTTGTAGTCTAGTTTTGTATAAGTCCTCGTCAGAGGCAAAGTTAGTACTTTTTTTGATGTGTATATATATATAGACCCGTGAGTGGGTTGTGATCCAGTGAACGTTTATTCGTACCACGGTTAGGGGTTGCGCTTATTTAACTTGCAAAGTTAAAGGGTTTCATAGAAACAGTGTTGATGCCGTTATCGATTTTCTTTCCGTAAAAAAAAAACTTGCATACAGTTGGAAGAAACTTTAAAGTAAAGTGATTAGATTAAAGGAAAAGATGCTAATGAGAATTCTCGTGTCTTTAGTTCCAAAATGCCGTCGAGAGTAGCAAACAATAGAAGGGGTCGAGGACCTGGTAGGCCCAGAGGGCAAGGTAGACGTCAAGCACAGAACGATAGAGAAGAAGAACGTGAACGTAATGAAACCCCTCCACCACCACCATCACCATCTCCACCACCTCCACCCCTACCCCATCGTGATATTGAGGACTTGTTCCTCAAAAGTAACCCACCCGTGTTCAATGGATCGGGTAACCCGAGTGATGCTGAGCTCTGGGTACGATCTATTGAGAAAATTTTCAAATTCCTCAGATGTACTGATGAGGAGCGTATGTTGTGTCTAGCATTCCAGCTTTTCGGACCAGCTAACTACTGGTGGGAAGCTAGGCAGAAAGTTACACCCGCAGAGCACCTGGCTCGCTTCACTTGGGAAGACTTTAATGAGGCACTGTATGATAAATACGTGCCTAAGACTTATAGAGCTCAGAAGGAAGCTAAGTTCTACAACTTGAAACACGGAAAGTTGACGGTCACAGAATATGACGCAAAGTTCTGCGAACTGTCAAGGTATGCACCTGAGCAGGTGGATACCGAGGAGAAAATTTCTAAGAAGTTCCGAGGGGGACTTAAGCATGAATTAGGAGTAGCGCTAGCCAGTCATGGAGGACTAAGCTACACCGAGGTTCTAGGACGAGCCCTAGAAATGGAGGCCGTAGTGCCCGATGAGAGGAAAGCCATAGTACCCACCCCAGCCCCGAACCAGAACCAGAATCGAGGCTATTTCCACAACAATAACAATAGTAACTATCAAGGCAAGAGGAAATGGGAAGGAGGAAACGGTAGTGGCTACCGTCAGCACTATAATAACAATCAAGGAAACCAGAGAGGCTTTCAGCAGCCTAATCAGAACAACAACAACAACAACAACAACAACAACAAGAGGCCATGGCAAGGGACCAGTCAGTCGGGACTGTACTTACAAGGAAATAATCAAACCGGACCATGGAGAGGAAATAACCAGCAAGGCCAGCCACAAGGGCAGCAGAGGAACAACAACCAACAGGGCCAGTTCCAAGGTCAACAAAGGAATAACAACCAAGGAGGAAATAACCAAGGAAGGGTTAACATTCCTGCCTGTCCTCAATGCAACAAGATGCACTATGGTGTCTGTCGAGCAAACATGGGTGTTTGCTTTAACTGCGGGCAGAAAGGGCACTTTAAGAATGAATGCCCGAAACCATTACAAGCCGTAGGGCAAAACCGGGTAGGTCAGCCCCAACCTTTAAGGGCAATCCAAGCACAGCCACAGCAGCAGATGACCCAGCAGCAATTCCAGCAACACGCCCAACAGCAGCAGAATGCCAGGGCATGTGCGAGCAACCAGAATGCGCAGAATAAGGGGAAGGGAAACCTAGCAGGAATGGGTAAACTCCTTAACACCCCTATTAAGATATTGTTTGATACTGGCGCATCGCATTCTTTTATTGATGGCTCATGTACGGATAACCTAGATATCAGACCTGTAAGAGCTAATCACCCTATGAGAGTCACTACACCTTCAGGAGAGATCACTACCTCTACGCATGTTTGCTCTAACTTAGAATTAGAAATCGGAACCCTTAAGGTTAAAGCGAACGAATTGCGTGTTATGATAATGTGGGATGTAGATATAATCTTAGGAATTGACTGGTTGTCAGAGAATTATGCCACGATTCTCTGCAACGAGAGAAAAATCTCTTTCCAACCCCCGGGTAGAGAGCCAACCGAATTCCATGGGATTTCGATGGGTAGAAAAATACCGATAATATCTGCACTTCAAGCCAAGAAGTTGATGAAGAAGAAAGGTACCACAGCTTACCTTGTGTACCTGAATGGAGAACCAGGAACTGAAAGGAAAATACAAGATGTAAAGGTGGTTAATGAGTACGAGGATGTCTTTCCGGAAACATTACCAGGTTTACCACCAGATCGTCACGTAGACTTCGCGATCGACTTAGAACCAGGAGCAGCCCCTAAATCAAAAGCTCCATATAGGATGGCGCTTAAGGAATTAGAAGAGCTTAAGATACAACTCCAAGAGTTATTGGATGTTGGTTTCATCAGACCGAGCGTTTCACCTTGGGGAGCGCCTGTTTTGTTCGTTTGAAAGAAGGATGGTTCTATGAGAATGTGCATAGACTATCGAGAGTTGAATAAGATCACACTTAAGAATAAATATCCTTTGCCAAGGATAGAAGACCTCTTTGACCAGCTCAAGGGCGCAGGTGTATTTTCTAAGATAGATTTAAGATCTGGGTATCACCAACTGAAAATCAAACCCGAGAACATGCCCAAGACTGCTTTCCGAACCAGATATGGCCATTACGAATTCCTAGTAATGCCATTTGGTTTGACGAATGCCCCCGCAATATTCATGGACCTCATGAATAGAATCTTCCACCCGTACTTAGACAAATTTGTCTTAGTATTCATCGACGACATTCTCATTTACTCCAAGAATGAGAAGGAACACGAAGAACATTTGTGGATAGTGTTGGAAACACTTAGAGCTGAGAAACTCTATGCCAAATTCAGTAAGTGTGAATTCTGGCTGAAGGAAGTAATGTTCCTAGGACACATCGTATCAGCTAAAGGTATCAAGGTAGACTCTGCCAAGGTAGAGGCAGTGCGCAATTGGAAGTCGCCAACCAATCCTAATGAGATTAGGAGCTTCTTAGATTTAGCCGGTTATTATAGAAGATTCATCGAGGGATTTTCTACAATAGCTAGACCTATGACGCAACTATTTCGGAAAGAAAATAAGTTCAAATGGACGGATGAGTGTGAGAAGAGTTTTCAAACACTCAAGGAAAAGTTAACCACGGCACCTGTGTTAGCTCTTCCTGAAGCCAATAAGAAATACGTAGTCTATACGGACGCATTGATTGGATTAGTGTGTGTACTAATGCAAGAAGGAAAAGTGATAGCTTATGCTTCACGACAACTTCGACCTCATGAAGTTGAGTATCCAACCCATGACTTAGAACTCGCAGCCGTTGTGCATGCATTAAAAATTTGGAGACACCATCTCTACGGTGTAAGGGTTGAGATTTTCACAGACCACAAAAGTTTGAAGTACTTTTTCGAGCAAAAGGAATTGAACATAAGGCAAAGACGATGGCTCGAATTAGTCAAGGATTATGACTGTGGAATCAACTATCATCCCGGAAAGGCAAATGTGGTAGCCGACGCGCTGAGTCATAAGACTCCAACCAAGTTAGGATGCCTCTTTGTTGAGGAAGAAACTCTTGTACGAGAATTCGAGAAAATGGACTTAGAAGTACTCGACACATCTCAGACGATAACAAGCCAAATGGCCGCACTCGTAGCTACCCCAGACTTACGAGAGCGAATCACTAGTGCCCAGAGAAAGGATGAGTCGATCGAAAAGCTTCGACTTAAGATAAGAACGGATAAACCAGACGGTTATTCCGAAGCACCAGATAATGCGATTCTATTTGAAGGCAGACTTTGTATCCCTGACAATGATGAATTGAAGAATGATATCATGAGTGAGGCTCACGATACGCCGTATACAGCACACCTAGAGAGTACGAAAATGTATCAAGATTTGAAAAGGAATTTCTGGTGGAATGGATTAAAACGAGACGTAGCCTTGTTTGTAGAACGATGTTTGGCTTGTCAATAAGTGAAAGCTTTACATCGATGACCACATGGGTTGTTACAGCCATTGGATGTCCCAGAATAGAAATGGGAAGGTATAGCCATGGATTTTATGACAGGACTGCCTAGATCTAAAAAAGGAAACACTGCTATTTGGGTAATTATAGACAGGCTCACAAAATCAGCTCATTTTATACCAATACCGAAAACCTATGGATCAGAGAAATTAGCAGAACTGTATGTCCGTGAGATTGTACGTCTACACGGAGTACCCAAGTCGATAACATCTGATAGAGATGCTAAGTTCACTTCTAGATTTGGATTACCATGCAGAAGAAGCTAGGTACTAAACTAAACTTCAGTACGGCCTTTCACCCTCAAACGGACGGACAGTCCGAGAGGACTATCCAAATACTCGAGGATATGTTAAGAACATTAGTATTCGATAAAGGTGGAAGTGCGAATTGGGAAAATATCTTACCGTTGGTTGAATTCGCATACAACAACAGTTACCAAGCCACCATAGGAATAACGCCTTACGAGGCATTATATGGAAGAAAGTGTAGGTCACCACTTTACTGGGATGAAGTAGGTGAAAGGAAAAGTTTAGGACCAGATGCAATCAATGAGATGGTTGAGATCATTCGACAGATTCGAGTCCGAATGAAAGAAGCCCATAGTAGACAAAAGTCCTATGCCGATGTGCATCGATCCGATTTAAGCTTTGAAGTCGGAGATAAGGTTTTCCTTAAGATTTCCCCGTCTAAGGGAATCGTTAGATTTGGTGTGAAGGGTAAGCTTAGACCCAGATTTATAGGTCCTTAAGAGATTTTGGAGAGGATAGGACCTGTTGCTTATAGATTGGCTTTACCGCCAAGTCTAGAAAGTGTCCATAACGTTTTCCACGTTTCGCAATTGCAAAAGTATGTCTTTGACCCTAAGCACGTAATTAACCAACAAGACGTTGTTCTTGAGTCCGACTTAAGTTACGAAGAGAGGCCGTTGTCAATCTTGGATCGAAAAGACCAAGTATTAAGAAATAAGTCGATACTGTTGGTTAAAGTGCTGTGGAATCACCACGGGCAAGAAGAAACCACGTGGGAACTCGAGAAAAAGATGAAGGAGCGATATCCTTATCTTTTTGATGAAGGTATGCAAATTTCGGGACGAAATTTGTTGTTAGAGGGGTAGGATATAATACCCCAGATTTTCTCTTCCGTCATAAAATAAAAATTTAATAATTAAATATGGCTTTGCACGCCTAAAATAATGAATTTCAATTCTAAGATCAACGGTGAAATCCGTTTCTAAAAATAAATTCCAGAAGTGGGTTAAACGACTACTGTATTAGGGTTTTCGCGTAAGAAAACTTTTTCGTTAGAAAACTCAGATCGAAAAAGCGTCGAACTTTACATTCACTTATTTCGCGATGCGAGTAAGTTAGGAAAAATCAGGTTTATTTATTTTTCCGGACGAATTTTGGACTGTCATGTCCAAAACTTTTTAAAGTTTTTAGAAATCGAATTGTACTTTTCGAATAAGAAAAATATTCCGGAACTAGTGGTCGAATTAGTTTTCACCGGAAATGTACCCGTCTAGGAATTTATTTCTTGAATTTTAATACGCAGTTTTAGACCCGTAAAACGGAATATTTTGAATTAAAAACTTCCACCCAAACTGCCTCCCCCCCCCTAGTCATCCTAGGATATTTATTTATTTCATACTTTATGCTAAATATCCTACCTTATGACTCACCTATTTAATTATTCTAACTACTAAAACCTAGTAGTATAAATATACCCCCCAACCCAACATTTTCTTCTCATTTTCTCTTCTCTTAGCCGCCACATACCCATCTCTCTCTTATATCTTTTGTTCTTCATTTTCTGTTCAAATCTTCATCAAGTTCTTCAAGGTAAAATCATCCTAGTTGTTCATCTTCCATTTGATTTTAATTCCAAGTTCATAATCATCAAAGTATTGATCTTAGCTTTAATTTCATCCAAGTAGAATTCCATTCCTTTAATTGTTTTATGACCGAAAATTTTAGGGGATTGATGATACAAGTTTAATTCATGTTATTTAATACTTAGGAGTGAATTTCATGGTTGCAATCAAGAGGGAATTAATTTTCCCAAATTATATGTTGAGGACCGATTTTTCTAAGGAAGTAAGAGTATGATGTTCTAAGTTTAAATTTCATGGATATTTATGCATAGAAATGAAATTCTATGGTTAAGAAGTAAAGAGAAATCAAACCCCCTTGATTAATGTTTAATACCGAAAATTTGGTAGGGTTAGGGTTTGAATTTTTATAATTTTAATTTATGATGTTAGATTGTGTTATAACTTGGTATTAGTGAAATTGATGATTAATTATAAGGTATGAAATCAAGAATGAACGAAATAAATTAATTACACATGAAAATTGATCGAAATTAGTTCATAGAAGTTTAGTGTGTGTTCTAGGTGTTCTTGGTGTTCTTGGCCAAGAACATGAAGATTTAAATATGATTAAAATTAATGAAAAAATAAATTAATTACCTATTAAATTAATTAATTAATTAATTTCGAAATTAAATAAAAAAATAAAAAATAAAAAAAATAATAATAATAAATAAAATATAAAATAATATTATAATATTATAATAATAATAAATTAAAAAAAAGTTATATTTTTATTCATGGAAATTGAAATTTAATTTAACGAGTTAGTTGATTAATATTAAGTGTAAAGGAAGTAATAAGGAACAAAGGTTAATTCTTATGTGAATTGAATTAGTTAATGATTAGTAATGTGTAAAAGAGTTAGATAATGATAATGATATGAAATTATGAAATGGAAGTTAATAGATTAAGTTGGAAATGAAATAAAATTGGTTTAGTAATTGATTAAGTGAAACAACGAGGAAGTGTTTGTCGTATTATTAAACCGGGAAAGGAGAAAGTAATCTCGAGTAATGATTAAGTACGTCGACTGTCCTAAGAGTAAAATTTCGTGAGTATGAAGTGGCGTAGCATTGATCGAACATAGAGAATTATACGTCGAGTTTTAACGAGCCCTAGGGTTAGTTCGGGCAGTTCTGCGACCTTTTACGGAAACTGTCATAACTCTTAGCTCGCTTAATGAAATTGAGATCCGTAAATTGGAGAGTAAACTAGACATCTGTAGCTTTCTTTTGGTACAGGGTACGTCCCCTGTTTCAAATGATAGACGAAGTTCTTACCTTTCGTATTATGGATTCGGAAAAGACTGTAGAAAAAGTCTGGGGTATTACACTTATTATTTACTGACCTACGTGTCGAGTAAGGAATCAAGTTAGTCCTAATCGAGATGAGTTCGAGTCTCGTTTATTTGTTAATCAAAAGTAGTTAGTTAAGCGTGCAAAGGCCTAAAAGACTAAAATCGATTTCGATTTCCTGTTTTTTTTTTCGCTACGACCTAGATTTAAAGTTTGTTTATTTGCGATGAAAGGCGGAGGTCAGCATCAAGGATAGGACGGAAGATCAGAGACGGAAGCTCGTATAGTTGTTCTGTAATCGCTAAGGTGGGCTTTCTATTTAAAAACAAAATGAGTATTTATTTACAACTTTGATAACTGTGATTTGAAATGATTATCGAGGCATGAAATGATTTGTTTTATGTGAGTTCATTTGTGTCATTCTGAGTTAGTCAACTGGGATTAACTAAATCGATCAGACTCTAAGTTAACCATACGGGGTTTTCCTGAGTTAAGTGTACACGGTAGCCGGTGTGTGTGGTACCCTGTTGAGGGGTAGCCAGCCGCGGTGAGTTGAACGTTCGTGGAAGGAGTTAACTCTTCCCCGGCGTTGAAACAGAAGTTGGGCAAATTGAACGTAACATCTATAAAATGCTCGGCCGAGTGATTCATGAAAGAAAGAAAATGTTTAGTAAGCTCGGGTCTTTATTGAAAAACCCTAGAGCGTTACTGTTTGGAATGCCTGATAATCAATACTATTATGATATGTTTTTGGCATGTGTCCACTAAGTGCTTTATGTACTTAGCCCTGCATGTTTGGTTTTTAAATGTGCAGGTTGAGTGACGAAGGCGGAAGGAGGTTGAGTAAGGTTGTAATTAAAGAAGAAGACTAGTATGCTAGTTTACATTTCCGCTGCCAAACACTTTCAGTTGATGTATAACTTATAAGTCTAAGTTCCATACTTAGAACTAGTTTGTTTTGAGATTATCGAGCAATCCTTCGAGGTCGACCCCCTTTTTTATATAATGGAATCAAGTTCATGGTATTAAGCTGTGTTAAATGTCTATTTATTTATTTATTCCCCTTTTCTTCCCCGCCTCTTTAATCCAACCCCTAGTCGTACCCCGGCTTTGCCGTCCCTCGGGATTTGGGGCTGTGATATTGTTTATGCTGCATCTCTTGTTTACTTTTCATTACTGCGTTCTATGCTTCAATTGAAAAGGAGGTACGAATTTGCAATTTCGTACCTTGTTACCAATCAAATAAGTGGTAATGAGGTACGAATTTCAATTTCATACCTCGTTACCAAGCACATAAGTGGTATGCTTCGTACAAAATTGCAATTCAATACCTCATTACCAAGTGAATAAGTTGCAATGAGGTACGAATTTGTAATTTCATACCAACTGTACCAAGCACATAAGTGGTAACGAGTTACACATTTGCAATTTCGTACCTATGTACCAAATTATGTACTAATTGTGTACCGTGTTACCACTCACGATGGTGGTACAGTGATACAAGGTATTGATATTTCGTAACAGTGTACAAAGTTCAGAAGTGGTAATATAGCATGAAATCAGCATTTGTGAGGTTTTTGAGTTGATTTCTGATTTGTTTCTATTTATGTACGAGGTTGTTTCTCGCTGTCAAAACGTCGATACGAAATGAATATATTCGTAACAGTAGCTGATATTTACAAGAACTCAAGAAATCACTGTTGTGGCTGCAAGCATATATTTTTACAGCATGTTTGAAAAGAATACTTGTAATAACATTGAACAACAAAATCAGAGATTGGTGAACGTACAATTCTTATTTGTAAATAATTTGCTAGAATTAATGGTTTGTAAACAATTTGTTACAATATTAGTATTATTAGTACATATGCATTTATTGTTTTGCCCAAATTGTGTATAGTTTGTTATTTGTCTTATAGTGATGCATTTGTTAAAGTATTACGTATATAAAAATTTAGGCAACAATGGTACACATGGTAAAAATTTACACATTTGTACTATCATACAATAAACTCGATACGAATGGTAGCATTCGTACTCACATACACCAAAGTGATCTTCGGACATGCGGTTTGAATTTACATATCCTTACTCTCGCTCCACAAAATCGGTACGAATTGTAAAATTCATACTCCCACACACCAAAGTGATCGCCTGATACGCAATACAAATTATACATATATGTACTTACGTAGAACGAGTTAGTGAATGAGTAGGTATTACATAATTACATAAATTCGTACATGCAAACGTCGAGATGTTAAACGAGTACGCGATACAAATTTAAGAATTCATACCAAACTTAATATTACATGAACATGAATAGAAAGAGGAAAAATTGAAAACGAAAAAAGGTATAAGGAGAGTGAAATCCAGCTGAAAGAAAAAATGAAGAAATAGAGCAATGAGATAACTTAAAATCCATCAAATTTATATATAGTAAGGAACTCCAACAAATCCATAAAACAAGACAACTCAAAATCATTTGTAATCTTAATTCTCATTGTTTCACCAGCAGGTAACTGCACTAAACCATCTACATCAAATATATATACTCTTATCCTTTTTCAATCGAACTTCTAGCTTACCAAATAAATATTCAAAGGCTATACCACTAGGCAGTATAGGAATATACTCTTTCGTACCACCCTTGTAATTGTTGTCGTTCCATTCTCCTCCATGGGTAAAAACTAAATAAGATGGCCTCGTCGGCATCAAATACATGCATAAAACACAATTTAGCAAGTAATGGTACACATGGTACAAATTTATATATGTGTACTATCAAACATATTCAGTAAGAATTATACAATTCGTACTCATATACAACAAAATAGTCTTCAGGTATGCATTACGAATTTTCAAAATATGTAATATAACACAACAAACTAAGTACGAATGAACAAATTTGTACTGCGTACCTTAGAGTGTTCACAAGGTACATAGTACAAATTTAATATGTACGTAGTACGAATTTACGAATTTGTAGCAATTGAATATTACATGAACAGTAATTTCAAAGAAGAATCGAAACCCAGATCTAAGATTTTACACGAAATAATCCATCAAACAGATACACCTCAGATCACAAACAACAATTAATGTCAATACCTCCATCGGTTTCTCCCCACCGCCAAACATAGGCGGAGAACCGGTCGAAATTTTGTTGCCTAAAAATTGCACTAGAAAACCTTAAATTACGACGAAGAAAAAATGCAAAATTTAGATTATTGAATGCGAATTTACAACACTCCAAAAGAAAAACGAGAAGATTAAAAAATAAGAAGGAAAAAAAACATGAAGAAAAGGAAAAAAAATGACGAAGTAGAAGAGAAAGGAGCTTAGAGAGAATAGAGGCAAGAGAGAGAGACGTGAGAGAGATGGGTGATAAAGTAGGATAGAGAGTATAGAAGGAAACAAGAAAAAGACAAAAATAATGGTAAAAGGGTCCAAAATACCTCTTAAATATATATTGATAGTCCCGGTAATGAGTAACTAGTGTATGGGAGAGGGGGGAGAATACACCAGTAGCGATTTTTACTTGAAAATATTTTTCTCTTAAACAAGCTGCTCAGTTCGGTCGCTCAACAACTGAGTAAGTCAGTCGGAGCTGTCGCACAGTTAGGTGCACAGTTGACTTCTTTGACTGATGGTCACCTATGTAATCCTGACTAAGGTTTTAAAGAGTTTTGCAATGTGGAAATTGGTGGTTATTTTTGACTCGTTACTTAAACTGAAATCTTTTACTTGGAAGGTCAAGTTCCCAAACACTTAGTGCAATTTTCAGAAAATACAGTTTTGTATGCTGGGTCAATTGGTTAGGAAACTGAATATAAAATATTGAATGTAAAGACAAAATATTTTTACGTGGTTCAGAGATGTACTCCTACGTCCACGACTTCCTTTTCAAGGAAATAATCCACTAGATAATTTTATGCATGCTTATCAAACATTAAGTTTGGTTTGCTTGTACCAAACAACCTAACCTGTTCGATTACGGGTTCGAACAAAACCTTACAATACTTTTGCGGGCAAATGTATAACATGTCTTAGATTACGGGTTCTAAGGGACCAAATCTTTGATTACGAGTTCAAAGATTATGGGTTCTAAGGGACCTAAAAGATGTGATTGGTGTTTTTCCAACTATGAAGCCTTCAACACGTGAAAAGTGAAGGCTTCTTCCTAAGGCTTAGATACTCAATCTGCAAGAGAGAATCGACTTAGATACAGCAAGAAGCTATGATTCTAGACTCGATTTAGAATGGGGATTCTGAGAGGCTAGAAAGAAGAACAGGAGGAGGAATGGACACTCTACTTCTACTGAATCTTCGACTGACACTTGTTCTTGTTGTGCGAGAGAGAGAATGCTTGAATTGCTTGAATGCTTCTTTGCTCTTGTCTTCTGTCTGCTTTCGCATTATGGAGACATCTATTTATAGAGAGCGAGATCAATTATGTCACAGCCCCAAATCCCGAGGGACGGCAAAAGCCGGAGTGCGACTGGGATTGGATTAAAGAGGCGGGGAAGAAAGGGGATGACTGAATAAACATACATAGAAGACAACACAATTTCAATGAACAAGACTTTATAACAAAAGAAGGAGTTGATCTCGAAGGATCACTCGGACAAGATCTTGAAAGATTCTAAGTTATAAACATGACTCAGGCTACAGTGATTTAAATATATACCACAAAAGTCTTAGAGTTTAGCAGCGGAAAAGTGAGTTATGAAAACAAGTCTTTCCTATCTCTATTCAACCCTAACTCAACCGTCCACCGCTGCCGTCGCTTCAACCTGCACATTTAGAAAACATATGCAGGGCTAAGTACAAAAGTACTTAGTGGGCACGTTGCCGAAAACATAATCATAAGTATAGATAATCAGGCATCTCATTTTATAGCGCATCGGGGTTTTCATTTAAAAGAGCCCGTGCCTATTAAACATTTTCTTTCTCTTTTTCATAAATTAGCTTGCAAGCATTTTTCATAGATGTTACGTTCAAATCTTGACCAGTCATAATTCACCGTGGTTGGCTACCCCTCAACAGGATACCACATACACCACAGGCTACAAGTGCACTAACTTTGGAAAGCCCCTTTTGACTAATTCAAAGCCGATCGTTAGTTAACCCCTTTTGATTAACTTATAAGGTAAAAGAGAACTCACATAAAACACAAAATAGTTCATGCCATAATTATCACTTTGAAAACACGATTATCAAAGCGATAAAGAAAAGGGTTTTCGAGCATTGCTCGTTTTGTTTCATATATATAAGGCAAGCGCACCTTATAAGTTACAGAACTATTAAACGAGTTTTCTGTCGTCGATCCTTCGTCTTATCCCGAGTGCTGACTTCCTCCTTCATCGTAAATAGTCATAACTTCGATAAGTCATCGAGTCGAAAAAAGAAAACGGAAATTGAAATCGAAATTGAATTAGTTCTCACTTGTTCTTAAGCTTTTAGGCCTTTGCACGCTATTCTAGATTCTTTTAATTAAACGGGAATGAGAATCGAATATTTCTTATTGAGAACTCTTACTTGACGCTAAGGTCAGTAAATTATGATAGTCGATACTTGGAACGACTTAAAAGATCGAAAGAAATTAAGTTGAGAAAAAATCAACTTAAGAAATTATGTTTTGAAACTTCACTGCACAAGGCAGAGCTTCTGAGGACTGCCCAGAACATAGTATCCCGAAACAGGGGAGATGCTCTGTACCGAATGAAAGCCAAGGAAGTCTAGTTTACTCTCCAATTTACGGATCTCAAATCCGATAAACGAGCTAAGAGATATGGCAGTTTCCGGAAAGGGTCGCAAAACTGCCGAAGTTAACCCTAAGGTTTGATAAAAAATCGACGTGTGACTTCCTAGGTTCGTTTTATGTTCTCAAACCTAAATTCTCACGAAAATTATACAACAGGGCAGTCAACACGTATTTCCATACGTGAAGAACTCTTTTTTTTTTATTTCTCGTCTATAAATACGACGATCAAAACCTCGTCATTCAATCTAACCAATTACTAAACCAAATCAAGTTCCTAATTCAATTCCTAATTTCTCGATTTCAATTATAACCTATCATTTCATAACTCGGATTAACACGTCGTCAACTATGAACTTGTTCACTTAACGATAAGATTCGTTTTATTTAATTATTTTCTTGGTTCGACTTTTCCATCGATACTTAGGCCCGTTGCTTCGTTTCTTACCAAAATTTCAACGTTATTAGAATCCGATTAAATTCGACAACATTATTTGACATCTATCAAGACTCAATAGTAAGTGATCCATATCCTTAACTCATTAACCAAACTCGGTTTATTTATGAATTTTCGTCTCTTATACTTTACCTAATATTTTTAGAATAATTCCAAATAATTCATATAATCCTCTAACATCAATTATAACATTAATGCATCATCATTTCCTTAATAGAATTAAGCTACATCAAAACCCCTAAATCCCTTAAATTTTCGGTCATAATATTTAAATTAGGAGAGGTATTTTTTTCATCGATTCAAACTATTATATCACTCCTAAGTCCATTACAACATATAATATTCATTGATTAATCCTACAACATCTTTAATTGAATTCCAATGTTGAAACTCTAACCCCTAAAATCGGTTTTCATCATTTAGTTAGGGGATTTCCATTATCTTTGCATCAATCCTCAATTAAACTACTCCTAAGCTCAATTATACAATCAATTAATGAATTAATTCATCCTATTAAAAGACTCTAATTTTCGGTCATAGTCTAGAATTAGGGTTCTCGATTTTTCTTCATGATTCGATTCGTAGAACTCGATTCTAAGCATCCTAGAACATGTATCGAACAAGAAAATCACATGTTATCATATCCTCAAAGTTTCGAAAAAAATAAAAGATGGGGAAGAGGATATTTGTTCGGTTCAAACTAGAGACGAAGCTCTTACCTTTCGTAATATAAACTCGGATTTGGATTTGATCGGTAGACGGAGGAGCTTTGATCTTGAAGAGAGCTTGAGAGGTGCTTCAATGGAGGAGAAAAGAAGAAGAAATGAGAGAGAGAATGAGGAGGTGGGGTGGCGGTACGGAGATGAAGAGAAGGAGGATGATGAGTCACAATGGTGACTCATAAAGTAGAGGAAAATATCTAACAAACATAGTGACTCGCTAAGGAGACGTTTGGCGAGGGAAAATTTAACGAAATAACTCGTTTCTAGCTCTTAAACGCCGTTTTAAAAGTCGAGAAATATTTTTCTAGTTAGTTACGGAATTGACGAAATCTAATTCGTCCGTTAGATTGGAAATAATTTACGTACTCAAAAAACCTAATTCGTTTTTCAAAAACCGAGAAAAAGTCGGGACGTCACAGTCCAAAATTCGTCCGGAAAAACATAAAAATTAACTTTCTCCGGTGAACTCGTCTTGAAGAAAAAGTGAATGTAAATTCTGACGAAATTCGATTCCGAGTTTCAGGGTGAAAAACTTAACGGGCGCGAAAACCCTAATACAGTAGTCATTTGTCCGATTTCAGAAAATTATTTTCGGAAACGGATTTCACTGTAAATCTTAGAATTTAATTTCGTGATCTTAGGCGTGCAAAGCCGTAATTATTATTAACTTTCAATTTTTAACGCAGTAGAAATTTTCCGGGGTACTACATCCTACCCCCCTTACGAAAAATTTCGTCCCGAAATTTGCATATACTCCTTTAGACTGTTCGGGGTACTTCTTCCTGAAATCTTCTTCGAGCTCTCACTTGGCTTCTTCTTGCTCGTGATAAACTTATAATATCTTTACCGATCGAATCAACTTGGTTACTTAAATTTTCGCGTTTTGCGATCCAAAACCGATATCGGCTTCTATTCATAACTTAAGTCAGATTCAAGAACAACGTCTTGCTGACTTATAACGTGCTTAGGATTATAGACGTGTTTTTCTTAATTGTGAAATGTGAAAACATGTTAGGGACACTTCCTAGATTTGGCGGTAAGGCCAATCTATAAGTAACGGTCCTATTTTCTCGAGAATCTTATAAGGTCCTGAGAACCTTGGTCATAATTTACCCTTAACGCCGAATCTAACGATTTCTTTGGAAGGCATAATTTTTGAGGAAAAACTTTATCTCAAATTTCAAATTTAAAAAAAATTCTCATAACGGTCGTCGGCATATGACTTTTGTCGGCTTTGAGCTTCTTTCATTCGAACTTTTAATTTGCCGAACGATCTCGATCATTTCATTGACCGCACCTATTCCTAAATTTTTTTTTTGTCTTTAACTTATGAAAATAAGGCAGTTATTTAAAGCTTTTTCTTAAACAAAACCTCGCAAGGCGCAAAATTTATTGCAGCTCGATTACTATCGTTGTATGCGAATTTAATTGGATGAAAAATTTTTCCAACTTGCGCTTGGATCTAATATTACCGTTCTTAGCACGTCGACGAGTACCTGAATGGTTTCCCTAGGATTATCGATCCATCTGAGGGTGAAAAGCTATACTGAAGTTAAACTCAGTACCAAACTCCTTCCGCGTCGCGATCCAAAATCGCAAAGTAAAATCGGCATCTCTATCCGATGTTATTGTTTTTTTTTGGTACTCCGTGCAGACGTAAAATCTCACGCACATATAACTATGCTAACTTCTCCGACTTGAAGGTAATCTTAATCGGTAGAAAGTGAGCTGATTTTGTGAGTCCATCCATTACTATCTAGATGGCAGTGTTTCCTTTTCTGGATTTAGGCAAGCCTGTCACAAAATCCCTAGCTCTATCTTTCCCATTTCCATTCTGGGACATCCAATGGCTGCAACAATCCATACGGTCGTCGATGTAAAGTCTTAATTTGTTGACAAGCCAAACATCTTTCCATAAACGAGGCAACGTCTCGCTTTTGTTCATTCCACCAGAAATCTCTTCTTAAATCTTGATATATTTTCGTACACTCTGGGTGCGCTGCATATGACATATCGGGAGTTTTACTGATGATATCGCATTACGTCGTTTCGTAAAAATCCTCTGGTACTTCCGTTCTCATCCTTAGTCGTAGCTCCTTGATCAACTCATTCTTCCTCTACCTCTTATGAATTCTTCCTCACAATTTGGTGTAGTTACCAGTGCCGTTGTTCGACCTGTGATAGTTGCTGACGTTTCGAGCACTTCTATATCCATCATCTCGGATTCTCGCACAAGCGTTTCTTCTTCAATGAAGAGATACCTAAACTTAGTTGGAGTCTTACGACTGAGCGTGTCTACTACGCTTAGCTTTTCCTAGATGGTAATTGATACCACCATCTTAAGTCTCATCTAATTCGTGCCATCTTCTTTGTCTTATGTTACTTCCTTCTGCTCGAATAAGTACTCCAGACTTTCGTGATCTGTGAAGATCTCAACTCTTACACCATATAACTAGTGTGTCCAAATTTTCATTGCATGCATAACGGTTGCGAGTTCTAGGTTGTAGGTTGGATACTCGACTTTATAAAATCAAAGTTGTCGTGACACATAGGCTATCGCTTCTCCATCCTTGCATTAGTTACATCATAGGTCTGATATTCGTGGAAAATTGTTGCGCGTTCTTTCTCATTCTTGGAGTAAATGAGAATGTCGTTGATGAGTACTATGACGAACCTTCCTACATACGGTGAAAAATCCTATTCATGGAATCCATGAAAATTGATTTATTATGTGAGTTCTAGAAAAAACATGTTTAGTGATTCCGTGTTTTACGTGATTTGCATGCAAAAACTTTTTGAATTAAAAATGACTAAGCATGTTAAAATTGATTTTAATAATCAAATTAGACCTCCACAATTGGTTTTAGACGAATTAAGTTGTTAGGCTCGTGCAAACGTCCACACGATCGTGGCTTGCACGTATTCTATTAACTTATAGATTTTGTCGAGTAAAACTTCTAACAACATTTTAATCTCGTGAATAGTGGGAGTTTTGCGTGTAAACGTCCACACTATCGTGGCTTACCTGTATTAATTCTCATAGATTATTCTATGAGAGATTAAAATAAGATAATTAATGAAATTGTTTACAAGACGATGTCGTTCTAGTAATTGCATCAATATGTGGGACAATCTTGGATTAGTTAAATTGTGGTCTGTGCTTAGATATTTTCTCGAATTCAACTCCCCATCAGAGTGCATTTTCGAGATAATATGGTCTAGTAAGGTTCATTTATTAATTTTATTTGTCATAAGGTTAACTTAACATAAGATAAAATTAAAAACTGGGTGTTTGGTTGAGTGGTACACATGTAAACGTCCATACTATCGTGGCTTGCGTGTAAATCACTCGAGCTAATGAAGGTTTCATTTAATATTATTTTATCAAAAGGTTACAATATAAATGATACGAACGTTTTATGCAATAATTGTGACTTATGTGCGTTTTTGAATGTTTAAATTTTTTCAGATATGACTGTTACTCCGTTGTTGAATGTGCTTACTGCTAAGCCGCTTACCGGGCCAAATATTTTTGAATGGAAGCGCAATTTGGGATATGTCCTAGATGCCGAAGAGTACCACTTTGTACTCACTACTCCTACGCCTGCAGCTTTCACTACAGACTCCACCGATGCTCAGAAAGAGGAGTCTAAGAGGTTGCATAAGGCCAATTGTATGGCGAAAGCCTACATGATGACAACTATGACCTCTGGGTTGCAGCAGCAGCATCAGTCTTTGGACACGGTTGCTGCAATCATGACTAACCTCGAGGAGCTATTCGGTGAGAGTGACCGTTCCACCCGATTTGAGATCATGAGGCAAATCATGAGCTCGAAGATAACGGAGTGCGCATCTGTGCGCGAGCATGTGCTCGGAATGATCAATCATTTCAATGAGCTGGACATGCTCGGTGGAGGTATCATGGATGAAGCTAAGGTCGACATGATACTCCACACTCTTCCCAAGTCCTATGAGAACTTCCGCCTCAATGTAATAATGAGTAAGAAAGTGTTCACTCTAAATGAACTGCTCAATGAACTTGTTGCTGCGGAAGGGGTTATGGGAAAGAGTCCGCAAGCTCTTGCCTCTTCTTCAAAGGGTTTCCATGTTTCACCGAAAGATGGAAAGAAGTGGAAGGGAAAAGGAAGTAGTGGGAGCAAGAGGCTAGGCCCTACCGGCGGTATTAAAAAGCCAAAGGAGAAGGGTGAAAGTGCTTCAAGTGCAAGAAATCTGGACATTGGAAGGCTAACTGCCCCCTGATGGTCCCGATACGAGTTCTGGTGTATGGGAGGGGGGGGAAACACCAGATGCAACTTTTTAAAATAACCCCCAAAAAAAATGCAACCGAGTAAAGGAACTCAGTTGAAATCACAACCGAGTAAGAAACACTCGGTTGGAAGTGATGTGCTGTGCGGAATGTGGTGGAAATAAACTCATAAAAATTAACTCACGCTTTTATGCACGGTTGGTCAAGAACCAAGACAGTTGAGAATGTTAAGATGCAGTTTGTATGCTGGTTAGTTGGTCAGTTGAATATGCAAGAAATAACCAAAAAAAATAAACGCAAGCACACAGAGTTTTACGTGGTTTGGAGAACACGGGGAGTTGTGAGTCCACACAACTCTGACCAAGTTCTTCTGGACAAACCACACAACTTATGTGGGCTGTGCAACCGTTAAGGATAAGTTTGCGGGTACTTATCAACCTTACAATTTAGTTTTCGGGTACTAAACAACCTATCTACTCAATTCCGGGAAGAGTAGGGTCCTAACACTCCTTTTGAGAGGAAGTGTGAAAAAGATGGGTTCCAACTAAAAGCTCGAACACGAAGTGAGCTTTGATCTAACACTCTATGAACTCTCACAAAGTGATGTTCTCAAGGTTGGATCTAAAGATACAGAAACTAATTCTAACACTCTAGAACTCTCAACAAGTGATGTTCTAAGAGGATAACTAGTTAAGCTTGAATACAGAAAGAAATTGTTCTTTGCTTGAATATTTCTTCTCGCACTTAGTTCGTCACGTGTGTGTCTTGTCTTCTTCTCTGTGAATGAAGGTCTCTATTTATAGGCGGAGAGAATCAACTAGCCGTTGGAAGAGCTGTTGATCTCTGTTCTTTGATAGTGATGGCTTGTCTCTCATTTCTGCAGACTTTCTGGATTTAGCAACTGCATGCTTCTGCTTTCCATCTGAGACAGCCTTGTGTTGGGCCAAATGAGGTAATGACAGAGAGTCAAACCTTCACGTGACTTCCTTATTTGAAATTCAAATCTTAACAACAGACTTCCAACAAGGATGGTCTGTTGAGATTTTCGATCTTCATCTGAATTGTTTTTCAGCTGATGTTCTCTCTGAAAGCTTCTGACTAGACTCTCAGCTGAGTTGAGCTTCATGCTGTTGACCTTCTTGGTTTGAGGTCCTACAACTGATGTTCTGAAACTGAACACTCAGTTGTCTTCCTTGTATCATATCAGTTGGGTTTGAACGCTCGGATGACTTTCTTTCATCTGATGTTCTCTTCCCTCTTTCTACTTCTCATCTGATGAACGCTCGGTTGTTCTCCTTACAACTGATGTTCTATCGCTTGAGTGTAACTTCCCCCTTTATCAATGCTTCATCAAATGAACGTTCAGTTGTCTTCCTCACAACTGATGTTCTATCCGAGTGAAGCCTTGTTGCCGTCTTCAGCTGGAGTCTTGTAAAGATAAAATCTTAACAAATGCTCAAACAGCGAGCCTAACTACTAACATTAGGATCTGGTAACATCTACTCGGTTGGGGTCAGTTGGTTTTGGAATCAATCAAAACTTTAATAAATTTCCCAACACCCCCTGTTGAAGAAGGCTCAAGGGGTTTTTGCGGACAAGAGAAGTGAATAAAGGGGAGTTGAGTGTCGCTATAGGAACGGAAGCACGAGCAGACGTTGCAGCCATTGGCGATGTTCATTAATCTTTTGAGAATTCAGTTTTAATTTTGAGAGATGTTTTATATGTGTCAGACTTTCGGCGGAACTTGATTCCTATGATTAAGTTTTGGAAAGACGGATATTATATTCATTTTGAGGGTCGTGTGACTTTTATGAAAGATGATAAGATTATTGGTTATGCACATGTTGTTGATTCTCTTTATACTATTTATTGTTCACATGCTATGAGTTCTTTAAGTAATGCTTTAACTGTTAACCAAAAGAAGAGATCGAATTCTTCTCAAGAGAATCAAACTCTTCTTTGACACCTAAGATTGGGTCACATCAGTCTAAGGAGGATCCAAAGATTGGTTTCCGATGGAGTCTTGGGTTCCTTCCAAGTCGAGTTCATCCCAATCTGCGAATCATACATAGAGGGAAAGATAACGACTCGACCTTTCAAGGCCAAGGGGTATAGAGCCAAAGAAGTGTTGGAATTGATTCATTCCGACTTGTGTGGACCTATGTCGACTCAAGCTCGTGGAGGTTATGAGTATTTTGTCACTTTCATTGACTATTACTCAAGATACGGGTACATCTACCTGTTGCGCTACAAGTCCGAGTATTTTGAAAAGTTCAAACTATTCAAAGCGAAAGTAGAGAAGCGACATGGCAAAAGTATCAAGTTGTTGCGATCTGACCGTGGCAGCGAATACCTCAGTAACGAGTTTAAGGAGTACTTGTTGGAAAGTGGAATTACATCCCAATTGACTACACCTGAAACACCCCAACAGAATGGTGTGTCGGAGAGAAGAAATCAAACACTTCTGGAAATGGTTCGATCTATGATGAGTTATGCATCTCTACCTATTTCATTTTAGGAATATGCTTTGGAAACAGCGGCTCACATGCTAAACTTGGTTCCTTGAAAGTCAGTGCCTAAGACACCATCCGAGCTATGGTCCGAGCGCAAGCCTAGTCTTAACCACATCCGGATTTGGGGTAGTCCAGCACATGTTTTGAACAAAGAAGCTGACAAGTTGAGTCCGAGAACCAAGGTGATGTTGTTTGTAGGCTATCCTAGAGGAATGAAAGGTGGTTATTTCTATTGTCCTAAGGATCAGAAAGTCGTTATTAGCACTAATGCGAGATTCTTGGAAGAGGACTATATGATTGGCCATAGGAAGAGAAGTGACATCATACTTCAAGAAGTTAAAGGGGAGGAGGTGATTAGCGCTCCAGTTGTGCAAGACGAGCAATCGTCGGAAGTTTCACAAATCATTAATACTAAATCTGCTATAGAGCTTCGTCGTAGTGGGAGGGTAACTCAAGGAAAGTTGCCTAGTCGATAAACTCTACTTAATGAATCTAAGGATTCATTGGATTTAGCAGTAATCGAAGAAGATCCCTGGACTTACTCTAAAGCGTTAGTAGATCCTGATGCTCTTGAGTGGGAGTCCATTACTGCCATGGATGTATACGAGAAATGCGAGCTTCCTAAGGGTTGTGAAGCCATAGGATGCACGTGGGTATACAAGAGAAAGAGAGGAGCAGATGGAAAGGTTGTGGCCTTTAAGACGGCGAAAGGTTTCACCCAAAGAGAGGGAATCGATTACGATAAGAATTTTTCGCCAGTAGTCATGCTTAAGTCTATCCGAACTCTTATGGCAATGGCTGCTCACATGAATCTCGAGGTATGGCAAATGGATGTCAAAACCACGTTTCTAAAGGGTATCTTGAAAAAGATAGGGACATCTATATGTTGCAGCCGGAAGGATTCATAAAGAAAGGTGAAAAGCATCTTGTGTGGAAGCTAAAGAAGCCCATTTATGGACTTAAGCAGGCTTCACGTTCCTGGAACAAACGTTTCAATGATGTTGTTCAAGGCTATGGCTTTAAACAATGTGCAACTGAAAGTTGTGTTAACCGGGTATGTATTGATGGGAGTCTAGTGTTTCTAGTGCTTTATGTCGATGACATTTTGCTCATTAGTGATAATGTGAATGTACAATCGAAAATTAAGGCATGGTTATCCCAGCAGTTTCAAATGAAGGATTTGGGAGATACAGCGTATATTCTCGGAATCAAGGTCTGTCGTGATCGATCTAAGAGAATGTTGAAGTTATCTCAAACAACCTACATTGATATTGTGTTATCGCGTTTCAGCATGCAGAATGCTAAGAAAGGTTTCTTACCTTTCAGACTTGGCGTTCCTCTATCTAAGGCAATGTGTCCTACATCACCTAAGGAGATAACGGACATGAAGACGGTTCCTTATGCTTCGGCTGTGGGAAGTCTCATATATGCAATGCAGTATACAAGGCCTGACATTTGCTATGTTGTGGGCATGGTGTCTAGATATCAGGCTAATCCTGGTCAAGAACATTGGATTGCTGTAAAGCACATACTCAAGTACCTTAAACGGACTAGAGAGTAAGGGCTGGTATATCAATCTGGTGATCTGGTTCCGGTAGTTTATGTAGATGCTGATTATCAAGTTGATAGGGATCAGCGGTATTCTACGTCTGGCTATGTGTTTAAGCTAGGAGATGGAGCCATTATGTGGAGAAGTGTGAAGCAGAAATGCATTGCATTATCTACTATGGAAGCTGAATATGTGGTGGCCTGTGAGGCTGCTAAAGAGGCTATTTGGCTTAGGAACTTCTTGGCGGAGCTTGATGTAATTACTAGTTTGCCGAAAGGTATCACAATTTATTGTGATAACGAGGCTGCAACTGCAAATTGCAAGGAGTTTAGATTTTATCAGACAACTAAGCATATTGATGCAAGATATCACTACATTCAGAAGCTTGTCCATGACGGCGATGTGGATGTGCACTGTTCGCTATTTTTCTTTAACACGCCGCAAGTGCACGGGTGCTATTGTGTATATGGAAGCAAGGTCGTATTCCACAGAGACTGATTTAACTTAGCAAGTACTACTTTCAACTATTATCCTCTATTTAGACTACGAACTTTAATTTTTGGGTTTTTAATGAAACTAATTAAGAAAACAAAGAGCAAATAAAAGTAAACAAAAATATGTGAAGATTCAAATAAGAAAAAGGTATCCTAAGGCTTTGATTTCAATGGACAAATAAAATTCAAATCTCAATCAATCAATCAATTAACACTGGGACTCGACTCTTCTTAGAACAATCACAAAGATAGCTTAAACCTACTCCCGTAGTGAATAAACTGTTGATCACATGCAAGGGTTTTTGTTCCCGACAAACATCATATGCATGCAACTCCCTAAAGATCCTAAGATTAATGCTCTCACACAAGGCTCGTCCCCTCCCGGTTATTTTGCAATGCGTGTCCTATGTTCCAGTTCATGTATTAATCCTCATCTCTCGACTATTGAATTAACACAACTAATATGCAAAATTGGTGGCCAAACAATCAAGCATGCAAGACAAATCAAGAACATAAGAAAGAAGAGAAAGTCGTAATTGATTAATTGATTAAGAATCAAAAATTAATTATCCATCTACTCTCTAACCCTAGGATACAAGAAAATTAGCTACTCATAATTAAAGCAAACACTCAATTAAAAGAAAAGAATTCATAAACATTAAATAAGAAAAACTGTAGTCAAAACAAATCTCGTCTTGAACTCTTGAACAAGTCTTCAAAACTCCAAGATAAAGCTAAAAGAAAATAAAAACTAAGAATAATAATAAGAGAGGGGTGTTTAGATGTGTTTTAGAGGACATATATATATAGGTGTGGGGAGTACAAGGTTGTATCCTAGTAGGAGTAGGAAATAACCAAAATAGGAGAAAATAACCAAAAATAGGATAAATCTAGAAAATTCACGTGTTGTCTGCGTGTATACTGGGCCTGCGCGCAACGTTTTTGTTTTGGCCCGTTCTCCTTCGTTATTACTCCGTTTTTTGATCCGTTTTCGCCTACGAACTCCTATCGAACTGTACTTTCATCTTATCATGCTCAATTTGCATAAGATTAACTCCAAATTTCTGCAAAATCAAACAAAGTACGAACGAGCATCATATTTCACAAATTAACAATACTTAAGCACAAAACTCATTACAAACATGATTTTCCAATATAAATTGACATCAATTAAGCTTATAAAGATAAGAAAATCCATGTTTAACATGCACAAGGTGGCAGGAGTTGATAATCTGATTGATCCATTTACAAAGAGTCTGCTGGCTGTTGATTTTAACAGACATGTTGAAGGCATGGGGCTGCGTTTCCTCCCACACTAAGTTAAACTTTGAGTATAAGTGGGAGAAGTTGTAATAGATTGCTAGAGGAATATTAGTCTCATTGTATACTAAAAGTTTGCTTTAGTATAAGTGGAAGAATTAAAGGGTTGTATACGAAAGTAAGACTTTTTGCTTATATACAATTGATATTTATTTCACTATAATTCTTCTATCTAAAATGTTTATTATCGCATATTAATTATCAGTCCAATTATCTCAATATTAAAGATTATATAGTGTGTTGTAGATTACAGATGATTATATAATCTGCATCTTATGAGATATCGAGACAACTTGGACGAGTTGTTGGTTTAGATTGTAGCATAATAGTATTAAATAGTTTATCTTGACTATTTATTTATGCTAGTACGTTAATCATATTAAAAGGATCACAGTGAGATTAATTCTTTGTTCTGACTTATTAAGAATTAAAGATCTCGGTGACTTAAATAGTCTTAACCTTAATTGGTCTTATCAGTATGAATAAGTGTCTGACTATTGCTTTGATCTATCATAAATGAGAACTTAATAGTTGTTCGAAATTTCTTATTTTGGGCAATGGCAGTTCTTATATGATATTGATAAAGCTGCAATAAGGATTTGTGTCCTATGAATAACGAGATGATGATATCCTCTCGAGGAACTTAATAAGTTTATTATACTAAACCCTAAAGGTGGAATTAGTTCAAGTATAATAATAAGTTTAAGTGGTAGCACTCGAGATAATTATTTATTAGTAAATAATTAATTGATTAATTAATTACTGTCAGAAGAATTTTAATTAATTAATGAATATTTGATAATCTTAAACACGAAGATTAATTAAGTCTAATACTAGCCCCGACTCAACCAAATAAATAAGATGGTAAGTCAGTATTAATTCTTTAGTGGAATGAATTAATATTTATATCCAATTTATATTCTAAGCTGAATTAATTATGTCGGATATTATCAAGTCAATCTTATTTAAGCTAGTAGATCTCTGAACTGGCCCAATGGCCTGTGTCTCTAGTGGGCTAGGCGCCTACTCTCCTACGGCCCGTAAGGGTTGTCTAGGTTCGATGAATATGAGTAGTTATTTATATATAAATACAAGACTCATAAGACTCATTACTTACTTGCATTCAAAGCAACTAAAACCCTAGAGTGAGAGAGAGAAATCGGCGCCTCCCCACAGTAAGAGAGAGAGTTCATAGTTCGATCCTATCCATCGATGAGCTTTAGCCGGGAACAGTTTGGAAGGTCAGTTTGGAGTCGTTGTGCACCAAGTTTGCAGGTATTTCTTACGAACATCCTATGATTGTAATTAAATACGTAGGAGCATGCTAGGTATGGATTTTGTATGTGTTTGTTAGATAACCATAATTGATCCATGGGTAAAAAACGAATCGGTTTTCAATAATAGGTTCCAACATTTTTCTAATTACTCCATAAATTACTCAACAAATTACTATTTCTGATCTTCTTTTTTATGCGCCGTAAAATTTAACTTCCGCCAACTCATTCAATAGGCTATATATCCCGATACGAATGTTAGACGACGAGTTCTAATAAAATTAGAAAGGAAAAAAAAAATTTAGCATGGTATTTTTGCAAAATCAAATAAGAGAGCGGATGGAAATAGTAATTTTTTTTATTACATGATGTGTAATTTTAATATCTTATGTGTTGTGTGTACATATAATTTCAGCATTAAAAAATGGTCTATTGAAATGAGATGTTTATATAAGAGAAACAAGAGTCTACTCCGCAAGTGTCCCATTTAGCTTTTGTTCTTATTCTCCAATAAATGTCGCATTCCAAAAATGTAGAGTAGAATTATGATATTATCTTCATTTTCTAGACAATAGATAGGGCTAAAGAAACTAATTTATTGACTATTTTTATATTTATTTTTAAAAGTGGGATATACTTATTTAAAAATAGACGGGGTTGAGTTGGGATAGAGGGACTATTTTATTGTTATAAATGATATTCTTACATACTTTCAATTCAGTATTGTAACTAACTTATTAGCTATTCACTTGAACCAAAAGCTATTACTCCCTCCTGAGTCCAATTTTAATAGGTTTCCTTAACTTATTTAGACATGTCATTTCTGTACACATGAAGCTTCTAATATTTAAGAAGACATATGGACAATAAATGTGCGAAAATTTGTTAATGACTCAGGGCAGAGATTGACATCATGTAGGCTATGCTATGTGTAGAATTGTATGGCCTATGTCATGTATAGTAGGCTAGTGGCATTAGTTCGCTAGAATATTTCGTGCTCTCTGGTTTAGTCTGGTGTAAAACGTATGCGTCTTTAATGATAGATACAGTTATATCAAAGCAATAAGCAAAGTAAGAAGAAAGTTGCAAATTAACAACCACGATGTAACATATATAATTCCAAGTAAACTACTCTTAAATCCCCGATCATGTTCAACATGAAATTTCTACACCCCGGGATCCTCAAATATAGTGTTAAGGTCACTAGAAGGTTTTTCTTTTTTATTTTATTTATTTTTTATTATTATTATTTTTATTTTTTTGTAGTGATCATAATCATAACCATTTTGAGATTTTAATCAAAATATCTTTCCATTCATTAAATTTGCAGTTGTTATCGGTTCAAAATTTTTAATTCAAGTTTGTTATACAGTAAATTTGTCAACAGAGAGTGGTGTATATATCTCTAATTTATTTATTTATTTATTTTGTGAATAAAGGAAAGATAGATATGTGCTAAAATTGAGGTTATATGACTATTCTACTACCAGATTGTATTTTGAGGACCAAATCGTTAAGCTACCAAATCGTGAGGTTTGTCTTCTTTTTCCTTCTCGTACTTTTTTTGTCTTTTTAACATCATATTGTTCTCTTGCTTAATTAGTGTACATTTATCTTAATTCTATGATTTATTAAATTCAAGTTAATTAGGTAGTAGACTCGGATCGATTAGATAAGTTTTTTGTTGTTTTCCACCCCCCCAAAACGAAGACACTCCTTCAGAAACTTTTTTTTTTTTTTTTTACATTTTATTCTGAAATATTATCACGTTAATAATAAAATACTAAAATCTAATTCAGCAATAAAAAACTAGAAATAATTTAAAAAACAGGTGAAGCATTCCAGCTTTTTGACTATATTGCATTATTATATTTATGGCAAATTCTTGGGTAAGATGCGTCTCACAATGTGAGACCGTGCGTGGCGCGTGCACTCCACGCGCTGCGCGTGTTGTGCACGCGTCCTTTTTTTTTGCAATAAAGTCCATAAGCACGCGTCCTTTTGGAAAAAGTTGGTGCATATCAATACTCTTCACCATATCAATATATGGTGAAGTGCATATGGGCTTATTGCAAAAAAACAAAAAATCGAAAAAATTGGTGCATATCAATACTTTTCGATGTGCATATCAACATAAAATGTTGTGCATATGAATATATGGTAAGTGCATATAAAATTATTGCAAAAAGAAAGGCCGCATGCACAACACGCGTTGCGCGTGCACTGCACGCGCCACATGCCCGTCTCATGCTGTGAGACCTGTTGCACCATTTATTGTCATGGCAAATATATTATTCAAATCAATTTTAGCTGTCAGTGAAAAAGTTACTTTTCGTGGGATCCACATCTCTTATTTTAATCATGTCACTAAGAGCATTCATAGCGGGATGTCGAGCGCCAGGTCGACGCCGGAGTCGACCGCCGCTCGACCCAGGAGGTGTCGACATCGCTGTGGTGTGCTCGACCTAGGCAAGGTCGAAGGGTACGTTGATGGTGGTGTCGATTTATCGACACCACCATCGACTTCAAGTTGGCAGCAAATGGGGACACGTGGCGTGTCCCCATTGGTCGGTGCTATTTTTTTCTTAGATTAAAAAAAATTAAAAATATGTGTGCAACGGCTACTCCAACGGGTATATCAACGTCTACATCACACAAATTCACTATATATACCCCTTCATACAATTCACACACCGCACCAAATTCTAATCTTCATCCATTCATTCATACAAATCCAAAAAAAAAAATTCACTCTTTTTTTCCTACAAAAAAATAATGAGTTGACCGGGTGCAAGCTTCAATCATGAAGAGGAGGAGGAGCGTCGCCGCCGCCGTATCGAGTTGGCTCAGCGATCCATGGAGCTTTACCAACAAGCATACGGGTCTGATTCGTCGGATGACGAACCGGATACGAGGACGTACCTGCACCGAAATAGTGAGGAGGCCGAACAACGCCTCCGACGAGATTATTTTGACGACCACCTATATGGGGTGATGTTGTCTTTTGCCGGCGGTTTCGAATGAGCAAGAGGTTATTCATGAGAAAAGCTGAAACTCTTGAGGCTCGGGAGGATTATTTTCTTTAACACCCGGATGCCACTGGAAGATTGAGATTTCACGGCTTTGTGAAGTGCACCGTTGCTCTAAGGCAACTCGCCAATGGTGGAGCAGCCGATCACTACGACGAATATCTGCACTGTAAAAATACAACGGGCAATCAGATCCTCAAAAATTTCTATCGGGCCGTCAGATCTGCTTTCGGCAACTACTATTTGAGGCGGCCAAACGAGGCTGACATTGCTAGGATCACTGCATTGTACGAGAGGGCACACTGCTTTCCCGGGATGCTTGAAAGCATCGATTGTATGCACGGGGTATGGAAAAATTGTCCATCGTCTTGGAGAGGAATGTACACTGGACGACATCGTCATCCAACACTCATCCTTGAAGCTGTCGCCTCCCAAGATATGTGGATTTGACATGTTTATTTCGGTGTCGCCAGCTCTTTGAACGACATCAATGTGCTCAATCAGTCACCCCTGTTCAGCGACGTCCTCAATGGGAAAGCATCGTCAACTGAATTCACTGCAAATGGCCGCCCGCACGACATGGGATATTATCTCGCTGATGGCATCTATCCGAAGTGGGCCTCTTTCGTGAAGACACTCAATGCGCCAACAGATCCGAAGAGAGCCCGATTCGTTTGGATGCAAGAAGTTGTGCGTAAAGACGTTGAACGGGCTTTCGGCGTCCTCCAATCTCGTTGGGCAATTTATAAAGGGCCCTGCTCGCTTGTGGTTCCGAGAACATTTATGTGACGTCATGTATGCTTGCATCATTCTGCATAACATGATCATTGAAGATGAAGGACTTAGAGCAACTCAATTTAATGCTGAATCAACCCTACCAATGTGGAAAATAGAACCTAGGTCCCAATCATTGAAATCACGCTTTCCGACGATAGATCCAGATCTAACAAGACCCCGTTGTGGATGCTCTAATTACATAAGGATGGGTGTAGAGTTATTTCGTGAAAACTGAGTATCATTATGTTTTTTTTTCTTTTATACAATGATATTTTTTCATATACTAGTTCTTTCGTGAAAATATGATGATTTTTTGGTTCATACTTTTCCGTAAATAGTAATATTTAATTACACAAAATTATATTTTTTTGGTTTATTAATGTTTTGACTAATAATAACGGTAGATCATATAAAGTTTAATTATTTATATTAATTTTTAGTTTAATATGTGGACTAGTTTTCACATGCACGTATAAAATAACATCGAATAAATTATCAAATTAATTAGGTTATGAGAAACTGATATATATTTTAGGAAGAAGTTCAAATATAGCCACCTCTGAAAAGAAAAGTGCTAATATAGCCACTTTTTTTAAAATGATCAAATATGGCCATGCATACACGACTAGCATACACGACCAGCATACACGACCTAAACTGGTCGTGTATGCTGACCATGCATACACGACTAGCATATACGACCATAGCAATATACACAATAATGCACACACGAGTAGCATACACGACTATATCAGCATACACGACCTGAATACACGACTAGCATACACGACCATATCAGCATACACGACCAAATGGTCGTGTATGCTGGTCGTGTATGCAAGTCGTGTATGCGTGACCATATTTGATCGTTTTTAAAAACGTGGCTATATTAGCACTTTTCTTTTCAAGAGTGGCTATATTTGACTAATTCTCTATATTTTATTTATTTTTTACAGCTGATTTTAAGTGGTACAACCACTTTGGTACTACTAGATGAGAGGCTACGTCCATCTCGTCTCACACCTTCAATGATATCCAAATTCAACCAATTCCTTATCACACACACCAACAACGATCATCGCTAGCTAAGCATCTAATTAAAGACCAGCTTCCATTTTAATTCTATTCAAATTTATTAACTTTTGTAATCCATATATCTTCATGCACTTCTTAATAAATTCTTGGACCTTTAAATTGCCATTGTTTTGCTTCTTGCCGGTGGAAACAAATTGTTATGTTGTGTCTTGGTTTTAGAGGCACACTCCCGTGTGGTCAGCCGCTAGATGAGATTTTTTGTATTTATTTTTATTTTAAAATTTTCTTTAATTAATTAGAAATTAATAAATCAAAGGGAGTTTATTAATAAATAAAGATATTTGGTCTCATCCTCGATGCTGAGATCTAATTCTGAATTGATAATTAATTAAATTAATAAATCTCAAATAAAATTGAAAATAAAAGAACCACTAAAAAGGGGGGAAGAAAAATAATTGGCAGACACATGCATCTAATAACACACATAATTATTGTAAGAGCCCAAATTTTCATCCCTATAATTTTTTTTTTAAGAATAAGATAACCATTATAATGTCCCTATTTCCCGAGTATTTTGAAAATAAGATAAGTTAATGAAAGTTTTATTTACAAGTTCAAAAGAGATTTTATTGTAGATAATAAAATCAAAGGAATTCAAATTTCAAATTCATCATGCATCACATATCTATGTGTTTCAATTATTCATGTGGTTCTATTTACATTTAAAATATTAAAATGTGATTATATGAATACGTGACTATGCGATTGTGCGATTATGTGAATATGTTATTTGATTAATTAGAAATAATTAATCTAATTGGATAGAATTATATAACTTTGACAATGTGAAATTATTCCGTATATCTTCTCGTCAATTTTTAGAAAAATCCGTCTAAGATTTAATATTCTATATTGAGCTCGTTAGAACTGTAATATTAAATTCTATTAGAATATCGATTGAAAATATGACTCGGCTAAGAAATATCACGCCACAATCTAAGAAGCGAATTAAGAGATAAAAGTATATTAATTTATTTTATAAATATACATGTACTTGTGTATGTGCTGGTAATTATGTAAATGTGTTGTACACGTGTGTGTGGAGGTGTATAATATAGGTGAGTGTGTGCTGATAGTGTATGCGTGTGTGTATGTTACCGTGTGTGAATGGAAAGATAAGGAGAGAGAGAGAGAGAAAGCAGTTGTCGAGAGAGAGAAGGAGAGAAGAGAAAGAAAAGATTTTCTGCAGGTTTCTCTTAAGTATGCTTATTTCACCTCCAAATTAACCAATAAGAGAAGGATTAGTCTAATGATGATGTTTAACCAAGTCAATCCCTACTTCCCTAAAACCTATCGCGACCCTCTTCAACCATACATACTTGCTGCTCCAACATCATTAGTCTCTCAACCTATCAAAACACAGCAGCAACTCCACTCCATCTCCAAAATAAAAGCAAGCCCAGCACTCTATCATCTTCATCCTTGCGGTAGCACACGAAAGCACACACCCACCACATTCACAACTCTCTCACCATCACCACCCTATTGTCGCCGCCGTCGGGACTCTACGGAGAGGGAGCAGAGGAGCAGCAACTAGCAGCAGCTGGACACGAGAGAAAAATCGAGAAAGCGATCGAGAGGGCGATCGAAAGTTGAGAGTTTGAAGGCTAGGTATCTCGGCTCACTTTCATCCTCTTGATAATCTTGTTTATAACTATAGGAGCATGTTTAGGTGCATTAGAGGTTGAGCATGGCTGAAAATGATAGGATGTGAGTGAGCATGTTGGAGTAGAAGTCTATCGGTTGTTTTGTTACATTTCGATAATATTTGTGACTTTGTTTGATGTCGAATATGTCGGGAATCGACCCCCTTATATCTCTTGTTATATAATTTGCATGATGTAGGAGATTTGATGAATCTTTGTTGAGATTTACGGCTTAGATGAACTAAACATAGAGATCCAAGTTTGAATGTTATTTCATTTTTACAACATGTTGCCGAGATAAGTCGGTAGCTTTTTCAGTAGATTAGAGTGCTTCAAATGCTTTGAAATTTTTAGATGTTGTTCTATGTCATGCCTTCTATGTACCTGCAAAATTTGGAGGTTTAATATTAAGTAAACTGAACATAGTATCTCCTAGAAAATGGTTGCACGAACAGTTTTTGAAACCGCGTAGTCACCTTCCGATGAGAATAACTTTCAAACCGTGGAATATTTTCTATTAAACTCAATTGCATGTTCAAATAGAGTTAACAATGTCTCTGTAATGATAAGAAATGCATCATCATGTCAAGTATACCGTGCATAAAAGAACCTCTAGAATATGGATGATGAATGGAATTCAGAAGTCGCTGCATGCCAACTGTTTGATAAAATGCTACGCAGATTATTCAAGCACGAATATGAATACAAAAATAGTTTTCGGCATATAGTTGTATTGGCTTGATATTAAAACTTGTTTCCAGTATAATGAGGGTGAATTAAGTATTGAATTACATAATCTTTGAGCATGTGTTACTAGTTTTGGTCCAAGAGTTGATTTTATTAAGATGAGGAATTATTGTGTAACTACTCTTATTCATTTCATTGTAATTCCTAAACCGTAGCTAATTTATATATGAGGTCAATTTCATGGTAAAGTATGCAGTAAGAGCTTTTGAGAATGATAATCAGTATATTTTTGTCATTCTTGATCAGTTTGTTATGATACGTTCAACATGCCTACTTGGAAATAAATTATTGCACGCCAACTGTCTGTATAAATTCCTCAGCGAACTTCTTAATATTAAAAATCAACTTTGCATGATTTTATTAATTTGATTAAGTGTATTGACTTTATTAAATGATATATGTGCTGATTATATGTATATATATGAATCCAAAAATTTACTAATTATTTTTGGTGAATTATGTTAAAGATTATGTTCCAAAAATATTTATTTGAGCATAAGTATTGGATGAAATGCATATGTAAAATATATTATAGGAGCATCTTATGTGTGTTACGTGACATGACATGAAACGGATTTTTAATATAAGAATAAATCGGGAATAGGTGGACCTAGGACATTGTTATAAACCTCGTTGGTCTTTCTTAAATTAGAGGCCTAAGATTATTAGATCGTCTTGTAGGAGACATCGGCAATACTACTCAAGGAACCAATTTACCTAACAAGAAGTGAAAGGTGAGTTCCTATTTTCAAACCGTGGGTTAGAACCCTACGGAGGTAAATTTCGGGTTAATGAACCCTAAGCTCTTTCTCAAGAAAATGATATGCATGCTTATTACTCATTGTTGTGTTTACCAAAGAACGGGTATTACTTCCGTTATCGGTTCGCACCACAGGGTGCCGACCACTATTAAACGATCGGTCCCCGGCTTTGATCGAGCAGGGGTGTGTACACAGAAGACTGTTTATGGGTGAAATCAAAAGGGATTTCCCATGGCAGCAACTCGGTCCAATTGACGAGGCTAGCTACCCCCTTGATTGTCCCGGCTGGTAACACGATGGAGTAAGTAAGTAATTGTGCGCACTAGACGAGCTTTGCTCTAGGATAAAATGTTTTACACTTATATGGGATTCAAATATTTTCTTTTCAAAGTATCGTCCCATATATGTGAAGTAGCAAGCAATATCCTTGTGAAAATGCTGTGAGATAAAATGTTTGCCAAAGAGGGCAAGAACTCACTGAGTACGCTAGTACTCAGCCCAAAATCTTTTGTTTTAAATGCAGGATGAGCGACGGGATGGAAAGTGGTGTGATGGCTTCCGAGGTTAAATGGTTGGCGATCGTTTAGATCGTCATCGCTATTTTGCTTATCGTATCGTGGTAGTTCCATATTTTAATATGTAATAAATTAGACAAACTTGAACTCCGAACTTATTTCCCTTTTCTTTTATTTCGATTTCCCGATCGCGGGTAATCGATGAAACTTTTATTTTGATGCTTCCGCCGTACAGGGTCCGAAGTCTTCATACTTCGAATCCTAGCTATGATTTGGGCAAAGTTTATTGTTGAACAAAACTCATTTGATTCTATGATCATGTTTACTTATTAAACATGTATCCTATTTCTATTTACTTTTCCAAATTAAAACGTTTTTAAGTATTCTTTCCTGTGGCGATCCGGTCGATCCGCATAGGCCGGGTGACGGGTCGTTACAATTATGAACTAAAAAAGGTAATCGGCCGGAGCAAGCATCTCATGCACAAACCATTGAGTAGGCGCGTGAGATACACACTTGGGGAGGGGGCGCATCGGAAAAGCGCGATCACCACACTGTGTGGTTAGACTTAGATGAGTCCGTGTGTGTTTTTTTATATATGACTAAGATGTCTTCGTATCCAAGTAATTGATCAAAATTATGTATCTGTGGTGGTATAACACTAGTGTGGTTAATGTTGAAACCACAAAATCTCATATTCAAGTCGGCCGAAATGTTACATAGACTTATTGAAAAGTTGGACTATATATACATGGTAGACCGATATTATATATCCAATTAGTCATATTGAAGTGGACTAATTACCAATATACTCATGATCGAGTGTTGATGCTAGCTTGGATTCAAGTTCAGTCCGGATTGTTTATAGTTTTGTGCAGATTTCAGTTTCTAATACAACTGACACAACTAACTTCCTAAACCTGTGTGGGCTAAAATAACTTTTTTTGTGTTTCTAATTATTCGATAAAATTAACAACTGAATTAAAAAAATCACGCTACGATGGATTCGAATTCGAGATCTTTAGCCTCAACCATTAATCACCCTACCGCTAGGTCAACATAAAATTCATTTTGTTCGTGTCAAATAATAGCCTCACCAAAATTGTCTAGAAATTAATTAAAACGGTGTATTTAATATTTTTTCTTTTCTTTACACTAGTTTTATTTTTGGGCTATTTTTTTAATGGGTTAGTATCAATGTTTTAGACCAAAATTTGCTCGTTTTATCGAAAGAGTCAAATGCTTTCTTGATATGAGTATTGAACTGTCTATATCCTTCGATCAACACAATTTGTGCTGGGGTGGAATTTATTGTATCTCAGAAGATACTTAGTATATCTAAAATAAAATAAAATAAATACTTTATAAACTCTTTGAGATATACTTTTACTAAAGACTTTATCAATACATCACGAATGTGAATATGAACTAATCATATATAATGGGTTTCCAATTCAACTAACAAAATGACATAACACGACCGAACTTATTTTGTACAAAAATAAAATAAATAAGATCCACTCAATTCATGTATTCGATTACGATGTATCACCACAAAAGAAAGACATATACATTTATTTCTAATTAGTATACATTTTAAGGGATGTTTGGCTGAGCTTTTAAGTTCGTTAAAACAGCTTATAAGTTGTTCATTATTAAGAGGGTGTTTGGTTGAGCTTAAAAGCTCCTTAAAAGAGCTTTTAAGCTCCTAAATCCTTAGTAATGAACAACTTTTAAGCTGTTTTAAAGAGCTTAAAAGCTTAGTCAAACACCCTCTAAGAATTTAGGAGCTTACAAACTGTTTTAAGGAGCTTTTAAGCTCAGCGAAACACACTCTTATTCTCACAACATAAGACAAATAGAATATACCTTTCTCGTTCTTGTTCATTTTCAGATTTATTCCATCACTGTAGTATCTAGAATATACATCACTGTAATAATGAAATATTTTAATGTTATAAAGCAGTTGATGTCACAATTTTTTAATTGCTAATTACATGGCAGCGTAAGTATAATTATGTTTGTGTAACTATAGAATTTAATTTGTTAAAACTTATTCGTAGTTGATTCAGCTAAAATCATGATTATGCAATATATTAATTCTTTATTATGTGTTCTAATATTTCAATGAACTAAAAAGGGTCAATTGCATGTCACACCAAAAAATAAAAAACCCATTTAGAAAAACTAAAAAAAAACAAAAACAATCCATTTTTATTTTTCTTTTTATTTTAGATTGAGGGATTTGTTCCAATTGCATGTAGGAATCTTGTGTATGAAAATTTGAGAATTTTAAATCACTATAACCTTCGCAACATGTTTTTGATTGAATATTCTGTTGTGGTTCATTTGATAAGTCAATATGGTGGATTTGATAAGAAATTGTGATACATTTGAAGTAATATATATTTTTAATGTCTAGAATTGTCAAATGTAACTTGATTATTTGTTGGAATATGAAACCTCGTTCTTGGATATGTTGGTTTTGGATACAAAAATTACATTTATCTCATCTTAAATCAGTTGTCTCATAATTGTGATACATTGTGCATTAGAATAGTAGTAGGTAATCTATGAAAAATGTTAATTCATTCTGAAAATAAAGTGTGGTGCATCTGACCAAAAACTATGGTGCATCTAATTATGTATTGCGGTGCATCTAGGTAGGTGTTGTGGTGTATTTAGGACTTCATTGTGATGCATCTAACTGAAACTATAATCCAGAAATGGAAACAATTAACTCTTCAAAAGCAAGTGAACCTTGCTATTGATACGTAGCGAATACTATGGATCAAAAATCTTGAAATTAATGAGTGAATTAATGCAGAATACTTTTCTTTTTCTTTCAAAAAATTTTATTATCATAAGATAGAATGTTTCCTAACTTGTTTTTTTAGTAACTATACTAAACAAGTAGACTTATTGTTCTTATTTATGACCCGTGTTAGGTCGGGCGAGAAAGTGATTTATTTATTGTTCTTATTTATGATTTTCAATCTATGATTTCTAGCTCCATCAATTGATTTTCTTTGATAACTCTAAAGATTCTCATGTAAGAACCGAGTTACAAGCTCGTGCAATAAAGGAAATCAAAGACAAATACTGAACTATATAGACAACAATATTAGAAATACAAAACGCTAAATTGAAATTATAAGAAACGATTAAAACATACTTATGTAGAAGTTGCCCGAAGGAACCCTTCTTCCCGCAAGAGGATAAACGCTCGGGTAGTGTTCAGGGATTAACAGCTTGTCTACAAAGGTAAACGACTTCACGTCTCAGAGGTAGTAGCACCACAAACCTACGAGCATCGGTGAAATGGACGATAGACGAGAATCGAGTTTGACACTATATAATATGCAAAATTTTCAAAAAAAAAAATAGATGCCGATTTTCCATTATAAAACCATGCAAATGAGATGCTTTATATAGGCAATCTCACCTATGGGAGATTTATTACATATATTGATTTGCCATCACAACATTTAGTGTTGTTATATGGGTAGCTGTTATGGGATTTACGCATTGATCAAAATCAATTCAATTTATTCCCAAGCATAAATGTCATGGCTGTAGCTGTACACAACTAAATTGCTTTAGCAATTAAGGTCGGCGGTTTACAAAATTTAAAAGTCGACTTTTTATAGCCATACAATATAGGCCTTGTGTTTTGGAACAATTAATTGGGCCGACTACAAACCATTAGAATTGATTAGTTTGCAAACTAGAGTGAGCCGATCCCATGCCAAATCTTAATTTCTTTGATATTGAGTTAGCAATCTCAAGCCCGAGCTAATCAAAATTTAATACTCACACTCCAAGTCCGATTTCGAACTAGTTTCTTTAATAAATTTATCTACAATAAATTCAACTTCAATACCATACAAATATAATATTTCTCACTCGCTAAATAATAATTTGAAAATATAAATATATTCCGATTATTTACTCGACAAATAAAATAATTCTTAATTATTTAATTCTCAATAGTTAAATAATTTAACTGCCATAAATAATAATTTTTAAACCACTATTTCCAACATCTTATCGTCATCATAAACTTTAATTGCACCTTATAAGAAAATAGTATAAATTAAGGTTTCTTCAATCTAGATAACAGGTTGTCTTCACAAAATTCAATACGAAACAAGTTTACCTATAAAACCTACATAAATGGAAAATTAAATAACAAAATGGAATTAAAGTTATTTTATCTAATATCTAAAATAATCAAAATTGTGAAATAGTTGATATGCTACAAATTTGGATGAATACCCGAATTAGTCCGTCTAGTATTACTCCAATTATATAAGTAACCAGTTAAACTCGTCCAACTCAAAATAAATAAAAAAAAAACAAATAAACGTCGATTTGATCTGTTGGCACTTGGCTTGGCAGTAAACCAAATAAAATCATCTGTGTTAATTAAAAAGTATTTCAATTCACATAGATAGGCAATAGAATACATAAGCTCAACACAAACCAAAGAATGAAAAGCATAAGCATAGAAAAGTAGAATTACAAACTCGGTCAAGAGAGTGATCGATCGATCATGGTTTTTCAAGTGTGGTTAACGTGAGATTAATCCCATGCTGGGGTTGAAGAGTGATGACGAAGGAAGGGGCGTGAGCGTAAGACGGTGAAAGCTCGAACGAGAAGCGTCGAAGGATCATAGCTAGAGCTATTTTAGTCTCCATTAGGGCAAAATTGTTGCCTATGCAAACCCTTGGACCCGAGCTGAAGGGGAAGAAGGAGAGCTTATTCTTTGTTGCTTTGGCTATTCCTTGAGAAAATCTCTCCGGTTTGAACTCTTTCGCATCTTCGCCCCACAACTGTTGGTCATGGTGGATCAAAATAATCGGCAGCAAAACGTGTACTCCAGCGGGAAGGCTCATTTCTCCTAGCTTCGTCTCGTTGTGGAGGATCCGGTTGAATATTATTGCTGGCGGATATAATCTTAGAACCTCGTACAGAATCATTGTTACCTGCATTGGTGTGACATAACATAATTGTTACGGTAGGTATTGCAAAAAATAATGTTTCATCTCATACTTTTATTTTTTATTTTGTTCTATTGTGAACTACGTACTAGTGGTGTATTGATGGTATTGTGTGTGCATATGACCTATGTGCCTTGATATAATAAAATATGAGAGAATTGAAGCATTGGGGAAAAAATGGAGTTGACCGGCCGGATAGAGTAGATAGATGCTAAGTAGTTCCTCTCATTGAATTTTAACATGTTAACTAAGTTATTAGGTCTATTAATATTAACTCCATCCAACGAAAGCAACAAGGTATATATATATATAATAGTAACATTTTCAGGCTAGTATTTGAGAAGATCGTATGAAGTTGGGAGAGTGTGACTTACAACTTTGAGTTGATTTAAGCCATCAAAATGGGGTTGATGTTCTGCATCTCCGAAAACCCTAAAAACTTCGTCTCTAGCTCGTTGCTGCCAGGTTTGATGGATGCTCAACATGAGCATTGTCCATGACAAAAGATTGGAGGTACTTTCTTGACCGGACATATAGAACATCTTGCATTCTTCGATCACTTCCTCCATCTTCAACCCCGCGCAATTACTTCCCTTTTCTTCTATTTCTTTCTCATTGCATTGCAACAACATACCTAATAGGTCATGATCATCTCCACAATCTCCCATTTTCAAGGATTTCGCCCTTTTCTTGATAATGGCTTTATATTGTAGGCATAGTTGGTTGTTGATTTCTTTCATTCTCCTGTTTCTCTTTGTTGGGACATACCTGCAATTTCATTTTATTTAATAGTTGAAGAAAAACTTTAATTGGTGTTTTATTCCTTACATTGAAGTTTTGAGATGGATGCAACATTAACAATATACGGACCTCCATCCGGGGATGTAAACGGACTGCAGAACTTGGCGGGTGAGCTCCGACTGCTCTTTCTGGAGCTCAAAAATCCTCCTTCCCTCTTCATGCCTACTTCCAAAAGCGGTTCGCCATATAACTTCACTCGTTAATTCCTCCAAATATGGCAGCACGTCTATCTCTATTTTCTTCTCCTCATCCACTTCCAACTTTTCCCACTTGTTTATCATTTCACCACAACTCCTCTGCATTGCAGGCACCATGTGCTGAAATTTTACTTTGAATTAGTTACTTTCAATTTCATTTCAACTATGTAAATGCATGTGCAATGCAATTAAGCTAATTAATAATTAATTCACCTTGAGCTTTTGGAGGTAGAAAGCTGGATTGATAATTCTTCTATGCTTAGCCCACTTTTGATCCTCATAACCGGATAATCCACAGATGAGAAATTTTGTAAGTGGGGTTGGGGTTGGCTTCTTGAAAATGTGATTGTTAATCAATATTTGCTTTATAAGCTCAGGCTCCATTATCAACACTCTCGCAACTGGACCAATCCATATATAGGATGCTTTTCCTATATTACAAATTCAATCATTCATTAATTTCATATACAATATTACCTCCACCAAGATTATTGCTATATATAAATATAATACAGCATTTTAAGATTTATTTCACATTTTAGGTCAAGTCATTACTATATTATTCCAAATATAAAATTATTATACTATAAATAATTTTTTTCCATAAAATTGTCTTTGAAATCAGATTGGGAAAAGATTGTCTATGATATATTACAGTATTATGTGCAACTTCACAAACAATCAATTAAAGGTTTTGTGTACAAATTTTATAAAATGTAATATGCATGAAATTGAAAAAGCACCAGTAATAAATAAATTGGATCGTTGTTTGGAATCAAGACTAATATTTCAACGTCCTTAATTTGTGTTATAAACTATGTTGTTAGCGACGCAATAATCCCTGTGTGGTTTGCAGGCTACTACACAAGGGATTGGGGTTTACCCAGTGTGCACCGAAAGTAACGGCTGCGGATTCCCACGACATCAAAAAAAAAAAAAAAAAAGAATGCTACCTATAGAGAGTGTTTATACGCCCTATCTTTTTTAAATTTAAGCAATACTTTGTGGTAATTAATAAACTTCAAAATCTGCAGTGGGGTTGCATGTGCGACCGTGGCCCAAATTTTCTTTTCCTTAAATAGAGGTTATCAATTTTAATTATAATTATTAGTCTACAGTTAGAGTTTAATATAATTAATTAAATTAAATTAAATTAAAAACTACAAAAAAAAAAATAGAAAACCCACTTGGGTGGGTATGCATGTGTGTGGCTTGCAGTTAAGAGGAGGCCTGTTTAATTTGTCCAGAGAAATAATTTGTCTGATTAGTAAGGATATATATTAGTGATTCCTGATGAATCTGTATTAAAAATCAACCTGTATATACTACCAATCTCTATAAGGATACTATCGTACAAAAAGTTAAAATATGATCGATTAAAAACAAACAACTCACAACGAATACTTATGTTTAAAATATGAAATATATTATGGATTACCCATTAAAGATAAATATGAAATTAGTACGATGAATTAAGCTATCCTGGTGGCTCCAGCTGCAGCACAAAAGCAAGTAGCATTTTCTAAATAAGTTTACTTAAGCAACTAGCTATATTAGTACCATGCATGATGGCTGTCATTAATCAGCGCGATTAATATATAGCTCAGACAAGTTAGTAAGAATAAATAGTGTACTCAAACAACAAGTAGCGCGATAATCATTCAGTCTAATTATTAATGATTAATGCTAGTAGCAAATAATTTAAAAAATACTGTATATTGCATTTTGTAAGTAGATTCAGCTGCAGGAGTAAACAGTGTACGTAGTAAGTATTAATAATAGCAACACTTAATAATTTAATCATGCATGGAACTATTAATTAATAATTAATTAATTGGTACCGTATTTCTGGATGATGTGGTGGTGCAGTGGCAAGACCCTAGGAACGACGTCGTCGGAGAGTTTGATCGGTTTGGATCTAGCCTCCTTGATCATTGCGGCCATGTCTTTGGTGTCTCCATACAGCAGCCTGTAAGGGTTTCCAGAGAGCCCTTGCGCCCTAAGCCGTTTTTCGATCTTTTTCGGCCTAATCCACACCCAATGCACTATCTTCCAACCCCCTATCACTACTGACAAAGCGATCAAGAAATATAAGATAGCAAAGGTTTGAGGAATAACCATGTTTTCCCTTTTTTTTTTTTTTTTTTTTTTTGTGGTGTTGGGAAGTGGGGATGCTATTAAGGTTAGAGGGGGTTCATGAGTTTGTTGCTCTAAATACTAAGTATATCGACCTCATCAATCAACATATATATATAGCATTAATGGAAGGTATATATCATCATATATATAACAGGTTTACTTGCTACTTTCCAACCACCAATCATGCATATGTGTTTTACATCTTGTGATAAATTAAGTGGGAATCTCATCCGTAATTTTATGGACCACAAGAGCTGTAATTTTGGATTAATGTGGGGTTAATCAAATCAAATATATAGAATATGATTAACATGTTAAGCTAGGTGCTACTCTATAGCTAGGACTACTAGCGTGTATACGTGTGTGTAGTAGGTGTGTTAAAAAAAATAAAAATAAAATAAAATAAAATAAAATAAAATAAAATAAAATAAAATAAAATAATAATAATAATAATAATAATAATAATAATAATAATAATAATAATGCATATATATACTTATAATAATAATAATATTATTATTATTATTTCTTCAAGGCATTATATATACCAAATTAGTATACATATGTTTTATTATTTTCTTTTGAAAAATGCATTCTAAACTTTTATATAGCGCATTCTAGAGTATTTCTTAATACACTACATGTATATAAGTAATTAATGCATAATTCGGCTCAACTATTTGTTTTTTAATTGTGGATAATGACTAATACATAATTTATTATCAAGGATTAAATTATCAAGAATAATACTGTATGAAAAATGAAATGCATTAAAAAAATTGCGCTTTATTCGTGGAAGAAAATTATGCATCGATCAAATACATTATTAAATGTGTTATATAGTAAAATGAAATGCATTGTTAAATTGATCCTTCCACATACGAAATAATGGAAGAAGAAAAAAATACATTTAAAATTATTCATTGAATTCAAAGTTATCAAATGAATTCAAATATTTTATATTTTCATAAACCAATGCGTGATATTAGGATAAAAAAAAGTAGACGATTTCAAATCCCTTAATTTTGGGAAAGAAAACCGTCCATATTAAAAGGAGAAAAATACCAAATTACCCCCTCAACTTGTAAAATCGGGTAAAATAAATTAATGAATCTTGACCTTAGATGATAAAATTTGGACGCCTCAGATTACTTCTTATTTCTTACGGGAAGAAGGTTTTGTATATGATCTCTCCCCTATATATATATAATTATATTATTAATTATATGGTGATTAGCTAGCAACACATAAAACACGGCTCGGAAAATTTGTATGCCCCATCTATGTTCCAAATGTTAAATAAATTGATTTAATAATTACATGAATATTAATTATAAAGTGACGTAACTAGAATTATTACCAAAAATTAAACTTTAAAATGTGTTTTAACTTATGGAACATTCAATCAAATATAACTAAAAGCTAATATTGACTATTAAAATTATAATTATAGATTCCAATTAATTTGATATAATCCACCCGAATTAATAATTACAAAATTAAGTAAACTTGGACTCAAGAATTTAAAATTGAAAATGAAAATTAGAGAAAAACTAAAAAATGAATTAAAATAAATTAGAGGGTCGATCCCTGAGACGTTAATAAATCAATCAAGATGATTCCGATCATGAGTTCCCTAACTTAGTTCAAAAAAAAAACATTTTAGAAAAGAGAAAGTTGAGAACATCCAACATTTTGCAGTCTATTTAAATAAAAAGAGTAAAGAGCATATTCATGTCGGTCACCTTCGTAATATTATGGAGATTCTCTATATACAATATTGTAATTTAGTACTCGAATTCATATATCACTTAATTTATAAAGAGAAATGATCAAAATACGAATTTTAATCTTCTTTTGCCTGAGGAATTATTTCATGCACTTGCTCATCTACGCAAGCAAATTCAGTAATAAGTGTTAGAAAACACACTTATATATTGGAGTCGCTATAATATATCGTACCCCTTCAACCAAAACAACAACTTGATCATGACTTACAAGCTAATGAAAACCATGTTAGTGTTGACACCAAACCTCTGGGTAAGAGAATATCAAATTTGTTATTCCATTAAACACATGTGATGGGAAGCTAATGAGGCGGCTCACGAGTTCAGTTCACACAAAAAAAAAATGATTCAGCCATTATATGGTTGGCATGATCAGTATTGGCCTTTGTGTGGCTTGACAATATTGTTTTCATAACTTCTTCTTGATCAATATATGGTCAATATTGGAGTAGTATTATTCCCCAAAAAGAAACTATATTTCAATATTTAAGATTAAAATTATTAAAGTATTATTCATTAATTTGCAAATATGATACATATTAGTGTGATATTGGAAAAAGTGTGATAGAGGATCTCAATTAGTCCGAACTTATTTTTATGGTGTGATTAGTCCGCCGTAGTTATATATATCTGTTGGTATACTATGAGACATGATGCGTTATCATTAATCTAACCATACGATAATTTAATCAGTTGACTTTTGGACAGCCTTTAATATTGGCATCATGGTACAGACTGTTTGTTGTTCACTAACACAATTTAATTTAAAGTTAATTAAACTAACAAACTAGGGAAATTCGGCCTTCATGCAAATTTATAAGCAAAAATTTCTTGATCATGTCCTTTCTTTGTGATGGGAATGCATAGTTTCTCATGATTAGTTTATGTGTAGTTTGATCAAATGAAGTCGGTAAATCAGAATAACATTGAAAAATGAGCAATGACTTTCACACTTCACATGTGGATTGGTGGGATTTCTCATAATCTGTGTGCCCATGCAACCATTTTTATGGTAAGATTCTAACATCCAACTACTCTAATACAACAATCTTGTCTTTAGATATCGTGATGCAATTTAATAAAATCACATTTCAATTAGGGCATGTATACTTAGATATTTTTGGGCTTTCAATTTTTACTTGTATGTTCATAATGAGATAAACACCTTAGGGTAACCTCAACATATATTCTCACACCATTATGCAATTACGACCAATTTTTGCCAAATGAATACAAAATACTCACGTAGCGCCAGCTGGTGTAATGGCTCCTAGTGTAACGACAATGTGGCTAATATATATATATATATAGGGATGAGTTAGTATAAAAATATTTCCTGGTGTGAGAACGTGAGAACATGCTTAAATTAATATGTAGTCATACTTAAATTTATAGATTGTCATGCTAATTAATAAATTCATGCTTTTTATATAAACGTTAGTGCTTATATAAGATCATGTTTGAATCGATATATATATTCATGCTTCAAATAATCACAATCATAGATCATACAAATATAATGTTTATATAAAAAGACATAAACATAATTAAGCATGATAATATATTAATTTAAACATGATTACAAAGTAATTTAAGCTTATTCTCACGTTCTCACGTTAGAATTAGTTTTTATATGAACTAATCCCTATATATATATATATAAGAAGATTAGCTGCTAAAAGTATCTATTCGAGAGTAGATTCTTTAATTTCAACCGAGCGAATATTCAAAATTATATCCTATATTCATTCATGACGGTACTCCTAATGGCTTGAAAGACCATATCAACGGTGTTTTCCATCTTGAAGATAGGACATATCCTGTTATACAAATTTTTGAAATGATACTTTTATTTTCTTGCCTCCCGGCCACTCGTTAAAAAGATCTATTGATTGATGAGCGTCGAACTAACATACTAAAAAATAGCTGTTAATTGCCATCAAATATGTTTGCAATAATTAACTATTTGTTACATAAGATCCGACAGGATAGTTTTTCGAGAAAAAATAGAAAGATATTCCTAGTTGCCTTAAAAATAGATGAATACTGAATAAAACGACAAGGTTTTAAGTTTCCCGGCCTGCTCATGACAATATTCGCTCTCTAAGAAAAATAATATCATTGGCTGCAGGTATAATGTTGGAACAATCAACACACAAAATTAAATAATCGATACAACCTTAATCCATCACAATTAAGTATTTTGTTTTCTAAAGCTCAATACGTTAGAGTTAATGCATTCATGTTAGGACTATAAATCGTAGAAGGGGACCATTCTATGTATTTGGCATTATATGACAAGCTATAATATTTTTACACAATTAAATGTACATATATCCGTCGTTTTTTCTGACATTGCATGAATATATTAAGGTATCACGACATATTTACGTTCTCGAAGGTTGTATAATTATGCAAGGATAATAATTTTAATCCCAGATCATAAATGTGAGAGAGTATGATATAAGTTGCTATAGCTATGCAAATAAAGAATTATATATGCAAATTATTTATTAAAAAAAATAGACAGGAATAACATTATCATCTTAGAAACACTCAATTTAAGTGAGTTTGTCTACGTTACAGAGTAATATAATAGGCAGAAACCATATTTCATTTGAACTTTTTTTTTTAATCTCTTAAGATCTACGAATTTCTTTGGCTGGATTTTTTAATTTTCACAAGAAACTAAGTAATTTTTTAAGTGGAAATGCCACATGGAACTACCAACACGCATCACTGCCTTAGTCATATTTTATTGTGCGATGGAATTATGCTCCGGCGATAGATCTGATTTTTCCAAAAATCAGGATAATTTAGATCGTTTTTTTTAAAAGTCATAATTGATTAAAGCGTGAAAGATCGGGATAGGTACGCATATTAATCCAATCATTATAATGTGACAATAATTTTTTGATGTAGTAAACAAACTTTTTTTCTGAGGTAATTAAAAGATGTCTATAAAAATAAAAATTATGAATCATAAAAAGACATGTTTCAACTGGAGATGAAGCCACTAGGTAAATCACGCATTACATAATAATAATAATAATAATAATAATAATAATAATAATAATAATAATAATAATAATAATAATAATAATAATAATAATAATAATAATAATAATAATAAAAAGAACGCAAATGTATCTTCGCTCTTCTCTTCTTGTGGGATGGGATCATCGAAAAAGACTACATGTGAACGAAAATTATATACTATAATACTGTAGGGATCTATCGCATATTGAGGAGATGAAATTAAATCAACTCAAAAAAAAAAAAAAAAGTGACGGAGCTAGAAATATTGGATAGGGGTCCAATTTATCAAATGTTTTATTGAGAAAATTATACTCGTCCCGGTATTAGGGTCCGTTTCTTTAGGCACGAAAATTAAGAAAAAAAGAATTAAAGATGAAAAGGTGGTGTTCCACATGTTCACTGTAATTTTATAGAATATTTAATTCTTATTAAAAGTGTTTTATAGATCAATAAAATGCTTTTAGGTAAAGATGTAGAAAGAAGAGAGATCGAATAGTCTAGGGTTTAGGTAAGGATATAGGTTGATTGAGAAATTAATTAGATTCTAAATTAATTATAAAAAGAAATGTTATTAATAGTGGGACACCCCAAAAAAGAAAACACGTAATCAATATCGGGAGGAAATGAGTAATAATTTATAAGTAATTATTTTTAAAAATATAAATTAAATATATGAATACATCATTTCTCGTCTATTATTACAAGTAATAAGAAAATGTGAAAATGGATATGTTTGTGTAAATGTACACGTTTATGCTTAAGAAAATTGGTCACGCCATTAAACATCACGATTACATGATTGAGCTAATTATGTAATTGTATAATGATACGATTAAAATTTCAAATACATGATTATACAATTAACCTAATCGTGTAATTGTTTAATAGCACTGTCACAGCCCTAAATCCCGAGGGACGACCAAGCCGGGGTGCAACTAGGGGTTGGACTAAAGAGGCGGGGAAGAATGTGGAATAACTAAATAAACAAACATTTATAACAGAAACTACTATAAACTTGACTTTATTGAATGAAAAGGGAGTCAATCCCGAAGGATCACTCGACAAATTTGTTTCAGAGTAAGCTCGGTTCAAAGTATGAAAACTTAGACTGATAGATTACACAACAAAAAGTGTATTAGCTTGCAGCGGAAAAACGTAGAATGATATCACATATCAAATGTGAAATCGAGGCTCAAATGATAACACAATTCTTCTTTCTTATAAACGACCTTTACTCAACCTCCTCCGCCTTCGTCACTCAACCTGCACATTTAAAAACAAACATGCAGGGCTAAGTACATAAAGCACTTAGTGGGCACAATGCCGAAAACATATCATACTTAGTATAGATTAGTCATGCATCTTTTCACAAACACTCGTAAGGCTTATACTGATGTTCACTTAATTCTGGATAACACACTGAAGGTTAACTCAAAATCCGATCGTCTGGATAACACTCTGTGGACTAACTTAGAATCTGTCCCTCTGGATAGCACTCTGTGGGCTATCTCAGAATCTGATCGTTTAGTTGGAATCTCTGGATAGCACTCTGTGGACTAACTCAGAATCCAATACTCTGGATAGCACTCTGTGGGCTAACTCAGAGAGGCACAAGAGAATTCACATATAACAATTTATCATACACTGATAGTTACTTTAATACATACTTATGAAAGCAACAAGTAAACACTTTCGAGCAATGCTCATTTTATTTTGATAGAAAAGTCCACCTCAATCGTTTACAGAACAAACTTTAACCTTCTGTCTTCCATCCTGTCTTCTAATCTCGACGTCCTTCTTCTTTGAACGCAAAATATCACACTTTAGTATATTTGGTCGAGACATTAAAAAGAAAACAGAAAATCGAATTTGTTTTAGACTTTTAGGCCTTTGCACTTTACTACTTTCTTTTGATTAACGAATAAACGAGACTCGATCAATTCTCGTTTATAAACTGACTCGGCTCAATTACTCGACATTTAGGTCAGTAGGTAAATGGATGTCGATAACTTATAACGACTTAGAAGTTCACAAGGAACGAAGTTAAAAAGGATTTAACTTAAGAAATCAAGTTTTGGAAATTTATGCCCAGGTCAGTAAGTTCATACAGAACAGGGTACTTCGAAATAAGGGATGTATCTTATACCAAAAGAAAGCCACGGATGTCTATCTCACTCTCCAATTTATGGATCTCGATTTCGTTAAGCGAGCTAAAAGTTATGACAGTTTCCGTAACACATCGCAAAACAGTCCGCGTGGAACCCTAGTGCTCGTTAACTCGACGCACGACTTTCTAGGTTCGGTTTATGCGATTCCACTTTTATTCTTACTAAATTTTCATCTCAATACAGTCTACATGCATGTCCTTTAATCGGGTTCACATTCACGTATTTTGATTAAACAAACGACGAGCATTTCCTTGTCATTTTCAACTATCCAATTACTAAACCAAATCAAATTTCAAATTCTATTTCATTCATCAACTTCTCGATTCTTAACTATAACTCATAACATCTCGTATCTCGGATGAAATGTCGTCAACTACAATATCGTTCGTCAATCCATAACAATCATTATTATCAAAAAGGTTTTCCTTATTCGACTTTTCTATCGGCTTTTAATCTTGATTCTCCGTCTCTTAACGAAATTTCAATCTTTTTAGAATCCGTTCAAACTTTACGGTGACGATCCTTAACTAGCAAGATTAACATAGGTTCGAATCACAAACCTAAATCATTATCTATTCTCGACTTATTGACGATTGCTCGTCTCTTACTAAAAATCCTACGTTCTCCGTTTTCGTTCAAATTTTACAACAACGATCATCATCTAACAAACATCTCTAATATGCAAACCATATTCTAAAAACATTAACGAGCTTCAACTTATCGACGAGTTTCCGTCTCTTACGTTTTTCGTTTTATTTTTAGAAAAATCCCAATTAAATATATAATCATTCTCATACATGGTATATCTCATTTCTATTAATCATTCGAGCATATCATAACATTTACTACATTGAATCAACCAATCTTCATCTCTTATGCTTCAACTTTCATTTTTAGAAAAATCTAAATCAATTCATATAGTCAATTAACAACATGTAGATCACTAATCTATCGATCAAACATCAAAGAAATCGAACTACGAAAAACTCCTAAATCTCTCAATAATTTCGGTATTAGCATAGATCAAAGGGGGGTGATTTTCTTCATGATTTCAATCCATAAAAACCATTCCTAAGCATATTATAACATTAAAATAAACTTAGAACTTGATCTCCTACATCTCTTACCTTTTTCGAAAATTCCAAGAATTAAAGGAAATGAATTTTGCTTGGATAGAAATGAAGAGGAAAGTCTCACCTTAACAATTATAAACTCGGAATTGAAATCGATCGGAAGATGGACAAGTTATGGAGCTTAGATGCTTGAATAACTTGAGGAAGAACACATCAATGGTGAAGAACAAGAGAGAGAAGAGAGAGTTGGGGGAGGTGGCGGTTTGGGAGGGTAGAGGATATGAGAGAATTGTGATATTTTGTGTAGATATTATGCTAAAGTAGGATGACTAACAAGGTAACTCACTAAGGTGCGTTTGGTTGCGAAACTTTTGACGGAAATATCTCGTTTCCGGGTCTCAAACGACATTATAAAAGTTGAGAAATAATTTCTTAGATGGTTACGTATTCGACGAAATCTAATTCGTCCGTTAGATTAGAAATAAATCACATACTCGGAAAACCTAATTCGTTTTTCAAAATCCGAGAAAAAGTCGGGACATCACAGTCCAAATTTTGTCCGAAAAAAATAATAAAAACAGATTTTTACTAACTTACTCGTCTCGCAAAAAGAGTGAATGTAAAATCAGACAGTTTCTCGATTTGAGTTTTCGGGCGAAAATTTTATCGGACGTGAAAACCCTAATACAGTAGTCGTTCAACCGACTTCTGGAATTTATTTTCAGAAACGGATTTCACCGTTAATCTTAGAATTGAAAATCCTTATCTTAGGCGTGCAAAGCCTTAATTAATTAGAAAATTTTTATTTCTCGTCGGAAGAAAATATCTGGGGTATTACAAGCACGATTAAAACATGAAATACACCTTTGTGAAACAATAAATTTAAATTCCCCCCAATATATTTAATTTAAAAATTTTACTACTAGTAATTTGAAAATTATTAATTAAATATATATATATATATATAAGTATTAAAAATTTAAAAAAATAAAGAGGGGGCCCGTGACCCCCACCCATTATAGCTCCGTCGTTGGCTGTAACTAACTCGTCATTTTCAATTCGATAGTTTTGTTTTCGATGATTATTGTTTGAAGATGTCGGTTAGTTCAACTTCGACTCGGTAAAGATCTCTTGATAAATTAAATAATTATACTCGATCTAAATAAAATTTTTTAATCGAATAAAACACTATAATACCATATAAGTAGAATTTCTACACCATACAAATATGGGACTACTACACTATTATATAAGATGGGACTACTACACCATCAAATAAGGTGGAAAATCTATACCGCTTTCAGGAGGAATTAAATCCAAGACATCTCGCTATGAAAAGACTTGTGGTGCCTCAACTAAACAATTAAACTCGGCCTCATCGGCAAAATGGCGTAATACGTTTTAATGGAGTGATAGTTCAATTCTACACCCTCCTCCAGATAGCAAGCTTACTCGTTCCTTTTTCGTTCAATCCATTAGTACAATCTCATTCAAAATGAAAATATTTAATTTCTTTTATGCTTGTTTCCTAATAATCTTCCAAAGCAAGTAATTCTTACCATTGGAATCGGGTAGTATTTAAAGATTCAAATTCTTGGGTTAAGAATTCTAAGTCAAAACCTCATCTTAGCAATTGCAATTAGACAGAGCATAGCCGCTCCGAAACCGACAAACCGCCCCGAACCATTCCGTGACCGTAGTGTCGGTCGGTCGGCCACGGTTCCGGAGGCGGCGGGTCAACGGCGGTTTCAAATTTTCCAAAAAGTCAATTTTGGTGGTCGCCGGCGGTTTTCGATTCTCCCAAATTGTAGCCGACCAAACCGACCGATGTATATATTTAATTAAAAAAAAAAATACTGTATTCAATAATAGAAATATTATAAGTTTCTAACCCACCCACCCAGCCAGTAACCCACTAACCTAAATGCTTCTTCTCGGTCCTCACTCGCCGCTCCCTACCCTCTCTCCCTCGCACACTGTCATTACCGTGTTCAACTGGCACCGCTTCCTCCCACCGGACCACCGTTCACTTCACTCCAGATCTACGGTTCTACTCACCAGACCACCACCGCCGCCTCACCCTTCGCACTGCAACACCGCCTCCTCCCACCACCACCACCTCCTCACCCGTATTGAATCTGTTGAGACGGGGCAGCAGCAGCTGGCGACTGAAAATGCAGCTGAACCGCCACCGCTGGGCCATCCACCACCGCCAGCTAAGGTTTCTTGAAGTTAAGGTTTCTGCCCATATTTTGTGAAAATGGCGGTTTGAGCTGACCCGAAACCGAAACCAACCGTAAGGTCTCGGACGGTGGCGGTTCGGCCCAAAATCCTGGTCGGGGCGGCGCCGGTTTGCAAATTGAAGAAAAGTCGGCCCGTCGTTTTGGCAGTTCGGGGCAGTTTGGGCCGACCCGAACCGCTGCTCAGCCCTAATTGCAATGTGATTAAAAATGACAAATTTCGATAACTTTGGTCTAAGCCGAAATTTTGACAACTAAAGTAGAACGACTTGAAACTGAAACTAACAGTTGAGTGCAGTTTTTCATTTCCGGTTCGATCTTGCTCGCACCTAATTTACTAAAATCAAACATATGATTTCCATAATATACAGTATCATTGCCAATTCACAATATCTAAGTTACAAGATTTCAAGTTTACATTACAATAAAACACTGTAATTGCATGCATCACATTATAGGGCTGCCAGAAATGTAATCCATACCAACGACGTACATATACGTAGATGTATACAGTAAAAAAAAACACTGTTTCAGCTCAAATATACAACCCAGGCCAGTTCTTCAGATGTGTATTGTTCCCTGTACCCTAACCTGTGATTCTTCGAGTCATCAGTCGTCGATATTAGTCAATCCAAAGAGGAGTGCGATTGCAGCCAGAACAGCCTGCACAAAAGACAGAAATCAATATACCAGGTTCTTGCAGAGGTATAATGTGTTGTTAAGGTTTAAGGATGTTAAACTTTTGAGAGTGACGATGCTAAGATTAGGCTATTTCAAAGCTTCACGACACGTATGTGTAGTAGTGCCTATGTTTAGCAACTTTTCTATTTACCAACAATAAGAAAGGTTGAATATGGGACATGAGATTTCTATATCTACATCCATCTGTTCAAGCCCACATATTGGACACCTAATATTTGGTGTTATTCATATGCAAGACATAAAATGTTCGCTGCCAGAGAAGAGTCGTTATCTACGTCAAGTTACCATTACTTCACTATTCTTTTTTCCCCCAAGGACCGATTTTATATTCATGATTACCCTCGATTTCTAGCTCCAGTCCTCCCCTATCAAGTTATCACATTCTTTAACGGCTGATTGTGTGTTCATAGTGAATAATTGCATTTTGAAAGACATTTTGATATTTTTGAATAATTCTTATTCAGATATGGCGATTGTTTTGGAGAATGGAATATCCAGCTTATTTTGAAAAGCCTGAGGCTAATCCGAAATTACCAAATTTGTACTCCACGAGTAACATCAAATTGAGTTTCCCCCTAAAATCTAATGTTGATATGATATCAATTTCTGCAAGTTTCTCTACCAAACATGGAGAGACGTAATGGTCTTCTTGACAAATTATTCATTCAGGCTCATCAGGAAGGATGTAGGCAGCACGACATATAAATATGCCGGCATCTTTAGAAATAGTAATAAGTAAAGATTCTTCAAATATTAAAGTAGTACTCTCAGTGCGACGAAGCAATAAAGGCTTAATGTTTATTTTGAAGTATCCAGAAACATACAGAGATGCACGATCGCTTTGGAATTTATCTCATGCACAGAGAGTGAAGTAGCTTAAACTTTGAAGTAAGGTTGAGAAGGTGAAAAAAGAATACTTACAGCGATTGTGCAAGCAACATATCCTGGTTTCTCACGGGGATCGATTCTGGAACAAAGTAGAAGCAATGCTGCAACGTACCATGGAATTCCAGCAAGGAAGAATCCAATAATGAACCTTCACGAAACAGAGTAACAATTTTACCAATAACTTAAACCAGTAACTAGTGTCTAGAGGGTCCAAGCATTTTAAATAAAATAATAATATAAAACAAAAGGAAGTACGGATAGAGATTAAGCCAGATTAAGAAAAAAAATTCTTCCTAAAAAGTACACACATACCAATTGCAGCAATAATTTGAAGTTTGTGGACTCACAGCTCTAAAATATAAACTTATTCTTCCATATACAAAATTTAAAAGTAACCTTTCGACGGGAGAGAATAACTTAATTTTTACGCCATATTAAAGGAGATCTAAACTCTATTTGTGTTAGCAACATTAGAAAGATACTTTCCTAACTGAAACTTATACAGCTCTCCCATCTGAAAAACGAAAGAGGCGAGCAACCGCCAAATTCTGAATTAACTATCAAAGTATTTTGATTCCCATCGAAAAGATTTTAATTCTTAGGGTTTCCGTATCTGAGCACGAAACGGTCATTTGGAGAAGATCCAAATCAAGAATCTAATATTCACGCTAAACATCGGTGAACAATGAATTTCTCAATGAAAGCTGCATTGCATCAAACATCTCTAGATTCTATAAGTGTAGCTGTATTTGGAATGCACACACACTTTCAAACGTAATCGATTGATCAATAAGGAAAAGTTATCTCTTACATGAACCAGCCAAGGCCAATTCCACAGCAAGGAAGTCGACGCTCTCTTACAGGTCTACCTGTTGCAACAGCAGCATAACCTTCATCCACACAGAAATCCATTCATTGTATTAGCAAAAATTAGGGATTATTTATCTTTAAAGAACTCATTACAAGAAGAATTAGCAAATGGAATTGCTGCACAAAATCAAAACCATATTCTTTCCATATCACCATCATATTAATCAAGAAACTGTTATTATATTACAGCCAAAAGCCAGATCTCAAAATCAAATCCTTAGGCTCTCTATAAACACTAAACATACTTCCCTCCACTAACTGGGTTCAAAAGTCTTACCAATTTTCACATCCACAACGTCAACAACCCCCAACAAAAATTTAAAAAATATAAAAATATCCAAATCCAGAGTCAAAACTAAAATTGCAGCAATTCACCGATCTCAAAAGTTACGCAGAAACACACCAAATTAATCGAAGGGTCAACAGAAAATCAATACCTAACTGAGAAATATACACAGATGAGCGGAAAATATACCTGGGACAGATTGATAACCGTGAGCATAATAGTGAGATTGTGGGGGAGGAACTCCGGAAACGCCAGGCGGCGGAACAGGCTGAGGGAAGCCCATGGCCGGCGGCGGAGGGTAGTTCGCTACGCCCTGGAATGTTCCGTACGGCGGCGGCGGAGGCGGTGGTGGTTGCTCATGGTCATGATGGATGTCTTTTTTTTCTTCACTCATGATTGATCCTTCGATCACTTTTGAAATTCCCTTCCTTTGAGCAAATTCTCTTGTTAAGGGCTACTGAAAGATTGAATTTTGAGCTGAGATTTCGTGTTTGAGGAAATCCTTTTTCTATATAAATTATGCGTGAAGAAATCCTTGGGGCTGAGGCTGACTATCAGAGAGATAAAGACAAATAATTAAGCTGTCACTCAACAGTTAATGGAAATTATCATGTCGTTTTCAAATATTTTGTACTATAAAATAATACTATTGTTAAGTGCACAAGGCAGAACAGGTAATCAAAGATTGGTTCTGTTCTTTTGTTTTTCCCTTTGTTTTTCCTTGGACTAACAAATATTTAACATGAATGAGGCGTTCAATTATTTTTGGTATTTTAGCACTAATATTTATGTTAGTATCAAAAGTATCAAATTATTTTTTTTTTATTTGTATTTATATTTTTGGTACTAATATTATTATTTCTGTCTAAAGTACCAACAAAAATTACAAAAAAAAGACTAAGTAATTTGATATTTTTGGCATAAATTTTAACATTAATGTCAAAGTTACCAACAGAAAACACAACAAATGTACTAGTGGTACTTTTGGCACAAATAACAATATTAGTATAAAAAGATGGGTCGATCTTCCTTATCTAGGTCATCAGAGAGAGTGACCACCTTCTTTCTCTCCCTGGTCTTGCATCACGTCCTCAGCCACTTCCTTGGCAGGCTATTCATGCTCAGACTCTACCACATCTTCTACTATTACTCGGTCCAAGTCAACACGCTGATCATTTACTGCCATGTCAGATGGTGGCACGATCTCTCCTTCCTCAGTCGCAGGCATCCCTTTTTCATTAGGGGCATCCGCGACATCCTTGGATGGGATGTGGACTAATAGGGGGTTGGGAGAGAGGATAATTGACAGAGCCAGCTGATCAAATCTGGACTCTGGACTGGGTTGGGTCGTCTGGGCAGATTCTTGTTAAATTCAATCGGATGCGGAGGAGGAGCTCGATGAGACCACGTGTCTCAGAGCGGTAGTACGGGCAGCTTCAGCCTGAACCGCCTTACTTCCTGTGAAAGACCTGTACTAGTTAAAACCAGCTTCCTGTGACAGCATTTCCCCGAACTTAAACAGTCGGCGCCTTTGTGTCACCAGGGGTGGAACAGGGGATTCTTTTGCTTCTTATGTTTGTCGTCTTTGGGAGGGGAGGCGGTTAGACTATGTAACATCATCTACAAAATCACATAAATCACAAATATCTTTAAGGAATCCAGCCGCTTTACACAAAATCATCTTTCCCTTTTATGGCGATTTGAGTGCTAGAATTTTCTGTCAAGATTAAAGGCGTGGGGGGGGGGGGCTACAATGGCCAACCCTAGCCGATTAATTGTTTTTCTGAACACATATCCTTCATCCCTTCCCTTGGACGACTCCATTGGTGTGAGTTTCACTGTTTTTCGGCAGAGTAGAGGCTGCAACGGCCAACCACTGCCGGTGCTGCCACCTCTTTTTCGGCCAACAAACTCAAAATCTGAAAATATCATGGTTATCCCCTCCCCATTCCGCGTCGTTTGGTGGTGGTGCGACTGAATTCTGGGTAGATTTATGCGGCGCCGTCGCGAGCCCTAATTTTTGTCCCAACTTTTTCCGGCCAATAAACTCTAAATTCGTCCCTATAACCTTCTTCCCCTCCTCAAGGCGAGTTTTTTTGGTGGGTCTTTCACAGGTTTATGAAGTGTTTAGGCCAGCGCCGTCGCGTCCCCTAGTTCTGCCGCCGATGGGTCTCCTTCTCACTGGCCATTCGCGATCTTCAGTGGATGCTGCTGCTACATTTGCATCACTGTTGGGGTGCTCTACCATCGATTTGTTGCTGCTAGGGTTCCCAACGCCGGCTTAGTTTGGGCTCCGCTCTCCTCCGCCGTTGCAACCCATTTTGGGGAAGTTCCTTCGATTAGGTGCTGCTTGGGCATCATTCATACCCTTGTTGCTGCTGCTACTCGTGAAAGTATGGATTTCAACTAAATTTGGTTCTATCACATCTACAGTTGCTGATCGAGATTGACTATTAGTAGCCTTACTGTGGTGTGGAAACGATGATTTACCCTTTGGGTGAATTATTTCACTGCCCTGAAGCTGCTGTATGGGTTGATCCAGTAGTGATAGAGAGAGAGAGAGAGAGAGAGAGAGAGAGAGAGAGAGAGAGAGAGAGAGAGAGGCATTGGGGAGAGTTAGTCAAGGGTGATTGGATGGTGAGGTGGAGACATGTGGCAGACAAGTGGCATTCGGGCCATCACGTGCTCAGCACGCGCGATTTAGCCCGTTCGGGCAAAAAATTATCCTACGAATGGCTTACTAATTCTTTATTGTCCTCAAATTGAGGGCCAGCAATAAGGTGTTCTGAATGTGCACTACCCCCTATTTCAGTGTCCTAAAAAAGCCTCTAGCTCTAATTGTCGGTTGTGTGGTGATGATGTTGAGACACAATGTCACACCCCGACTCTCGAGGTGCGACTTACGAATAACAACACAACCTAACCATCTAACAATCAACTCAAATACGGGGAACATGCTCCGGGAAAACAATAATGAAAGCAATGCATTCGAATAAGGCTTTCAAAGACATAAGGAAGCAATAACCGAGCATTTCAAGATCACATACCAACAACAATGTGATAAGAATTTCATGTCAACGAGATTAAGAATTCAACAAGCATTTAAACCATCGAGCACATCGCTCGGAATAAAAAACATGTATCAAGTGTATATCAACAGACTTTCAATTCAAAAAGAGTTGCAGCGGAAATTTGACTCAAATCCCAACATTCACACGTATGAAGACGTGCAAATGCCAGTCCGACATCCGACTCGACTCAACCAAAAATACCACACCACCAAGCGTCCATGCCATCACCATCCTGTCAACCTGCACATTTAGAAATACACGCAGGGCTAAGTACTTCGTACTCAGTGAACACATGCCGAAAACATTTGGAAGAAAGATGCTCTTTAAAGCTATATCAATTGAACTTACCTTGCCGAAACATCACAAGTACTTAAGTAACTTAAAATGATTTTACTTGTGCATGCTAAAACATTTTCTTTCGAATAGACTGCGCAGTCAAAACATAACATATATCAATAGTATGCATCATCTGTCACAAATAATCTCACTGTGCCGAGAAGTAGGCCTCCTTCTCGAACACTATGACCGGTCCAACCGAAGCAAGGCTCACAGTCATCTCAACATTTAACATACTACACGTGGGTTTCCTGCCTTTCACAGGATGATAATATCTCAAATAAACAGATGATAACACATACCAACTCAATAAAACGGCAAGTCAATTACATTTAAAAATCATATAATAGTACTCAATAGCATAATAACATTCATCGATGGTTTTGGTTTAGAAAAGCCCACCTGACTTCCGAAGATTCTAGCTAGGCAGTTTAAGGGCTATTGTCCTCGCTTATCTTTCCGTCTGACTTGATCCTTCACAGATTGGCATCGATAAAGAAATAAGATATTACGCAAGACGGATATTAGACGTTGGTCTTGACTAAAGGACTTCTACTTGAGTCGTTTCTCTCAAAGCTATTCTTTTCTAAAGGATCTCGCATTCTCGTCTTTAAGCCATTAACTCTACTCGATGATTGGTTAGTACTACTAACCAATGTCTTAGCACTTCTTGCTTTAATTATGAAACGTTGTCTATCTATATTTTCTATTACTCGAGTTTTCTTTTATAATCTTAATCAATTCTCGATTTCAATTAACAACTTAATAGCTCAATTATTTTGCATACAAATAAACTCAATAATTCTTCACGTTATAAACAAATAACATTATTTACTCAAACATATTAATTCAATTGCATAATCATTCCAAATAAATCAAACACTGTTTCAAATTCAATCACATTTCAAGACACATTGACCTTTACTCAATTTTTATCTTAGAACCAAATTCAAATAAGAATTTCTTTTTAAACCTCAAACAATATAATTCATCTTTCTCGACTTATAAACATCACTTTTCCAAATTCGTTGTCTTATGGAACATATTATAAATCTTTACTCAATTAACAAAAAATCTTTTAATTTTTTAATAAACTCTTATGAAATAGGAATTTCATTTTTATTTCTTACTCGATTCTCATTCTTAACTCAACCATTACTCTTCTAATTATTATCTCGGCAATTCTTCTCGGTTTATTCTTAATCTACACGGTTTGAAAAACAACTTATTTAATTAATTTTAATTAATTGCTTTCAAAACTATTACTCGCTTTCTTATTATTTTCTTGATTAACCTATACGAGTATTTAAACTTAACTCGTCTAACATCTTCTTCTCGACTCGATTAAATCTTCTTTTCATTTTCTTATTATTTTATTCTCTTTATTTTAACTCGATTTTCTCGATTCTTATTTATTTAATTAATAAATTTCTTTTCCTCTTTTATTTGTTAAATTAAGACTAATTTCTTAATTAACATTTTCCTTTATTCTTCAATAGATTTTTATTTCAATAAAAACTAGTTTATCTTATTAATTTGATTACAAAATTTCTTTTTGATTTAATTTAAACAAAACTCAAATCTTCAAGTCTTATTTCAAGAACACTTAAAACATTAACTAGGTATATCTTTCTATGTATTTTTCAACTCTTAACATTTCTAAAGCTTTTAAAACTTCATTCTTTTATCACAATAAATCCTATTTTCATCTAGGATTCAACTTAACATTTTAATACACATCCACAACGTTACAACATCAAAATCATCAAATCTTCTAAATCATCATAAATTATTTTCTTTAAAAATTTCACATGCAATTCGATTTTCTTCAACTTAACCATATAAAAGATTAATTCATCATATCTCATAATAATTTCATGCTCAAAACATCATTTAAATCATCAACAAAATCAACAAAATAATTTCTTCTTTCTTGCCCATAACTCACAGCATTTATACAAAAATTGGGGCAATTTATTTCTCAATTTTTCATGCATATAAACTCATTCAAAACATGATAAAAATCATAAATCAAGCATCAAGATAATAATAACTCAAGAAATTCAATTTTTCTTATTTTCCTACTATTTTTCGGTATTAACCAAATTTTAGGGTTTTTAATTTCTTTTTCTTCTCTTAATTCATCGATTAAATCCTAGAGTTCGATTCTCCTATCGATTTCTCCTCACTCAATCTTCACATCAATGACCTAGGTTTGCCTAAACATAAAATAAATGCCATGCATGCATATTTTCTTTCTTTTAGGGCTTAGAGAGATACATATATACAAGAAATCAAATGAATTATCATACTTTTGAAAAATAAATTGGATCTTCTTCTCTTGATCCTCTTGAAATCGAAATGGATGGAAGAAAAAGGGCTCAACTTCTAGCTTGGATTTCTCTTGGAAGAACTTGTCTTGAATCCTCAAGAAAAATATAAAACAACAATCAATTATCCATTTTTAGGGCTTAAGAGCCAAAATTATGAAGAAATGAGGATGATTATTGGATTTCAAACTCAAGAACTTAGAGAATTATTACCTTTCAACTTGGGGTTTGGAAGAACTAAGATGATGGTGACGATTTTCTCTTGATTTGCATGAGATTGGAGCTTGAATACAAGGCTTTAATGGAAGAAATTTCCAAGTATGTATGTGTGTGTGTGTTTACGGTAATGGAGAGAGAGAGAGGGAGAGAGTTTTTCTTCCTTGCTACTTGATAGAGAGTTGTAGAGAGTGTGAAATGAAATGAAAGAAATCTTTCCTTTGCATATATAGAGAGAGATCGAAAGAGTGAGAGAGAGATAGGTTGTTTGCATGCATTCATCCACCTCATTTGATTTTGTCAAGATTTTCATCCAACAAAATGGAATAATAATGATGATGTTTTGGTGTTGGAACTTGGTTTAAGAGATAGGTGGATTTGATGGGATGGGATGTGTGCATGGAAACTTGATTTACACAATTTACTAAGTATTTTGTTCATGATTAAAGAATATTAATGATTTAAGCTATATAGTAGACTTGGAGAGAGATTAGGGAGAGAGATAGAGAGAGATGGCGGTGAGAGGGAGAGAGATGAGTGACACTTGTCTCGTTATTTTATTACGGGTATTATTTATCCGATCGTAAAAAGTTTTCCGGATAAAACGGTCCGTATTATTCCAATTATGCTAAAAACGGATCTAATCTCTCCTCGTCTCGTTTCCGACATTAAAAACATCTCAAACCTAATTCACATCTCATTAAATAAATTATGGATTCCGGTTATCTAATTTTTAAATCTATTTTCCATATAACGAAGAAAACTTACAAATTAGTCGGCTTATTAATCCTTTAAAGATTAAATCCTCGTAACTCTTCTCAAATTATCTCGAATAAGCTTCTATCTTATCTCAATGACCTTAGAAGAAATTCTAGGTTCAAAGATTTTAATTAAAATCTATTCTAAGTTCTTCGGCGCATTGCAATTTCTCGGTTATTAACAATATTATTCACTTCCAATCAAAAATCTTCGGAATCTTTCTGAAAATCATACTCGTACTCATTCTCATATATAAGCAAACTCAATATGTACATCACATCATCATTTCAAGAAATAGAACAGATAATCTCACGTAAAAATACGTAAGGGTATTTCAGTCATTTTACTCATTTATACTTATAAGGTTATTTAATACGTTCTCTATTGGAATAGAAGTTCGGGGTATTACACACAAGCTCACCTATTCCTTCAATGTTGTACGACCACTCAAATTTGGCAACAGTGCGGTGTTCAAGATATTGACTCAATGGGCTCTTTCAAGAATTTTCTATGGTATTCATTCACTAAGTACCCTGCTATATGTTGAGTTGATAGCAGTTGTGGATGGAATTTATGGATTTCAAGAAATAAACTTTGCATGGAGGATAAGAGATGGAACAAGGAAGAAATTCTATTGCGAATTCACAAGATGTGGACTGAAATTCAAACTGAAGTACCATTACTTTCACAAAGTGTCCGTTTAGTTGCCAATGATCTTCGAGCATGGAATCCACTAATTTCTGGTTGGATGAAACTTGATTTTGATGTTGCTGTTCTATCATCATGGAAGATTGGAATGAGATTCATATTACGAACTGAAACAGGTCAGGTGGTTCTTGCAACGAAAAAAGAAATATATGCTTTGGGTAGCAGCATTTTACTTGATGGTTTAGCTGTAAAATATGCTTTGTCTATAATTATTGAATGTGGTTTCAATAATATTGTAGTGGGAAGTGATAATCAGGGACTAATTCAGTCAATTAATGGATTCTCTACACCAAGTGAATTCGATGCGAATATTGTTGAAGATATCAAGCAAATGGCAGCTCTTTTGAATAATATTTCTTTTATATTTAATTGAAGGGAGCTTAATTATGCCGCACATTTTATGGCAAAAGGACCACACGGAGTATTTGATAAGGATGTACCTGATTATACTGTTCATTATGTGTAAACTATTCTAATTCAGTTTTAATGAAAGTGGTTTTATCTCAAAAAAAAAAAAAAACGATAGAAACTCTTTTGAGAAAATAAAGAAAGAGAATAGGAATAAAACCGTTGTGGCGCTGCGTAAATAAATATAGCGCCGCAAATAAATAACAGTTACGCAAATTACTTAGCAACCCCCGCCCTTAACCAAAAATAAGAATATAATAGTTTTAAAATGTAAAAAATGAAGAAAATAGATTAAAAGAAATGGAAGCACTAGATAGCTTCTTATTTCATAGGGAAATTTTTTTTACATATGATCTCATATATATTAGATATTGTATTTTACATATGTGATACTTAAAAATAATACTGTTAAGCAGAAATTGTTAGTGGTTTATTTCAAGAAATACATAAAAGTAGAAGAATTAAGCCAATTTTTATGTTCCACTTATCTTTTCACTAATTTATATACTTTCTATTTTCCTTTTCATTTTTTGTTGTCAATTTCAAATTTCTTTTTTATTATCTTTTTTTTTTTGAATTGATATACTTAATTTTATACTAGGAAGAAGATAGATCTAAAATTTGTTGTAGATTTGTAGTGTGGATCAATATTTAAGATGATAGACTTGATAATTGTATTACATTGTGAACCACTATATCTTTGGAATATTAATATTCATATGTAGAAGGAAAATAAATACAGTTTTGAGCTCCATGTAAACTAAAATAGTAGATAAATGACTTTTTTTATACTTACATATTGCATAGCAAACAGTAAAATATTTTCTTAATTAAATGAGTAGATATTTTTTGAAAAAAAAAAATAGTAATAAATTTGATAGTCTAATTTTTGAGTAAATTATGTAATGTAAACACTAATTTGTGGCAACAAAATTTGGCGATCCAAAACACTTAACACTTACTAAGAGCATCGCCGTCAAAAAATTGAGCTTCGTCAGCCCTCAAGCACAATTCCATAGCAGAGCCAGTGGCGTGGCTGCTGGCGCTCTTAATTTTTTTATTTTATTTTGCTTATTTTTTGTAAAAATAATATTGATAAATGCAACTTTTATTCAATTAAAATAAATAAAAATATTACATGCATTAATTAAAAAAAAACGACTATAATTATATTTTAGACCAAAATGTGCCCAAGTTTCTTCGATAAAATCATCCATTAATCTTGCATGGGTTCTTGCATCACGAAGCTCAGCTTTACTGTGCAAATATTTTTGACAATCGGTGGTTGCTCCCCTACCACCATTGCCGTTTGACCTTGATGGTCCCGATACGAGTTCTGGTGTATGGGGGGGGGGGGGGAGAATACACCAGTTAAGAAATTTAAAAACAACCCCCTAAAAATTATCACAACCGAGTAAAAGGACTCAACTGGAATCACAACTGAGTAAGGATACTCAGCTAGAAGTGTAGTGCTGTGCGGAATGTGGTGGAAATAACAACTCGTAAAATATAACTCACGCTCAGATATGCAAGGTCGGTCAATAACCAAATCAGTTGAGAATGTTGAAAATGCTGTTTGAGTGATGGTTAGTTGGTCAGTTGGATATGCAATAAATAACTGAATAATAAACACAAACACACAAGGATTTACGTGGTTCGGAGAGAACTCCTACGTCTACGGGGAGTTGTGAGTCCACACAACTAAGTCCAAGTTCTTCTGGACAAAAACCACAAAGCTTACGTGGGCTTTGCAACCGTTAAGATAAGTTTACGGGTACTTATCAACCTTACAGATAAGTTTACGGGTACTTATCAACCTATCTACTCAATTACGGGAAGAGTAGGGTCCTAACAATCCTTTTGAGAGGATGTATAAAAGGGTGGGTTTTTCCAACTACTAGCTCGAACAAGAAGTGAGCTAGGATCTAAGCTTGAACAAATGGAGACTCAAACTAAGATCTAAAAACACCAAGAGAGAATCTAATACTCTATGAACCCTCAACTAGTGATGTTCTTAGAGATTGAATGCAATTTAGCTCGTGTAGAATAAAGTCGTTCTTTTGCTCGTCTATCTCTTGTCTGTCTTCTTGTGTTCTCGTTAGTCTTGGTGAATGAATGAAGGCCTCTATTTATAGGCGGAGAGAATCAACTAGCCGTTGGAAGAGCCGTTGATCTCTGTTCTTGTGAAAGCGATGGCTTGTCTCTCATCTCTGCAGACTTTCCGGATTTGGCAACTGTGAACTTCTGTTTTCCATCTGAGACAGCCTTGTGTTGGAGCAAATGAGGTAATGACAGACCGTCAAACCTTCACGTGACTTCCTTTTTGAAATTCAAATCTTCAACCTTTGACTTCCAACCTTGTTTAGTTGGTTGAGAAGTTTTGGTCTTCATCTGAGTGGTCTTCAGCTGATGTTCCATCTGATCGATATCTTCATCCGACCTTCTGTCTGAATAGGAATAGTTGAACTCTCAGCTGCCTTGAATTTCATGTTGTCGATCTTATCAGTTCGAGTCCTGCAACTGATGTTCCATCTTGAACGCTCAGTTGTCTTTCTCGTATTTGATGTTCTATCTCTTGAACGCTCAGTTGTCTTTCTTGTATCTGATGTTCTATCTCTTGAACGCTCAGTTGTCTTTCTTGTGTTCTGAATCTGATCAGTCGGCTCGAACGCTCAGATGACTTTCTTCCATCTGATGTTCTCTTACATCTTTCCATTTGAACGCTCAGTTGTCTTTCTTACAACTGATGTTCTATCCGAGTAACGCCATGTTGCCGTCTTCAGCTGGAGACCTGTAAAGATAAAATCTTAACATTGCTCAAACAGCGAGCCTAACTACTAACATTAGGATCTGGCAACATCTACTCGGTTGGGTCAGTTGGTTTTGGAATCAATCAAAACTTTACTTAAATTTCCCAACAATTTCCCCCTTTTTGATGATGCCAAAACCCTTACTGATCTAAACCCTACTGACCTATCTAAAATCTCAGCTGAAATTCTAGACAGTCTATAAGATTAAAACATCTAAGGGTTAGCACAGTTATAACATGGTATTGAAATAACTTTGCGATTCAAAGCTTGGACAACGAGATATTGTACGTCAAGTTGAATCGTATAACTGAAGAAAGTTTTCATTACAACTGATGGTTACAACAAAATGCACAAAAATCCAAATTACATTAGTTGCTCAAAAACTTTAACTTGGCTAAGCTTTAGCCCATACTTCCCAAAAATTCTAACAAAAATTTCTCTTTTCGCCTCTGACTCCTTCGAGATGTCAACACCATGCTCTCGACAAACTTATCTTGCCTCAGTTGCTATCTTCTGACGGTTGGGGTTTCTTGAGTCCGGGAGGAATAGAGGAAGGTAAGTGACCTTCTGTGGGACCGAGACTGTGTTCATATCCAGCTTTGCATCTATCGTTGCTCGCCTAAACTGGCTGAACATGCCCGGATCCCCAGAGTGTAGCTCGGCCAGCGCTTCCTTGAAGGCTTTCCTCGGATCCTCAATAGTGAACACCTTTCTGTAATAGAAATCATTCACAAACTCTTGTTTGAATGATTCCCAGTCTTCATTCCACTCAGCTGGCATCGACTTATCCACATGCCTGAATCGACTTTGAATTTTAATTTTCCCTGGCAATCTCTATTGCTTCAACCTTGCCTCAGCCTTCACTTGGTGTTTCTCTATGCGGCGTCGGCTACGGGATGCAACATTCCTGTCCAGGTTCTTGGTGACCTTGTCAAGCTTCTCTTCAAATTTGTTGATTCTTTTAGCCTGGCTTGCAGCAAATTTCTTCACCCATTCCGGGTTCATGTAGTCTTTCTCAGCAACATCCATAGCCTTGGCAGCAGCAATACACTCTTCGGTTGTAATACTGTCAAGTTCCGCATCAAGCTCGGCTGCTATCTCGGCTATGGAGTTGTATGAAACTCCATATTCTTCTGCCTGTTCCATATCTTTTGCCATTTCAGCTCCGCCGACGTCGGTTGGCTTAGGAGTGGACTTCTTCTTCTGAGTCTTCTTCGGTTGGGCCTTCTTCAGCTGAGATTCTTCTTGAGTCTCATCTCCTCCAATCACATCTTCCCCCTGCATCTCATCTTTACAAGTCTCAACTTTCCCCTTTTTGGCATCAGCAACAAGGCTTGCGACTGAGCCATCCAGAGAGGTGAGTTGCTGTTCAGTTTGTTGGATGCGGTTGAAGAGCTCATCAACTGCGGACTCTACCTCAACCTTCTTTGCCAGTTCAGAGTCAAGGCGCTCTTGCTCGGCTTTCTTCAGTGTAGCAAGTGTCTCAATGACTTCGGTTTGGAAAGCAACGAACTCAGCCCATCGTGACTCGAACCGAGAATCCTATTCTTCATCTTGAGTCTGTTAGGATTTGGCGAGGTTGGAATCAGATATGGACTTGAACACGTTCAGATCGGATTTGATTCCATGAACGGTTGTCCTCAGTGCATTGATGTCTTGACTGGTAGATGTTGAGGATTCGTCCAGCTTCTTCTTCAGCTCATCATTCTCTTTCTGCAGCTTCTTGTGTTTCTCCGTCTGTGCTTCCATCATCCTCAGCTGATCTTCTTTGTTGTGATGGATGTTGGCAAGCATCTCCTTCCTGAGCTGATTAACCCTCTCAGCGATCAGCTCACATATTTCATCAGTTGAAGGTGCTGGCTAATCAGCTGGAGCGGGTTGTTCAATGAGTGATGGCTGTTCAATAGTAACCATGGCTTGGCGGTTGGCCATGTACTGTCGAAGCTCTGCTTCTTCTTCCTTTGCTGCGGCGGCGGCTGCGTCCAGATCATTAATAAAATTGGCAGACTTGACGAGCATGTTATCAAGGAAGGCAATGCAGTCTTGTTCAGCTGACTCCCTGGTGTCTCTTCCTTCAGCCTTGCTGATGTCCAGATGATGCGTCAGCAGTGCTACCTTGTTGTTGTAGGCAACCTCAAGGTTGGTGTAGTTGAAGTAATCTCTGATGCGCGACTCATCTGCCTTCAGCTGGTTCCAGCTGTGTACCCTTATGGTATCTTCCTTCATATACCAGTGGCTGAAGATTAAATTGAACTGATACAGTAGCTCGATTCCAAGCGTGGCAAAGATCGGCATGTCGCGCGCTTCAGGGAACATCCCGATCAGCTTCTGGAAGCAGTAGGCCACCTTGCCTTCATGCTCCAACGTGACGGCTTGACGATCAGCTTCATCATCGATGGGGGAGGGAGATAGATTTTCATATGGTATTGGTTCAAGAGTTTCATCAATGTTGGCCAAAGAAGTGGTCTCAACGTTGGCATCGAGCTGGGAGCTTGGAATATCTGATTGTGTGGGGAGGTTGGTATCAATAGGTTCATCAACATTGGCCAAAGAGATGGTCTCAATGTTGGCATCGAGCGAAGAGCTCGGAATATTTAGCTGTGAGTCGGTTGGGATAACCTGTTCGGGTTGTACGACATCAGCTCCTGCCGTGGGGAAGGTTGAAATATCTTCGATTTCCTCAGATGAAGAAGATGCATCCGAGGAGATAGTCAGCTCGTCAGCTGGTTCAGTTTCCATCCCTTCAATCTCATCTCTGTGAGGAACAACCTCGAAGACAGCCGCGTCAACTGAGTGACTCGACTCAGATGGCTCTTCAGTAGGTGTTTCCTCAGCTGGTGTCTCTTCAGCTGGAGTCTCCTCAGCTGGCAACTCCTCAGCTGGCTTGGTAACTGAGTTCTTGATCCGAACCCTCAGCTTCTTCTTAGCTGGTTCTCCCTCCTTCTCCTTCTCCGACTCAGCTCTGTGTCGGCGTCCAGCGTGGATTTTGATGGGCGGGTGGCAGCTAGAGGTGGCTACTCAGTTGTATCTTTTACAACTTCCCTCTTGTCCTTGGGAGTGTAAACGCTCTTGATCACATCCTGAGCCTTCTTAGCTGTTGGGAACAACATCAGCCTCTTCACAGGAGTCTCCTCACAGTCGTCCCAGACCATGTTCTGATCCTTTGTCACGAAAAGGATCAGAGCAGAAATTTTACAACCAAAGTTGAGAGTTCCTTTGACACTCAACAACTTCTCTCCGGATTCAGTTGTGGATTCGGAGATCTTTTGCTTCTCCAAAGTCAACTGGTGTTCAAAATACTGGGACCAGTTGATGTCATGTTTGTGTTTGTGCTCCAAAGCAATCAGTTGCTTGAGCTTCGGTCGGCTGATGTCTCCAAAGGCCCCGCTGTATCCGAAGACAACTTTGGACACAACATCGAACAGAAGTCGATGTTCTGGCTTCAACTTTGTTCGCTGCATATTGCTCCTTAATTTTTCTGGAGTGATGAGAGCACTCTCCAGAAATTCATCGGCTTCTGCATCGGTGATGTAGTCGATGGTGTCTGTGGTGGAATGATTTGGTGGAATGATTTGGCGTAGAATGTCGAAGACTTGAATGGGGACGATGACACGGCGGATGGTTCTGGCAGGGACATCCTGTTGTCAACAAGAAACTTCTGTGACAAGGCCATCTCAGCTGTCGATGGGTGATCACAAGTTCAGGTAGAACTCCTCGACCTGTCGCCTGAGAAGGTGGGACGGGAATAGCGTCGCCCAGTCCAGAAGGCCGTTCTCCCTGAGAGTTTCGGTGAGGGGAGACAATACCGGTGATTCCAGTTCATCCTCTGATAAGATCTGCTCGAAGTGGATCTTGGAGAGCAGCATGTCGAAAGATTCTTTGTAAGATGAAGGGACTAGGGAAGGTCCAGAGAATGCCATCTTCTTTCCTTTTGGTGCTATTTTTGTAATGCAGTGAGGTTTATATAAGAAGAGATGAAAAACTTTGCAGAAAATGGTGAGACAAAAATGAAGACGAAGATGAACAGTTACTGCAGATAATTACAAATGTAGAAGGTAAGAGATCACTTCCTGATTTTCCGCCTTTTATAGGTTAGTGGCTCGGTTGAAATCGACGGCTAGGGTTGAATGGCGTGAATCCATCAACGGCTGAGATCTCGCGACTGTTGACTAGCTTTGACTTGACGTC